>CM072092.1:31842370-33092370 GCA_036850905.1 Luffa acutangula | reverse complement strand
TATGCATACTATATTTTTAAATTTCTTGATGATGTTTATAGTGTAAAAAATTCTCCTTGTACTTCTAATGATTTATTTGATGTGAAAAAGAATTACCATTCTCAAAATCAAGAAAAGTTTCATGGAGTAGAAAAAGAAAAATGTGATGGATCATTCGAATGATGAGAGAAATGTCGAAACCGATGAGGATGAGATAAATCGAAAATCCCCTTCATATGATGAATTATATGATGCTTTTGAAAATATGCAACATGGTTTAGAAAATGTTAGCTTTAAATATGTTTGGCTATCAAAAAAGTATAATACATTGTCCCATTGAAAATAAATCTTTGATAGATGAAAATGATTGTTTGAAAAATAGAGCTAATGATATATTGTTGCAAGAGAAAGTTGATGATTGTTTCAAAGATCAAAAGAAATTTGATTTCTATATCTTGTATGTTTGAACAAGATTACTCCATATCTTTCTCAGTGAATGAATTGTTGATAGCGAGCATAGCTAGCTATCTTTACTTATTTAAATTAGCTAGTCTTTTATGATTATTGGGCCATTTTATTGCACTTAATTGTTTATTTTGTAGGAAAGAGTCGATTAGAGCTAAAACGTGGATTACCAGTTAATCGGGTGTTCGATACTTGAAAATATGCAAAAGAACCAGAAAGTTCAAGCATCAAGGAGCCAAGAGAGGGCATTCTGCCTATCAGCGTCGAGACGCTACTCTTGGAGCGTCTCGACGCTACGTTTCCTTAATTAAAATAGGCGGCAGACTCACAGCGTCGAGACGCTGTGATAAGAGCGTCCCGACGCTCCCGTTTTTCCCTTATTCAGAACGCGCGTTTAAGAGGCAGTGTCTCGACGCTATCGACAAAATTTCCCTATTTAATCTTTCTTACTTGCTACGGATTGGAGGAGACCAAATTGAGAGAATTGAACCCTAATTTTGACTAGAGACCTACTGTGGGAGCTGAAGCAAGGACGAGGACCGGGAATCTGACTTGGTGGCATGGATATCGAGACGGGGACGTGCCGGGATCGACGACATTAAGTGTTTCCTTTCCTTTTACTTCTCTCTAGCTAGATTTTATGGCTTTTACATGTTTAGTCAAGCTTGTAATTCTATTCATGAGTAGCTAAACTTGTAGCTTAGGGATTGATGTAGTTGATTAAGTTTATGGATTGATTTATGGTTTAAGTTGTGCAATGTTATTATGTTTGTAATCTTGATTTAATGCTTTCAATTAATTGGCCATTAGTTGAATGATTTAAGTTTTGAATCTAGCTCGGGAGAGGGGATTTAATATCGACTTACTCAAGATTGCATGACTAAAGTTTACTTTCTAATTCATGACGGTTTTAGATTAACTTTAGAATTGGTTAAAAGATCTCATTGTCTTGCATGTTAATAAACTTAGATAGGGATATCAAGTTGGTTAATTTGCATGAGAATCAATTATACTCGGGAGAGGTAGTTGTGATTAAAGGGTCTTTGGCTCATAATTCCATTGTGCATAATAACTTATTCCTAAAAATCAATCCTAAGCTAAATCAGCGAAGTCAATTCCCTAAGTAGTTTTCCCAATTGAATTTCCATTCTTTTTACTTGCTTTGATTTGGTTTTATCATCATTTATTCATCACTTTTTAATCCCTAAATAAAATTGAGCGAGATTATTCACAATACTTGATTTGCTTAAAAATCCAATCCAGAGGACGACACTCGTATTTACGAACTCTTTATTATTACTTGACCCGTGCGCTTGCGGTTAGGAAAAGTCCACATCAAGTTTTTGGCGCCGTTGCCGGGGATTGGCACATTTAGCTAGATTGATATTGTGAAAAAATTGCTTGATCTTAATTTAGGGTGTATTTTTATTTTTTTGGTTAATTGCATTTTTTCCCCTTATTTGTTTTTCTTTCCATATTTGATTTTCTAGGTTAGTTTTTCTTTTAGTCGTGTAATATTCTCCATATTTGTTTCTTGTTATTCTTTTTTAGTTTAGTTTTCCTTGTTGGTTAGTTTCCTTATTCGTGTTTTGCCATATCTATTTTTGCATTCCATATTAGGTTATTTTGTTTCCTTTTCTAGATTATATTTTCCTTATTTAGATTAGTTGTTTTCTTTTCTTTGTTGCTTTCCATATTTGTTTTGTTTCCTTTTTTAGGGTAGTTTAGTTTTGTATGCGTAGTAATAAAGATTTAATTTTAGCACCATTGGATCCCGATATAGAAAGAACCATCCATAGGCTTCGAAGGGAGAATAGAGAAAACGTTCAAATGGCTGGCCAAAATCTACCTGAGGAGCCTAGGCCTATTAGAGACTACTTTCAGCCCGTGTTTCAGGGGCGACAGTCGGGGATTGTCTATGCACCGATTAATGCCAACAACTTTGAGCTGAAGACCGGCCTCATTCAGATGGCTCGAGACTGTGCATACAGAGGATCGCCCACTGAGGATCCAAATTCTCATCTTAAATCATTTTTGGATATTTGTGGGACGGTAAAGATTAATGGAGTGTCTGAGGATGCTATTCGCTTACGTTTATTTCCCTTTTCTTTGCAGGATAAAGCACGAGATTGGTTGCAGTCTATTACTCTTGGGAGCATCACCACTTGGGATGCTTTGGTCCAGGCCTTTTTAAAGAAATTTTTCCCTCCTGCAAAGACGGTCAAGCTGAGGACCGAGATTGGGACATTCCAGCAACAGTATGATGAACAGTTGTTTGAAGCCTAGGAGCGATTCAAAGAGATATTGAGGAAGTGTCCTCAGCATGGTTACCCCGATTGGCTCCAGGTACAATTGTTTTATAATGGTTTAACTCCTAGTACAAAAACGATTGTTGATGCAGCTGCAGGTGGGACTCTGTTGTCCAAGACCGTGGAAAACGCTCGCACACTTTTAGAGGATATGGCCACCAACAGCTATCAGTGGCCATCTGAGCGGTCTACACCTAAAAAGATTGCTGCTGGAGTGTTTGAGATTGATAAAGTAAGTGCACTCCAAGCCCAGATGACCTCCCTCGCTAATGCTTTTATGAAATTTTCAGGTACAGGGAGTGCACAGTCAATTGAATCAGCTGCTGCTTTAGTATCTAGACCTCAGGAGGAGACCATCGAGCAGGTTCAGTATGTATCAAATTTTAATTCTAGGGGATATAATAATAGTTCTACACCTACACATTATCACCCTAACAATAGGAACCATGAAAATTTATCTTATGCAAACACCAAGAATGTTCTTAACCCCCCTGGTTTTGCCCCTCAAACTCAAGAAAATAAAAAGTTAGAGGATCTTGTTGGAGCTTTCATTGCAGAGTCAAGTAACAGGACAACCAAGTTAGAGGAGGCAGTCATTGCCATCAACACCACAGTAAATGGCCACAGTGCTGCCATCAAGAACATTGAGACTCAGCTGGGACAGTTGGTGAATGTTGTAAGCACCATGAATAAAGGTAAGGCCCCAGCTGAACAAGAGAAACCCCAGATGGAGTATTGTAAGGCAATCACTGTGCACCAGGAGGAATCTGAAGAAGAACCTGAATCTGAGGACTATGAAACGCCTACAGGGGAAGCTGAGGAGGACACATCATCTGATGAGGCTGAAAAGCCTAACCTTGAGCCTCCTATTCCTTCCCCCACACTGTTGGTTCCCAAGGAAAGGAAAAAGAAAAAGAAGAAAAAGAACAATCAGGTTCAGTTTGATAAATTTATGAATGCTTTTATGAATCTGAATATTAATATTCCTTTTGCAGAGGCATTAGAGATGCCCCAATACAACAGGTTCATGAAGGAGTGGTTAGCAAAGAAGCGAAAGGAAAAGAAGGTTGACACTGTATATCTTGCTTCCACATGCAGCACCAGAGTACAACAGAAAGTACCTGAAAAAGTAGCAGATCCAGGGAGTTTTTCTGTTCCTTGTAGTTTTGGTACTTATTCTTTCAGAGCATTATGTGATTTAGGTGCTAGCATTAATATCATTCCTCTATCGTTGTGTAAAAAGTTAGATATAGGTGAGATTAAGTCTACTCCTGTAAAGCTCCAAATTGCTGATCAATCTGTGGTGAGACCAGTTGGTATTGTAGAAAATGTGTTAATCAGAGTAGGTAGATTTTTTCTCCCTATTGACTTGTATGTTATGGACATGATAGAAAATCCTTCGATGCCTGTCATATTAGGACCAAGAGGTAGCCCAGGGGTAAAACGGTAATTTAACCTAGCTGAGGTACGAACACACGTGAAGGGCTAACTTGGTGTTGACGGTCGATATCCGTGGACACAGAAATATATCTGCAGTGAGAAGAGTGCAGTTGTGGTTCTTTAGTGGAGTGAACCACAGTTAACAAATATTGATTAACTTGGTTAATGAGTTTAGCCAACTAATCTCATATCGTTGGAGCTTCTGATATGTAGGTCCATTAGGTCCCACTGGTAGCTCATTTAGGGCGTTGAGGTGAAATTCTAAGGAAGGATTGGATATTCGAAAGTGTTCGAATATTAAACTAAAATATGAATTGATTCATATTAAAACTATAGGTTATAATTAATGTGCATTGGATGTATATTAATACTATAGTTTTGAGAGGGAAAATAATAATTGAATATGTGATGTTCAATTTTATTATTTTTATATTAATTAATTGATTAAGTTTAATTAAAATTGATTTAATTAAACTATAGGTTAAAGAGGGATTAATTTAAATAAGATTTAAATTAATGATATTTCAATTAATATTGATTAATTGAATTTTAATTAATTATAATATTAAATTTTGTTTTTAAATTGATAATTAATTATCTGGTAACTGAACTTCAGTTACCAGAAATAGGGTGTGCAGTTATCCTCCTGATCGATAGGTAAGGGGTTGAATTTCAGTTTTTGAAGAGAACACTCTCAGTCTCACGCCTCTCTCCCTCTCTCTCGCCCTCTCTCTCGTTCTGCTCTCTCTTTGAGAATACAGAGTCCTTTTTCCAGAAAAAATCCTTAGAGTTTTCGGCTCCGACAAGCTCTCAACGTGTACTCCCATTGAGAATACCGGTGCAATCAAGTGGTAGTGTTCGTGGTGTCTTTTCCAGCGAAAACAAGGATCGCTTGCTGCTGCTTTTTGGGAGCAATTCGGAGAAAATTTGGCGAAACGATCAAGAGTTTCTTCAAAGGTAATTATTTCTCAGCCTAGGATCAATAGGATCCATTTTTATAGATTATATCTATTTTTAGGGCTGTATATGCATGTTTTATAAGCAATTTCCAGCATGTTTAAACTTGTTTAAATTGCTGTATTTTACCCAACATATTGGTATTTTGTTCTTAAATTAATTCGGGGTTAAAGGTTCTGTATGTTTTTCCGCTGCGAAAGGGCTATTATCCCTTCAATCCTCATATAGGACGAAAAATAACTAACGAATATTATCTGTTGGTGGCACTGTTCTGGAATTCTCTGAGACTTGGATCAATGTTAGTGGGCTGGTTTTTCTTGATCAATTTGTGATTGTTGGGCCGGTCTTCACACTTTAATTCTTCAGTATCTGAATTGGGCTTTACTTTGACAGACTTCTCCCTAACATATTCACCCCCTAGGGTTGTCATACCGATCATACAAATGGTATCAGAGCAAGGTTCGCTCTTCTACATAAACTATTTTTCAAATTTTATTTTGATACTAGTATCTTATTAATTTTTTATAATTATATTTGAAAAACGTAATTGCTAAAACTATGACAACTTTAGATTTTATGGAAAGTTATTGTATTAATAAACTTCCATTCTTTGATGGTAAAAAGTATGATGTTTGGAGTCATCGAATGAAAACGTTTTTGCTTGCTATTGATTTTTTTATATTTTTTATGTACGTGAAAATGATTTATCAAAATCAAAATTAATTGATGAAATGTTTTCTTTAAATGCTCGAGCTATAAATATCATATATTGTGCTTTAGATAAATATATATATATATATATATATATATATATATATATATGTGATAAAATTTCACATTTTATATATGCATACTATATTTTTAAATTTCTTGATGATGTTTATAGTGTAAAAAATTCTCCTTGTACTTCTAATGATTTATTTGATGTGAAGAAGAATTACCATTCTCAAAATCAAGAAAAGTTTCATGGAGTAGAAAAAGAAAAATGTGATGGATCATTCGAATGATGAGAGCAATGTCGAAACCGATGAGGATGAGATAAATCGAAAAGCCCCTTCATATGATGAATTATATGATGCTTTTGAAAATATGCAACATGGTTTAGAAAATGTTAGCTTTAAATATGTTTGGCTATCAAAAAAGTATAATACATTGTCCCATTGAAAATAAATCTTTGATAGATGAAAATGATTGTTTGAAAAATAGAGCTAATGATATATTGTTGCAAGAGAAAGTTGATGATTGTTTCAAAGATCAAAAGAAATTTGATTTCTATATCTTGTATGCTTGAACAAGATTACTCCATATCTTTCTCAGTGAATGAATTGTTCATTTCAAGAACGAGAGTTAATATTTTTTCAGCTAAACTGGAAAATAAGTTGTATGTTGTAAGACCAATCGTGCGTAAAGCATTCATGAACACTGAGTTGTTTAAGACTGCTACTACTCAAAGAAATAAAAGGCAACGAATTTTTCCTTGCAGTAACGATACTCATCTTCGGCACTTAAAATTAGGTCATATTAATCTCTATAGGATCGGGAGATTGGTAAAGAATGGACTTCTAGACAAGTTAGAAGACAATTTATTACCTCCATGTGAATCATGTCTTGAGGTAAAAATGACTAAACGACCTTTTACTGGAAAATGATATAGAGCCAAAGAACCCTTAGAACTTATACATTTGGATCTCTGTGGTCCGATGAATGTTAAAGCTCGAGGAGAGTACGAATACTCCATCTCTTTCATGGATGATTATTCGAGGTATGGTTATTAATACTTAATGGGACATAAGTCTGAAGCCCTTGAACAATTCAAGGAGTATAAGGCTGAAGTTGGAAACCTGTTAGGTAAAACAATCAAGACAATTCGATCTGATCGAGGTGGAGAGTATATGGATCTGAGATTCCAGGACTATATGATAGAACATGGAATCCAATCTCAACTCTCAACACCTGGTACACCACAACAAAACGATGTGTCAGAAAGGAGAAATAGAACCTTGTTAGACATAGTTCGTTCTATGATGAGCTATGCTTAGTTACCTAGCTCATTTTGGGGGTATGCAATAGAAACTGCAGTTCACTGATGGGAAGGCCGCAAGCGCACGGGTCAAGTAATATAGTGATTGTGAGTATGGAGTATCACCTCCACAGGGATTGAATTTATTCAATTAATTACCGCGAATAATCTTGTTTTTCTTTATTTAGAGAACAAAATCTAATGTTGGAATAGAATAACAAAAAACTAATCTAGAAAGCAAAAGATAAATGGAGACACAATTTGGAGGGATTATTCTAGGGTGTTGATTTCATCAATTGAACCTCTAATTGCTTAATCAATTAACTAATTCGAATTAATTAAACATTTTATTCATAAGTCTAGAAGCCTAATTTCAAGGACTCTCATGTCGGTCTCCTCCTATTCTCATGCCTTTTAATAAAGAATCTCCTTTCAGTTTCCTCCTTATTTACTAGGCATGACATTACGACCCTTCATTATCAACCTCTAACGTCTAATTAATTTCTCCCGCTGTCACTCGGGTAAATAAACATCAATCATGCATTTAGTTCTGGTCTAAGTTTCTCTCCGTCGAGTTTCCACTTAGAAAACGATTCATTTAATCAATGATTAGGTGATTAAAATCATTAAGGACAATATGCAAAAATGAATGACAATGACAATCAAACCAAATCAATTCATTAGTTAAGCAAAGGTTCAACAAACTAAATCATACTCATAGAATTTAGGAATAAACTACTCATATTCACTAAGAATCCTATAATTCCTAATCACACCTAATCTAGAAACTAAAACACAGAGGAAAAGGGATGAGAATTTCTCATAATAATGTCGATCTCCTCGATCTCATTGTTGCACGATTTTTACACCACAAGCGTACGGGTTGTCACAAGTAATATAGTGATTTTGAGTATAGAGTATCGTCTCCACAGGAATTGGATTTATTCAATGAATTACCGCGAATAATCTTGCTTAGCTTTATTTAGAGAACAAAATCTAATGTCGAAAAGAGTAAACTGAAAGTTAATCTAGAAAGCAAAAGATAAATGGAGACACAATTTGGAGGGATAATTCTAGAGTTGTTGATTTCATCAATTGGACCTTTAATGCTTAATAAATTAACTAATATGGATTAACTACTCATTTGATTCATAAGTCTAGAAGCCTAATGACAAGGACTCTCCTGTCGGTCTCTTCCTATCTCATACCTTTCAATAAGGAATCTCCTTTCAGTCTCATCTTTATTTACTTAGCATGGCATTACGACCCTTCAGTACAACCTCTAATGTTATTTATTCTATCCTGTGTCACCTGGGTAAATAGCCATTAGTCATGCATTCAGTTCTAGTCTAAGCTTCTCTTCGTCGAGTTTCCACTTAGTAACGATTCATTTAATCATTGATCAGTTGATTAAAAGCATTAAGGACAAAATGCACAAATGAACAATAATGACAATTAAACCAAATAAATTCATTAATCAAGCAAAGGTTCAACATCTAAATAAATCTCATAGAAGTTAGGAATTTACTACTCATAATCACTAAAATTCAATAATTCCTAATCACAACAATTCTAGAAACTAAAACATAAAGGAAAAGAGAAGAGAAATGCTCATAAAAGTGTCGATCTCCTCGATCCCGCGCCGACCTCCATCGATCCCGAGCTCCAAAGATGTTCAACAAAGCTCCAAAACTCTCCCAAAAATCCCAACTTTTAGTGTGGATTCTAGAATGGGGTGAAAACCCACAAATTGGCACACAAAACTTGGATGCAAATGGCTCCTTTTATAGGCTCCCAGCATGCGTAGCGTCGCGACGCTACCCCAATTCCAGAACTTTCCAGCCCGTTTTTTAGCTGATTTCTTTGGGCTTCCTTTATTTCTTTTGGCCCAACACTTTGTATGATAATTCTTGGGCTTCTTCTTGACCAATCTTGATAATAAAAGCTTGAAATCTATGAATTTGGGCTTCTAACTCATTCTTCTTGGGGTTTTGGACTTGGATTTTTTAATGTAATTCTTCAAATTGCTCAAAAAAGCCTCCAAAAGCCTCCAAAATCTCTCAAAAATCCGGTTTTGCTTCCTTGGCTCGGTTTTCTGAAATTTAAACATAAAATAGCATTAAAGTACACAATTCATGCACAAAACTAGCTAAAATTAATAGGAAAATGATGACATTTATGCATGTCATCACACCCCCAAACTTAAACCTTTGCTAGTCTCGAGCAAAGCTAAAACCATATATATGAATCAACTATTGCAAATCCATGACTCTAAGCTCAATGATCCAAATAATGAACTCTAACAAGTAAATGAAATATTAAAACATATTCATTCATCACGAAATTTAAATCTAAACTCTTCATCCCTTGTGTGTGTGTGTGAGAGCCTCCTTATTAGGTCTTTACTAGCCTAGAAAAGGTTTATACAATCCTCAGTTCATCTTCCCCCTACACTGGCCCTAAGCTCTAATTATCCAGCTTCCCAACAATCAAGAAAGTAATATCCCACTAAGGTGCTTGAAACAACGGGGTATGCCTCCCCCAAACTTGCATTTTTTTAGAGAATCCTTTTAGACGTAGCATCTTCGTTTCTGCTTGCCAACATTGGTGATGAAAGCATCCAACTACGAGGGTCTCATCTTTCAGGTTGCCGAGGCATGCTCATTTCTTTCAAGCGCTTTCATGCAAAGGCAAACGATGGGTGTCATGAATGCCCCTGGTTACTAACGCTCTCAAGAAAGTGGAGCATTTTTTTTTTCTTTTCCCTTTTTTTTTCATATATTTTTTTTCACACTTTTCTTTTCTTTGCAGGCTAATAAACATGATTTTTCTCCCAAGTAACACATTACGAACTCTCATGTAGTTCAATCTTTCAAATCAAATCTTAAGCCTATCGGAGTGACAACAAACATCTAGATAATATAATCCAGTTCTAAGCATTCAAAACCATATAAGTAGGCTAAGTGCTCAACATGTGCAAGGAAATCAAAGAAAATTTTTAAATTTACATGAATCTTGAACATGCTTTCATATTTCACAAAACTTGAACAAAATTCATTATCTAGATCATATCATAGACCGTTGTTGGGTTCCTAGAGTGAGTAAAAATATGATATGAAATACTCTAAAATTCCTATGCAAGTATACACAATCTGCAGCAAGTAATATTATCAATCCAAGGTCTGAATGAGTTTCCACTTTATCTATTTTGTATAACTTTCTAATGGTTTCGAAGATAATAAAAATGTTGGGTTTTATAAGAATTATGCTGAAGCAAAATAAATGACAGAACAACGAGTAAACAAATAGACAGACAGATTAAAGACAGGCGCTGGTTAGGCTTTAGTGATTATTCTAAGATATGCTCTAGCAATATTATTGACCATGCATTTCTCGCAGTATTATTAGCGGATTCCTCCCGGAACTCCGAATCTTTTGGGATATGTTTCAAACCCAATGAAGAGCGACCGATCAAGCACTGGGCAACTGGCTATCCCTAGCTCAGTCACTGGCGTTCACCAATACACAATGATCGTAGTGTGGAGAATTGCCACACACTCTCTAAATCATCCCTGAAACTAGAGAGAGCTATCCATACCGGCTGGCCAGGCGGGCATAAAATAAGAATAAGCACAACAATTAACCAAAATGCAATAGTCAATTTATTACTAGAGATGAAGCACAGTAATCACATTATTCCTAACCAACACCTTAAGCTACTTAGTTCATAATAGGCATAGGAATACGAATTACAATCTGAGTTTGCATGTCCATAACTACAAGTTAATAAAGGAGGAAAACTCCCTAATCAGCTTGCGGTTGATGGTGTTCTTGATAGTCTTCAATCTCCCTAATTATTCGGCTTCCAAGGGAAAACATGGAATGCCTTTGACTTGGACGGCTACTTCCTTTTATAGAAGGATGGGAGGCTTGAATTAGGTCAACTAGGACACGTGTAAGGCTCTCCTTGATCCTTTATCACGAAAATAACTCAACAGAAGTCGGTTCATGAAGTTGGCTAACGAGCTGTGATGTGGCAGCTTCTGTTCCAAGTTTTGCTGCAGCATAGAATTTGCTCCTTCCAGTCGCTCAGCAGCATAATCTGCACAAAGTGATTTCCAAAGCTTCCATTCTTCCAAATGGGTTAAATCATGTAATATCTCTCTAAAACCAACCCTAATAAGCATAAAGGACACACAAATCCCTATATAATTGAGGCCTAAATAACTACCTTTTGGGCAGTTATCAACCGTCCTCATCAAAACAGATGCAATAGAATCATCATGAAAAAAATTTCAATCAGCTCAGATTAGAACAGCAAAGCCTCCCCCCCCCCCCCCCCAAACTTAAATCATACATTGTCCTCAATGTATTAATTATCCAGACTAATTAAGCATGCATAATGACAATTAAAAAGATAAAGGGAGAATGATATTGTCCTGGAATGTGAGAGAAATCATGGATGTCAGCCTTCAACATTCATTGGGGTTGTTTTTGGAAGAAAATGTGGTCTCGAGCTCCTTCAAAAATTGATCAACGGAACGAAAGATCAACATGCTCTAACTACAAAAAACTGAAAAAACAAAGAAAAGGAAATTAACGGGAAAATAAACTTGGGTTGCCTCCCAAGAAGCGCTAGTTTAACGTCTCTTAGCTAGACGAGTTTGTGCGGTCTTCCAAGGCACATAAAAATTCTCGTATTTCTTTGGGCCCTTCTTCCTTGAATCGATGAAGCCAACTATTGCTAGCAAGCTCACTAGCTTTTCATGGGCCCCAGAAGCAGAAATATTTTTGGGATTTTTTAATAATAAAAGCATAAAAGGAGAAAGATCAAAATAAAGGGACTCTAACTCTGACACTGACTCGTGAGAACAAGAAAAAGAACATTCATTATCAAGAGAGGATGAAGAGGATAGAACAGACAAAGGCCTTTCAGCCTTAAACTCTATCTCTTGAAATTCCTCAAACACTATAGGCTCATTCTCTTTTTCTTCCTCACAAACTTGTTCTTGATGGGTGCTAAAACTATCAAATTCTTCCTCACAACTTACACAACTCACCCCTATATGCTCAAGCTTAGCGAAATCGAAAGGATTAGGCTCTTGAATGGGCGCTAATGAATCACCGACCACATGACTCACTAGACACTCTGTGGAAGTGGATCCTACTTCTTTTTCTTCCTTTTCGGTCTGGAGTCTCTCCATAGATTTTTCTAATTCTAAATTCATAGCTCTAGACTCCTCAATAAAATTTTCAAGCAAGCTCTCTAAGGAAGATTTTTCTTCTAAGGAAGTGGATTGCTCTTCACTGTCATCCTCCTGGGGATGCAATCTCCCTAGGGATTTTTCTAGAGCTAAATTTATGGCTCTATTATCCTCAATATAATCTTGAAGCAAACTTTCTAGGGGAGATTTTTCTTCTAAAGGGGAATAATTTGAACATAAAAAATTGGATGATAGTGTTGGTTCTTCGGGCTCAGAATCCCTAAAGGGCCACCCAAAACTATTAAAAGCCATTTAAAACAATTAAATCAACAATAATCAGGCTTTCAGTCAGATGCAAACACCAATTAAATGCACAACAAGAACAATGGACCAGGATAAAAATAAAACAAAGAAAGCAAAATAAAACCTCTAAATTAAAGTAAGCAATTTCTTCACAATATTAATTGAATGAAATTAACCAATCCCCAGCAACAGCGCCGAAAACTTGTTGCACGACTTTTACACCGCAAGCGTACGGGTCGTCACAAGTAATATATTGATTTTGAGTATAGAGTATCATCTCCACAAGGATTGGATTTATTCAATTAATTACCGCGAATAATCTTGTTTAGCTTTATTTAGAGAACAAAATCTAATGCCGAAAAGAGTAAACTGAAAGCTAATCTAGAAAGCAAAAGATAAATGGAGACACAATTTGGAGGGATAATTCTAGAGTTGTTGATTTCATCAATTGGACCTATAATGCTTAATCAATTAACTAATATGGATTAACTACTCATTTGATTCATAAGTCTAGAAGCCTAATGACAAGGACTCTCCTGTCGGTCTCCTCCTATCTCATACCTTTCAATAAAAAATCTCCTTTCAGTCTCATCTTTATTTACTTAGCATGGCATTACGACCCTTCAGTACAACCTCTAACGTTATTTATTTTATCCCGTGTCACCCGGGTAAATAGCCATTAGTCATGCATTCAGTTCTAGTCTAAGCTTCTCTCCGTCGAGTTTCCACTTAGTAACGATTCATTTAATCAGTGATCAGTTGATTAAAAGCATTAAGGACAAAATGCACAAATGAACAATAATGACAATTAAACCAAATAAATTCATTAATCAAGCAAAGGTTCAACATCTAAATCAATCTCATAGTATTTAGGAATTTACTACTCATAATCACTAAAATTCAATAATTCCTAATCACAACAATTCTAGAAACTAAAACATAAAGGAAAAGAGAAGAGAAATGCTCATAAAAGTGTCGGTCTCCTCGATCCCGCGCCGACCTCCATCGATCCCGAGCTCCAAAGATGTTCAACAAAGCTCCAAAACTCTCCAAAAAATCCCAAATTTTAATGTGGATTCTAGAATGGGGTGAAAACCCACAAATTGGCACACAAAACTTGGATGCAAATGGCTCCTTTTATGGGCTCCCAGCTGACATAGCGTTAGCGTCGCGACGCTCTGACGTCAGGTTGTCTTGGGCTCCAAGTCGTCGCAGCGTCGCGACGCTACCCCAATTCCATAACTTTCCACCGTGTTTTTTAGCTGATTTCTTTGGGCTTCCTTCATTTCTTTTGGCCCAACACTTTGTATGATAATTCCTGGGCTTCTTCTTGACCCAACTTGATAATAAAAGCTTGAAATCCATGCATTTGGGCTTCTAACTCATTCTTCTTGGGATTTTGGACTTTGATCTTTTAATGTAATTCTTCAAATTTCTCCAAAAAGCCTCCAAAATCATCCAAAATCTCTCAAAATTTTGGTTTTGCTTCCTTGGCTCGGTTTTCTGAAAGTTAAGCATAAAATAGCATTAAAGTACACAATTCATGCACAAAACTAGCTAAAATTAATAGAAAAATGATGACATTTATGCATGTCATCACCCATGGCGACCTCCATCGATCTCGAGTTCCCAAGATCTTCAACAAGGCTCCAAATCTTCTCCCAAATCCCCCAATTTAAGTGTGGAATCGAGAATAGGGTGACAATCCTCAAATTTGGCTCCCTTAATTCGGCTGAAATGTGGTTTATTTATAGCTGCCCAGCCTCCCCAGCGTCGAGATGCTGACATCATAGTGTCTCAACGCCATGATGTAACAAACTTGGTGCCCAAGTTGCCTCAGCGTCTTGACGCTGCCCCATCTCCAGAATGTTCTTCACAGCTTACTAGCGCCGAGAAGCCCAAGGCTAGCGTCTCAATGCTAGCCCTCGGACACCTCTTGAAAAATGGCCCTTTGGTCTTTAATTTGTACCTCCAACTTGCTTTTCTTGGGCTTCTGGGCTTGGATCTTCAATGATCTCCTTCAAAATGCTCCAAAAGCCTCCAAAATCATCTAAAATCTCTCAAGAACTCTGGTTTTGCTTCTTTTTGCATGGTTTCTGAAATTTAAACATAAAACACTTCAAAGCACACAATTTAAGCACAGAACTAGCTAAAATCAATAGGAAATAAATAGCATTTCTTGGGCTTCTGGGCTTGGATCTTCAATGATCTCCTTCAAAATGCTCCAAAAGCCTCCAAAATCATCTAAAATCTCTCAAGAACTCTGGTTTTGCTTCTTTTTGCATGGTTTCTGAAATTTAAACATAAAACACTTCAAAGCACACAATTTAAGCACAAAACTAGCTAAAATCAATAAGAAATAATTAGCATTTCTGCATGCTATCATTCACATATTCAATAACGTTCCCTCAAAAAGTGTTTATGAAACACATTTAAAGTAATGGAGAGGGCATAGACCAAGTTTGTGCCACTTCAGAATCTGGGGTTGTCCAGCACACGTGCTTGTGATAAATCCAAAGAAATTGGAACTTCGTTCAAAATGTTGTGCCCTAAATAAACGAGAAAATCACAACCACGGAGCAAGTTTGTACTAAATAAAGCTACTGAAGAATCAACAAAGGTTTTTTATGAAACTCGTCCATCATCAAGAATTAATGAAGGGACCAGTACTTCAAGTCAATCTAGTCCTTCTCAAAGGTTGAGAGTGCCTCGACATAGTCGGTGTAGGGGTGAAATCCCTAGCGCAGGGGAACTAAAATCAAACTTAGCGTTTGCATGTTTGTGATAGTAGGATCACAGCTTTCGGTTTGTTCCTGGAGTACGTCGAGGTTAGATATGTTTTTGACTAATTAGTGAGATTAATGATTTAATTGAATTAAACTTACCATGACAATCCCGATTGCATGATCCCTAAGGTATAGATTTCTTTCCTTTTACTTCATTCTCCTACTTTCCTTTTTCAATATTTTCCATAATTAGTTTTCTTTCCATAACTATTTCTTTTCCAAATACAAAAGCCCCCCTTATTGGTTACCTAAAACAATTAAGGAAATTAAGATTTGTTTGCATAGACTCCCTGTGATCGACCCCGACCACTACTGCTACAAGTTAGCTTTAGAGGTTGTGGATTATAAATTTATTTGACACGACCCTCGACATGTAGTTCATCAATTAATTCCATATATTTAATTTTAGGGATTTTATTAAATTATTTATTTTATTAATATGAATCCAATTCATATTAATTATTTGAACTCTTTCAAATATTTTCTCTAAAAAACATTAATTTTGAAATTAATTCAAAATTATATTATAAAGTTTCATAAACTTTATATTACAATGTATCAACATACATTATATGATTTCCCTAATTAAATTGAACACTTTTCAATTTACAATTAACACTTAATTGTCTCAAGTCTCTTTACGAGCTACCAGTGGGACCTAATTGGCCTGCAACAATATGAGATTAATTGGCTAAACTCATTAACCAATCAATCGATTTTTGTTAACTGTAGGTTCACTCCACTAAAGACCCACAGTTGCACTCTTCTCACTGCAGACATAAATCTGTGTCCATGGATATAGACCAATAACAACAAGTTAGTCCTTCACAAGTGTTTGTAACTCTAGTGGGGTCAAATTACCGTTTTACCCCTGAGTTACCTCTACCTTCTTAAGTATCAGTGCTCCTGTAATGAACAACATGTTTGTGGTCCAACCATCAAACAGAAAACCCTTCACAGGCCAGTGAGAGGGTAGGGCCCTTTGTTCTAGTCGCGAAGACACCACTTAAGGGAACACTCATCTACTTCCTCAAAGTTGGGAAGGAGTGAATTCCATTATGAGTGATTATGTTCTCAGCTCCCCACTTGGTCTTGTCCCCAAAATGACAGACTTATTGAGTCGGCGATCTGACCACTCTCACCCATACAAATCAAAGGACAATCCTGTTGGGTTTTATGCCCTAAAACTCGTAGATAGTAAATGTACATTTGACCGAACATTAATAAAGTGATGTATTATTCAATGTTTGTATTATATCTTGTCTTGTTAACCCTAATCCAATAAACTAAACATCCTTGGCTAATAGAATGAGGCTTGAACTGGTATGTGGGGACATACGGGGATCAATGTTCAAGTTTAGCCTAAAGGGTCTGTAGTATAGGGATAAGGCTGGGTACCTTATCCTGGTGACACTATGGATACGACCCGCTTTGTATATTGATACAAACGTAGTGATCCAACGCGTTCATGTGGTTGACATGCGAGTGGGGGTATCCTGTGCAATGAGTTTGCACAAAGACCGGACCGCGAAATAGTTAACCACTAACTCTAACACTGTTAGTTAGCTCGGTTTCTATTTCACTAGGATGACCTAGGCAACTTGGCCTTAATCCTGAGTGGATTATGGACTCCTGTCCATGAGGGATTGTCCTTTGATTTGTACGGGTGAGAGTGGCCAGTTCGCCGACTCAATAAGCCTACCATTTTGGGGACAAGACCGAGTGGGGAGCTGGGAACGTAGTCTTACAAGATGGAATTCACTCCTTCCTAATATGAGGGTAAGTAGAGGTGTGTTCCCTTAAGTGGTGTCTCCGGGTCTTGAACAATGGGCCCTACCCTCTTTATGGCACGAGAGGGATTTCTGTTTGATGGTTGGACCACAAACAGGTTGTTCATTAGAGGAGCACTGGTACTTAAGGACCAAGAGGTAGCCCAGGGGTAAAACGGTAATTTGACCTAGCTGGGGTACGAACACACGTGAAGGGATAACTTGCTGTTGACGGTCAATATCCGTGGACACAGAAATATGTCTGCAGTGAGAAGAGTGCAATTGTGGTTCTTTAGTGGAGTGAACCACAATTAACGAATATTGATTAACTTGGTTAATGAGTTTAACCAACTAATCTCATATCGTTGGAGCTTCTGATCTGTAGGTTCATTAGGTCCCACCGGTAGCTCATTTAGGGCGTTGAGGTAAAATTCTAAGGATGGATTGAATATTCAAAGGTGTTTGAATATTATACTAAAATATGAAGTGGTTCATATTAAAACTATAGGTTATAATTAATATGCATTGGATGTATATTAATACTATAGTTTTGAGAGAGAAAATAGTAATTGAATATGTGATGTTCAATTTTATTTTATTAATTAATTTCGAATTAATTAATTTAGTTTAATTAAATTTGATTTAATTAAACTATAAGATAGGAGGGATATTAATTTAAATTGGATTTAAATTAATGTTATTTTAATTAATTTAGATTAATTAAAATATAATTAATTGTAATTTAAAATTATGATTTTAAAATTATAATTAATTAAAATATCAGATAACTGATATTTCAGTTATCTGATATTATGGTTTTTTAAAAAGAGACGTGGTCAGTGCAGTTGCTGAAATATCTCTCAGTCTCACGTCTCTCACGCCAATCTCTCCCTCTCTATCGTTCTCTCTCACGCTGCACTCTCTCTCAGAGAATACAGAACGATTGATCCAGAGAAAATCCTTAGATTTTTTGGCTCCCACAAGCACCCAACGCTAGATCCTATTAGAGAATACCGGTGTATCCTTGTGGTGGTGTTCGTGCAATTTTTCCAGCAAGATCAAGGTGTGACTGCTGCTGTTTTTGGGAGAAATTCAGAGAGAATTTGGCGAAAAGTTCAAGGATTTCTTCAAGGGTAAGGTTCTTCTTGAACTAGGGTCACTAGGACTCAATTCTAGATTAGATCTAGAATTATTCTCTTGTTTTTAGCATGCTTGAATCTATTTTACAGCAGTTATTTTCTCTATAATTGTCGCTGTAAAATTTTATTAATTTTGTCGTCGTATTGGTATCCCAATCGGCGTTTTATTCGAAAAGGTCTTTGTGGTTTTCCGCTGCGCAAAGGGCTTTTATCCCTTCAAATCCCTCATGAACAGGAGTCCATAATCCACTCATGATTCAGATTAAGTTGCCTAGGTCATCCTAGTGAAATGGAAACCTAACTAGTTAAAGGTGTTATAGCTAGCGGTTACTATTTTGCGGTCTGGTCTTCTGCAAACTCATTGCATAGGATACCCCCACTCGCATGTCCCCTACATGAACGTGTTGGATCATTGCGTCGGGACGCTTAGCCTTGTGCGTCTCGACGCTGTCGCGATTCCACGCTCCAGACGGTTGAAATCGAGCCAGCGTCGGGACGCTTTCTTCACAGCGTCTCGACGCTGTCACGATTTCGTGCGGCGCCAGGATTTTCGTGAAATCGTGAGTGGTGCCCTAATTTGGGCGGTTCGGTTCGTGCGGTTTGGGTCAGCTGGGACCGGTTCGGTTCGGTTTGACCCGTTTTGGGTACGGTTCGAGTTTTTCAAGTCCGGTTCGAAGTGGTTCGGGTCGGTTCAAGGCTTGTAGACCGGATTTGGAGCTGCAGAATTTTGTAATAGGATAGATTTATTGCTTTATTAATGTAATTTTGCTTTAATCTATCCTAGGGGCCAATTAAATCGGTTTATTCGCTATTTAAATGCTTTATGGATGTCATTTAAATTTTAATCCCACCTTAGGATATAAAGCATGCTCATGCATTTATGTATGTTATAATTAGATTATAATATATGTTTGAAATGCATGGTTTGATTTTCATGATTTATTTAATATATAGTAGAGTTATATTAAATTCATGAAAATGGAAAAGTATGATGCATGCAATTACATAGTTTTTATATAAGAGTTATATTAAAAATTATTTGTTTGCAGCATGCTAAGTTGATTTTCCATTGTTTGGCAATAATAAAGTTGTTTATTATTGAAATGGAAATCAAATTGCATTGAGCATGATACATCCATAGGTTAATATAAGAGTTATATTAATTATCATGAAATGCAGAGTACTATAGTTTTAATTTCATTAACTTGAATATGATTGTTAATTGTTTTAAAAACTATAGTATGCATGATTATAGGGCTAATCATTTTAAAATTTTGAAATAGTTTAAAATTTTATGATTAGAAACCGTCAATCTATAATCAATATATGCATGTTCACATAGGATCTTAGGTTAAAATTGAATTAATTTTAATGGGTTAAAATTAATTAGACCTAAGATCATTTTCTAATAGGATTAGAGTATCTTACTTAGTTTTAAAATAGTTTTAATGAACTAAGTAGGACGAACATTCCTAAGATTATAAGGGAACTCTACCAGTGAAGTTCTGTCTAAGGATTGGAGGTATTTAAGTTGACGGTAAACGGAACACCTCCTACCTGGGAACTGATCTGGAATACCGGAGTTGAATTAATCTCAGGTTAATGTTAGAATAATGTCGCTAGGTTAATTAAATTGGTTTAATGCACCTAGACATTAGGTCTTATTATAATAGTTATAATAGGACTAGACTTAGATAAATGACTTAGCCGGATTTATCTAGGTTTAATCAAACCCTAAAATTAATAATCAGTTACTTTAGTGGGAGGAAAATTACAAAACTTAATTTAAATTGAGTTTTGCTCCTACGTCCCCGTGACGTTCACACCGTGAGATCCATGCTCGACTTTGTGTCGTTTTAGCGCGGCCTCCCTTCGGAGAGTGTTTGCATGGGTCAATACCAAGGTGAATGGGGAAAGTGACTATAGTAAGTGGGAGCGGGACACGTGTCAACGTATCCTTCGGTCTCCGCCCCTAGGTCACAACGTGAGATTCCTATGATCCGCCTGCGTGTTGTCTCGGCGCAACCACCCCTTCGGAGGGCCTGATCATAGGTTTCGGAACACCGTGAACTCCTGAAAAGGATAGGATCACTTAGGCTAATTACCAACAGTTGTCTTTCCTAACGGTAGCCTGTTGGTGCGTGCCTCTGGGATCTGAAAGTGGGAGGGTTACACTTACAGGGAGGAGTTAATTTGTTAACAAATCCTTGACCGAACAACGGTGGTTAATATCTAATGGAATATGAGTTATTCTGGTATTAGAAATTGACTGAGAAGAGTCTCATTTTAGAGGAGGAACAACTGATCACCCTTCGGTGGCTGTTCTTCTAAACCTCTAAAGCATCGTTGTGAAACACAATCATAGTTTTATTAGGGTTCTTTGATTGTTTGTTTGCAAAATTGATTGGATGTATGCAATTGTTTGTATTGCTTGTGTGATGGGTTAAGGCAAAGATAACTAATACGGTCACTTGTTTGTTTTTCAGCAATGTCTTCCTCTATAATATCCCTGCTTAAAAATGAACAACTTACTGGCGAGAATTTTCCACAATGGAAATCAAACCTCAATACAATACTCGTGGTTGAGGACTTAAGATTCGTCTTAACGGAGGAATGTCCTCCCGTTCCCCCTCGCACTGCCTCTCAGGCAGTTAAGGACGCCTACGAACGCTGGACCAAGGCCAATGAAAAGGTCAAGGTCTATATTTTGGTCAGCTTGTCTGAAGTGTTGGCCAAGCGTTACGAGAACGTGGCAACTGCCAGGGAAATTATGAATTCCCTGCAGGAGATGTTTGGACTTCCGTCCTACCAGCTCCACCACGACGCCTTGAAGAACGTCTTCAATGCCAAGATGCTGGAAGGTCAATCTGTTCGGGAACATGTCCTGGACATGATTAACCAGTTCAACATAGCTGAGGCAAATGGCGGGGTTGTCTGCGAGCGTAGTCAGGTTGCGTTCATCCTTCACTCGCTCCCGGCGAGCTATCTGTCTTTTAGGACGAACGCGAGCATGAATAAGATTCAGTTCAACCTGACTACCCTCCTCTCGGAGTTACAGATTTACGAGTCCCTGCAAAAGAGCAAGGGAAAGAATGTGGTGAAAGGAGAGGCCAATGTGGCCCATTCCAAGAAGAAGTTCCTGAAGGGTTCATCCTCAGGAACTAAATCTGTACCCCAGGCTTCTTCATCGAAGCAGATCCAAAAGAGGAAGGGAGACAAGGGGAAGGCTCCTGCACAGGCTGTGCAAGGGAAGGGGAAGGCCAAGGTCGTGGCCGACAAAGGCAGATGCTTCCACTGCAATGCAGATGGTCACTGGAAGCGCAACTGTCCCCTCTACCTTGCTGAGAAGAGAAGAGAAAAAGAAGGTAAATTCGATTTACTTGTGTTAGAGACTTGTCTCGTTGAACATGATGAGTTTGCCTGGATACTGGATTCGGGAGCCACTAATCATGTTTGTTCTTCTTTTCAGGGAAATAATTTCCAGCAGCTAGCAGAGGGTGAAATGACGCTCAAGGTCGGAACGGGAGACGTCGTTTCAGCTCGTGCAGTGGGAGCTGCAAAATTATTCTTTAGAAATAGGTTTTTAATTTTAGAGGACTTGTACTTGGTTCCTAGAATTAAAAGGAACCTAATTTCTGTTTCAGCTTTGTTAGAACAATGTTATACTGTTTCCTTCTTGCTTAATGAAGCTTTAATTTCAAAGAATGGAATTTACATATGTTCAGCTAAGCGTGAGAATAATTTGTTTGTGTTAAGACCAAATGATGCTAAGGCCATTTTAAGTCATGAAATGTTTAAAACGGCCGAAACGCAAAACAAAAGGCAAAAAGTTTCTCCTTTAAGTAACAACACGTATCTTTGGCATCTTCGTCTTGGTCATATTAACATCGATCGGATCGATCGTTTGGTTAAAAATGGGCTTCTAAGTGACATAGAAGATACATCTTTACCACCCTGTGAATCGTGTCTCGAGGGTAAAATGACCAAGAGGCCTTTTACTGGAAAAGGTTACAGGGCCAAAGAACCACTTGAACTAATACATTCGGATCTTTTACTGGAAAAGGTGGTTTTGAATACTTCATCTCTTTCATAGATGATTATTCACGATACGGTTACTTGTACCTAATGGGCCATAAGTCTGAGGCTCTTGAAAAGTTCAAGGAGTTTAAGGCTGAGGTAGAAAACTTATTAGGTAAAACAATTAAAACACTTCGATCAGATCGAGGTGGAGAGTATTTAGATCAGCGATTCCAGGACTATATGATAGAACATGGAATCCAATCACAACTCTCAGCACCTGGTACACCTCAGCAAAATGGTGTATCAGAAAGGAGAAACAGAACCTTGTTAGACATGGTTCGATCTATGATGAGCTATGCTCAGTTGCCTAGCTCGTTTTGGGGGTATGCAGTAGAGACTGCAGTACATATTCTTAACAGTGTTCCCTCAAAAAGTGTTTCTGAAACTCCTTTTGAGTTATGGAGGGGGCGTAAACCTAGTTTGCGTTACTTTCGAATCTGGGGTTGTCCTGCACATGGGTTAGTGACAAATCCTAAGAAATTGGAATCACGTACGAGAATATGCCAATTTGTTGGGTACCCGAAAGAAACGAGAGGTGGTCTTTTCTTTGACCCTCAAGATAATAAAGTATTTGTATCGACAAATGCAACATTCTTAGAGGAAGACCACATACGAGATCATCGACCACGAAGTAAGTTAGTATTGGGAGAAGCTACAGAAGGATCAACAAGGGTTGTTGATGAAACTGGTCCTTCAACAAGAGTTGTTGGAGAATGCAGTTCTTCTCATCAATCTAGTCCTCCTCACGTAGTGGGAGAGCTTCGACGCAGTGGGAGGGTTGTGATACAACCTAACCGCTACTTGGGTTTAACAGAAACACAAGTAGTCATACCTGATGACGGCGTAGAAGATCCATTGTCTTATCGTCAGGCAATGAATGATGTAGATAAGGACGAGTGGGCCAAAGCCATGGACCTTGAGATGGAGTCAATGTACTTCAATCAAGTTTGGGAACTTGTAGATCCACCTGAACGGGTCAAACCCATTGGGTGTAAATGGATCTATAAGAGAAAAATAGATTCTGCTGGGAAAGTACAGACTTTCAAAGCAAGACTTGTAGCAAAGGGTTATACCCAACGAGAAGGAGTGGACTATGAAGAAACTTTTTCTCCAGTTGCTATGCTAAAGTCCATAAGAATCCTCTTATCCATTGCCACATTTTATGATTATGAAATTTGGCAAATGGATGTCAAGACAGCTTTTCTGAATGGCAATCTTGACGAGAGTATTTTTATGTCTCAACCCGAAGGGTTCATATCCCAAGGTCATGAGCAAAAGGTTTGCAAACTGAATCGATCCATTTATGGGTTGAAACAGGCTTCTAGATCTTGGAATATTAGATTTGATACTGCGATCAAATCTTTTGGTTTTGACCAGAATGTTGATGAGCCTTGTGTATACAAGAAGATCAACAAGAATAAAGTAGCTTTCCTCGTACTTTATGTAGACGACATCCTACTCATTGGGAATGATGTAGGGTATCTGTCTGACGTAAAAGAATGGCTAGCAGCTCAATTCCAAATGAAAGATTTGGGTGAGGCCCAGTATGTTCTTGGGATCCAGATTATTCGGGATAGAAAGAACAAATCGCTAGCTCTGTCTCAGGCAACATATATCGAAATATAGAAATTGCCAAATATGGAAATCGTGTACGTGGTACGCGATTTCTAAATATGGAAATCGTGTACATCGTACACGATTTCTTTGCAAACTCGTGTACAACGTACACGATTTTTACCACCTCATCACCGCCACGTAGACCACCCTAAATCGCGTCCGTGGTACACGAGTTCATTTCTGGCACCAACTACTCTACATTTGTCAATACTTTTCTCTCTTACCTCAAATTTATAATTTGTTTTTTTATTTACATTATTAAAATTAATGTTTTCAAAACTACTCTAATTTTGTCATTTGTTTTTTTAACTACATTATTGGTGAACTTTGTCCGTACTCCTTCCCCTTCCTCTCTTTTTGCAAGGACTCTTCCTTTCTCTTCCCTCCTTCTTCCATTATTCTTTCTTCTTCTTATTATTTTCTGAATTAATATAACACCATTCTCAATTTTTTTGGTTAATCTATTTAACTTAAAGGACTAAGATGTTTTTATAAACTCAAATGAAAAATTAAAAGTAAACTCAAACTTTACGACTAAAACTGTATTTTTACAAAAAAAAAAAAAAAAAAAAAATTATATAATTTTCAATGACTGACTT
Source organism: Luffa acutangula (assembly GCA_036850905.1). Classification (NCBI taxonomy): domain Eukaryota; kingdom Viridiplantae; phylum Streptophyta; class Magnoliopsida; order Cucurbitales; family Cucurbitaceae; genus Luffa; species Luffa acutangula. The sequence goes on along the minus strand of CM072092.1, from coordinate 33,067,703 downwards.
TAGGATAAAAATATTAGTCTATTTTGAATTTTGTAATATTGAAATAAAAAAACGATATTTAATTTTAAGTTAGGATATTAAAGTAAAAAAACATTTTCAAATTTGTTTTTTAGAAGGTTAAAAAACATGTTTGGTCCTGGAACTTTCATGAAAGTTAGAAATGTCAAGGCTTTTTTTTTTTTTTTTTTTTTTTTTTTTTTTTTTTTTTGACAAACGAAATGGCAAGGCATTAAAATCATGGTAAAAAAATTGGAGAACTTCACAGTAAAGAGAGATGTATGCTGTTCAAGGTTGCCAATTTTAGAAGCTAAAATTTAGTTTGAAAAGACCAAGAAGCTTGCTTGAGTAAAATCATCAGCCAATCAAAATCATAGTAAAAAACTATCCAAACCAATTAACAGCCTTAATTACAGCAAAAGTGGTTATGAGATCCACAAAATTTACAGACAACATCAGCCACTTCAATTCCCTATATAAACCTCAAATCTTGATCCAAACTGTACAAATAAAGGAATTTAAACCTTGAGAAACAAGGAGTTTTTTTTTTCTTTTCCTTTTGTTTATACTTTTTTGTTGAAAAAAAAAACAGAAAAAAATTGTCTTTGTAAAAAAATAAGCAGTCGAGAGAAAAGCAGAAAAGATGGCAGGAGGTGGATTTGTTTCTCAAGGTGGTGGTAAGATCCATGAGGGAGGTGTCACCCCTTTTGTCATTGTCACTTGTTTGGTTGCTGCAATGGGTGGTCTCATCTTCGGATATGATCTCGGAATTTCAGGTTCACATTGTTTTTAATTATCTAACATTTTATCTCACATTGTTGTGTGTTGATCTATACTTTTTTTTTTTTTTTCTTTCTTTCTTTCCTTTCAGGAGGGGTGACTTCAATGGAGCAGTTCCTTAGGAAGTTTTTTCCATCAGTTTATGAACAACAAGAAAAGGCAAAAGGAGGAAACCAGTACTGCAAGTTTGACAGCCAGCTACTTACATTATTCACATCTTCACTATACTTGGCAGCACTCTTTGCTTCTTTCTTTGCTTCAGCTATAACCAGGGCCTTTGGAAGAAAAATGTCAATGCTTGTTGGGGGTTTTGTGTTTTTAGTGGGCTCAATCTTAAATGGTGCTGCCACCAACGTTGCAATGCTAATCATCGGTCGTTTGTTACTCGGCGTCGGGATTGGCTTTGCCAATCAGGTTAATTAAGATTATCCTATATGAATATATCTCCTCATCTTTCCTTCTAATAAATGTCTAAAGTACTTGTTTCATCTAACGCAGTCTGTTCCAGTTTATCTATCGGAAATGGCACCAGCAAAGATTCGAGGAGCTCTAAATATAGGTTTTCAAATGGCCATTACCATAGGAATTCTTGCCGCGAATCTTATTAACTATGGAACGGCTCAAATCAAAGGTGGTTGGGGTTGGAGGCTTTCTTTAGCTCTTGCTGTTGTTCCAGCATTGATGATGAGCATTGGAGCTTTGTTTCTACCCGACACTCCTAACTCGATCCTCGAACGTGGCAACATGGAGAAGGCAAAGCAGATGTTACAAAAAAATTCGAGGTATGGATAATGTGGATGAGGAATTTCAAGATCTCCTCGATGCAGCTGAAGCAGCAAAGAAAGTGCAACATCCATGGAAGAACATCATGCAACCAAGATATCGACCTCAACTTGTTATCTGCACCTTAATCCCATTCTTCCAACAACTCACAGGAATCAATGTGATTACGTTTTACGCACCCGTTCTCTATAAAACTCTTGGTTTTGGTGACAGTGCTTCACTTATGTCCGCTGTTATATCTGGTGCCGTTAACGTCGTAGCAACAATCGTATCTATTGTTACCGTTGACAAGTTTGGTCGAAAGTTTCTATTCCTTGAAGGAGGTATCCAAATGTTTGTGTGTCAGGTAATGAACTCTATATTAAACTAGCACTAACCCAACCCAAGGGCTTAAACCAATTTATTAAGACCTATATATATCAATACAAGAGGAAATGTTATCGAAAGCTATATATATCCTCAGCAAATCTTTATTCTATATTCTTCTAAATCCTAAAGACAATCAAACACACTAACACCAGCTTTGCATATTCGTAGATTGCTGTGGGAGTTATGATATGGAAGAACTTTGGAGTGAATGGTGAAGGATCAATGTCAGGGGGAGTGGAAGCAGATATCCTACTGGCTCTAATCTGCATATACGTGGCAGGATTCGCGTGGTCTTGGGGCCCGTTGGGATGGTTGGTACCGAGTGAAATCTGCCCATTGGAGATTCGATCGGCCGGGCAAGCGATAAATGTGTCGGTGAACATGTTTTGGACATTCATCATTGGTCAACTGTTCCTGACGATGCTTTGCCACTTGAAGTTTGGTCTTTTCTTTTTCTTTGCAGGGTTTGTGGGAATTATGACCATTTTCATTTTCTGGTTCTTGCCTGAGACCAAGAATGTACCAATTGAGGAAATGAACGGAGTGTGGAAGGCACATTGGTTTTGGGGAAAGTTCATTCCAGAAGATGCAGTGATTGGCCAACATTCTCATGGCAATGTGGAGATCTATGGCAAGGGTGTTTAGAAGTTCCAACAGCAACCAGCTTTGTTCGATTTTTTATAGAATTTAAGAAAATTACAATAAGGAGAGGAGAGTATGGAGTTATTTTAATTTTGATTCTCCACATCTCACAATTTTGATTAACTCATTCTATAGTGCTAAATTCAGTATGTTTTGGAGAGCTTTTTATGATGTTATGTTATAATAAGCAGTTTAGTTAAAAAAGATGATTTTGATGTTTAGTTCTTTACTCTTAGTGCTCTAGAAGTGCTCTTGGATCACTCACTTCTACTAAAAGCACTCTACAATTGCATTTTCACAACAATTTACATTCCTTCCCAACAAACGTGTAATGATCATAACAGTATATCAGCAAAGTAAATGCAAAAGAAGGATAAAATTCCCCAAACAGAAATTTCTATTTCTAGGGCAGCAAACAGAAAAGAACAGAGAACAGAAGAATCTTATAACAAACACAGACATGTAGTGAATGATCATACCACCACCTAAGTAAATGTAAAAATGCGGGCGGCCAAACAGGAAGAACCCATCTCCAGTAAGTAAAAACACAGTTCAAAATAGCCAAAAATTGAGCCGAAGACAAAAAGGAAAAGCACTTAAGATTGGGGAATGATCTATGTCGCTGTTTTTTTAACTTTTCTTTTTCCGTAAATGTTAGTTGGTTTTTTTTTTTTTTTTTTTTTTTTTCTTCTTCTTCTTCTTCTCCTTAATCTCAAATTAATTAATTTTAACAAATTAATTAATCGTTTTGATGATAACAAACCCAATTTTTTAATTACTAAAAATTTTAGTGTTTTAATGTGACCATAACGTAGAGTTAAAATGAAACAACGATTCCAACGCCTCTTGAATCACTCCAATCAAAGTTAAAATGAAGTTATAGCCAAAACAAGTTTTAACAAAAATACCTGTGATGATGACGTGGCAGCTGAGTCAGTATCAATGAACCAATCAACCGCTGACACGTGGATCAATGAGAGAGGACACATGGGCTTTTGGTTATTTAAATATATATATATAATTTTGTTACGGTTATTTAAATATATATATATAATTTTGTTACGATAAGAGCGGTGGTAACGTTTTGATCCTAAACCGTGGAAAGGATCGAGTTTGTTCTTCCTCATGGAAAAAGAACATTGTACTGATTGGACTCTAAGTCGTGGAAAGAGTCGAAATTTCTTAGTCGAATACCCAAGAGAAGCTTGGGGAGTGGAGTAGGCGTTGCCGAACCACTATACATTTCCGGTGTCAATTTTCTCTAACCCTTTCCTATTTAATTTTTGCAGTTAATTTTCTTTATCATAAATTGTATGAAATTAATTGTTAATATTTGTTTTTCATGCTTATGGACTTTACATTGGAATTATTTATGGTGTTTGAAATGTATTTCTAATTTGTTGATCAATTTGTGTTAAAATTAATTATTTTTAAAAAGTTCACTTATTTGTTTAAATTGGGCTCACCGTAATAAAAAGTTTATAAAATTTCATTAAACACTATTCACTTGAAATTGTAAATAGAAGCAATTGGGAGATAATACTCGGTTTCTCTTTTCTACTTTCTTATTTCTCAATGAGCACCAAAGGCTCGATTTATACAGTTCAGAGATGCCACAAAGAATATCAGAATAAACGATCAAATACAGACAATTTAAATACAAGAGGAAGATGTAATCCTCATATAGGATGAAAAATAACTAACGAATATTATCTGTTGGTGGCACTGTTCTTGAATTCTCTGAGACTTGGATCAATGTTAGTGGGCTGGTTTTGCTTGATCAATTTGTGATTGTTGGGCCGGTCTTCACACTTTGATTCTTCAGTATCTGAATTGGGCTTTACTTTGACAGACTTCTCCCTAACATCCCCCCTCAAACGAGAGGGGAGCTCGACAACCCCGAGTTTGGACCGAAGATCGGAGAAGTGAGAGTGTGATAAAGGCTTAGCGAGGCAGTCAACAAGCTGCTCTGCTGAGGGTATGTACCGCACATCTAACTGACCCCGAATGACAAGATCCCGAATGAAGTGAACATCGATCTCAATATGTTTGGTTCGCGCATGGAACACCGGATTTGCCGCAAGCGCCCCCGCACTGATGTTATCACACCAAATGACTGGCTTAGACATACATGGAACTCCTAGTTCAGTAAGAATTTGCTTCATCCATACCAGTTCAGCGGCAGTGAGAGTTAGCGCTCGATACTCCGACTCTGTGCTTGATCTTGCAACAGTTGTTTGCTTCTTGGATGACCATGACACCAAGTTATTCCCAAGAAACACACAGTAGGCGGCTATAGATATTCGGTCATCTATATTAGATGCCCAGTCAACATCCGAGTAGGCCATAATTGATAATTCATCTCCCTGTTCAAAGTGTAAGCCTTGGTGTCTAGTATCGTGTATGTATATAAGGACTCTTTTTACGGTTTGCCAATGGATATCTGTGGGCTGCTTTAAGAATTGGCTCAACATGTTCACGGTGTAGGCAATATCTTGCCTAGTATGTGTGAGATATTGAAGGGCCCCAATTGTGTTGCGATACACAAAAGGATCTGACATGGTGTTCCATCATCTATTGACAGTTTAGTGCCTACCACACTTGGAGTAGGGGCAGGTTTCAAGTTTTCCAGATTCAACTTTTGTAGTGAATCATCTACATATTTGGCTTGGTAACAATATCCAAGTTAGAAGGTAGTATACTTGAATTCCTAAGAAGTAGCTAAATGTACCAAGATCCTTTAGTGCAAATTGAGTGTCAAGTGTTTGTATCAGCCGATCAACTAGCTTAGAATCATTTCTAGTGATTATCACATCATCTACATAGACCAGGAGAAATAACACAGCAGACCCATTTTTGTATATGAACAAGGATGTATCTGACCTGGCATTTGAGAAACCCCAAGACAGTAGAGTAGTTTTGAGTTTATTGTTCCACGCGCGAGGTGCTTGCTTGAGCCCATATATCGCCTTATCAAGCTTGCATACATAGTCCGGGAATCGATCATCTTCATAGCTAGGTGGTTGGTTCATGTACACTACCTCATCAAGACTACTGTTGAGAAATGTGTTGTTGAAGTATGGCTGACGAAGCCTCCAACCCCGTGTAACAACAATGCTTAGGACAATACGAATGGTGGAGGTCTTCACTACAGGGTTGAACGTCTCAAAGAAGTCGATGTCGGGGTTCTGATGAAAGCCTTTGGCTACCAGATGTGGTTTATATCTTTGCACAAAGCCATCAACATTTCTTTTAATTCGAAAGATCCATTTGTTCCCAATAACGTTCATGGAAGGAGATGACGGCACCAAACGCCAAGTTTGATTACGCATTAAGGTTGTGTATTCACTATCCATGGCAGCCTTCCAGTGTGGTACGAATAATGCATCTTTAACCCTGGTTGGTTCAGTGACTGACCAATCTGTGCTCGTGGTTGTGACCCAAGCTTTTGGTTTGAATATCCCTGCTTTGCCTCTAGTGATCATATGATGGGTTGGTTGAGGCACTGGAGGTGGACTGGTAGTGTCTGAGGGGCACGGTATTGGAGATAGGTCAGTGTGGGAGGGGCTTGGTGGGATAGAAGCAGCAGAGGAAGTAGGACTGCGAGTAGACGTAGGAGACTTGGACTGGGTATTTGTGGGGGAGGCAGTGGCATTGGACTGAGTGTTTGGACTGTGTATTTGGGGAATAGATGTATCAGGACTGGCCGTATGTGCAGGGGAAGATACGGAACGATCAGGTGCAGGTTGGGTCACTGACGGTTGAGGCAATTGATTTTGGATATTAACATCAGTTGGTATGTTTGAAAACCACTGTGTTATAGATGGTGATGACACTAGGGTTGGTTTTTTCTGTGATGAACAGGCAAAGCCAGTTGAAAACGGAAACTCATCTTCATTGAAGCGAACACTGCGAGATATAAACACTCGACCATTGACTGTGATACATTTGTGCCCCTTGTGTAGTGGACTTGGAAGACTCTTAACGCCCCATAGTCAATCTTCTTGCCAAATAGTAGTTCCATTGGTGATTTGCCTTGAAGTACCTGTGAAGGAAGACTGTTAATAAGTAATGTGGACATTAAAAATGCATCCCACCAGAATTTGAGAGGCATGAAGGCTTGAGCCAAGAGTGTGAGACCGGTCTCAACCAAATGACGATGCTTCCTCTCAGCTCCGCCGTTTTGCTGAGAAGTGTAGGGATAGGTCAACCGAATTTTTATCCCAAGATTATCACATTGCCTATGAACAGAAGTGAACTCTCCTCCATTGTCTGTTTGCAAGATCTTTATACTGCTTTGAAACTGATTAGTAATTAATGCCACAAAGTGATTGAAGGCAGCAAGTGTGTCACTCTTCAACTTTAGGGGGTAAAGCCACACAAATCGACTAAAGTCGTCTAAAAACAGGACATAATAACGAAAACCTTGAGTGGATGGAATGGGAGCGGGGCCCCAGAGATCTGTGTGAACAAGTTCGAATGGTTTAGATGCTTGAGAGACAGAATTGGGAAAAGGGAGTGCGTGTGCTTTTCCAAATTGACAGACATCTCAAAACTGAAGTTTTTCATTAACTTTAACAGGTAGATTACAAGACTTGATGATTGACTCTAGGACCTTTGCAACATGATGTCCTAGTCGTTTGTGCCACACGGCTTTAGTAACTTTATTTGAACTATTAGAAGACAAGAAAACAGACAACTCGGTTTTATTGACTCTTGTATTTCCTTTGCTCCTTCCTGTTGAACTCGACACATCCACAGATTTAGCCTTGACACTTTCGAACTGGTAGAGTCCATTACTGAGTGCCCCTTTCAGCAGCACTTGCCCCGTACCCTTGTCCTTAACAATGCAATAATCAACATGAAATTCCACATATATATCATTATCTAGAGCTAATTTGGAAACACTAATTAGATTCTTGGCTATTTTCGGCACACACAGTTCATTCTCAAGACTTAAGTTATTCAGGCCATTAGTCAAACATGAGTTACTGATGCAAGCTATCTGTAATTTATATCCATCCCCTATAGTTACACACTCGGTACCTTCATATTCGGTGGGATTTGCTATGGTGTTGTAATCAGCTGTGACGTGATTTGATGCCCCGCTATCCGCATACCAGTTGGGATCAACAACAGTGTCTGGTGTGGCTACAAATGGGTTGTTGTTTTGACCTGTCAGAAATGCTTTTGGTGTTGTATTGTTCTGAGTTGGTTGTCTTCCATTCTCACCCATGTTTTGGCTTTGAGGACCAGTAAACTCTTTGTTAAATCTTTGATAGCAAGATAAGGCCATATGGCCTGGTTTTCCACATACCTGGCAGATGGGCTTATTGTTATTGAAGCTACCATGTCGACGCCCTCTGCCCCTTCCTCTGCCACCACTGCCTCTCTGATTTCCTCTTTCGTAGGAGTTTTGCCTATTGTTGTTGTAGTTGTAGCCTTGATTGCGCTGACTTCCCATGTTACTTGTATTTTCCATATTTACGGACGTATTGTGACTAAATGACAGGGCATTCTTCTGAGTATTCTGAAGCTCAAGCCTCTTTTCAAAGACCAATAATTCTACTTGCATCTCTGACCATGTAATTCCATTTCTCCCTTGTATCATAGCGACCACCGAGTTATACTCATCGCCAAGCCCTAATAAGATCTGAGATACCAAGCTTCTCTGTTCTACTTTCTTATTTCTCAATGAGCACCAAAGGCTCGACTTATACAGCTCAGAGATGACATAAAGAATATCAGAATAAACGATCAAATACAGACAATTTAAATACAAGAGGACAGATGTCATGTTGGGTTTTATGCCCTAAAACTCGTAGATAGTAAATGTACATTTGACCGAACATTAATAAAGTGATGTATTATTCAATGTTTGTATTATATCTTGTCTTAATAACCCTAATCCAATAAACTAAACATCCAAGGCTAATAGAATGAGGCTTGAACTAGTATGTAGGGACTTACAGGGATCAATGTTCAAGTTTTAGCCTAAAGGGTCTGTAGTATAGGGATAAGGTTGGGTACCTTGTCCTGGTGACACTATGGATACGGCCCGCTTTGTATATTGATACAAACGTAATGATCCAACGCGTTCATGTAGTTGACATGCGAGTGGGGGTATCCTGTGCAATTAGTTTGCACAAAGACCGGACCGCGAAATAGTTTACCACTAACTGTAACACCGTTAGTTAGTTCGGTTTCTATTTCACTAGGATGACCTAGGCAACTTGGCCTTAATCCTGAGTGGATTATGGACCCCTGTCCATGAGGGATTGTCCTTTGATTTGTACGGGTGAGAGTGGCCTGTTCGCCGACTCAATAAGCCTACCATTTTGGGGACAAGACCGAGTGGGGAGCTGGGAACGTAGTCTTACAAGATGGAATTCACTCCTTCCCGATATTAGGGTAAGTAGAGGTGTGTTCCCTTAAGTGGTGTCTCCGGGTGTTGAACAATGGGCCCTACCCTCTTTATGGCACGAGAGGGATTTCTGTTTGCTGGTTGGACCAGAAATAGGTTGTTCATTAGAGGAGCACTGGTACTTAAGGACCAAGAGGTAGCCCACGGGTAAAACGATAATTTAACCTAGCTGGGGTACGAACACACGTGAAGGGCTAACTTGCTGTTGACGGTCGATATCCGTGGACACAGAAATATATTTGCAGTGAGAAGAGTGCAGTTGTGGTTCTTTAGTGGAGTGAACCACAGTTAACAAATATTGATTAACTTGGTTAATGAGTTTAGCCAACTAATCTCATATCGTTGGAGCTTCTGATCTGTAGGTCCATTAGGTCCCACTGGTAGCTCATTTAGGGCGTTGAGGTGAAACTCTAAGGAAGGATTGGATATTCGAAAGTGTTCGAATATTAAACTAAAATATGAATTTGATTCATATTAAAACTATAGGTTATAATTAATGTGCATTGGATGTATATTAATACTATAGTTTTGAGAGGGAAAATAATAATTGAATATGTGATGTTCAATTTTATTATTTTTATATTAATTAATTGATTAAGTTTAATTAAAATTGATTTAATTAAACTATAGGTTAAAGAGGGATTAATTTAAATAAGATTTAAATTAATGATATTTCAATTAATATTGATTAATTGAATTTTAATTAATTATAATATAAAATTTTGTTTTTTAAATTGATAATTAATTATCTGGTAACTGAACTTCAGTTACCAGAAATAGGGCGTGCAGTTATCCTCCTGATCGATAGGTAAGGGGTTGAATTTCAGTTTTTGAAGAGAACACTCTCAGTCTCACGCCTCTCTCCCTCTCTCTCGCCCTCTCTCTCGTTCTGCTCTCTCTCTGAGAATACAGAGTCCTTTTCCAGAAAAAATCCTTAGAGTTTTCGGCTCCCACAAGCTCTCAACGTGTACTCCCATTGAGAATACCGGTGCAATCAAGTGGTAGTGTTCGTGGTGTCTTTTCCAGCGAAAACAAGGATCGCTTGCTGCTGTTTTTGGGAGCAATTTGGAGAAAATTTGGCGAAACGATCAAGAGTTTCTTCAAAGGTAATTATTTCTTAGCCTAGGATCAATAGGATCCATTTTTATAGATTAGATATATTTTTAGGGCTGTATATGCATGTTTTATAAGCAATTTCCAGCATGTTTAAACTTGTTTAAATTGCTGTATTTTACCCAACATATTGGTATTTTGTTCTTAAATTAATTCGGGGTTAAAGGTTCTGTACGTTTTTTCCGCTGCGAAAGGGCTATTATCCCTTCAATCCTCATATAGGACGAAAAATAACTAACGAATATTATCTGTTGGTGGCACTATTCTGGAATTCTCTGAGACTTGGATCAATGTTAGTGGGCTGGTTTTTCTTGATCAATTTGTGATTGTTGGGCCGGTCTTCACACTTTAATTCTTCAGTATCTGAATTGGGCTTTACTTTGACAGACTTCTCCCTAACATATTCACCCCCTAGGGTTGTCATACCGATCCAACAAATGGTATCAGAGCAAGGTTCGCTCTTCTACATAAACTATTTTTCAAATTTTATTTTGATACTAGTATCTTATTAATTTTTTATAATTATATTTGAAAAACGTAATTGCTAAAACTATGACAACTTTAGATTTTATGGAAGTTATTATATTAATAAACTTCCATTCTTTGATGGTAAAAAGTATGATGTTTGGAGTCATCGAATGAAAACGTTTTTGCTTGCTATTGATTTTTTTATATTTTTTATGTATGTGAAAATGATTTATCAAAATCAAAATTAATTGATGAAATGTTTTCTTTAAATGCTCGAGCTATAAATATCATATATTGTGCTTTAGATATATATATATATATATATATATATATATATATATATATATATATATATATATATATATATGTGATAAAATTTCACATTTTACATATGCATACTATATTTTTAAATTTCTTGATGATGTTTATAGTGTAAAAAATTCTCCTTGTACTTCTAATGATTTATTTGATGTGAAAAAGAATTACCATTCTCAAAATCAAGAAAAGTTTCATGGAGTAGAAAAAGAAAAATGTGATGGATCATTCGAATGATGAGAGAAATGTCGAAACCGATGAGGATGAGATAAATCGAAAATCCCCTTCATATGATGAATTATATGATGCTTTTGAAAATATGCAACATGGTTTAGAAAATGTTAGCTTTAAATATGTTTGGCTATCAAAAAAGTATAATACATTGTCCCATTGAAAATAAATCTTTGATAGATGAAAATGATTGTTTGAAAAATAGAGCTAATGATATATTGTTGCAAGAGAAAGTTGATGATTGTTTCAAAGATCAAAAGAAATTTGATTTCTATATCTTGTATGTTTGAACAAGATTACTCCATATCTTTCTCAGTGAATGAATTGTTGATAGCGAGCATAGCTAGCTATCTTTACTTATTTAAATTAGCTAGTCTTTTATGATTATTGGGCCATTTTATTGCACTTAATTGTTTATTTTGTAGGAAAGAGTCGATTAGAGCTAAAACGTGGATTACCAGTTAATCGGGTGTTCGATACTTGAAAATATGCAAAAGAACCAGAAAGTTCAAGCATCAAGGAGCCAAGAGAGGGCATTCTGCCTATCAGCGTCGAGACGCTACTCTTGGAGCGTCTCGACGCTACGTTTCCTTAATTAAAATAGGCGGCAGACTCACAGCGTCGAGACGCTGTGATAAGAGCGTCCCGACGCTCCCGTTTTTCCCTTATTCAGAACGCGCGTTTAAGAGGCAGTGTCTCGACGCTATCGACAAAATTTCCCTATTTAATCTTTCTTACTTGCTACGGATTGGAGGAGACCAAATTGAGAGAATTGAACCCTAATTTTGACTAGAGACCTACTGTGGGAGCTGAAGCAAGGACGAGGACCGGGAATCTGACTTGGTGGCATGGATATCGAGACGGGGACGTGCCGGGATCGACGACATTAAGTGTTTCCTTTCCTTTTACTTCTCTCTAGCTAGATTTTATGGCTTTTACATGTTTAGTCAAGCTTGTAATTCTATTCATGAGTAGCTAAACTTGTAGCTTAGGGATTGATGTAGTTGATTAAGTTTATGGATTGATTTATGGTTTAAGTTGTGCAATGTTATTATGTTTGTAATCTTGATTTAATGCTTTCAATTAATTGGCCATTAGTTGAATGATTTAAGTTTTGAATCTAGCTCGGGAGAGGGGATTTAATATCGACTTACTCAAGATTGCATGACTAAAGTTTACTTTCTAATTCATGACGGTTTTAGATTAACTTTAGAATTGGTTAAAAGATCTCATTGTCTTGCATGTTAATAAACTTAGATAGGGATATCAAGTTGGTTAATTTGCATGAGAATCAATTATACTCGGGAGAGGTAGTTGTGATTAAAGGGTCTTTGGCTCATAATTCCATTGTGCATAATAACTTATTCCTAAAAATCAATCCTAAGCTAAATCAGCGAAGTCAATTCCCTAAGTAGTTTTCCCAATTGAATTTCCATTCTTTTTACTTGCTTTGATTTGGTTTTATCATCATTTATTCATCACTTTTTAATCCCTAAATAAAATTGAGCGAGATTATTCACAATACTTGATTTGCTTAAAAATCCAATCCAGAGGACGACACTCGTATTTACGAACTCTTTATTATTACTTGACCCGTGCGCTTGCGGTTAGGAAAAGTCCACATCAAGTTTTTGGCGCCGTTGCCGGGGATTGGCACATTTAGCTAGATTGATATTGTGAAAAAATTGCTTGATCTTAATTTAGGGTGTATTTTTATTTTTTTGGTTAATTGCATTTTTTCCCCTTATTTGTTTTTCTTTCCATATTTGATTTTCTAGGTTAGTTTTTCTTTTAGTCGTGTAATATTCTCCATATTTGTTTCTTGTTATTCTTTTTTAGTTTAGTTTTCCTTGTTGGTTAGTTTCCTTATTCGTGTTTTGCCATATCTATTTTTGCATTCCATATTAGGTTATTTTGTTTCCTTTTCTAGATTATATTTTCCTTATTTAGATTAGTTGTTTTCTTTTCTTTGTTGCTTTCCATATTTGTTTTGTTTCCTTTTTTAGGGTAGTTTAGTTTTGTATGCGTAGTAATAAAGATTTAATTTTAGCACCATTGGATCCCGATATAGAAAGAACCATCCATAGGCTTCGAAGGGAGAATAGAGAAAACGTTCAAATGGCTGGCCAAAATCTACCTGAGGAGCCTAGGCCTATTAGAGACTACTTTCAGCCCGTGTTTCAGGGGCGACAGTCGGGGATTGTCTATGCACCGATTAATGCCAACAACTTTGAGCTGAAGACCGGCCTCATTCAGATGGCTCGAGACTGTGCATACAGAGGATCGCCCACTGAGGATCCAAATTCTCATCTTAAATCATTTTTGGATATTTGTGGGACGGTAAAGATTAATGGAGTGTCTGAGGATGCTATTCGCTTACGTTTATTTCCCTTTTCTTTGCAGGATAAAGCACGAGATTGGTTGCAGTCTATTACTCTTGGGAGCATCACCACTTGGGATGCTTTGGTCCAGGCCTTTTTAAAGAAATTTTTCCCTCCTGCAAAGACGGTCAAGCTGAGGACCGAGATTGGGACATTCCAGCAACAGTATGATGAACAGTTGTTTGAAGCCTAGGAGCGATTCAAAGAGATATTGAGGAAGTGTCCTCAGCATGGTTACCCCGATTGGCTCCAGGTACAATTGTTTTATAATGGTTTAACTCCTAGTACAAAAACGATTGTTGATGCAGCTGCAGGTGGGACTCTGTTGTCCAAGACCGTGGAAAACGCTCGCACACTTTTAGAGGATATGGCCACCAACAGCTATCAGTGGCCATCTGAGTGGTCTACACCTAAAAAGATTGCTGCTGGAGTGTTTGAGATTGATAAAGTAAGTGCACTCCAAGCCCAGATGACCTCCCTCGCTAATGCTTTTATGAAATTTTCAGGTACAGGGAGTGCACAGTCAATTGAATCAGCTGCTGCTTTAGTATCTAGACCTCAGGAGGAGACCATCGAGCAGGTTCAGTATGTATCAAATTTTAATTCTAGGGGATATAATAATAGTTCTACACCTACACATTATCACCCTAACAATAGGAACCATGAAAATTTATCTTATGCAAACACCAAGAATGTTCTTAACCCCCCTGGTTTTGCCCCTCAAACTCAAGAAAATAAAAAGTTAGAGGATCTTGTTGGAGCTTTCATTGCAGAGTCAAGTAACAGGACAACCAAGTTAGAGGAGGCAGTCATTGCCATCAACACCACAGTAAATGGCCACAGTGCTGCCATCAAGAACATTGAGACTCAGCTGGGACAGTTGGTGAATGTTGTAAGCACCATGAATAAAGGTAAGGCCCCAGCTGAACAAGAGAAACCCCAGATGGAGTATTGTAAGGCAATCACTGTGCACCAGGAGGAATCTGAAGAAGAACCTGAATCTGAGGACTATGAAACGCCTACAGGGGAAGCTGAGGAGGACACATCATCTGATGAGGCTGAAAAGCCTAACCTTGAGCCTCCTATTCCTTCCCCCACACTGTTGGTTCCCAAGGAAAGGAAAAAGAAAAAGAAGAAAAAGAACAATCAGGTTCAGTTTGATAAATTTATGAATGCTTTTATGAATCTGAATATTAATATTCCTTTTGCAGAGGCATTAGAGATGCCCCAATACAACAGGTTCATGAAGGAGTGGTTAGCAAAGAAGCGAAAGGAAAAGAAGGTTGACACTGTATATCTTGCTTCCACATGCAGCACCAGAGTACAACAGAAAGTACCTGAAAAAGTAGCAGATCCAGGGAGTTTTTCTGTTCCTTGTAGTTTTGGTACTTATTCTTTCAGAGCATTATGTGATTTAGGTGCTAGCATTAATATCATTCCTCTATCGTTGTGTAAAAAGTTAGATATAGGTGAGATTAAGTCTACTCCTGTAAAGCTCCAAATTGCTGATCAATCTGTGGTGAGACCAGTTGGTATTGTAGAAAATGTGTTAATCAGAGTAGGTAGATTTTTTCTCCCTATTGACTTGTATGTTATGGACATGATAGAAAATCCTTCGATGCCTGTCATATTAGGACCAAGAGGTAGCCCAGGGGTAAAACGGTAATTTAACCTAGCTGAGGTACGAACACACGTGAAGGGCTAACTTGGTGTTGACGGTCGATATCCGTGGACACAGAAATATATCTGCAGTGAGAAGAGTGCAGTTGTGGTTCTTTAGTGGAGTGAACCACAGTTAACAAATATTGATTAACTTGGTTAATGAGTTTAGCCAACTAATCTCATATCGTTGGAGCTTCTGATATGTAGGTCCATTAGGTCCCACTGGTAGCTCATTTAGGGCGTTGAGGTGAAATTCTAAGGAAGGATTGGATATTCGAAAGTGTTCGAATATTAAACTAAAATATGAATTGATTCATATTAAAACTATAGGTTATAATTAATGTGCATTGGATGTATATTAATACTATAGTTTTGAGAGGGAAAATAATAATTGAATATGTGATGTTCAATTTTATTATTTTTATATTAATTAATTGATTAAGTTTAATTAAAATTGATTTAATTAAACTATAGGTTAAAGAGGGATTAATTTAAATAAGATTTAAATTAATGATATTTCAATTAATATTGATTAATTGAATTTTAATTAATTATAATATTAAATTTTGTTTTTAAATTGATAATTAATTATCTGGTAACTGAACTTCAGTTACCAGAAATAGGGTGTGCAGTTATCCTCCTGATCGATAGGTAAGGGGTTGAATTTCAGTTTTTGAAGAGAACACTCTCAGTCTCACGCCTCTCTCCCTCTCTCTCGCCCTCTCTCTCGTTCTGCTCTCTCTTTGAGAATACAGAGTCCTTTTTCCAGAAAAAATCCTTAGAGTTTTCGGCTCCGACAAGCTCTCAACGTGTACTCCCATTGAGAATACCGGTGCAATCAAGTGGTAGTGTTCGTGGTGTCTTTTCCAGCGAAAACAAGGATCGCTTGCTGCTGCTTTTTGGGAGCAATTCGGAGAAAATTTGGCGAAACGATCAAGAGTTTCTTCAAAGGTAATTATTTCTCAGCCTAGGATCAATAGGATCCATTTTTATAGATTATATCTATTTTTAGGGCTGTATATGCATGTTTTATAAGCAATTTCCAGCATGTTTAAACTTGTTTAAATTGCTGTATTTTACCCAACATATTGGTATTTTGTTCTTAAATTAATTCGGGGTTAAAGGTTCTGTATGTTTTTCCGCTGCGAAAGGGCTATTATCCCTTCAATCCTCATATAGGACGAAAAATAACTAACGAATATTATCTGTTGGTGGCACTGTTCTGGAATTCTCTGAGACTTGGATCAATGTTAGTGGGCTGGTTTTTCTTGATCAATTTGTGATTGTTGGGCCGGTCTTCACACTTTAATTCTTCAGTATCTGAATTGGGCTTTACTTTGACAGACTTCTCCCTAACATATTCACCCCCTAGGGTTGTCATACCGATCATACAAATGGTATCAGAGCAAGGTTCGCTCTTCTACATAAACTATTTTTCAAATTTTATTTTGATACTAGTATCTTATTAATTTTTTATAATTATATTTGAAAAACGTAATTGCTAAAACTATGACAACTTTAGATTTTATGGAAAGTTATTGTATTAATAAACTTCCATTCTTTGATGGTAAAAAGTATGATGTTTGGAGTCATCGAATGAAAACGTTTTTGCTTGCTATTGATTTTTTTATATTTTTTATGTACGTGAAAATGATTTATCAAAATCAAAATTAATTGATGAAATGTTTTCTTTAAATGCTCGAGCTATAAATATCATATATTGTGCTTTAGATAAATATATATATATATATATATATATATATATATATATATGTGATAAAATTTCACATTTTATATATGCATACTATATTTTTAAATTTCTTGATGATGTTTATAGTGTAAAAAATTCTCCTTGTACTTCTAATGATTTATTTGATGTGAAGAAGAATTACCATTCTCAAAATCAAGAAAAGTTTCATGGAGTAGAAAAAGAAAAATGTGATGGATCATTCGAATGATGAGAGCAATGTCGAAACCGATGAGGATGAGATAAATCGAAAAGCCCCTTCATATGATGAATTATATGATGCTTTTGAAAATATGCAACATGGTTTAGAAAATGTTAGCTTTAAATATGTTTGGCTATCAAAAAAGTATAATACATTGTCCCATTGAAAATAAATCTTTGATAGATGAAAATGATTGTTTGAAAAATAGAGCTAATGATATATTGTTGCAAGAGAAAGTTGATGATTGTTTCAAAGATCAAAAGAAATTTGATTTCTATATCTTGTATGCTTGAACAAGATTACTCCATATCTTTCTCAGTGAATGAATTGTTCATTTCAAGAACGAGAGTTAATATTTTTTCAGCTAAACTGGAAAATAAGTTGTATGTTGTAAGACCAATCGAGCGTAAAGCATTCATGAACACTGAGTTGTTTAAGACTGCTACTACTCAAAGAAATAAAAGGCAACGAATTTTTCCTTGCAGTAACGATACTCATCTTCGGCACTTAAAATTAGGTCATATTAATCTCTATAGGATCGGGAGATTGGTAAAGAATGGACTTCTAGACAAGTTAGAAGACAATTTATTACCTCCATGTGAATCATGTCTTGAGGTAAAAATGACTAAACGACCTTTTACTGGAAAATGATATAGAGCCAAAGAACCCTTAGAACTTATACATTTGGATCTCTGTGGTCCGATGAATGTTAAAGCTCGAGGAGAGTACGAATACTCCATCTCTTTCATGGATGATTATTCGAGGTATGGTTATTAATACTTAATGGGACATAAGTCTGAAGCCCTTGAACAATTCAAGGAGTATAAGGCTGAAGTTGGAAACCTGTTAGGTAAAACAATCAAGACAATTCGATCTGATCGAGGTGGAGAGTATATGGATCTGAGATTCCAGGACTATATGATAGAACATGGAATCCAATCTCAACTCTCAACACCTGGTACACCACAACAAAACGATGTGTCAGAAAGGAGAAATAGAACCTTGTTAGACATAGTTCGTTCTATGATGAGCTATGCTTAGTTACCTAGCTCATTTTGGGGGTATGCAATAGAAACTGCAGTTCACTGATGGGAAGGCCGCAAGCGCACGGGTCAAGTAATATAGTGATTGTGAGTATGGAGTATCACCTCCACAGGGATTGAATTTATTCAATTAATTACCGCGAATAATCTTGTTTTTCTTTATTTAGAGAACAAAATCTAATGTTGGAATAGAATAACAAAAAACTAATCTAGAAAGCAAAAGATAAATGGAGACACAATTTGGAGGGATTATTCTAGGGTGTTGATTTCATCAATTGAACCTCTAATTGCTTAATCAATTAACTAATTCGAATTAATTAAACATTTTATTCATAAGTCTAGAAGCCTAATTTCAAGGACTCTCATGTCGGTCTCCTCCTATTCTCATGCCTTTTAATAAAGAATCTCCTTTCAGTTTCCTCCTTATTTACTAGGCATGACATTACGACCCTTCATTATCAACCTCTAACGTCTAATTAATTTCTCCCGCTGTCACTCGGGTAAATAAACATCAATCATGCATTTAGTTCTGGTCTAAGTTTCTCTCCGTCGAGTTTCCACTTAGAAAACGATTCATTTAATCAATGATTAGGTGATTAAAATCATTAAGGACAATATGCAAAAATGAATGACAATGACAATCAAACCAAATCAATTCATTAGTTAAGCAAAGGTTCAACAAACTAAATCATACTCATAGAATTTAGGAATAAACTACTCATATTCACTAAGAATCCTATAATTCCTAATCACACCTAATCTAGAAACTAAAACACAGAGGAAAAGGGATGAGAATTTCTCATAATAATGTCGATCTCCTCGATCTCATTGTTGCACGATTTTTACACCACAAGCGTACGGGTTGTCACAAGTAATATAGTGATTTTGAGTATAGAGTATCGTCTCCACAGGAATTGGATTTATTCAATGAATTACCGCGAATAATCTTGCTTAGCTTTATTTAGAGAACAAAATCTAATGTCGAAAAGAGTAAACTGAAAGTTAATCTAGAAAGCAAAAGATAAATGGAGACACAATTTGGAGGGATAATTCTAGAGTTGTTGATTTCATCAATTGGACCTTTAATGCTTAATAAATTAACTAATATGGATTAACTACTCATTTGATTCATAAGTCTAGAAGCCTAATGACAAGGACTCTCCTGTCGGTCTCTTCCTATCTCATACCTTTCAATAAGGAATCTCCTTTCAGTCTCATCTTTATTTACTTAGCATGGCATTACGACCCTTCAGTACAACCTCTAATGTTATTTATTCTATCCTGTGTCACCTGGGTAAATAGCCATTAGTCATGCATTCAGTTCTAGTCTAAGCTTCTCTTCGTCGAGTTTCCACTTAGTAACGATTCATTTAATCATTGATCAGTTGATTAAAAGCATTAAGGACAAAATGCACAAATGAACAATAATGACAATTAAACCAAATAAATTCATTAATCAAGCAAAGGTTCAACATCTAAATAAATCTCATAGAAGTTAGGAATTTACTACTCATAATCACTAAAATTCAATAATTCCTAATCACAACAATTCTAGAAACTAAAACATAAAGGAAAAGAGAAGAGAAATGCTCATAAAAGTGTCGATCTCCTCGATCCCGCGCCGACCTCCATCGATCCCGAGCTCCAAAGATGTTCAACAAAGCTCCAAAACTCTCCCAAAAATCCCAACTTTTAGTGTGGATTCTAGAATGGGGTGAAAACCCACAAATTGGCACACAAAACTTGGATGCAAATGGCTCCTTTTATAGGCTCCCAGCATGCGTAGCGTCGCGACGCTACCCCAATTCCAGAACTTTCCAGCCCGTTTTTTAGCTGATTTCTTTGGGCTTCCTTTATTTCTTTTGGCCCAACACTTTGTATGATAATTCTTGGGCTTCTTCTTGACCAATCTTGATAATAAAAGCTTGAAATCTATGAATTTGGGCTTCTAACTCATTCTTCTTGGGGTTTTGGACTTGGATTTTTTAATGTAATTCTTCAAATTGCTCAAAAAAGCCTCCAAAAGCCTCCAAAATCTCTCAAAAATCCGGTTTTGCTTCCTTGGCTCGGTTTTCTGAAATTTAAACATAAAATAGCATTAAAGTACACAATTCATGCACAAAACTAGCTAAAATTAATAGGAAAATGATGACATTTATGCATGTCATCACACCCCCAAACTTAAACCTTTGCTAGTCTCGAGCAAAGCTAAAACCATATATATGAATCAACTATTGCAAATCCATGACTCTAAGCTCAATGATCCAAATAATGAACTCTAACAAGTAAATGAAATATTAAAACATATTCATTCATCACGAAATTTAAATCTAAACTCTTCATCCCTTGTGTGTGTGTGTGAGAGCCTCCTTATTAGGTCTTTACTAGCCTAGAAAAGGTTTATACAATCCTCAGTTCATCTTCCCCCTACACTGGCCCTAAGCTCTAATTATCCAGCTTCCCAACAATCAAGAAAGTAATATCCCACTAAGGTGCTTGAAACAACGGGGTATGCCTCCCCCAAACTTGCATTTTTTTAGAGAATCCTTTTAGACGTAGCATCTTCGTTTCTGCTTGCCAACATTGGTGATGAAAGCATCCAACTACGAGGGTCTCATCTTTCAGGTTGCCGAGGCATGCTCATTTCTTTCAAGCGCTTTCATGCAAAGGCAAACGATGGGTGTCATGAATGCCCCTGGTTACTAACGCTCTCAAGAAAGTGGAGCATTTTTTTTTTCTTTTCCCTTTTTTTTTCATATATTTTTTTTCACACTTTTCTTTTCTTTGCAGGCTAATAAACATGATTTTTCTCCCAAGTAACACATTACGAACTCTCATGTAGTTCAATCTTTCAAATCAAATCTTAAGCCTATCGGAGTGACAACAAACATCTAGATAATATAATCCAGTTCTAAGCATTCAAAACCATATAAGTAGGCTAAGTGCTCAACATGTGCAAGGAAATCAAAGAAAATTTTTAAATTTACATGAATCTTGAACATGCTTTCATATTTCACAAAACTTGAACAAAATTCATTATCTAGATCATATCATAGACCGTTGTTGGGTTCCTAGAGTGAGTAAAAATATGATATGAAATACTCTAAAATTCCTATGCAAGTATACACAATCTGCAGCAAGTAATATTATCAATCCAAGGTCTGAATGAGTTTCCACTTTATCTATTTTGTATAACTTTCTAATGGTTTCGAAGATAATAAAAATGTTGGGTTTTATAAGAATTATGCTGAAGCAAAATAAATGACAGAACAACGAGTAAACAAATAGACAGACAGATTAAAGACAGGCGCTGGTTAGGCTTTAGTGATTATTCTAAGATATGCTCTAGCAATATTATTGACCATGCATTTCTCGCAGTATTATTAGCGGATTCCTCCCGGAACTCCGAATCTTTTGGGATATGTTTCAAACCCAATGAAGAGCGACCGATCAAGCACTGGGCAACTGGCTATCCCTAGCTCAGTCACTGGCGTTCACCAATACACAATGATCGTAGTGTGGAGAATTGCCACACACTCTCTAAATCATCCCTGAAACTAGAGAGAGCTATCCATACCGGCTGGCCAGGCGGGCATAAAATAAGAATAAGCACAACAATTAACCAAAATGCAATAGTCAATTTATTACTAGAGATGAAGCACAGTAATCACATTATTCCTAACCAACACCTTAAGCTACTTAGTTCATAATAGGCATAGGAATACGAATTACAATCTGAGTTTGCATGTCCATAACTACAAGTTAATAAAGGAGGAAAACTCCCTAATCAGCTTGCGGTTGATGGTGTTCTTGATAGTCTTCAATCTCCCTAATTATTCGGCTTCCAAGGGAAAACATGGAATGCCTTTGACTTGGACGGCTACTTCCTTTTATAGAAGGATGGGAGGCTTGAATTAGGTCAACTAGGACACGTGTAAGGCTCTCCTTGATCCTTTATCACGAAAATAACTCAACAGAAGTCGGTTCATGAAGTTGGCTAACGAGCTGTGATGTGGCAGCTTCTGTTCCAAGTTTTGCTGCAGCATAGAATTTGCTCCTTCCAGTCGCTCAGCAGCATAATCTGCACAAAGTGATTTCCAAAGCTTCCATTCTTCCAAATGGGTTAAATCATGTAATATCTCTCTAAAACCAACCCTAATAAGCATAAAGGACACACAAATCCCTATATAATTGAGGCCTAAATAACTACCTTTTGGGCAGTTATCAACCGTCCTCATCAAAACAGATGCAATAGAATCATCATGAAAAAAATTTCAATCAGCTCAGATTAGAACAGCAAAGCCTCCCCCCCCCCCCCAAACTTAAATCATACATTGTCCTCAATGTATTAATTATCCAGACTAATTAAGCATGCATAATGACAATTAAAAAGATAAAGGGAGAATGATATTGTCCTGGAATGTGAGAGAAATCATGGATGTCAGCCTTCAACATTCATTGGGGTTGTTTTTGGAAGAAAATGTGGTCTCGAGCTCCTTCAAAAATTGATCAACGGAACGAAAGATCAACATGCTCTAACTACAAAAAACTGAAAAAACAAAGAAAAGGAAATTAACGGGAAAATAAACTTGGGTTGCCTCCCAAGAAGCGCTAGTTTAACGTCTCTTAGCTAGACGAGTTTGTGCGGTCTTCCAAGGCACATAAAAATTCTCGTATTTCTTTGGGCCCTTCTTCCTTGAATCGATGAAGCCAACTATTGCTAGCAAGCTCACTAGCTTTTCATGGGCCCCAGAAGCAGAAATATTTTTGGGATTTTTTAATAATAAAAGCATAAAAGGAGAAAGATCAAAAT
This sequence comes from Luffa acutangula, assembly GCA_036850905.1. Taxonomy (NCBI): domain Eukaryota; kingdom Viridiplantae; phylum Streptophyta; class Magnoliopsida; order Cucurbitales; family Cucurbitaceae; genus Luffa; species Luffa acutangula. The sequence continues at coordinate 33,044,733 of CM072092.1, read as the reverse complement.
AAAGGGACTCTAACTCTGACACTGACTCGTGAGAACAAGAAAAAGAACATTCATTATCAAGAGAGGATGAAGAGGATAGAACAGACAAAGGCCTTTCAGCCTTAAACTCTATCTCTTGAAATTCCTCAAACACTATAGGCTCATTCTCTTTTTCTTCCTCACAAACTTGTTCTTGATGGGTGCTAAAACTATCAAATTCTTCCTCACAACTTACACAACTCACCCCTATATGCTCAAGCTTAGCGAAATCGAAAGGATTAGGCTCTTGAATGGGCGCTAATGAATCACCGACCACATGACTCACTAGACACTCTGTGGAAGTGGATCCTACTTCTTTTTCTTCCTTTTCGGTCTGGAGTCTCTCCATAGATTTTTCTAATTCTAAATTCATAGCTCTAGACTCCTCAATAAAATTTTCAAGCAAGCTCTCTAAGGAAGATTTTTCTTCTAAGGAAGTGGATTGCTCTTCACTGTCATCCTCCTGGGGATGCAATCTCCCTAGGGATTTTTCTAGAGCTAAATTTATGGCTCTATTATCCTCAATATAATCTTGAAGCAAACTTTCTAGGGGAGATTTTTCTTCTAAAGGGGAATAATTTGAACATAAAAAATTGGATGATAGTGTTGGTTCTTCGGGCTCAGAATCCCTAAAGGGCCACCCAAAACTATTAAAAGCCATTTAAAACAATTAAATCAACAATAATCAGGCTTTCAGTCAGATGCAAACACCAATTAAATGCACAACAAGAACAATGGACCAGGATAAAAATAAAACAAAGAAAGCAAAATAAAACCTCTAAATTAAAGTAAGCAATTTCTTCACAATATTAATTGAATGAAATTAACCAATCCCCAGCAACAGCGCCGAAAACTTGTTGCACGACTTTTACACCGCAAGCGTACGGGTCGTCACAAGTAATATATTGATTTTGAGTATAGAGTATCATCTCCACAAGGATTGGATTTATTCAATTAATTACCGCGAATAATCTTGTTTAGCTTTATTTAGAGAACAAAATCTAATGCCGAAAAGAGTAAACTGAAAGCTAATCTAGAAAGCAAAAGATAAATGGAGACACAATTTGGAGGGATAATTCTAGAGTTGTTGATTTCATCAATTGGACCTATAATGCTTAATCAATTAACTAATATGGATTAACTACTCATTTGATTCATAAGTCTAGAAGCCTAATGACAAGGACTCTCCTGTCGGTCTCCTCCTATCTCATACCTTTCAATAAAAAATCTCCTTTCAGTCTCATCTTTATTTACTTAGCATGGCATTACGACCCTTCAGTACAACCTCTAACGTTATTTATTTTATCCCGTGTCACCCGGGTAAATAGCCATTAGTCATGCATTCAGTTCTAGTCTAAGCTTCTCTCCGTCGAGTTTCCACTTAGTAACGATTCATTTAATCAGTGATCAGTTGATTAAAAGCATTAAGGACAAAATGCACAAATGAACAATAATGACAATTAAACCAAATAAATTCATTAATCAAGCAAAGGTTCAACATCTAAATCAATCTCATAGTATTTAGGAATTTACTACTCATAATCACTAAAATTCAATAATTCCTAATCACAACAATTCTAGAAACTAAAACATAAAGGAAAAGAGAAGAGAAATGCTCATAAAAGTGTCGGTCTCCTCGATCCCGCGCCGACCTCCATCGATCCCGAGCTCCAAAGATGTTCAACAAAGCTCCAAAACTCTCCAAAAAATCCCAAATTTTAATGTGGATTCTAGAATGGGGTGAAAACCCACAAATTGGCACACAAAACTTGGATGCAAATGGCTCCTTTTATGGGCTCCCAGCTGACATAGCGTTAGCGTCGCGACGCTCTGACGTCAGGTTGTCTTGGGCTCCAAGTCGTCGCAGCGTCGCGACGCTACCCCAATTCCATAACTTTCCACCGTGTTTTTTAGCTGATTTCTTTGGGCTTCCTTCATTTCTTTTGGCCCAACACTTTGTATGATAATTCCTGGGCTTCTTCTTGACCCAACTTGATAATAAAAGCTTGAAATCCATGCATTTGGGCTTCTAACTCATTCTTCTTGGGATTTTGGACTTTGATCTTTTAATGTAATTCTTCAAATTTCTCCAAAAAGCCTCCAAAATCATCCAAAATCTCTCAAAATTTTGGTTTTGCTTCCTTGGCTCGGTTTTCTGAAAGTTAAGCATAAAATAGCATTAAAGTACACAATTCATGCACAAAACTAGCTAAAATTAATAGAAAAATGATGACATTTATGCATGTCATCACCCATGGCGACCTCCATCGATCTCGAGTTCCCAAGATCTTCAACAAGGCTCCAAATCTTCTCCCAAATCCCCCAATTTAAGTGTGGAATCGAGAATAGGGTGACAATCCTCAAATTTGGCTCCCTTAATTCGGCTGAAATGTGGTTTATTTATAGCTGCCCAGCCTCCCCAGCGTCGAGATGCTGACATCATAGTGTCTCAACGCCATGATGTAACAAACTTGGTGCCCAAGTTGCCTCAGCGTCTTGACGCTGCCCCATCTCCAGAATGTTCTTCACAGCTTACTAGCGCCGAGAAGCCCAAGGCTAGCGTCTCAATGCTAGCCCTCGGACACCTCTTGAAAAATGGCCCTTTGGTCTTTAATTTGTACCTCCAACTTGCTTTTCTTGGGCTTCTGGGCTTGGATCTTCAATGATCTCCTTCAAAATGCTCCAAAAGCCTCCAAAATCATCTAAAATCTCTCAAGAACTCTGGTTTTGCTTCTTTTTGCATGGTTTCTGAAATTTAAACATAAAACACTTCAAAGCACACAATTTAAGCACAGAACTAGCTAAAATCAATAGGAAATAAATAGCATTTCTTGGGCTTCTGGGCTTGGATCTTCAATGATCTCCTTCAAAATGCTCCAAAAGCCTCCAAAATCATCTAAAATCTCTCAAGAACTCTGGTTTTGCTTCTTTTTGCATGGTTTCTGAAATTTAAACATAAAACACTTCAAAGCACACAATTTAAGCACAAAACTAGCTAAAATCAATAAGAAATAATTAGCATTTCTGCATGCTATCATTCACATATTCAATAACGTTCCCTCAAAAAGTGTTTATGAAACACATTTAAAGTAATGGAGAGGGCATAGACCAAGTTTGTGCCACTTCAGAATCTGGGGTTGTCCAGCACACGTGCTTGTGATAAATCCAAAGAAATTGGAACTTCGTTCAAAATGTTGTGCCCTAAATAAACGAGAAAATCACAACCACGGAGCAAGTTTGTACTAAATAAAGCTACTGAAGAATCAACAAAGGTTTTTTATGAAACTCGTCCATCATCAAGAATTAATGAAGGGACCAGTACTTCAAGTCAATCTAGTCCTTCTCAAAGGTTGAGAGTGCCTCGACATAGTCGGTGTAGGGGTGAAATCCCTAGCGCAGGGGAACTAAAATCAAACTTAGCGTTTGCATGTTTGTGATAGTAGGATCACAGCTTTCGGTTTGTTCCTGGAGTACGTCGAGGTTAGATATGTTTTTGACTAATTAGTGAGATTAATGATTTAATTGAATTAAACTTACCATGACAATCCCGATTGCATGATCCCTAAGGTATAGATTTCTTTCCTTTTACTTCATTCTCCTACTTTCCTTTTTCAATATTTTCCATAATTAGTTTTCTTTCCATAACTATTTCTTTTCCAAATACAAAAGCCCCCCTTATTGGTTACCTAAAACAATTAAGGAAATTAAGATTTGTTTGCATAGACTCCCTGTGATCGACCCCGACCACTACTGCTACAAGTTAGCTTTAGAGGTTGTGGATTATAAATTTATTTGACACGACCCTCGACATGTAGTTCATCAATTAATTCCATATATTTAATTTTAGGGATTTTATTAAATTATTTATTTTATTAATATGAATCCAATTCATATTAATTATTTGAACTCTTTCAAATATTTTCTCTAAAAAACATTAATTTTGAAATTAATTCAAAATTATATTATAAAGTTTCATAAACTTTATATTACAATGTATCAACATACATTATATGATTTCCCTAATTAAATTGAACACTTTTCAATTTACAATTAACACTTAATTGTCTCAAGTCTCTTTACGAGCTACCAGTGGGACCTAATTGGCCTGCAACAATATGAGATTAATTGGCTAAACTCATTAACCAATCAATCGATTTTTGTTAACTGTAGGTTCACTCCACTAAAGACCCACAGTTGCACTCTTCTCACTGCAGACATAAATCTGTGTCCATGGATATAGACCAATAACAACAAGTTAGTCCTTCACAAGTGTTTGTAACTCTAGTGGGGTCAAATTACCGTTTTACCCCTGAGTTACCTCTACCTTCTTAAGTATCAGTGCTCCTGTAATGAACAACATGTTTGTGGTCCAACCATCAAACAGAAAACCCTTCACAGGCCAGTGAGAGGGTAGGGCCCTTTGTTCTAGTCGCGAAGACACCACTTAAGGGAACACTCATCTACTTCCTCAAAGTTGGGAAGGAGTGAATTCCATTATGAGTGATTATGTTCTCAGCTCCCCACTTGGTCTTGTCCCCAAAATGACAGACTTATTGAGTCGGCGATCTGACCACTCTCACCCATACAAATCAAAGGACAATCCTGTTGGGTTTTATGCCCTAAAACTCGTAGATAGTAAATGTACATTTGACCGAACATTAATAAAGTGATGTATTATTCAATGTTTGTATTATATCTTGTCTTGTTAACCCTAATCCAATAAACTAAACATCCTTGGCTAATAGAATGAGGCTTGAACTGGTATGTGGGGACATACGGGGATCAATGTTCAAGTTTAGCCTAAAGGGTCTGTAGTATAGGGATAAGGCTGGGTACCTTATCCTGGTGACACTATGGATACGACCCGCTTTGTATATTGATACAAACGTAGTGATCCAACGCGTTCATGTGGTTGACATGCGAGTGGGGGTATCCTGTGCAATGAGTTTGCACAAAGACCGGACCGCGAAATAGTTAACCACTAACTCTAACACTGTTAGTTAGCTCGGTTTCTATTTCACTAGGATGACCTAGGCAACTTGGCCTTAATCCTGAGTGGATTATGGACTCCTGTCCATGAGGGATTGTCCTTTGATTTGTACGGGTGAGAGTGGCCAGTTCGCCGACTCAATAAGCCTACCATTTTGGGGACAAGACCGAGTGGGGAGCTGGGAACGTAGTCTTACAAGATGGAATTCACTCCTTCCTAATATGAGGGTAAGTAGAGGTGTGTTCCCTTAAGTGGTGTCTCCGGGTCTTGAACAATGGGCCCTACCCTCTTTATGGCACGAGAGGGATTTCTGTTTGATGGTTGGACCACAAACAGGTTGTTCATTAGAGGAGCACTGGTACTTAAGGACCAAGAGGTAGCCCAGGGGTAAAACGGTAATTTGACCTAGCTGGGGTACGAACACACGTGAAGGGATAACTTGCTGTTGACGGTCAATATCCGTGGACACAGAAATATGTCTGCAGTGAGAAGAGTGCAATTGTGGTTCTTTAGTGGAGTGAACCACAATTAACGAATATTGATTAACTTGGTTAATGAGTTTAACCAACTAATCTCATATCGTTGGAGCTTCTGATCTGTAGGTTCATTAGGTCCCACCGGTAGCTCATTTAGGGCGTTGAGGTAAAATTCTAAGGATGGATTGAATATTCAAAGGTGTTTGAATATTATACTAAAATATGAAGTGGTTCATATTAAAACTATAGGTTATAATTAATATGCATTGGATGTATATTAATACTATAGTTTTGAGAGAGAAAATAGTAATTGAATATGTGATGTTCAATTTTATTTTATTAATTAATTTCGAATTAATTAATTTAGTTTAATTAAATTTGATTTAATTAAACTATAAGATAGGAGGGATATTAATTTAAATTGGATTTAAATTAATGTTATTTTAATTAATTTAGATTAATTAAAATATAATTAATTGTAATTTAAAATTATGATTTTAAAATTATAATTAATTAAAATATCAGATAACTGATATTTCAGTTATCTGATATTATGGTTTTTTAAAAAGAGACGTGGTCAGTGCAGTTGCTGAAATATCTCTCAGTCTCACGTCTCTCACGCCAATCTCTCCCTCTCTATCGTTCTCTCTCACGCTGCACTCTCTCTCAGAGAATACAGAACGATTGATCCAGAGAAAATCCTTAGATTTTTTGGCTCCCACAAGCACCCAACGCTAGATCCTATTAGAGAATACCGGTGTATCCTTGTGGTGGTGTTCGTGCAATTTTTCCAGCAAGATCAAGGTGTGACTGCTGCTGTTTTTGGGAGAAATTCAGAGAGAATTTGGCGAAAAGTTCAAGGATTTCTTCAAGGGTAAGGTTCTTCTTGAACTAGGGTCACTAGGACTCAATTCTAGATTAGATCTAGAATTATTCTCTTGTTTTTAGCATGCTTGAATCTATTTTACAGCAGTTATTTTCTCTATAATTGTCGCTGTAAAATTTTATTAATTTTGTCGTCGTATTGGTATCCCAATCGGCGTTTTATTCGAAAAGGTCTTTGTGGTTTTCCGCTGCGCAAAGGGCTTTTATCCCTTCAAATCCCTCATGAACAGGAGTCCATAATCCACTCATGATTCAGATTAAGTTGCCTAGGTCATCCTAGTGAAATGGAAACCTAACTAGTTAAAGGTGTTATAGCTAGCGGTTACTATTTTGCGGTCTGGTCTTCTGCAAACTCATTGCATAGGATACCCCCACTCGCATGTCCCCTACATGAACGTGTTGGATCATTGCGTCGGGACGCTTAGCCTTGTGCGTCTCGACGCTGTCGCGATTCCACGCTCCAGACGGTTGAAATCGAGCCAGCGTCGGGACGCTTTCTTCACAGCGTCTCGACGCTGTCACGATTTCGTGCGGCGCCAGGATTTTCGTGAAATCGTGAGTGGTGCCCTAATTTGGGCGGTTCGGTTCGTGCGGTTTGGGTCAGCTGGGACCGGTTCGGTTCGGTTTGACCCGTTTTGGGTACGGTTCGAGTTTTTCAAGTCCGGTTCGAAGTGGTTCGGGTCGGTTCAAGGCTTGTAGACCGGATTTGGAGCTGCAGAATTTTGTAATAGGATAGATTTATTGCTTTATTAATGTAATTTTGCTTTAATCTATCCTAGGGGCCAATTAAATCGGTTTATTCGCTATTTAAATGCTTTATGGATGTCATTTAAATTTTAATCCCACCTTAGGATATAAAGCATGCTCATGCATTTATGTATGTTATAATTAGATTATAATATATGTTTGAAATGCATGGTTTGATTTTCATGATTTATTTAATATATAGTAGAGTTATATTAAATTCATGAAAATGGAAAAGTATGATGCATGCAATTACATAGTTTTTATATAAGAGTTATATTAAAAATTATTTGTTTGCAGCATGCTAAGTTGATTTTCCATTGTTTGGCAATAATAAAGTTGTTTATTATTGAAATGGAAATCAAATTGCATTGAGCATGATACATCCATAGGTTAATATAAGAGTTATATTAATTATCATGAAATGCAGAGTACTATAGTTTTAATTTCATTAACTTGAATATGATTGTTAATTGTTTTAAAAACTATAGTATGCATGATTATAGGGCTAATCATTTTAAAATTTTGAAATAGTTTAAAATTTTATGATTAGAAACCGTCAATCTATAATCAATATATGCATGTTCACATAGGATCTTAGGTTAAAATTGAATTAATTTTAATGGGTTAAAATTAATTAGACCTAAGATCATTTTCTAATAGGATTAGAGTATCTTACTTAGTTTTAAAATAGTTTTAATGAACTAAGTAGGACGAACATTCCTAAGATTATAAGGGAACTCTACCAGTGAAGTTCTGTCTAAGGATTGGAGGTATTTAAGTTGACGGTAAACGGAACACCTCCTACCTGGGAACTGATCTGGAATACCGGAGTTGAATTAATCTCAGGTTAATGTTAGAATAATGTCGCTAGGTTAATTAAATTGGTTTAATGCACCTAGACATTAGGTCTTATTATAATAGTTATAATAGGACTAGACTTAGATAAATGACTTAGCCGGATTTATCTAGGTTTAATCAAACCCTAAAATTAATAATCAGTTACTTTAGTGGGAGGAAAATTACAAAACTTAATTTAAATTGAGTTTTGCTCCTACGTCCCCGTGACGTTCACACCGTGAGATCCATGCTCGACTTTGTGTCGTTTTAGCGCGGCCTCCCTTCGGAGAGTGTTTGCATGGGTCAATACCAAGGTGAATGGGGAAAGTGACTATAGTAAGTGGGAGCGGGACACGTGTCAACGTATCCTTCGGTCTCCGCCCCTAGGTCACAACGTGAGATTCCTATGATCCGCCTGCGTGTTGTCTCGGCGCAACCACCCCTTCGGAGGGCCTGATCATAGGTTTCGGAACACCGTGAACTCCTGAAAAGGATAGGATCACTTAGGCTAATTACCAACAGTTGTCTTTCCTAACGGTAGCCTGTTGGTGCGTGCCTCTGGGATCTGAAAGTGGGAGGGTTACACTTACAGGGAGGAGTTAATTTGTTAACAAATCCTTGACCGAACAACGGTGGTTAATATCTAATGGAATATGAGTTATTCTGGTATTAGAAATTGACTGAGAAGAGTCTCATTTTAGAGGAGGAACAACTGATCACCCTTCGGTGGCTGTTCTTCTAAACCTCTAAAGCATCGTTGTGAAACACAATCATAGTTTTATTAGGGTTCTTTGATTGTTTGTTTGCAAAATTGATTGGATGTATGCAATTGTTTGTATTGCTTGTGTGATGGGTTAAGGCAAAGATAACTAATACGGTCACTTGTTTGTTTTTCAGCAATGTCTTCCTCTATAATATCCCTGCTTAAAAATGAACAACTTACTGGCGAGAATTTTCCACAATGGAAATCAAACCTCAATACAATACTCGTGGTTGAGGACTTAAGATTCGTCTTAACGGAGGAATGTCCTCCCGTTCCCCCTCGCACTGCCTCTCAGGCAGTTAAGGACGCCTACGAACGCTGGACCAAGGCCAATGAAAAGGTCAAGGTCTATATTTTGGTCAGCTTGTCTGAAGTGTTGGCCAAGCGTTACGAGAACGTGGCAACTGCCAGGGAAATTATGAATTCCCTGCAGGAGATGTTTGGACTTCCGTCCTACCAGCTCCACCACGACGCCTTGAAGAACGTCTTCAATGCCAAGATGCTGGAAGGTCAATCTGTTCGGGAACATGTCCTGGACATGATTAACCAGTTCAACATAGCTGAGGCAAATGGCGGGGTTGTCTGCGAGCGTAGTCAGGTTGCGTTCATCCTTCACTCGCTCCCGGCGAGCTATCTGTCTTTTAGGACGAACGCGAGCATGAATAAGATTCAGTTCAACCTGACTACCCTCCTCTCGGAGTTACAGATTTACGAGTCCCTGCAAAAGAGCAAGGGAAAGAATGTGGTGAAAGGAGAGGCCAATGTGGCCCATTCCAAGAAGAAGTTCCTGAAGGGTTCATCCTCAGGAACTAAATCTGTACCCCAGGCTTCTTCATCGAAGCAGATCCAAAAGAGGAAGGGAGACAAGGGGAAGGCTCCTGCACAGGCTGTGCAAGGGAAGGGGAAGGCCAAGGTCGTGGCCGACAAAGGCAGATGCTTCCACTGCAATGCAGATGGTCACTGGAAGCGCAACTGTCCCCTCTACCTTGCTGAGAAGAGAAGAGAAAAAGAAGGTAAATTCGATTTACTTGTGTTAGAGACTTGTCTCGTTGAACATGATGAGTTTGCCTGGATACTGGATTCGGGAGCCACTAATCATGTTTGTTCTTCTTTTCAGGGAAATAATTTCCAGCAGCTAGCAGAGGGTGAAATGACGCTCAAGGTCGGAACGGGAGACGTCGTTTCAGCTCGTGCAGTGGGAGCTGCAAAATTATTCTTTAGAAATAGGTTTTTAATTTTAGAGGACTTGTACTTGGTTCCTAGAATTAAAAGGAACCTAATTTCTGTTTCAGCTTTGTTAGAACAATGTTATACTGTTTCCTTCTTGCTTAATGAAGCTTTAATTTCAAAGAATGGAATTTACATATGTTCAGCTAAGCGTGAGAATAATTTGTTTGTGTTAAGACCAAATGATGCTAAGGCCATTTTAAGTCATGAAATGTTTAAAACGGCCGAAACGCAAAACAAAAGGCAAAAAGTTTCTCCTTTAAGTAACAACACGTATCTTTGGCATCTTCGTCTTGGTCATATTAACATCGATCGGATCGATCGTTTGGTTAAAAATGGGCTTCTAAGTGACATAGAAGATACATCTTTACCACCCTGTGAATCGTGTCTCGAGGGTAAAATGACCAAGAGGCCTTTTACTGGAAAAGGTTACAGGGCCAAAGAACCACTTGAACTAATACATTCGGATCTTTGTGGTCCTATGAATGTAAAGGCTCGAGGTGGTTTTGAATACTTCATCTCTTTCATAGATGATTATTCACGATACGGTTACTTGTACCTAATGGGCCATAAGTCTGAGGCTCTTGAAAAGTTCAAGGAGTTTAAGGCTGAGGTAGAAAACTTATTAGGTAAAACAATTAAAACACTTCGATCAGATCGAGGTGGAGAGTATTTAGATCAGCGATTCCAGGACTATATGATAGAACATGGAATCCAATCACAACTCTCAGCACCTGGTACACCTCAGCAAAATGGTGTATCAGAAAGGAGAAACAGAACCTTGTTAGACATGGTTCGATCTATGATGAGCTATGCTCAGTTGCCTAGCTCGTTTTGGGGGTATGCAGTAGAGACTGCAGTACATATTCTTAACAGTGTTCCCTCAAAAAGTGTTTCTGAAACTCCTTTTGAGTTATGGAGGGGGCGTAAACCTAGTTTGCGTTACTTTCGAATCTGGGGTTGTCCTGCACATGGGTTAGTGACAAATCCTAAGAAATTGGAATCACGTACGAGAATATGCCAATTTGTTGGGTACCCGAAAGAAACGAGAGGTGGTCTTTTCTTTGACCCTCAAGATAATAAAGTATTTGTATCGACAAATGCAACATTCTTAGAGGAAGACCACATACGAGATCATCGACCACGAAGTAAGTTAGTATTGGGAGAAGCTACAGAAGGATCAACAAGGGTTGTTGATGAAACTGGTCCTTCAACAAGAGTTGTTGGAGAATGCAGTTCTTCTCATCAATCTAGTCCTCCTCACGTAGTGGGAGAGCTTCGACGCAGTGGGAGGGTTGTGATACAACCTAACCGCTACTTGGGTTTAACAGAAACACAAGTAGTCATACCTGATGACGGCGTAGAAGATCCATTGTCTTATCGTCAGGCAATGAATGATGTAGATAAGGACGAGTGGGCCAAAGCCATGGACCTTGAGATGGAGTCAATGTACTTCAATCAAGTTTGGGAACTTGTAGATCCACCTGAACGGGTCAAACCCATTGGGTGTAAATGGATCTATAAGAGAAAAATAGATTCTGCTGGGAAAGTACAGACTTTCAAAGCAAGACTTGTAGCAAAGGGTTATACCCAACGAGAAGGAGTGGACTATGAAGAAACTTTTTCTCCAGTTGCTATGCTAAAGTCCATAAGAATCCTCTTATCCATTGCCACATTTTATGATTATGAAATTTGGCAAATGGATGTCAAGACAGCTTTTCTGAATGGCAATCTTGACGAGAGTATTTTTATGTCTCAACCCGAAGGGTTCATATCCCAAGGTCATGAGCAAAAGGTTTGCAAACTGAATCGATCCATTTATGGGTTGAAACAGGCTTCTAGATCTTGGAATATTAGATTTGATACTGCGATCAAATCTTTTGGTTTTGACCAGAATGTTGATGAGCCTTGTGTATACAAGAAGATCAACAAGAATAAAGTAGCTTTCCTCGTACTTTATGTAGACGACATCCTACTCATTGGGAATGATGTAGGGTATCTGTCTGACGTAAAAGAATGGCTAGCAGCTCAATTCCAAATGAAAGATTTGGGTGAGGCCCAGTATGTTCTTGGGATCCAGATTATTCGGGATAGAAAGAACAAATCGCTAGCTCTGTCTCAGGCAACATATATCGACAAGATGTTGGCTCGATATTCGATGCAGAACTCCAAGAAGGGCTTGTTGCCTTTCAGGCATGGGGTTCACTTGTCTAAGGAACAGTCTCCTAAGACACCTCAAGAGGTTGAGGATATGAGACGGATTCCCTACGCCTCTGTCGTGGGTAGCTTAATGTATGCCATGCTATGCACGAGGCCTGACATTTGTTATGCTGTAGGGATTGTCAGCAGATATCAGTCAAATCCAGGGTTAGACCATTGGACCGCCGTTAAAGGAATCCTCAAGTATCTGAGGAGAACGAGAGATTACATGTTGGTGTTTGGGGCTAAGGAGTTAGTTCTCACGGGTTACACCGACTCTGACTTCCAAACTGACAAGGATTCTAGGAAATCTACGTCAGGGTCAGTTTTCACCTTTAACGGGGGAGCTGTAGTTTGGAGGAGCATAAAGCAGGGATGTATAGCAGACTCCACGATGGAGGCTGAATATGTAGCTGCTTGTGAAGCAGCTAAGGAAGCTGTTTGGCTAAGGAAGTTCTTGACAGATTTGGAAGTTGTTCCAAATATGAACTTGCCCATTACGTTATACTGTGACAACAGTGGGGCTGTAGCCAATTCAAAGGAACCTTGCAGCCACAAAAGAGGTAAACACATAGAGAGGAAGTACCATCTAATTCGAGAGATTGTGCAAAGAGGAGATGTGGTCGTGACCAAGATCGCTTCTGAGCATAACATTGCTGATCCGTTTACGAAGGCCCTCGCGGCTAAAGTGTTCGAGGGTCATCTAGACAGTCTAGGTCTGCGAGATATGTATATAGCGTAATCTAGGGCAAGTGGGAGATGTGTAATGGGTGTAAGGATGCCCTAGTTTATTGTATTTTGTATATTTACTTTTTATGTAATGTACAAACATACATGTACCGTTTCCAGCTTTGGATTATTTTGTATATACTTTCCCTGTAACTTGAGTTTTAGTTCAAGTGGGAGTTTGTTGGGTTTTATGCCCTAAAACTCGTAGATAGTAAATGTACATTTGACCGAACATTAATAAAGTGATGTATTATTCAATGTTTGTATTATATCTTGTCTTGTTAACCCTAATCCAATAAACTAAACATCCTTGGCTAATAGAATGAGGCTTGAACTGGTATGTGGGGACATACGGGGATCAATGTTCAAGTTTAGCCTAAAGGGTCTGTAGTATAGGGATAAGGCTGGGTACCTTATCCTGGTGACACTATGGATACGGCCCGCTTTGTATATTGATACAAACGTAGTGATCCAACGCGTTCATGTGGTTGACATGCGAGTGGGGGTATCCTGTGCAATGAGTTTGCACAAAGACCGGACCGCGAAATAGTTAACCACTAACTCTAACACCGTTAGTTAGCTCGGTTTCTATTTCACTAGGATGACTTAGGCAACTTGGCCTTAATCCTGAGTGGATTATGGACTCCTGTCCATGAGGGATTGTCCTTTGATTTGTACGGGTGAGAGTGGCCAGTTCGCCGACTCAATAAGCCTACCATTTTGGGGACAAGACCGAGTGGGGAGCTGGGAACGTAGTCTTACAAGATGGAATTCACTCCTTCCTAATATGAGGGTAAGTAGAGGTGTGTTCCCTTAAGTGGTGTCTCCGGGTCTTGAACAATGGGCCCTACCCTCTTTATGGCACGAGAGGGATTTCTGTTTGATGGTTGGACCACAAACAGGTTGTTCATTAGAGGAGCACTAGTACTTAAGGACCAAGAGGTAGCCCATGGGTAAAACGGTAATTTGACCTAGCTGGGGTACGAACACACGTGAAGGGCTAACTTGCTGTTGACTGTCAATATCCGTGGACACAGAAATATGTCTGCAGTGAGAAGAGTGCAGTTGTGGTTCTTTAGTGGAGTGAACCACAGTTAACGAATATTGATTAACTTGGTTAATGAGTTTAACCAACTAATCTCATATCGTTGGAGCTTCTGATCTGTAGGTCCATTAGGTCCCACCGGTAGCTCATTTAGGGCGTTGAGGTAAAATTCTAAGGATGGATTGAATATTCAAAGGTGTTTGAATATTATACTAAAATATGAAGTGGTTCATATTAAAACTATAGGTTATAATTAATATGCATTGGATGTATATTAATACTATAGTTTTGAGAGAGAAAATAGTAATTGAATATGTGATGTTCAATTTTATTTTATTAATTAATTTCGAATTAATTAATTTAGTTTAATTAAATTTGATTTAATTAAACTATAAGATAGGAGGGATATTAATTTAAATTGGATTTAAATTAATGTTATTTTAATTAATTTAGATTAATTAAAATATAATTAATTGTAATTTAAAATTATGATTTTAAAATTATAATTAATTAAAATATCAGATAACTGATATTTCAGTTATCTGATATTATGGTTTTTTAAAAAGAGACGTGGTCAGTGCAGTTGCTGAAATATCTCTCAGTCTCACGTCTCTCACGCCAATCTCTCCCTCTCTATCGTTCTCTCTCACGCTGCACTCTCTCTCAGAGAATACAGAACGATTGATCCAGAGAAAATCCTTAGATTTTTTGGCTCCCACAAGCACCCAACGCTAGATCCTATTAGAGAATACCGGTGTATCCTTGTGGTGGTGTTCGTGCAATTTTTCCAGCAAGATCAAGGTGTGACTGCTGCTGTTTTTGGGAGAAATTCAGAGAGAATTTTGCGAAAAGTTCAAGGATTTCTTCAAGGGTAAGGTTCTTCTTGAACTAGGGTCACTAGGACTCAATTCTAGATTAGATCTAGAATTATTCTCTTGTTTTTAGCATGCTTGAATCTATTTTACAGCAGTTATTTTCTCTATAATTGTCGCTGTAAAATTTTATTAATTTTGTCGTCGTATTGGTATCCCAATCGGCGTTTTATTCGAAAAGGTCTTTGTGGTTTTCCGCTGCGCAAAGGGCTTTTATCCCTTCAAATCCCTCATGAACAGGAGTCCATAATCCACTCATGATTCAGATTAAGTTGCCTAGGTCATCCTAGTGAAATGGAAACCTAACTAGTTAAAGGTGTTATAGCTAGCGGTTACTATTTTGCGGTCTGGTCTTCTGCAAACTCATTGCATAGGATACCCCCACTCGCATGTCCCCTACACGAACGTGTTGGATCATTGCGTTTGTATCAAATACAAAGTGGGTCGTACCCATAGTGTCACCAAGATAAGGTACCCAACCTTATCCCTATACTATAGACCCTTCAGGTTGTCTCTTGAACAGTGATCCCCATATGTCTCCACATACAGTTCAAGACTCATCTTACAACCTAGGATGTTTCGTTTATTGGATTAGGGTTATTTAGGCAAGATGTACATAATATAGACAATAACTCTTTATTGAAAAAACATCAAATAATATTTTATTTATGTTTGGCCAATTGTTACAATTACTATCTACGAGTTTTATGGCATAAAACCAAAAAGTGGGAGGGTTGTAATACAACCTGACCATTACCTGGGTTTAGCTAAAACACAAGTCGTCACACCTGATGACGGCGTTGAGGATCCATTGTCTTATAAACAGGAAATAAGTGACGTAGACAAGGACCAATGGATCAAAGTCATGAACCTTGAAATTGAGTTTATGTACTTCAATTCAGTGTGGGAGCTTGTAGATCCACCTGAATGGGTGATAACTGTCCAAAAGGTAGTTATTTAGGCCTCATTTCTATAGGGATTTGTGTGTCTTTTGTGCTTAATAGGGTTGGTTTGAGAAATGTATTACATGTCTTAACCCATTTGGAAGAATGAAAGCTTTGGAAATTATTTTGTGCAGAATATGTTGTTGGGCGACTGGAGGGAGCGAATTCTGTGCTGCAGCAAAGCTGGGAGCAAAACATCCACGTCAAGCTCGTTAGCCAAATTAACAAATTGAATTCTGTTAAGCTATTCTCGGGATAAAGGAGCAAGGAGAGCCATCCACGTGTCTAGGTCAACCTAATTCAAGCCTCCTATCCTTCTATAAAAGGAAATAACCGCCCAAGTCAAAATCATTCCACTTTCGGGAAGATATCCTTCTCATTTCCATTTTGGGAGCCGAATAGAGGAGAGAGATTGAAGACCATCAAGAAGACCATCATTTGCAAGCTGATCAAGGGAGCTAATATTTTCTTGCATTATTTTGTAAATATGGACATGCTTACTCAGATTGTAACTTGTGTTTCCCATCTTATGAACTAAGTAGCTTTAGGCGTTGGTTAGGAAACAATGTGATTGTCGTGCTTCATTTCTAGCAATAAATATTGATTCTATGCATCTTGGTTAATTGTTGTGCTTATTTCTATTTTATGCCCGCCTGGTCAGCCGGTATGAATACATCTCTCTAGTTTCAAGGATGATTTAGGGAGTGTGTGGCGATTAATCACACTAGATCATTGTGTATTGGTGAACACCAGTGACTGAGCTAGGGATAGTCAGTTGCCTAGTGCTTGATCGGTAGTACTTCATTGGAGTTGAAACACATTCCAAAAGATCCAGAGTTCTGGGAGGAATCTGCTAATAAGACTGTGAGAGTTTTGCATGATCAATAATATTGCTAGAGCATATTTTAAAACAATTACTAAATCCTGACCTGCGTCTGTTTCTAATCTGTCTGCCTATTTGTTTATTTTCTGTTCTGTCAGTTCTTTTGCTTCAGCATTATTCTTACAAAAACCAATCATTTTTACCATCTTTGCAACCATTAAAGATTTATATAAAATAGATAAAGTGGAAGCTAGTTCAGGCCTTGGATTGATAATACTTATTACTTGCTGCGGACTGTGTATACTTGCACAGAGTCTAGAGTCTAATTATATCTTATTTCTTATTGCATTTTTACTCACTCTAGGAACCCAACAAGTTTTCAGCGCCGTTGCTGGGGACTTGAATAAGTTTTTATCTTATCTATTTTGTGTATGTGTTTTAGTGGTTTGGTGCTTGAACTTTTTGATTGTTTCTTTTGTTTTTGCAGGCGTGAGTTTAGTGCATGAACGATTTGCCTGGGGTAAAGTTCGAGCTTGATCCAGAAATCGAGAGGACATTTAGGAGAAGAAGGAGAGGGCAGCACAGAAACCAGAACCAAATGGAGAACGTGTCGTGTCTTCCGCAGGATCCTGAAGATCCTGAAGATCCATAATCGTTTGCTGCAGCAAAATCAGCCACTGGAGCAAAATGAGCAGCAAAGTAATCAGGTTGAGAACCCTATCTTGGTAGCGAATGATAGGGCCAGAGCCATTCGAGCGTATGCTCTTCCAATGTTTGATGAGTTAAATCCAGGGATTGCACGTCCTCAAATTCAAGCGGCAAATTTTGAAATGAAATCGGTAATGTTTCAGATGTTGCAAACCGTGGGGCAATTCCATGGTTTGTCATCTGAAGACCCTCATTTACATCTTAAGTCTTTTCTAGGAGTTAGTGATTCTTTTGTAATTCAAGGAGTGCTTAGAGATGCTCTTCGATTAACTTTGTTCCCGTATTCTCTTAGAGATGGAGCAAATGCATGGTTAAATTTTTTTGCTCCAGGATCAATTAGGACATGGAATGAGTTAGCTGAAATTTTTTTGAGTAAATATTTCCCACCAAATAGGAATGCTAAATTAAGGAGTGAAATAGTATGGTTTAGGCAACTTGAAGATAAGACATTTAGTGAGGCTTGGGAGAGGTTTAAGGAGCTTTTGCGAAAGTGTCCCCACCATGGTTTACCTCATTGTATTCAAATGGAAACATTTTACAATGGGTTAAACGGAGCAACCCAAGGTATGGTTGATGCTTCGGCTGGAGGGGCCCTTTTGGCAAAAACTTTTAATGAAGCCCATGAAATTTTAGAAAGAATATCTACTAATAGTTGTCAGTGGTCAGATGTTAGAGGCACAAATAAAAAAGTTAAGAGTGTGTTAGAGGTTGATGGTGTGTATACCATTAGGGCTGATCTTGCAATGATTGCTAATGCTCTTAAGAATGTGACAGTGATTAGTCATCAGCAGCCACCAGCTGTGGAGCCTGTTGCATTGGTGAACCAAGTCGCAGAGGAAGCATGTGTCTATTGTGGTGAAGATCACAACTACGAGTTTTGCCCCAACAATCTAGCTTTTGTGTTTTTTGTAGGTAATCAGAGGAACAACCCTTATTCTAACTTTTATAATCCAGGTTGGCGCAACCACCCCAACTTCTCATGGGGAGGACAAGGAGGTAATGTGCAAGTACAACAAAAGGTGAACCAATCGGGATTTGCGAAAGCGCAGGTATTGCCTCAGCAAAACTCGGGGAGTTCTCCTGAGGCAATGATGAAAGAATATATGGCTCGTACCGATGCTGCAATTCAAAGTAATCAAGCTTCAATGAGAGTCCTGGAATTGCAAGTGGGTCATCTAGCTAATGAGCTGAAGGCAAGGCCTCAAGGGAAACTTCCTTCAGATACTGAGCGCACCCTAGAAGGGAATGTAAGGAACAGGTAAAGGCAGTGACTCTTAGGAGTGGTAAGCCACTGGAAGAAAGAATAGAGCCTAGTAAAACCCAAGTTATTGGAAAAAAATGGCGATAAAAATGTTGTTGTTGAGAAAGAGTTGGAGTCTGGTCAGGTTGCTGGAGACAGCAATAAAGATGCTGGAGCATCTAGTTCTGTTCCAGATGTGGAACCACCTTATGTGCCGCCCCCACCTTATGTACCACCTCTACCTTTTCCACAAAGGCAAAGGCCTAAGAATCAGGATGGTCAATTTACAAAGTTTCTAGAGATTCTTAAGCAATTGCATATAAATATCCCTTTAGTAGAAGCTATTGAGCAAATGCCTAATTATGCTAAATTTCTTAAGGATATTTTAACTAAAAAGAAGAGGTTAGGTGAGTTTGAAACCGTATCCCTTACTGAGGAATGTAGTGATATTCTTAAGAATGGGCTACCAACCAAGGCTAAGGATCTAGGGTCATTTACTATACCTGTATCTATAGGTGGAAAAGAGTTAGGTAGAACACTCTGTGATTTAGGTTCAAGCATTAACCTTATGCCTCTTTCGATCTATCGAAAGTTAGGTATTGGTGAAGCTAGGCCTACCACAGTCACACTTCAACTAGCCGATAGGTCTATCACATATCCAGAGGGAAAAATTGAGGATGTCTTAGTAAAAGTAGATAAATTCATATTTCCTATTGATTTTATTATGGATAATTGTAATGGGTGGCAACATGAGGGTAAATAATGGCAAATATAGCAATTTTAAAAAATATTTGCAAATACGGCAAAATTTTTTAATTAATTTTTTATATTCCTAAATTACCCCTGCGATTGGCGCGTGCATCTCTTTTTCCTCGTCAGTTTTTTTTTTATTGATAGAAAGTCTTTCTATCAGTGATAGAGTTCTATTAGCGATAGAATTCTGTTACTCTAGTGATAGAATCTATCTATCAGTGATAGAGTTCTATCTGATAGAATTTTGTTACTCAAGTGATATAATCTATCTATCAGCGATAGAATTCTATCCGATAGAATTTTGTTACACCAGTGATAGTGATAAAATCTATTTATCGGTGATAGAACTCTATCTGATAGAATTTTGTTACTCTAGCGATAGAATCTATCTATCAGTGATAGAGTTCTATCATTGATAGAACTCTATCACGAATAGAATTGATAGAATTCTATCAGTGCTATCCGTGATAGAATTTTATCACTGATAGATTCTATCAGTTCTATCACCGATAGATTCTATCAGTTAAAAAGGACATTTTAGTAAATTCACGTTCCAGACCTTGAATTTTTTCCATCTTTGCAAAATGTTTCACGGGCCGCTAAATCTGCAATTATTTTGGGTCAGTTTTCTATATTTGCAACCGGCCCTTTTATTATTTTAGACTATGAGGCTGATAGATATGTCCCAATTATTCTTCGCCGTATGGAGGTCATTTCAACGGTCAGAGGACAACTATGCGAATTTTGCATTGTGGATTTTTCTGGCCTACCTTATTTAAGGATGCTCATTGGTTCTACAAGCAATGTGATGCTTGCCAAAGGAGAGGAAATTTGGGGCCCAGAGATGAAATGCCTCTTACTTACATTTTAGAAGTTGAATTATTGGATGTATGGGGTATTGACTTTATGGGGCCATTTCCCCTTCTAATGACAATGTTTTTATCTTATTAGCAGTTGATTACGTGTCCAAGTGGGTGGAGGCCATCGCATGCCATCAGTGTGATACCAAGACAGTAGCAAGGTTCCTTCAATCGCACATCTTTGCTTGGTTTGGGACACCTAGAGCTTTAGTGAGTGATGAGGGTACACATTTTGTTAATAATATCTTAACTAAGTTGTTAGCTAAGTATAGGATTAAGCATAGGATAGCTACCCCTTATCACCCACAAGCAAATGGTCAAGCTGAGATAAGTAATAGGGAAATAAAATCTATTCTAGAGAAAGTAGTCCATCCATCTAGAAAGGATTGGTCTTTTAGGTTGGATGAGACTCTTTGGGCTTATAGGACAGCCTATAAGACTCCTCTAGGGACGTCACCCTATAGGTTAGTATATGGGAAAGCTTGTCATTTACCATTAGAGCTTGAGAATAAAACTTTTTGGGCTTTGAAAAAATTAAATTTTGATCTAAGTCGTGCAGGAGCAATAAGAATGCTGCAACTTAATGAATTGGAGGAATTTCGCCCATTTTCTTATGAAAATGCGAAAATGTATAAAGAAAAGACTAAGCTGTGGCATGACAAGAAAATTAAATCTAAAGAGTTTGTCAAGGGTCAGAAAGTCTTGCTTTATAATTCTAGATTAAAATTATTTCCTGGGAAGCTAAAATCTAAATGGTTAGGGCCATTTATTGTGATTGAGGTTTTCCCCCATGGAGCAATTACTTTGCAGGATGAAAAAGATGGGAGAGTGTTCAAAGTGAATGGACAGCGTGTGAAACATTATTGGAGAGAGGAGTTTCAGTCAAAATATCCTTCCCTAAAGTTGGTTGATGATTGAAAAAGCAGGATTTTTGCAGGAGCATTTCGCAGAGCATTTCGCAGAGCATTATTTTGAGCTCCCAGTATTTGTTGTGATTTTGTTTTTTCGCTGATTTGATTTGATTTTAGTTTGAATTCTTGTAGATTTAGGTTGTTTAAATTTTGCATGATTTATTTTAAGTCTGTTGTTATTTTTAATATAGTGGAATTTATTTTTGTTTAGATTTTATCTATTTCGCTTTGAATTTTATTTGATTTTGTTGGATTTTATTTTCGGTTTTATTTATTTAATTGAATTATCTTTTAATTATGTAGATTTTATTAGATTTTAGTTTAGATTAATTTTGATTATTTAAATGTTGTTTAGAGTGGTTTAATAAAGATTTTTCCTAATTAATTCGACTTCGAAAATAAAAATAAAAGATAAGATTTGATTTGATCGGCTAAATTTAAATTTGAATTCCGTATCCAAGATTTTTCAGGTAATCTTTTCTTCAGAAGGTTGTTGCGGCAATTTTGTGGCCAAAGCAAATCTGTCGTCCGAATAGAAATGGATTTATTGTGAATTCATTACTGTTACCGTTTGGATTTTGAATTTCCTGTGGGCAGGTTAATTCTTTAAGCCATCTGATGGAGCCACGTGTCGCACAGGGAAGATCAAAGGGCTTAGTCGTTGGACTGCGCATTATTGATTACCATGGGCGTTTAAAATTCGAATTTTATCGTTTGATGGTTTTAATTTTGCAGATTAAACGAAAATTTTAATTAACGAAGCAAAATCTTTTCAGTTGGGATTTTCCTTGTTGAAGCCTATTTATTAAACAGCCTTCAGTAAGTTTTCTTCATCTTCTTGTTTTAACCTTTGCCGATTTCATTCTTCTTTTCCTTTTCACTTTCGTTTACTGTAAATCCCTTTGAGTTCACAATGGCAAAAACGAGAGCGAGGAAAGAGAGGGAAAATGAGGAGGAAGAGGTACCTATTACCCCTGAAGTACAGAAAGGGAAAGCAAAGAAGAAAAAGACACCGGAGGAGAAAGAAGCCAAAAGAAGAAGGAGACAACAGAGGGTTGCGGAACAAGAAGAGGTTCAGGAGGCGACAAAGGATGTTGCCACTACAGTGGAGGAAGGAAATCCAAAAGAACTTGAAGTGCAAAAGCCAGTGGCGGTTGGACCGATAGTAGCAGATACAGAAAGAATGCAAGAAGAAAATACTGAGGATAATCAAGAAAATCAGGCTGGCGAGGTGCAAGAAGGACAGGCGGAGGTTTCGCTTGAGGAGGGTAATGAACAGGAGCAAAGGCTCGTGTTGAGGTCATCATGCCAGAAGCACCGAAACGACACCGCATAAAGCGAAAGGTTGGGCGCATCCAGGTGTTTCGAACGGATACCCCATCACCACCATCGTCGGATTCTGAGAAAGAGAAAGAAGAACAAAAGAAAAAAGAAGCTAAGGACAGAGAGAGAGAAGAAGCAGCATAAGAGACTTTGAGAAAGCTTAGAGAAGAAAGAGGCAAAGGAATTGCTGAAGCATCAGATGAACCTATAGAGGAAGCAAGAGAAGGACCTTTCATCCGCTTCGTCAATGAGCTTGCTTGCGCAAAATACCAAGAGATGCTACGAAGGGATTTCTTATTCGAAAGAAGGTTTGGTGACGATCTCCTCCATTTCTTAAGAGCAGGAATTACAAATCTTGGGTGGAGTCAGTTCTGTGCGAAACCGGACCCAGTGAATTCGAATATTGTTCGAGAATTCTATTCGAATATTGATAATGCAAAGGAATTTTAGGCCATCATTCGAGGAGTATCTGTTGACTGAGCCCAGGGGCTATCAACTCGTTATTAAACCTTCAGGACTTCCCACACACGGGCTTTAATGAGATGGTCGTGGCACCATCCAGTGATTAGTTAAATGCGGCAGTCCGAGAGGTTGGAATTGAAAGGGCTCAATGGAGGCTATCGAAGATGGAAAAACGCACGTTTCAAGCTGCCTATTTAAAGAGTGAAGCCAATACTTGGTTGGGCTTCATCAAGCTGCGTTTGCTTCCGACTACGCATGATTCAACAGTGTCTCGCGACCGAGTGATTCTGATATTCGCTATTCTTCGATCCCTAAGTATTAATGTTGGAAAAGTTATTTCAAATGAGATTCTAAGTTGCTGGCGCAAGAAGGTGGGGAAGCTGTTTTTCCCGAACACAATCACTATGTTATGTAGCAGGGCAGGAGTGCCCACGGTTCCAGAGGATGTGATTCTGCTTGATAAGGGAATCATCGATACGCCTAATCTGGCTCGACTTCAGATACGCAAGAGGCTCACCAGGGTGGGCTAGTGTGTGGTATTCATCAGATTCTAGAGCAATTGGCACTGTCGGCCAGTAGGCAAGAGTTTGCTGAAAGGCAAGCTCAAACCTATTGGACATATGCTAAAAGGAGAGATGACACGCTCAGGAGGGCCTTGCAATCCAACTTCTCCAAACCATATCAGGACTTCCCGGTGTTTCCCGATGATTTATTTAACCCCTGGATTCCGCCCCCACCTGTTGAACGAGAAGAAGATGATGATGAAGAGCAGGGTCAGGAAGATTGATGGATGAGATGACCTTCAGCGAGCGTTTCTTTTGTTCCTATATTTTTGTTTGCTCGTGCATATCTGACCCTGCTTGCTGTTATGTTTGCTTGTTTCTTTTTAATTTCTCTGCTTCTAAAAAATATATCTGTTTGTGTAATTTCTTTTCATGTTTTTAATGAAATTTCCTAGTTGTTTCTGTTCTATGAGCACTGAGTAACTCTAACTTAACTAATTTTCTTCTGAATTTTTTAAGCTTGGACTGGTTAAGCTTAATTAGATCAAGGTATTCTGATCTCCAGAAACCTTTTGCTTGAGCATTTCTTCTAGCCTGGTTTGTTGGTGCGGCAAAGAAGTTTCTAAAGTAGTGTTGACTTATATGATCCACTTTACGCTTAGTTCTAGTCCCACCTCAGTTTAAAATTCAGATAGAAAAATTTAAGTTTGGGGGTATAATTGAAAAATTAATGATTCATTGGGGACAATGAATAATTCAAGTTTGGGGGACTTTTTGCTACTCCAATTGTTTTGCTCGAGCATTTCTCTCCTTCATTTAAAATTTTTAGGTTATTGAGTAAAAGGGGACATTTGTGAAACCCACAGTTTTTCTTCGCATCAAAAGATGACTTAGGAAATGCGAAAATGGGAAAAAAAATATTATTTACTGAAAAAAATTGTTTGTTGAAAATTTTACTGAGAAAATTCATGGAGCAAAAGTTTTGAAGGATGAATGTTAATCCAGTAGTTTTTCTGTCTCCTAGAACTTAAGTGAGCTTCATCGTAAAATGTTGTCATTCTGAGGGGCAAGATATAGAATAACTAAGGATTTTTTAGATTTACAAAGAGTATTTAGCCTAGTTGGTGATGAGTTTGAGGCAAGGGTATACTGCACCATAAAATGGTTTATCCCATGCTTAAGAGCTTATGACTGTAGGGCTGCTTTAAGTTTGAAAAACAAAAAATATAAACCCCTTGAAAATGTGTTTTGAATGTCTGATAATAGAACTAGGTCGTGGCAAGTTCTTAGAATTTAGTCAAAAGTGGTGATTATTTGTCCATGCCGGAGGAATTATTTTGCTACAGCAAAGCTTGGTTTTGCAGAGTGCTCAGGTAAAGGTTGAAGGTAGTGTTGGATTGTCTAGTTTGATTAACCTATTCTTTGTCTAACGTTTTGAATTCTTAAGGGAGGTTGGTTAGTATTGTGATAGCGAGCATAGCTAGCTACTTTTACTGATTTAATTTAGCTAGTCTTTTATGATGTTTGGGCCATTTTATTGTGCTTTATTGTTTATTTTGTAGGAAATGGTTGATTGAAGCTATAATGCCATATTAGAGTTAATCAGGTGCTCGGGGCGTGAAAAGATGCATCGGAATGAAAAGAGTAAAAGTGGAAAAAAGTCAAATCTCGGTCAACAGCAGGCTAGCGTCGAGACGCTAGCTCTTGAGCGTCTCGACGCTCACATTCCATATCAGATTAGGCGCGTAAAGCTCACAGCTTCGAGACGCTACGATAGGAAGCGTCCCGACGCTACCGTTTTTCCTTATTCAGAACGCGCGTATAAGAGGCAGCGTCGCGACGCTGTCTTGACAGCGTCTCGACGCTAAGACGAAAAATCAGAATAAAAGCTTATTTTCGGCTAGGTTTTTGGGGGATCGATTTGGGACCTTGTGGAGCCGTAAAGAGGACAGAACAGAGGACTTTGGAGGCTGCAAACAAAGGAGGAACTTGGAAATCAACCCATTGTTCGTGGGGATCGTGACGGGGACGTCGGGACTCGGCCTACATTGAGTTTTCTTTTCCCTTTTCTTTCTTTAGTTAGATTTATGGCTTTCACATGTTTAGTTGAGATTGTATTTACATTCATGAGTAGCTAAACTTGTAGCTTAGGGATTGATGTAGTTGATTAAGTTTATGGATTGATTTATGGTTTAAGTTGTGCAATGTTATTGTGTTTGTAATCTTGATTTAATGCTTTCAATTAATTGGCCATTAGTTGGATGATTTAAGTTTCGAATCTAGCTCGGGAGAGGGGATTTGATCTAGACTTACTCAAGATTGCATGAATAAAGTTTACTTTCTAATTCTTGACGGTTTTAGATTAACTTTAGAATAGGTTAAAAGATCTCATTGCCTTGCTTATTAATAAACTTAGATAGGGATATCAAGTTGGTTAATTTGCATGAGAATCAATTATACTCGGGAGAGGTAGTTGTGATTAAAGGGTCTTTGGCTCATAATTTCATTGTGCATAATAACTTATTCTTTAAAATCAATCCTAAACGAAATCGGCGAAATCAATTCCCTAAGTAGTTTTCCCAATTGAATTTCCATTCTTTTTACTTGCTTTGATTTAGTTTTATTATCATCTTTTCATCACTTTTTAATCCCTAAATAAAATTGAGCGAGATTATTCATAATACTTGATTTGCTTAAAAATCCAATCCAGAGGACGACATTCGAATTTACTATTCACTATATTATTACTTGACCCGTGCGCTTGCGGTTAGGAAAAGTCCACATCATATTGCTTGGGACGCGCAATAGTTCAAGTTTGGGGGTGTGATAACTGTCCAAAAGGTAGTTATTTAGGCCTCATTTCTATAGGGATTTGTGTGTCTTTTGTGCTTAATAGGGTTGGTTTTAGAAATGTATTACATGTCTTGACCCATTTGGAAGAATGGAAGCTTTGGAAATTATTTTGTGCAGAATATGTTGTTGGGCGACTGGAGGGAGCGAATTCTGTGTTGCAGCAAAGCTGGGAGCAAAACTGCCACGTCACAGCTCGTTAGCCAAATTAACAAACTGAATTCTGTTAAGCTATTCTCGGGATAAAGGAGCAAGGAGAGCCATCCACGTGTCTAAGGTCAACCTAATTCAAGCCTCCTATCCTTCTATAAAAGGAAATAGCCGCCCAAGTCAAAATCATTCCACTTTCGGGAAGAGATCCTTCTCATTTCCATTTTGGGAGCCGAATAGAGGAGAGAGATTGGAGACCATCAAGAAGACCATCATTTGCAAGCTGATCAAGGGAGCTAATATTTTCTTGCATTATTTTGTAAATATGGACTTGTTTACTCAAATTGTAACTTGTGTTTCCATGCATCTTATGAACTAAGTAGCTTTAGGCGTTGGTTAGGAAACAATGTGATTGTCGTGCTTCATTTCTAGCAATAAATATTGATTTTATGCATCTTGGTTAATTGTTGTGCTTATGCCCGCCTGGCCAGCCGGTATGAATACATCTCTCTAGTTTCAGGGATGATTTAGGGAGTGTGTGGCGATTAATCACACTAGATCATTATGTATTGGTGAACACCAGTGACTGAGCTAGGGATAGCCAGTTGCCTAGTGCTTGATCGGTAGTACTTCATTGGAGTTGAAACACATTCCAAAAGATCTGGAGTTCTGGGAGGAATGTGCTAATAAGACTGCGAGAGTTTTGCATGACCAATAATATTGCTAGAGCATCTTTTAAAACAATTACTAAATCCTAACCAGCATCTGTTTCTAATCTGTCTGCCTATTTGTTTATATTTTGTTCTGTCATTTCTTTTGCTTCAGCATTATTCTCACAAAAACCAATCATTTTTACCATCTTTGAAACCATTAAAGAGTTATATAAAATAGATAAAGTGGAAGCTAGTTCAGGCCTTGAATTGATAATACTTATTACTTGCTGCGGACAGTGTATACTTGCACAGAGTCTAGAGTCTAATTATATCTTATTTCTTATTGCATTTTTACTCATTCTAGGAATCCAACAATGGGTAAAACCCATAGGGTGCAAATGGATCTATAAGAGGAAAAGAGATGCAACTGAGAAGGTACAGACCTTCAAAGCTAGACTTGTAGCAAAGGGTTATACTCAAAAGGAAGGAGTTGACAATGAGGAAACTTTTCCCTTGTTGCTATGCTTAAGTCTATAAGAACTCTCTTGTCCATAGCCACATATTATAACTATGAAATAAGGCAAATGGATGCCAAGACTGCTTTTCTTAACATCAATTTTGAAGAGAATATATTTATATCTCAACCTGAAGGGTTCATAGCCCAAAGTCAGGAGCAAAAAGTTTGCAAGCTAAATCGATCCATTTATGGGTTGAAACAGGCTTCCAAATCTTGGAACATCAGATTTGATATTGCGATCAAATCTTTTAGTCTTGACCAAAACATTGAAGAGCCTTGTGTATACAAGGAAATCATCAAAGGTAAAGTAGCTTTCCTGGTACTTTATGTGGACGGTATCCTACTCATTGGAAATGATGTAGGGTACCTTACTGACGTAAAAAAATGTCTGGCAACCCAATTCCAAATGAAAGGTTTGGGAGAGGCGCAGTATGTTCCTAGGATCCAAATCATTAGGATCATAAGAACAAAATGCTAGCATTGTCTCAAGCAATGTATATCGACAAAAATTTGTCTCAATATTCGATGCAGAACTCTAAAAAAGGTTTATTACCTTTCAGGGGTAGAGTTCATTTTTCTAAGGAACAGTGTCCTAAGACACCTCAAGAAATTGAGGATTGACGTGCGCGTGCTGCAAGCGCAACACCTGCTCGAGTGCAAGTATACACTATCAAGTAATAAAGTGGAAAGTATTCCGAATATCGTACCCAAGGGAGATAGTGACTAGTTGAAAAACACAAGATTCTGCAAAACAAGAACTTCCTCTAAATTTGCTACGAAGATGGTAATCAAAGAAATATTTTGAATGGGGGTTTGATTTAAAACAAAAATAGAAATAAGCAAGTAAATGAAAGTGGTAAAGATATAGGAGATAAGTGGGGAAATTGAAATAGCATCAACCAAAAGCTTTGGATTGCACCCACCTTTGCACTAGCAACTTCCTCGGGCATTGCAAATGGCTGTAGAACACTATCTATGTTGTCCACATAGATATGGTGCAGATAGAATCCTCCAGTTGCGCCCTCAAATGCCCTGACAACTAGATTGTGAGTTAAGTCCTACTTCTATTCAGGTCCGTTGTAGGTTCCTTTAGAAGACTAAGCCAACTAGACATCTATTTCTAAGGCTAGCTAAAACTTAGATAAGTAATGCTCACGACTCTTAAAACTCTAGTGGTTCCAATCCTATTTCTAGGATGCAAGAAAACAAAGTCCTATTTGTAGGATTTTTTCCACTATTTTTTTTTTTTTTTTTTTTGCAAACCTGCGCATTCAACTCCAATCTTCCAGCCATCAACTAAACACAAACTATGCTAACTTAAGTGATCAGTTTAAGCTAACAATGAAATGTAAACTTCAGGAAAAACAAACAATGCTCAGAGGGAGCAAGGTTGCCTTTGCATAAGTGGGGCTTTCTTCTACCCAAGGTATCCACAAATTTGAATCCCTGAGAAGAAGCTTAAGCTCATTGATGAAAGTAAAATGCAAGACATAAAATAAAGAGTGCACAAAGTAGAACAATAAAATGAATTCATATTAATTAAATGGAATGAGTACAAGAATAATAAACTTACAACTGGAAATTAAAGGAAAACATAAAAGATACAACAGCTGAAAGTAAAGACCAACTAAAAATAAAGTGCAAGACTCGACTAAGGATCTTCCCCTCTCTATCTAGCTTGCTCTTAACCTCTTTCAAGGGGAGACAAGTATTTCTCTTATTCTTCTTTCGAATGGAAGAGCTGACAGAGATTGAAAAATCCAAAACTCGGAGTGGTTACAAGATGAGAAGAGAGAAAAACTGAAAAACTATTATGAGGACAATTTTTTGAGCTTACTTTGCTTCTTGCATCTTGGTCGCCTTTTATAGACCTTGGAAGGTAGGGTTGGCTACCAAGATCAGTGTGAGAGAGCCTCAGAAAGTGAAAATCCACAATCCTTAGAGATTTGATACGAGATTTGGGAATTTTCGAATGATTCTGTGAAGATTACGTGAATCTCGGAATTCTGTCGGAAAGCTCAGTTGCGGCCGCAAAGTCGGGTGCAAAATCTCTATACACTGCCTGGACACTTCTGTCTTCAGCTGGGGCTACTTTCCTTATTGGTTTGCGGGCACATTTCGAAGGCATCTTCCACATCTTCAGGACTAGACGTGGACGCAAATCTTCAACTTCTTCAACTTCGATTCTTTTACTCCGCTACTTTTAATCTCCATTTGCGGGTGCATTTCCCTTGCAAAACTCTCAACACAAAAACATTAACTTTGGATAAACTCTTGCAAAAGCTATCTCTTTTTGTACATTTTAAGCATAATTCTATACTTCTAAGATTTTCCACATGATTTTAAGATGTTTTCTAAATTGACTAAAAAAGATAAGATTTTAAGCATAAAGTCATTGCTTTCTAAACAATAACCTAGTTTTTTAAGGCTAAATAACACGCATAAATGAGCGTTATCAAGGATATGAGACGTTATTCCCTATGCCTCAACTGAAGTCAACTTAATGTATGTTATGTTGTGGGAATAGTTAGTGGGTAATAATCCAATCCAGGGTTAAACCACTGGAGTACGGTTAAGAACATCCTCAAGTATCTTAGGAGAACGAGGGACTACAAGCTGGTGTTTGGGGCTAAGGATTTGATCCTTACATGATAAATTTTAAAATTTCACAATTTATGTTATGCTCCCAAATTCCACAACATATAAACCATACTCCCCAAAACTTCTAAAATCACATCCTCGGCTATCATTGCTATCTACTCATGCATCCAACATAATTTAAACATGCTCAACAGAGCGAAAGCCTCCCCCCTAAACTTAAACTAAACATTGTCCTCAATATTTAAAAACAATAAAGCATAAAGAGGGATATTGAGACTTTCCTGAATTAGGAGCAATTCATCATCCTCCTTTGGGTCGAGAAAATGGGATTTTTGGAGCTTTGGGACTTGTTAAGGTGATCCTGCAAAACAAAATTGGATCACGAAGCAAGGAAAATTATTTACCGCAAAAACTAACTAAACTTTTAATCCTTGGGTTGCCTCTCAAGCAGCGCTTTCTTTAACGTCTTTAGCTAGACGAGGCTCGGCACGCTCATGGAGACTCGAAATAAAAATTCTCGTCGTCCTCCAGCCTTTGAAGAAAATCTCATACCGAATTACATACTGCAAATAGGGGAGAAAAAAAACTTTCCCCTGGCCTGTCATCACTAAAAAGATTGCCATAATAACAAGTCAAGAAATATGTAACAGTATCAAATCTTTTTTCTAAATCTCTATTTTCAAAGCAATTATTCACAGAGTCCTCCAGCATCATGATATCAACTGGTCTCAGATCTAAGGATGGCTTATCCACTATGCCTACCCATTCATCAGATGCAATCTCTATAGGCTCATACTCTTGAGACTCAGTATTCATAAAAGACTCAACCAGGCTTTCATACGACTCATCATCATCAGAATCAAAGAATTCAAGAATATCGAGGTCAGATTCTATACTATCAACACTATCAGAACTTGAATCAAAACTATCAACAATTTCAGGGTCCGACTCTATATCTTCAGCCATATCAGGATCAGACTCAATAGATTCAACAATGTTATGATCAGACTCAATATTTTCATCTATCATGTAATCCTCTACATTCAAAGCAGGCAGATCATCTATTGCAGGCATTTCAATTTCATTCATAAAAGCAGACATTTCTATGTCAATCAATTCATTTTCAAACAGAGGATCATCAAAGAATGCATTAGGATTAAAATCTTCATCATCCATAGGTGCCTCTCCTAGTCCTAAGCCAAGATCAAATTCTACCTCTTCATCATCATTAGTCAATAATTCTAGACCAATCAAAAAACAGGTATGCAGACTACATACCGACTCATCATGTCCAAAAATACTGAAAACGAATTTTTCATCATCAACATTCAAGGTTAACTTACCAGTGTGAACACTGATCTTGACCTTACCTGTAGCTAGGAAAGGTCTACCTAAGATAATGAGTACCTCTTTGTCTTCTTTCATGTCGAGCACCACGAAATCTACTGGGAAGATGAATTTGTTGACTTTCACCAATACGTCCTCCACAATACCCATCGGTTGGATGATTGATCTATCAGCAAGCTGGAGGGTAATATCGGTGTCTTTCAAACATGAAAGTCTGATCTTCCTGTATAAAGAATAGGGCATCAAATTTATACTTGCTCCTAAGTCACACAAAGCCCTATCGAAAGATACCTGTCCTATAACACAGGGAACAGTAAAACTCCCTAGGTCCTTTTGTTTCAATGGTATCTTTCCTGAAACAATGGTGCTACTATTCTCAGATAACCTAAAGACTTCTTTTCTTGACAAAATTTTCTTCCTAGACATCATCTCTTTCATGAACTTCCCATAATTAGGCATATTATGAAGAGCATCAACTAAAGGAATGTTCACAGAAAGCTTTCTAAACATCTCTAGGAATTTTTGAAATTGTTCACCTAGTTTAACATTTTTAAATCTTTGAGGAAAGGGTAACTCCCTGCAATCGAAGGTAGGACATTTGCCCCTCCTTTTGGGTGGGCTAATGTGCGACCCTCTATCATGGTGGTTGCACGTGACTACTTCCTCCTCGTTCAGCTTTTCTTCCTGTTTTTTCCTTGAACCTGCAAAATTGTTAGTGCATTCAAAATTTAAATCACAAGAGCTAGGAGGACTTTGGGACCTTTCTGTGGAGGCTTTTTGGGCCTCAATCCGTTCATCTTTATCCTTGCTCAATGATAGCGAGCAGAAATGTTGCTAATTTAGTCCTAAAATATTAAGCTTTTTAGTGCTTTAATTGTATTTTTATTGAAGATGTTTAATATATTTTGTTATTTGGTCTTTAGGAGCAAAATTGTGGATTTTGGTAAAAACAAATGCCCAAAAAGAAGCCATTCAAGCCCAATTTCCATACTTGGGTCAAGGAGGAAGCCATGAAGGTCAACCATGAAGTAACAGCCCAAAAGAAATGAAGAGAGGCCCATATTCAAGCCAAAAATCGCGCCAGAAATTTCTGGAATTCGCCTAGCGTCAAGATGCTGTAGGGTCAGCGTCGTGACGCTGATCCCATTTCTTGGCCGGCAAGTCGATGACGTCACAACGTCGCGACGCTACCCCATTTCCAAGCCTATAAATAGCGCCCCTTTCACTACAAGAAATATGTGTTTTTATAACATTTGGTTATAGCATTTTATTAAAAACGCTGTGAAAAGGGAAAACATAGGCGGAAGAGTTGCGCTAAAAATTTATTTCACCGCGCGCTTAAATTTTAAAAAATATAATAGTAAGAATCAACCACGCAGAAAGCTTGACTTTTCTCCCTTTCTCTACTTTAACCTACCCTCAAACTCTTCTCTTTTTCTCTCCTCTTCTCTTTCAGTCGATCGAAGTCGTTGAACTCGTTGACGAGGCCGATGATGACGGATTTGGCTCAGGCGTTCAAGGGCTTGGACGGCGACGAGTCAGTGTTTTTCATCGTGCTTTATGGTTCAGGACGAGCATTCAAGGCCACTGGCTCTTTGTGCCTCTTCTTGAAAAAGACCACTTTTCAGTTGTTCGTGAGGAAGTGAAAATGAAGCCATTGGCTCTTCTTCATCCTCCAACCATCTGATGACAGGCAAAAATGTCATCATTTTCCTATTAATTTTGGCTAGTTTTGTGCATGAATTGTGTACTTTAATGCTATTTTCTGTTTAAATTTCAGAAAATCGAGTCAAGGAAGAAAAATCAGAATTTTGAGAGATTTTGGATGATTTTGGAGGCTTTTGGAGCAATTTGGAGAATTACATTAAAAGATCCAAGACCAAAAGCCCAAGAAGAATGAGTTAGAAGCCCAAATTCATGAAGTCCAAGCCTTAAAATTATCAATTTGGGTCAAGAAAAGTGCCCAAAATCCATTACAAGAAGTATTTGGGCCAAAAGAAAGTTGGAGGCCCAAAAATTGAGTCAAAATCGGGCCATTATTGAAGATTCAGGGCCTAACGTCGAGACGCTAAGCCTAGAGTGTCTCGACGATAGGCAGCTGCGTGGAGAATTTTGGAATCGCGATAGCGTCGCGACGCTGTCTATATAGCGTCTCGACGCTGCGACGTCTTGGAGCCCAAGAAAAGATGACGTCAGAGCGTCGCGAAGCTGTCTACGTAGCGTCGTGACGCTACGCCTGCTGGGAGCCTATAAAAGGAGCCTTTTGCATCCATATTTTGTCTGCCAATTTGTGGGTTTTCACCCCATTCTAGAGTCTACACTAAAATTTGGGATTTTTGGGAGAGTTTTGGAGCTTTGTTGAAGATCTTTGGAGCTCGGGATCGATGGAGGTCGGCGCGGGATCGAGGAGATCGACACTTTTATGAGCATTTCTCTTCCCTTTTCCTTTATGTTTTAGTTTCTAGAATTGTTGTGATTAGGAATTATTGAATTTTAGTGATTATGAGTAGTAAATTCCTAAATTCTATGAGATTGATTTAGATGTTGAACCTCTGCTGAATTAATGAATTGATGTGGTTTAATTGTCATTATTGTTCATTTGTGCATTTTGTCTGTAATGCTTTTAATCAACTGATCACTGATTAAATGAATCGTTACTAAGTGGAAACTCGACGGAGAGAAGCTTAGACTATAACTGAATGCATGACTAACGGTTATTTACCCGGGTGACACGGGATAAAATAAATAACGTTAGAGGTTGTACTGAAGGGTCGTAATGCCATGCTAAGTAAATAAAGATGAGACTGAAAGGAGATTCTTTATTGAAAGGTATGAGATGGGAGGAGACCGACATGAGAGTCCTTGTCATTAGGCTTCTAGACTTATGTATCACATGATTTGTTAATCCATATTAGTTAATTGATTAAGCATTAAAGGTCCAATTGATGAAATCAATTCTCT
Organism: Luffa acutangula; assembly: GCA_036850905.1. Taxonomy (NCBI): domain Eukaryota; kingdom Viridiplantae; phylum Streptophyta; class Magnoliopsida; order Cucurbitales; family Cucurbitaceae; genus Luffa; species Luffa acutangula. The sequence goes on along the minus strand of CM072092.1, from coordinate 33,010,339 downwards.
AGAATTATCCCTCCAAATTGTGTCGCCATTTATCTTTTGCTTTCTAGATTAGCTTTTTGTTATTCTTTCCGGCATTAGATTTTGTTCTCTAAATAAAGCTAAGCAAGATTATTCGCGGTAATTAATTGAATAAATCCAATCCCTGTGGAGACGATACTCTATACTCAAAATCACTATATTACTTGTGACGACCCGTACACTTGCGGTGTTTCAAAATTGCGGTCAACACCATCTCTTCCCACCTTTGAAATCATCACTTCAACTTCTTTTGTTCCACTCTTCAATCTAAATTGGTAAGATTTCGTTCTTCCCCTGGCCATTTTTCAATTCAATCGACATGTAAATGTTTCATCTCAATTGTGCTTCTCCATTTTCTTCATCGTGTTTGCATCCACAGATAAAGGATGAAACATCTTCAAATCCCGAGTACAAGCCTGGAATTCTGTACTATTTCTTCCTCAACCTCTTCCAAAGCAAAATGGTTCAGGTTTTTTAATTCGAGAGTTTTCTTTCATGGTATCACCAATTGGGTTTCTAAGAAAACGAATTGATTGAATTCAGTTGTAGTTACTTCTTTAATGACTAATTTTACTGCAGGAAGAGGGTTGGGATTCAGAAAAACCTAGATAAGATGGATTAATTGAAGTCACTAGCAGGTTCACGATGAAGGGGAAAACCAATTCTGATACCATAGAAGCTTCGATATTTCTATTTTAAGATAGATTTTTAGAGACAAAACAGAACATCTAATTCTTTTGTACTCTTTAAACATCCGAGTGTAATTGAAATTGTAATAGACTAGTTATGTTCGTAGATTCCATTATGAAAATCTGGTGGTTATTGCTGCAGGTTCAAATTTTAATGGCTTTATCTCCCCCTCTTCTGTTGGAACTTCATCGAATGCTGGTATCACCTATTGCTGGTGGCAAAGTGGCTGCCATTATGGTCGATGAGTTGTGGCTTCAATCTTTATCTGTATCTTTAAGTAGGATCTTATTCCTTTTTATTTGGGAATAAATTTCTTTTCATTTGTTTGACTTTGATTTATCTGGTGTGAGATTTTGAAGATTAGTTGGAGATTAGTTAAATTTCTTGATTTGTGTAATGTTTTCTAGCACAATGTATACTTGTTGGACTTGTTTAGAATGATGGCAAGACTAGCTTCCTTGTTTTATTATTATTAGTTTCTCTCTTTGTTGATATTTTCTATGTATATAGTATACTTGTTGGAATTTGGCTGACAAAGGATTATACAACTTGCTTTCCTAGGGGAGGGGGTATATGCATACTATATACTTATTAGAATTTGGTTGACTAGAAGCTGTTTTTATTTTCTCTGTATTGGGGGCAATTTTTTCTTGTTTTTTCTCGTTATGTTTTTTTGGTCTACTTGATATTTACATTTATGTTAGGCACGTAGATTCATTAGATATTTTGACCTAAAAGTTGATAAAGCCATAGAAACCGAATTGTACATAAAACCTCAGTGTCACCAACTATACAAACGACTATGACTTTAAAAACCAAAACGGCCTGATATGGTAATTACACCAAAACTATTATGGTATGAGATTTTGGGCTGCTGAAATATGGTCCAAGATTGATCTCACTTCCCTTTTCTAAGAGAAGAAATTACCTTCTGATTAAATGACCAACGACTCCTTACAGCAAAGATATTCAACAGTTGAATGACTATTTTAACTCCTTCAATAAGGATTTTTCTTTGATTCCTTTACTATTTTCCTTTTGTGCACTATCATCTTCTTTATTTAGGTTAGTACCTCTGTAACTTGCATAGTACAATAAATTGTCCCATTTGTAACAAGGGAGTAGAGTGAATAAATCATGCCTTATTATTGTTAGAAATTAAGCTAGATTTATGATGTGGTAAGTTAAATAAGTTACAATGTCATAAACTTTTGTGAGTTACTACTTAATTAAGTATACCATTCAAGTAGGAGAGTTATGCAAGGTGTTAAAGTACAAGTAAGTTTGTAAATTTAGATTGGGAGTTTTTTGTTCTAGAGTTCTATAAATAGGATAATGTATTTTCTTATGTTTAAAGCAAGTCAAGTAAAGCAATTCAAAGAGAACAATTTTCTTCTCTTGTGTGCTCTTAAGTTTTGTAAGGGAACAAGTTTCTTCTCTACAAAATTGTGAGTTTTAGAGTGATTATTATCGTGGGCTCATTGACGTTTCCAACAAAGTGGTATCAGAGTTCATTATATTATATGGGCTTCCATCTCAAAACCAATTGAAGATGTCATCCAACAATATGTTGCAACCTCAACTTCCTCGTTTTGAAGGAAATAATTATAGACGATGGAGTCAACAAATGAAAGTTCTTTATGGATCTCAAGATCTTTGGGACATTGTTGAAAATGGATATGTGGAGCAAGAACGTGAGGAAGGTCTTTCGCAACAACAACTCAATGAGTTGAAAGATGCTAGAAAGAAAGACAAAAAGGCATTATTTTTTATCTACCAAGCTGTAGATGAAAATATTTTCGAAAGAATTTCAGGAGTCTCAACTGCTAAAGCAGCATGGGATGCATTACAGAGTCTATATGAAGGAGAAGAGAAGGTAAAAATGGTAAGATTGCAAGCACTTCGAGTTGAATTTGATACCATTCGAATGAAAGAGCTGAAACTATTGAAGAATTTTTTAATCGTGTTCTCTTAATTGTTAACCAATTGATATCAAATGGAGAAACAATTGGAGATCAAAGAGTGGTCGAAAAGATCCTTAGAAGCATGACTAGAAAATACGAACACATCGTTGTAGCAATTGAAGAATCTAAAGATTTGTCGACTCTTTCCATTAATAACTTAATGGGATCTCTCCAATCTCATGAGCTTAGATTGAAGCGGTTCGATTCTACTTCTTCAGAAGAAGCTTTTCATATGCAAACTTCTTCTAGATGGAGATCTAGTGGAAGAAGAGGTGGACGTGGTGGTCGAGGAAATGGCAGATCCAACGACTCAAAAAATTTTGAGTCCGAAAGAAGTGATAATCAGAATTCTTCAAATAGAGGAAGAGGAAGAAGTTCAAGCAGAGGTAGAGGTCATGTAGATTCTTCTCACATTAAATGTTTCAATTGTGGACGCTATGGACATTTTCAAGAAGATTGTTGGTCCAAAAAGACTAATCAGGCAGAGACAACCCTAATGCATGAACAACAGGATAATGACCAAGGTCTTCTTTTCCTCACCTTAAATGTCCAAGAAACAAGCACTGAAGATATATGGTATCTTGATAGTGGTTGCAGTAATCACATGACGGGAAGGAAGGATATTTTCGTAACTTTTGGATGATTCTCTCCATAATGATGTGAAGACTGGTGACAATAAGAAGCTCGAAGTTAAAGGAAGAGGAGATATCCTTGTTAAGACAAAGAATGGAGCAAAAAGAATCACTGGTGTATATTTTGTTCCAAGTCTTAAACACAAGAACCAAGAATGGAGGTTTCATAACAAAGGTACATATGACTACAAACAAGATGTTTCCTATCAAAATGTCTTATGAGAAGCTTTTATGTTTTGAGACGTTGGTAAAAGATACTTCATGGCTTTGGCATTATCGATATGGACACTTGAGTTTTGACACTTTATCGCACATGTGTCAACAACATATGGTGAGAGGAATGCCAAACATTCAAAAGGAAGATAACACTAGGAGTTCATATGGTGAGACGTTGGTAAATGCACTCCAGGCCCAAATGACCTCCCTTGCTAATGCTTTTATGAAATTTTCAGGTACAGGGAGTGCATAATCAATTGAATCAGCTGCTGCATTAGCATCTAGACCTCAGGAGGAGACCATTGAACAGGTTCAGTATGTATCAAATTCTAATTTTAGGGGATATAATAATAATTCTACACCTACACATTATCACCCTAACAATAGGAACCATGAAAATTTCTCTTATGCCAATACTAAGAATGTTCTTAACCCCCCTTGTTTTGTCCCTCAAACTCAAGAAAATAAAAAGTTGGAGGATCTTGTTGGAGCTTTCATTGCAGTCAAGTAACAGGACAACCAAGTTAGAGAAGGCAGTCATTGCCATCAACTCAATAGTGAATGGCCACAGTGCTGCCATCAAGAACATTGAGACTCAGCTGGGACAGTTGGTAAGTGTTGTAAGCACCATGAATAAAGGTAAGGCCCCAGCTGAGCAGGAGAAAACCCAGATGGAGTACTGTAAAGCAATCACTGTGCACCAGGAGGAAGCTGAAAAGGAGCTTGAGTCTGAGGATTATGACACGTTGTTGGGCTCCTTGAGTGAGTAAAAATATAGTATAAAATACTCTAGAATTCCTGTGCAAGTATACACAGTCTGCAGCAAGTAATATTATCAATCCAAGGTCTGAATGAGTTTCCACTTTATCTATTTTGTATAACTTTCTAATGGTTTCGAAGATAATAAAAATGTTGGGTTTTATAAGAATTATGCTGAAGCAAAATAAATGACAGAACAACGAGTAAACAAATAGACAGGCAGATTAAAGACAGGCGCTGGTTAGGCTTTAGTGATTATTCTAAGATATGCTCTAGCAATATTATTGATCATGCATTTCTCGCAGTATTATTAGCGGATTCCTCCCGAAACTCCGGATCTTTTGGGATATGTTTCAAACCCAATGAAGAGCGACCGATCAAGCACTAGGCAACTGGCTATCCCTAGCTCAGTCACTGGCGTTCACCAATACACAATGATCGTAGTGTGGAGAATTGCCACACTCTCTAAATCATCCCTGAAACTAGAGAGAGCTATCCATACCGGCTGGCCAGGCGGGCATAAAATAAGAATAAGCACAACAATTAACCAAAATGCAATAGTCAATTTATTACTAGAGATGAAGCACAGTAATCACATTATTCCTAACCAACACCTTAAGCTACTTAGTTCATAATAGGCATTGGAATACGAATTACAATCTGAGTTTGCATGTCCATAACTACAAGTTAATAAAGAAGGAAAACTCCCTAATCAGCTTGCGGTTGATGGTGTTCTTGATAGTCTTCAATCTCCCTAACTATTCGGCTTCCAAGGGAAAACATGGAATGAATTTGACTTGGACGGCTACTTCCTTTTATAGAAGGATGGGAGGCTTGAATTAGGTCAACTAGGACACGTGTAAGGCTCTCCTTGATCCTTTATCACGAAAATAACTCAACAGAAGTCGGTTCATGAAGTTAGCTAACGAGCTGTGATGTGGCAGCTTCTGTTCCCAGTTTTGCTACAGCATAGAATTTGCTCCTTTCAGTCGCTCAGCAGCATAATCTGCACAAAGTGATTTCCAAAGCTTCCATTCTTCCAAATGGGTTAAATCATGTAATATCTCTCTAAAACCAACCCTAATAAGCATAAAGGACACACAAATCCCTATATAATTGAGGCCTAAATAACTACCTTTTGGGCAGTTATCATACCCCCAAACTTGAACTATTGCGCGTCCCGAGCAATACTAACCAACCTTCCTTCAAGAATCTCAAAACATTAGACAAAGAATTAGCTTAATCAAACCAGACAGTCCAACACTACCTTTAACCTTTACCTGAGCACTCTGCAAAACCAAGCTCTGCTGCAGCAAAATGATTCCTTCAGCAGGGACAAATAATCACCACTTTTCAACTTAATTCTAAGAACTCACCACAGCCTAGCTCTATTATCAGACATTTCAAAACATATTTTTAAAGGGGTTTATTTCATTATTTATCAGACTTAAAGCAGCCTTACAGTCATAAGCTCTTGAGCACGGAATGACCCACTTTATGGTGCAGTATACCCTTGCCTCAAGCTCATCACCAACTAGGCTCAATACTCATTATAAAGCTAAAAAATCCTTAGTTATTCCATCTCTTGCCCCTCAGAATGGCGACATTTTATGATGAAGCTCACCTAAGTTCTGGAAGACAGAAAACTGCTGGATCATCATTCATCCCTTAAAACTTTTGCTCTGTCAATTTTTTCAGCAAAATCTTCAACAAATAATTTTTTTTTCAGCAAATAATTTTTCTTATTTTTTCTCATTTTTTCAAATTTCCTAGGTCATCTTTTGACGCGAAGACAAACTGTGGGTATCACAAATGTCCCTGGTTACTCAATAACCTAGCAAATTTTAATTTGAAGGATAGGAATGCTCGAGCAAAACAATTGGAGTAGCAAAAAGTCCCCCAAACTTGAATTATTCATTGTTCCCAATGAATCATTAATTAAGCAATTATACCCCCAAACTTAAATTTTTCTATCTGAATTTTTAAACTAAACATGGGACTAGGATTAAGCTTAAAGTGGATCATATAAGTAATACTACCGTCAAAATCTCCTTGCCGCAGCAACAGTCCAGGCTAGAAGAAATGCTCAAGCAAAAGGTTTCTGGAGATCAGAATACCTTGATCTAATTAAGCGTAATCAGTCCAAGCTTCAAAAATTCAGAAGAAAATAGTTAAGTTAGAGTTAGTCAGTGCTCATGGAATAGAAACATTCAGAAATTTCATTAAAAAACATAAGAAAAATATACATCAGCAGATATTTTTGTCGCCTAGAAACAGAAAATAAAAACTGGGGTTCTCTTCTTTTTAGCTTTCTTTTTCGGAGCATCATGTGTATTAGGTTCAACTTCCTCTACATCCCTTTCCTTGCGGCTTCTCGTTTTCTCTATTATAGACTTGAAGAAAATTTTTTCACTCGAAGAATGGAAAGAAACATAAGGAAAAACGAATTGAAGAAGAAACAAACCTGAGTGGTGTTTAAATGGGGCTTTAGAAAATAAAATAATCAGTGACAAATCTTCCCCCATTAATATCTTTTACCGTTTAACCCTACAATTAATTAATCAAATTAAATTTTCAAAACGGTAAGATTTTACCTTAATGATGTGCTGTCCACCGGCTCTACTGTTCGATTTCCCTATGCAACACATGGAAGCACCTGATCTTCATGCAATATTACCTGCTCACTGAAAATTTAAATCCCAACGATAAAAATATTCTTAACCACATCCGTAATATTCTGATGATATATTCACTCTAACTAGAAGATTGCAAAAACAAACTGGGTAACAAAATTTTCTTCTAGAAGAATCTTTTCACACGGAAAATTCAAATTCAAACCGCCAAAATCAAATCTTATCTTATTATTTACTTCAGCCGAATATGTAATTCTTATCTTATCTTATCTTTTCACACTGAAATATTATTAAATCTAAACCTAAACAGAAATTCAAATAACCGAAAATAAAAACTAAATAAAATCTAACTAAATCTAATTAATTAAAAGATAATCCAAAGATAATCCAAATAAATAATCCTAAAATCAAATAAAATTCAAAACGAAATAGATAAAATCTAACTACCAACAATAATAAAAATATTTAAAGATAAAATCTAATAAACCGTGCAGAATCAAATCTAACTTAACCGAAAATCAAATCAGCGAAAAATAAAATTAATACAAACTTCTGGGAGCTCAAAATTTTGTTCTGTGAAATGCTCCCGCAAAAGTCCTGCTCTCTCAATCATCAACCAACCTTAGGGAAGGATATTTTGACTGAAACTCCTCACCCCAATAATGCTTCACACGCTGTCCATTCACTTTGAACAATCTCCCATCTTTTTCATCCTGCAAAGTAATTGCTCCATGGGAAAAAACTTCAATCACAATAAATGGTCCTGACCATCTAGATTTTAATTTTCCAGGAAATAATTTTAATCTAGAATTATAAAGCAAAACTTTTTGACCCTTGACAAACTCTTTAGATTTAATTTTTTTGTCATGCCACAACTTAGTCTTTTCTTTATACATTTTCGCATTCTCGTAAGAAAATTGACGAAATTCTTCTAACTCATTAAGCTGCAGCATTCTTATTGCTCCTGCACGACTCAGATCAAAATTTAACTTTTTCAAAGCCCAAAATGTTTTATGCTCAAGCTCTAATGGTAAATGGCAAGCTTTCCCATATACTAACCTATAGGGAGACATACCTAGAGGAGTCTTATAAGCTGTCCTATAAGCCCAAAGAGCCTCATCCAACCTAAAGGATCAATCCTTTCTAGATGGATGGACTACTTTCTCTAAAATCGATTTAATTTCCCTATTACTAATTTCAGCTTGACCATTTGCTTGTGGGTGATAAGGGGTAGCTATCCTATGCTTAATCCCATACTTAGCTAAAAGCTTAGTTAAGATATTATTAACAAAATGTGTACCCTCATCACTCACTAGAGCCCTAGGTGTCCCAAACCGCGCAAAGATGTGTGATTGAAGAAACCTTGCAACTGTCTTGGCATCACTCTGATGGCATGCAATGGCCTCCACCCACTTGGACACATAATCAACTGCCAATAAGATAAAAACATTGCCATTAGAAGGGGGAAATGGCCCCATAAAATCAATACCCCATACATCAAATAATTCAACTTCTAAAATGTAAGTAAGAGGCATTTCATCTCTAGGTCCCAAATTTCCTCTCCTTTGGCAAGCATCACATCGCTTGTAAAACCAATGGGCATCCTTAAATAACGTAGGCCAGAAAAATCCGCAATGCAAAATCCTCATAGTTGTCCTCTGACCGCTGAAATGACCTCCATACGGCGAAGAGTGGCATTGCTCCAGGATTTCCTTTGCTTCATCACCTGAAACGCACCTACGAATAATACCGCCAGAGCATTGCTTATACATAAATGGCTCATCCCAATAGAAAAATTTTGCATCATGCTTAAACTTTTTCTTCTGCCTCCAATCCATATCAATAGGGGTGACTCCCTTTACTAAAAAGTTGGCAATATCAGCATACCAAGGGACATCCCTGACTACCTTTACCTGAACAGCAAAAAGCTGTTCATCCCGAAAAGAATTGGAAATGGTAGATTGCTCCAGCAAAGATGATGATGGATCAAGACGAGACAAATGATCTGCAACGACATTCTCTGATCCTTTCTTGTCCTTTATCTCCAAGTCAAATTCCTGCAGTAATAAAATCCAACGAATTAGTCTAGGCTTTGCATCCTTCTTAGTCATTAAATACCTTATTGCTGCATGATCCGTGAAAACCGTGACTTTGGATCCAACCAAATATGGCCGGAATTTCTCAAAAGCAAACACAACAGCCAACAACTCCTTTTCAGTAGTTGTGTAGTTGACCTGTGCTTCATTTAAAACCTTGCTTGCATAATATATAGGATGAATAAATTTGCCCTGCTTTTGCCCCAGCATCGCTCCTACCGCAGCATCACTCGCATCACACATTACCTCGAATGGCAAATTCCAATTAGGCACGCAGAGAATGGGTGTTGAGATTAAAGCAGCCTTTAATTTTTCAAAAGCCTTCCTACAATCTGCATTAAAGTCAAAAACATGATCAGTGCACAATAAGTTACAAAGAGGTTTACTGATTTTGGAAAAATCCTTTATGAACCTCCTATAAAATCCAGCATGTCCTAAGAAACTCCTAATTTCCTTCACTGAATTCGGTGGCTCTAGTCTTTCGATAACCTCAACTTTTGCTCTATCAACTTCTAGACCATTCTTAGAAATCCTATGACCTAACACTATGCCCTCCTTCACCATGAAGTGGCACTTCTCCCAATTAAGAACTAGATGGGTATCCTCACATCTTTTTAATACCTTTCCTAAATTATCTAAACAACTCTGAAAAGACCCTCCAAAAACTGAAAAATCGTCCATAAAGACTTCAACAGTGGACTCAATCATATCAGAAAAAATTGCTAACATACACCGCTGAAATGTTGTTGGAGCATTGCAAAGGCCAAAAGGCATTCTCCTAAAAGCGAATGTCCCATAAGGGCAGGTGAAAGTGGTTTTTTCCTGATCTTCAGGAGCAATAGTAATCTGGTTATACCCAGAATAACCATCCAAGAAACAGTAATAGGCCTGACCAGCCAATCGATCCAACATCTGGTTGATAAATGGTAGAGGGAAATGATCCTTTCGGGTGGCTTTATTAAGCCTTCTGTAATCCATACAAACTCTCCAGCCAGTTACTGTTCTTGTGGGGATCAACTCATTATCTTTATTGCACACCACAGTGACACCTCCTTTCTTAGGAACACATTGGACAGGGCTTACCCAATTGCTATCGGCAATTGGATAAATGATCCCAGCATCCAACCATTTAATTACCTCCTTTTTGACAACCTCTTTCATTGCAGGGTTAAGCCTTCTTTGTTGTTCAATACTCCTAAAGGATCCCTCCTCTAGAGTGATTTTGTGCATACAAAAAGATGGGCTAATTCCCTGAATATCAGCTAATGTCCAACCTATAGCTTTGCGGTATTGCTGCAGCAATTTTATTAAGGCCTCATCATGCTCCGGCATTAAATCTGATGCAACAATAATGGGCAACGTCTCACTTTCCCCAAGATACACATACTTTAGATGATATGGTAAAGGCTTCAAATCTAAAGTAGGTGCCTCAATTAGGGATGGTTTAATTGGGGGAGCCTTTCTTTGATCTAAATCTAAAGACTCAAAAACATCCTCACACCTAAACAATTCTTTTTTCATTTTTTCTATCTAAAGAACAAAATTCAAAATCTTCTACACTAACCTCTCCATGCTTTTCCGCATGCTTACTAGCGAATCCTGTATTGCTGTCTCAATAACTGTGCTCTCCAGAATCCTAATGAAGGAACAATCCTCCATCTCGTCTGGATATTTCATGGCTTTAAACACATTAAATTTCACTTCCTCATTACAGACTCTCATTGTTAATTCTCCTTTTTGAACATCTATTAATGCCCTACCAGTAGCCAAAAATGGACGACCTAGAATAATTGGGACATCTTTATCAGCCTCATAGTCTAAAATAATAAAATCAACAGGAAATATGAACTTATCCACTTTTACTAAGACATCCTCAATTTTACCCTCGGGATATGTGATAGACCTATCAGCTAGTTGGAGTGTAACTGTGGTAGGTCTAGCTTCACCAATACCTAACTTCCGATAGACCGAAAGAGGCATAAGGTTAATGCTTGCACCTAAATCACAGAGTGCTCTACCTAATTCCTTTCCACCTATAGATACAGGTATAGTAAATGACCCTGGATCCTTAGCCTTGGGGGGTAGCCCATTCTTAAGAATAGCACTACACTCCTCAGTAAGAGATACAGTTTCAAACTCACCTAACCTTTTCTTTTTAGTCAAAATATCCTTAAGAAATTTAGCATAATTAGGCATTTGCTCAATAGCTTCTACTAAAGGGATATTTATATGCAATTGCTTAAGAATTTCTAAAAACTTTTTAAATTGACCATCCTGATTCTTAGGCTTTTGCCTTTGTGGAAAAGGTAGAGGTGGTACATAAGGTGGGGGCGGCACATATGGTGGTTCTACATCTGGCACAGAACCAGATGCTCCAGCATTCTCTTTGCTGCCTCCAGCACCCTGACCAGACTCCAATTCTTTCTCAACAACAACATTATTATTTCTATCACCATTATTATTTATAACTTGGATTTTACTAGGCTCAATTCTTTCTTCTAATGGCTTACCACTCCTAAGAGTAACTGCCTTTACCTGCTCTTTACCTTCCCTTCTAGGGTGTTCAGTATCTGATGGAAGTTTCCCTTTAGGCCTTGCCTTGAGCTCATTAGCTAGCTGACCCACTTGCAATTCCAGGGCTCTCATCGAAGCTTGATTACTTTGAATTGCGGCGTCTGTACGAGCCATAAATTCTTTCATCATTGCCTCGAGAGAATTTCCCGAATTTTGCTGGGGCAAAGCCTGCTTATTTTGCTGGGGCATTACCTGCGCTTTAGCAAATCCCGGCTGGTTCACCTTTTGTTGTGCTTGTACGTTATTTCCTTGACCTCCCCATGAGAAGTTGGGGTGGTTGCGCCAACCCGGATTATAGAAGTTAAAATAAGGGTTGTTCCTTTGATTACCTACAAAAAACACAGAAGCTGGATTGCTGGGGCAAAACTCGTAGTTGTGATCTTCACCGCAATAGACACATGCTTCGTCCGTGACTTGGTTCACCACTGCTGCAGGCTCCATAGCTGGTGGCTGCTGATGACTAATCACTATCACATTCTTAAGAACGTTAGCAATCATAGCAAGATCAGCCCTAATGGTGGACACACCATCAACCTCTAATACACTCTTAACCTTTTTATTTGTGCCTCTAACATCCGACCACTGACAACTATTAATAGATATCCTCTCTAAAATTTCATAAGCTTCATCAAAAGTTTTTGCCAAAAGGGCCCCTCCAGCCGAAGCATCGACCATACCTTGGGTTACTCCATTTAAACCATTGTAAAATGTTTCCATTTGAATACAATGAGGTAACCCATAGTGGGGACACTTTCGTAAAAGCTCCTTAAGCCTCTCCCAAGCCTCGCTAAAAGTCTCATCCTCAAGTTGCCTAAACCCTACTATTTCACTCCTTAATTTAGCATTTCTATTAGGTGGGAAATATTTACTCAAAAATTTTTCAGCTAACTCATCCCACGTCCTAATTGATCCTGGAGAAAAAGAGTTTAACCATGACTTTGCTCCATCTCTAAGAGAATACGGGAACAAAGTTAATCTAAGAGCATCTCTAGGCACTCCTTGAATTACAAAAGAATCACTAACTCCTAGAAAACACTTAAGATGTAAATGAGGGTCTTCAGATGACAAACCATGGAATTGCCCCATAGTTTACAACATCTGAAACATTACCGGTTTCATTTCAAAATTTGCCGCTTGGATTTGGGGACGTGCAATCCCTGGATTCAACTCATTAAACATCGGGACAGCATATGCTCGAATGGCTCTGGTCTTATCGTTCGCTATCAAGATAGGATTCTCAGCCTGATTATTTCGCTGCTCATTTTGCTCAAACAGTGGGTTTTGCTGCAGCAACGGATTCTGCTGGGGGTTTGCTGCTGCTGGACCTTCATGAACCTGTGGAAGTTGCGGGGCGTTCTCCATCTGGTTTCTGCGCTGCTCCCTCCTTCTGTTCCTAAATGTCCTTTCAATTTCTGGATCAAGCTCAAACCGTACCCCAGGCGGATCGCTCATGCACCAAAATCACACCTGCAAAAACAAAAGAAACAATTAAAAAAATTCTAGCACCAAACCACTAAAACACATACACAAAACAGATCAGATAAAAACTTATTCAAGTCCCCGGCAACGGCGCCAAAAACTTGTTGGGCTCCTAGAGTGAGTAAAAATATAGTATAAAATACTCTAGAATTCCTGTGCAAGTATACACAGTCTGTTGCAAGTAATATTATCAATCCAAGGTCTGAATGAGTTTCCACTTTATCTATTTTGTATAACTTTCTAATGGTTTCGAAGATAATAAAAATGTTGGGTTTTATAAGAATTATGCTGAAGCAAAATAAATGACAGAACAACGAGTAAACAAATAGACAGACAGATTAAAGACAGACGCTGGTTAGGCTTTAGTGATTATTCTAAGATATGCTCTAGCAATATTATTGATCATGCATTTCTCGCAGTATTATTAGTGGATTCCTCCCGAAACTCCGGATCTTTTGGGATATGTTTCAAACCCAATGAAGAGCGACCGATCAAGCACTAGGCAACTGGTTATCCCTAGCTCAGTCACTGGCATTCACCAATACACAATGATCGTAGTGTGGAGAATTGCCACACACTCTCTAAATCATCCCTGAAACTAGAGAGAGCTATCCATACCGGCTGGCCAGGCGGGCATAAAATAAGAATAAGCACAACAATTAACCAAAATGCAATAGTCAATTTATTACTAGAGATGAAGCACAGTAATCACATTATTCCTAACCAACACCTTAAGCTACTTAGTTCATAATAGGCATTGGAATACGAATTACAATCTGAGTTTGCATGTCCATAACTACAAGTTAATAAAGAAGGAAAACTCCCTAATCAGCTTGCGGTTGATGGTGTTCTTGATAGTCTTCAATCTCCCTAACTATTCGGCTTCCAAGGGAAAACATGGAATGAATTTGACTTGGACGGCTACTTCCTTTTATAGAAGGATGGGAGGCTTGAATTAGGTAAACTAGGACACGTGTAAGGCTCTCCTTAATCCTTTATCACGAAAATAACTCAACAGAAGTCGGTTCATGAAGTTGGCTAACGAGCTGTGATGTGGCAGCTTCTGTTCCCAGTTTTGCTGCAGCATAGAATTTTCTCCTTTCAGTCGCTCAGCAGCATAATCTGCACAAAGTGATTTCCAAAGCTTCCATTCTTCCAAATGGGTTAAATCATGTAATATCTCTCTAAAATCAACCCTAATAAGCATAAAGGACACACAAATCCCTATATAATTGAGGCCTAAATAACTACCTTTTGGGCCGTTATCACACGCCTACAAGAGAAGCTGAGGAGGACACATCATCAGATGAGGCTGAAAAGCCTGAACCTGAGCCTCCTATTCCTTCTCCCACACTGATGGTTCCCAAAGAAAAGAAAAAGAAAAAGAAGAAAAAGAACAATCAGGTTCAGTTTGAAAAGTTTATGAATTCTTTTATGAATCTGAACATTAATATTCCTTTTGTAGAGGCATTAGAGATGCCCCAGTACAAAAGGTTCATGAAGGAATGGTTAGCAAAGAAGCGAAAGGAAAAGAAGGTTGACACCGTATATCTCGCTTCCACATGCAGCACCAGAGTACAGCAGAAGGTACCTGAAAAAGTAGCAGACCCAGGGAGTTTTTCTGTTCCTTGCAGTTTTGGTAGTTACTCTTTTAGAGCATTATGTGATTTAGGTGCTAGCATTAATATCATTCCTCTATCTTTATGCAAAAAGTTAGACATAGGTGAGATTAAATCTACTCCTGTAAAGCTCCAATTGGCTGATCAGTCTGTGGTTAGACCAGTTGCCATTGTAGAAAATGTTTTAATCAGAGTAGGTAGATTTTTCCTCCCTATTGATTTATATGTTATGGACATGATAGAAAATCCTTCAATGTCTGTCATATTAGGAAGACCATTCCTCGCTACTGGGCGAGTGATTATTGATATTGAGCGCAAGGACCTCACTGTGAGAGTCAGGAATGAAAAAGAAATATTTAAAGCAGTGGAAGACTCTAAGGGACAATCTGAAGTGCTTTTCATGGGCTACAAGAAAGGTGCAAAAAAGAGCACCTCTGTTGGATTCATAGAAAAGAAGCCTCCTTGAAGCACGGTCAACACGTCAAGCTAATGACGTTAAACAAGCGCTAATGGGAGGCAACCCAAGTAAGTGTAGTTGTGCTTTTCTATTTGCTTTTGATTTATTGTTTGTTTTTTGTGTTGTAGGTCTTGGTTCCAGTTTCTCCTTTGCTTTCAAGCTTCCATGTGAAAGGTCATCATCATTCCAGGGTAGTATTGTTCACTCCTTTCATTCTTTCTTTGTTCTCATGCTTGATTATGTCTTATTTTCTTTATACATTGAGAGCAATGCATGTTTTAAGTTTGGGGGTGGATTAGTATGTTTGTGGAGCCCTTGAGCATCTGAGTTCGGGCTATAGTTTTGAGCTTTCTTTGAATTGAGTATATGGTTGTTTTCTGGATGTTACTTTTGCATGATTATGATGTCCTAGGATAGGCTTTCTTGTCAATTTTCAAGCTTGTGATGAGTTGTAAGCATGAGTGCCCAAAAAGGGAGACTTTTTAAACTTTTTCTAGGAGATGGCTTGCATGAGTAGAGTATTTGTCTTGGCTAGATTTGGATTTGAATGCTTAGGAGCGAATTATTGGGTTCATATGCTTGTTGTCACCTCGATAGGTGTAGGGTAGAGCTAAAGAGTTAATCTTTTGCAAATTAGCATTTTTTATCTTGCTTAGAAGGAAAGAAAAGAATATATGCTTATCATGATCATGAAAGAAAAATCATTCTTGTTGTTACTTTTGAAAGAAAAGAAAAATTATGCCATGGCCTGTGCACATTTGCAATATTTAATAAAGTTTAGGCAAAAAGAGCTACCCATGTTGTGATCAGTTAGGCCAACCAGAGAAAACTCAGGTTAAGGGTCCCTACAATGGGTGTGTGAAAGCTAGTGTCACATATACATGAAAAATTTAATTGTAATTTGTAAGCACCTAAGTATGGAGGAAAACAAACTAATTTGTTCCATTAACTCATTAGGGAAACCTTAGTGTCAGTGTAGAGGGAAGATGAGCTGAGAGTTTAATAATCCAATCCCGGGCTAGTAGAGTCTGATCTTGTTGAGTTAGATCTCGCTTGTGCAAGTTAATTTTGGAAAAATTTTAATTTGTCTCCCTCATTGGTCCTTGTGTGCATGTCTCTTGCTTGCTTGTCTATTGACTTTTGATCCTTGAGGATTGAGTCATGTTTGTTGCATCCATTCTTCTACTGTATGTTTGATTTTTAGTTTGCTGAGGACTAGCAAAAGCTTAAGTTTGGGGGTATTTGATAGCGAGCATAACAAGCTATTTTTACTTATTTAATTTAGCTAGTCTTTTATGATTTATTGGCAATTTTATTGCACTTAATTCTTTATTTTGTAGGAAAGCCTTGATTAGAGCTAAAACGTGGAATTGGAGTTAATCGGATGGTCGGGACGCGAAAATATGCCAAAGAACCGGAAAGTTCAAGCAACAAGGAGCCAAGAGAGGGCATTCAGCCCATCAGCGTCGAGACGCCACTCTTGGAGGGTCTCGACGCTGGTTTTCCTTAATTATAGCGTCTCGACGCTACCGTTTTTCCGTTATTCAGAACGCGCGTTTTAGAGGCAGCGTCGCGACGCTGTCTTGATAGCGTCTCGACGCTGTCGCAGATTTTCCTATTTAACTTTATTTTCTTGCTACGGATTGGGGGAGGCAAAATGGAGAGAATCGAACCCTAATTTCGACTAGAGACCTACTGTGGGAGCTGAAGCAAGGACGAGGACCGGAAATCTCACTTGGTGGCGTGGATATCGAGACGGGGACGTGCCGGGATCGACGACATTAAGTGTTTCCTTCCCTTTTACTTCTCTCTAGCTAGATTTTATGGCTTTTTCATGTTTAGTTGAGCTTGTAAAGACATGTATGAGTAGCTAAACTTGTAGCTTAGGGATTGATGTAGTTGATTTAGTTTATGGATTGATTTATGGTTTAAGTTGTGCAATGGTTATTATGTTTGTAATCTTGATTTAATGCTTTCAATTAATTGGCCATTAGTTGAATGATTTAAATTTTGAATCTAGCTCGGGAGAGGGGATTTAATATAGACTTGTTCAAGATTTCATGACTAAAGTTTATTTTCTAATTTCGTGACGGTTTTTAGATTAACTTTAGAATTGGTCAAAAGATCTCATTGCCTTGCATGTTAATAAACTTAGATAGGGATATCAAGTTGATTAATTTGCATGAGAATCAATTATACTCGGGAGAGGTAGTTGTGATTAAAGGGTCTTAGGTTCATAATTCCATTGTGCATGATAACTTATTCCTAAAATCAATCCTAGACTAAAAATTGGCGAAATCAATTCCCTAAGTGTTCTTTCAATTGCATCTCCATTGTTTGTTATTTGCTTGTTTTGATTTAGTTTTCATATCATTCACTCACTACATTGTGTTCCCTAAATAAAATTGAGCAAGATAATTCATAATACTTGATTTAGCTTAAAAATCCAATCCAGAGGACGACACTCGTTTATACGAACACTTTATTATTACTTGACCCGTGCGCTTGCGGTAAGGAAAATTCCACATCAATGGTGCCATGATTGATTGTTGGTGGGGGATAGTTGAAGCTCATTCTCCACAGGAATATAATTGGAATGGATATAAGAGACTACGAGAGTTAGCTTTGTGGCTTTCTTCCTGATTTATTGTGTTTTTAGTGGTAGTTTAGTTTATGACATGGTAGTTTTTCTTATAAGTAAGGTTAATAGTATCGTGGTTTGTACTGACCCACCACCAAATTTTGCAGGTGAGGAAGATTACTACGAATTGGGTGATGCTGAGGAGGAGGTCTAAGAAAAAATAACTCTCTAAGTCTTAGTTTCATTCTTATCTTTTACTAAAATAGTGGTTGTTAGAAGGACTTAGTCGTTTTATTCAGTTGAGTGTTATTTAATTCGAGGGATGTATCTAATTCTTGTAGTTAGCATTGTGTTAGACTTATAAGTTTATTCGAGTTATTGAAATGAAATTTGTTACAAGATCTGACTCTAATTCTATTTGGAATTTTCTGGAGTTGTTTGTTGTCTTAGTAGGTGGTTGAACTTTTTAGGTTAGCTACAATTATGTCATTATGTTGCCGAAATTTTTTGTAGTCTTTCAGTGAATAATAGAATTAAGTCTGGTAATGTCACTTATAGGAAGTAAATTTTATGGGTGTTACACTATTCATGATAAGATAAGATAAGCGACTCCGATAGATATATATGTTTTTACTTCTAAAAATGTATTTAAATATATTATAAACTAATTTAAGTTGATTTTTCAAATATAATAACATTTAAACAAATGGTTCAAGACAACATATATATATATATATATATATATATATATATATATATATATATATATATATATATATATATATAATCTATTAAAAGTCAATTAGTGTGTCTATCATAGCAAGATTAAAAATGTTATGCTATATTTTCTATAACATTATTTCAATGTTATAAAAAATGTTATTAAAGAACAATCATAGCATTTCTCAAATGCTCTGAAATTTTTTCATAACATTAGAATTATGCAATAAAAAATTGACTTTTTATAGCGTTGAAAAAATAGAGACTTTTAATAACATCGGCTACAACAGCATGGCAAAAAACGCTATGATATGTCTTTTATAACATTGTTTTACTGCTATAAAAAACGCTATGAAAGAGAAACCATAGCGGTATTTTAACGCTATGAAAGGTTTCCATAACATGAGAATAACGCAATAGATATAGACTTTCTACAACGATTTCGATAGCGAGAAAAAAAACGCTATTAAAAATCTCAGACTTTCAATAACATGGGCTACGACAGCGTTTCATAAAACGCAATCGTAGCCCTACGATAGCGTTTTTTGAATGTTATCGTATGTGATTTTTCCTGTAGTGTTTGATCCATTTTTTTAGCATCAATCATCATTTCCCTCATTCTTTCCTTTCTTTCATTGGCTTCTTTGGAGCCTCTCTCAAGGCTTTCTAGCCTTTTTGAGAGTTTCTTTAGTGGGAAAATTTTGGGGAGTTTTGGGGAGCATCCTATGAGGCTCACGGAGTGTACGGAGGGACTCCAAGCGCCAGCGACGGGGTCTTCGATGGTCAATTCCTTCCCTTTTATTGTGCTCATAATTATGTTTTCCATTGT
Organism: Luffa acutangula; assembly: GCA_036850905.1. Lineage (NCBI taxonomy): Eukaryota > Viridiplantae > Streptophyta > Magnoliopsida > Cucurbitales > Cucurbitaceae > Luffa > Luffa acutangula. Next base: position 32,991,072 of record CM072092.1, on the reverse strand, counting down.
AAATTTTGTTGATATTTTAGCTATGTATAGCTAAACCCCAATTTGGGGTCTTGAAATGAAATTATAGTTTAAATGTTGTTATAATTGCCTATCTCTTGCCCTTTTTAGTAATTATTTGTATGGATGTGCTTAATGTTGTATGCAATCTGGCCAATTGTATATTGATCTGATTCTTAATGGAGACTCGACGGAGAGAATTTAGGATAGATCATAATCCATGCAACTAGTTTGATTGCTCGTCGTGACAACGGGATTAGTTGATTAAACTTAGATTCCTAAAATGAATCAGAGTGTAATAATTAATGAATTTTAGTAGTGCTAAGGATACTTAGGTTGTTAAAATTAATTAATTACAATTAGGGGAGACCGACAGGAGAACTTATGTGATTAACGCAGATTCTAGGATTATAATTAGTTGGGCATCGAGATAGGATAATTATAATAATTTTTTAGCTAATAATTGATTTTCAAGACCCCACTTCCCATTAAAAACTATTTCTCCATATTTTATTTTCCTTGATTGATCAAAATTGATTTCCTTAATTGCTTTGATTTTTAAAATTCTCTTTAATTGCATGTTTTGGTCCCTAGATAATATTTATCCCAAGTATTTTTAGTGTTCAAAGAATCTTTGCTTGCTTAAATTTTGCTTTGCCTCCCTGTGGATTCGATACTCGGAATTCTTCCGTTTTAATATTACTTGTGACGACCCGTGCGCTTGCGGATAATAGCCCAACACTCAACTTGTCTTCTTTCTTCAACTTCCTCTTTTCATCTGAGATGTCCTCCAGTTTTCTACCACTTCTGTGTGTCACCATATTGCACTGCTCTCTAGGATTGGTTTCAGTGTCGCTTGGAAACTTCCCTTTCTGAAGGTCGTTCACTGCAGGAGCAATATGTCCTATCTGCAATTCCATATTCTTGAGAGCTGTGTCGTGGTTATTTACCACTAACTGGAGATTTACATTCAAAACTTTCTGCTCCTTGATAAAGAGGGCTATCATTTCCTCCAAGTTGCTTTTCTTTTCTGGAACACTTGATGAAACAAATCCTAGTGGTGGTTGCAACACATTCTTGGTGTTGGAGTAAGAAAAGTTCTCATGGTTGCGCAGACTTGGGTGGTAGAAGTTCGGTACTCCTTGAGTGAATGCTCTATTTCCCACATACTGAACTTCTTCAAAATCTTGATTTTCCTTCTTTTAGTATCCTTCAGCCAAGGTGGAGATAGACTTGACCACCTCAGAAGAAGTAAGCTTGTTTAGCGCGTTCGTCAATGATGCCATCTGCGCTTTCAGAGAGCTTGACCCATCGATCTCATATATGCCAGCCTTCTTTGAAATTATCCCCCTTTCTGTCGGCCATTGGTAACTGCTTGTCGCCATCTCCTCAAAAAGATCATTTGCCTCAGTCATTGTCTTGGATAGAAAACTACCACCCGCTGATGTATCAAGAATTGTCTTGGTAGAAGGATTCAATCCATTGTAGAATAACTGTAATTGAAGCCAATCGGGATAGCCGTGCTGTGGGCATCTCCTAAGCATCTCTTTATATCTCTCCCACGCCTCATATAATTGCTCCTTGTCGAACTGTCTGAACGTTTCGATCTCTATACGGAGCTTTGTGGTCTTTGTAGGCGGGAAAAATTTTGTAAGGAATGCCTGAGCAAGCTCGTCCCAAGTACTGATGCTTCCTGTCTCGACTGACTCTAGCCAATCTTTCGCTTTATCTTGGAGGGAAAATGGAAATAATCTTAATTTGATTGTGTCGGTCAGAACTCCATTCATCTTTACTGTCCTGCATATCTCCAAGAATGATCGAAGATGGGAATGTGGGTCCTCCGAAGGATGTCCCTTAAAAGAATTATCTCGCGCCATCTGGATCAATCCCGTCTTTAATTCGAAGTTGTTCGCTTGAAAAAGGGCATAAACAATGTCGAAATTCTCGATCGGGAGAACTGGCTGCAAAAAATCTCTGATTACTTTGGGAGCGTCGTCTTGCTGGTGGGTCATTGCTTCCGTTAATCTTTTCTCTCTTTGAAGGGCTCTAATTGTCCTGTCAATTTCAAGATCTAGCGGAAACAAATTAACCACCTTATCTCTTCGCATGCACTAACCCCCTAATTAATCAAGATTAAAAACAAAAATAAAAATAAAAATATTCACAAAAAGAATAAAAGAAAAAATATTCACAACCTAAATCAATATTTACCCCTTCTTTTTAATGTTAAAAAGAAATTATTTTGCTTAAGAAAAATCTAACCTCCCCGGCAACGGCGCAAAAAACTTGATGACCGCAAAGTGCACGGGTCGCAAGTAATAATAAAACGGAAGTATTCCAAGTATCAAATTCACAGGGAGGTGTAATGATATTTAAGCACAGCAATTAATTCTTGATCACTAAAAGTACTTGGGAGAAATATTATTTAGGGACCTAATCTTGATGCTAAAATATATTAAAAATTAAAGCAATTAAAGAAATCAAATTGATCAATCAAAGAAATAAAGAATATATAGAAAGAATTTGAGTGAGAAGCGGGATCTTGAAAATCTATTTATAGCTAATTAATTACTACAATTATCGTATCTCATTGCCCGACTAATTATAATCCTACAATCTTCGTTAATCACATAGGTTCTCCTGTCGGTCTCCCCTAATTATAATTAACAACCGAAGTGTCCTTAGTGCCATTAAAATTCATTAATTAATATTCCCTGATTCATTATTGGAATCTAAGTTTAACCAACTAATCACGTTGTCACTACGAGCAGTTAAACTAGTAGCATGGATTATGATCTATCCTAATTTCTCTCCGTCGAGTTTCCATTAAGGGTCGAATCAATATATAATTGGCCAGATCATATTCAGCATTACGAAGATCCATACAAATAATTAGTAAATGGACAAGACATAGGTAATCATAATAATATTTAACTATGAATTTTCATTTCAAGACCCCAAAATGGGTTTAGCTATACATGGTCATAATATCCACAATGTATACAATAAAAAGCATAAATTGGAGCAAAATAAGAGTAAAGAAAGTGACCGTCGAGAACCCTGTCGTTTGCGCTTGGAGTCCCTCCGAAACACCCTCCGAGCCTCCTAGAGTGCTCACTACAAGCTCCCCACAAAATTTCCCACTCTTGACTCTCAGAAAGGCTAAAAAGCCTTGAGAGAATGCTCAAGGAGAGAGCAAAGGAAAGAAATAAAGGAAGGAAGGATGGGATGATTGATGCCAAAATGGGGTACCAAGGGGTACCTTTTATAGGCCCGGAATAGGGACAGCGTCGCGACGCTGTGACGTCACGCAACTTGCCAGCAAGAAATGGGACAGCATCTCGACGCTGTCCTCATAGCGTCTCGACGTTGTGAGACTTCTAGAACTTCTCCGTGCGGGCTGGGCTTGAATTTGGGCCATCTTCTTTCTTTTCTTGAATTTCACTTGGATTGTTGACTTTTGGGCTTCCCATTTGACCCATCCTTGGAAGATTGGCTTGATATGCTCATTTTTTGGTCTTTTTTCACCAAAATTCCACAATTTGCTCCTTAGGACAAAATAATGAATTTCATTAGATTTTCTATATAAAAACACAATAAAAGCACTCAAAAGCTTAATAATTTAGGACTAAAATAGCGACATTTCTGCCCACTATCACTTAAGCAATTGCATATAAATATTCCTTTAGTAGAAGCTATAGAGCAAAATTCAAATTATGCTAAATTTCTAAAGGATATATTGACTAAAAAGAAGAGGTTAGGAGAATTTGAAACTGTATCTCTTACTGAGGAATGTAGTGTTATTCTTAAGAATGGGCTACCAACCAAGGCTAAGGATCCAGGGTCATTTACTATTCCCGTCTCAATAGGTGGAAAAGAGTTGGGTAGAGCAATTTGTGATTTAGGTGCGAGCATTAACCTTATGCCTCTTTCTATCTATCAAAAGTTAGGTATTGGTGAAGCTAGGCCTACCACAGTCACACTCCAACTAGCTAATAGGTCTATCACATATCTAGAGGGTAAAATTGAGGGTGTCTTAGTGAAAGTAGATAAATTTATATTTCCTATTGATTTTATTATCTTAGATTATGAGGCAGATAAAGGTGTCCCAATTATTCTTGGTCGTCTATTTTTGGCTACTGGTAGAGCGTTGATAGATGTTCAGAAAGGGGAATTAACAATGAGGGTTTATAATGAGGAAGTGAAGTTTAATGTCTTTAAGGCCATGAAGTATCCAGATGAAGTGGAAGATTGTTCTTTCATTCGAATTCTAGAGAACACAATTGTTGAGACAGCAATGGAGGATTTGACAAGTAAACATTTGGAAGATTATGGAGAGATTAGTGTAGAAGATTTAGAAGTTTGTTCTTTAGAAAGAAAAAATGAAAAAAGAAGTTTCTAGGTGTGAGGATGTTTTTGAGTCTTTAGACTTGGATGAAAGGAAAGCTCCTCCTATTAAGTCATCCCTGATTGAGGCACTTACTGTAGATTTGAAGTCCTTACCAGATCATCTAAAGTATGTGTATCTTGGAGGATGAAGAGGCCTTAATAAAGTTGCTACACCAATACAGCAAGGCAATAGGTTGGACATTGGCTGACATACAGGGAATTAGCCCTTCTTTCTGTATGCATAAAATCACTCTAGATGAAGGATCCTTTAGGAGTATTGAGCAACAGAGAAAGCTTAACCCTGCAATGAAAGAAGTTGTTAAGAAAGAGGTGATCAAATTGTTGGATGTTGGGATCATTTATCCAATTGTGGATAGCAATTGGGTAAGCACTGTCTAATGTGTTCCTAAGAAAGGAGGTGCTACGCTAGTGACTAAAAAGGACAATGAGTTGATCCCCACCAGGACAGTAATTGGCTGGAGGGTTTGTATGGATTACAGGAGGCTTAACAAAGCCACTCGAAATGACCATTTCCCTCTACCATTTATTGACCAGATGTTGGATAGGTTGGTTGGTCAGGCTTACTACTATTTCTTAGGTGGTTATTCTGGGTATAACAAGATTATCATTTCTCCTGAGGATCGGGAAAAAACCACTTTCACCTGCCCTTATGGGACGTTTGCTTTCAGACGAATGTCTTTTGGCCTTTGCAATGCTCTAGCAACATTTCAGTGGTGTATGTTAGCAATTTTGTTTGATATGATTGAGTCCACTGTTGAGGTATTTATGGACGATTTTTCAGTTTTTGGAGGGTCTTTTCAGCATTGTTTGAATAATTTAGGTAAGTTATTAAAGAGATGTGATGATACCCATCTAGTTTTTAATTGGGAGAAATGCCACTTCATGGTGAATGAGGGTTTAGGGTTTAGGGTTTAGGGTTTAGGGAGAAATGTCACTTCATGCTTTTCATTGACTAGTTTCATTTTCATTCTATTTTTAGCATTTACATTTGTAGGTGTAGGAAATTTAGAACGTTTGATGCACTAATCTTAATAAAGGTTCCATGTTTAGTACTGTTGTTGCAGACGATTTAATATTGACAGGCGAAAATGTCCTTGGTTGAGTGGAACACTTGAAGATTTACTACCAGTAGCTTCTAGAGAGATGGAGCACCACTGCCCCACCACAGGAAGGCACAGCCCGACCAGGCCGAGGATGACCAGGCCAAGACCGACCAGGTCGAGGCTCGTAGGCAATTTCTTAAAGACTACGCTTGTTGTTTAATTCAGTACTTTTGTTTACTTTAACAAGTATATAGTGTTGTGTGCAAAACGCTTGAGGTGCTCATCTTAATAGAAGTTCTACTTTCTTTTTAGTTCTGTTATTGCAGATGATTTAGTGCTACAGACGAAAGTGTCCTCGATGGAGTGGCAACGCCTATACTCCCCGAGGTAATCGACATGAGGAAAAAGTCCTTGTAGGAGTGGCAACGCCTATACTCCCAAGGTACTCGGTGGAGTGGCAACGCCTATACTCCCTGATGTAATCGACATGAGGAAAAAGTCCTTGTAGGAGTGGCAACGCCTATACTCCTAGGGAAAACTGTTGGGTTTTATGCCCTAAAACTCGTAGATAGTAAATGTACATTTGACCGAACATTAATAAAGTGATGTATTATTCAATGTTTGTATTATATCTTGTCTTGCTAACCCTAATCCAATAAACTAAACATCCATGGCTAATAGAATGAGACTTGAACTAGTATGTAGGGACATGCGGGGATCAATGTTCAAGTTTTAGCCTAAAGGGTCTGTAGTATAGGGATAAGGCTGGGTACCTTATCCTGGTGACACTATGGATACGGCCCGCTTTGTATATTGATACAAACGTAGTGATCCAACACGTTCATGTGGTTGACATGCGAGTGGGGGTATCCTGTGCAATGAGTTTGCACAAAGACCGGACCGCGAAATAGTTAACCACTAACTATAACACCGTTGGTTAGCTCGGTTTCTATTTCACTAGGATGACCTAGGCAACTTGGCCTTAATCCTGAGTGGATTATGGACTCCTGTCCATGAGGGATTGTCCTTTGATTTGTACGGGTGAGAGTGGCCAGTTCGCCGACTCAATAAGCCTACCATTTTGGGGACAAGACCGAATGGGGAGCTGGGAACGTAGTCTTACAAGATGGAATTCACTCCTTCCTGATATGAGGGTAAGTAGAGGTGTGTTCCCTTAAGTGGTGTCTCCGGGTCTTGAACAAAGGGCCCTACCCTCTTTATGGCACGAGAGGGTTTTCTGTTTGATGGTTGGACCACAAACAGGTTGTTCATTAGAGGAGCACTGGTACTTAAGGACCAAGAGGTAGCCCAGGGGTAAAACGGTAATTTGACCTAGCTGGGGTACGAACACACGTGAAGGGCTAACTTGCTGTTAACGGTCAATATCCGTGGACACAGAAATATATCTGCAGTGAGAAGAGTGCAGCTGTGGTTCTTTAGTGGAGTGAACCACAGTTAACGAATATTGATTAACTTGGTTAATGAGTTTAACCAACTAGTCTCATATCGTTGGAGCTTCTGATCTGTAGGTCCATTAGGTCCCACCGGTAGCTCATTTAGGGCGTTGAGGTAAAATTCTAAGGATGGATTGAATATTCAAAGGTGTTTGAATATTATACTATAATATGAAGTGGTTCATATTAAAACTATAGGTTATAATTAATATGCATTGGATGTATATTAATACTATAGTTTTGAGAGAGAAAATAGTAATTGAATATGTGATGTTCAATTTTATTTTATTTTATTAATTAATTTCGAATTAATTAATTAATTTAGTTTAATTAAATTTGATTTAATTAAACTATAAGATAAGAGGGATATTAATTTAAATTGGATTTAAATTAATGTTATTTTAATTAATTTAGATTAATTAAAATATAATTAATTATAATTTAAAATTATGTTTTAAAATTATAATTAATTAAAATATCAGATAACTGATTTATCAGTTATCTGATATTATAATTTTAAAAAGACGTGGTCAGTGCAGTTGCTGAGATCTCTCTCACACTCACGCCTCTCACGCCCCATCTCTCCCTCTCGATTGCTCTCTCTCAGTCTGCACTCTCTCTCAGAGAATACAGAACGATTGATCCAGAGAAAAATCTTTAGATTTTTGGGCTCCCACAAGCACCTAACGCAGTATCCCAATTGGAGAATACCGGTGTATCCTTGTGGTGGTGTTCGTGCAATTTTCCAGCAAAATCAAGGAGTGATCGCTGCTGTTTTTTGGGAGAAATTCAGAGAGAATTGGCCAAACAGTAAAGGGTTTCTTCAAAGGTAAATGGTTCTTGAACTAGGGTCAATAGGACCCAATTCTAGATTAGATCTAGAACTTTTCCTCTTGATTTATTGCATGCTTGTATCTGTTTTTATAGCAGTTTTTTATCTATTATTGTCGCTGTAAATTCATGATTTTTGCCGTCGTATTGGTATCCCAATCGACGTTTTATTATTCGAAAAGGTCTCTGTGTTTTTCCGCTGCACATAGGGTTTTTATCCCTTCAAAAACGACAACTATAGAACCCCCGGGAACGGAGCCAGGGCTCAAACCAGAATCATACTAATGGAGAAAGGTTCAGAGACGCTAAAGTTTCGAGGTATGGTGAATTGTATCCCAAAAACATTTTACTCAAGTATAATATTTAAATTCAATATAACACTTGAGTAGGGGGCCGAGAAGGAGACACTATCGATTGGATGATGATTAAAGCTTGTCTGGAAAGAATATGTCTAGATGGCCGAGGCCGACCAGGCTGGATTAAGTCATTGCTTTTTCTTTGCTATCTTTTATCATGTATGTTATGGTGGTTATTCAATTTTAATCATGCTCATGATATTTCTATCGCAAATTGATAACTGTTTGCCTAGGCACGAGCTCAAGGCCAACTAGGCTAAGTACATTGTTAGTGCTCTATGTGCTTTTTGCAGGAATGATGATGCTGAAATTGTTGTGGTAAAAGGTTGTGGCCACTAAGCCATACCTATGTTATTCCTTAAAAATGTCATGATTTTGCTTAACTGATGCATGACATTAAGAGTTTTACCAAATTTCTACAAGAGTAGGGTTGAAGCCGACGAGGCCATGCCCATACCATATTTTTACAGGAACAGGACCGAGGTCGACCAGACCACGCCCATACCTTGTTTATGCAAGAGTGTCATTCTCCAGACCTTAAGGCATAGGCTCAAGGTCAACCGGGGGCTTGAGGTCGAGGTCGACCCTAGCCTCTTCCCTCATCTTACTTTTCAAAAGCTAACATATGAATGCAGCAACTTAGATTTTGGGCTAATAGGGACTTGAGGTCGAGGCCGACCCTAGTCTCTTCCCTCATTTTTCTTTTGCAGATAACATTTCGATGCAGGAACTCGAAACTTTCAATAATATGAAAGATGGTCAAGGCCGACCGCAAGGTCTTACCACGTGCGCCATCTAAATGGCTAAGCGAGAAAAGCACTTACACAGGGGGCTACAAAACAGTGGAATGGCCTGAACAAACGTCCAAAACGAGAGACAAAATGCACAAAAGTTTGGACTCGGTCCAAACGATAGCCTTGGCCTCATGCCAAGGCCGGGTTATTTCTTCAATCCCCACTTTTCTCATTTCTCTCTTACTTAATCCCTGTTCAAGGGACTCTTGTTGTGTCTATGTCTATTATATCTTGCAAGGTAATAATAAATCCGCACATGCGTCAGAACATGGCACAGATCACTACTCTTAAATCGGGCTTAAGGAGTTTAACCTATTGCAATAAGTCACACCTGAATCCCAATTCAAGAGTGGGGGCTTAATGTTATAGGTAATTTTGGACCACTCCGATATGCAGGGAGCTGACGAGGACAGTGCGATACCAGTCCAAGGAGACAGCCAGGAAACGGGATCCGGAGGAAGAGCAGGCCAAAGGGTCGGGCCAAAGCCGAAGGGATCGGGTCCGACCCCCTGCTCGGCTTCGGCCTTGGGTCGAGGCTGACCACTCGACCCGCTTGCGCGGGCTGAGTTCTTCCGCCTTCGTTCGGTCCCTGGCGCCCCCGGTTGCCTCTATTCAGCCCAAATCACCTCCGAATGCCTACAACCCTAGGAGCATGAACAGATATTTAAACCCTTCTTCGTCACTGAAGAAGGGATCCGAAAACTCTATCTTCTCTTCCGCCAGCTCTCAGGTTCTGTTCAGATTCCCGCCGATTACTGACTTAAGCATCGGAGGTGGTGTGGCAAGCACCACACTGGTGTACAGGTTTCCCTTGTTTTGCAGGCCACGTCTTCCCCTTCAACAAATTTACCGTTGCTGTCACGTGAGGGTCAAGTGACTTCTCCCTGTCCGGATTTTGGCATCAACAATAATAATAGTAATAATAATAATTAATAAGGGGAAGGAAGAGGAAAGAGAAAGGAAGAGTAGTTAAAAAAAAAAAAAAGAAGAAGAAGAGAGAGAAAGAGTATTTAAAAGGATAAACTAATAGTAATAATTAAAAAAAAAAAAAAAAAAGTTGTAGGAAGAGGAAAAAGGAAGAGGGAGAGGAAGAGTGGTTAAAAAAATAATAACCAGGGTTAATAGAAGCCTTGGGATGTCTCGGTGATCCAGGTTTGATCAGCTGAGTTCGGTGTGGCTGGGTTAATTCTTACTCAGGCTTGTTTCTACCTTTCTTCTTCATATCTAGATCCCTATTTTAGTTTCAGAATAATCGATTGGGTCCAAACTAACCCATAAGACTAAACATTGAACAAAAAATATATATATATTTTTTCATGCAGAATTTTCTTTGCAGATCTTTCTTTGATGACTTTGAAAAAGTGAAGTCCACCCCATACTTCCTCGTTAAGAATAAGGGAAATTGTAATTTACTTTTATTTTTGTCATCACCGTACAAAAGGAACCTTGCAAGTTGCAACTTTTCTCCCATCCCTAAATCCTCTTTTTATATATTTTTAATCATATTATTTAGGTCTCTTTTTTTCTTTTTGGTCCTCCAAAGTGTATAAAGATTCTCATTTTTTTTAATATTATTTTTTATTATAGAAAGAACTAAATCGTAAAAAATAATAATAATAATAATAATAAAATGAACTTTTTATTATGGTTATGAAGTATTTGTTAATGGCTTCAATTTTACCCCAAATTTAACCTCCATGGCCAAAATTTTTAATTTGTTAATAAAATACATTGTTTGCAATTTCTTTTATAATTGAAACTCAAGATGTCTTACATATTTTAGCCTAAAAATAGAACTTATTTAGAATCTACCCTCATAACTATTTTTTATTTTTAAATAAAAAAATCATCAAACTATATTTAGATAGCTACTTCTTAAAAGTCGTTATTCTCATAATAACTTATTCTTCTTTATAAGACTTATTTTTTCTATAATAAATGAAATCATTCTTAATTTCTAAAATATATATAATTTTAATATCTATAATAGCAATAACTATTACATGTAGTGCTCGACTTCAGTAGAGAATACCTGATAAATTGATTGATCCATGGAGTTTTTTTGTTCCTTGTAGTTTTGGTACTTATTCTTTTAGAGCATTGTGTGGTTTAGGTGCTAGTATTAATATCATGACTTTATCTTTATGTAAGAGGTTGAACATAGGAGACATTAAATCTACTTCTGTTAAACTCCAATTAGCTAATCAGTTTGTGGTTAGTTCGTATGGAGTTGTTGAAACTGTCTTGATTAAAGTAGGTAGATTTTTTTTATCCCTGTTGATTTCTTTGTAATGGATATTAAGGAGAACCCTTTAGTACCTGTTATTTTAGGGAGATCATTTCTCGCTACTAGGCGGGTTATTATTGATATTGACCGCAGGGAGCTTACTGTTAGAGTCCAACATGAGAAAGAAGTATTCAAAGCATTCGAGGACTCTAAGGATCATTTTGAGGCATTGATAGCGAGCATAGCTAGCCAGTCTTCCCTAATTAATTTAGCTAGTCTTTTATAATTTATTGGTCAAAATTATACATTTATGTGTTGTATTTGTAGGATATATAGTTTTGAGTCAATTGGATGTTCGGGATGCGAAAAGAAGTCGAAGAATGAAAAAAAATCAAAGTTGGAAGATTGAAGATAGGCCCATCCGCAGACCAGCGTCGAGACGCTGCTCTCTGGGTGTCTCGACGCTGACATTCTATATTTGGAGTTTTCAATAAAAAAAAAATTCACAGCATCGCGACGCTCTCGACAAATTTTCCAAATTCGTAGTATCGCGACAGCGTGGTAGCGTCGCAACGCTACGACCAAAATTTTCCCTATTTATATTTTGTGATTAGGGCTTTTTGGGGGACTTCTTTTGAGAGATTTTGAGCCGAAAACAGAGAGAAAATCCCTCTTTGGAAGCTGAAGCAAGTGGTGGAGAGCGGGATTGAAGACTTTGTTCGTGGAGATCGTGGTGGGGACGTGCAGTCTCGGCCACCTAGTGTTTAATCTTCTTTCCCTCTTACTTTAGTTAGTTTTTAATGGTTTTTTCATGCTTAGTTTATCTTGTAACGCCATGTATGAGTAGCTAAGTTTGTTACTTAGGGATTGATGTAGTCTTTTTAGTTTATGGATTGATTTATGAGTTGAATTGTGCAATTGTTTTATGTTTGCATTCTTAATTTAATGCTTTCAATTAATTGGTCATTAGTTGAATGATTTACGTGTAGCTCTTGCTCGGGAGAGGGGATTTAGCGTAGACTTAATTAAGATTGCATGACTAAAGTAGAATTTCTAAAATCGTGACGGAATTTAGAGTAACTTTAGACTTGATCAAAAAGAACTAAATGCCTTGCATATTAAAGAACTTGGATAGGGATATCAAGTTAGTTAATTTGCATGAGAATCAAGAGGTAGTTGTGATTAAAGGTTCTTAGACTCATAAAACCATTATGCGTTATAATTCATTCCCTAAAATCAATCCTAGATTAAATTGACGAAATCAATTCCCTAAGTATTCTCTCAATTGAATTTCACATCTTTAATTTGCATTACCTTAGTTTCTAAAATTCACTACTTTTTGGTCCCTAAATAAAATTGAACAAGAATATTCATGGTAGTTAATCTAACTTAAAAATCCAATCCAGAGAACAACACTCGATTGCAAAATCACTTTATTATTACTTGACTCGTGCGCTTGCTGTAGAAAATTTCACATCAGGCATTGGTGATTGGTTATCGAAAGGGTGCAGGCAAAAACACCACTAGTGGATCCCCTATTATACGACCTCCTTGATGCATACACGGTCGACACATCGTGCTAGCGAAGTAAAACTAAGCGCTTTTGGGAGGCAACCTAAGTTTATTTGTTGTTTTGTTGTGTTTTGATTTTAGTGTTGGTTTTGTTTTTGTAGGTCTTTCCATCTCGTTGCTCTTGGTTTGCTAGGGATCATGAAGAAGTCATCACTTCAGGGCAGCATTGTTCACCCCTTTATCTATTTTGTTGTTCTCATGCTTACTTAGGCTTTAGTTCTTTTACACATTGAGGACAATGCATGTTTTAAGTTTGTGGGTGGAGTGCTTTGCTTTGTTGAGCCCTTGAGCATCTGAGTTTTGGCTATATTTTATGCTTTATTGATTTTGGCATATGGTTGTTTTTTTATGTTATTTTTACATGAGGATGATTTCCTAGGATAGACTTTCTTGTCATTTTTTTAAGCTTTTGACAAGTTGTAAGCATGAATGTCCCAAAAGGGAGACTTTTTAAAATTTTTCTAGGAGATGTCTTGCATTAGTGGAGTATTTTTCTTGGTTTAGAATTGGAATCAAATGCTTAGGAGCGAGTTATTAGGTTCATATGCTTGTTGATCAAAAAAAAAAAAAGGTTCATATGCTTGTTGTCACCTCGATAGGTTTAGGGAGAAGCTAAAGAGTTAATTTTTGGAAAATTAGCATGTTTAATCGTGCCTAGGAGAAAAGAAAAGAATATATGTTTGTTATGCCTATAACGAAACATCATTCTTGTTTATAACTGAAAGAAACAATAATGACATGTCATGTGCCACAATTTGCAATGTTTAATAATGTTTTAGGCAAAAAGAGTTACCCCTGTTGTGATCAGTGTAGGGATTAAAGTCCTAGCGCAGCGGAAACGTACAGAACCTTTAACCCCGAATTAATTTAGGAACAAAATACCAATACGTTGGAAAAAAATTACAGCAGTAAAAACCATAAGAAAACTACTGAAATTTTACATGTAAAGCATGTTGGGTTTTATGCCCTAAAACTCGTAGATAGTGAATGTAAACAAATTGTATACTTGTTTCAATAAAGTGTTATTGAGTTCCTACAATAAAGTGTTATTGTTAAATATTGCACAATTTGACCCAAATCCAATAAACTAAGATCCAAGGTTGTTTATATGTAACTTGAACTAGTATGTGGGGACATACGGGGATCGGTGTTCAAGTAACAACCTAAAAGGTCTATAGTATAGGGATAAGGTTGGGTACCTTATCCTGATAACACTATGTGATACGGCCCACTTTGTATTCGATACAGACGTATTGATCCAAGGCGTCCATGTAGGAGACATGCGAGCGGGGGTATCCTATGCAATGAGTTTGCATAAGACCGGACCACGAAATAGTCAACCATTAGTTATAACACCGTTAACTAGTTAGGTTACTGTTTCAATAGGATGACCTAGGTAACTCAGTCTTAATCCTGAGTGTGTCATGAACTCCTTCTCATGAGGGATTGTCCTTTGATTAGCATGGGTGAGAGTGGCCAATACGCCGACTCAATATGCCTTCCTTTTTGGGGACAAGACCAAGTGGGAGGCTGGGGACATGACAACACAAGAAGGAATTCACTCTTTCCCACTTCTAGGAGAAGTAGATGAGTGTTCCCTTAAGTGGTGACTCCGGGACATGAACAAAGGGATCCCGCCCTCTCACTGGCCCAAGAGGGACTTTCTGTTTATTGGTTGGACCATAAACAGGTTGTTCATTAGAGGAGCACTGGTACTTAAGGAGATAGATGTAACACAGGGGTAAAACGGTAATTTGGCCCAGCTGTAGTTACGGACACTCGTGAATGATTGACTTACAGGTATAGGTCTATATCCGTGGACACAGAAATGTTCTACAGTGAGAAGAGTTCAGTTAAGTTGTGGGTCTTTAGTGGAATGACCCACAGTTAATGAATATTGGTTAACCTGATTAATGAGTTTAATCTATTAACCTCATATCATTGGAGCTTCTGATCTGTAGGTCCATTAGGTCCCCCTGCTAGCTTGTAAAGAGTAATTAGGAATAAATATATCTTGAGAGAATTTGAATAGTTCAAATTCATATTGGGAATTAAGTTAATTGTATGAGATACAAATTAATATAATGTATAGTGATGCATTAAAATATAAAGTCTAATTTGAGATTAAACTTTATTATATTGAGAGATTGATATATTTGAAAAGGTTCAAATATATGTCTAATTAAATATATGGTATTTAATTAGAAGATGAATTAATTGATTATGAATTAATTAATTATTTAATTTAGTTTAAATTAAATGAGATTTAATTAAACTATAGTCTATGAGAGAAATAAATATTTGAAGGAGTTCAAATATTAATATGAATTTGATTCATATTAAATTTATAGAATATAAGGGAATTTGAAGGAGTTCAAATTTTAATATGAATTTGATTCATATTATGGAATTAATTAATTAAAGAATTAATTAATTGGATATTAATCAATTATGGAAATGATTAATCACTTATGGAAGTGATCAATCATTTATGGAAAAGATTAATCAATTGTGGAATTGATTGGTCATGGAATTGATTAATTGTGGAAAAGATTAAATCAGTTATGGAAATAATTGATTTTAAATGAATATTTTATTCATGGCCTTTCTCCTATAAATAGAACACTAAACCTAGGGTTTAGGCACAACAACATATGGCCACCATAAGGCCCTCTCATATTCTCTCAACTCAAGAACTCTAGGGAGAATTTTCTCTCTAGAGTTTTTCCCATTCAAGATTAGGTAGTCCCACAACTACGTTCATAATCTCAGAGTTATAGCGGGGAAGATCAAATGGTGGTGTTCTTCGTTGTTGCAGAGCAATCAAGAAAGGCGTTCTTGAAGAATTCAGAGTCGTCAACGAAGGTATGTTTCTCATCGCTTAACCTTTTGCCAATGTATTGGTATTTTGTAAAACAAAATTAATTTACGAACGGTCTAATTGCTTCCGCTGTAACTATAATGGACCCTATTGATCCGGGATCAAGAAAACTTACTTTAGAAGTCGTTCTCGATCGTTTCGCCAACAAAATCACGTTGAATCCGAAAATTCCAGCAGCAAGAACGTATCCTTTTAATGCAGCAAATCACTCTCGAACACCACCACGAAGTTGCACCGGTATTCTCCTTAGGATAGAAGTTGAGCGGCTTGTGGGAACCCAAAAAAAAATTCTAAGAAGGAAGGGAGAATTTATGTTCTTGGAAAGCACAGAGAACTCTAGTGAGAGAGAGGATTTGGGTGAGATTGATGGGAGGAGTGATCTCTGGAACTTCCCAAAATGAATTACGGGAAAAGGAAAAATATCACCCACAAGAAAACGTCTCACTCCCTTAAAAATAGGCAGTTCACGCGTGTAGGGTTAAGGGGTTGGTTTTTGACTTATCAGTTTTCAACTGATCAGTTAATAAATAATTAATAATTAAATCAAATTAATATTTAATTTAATTATTACTACATAAAACACTTTTATGTGCATTCTCCACTTAACCCAAAGTTTTAATTTAACTTAATTAAATCATAATTTAATTAAAATCAAATTAAAACATCAATATTAATTAATTAACCAATTAATTAATATTTTAATTAAATATCATATATTTAATTACGATTCTCTCAAATAAACTATAGTATTAATATTCATCATATGAACATTACTTATAACCTATAGTTTTTATTATGAATCACATTCATACTTTAATAAAATATTTGAACCCCTTCAAATATATAACTCCCCTTAGAAATTTACCCCAACACCTCAATGGAGCTACCAGTGGGACCTAATAGACCTACATATCAGAAGCTCCAACGATATGAGATTAATTGGCTAAATTCATTAACCAAGTTAATCAATGTTTGTCAACTGTGGTTCACTCCACTAAAGAACCACAGCTGCACTCTTCTCACTGCATATATATTTCTGTGTCCACGGATGTCGACCGTCAACAGCAAGTCAGCCCTTCACGTGTGTTCGTACCCCAGCTAGGTCAAATTACCGTTTTACCCCTAAGCTACCTCTTCATCCTTAAGTACCAGTGCTCCTCTAATGAACAACCTGTTTGAGGTCCAACCAACAAACAGAAGTCCCTCTAGTGCCATAAAGAGGGTAGGGCCCATTGTTCAAGACTCTGAGACACCACTTAAGGGAACACGCCTCTACTTACCCTAATATTGGGAAGAAGTGAATTCCATCTTGTAAGACTATGTTCCCAGCTCCCCACTCGGTCGTGTCCCTAAAATGGTAGGCTTATTGAGTCGGCGAACAGGCCACTCTCACCCATACAAATCAAAGGATAATCCCTCATGGACAGGAGTCCATAATCCACTCAGGATTAAGGCTAAGTTGCCTAGGTCATCCTAGTGAAATAGAAACCGAGCTAACTAACCGTGTTATAGTTAGTGGTTAACTATTTCGCGGTCCGGTCTTTGTGCAAACTCATTGCACAGGATACCCCCACTCGCATGTCAACTACATGAACGCGTTGGATCATTACGTTTGTATCAATATACAAAGCGGGCCGTATCCATAGTGTCACCAGGATAAGGTACCCAGCCTTATCCCTATACTACAGACCCTTTAGGCTAAAACTTGAACATTGATCCCCATATGTCCCTACATACTAGTTCAAGCCTCATTCTGTTAGCCTTGGATGTTTAGTTTATTGGATTAGGGTTGATAAGACAAGATATAATACAAACATTGAATAATACATCACATTTATTAATGTTCAGACAAATGTACATTTACTATCCACGAGTTTTAGGGCATAAAACCCAACAATCAGTTAGGTTAACCAAGGGTTAAACTCGGGTTATGGGTCTCTACAGTAGATGTGTGAAAGCTATAGCCACTTAAAAAATCTTGCTTCAATGTTAATTTAAAGCACCTAGGTATGGAGAAAAACAATCTAATTTGTTCTATCAGCTCAGTAGTGAATCCTTAGTGTCAGTGTCGAGGGAAGATGAGTTAAGAGTTTTTTAATCCAATCCTAAGCTAGTAGAGTCCAATCTAATCTAAGTTAGATCTCACATATGCAAGATAATTTTGGAAAATTTTCAATTTGTCTACCTAATTGGGTCTTATGTGCATGTCTCTTGATTGCTTGTTAATTGACTTTTGAGCCTTGAGGATTGAGTTATATTTTTGCATCCATTTATAACCTATGTTTGATTTTTAGTTTGCTCGAGGACTAGCAAATGCTTAAGTTTGGGGGTGTTTAATAGCTCACAAAATGAGTTATTTTCTCGGTCATTAATAGTTAGTCTTTGAGATTTATTTAGCCATTTTCATACATTTTATATTTTTTTGTAGGAAATTGAGTTTCAGCATGAAATGGAAGAATTCGGAGTTGATCGAGTGTTCGAGATATAAAAAGAGGCAAGAAGAATCAATAAAGTGTTGCAGCAGCTTGAAGACCCGAGAGGATAGCGTCGAGACGCTTCCCCATGGTGTCTCGACGCTGTTGCAGTCACTTGTCAAGCTATAATTCTCGAGAGCATAGCATCTCGACGTTGTGCATTTTTTTCTATTCTGTCTGAGGTGGCAACAGGACGGTGTCGAGACGATGTCCCTAGCATCTCGACGCTGCCTAAACTTTTTTATAAATACAATGCGATGTTGCATGACCAAGGGAACTTCTTTTGGAGAGATTTTAGTCATAATTCCAACTAGAGACCTCTTGTGAGAGCTTGAGCAAGGACAATGAGCAAGATTCAAGGCTAGAGCTCGTGGAGATTGTGACGGGGATGTGCAGTTTCGGCGACACTAGAGTTTTTCCCTTTCTTTCCTTACCTCTAGTTAGTTTTTATGCAATTATAGGATGATATGAAAGCACAATTTTGAGATTTTTTTTCCTTTTCATTTTAGATGATTTTTTTTACTTTTTTTTGTTTCTATTTTTTTTTTTCGAATAAGTGCTAGCTAACGTCCCAAACCAATGCTTTTTATTAACGAATGAAGGACGACACGTTTTTATTTTTGTTGCTATCTAAGAGTACAAAAGCAAAATAATTTTGGAGGTTTCTTCAAACATTTGTTGGTTGTTTTTTTATTGTTAAGAACTTTGTGGGGTTTTCTTTTCCTTCTTTTGTTATTTTTTCCTTACTAATTAGAAGAGCATATAAATGTAGGAAAGGAAAGTAAAGAAATTTCGAGACTTTTTTTTTTTTTTTTTTTGAGGTAATAACAACAAGAGAAAGAAAAATCAACTTGTAGTATTTGATTTCTTCAATTGAAGAGTTTCTCTAACAAATTTAAAAAAAAAAAAAAAAATCAAGTGTAATATAAATTAAGAAAAAAAAAAGGAGGAAATTGTCAATCACATGCTTTAACGACGATTCAAATGGAAAATTAAAGAAGGTCTACATTGCAACACTTATGCATGTTTGAAGTTAAAAATTAATACAATCTGCTAAGTTTGGGGTTCAATTTGATGAAATTGAAAGTTTATGTTAAAATTGATACAATTTGCTACCTTTGGGGTTCAATTCGATCAACTTTTTCCGTTAATTTCAGTTCCAAATTTGCAATTTTTTCTTATAGCATGATTAAAATACCAAAATACTATTTGACCAGAGTGTTGGAGTGTTTCATCTCTTTGTCAATTCAAATCAAACGTATGATGTTTTGTATATTTAGATTTTAAACTACCCATCGATATAAGATATTTAATCAAATAGATAGTTTATTTGAATAATATTAAAACAACTTATTACATTTTTAAAAAATTAAAATATTAAATCAAAATTTGCCAGGATTATTTTTTTAAAACTAAGAGTTTGTAAGGATTAAAATGAAGGAAAAGTGTAATAATAAGGAAAAACACACTTTTAGTTTTTTAAGTATGAGTTATGTTTCATCTTCGTCCCTTGAGTTTTCAAACTCAACAATTTAGTCTATGAGGTTTGGTTTTAGTTTCATTTTAGTCTCTTCATCCAATTTTTCGTTAATAATTAACGGAATGCTGATGTGGCAAAATTTTTTTATTAAAAAATTATTTTTTTAAGTTTTTTAAAATATAAATATAATTAAATAATAAAAATATTATTATTTTATATATTTTTTATTTCTTTCCCTCACTCACTCCTCTTTTTCTTCTTTTCTTCTTCTTCACCACCTTCTTCTTCTTCTTCTTCATCACCGCCATCACCATCACCTTGTCGCCGGCCACCACCGACCGCCAACGGCCATCGCTCGCCGGGGGCCATTGCCCTTTTTTTATTATTTTTTCCCTCTTCTTTTTCTTTCTTCTTTTCTTCCTCTTTCTCATCACTTTCTTTTTCTTAAAAAAAAAAAAAAACAGAAAAGAGGGGAGGGAGGTCCCTCCTCATTCCTTGTTCAGATTTGGCCGTCGACAGTCGGCGATGGCCGGTGACAAGGTGGTGATGATGGTGAAGAAGAAGAAAAGAAGAAAAAAGAAGAGAGAGGAGGGAAGAAATAAGAAAATTATAAAATAATAATATTTTTATTATTTTATTTTTTTAACATATTTTATTATTTTATTATATTTATATTTTAAAAAACTTTAAAAAATAATTTTTTAATAACAAAAATTTTTCACGTCAATATTCCGTTAATTATTAACGGAAAATTGGATGGAGGGACCAAAATGAAACTAAAAACAAACCTCAGGGACTAAATTGTTGAGTTTGAAAACTCAATGACCAAAATGAAACCTAACCCAAACCTCAAATAGTGTATTTTTTTTCTTAATAATAATAATAATAATCGTAATAATAATAAAACTAAACATGCCAATTACCGTTGAGCTAAGCTCGATTAGAAAATTTTAAAACTGAAAACAAATAAAAATAAAAATATAAAGATGAAAAAGAAATAAGTTAAAACAATCTTCTGAAACTGTAATAAAGCCAGAAATTTTGAAAAAATTTGGTGTAGGAAAAAAAGAATAATTGGTAAAATGAAAATGACGAAACAAAAAAGAAATAGGCTGAGAATTAAAACCCTGAAATAGTTGATTAGTCTGAAAATATCAAATAAACTAATAAATTTGAAATATAAAAATGAAAATATCCTAATTTATTAAATAATAAAATTTTAACAAATATTATATCCATACTTTTTTTAAAAAACAATAATATTATATCCATACTGCTAAAAAATTCCAACAATCATATAGGAGACAAGGACAATAAAGCAAAATAATCTAAAAATACAACATGCTCTCAAAAAAGAGAAAAAAAAAAAAACACCTAGAATTAGGTCCTACTAATTTAGGTCTGATTTGATAACCATTTTATTTTTTGTTTTTGGTTTTTGAAAATTAAGCCTATAAACACTATTTTTATCCACAAGCTTCTTTGTTTTTTATGTACATCCTTATCCATGTTTTCAAAAACCAAGCAAAATTTTGAAAAAAAAAAGTAGTTTCCAAAAACTTGTTTTTGTTTTTGGAATTTGGCTAGGAACTCAAATGTCTCCTTAACAATAATAGTTGAAGATTGAAATAAAACAAGCACAATTTTCAAAAACCAAAAACACAAAACGAAATGGTTATTAAACGGGATCTTAAAAAATACATGGTCAAAAAGTAGTTAAATGGCATTTGAAATTACCATGAAACTCCCTTGACTCTTTTGAGTCTCGGTCGTCGGCTCCAAGAAAAGGCAAACAAAATCCAAATATTTTAGAAAAAAGAATTATAACATGTACGGAAAAAGGAAAGTGTTTTTTTTTTTTTTTTTGAATACAGAGACATACCTCATTCCCGCATCATCGACATGACACTCACAAAACCCATTGCCTCACGCCACAGTCTCTTCTTTCCCATTCTCCTCTATAAAACACGAGCACAAGAAGCACTTCTACCTCTGCTTCTAAACACAGCACCTTGTTCCTCTTATCTTACAATTTGTAAGTGCTTTTCTCTTTCCTTTCTTTTATTTTTTGCTTAATTTTTAATGGTTATTTTGAACTGTGCTTGGAGAATGGAGATGGGTTCTTCTTTTTGTTTGACCTAAACTTCATCATCTTTGTTGCATTTACCATCTACCTGTTTGTGTTTATATTTTGGGACTCTCTACTTTTCCTGTTTGCTTCCCTTCAAACTTTTGTATGAGCTTTAGATATGAAGAAACCTGAAATATGGTGAAAACAAACTTGTGGGAGTGCTTTGGCCATGCCAAAACATTTGCCACTCTGAATTTTCATGTTCAGAAGGAATGTAAATTGTTGTGAGAATAACGTATAGCTTTGTGAGAAAGCACTCGTAGAGTGTGCTTTTGATGGGGTGATCGATCAAGTAGCACTTCTAGATCACTCTTAAAGAGTATACAACCAAACATCAAAATCATTTTTTTTTTACTAAACTGCTTATTATATAACATCATAAAAAATAAACACTCCAAAACACATTAAACAGCTTATTATAACATAGATCAATCCCAGAATCTTACACAACTTGTAATTGCTTTTCTTGTTTCTCTTTGCTTCAATTTTTAATAGTTGTTTTGAACTGCGTTTTTAGTTGCTGAAGATAGGTTCTTTCTGTTTGGCCCAAATTTCCTATTTCTTGCAGTTTTATATCTACTTTGGTGGTGTTATGATCATTCACAACATGTTTGTGTTTGTTATGAGATTCTTCTGTTCTCTGTTAAATAGAAAAATTCTGTTTGGGGATTTTCATCTTTCTTTTGCATTTACATTTGTGATACTGTTATGATCAGTACATGTTTGGGGAATTTTAGTAGAGGTGATTGATCTAAGATCACTTCTAGAGCACCAAGAGTATAGAACTAAACATCAAAATCATTTTTTTAAACTAAACTGCTTTTTATAACACAACATCATAAAAAAGCACTCCAAAACACACTGAATTTAGCACTATAGAATGAGTTAATCAAAATTGTGAGATGTGGAGAATCAAAATTAAAATAACTCCATACTCTCCTCTCCTTATTGTAATTTTCTTAAATTCTATAAAAAATCGAACAAAGCTGGTTGCTGTTGGAACTTCTAAACACCCTTGCCATAGATCTCCACATTGCCATGAGAATGTTGGCCAATCACTGCATCTTCTGGAATGAACTTTCCCCAAAACCAATGTGCCTTCCACACTCCGTTCATTTCCTCAATTGGTACATTCTTGGTCTCAGGCAAGAACCAGAAAATGAAAATGGTCATAATTCCCACAAACCCTGCAAAGAAAAAGAAAAGACCAAACTTCAAGTGGCAAAGCATCGTCAGGAACAGTTGACCAATGATGAATGTCCAAAACATGTTCACCGACACATTTATCGCTTGCCCGGCTGATCGAATCTCCAATGGGCAGATTTCACTCGGTACCAACCATCCCAACGGGCCCCAAGACCACGCGAATCCTGCCACGTATATGCAGATTAGAGCCAGTAGGATATCTGCTTCCACTCCCCCTGACATTGATCCTTCACCATTCACTCCAAAGTTCTTCCATATCATAACTCCCACAGCAATCTACGAATATGCAAAGCTGGTGTTAGTGTGTTTGATTGTCTTTAGGATTTAGAAGAATATAGAATAAAGATTTGTTGAGGATATATACAGCTTTCAATGACATTTCCTCTTGTATTGATATATATAGGTCTTAACCAATTGGTCTATGCCCTTGGGTTGGGTTAGTGCTAGTTTAATATAGAGTTCATTACCTGACACACAAACATTTGGATACCTCCTTCAAGGAATAGAAACTTTCGACCAAACTTGTCAACGGTAACAATAGATACGATTGTTGCTACGACGTTAACGGCACCAGATATAACAGCGGACATAAGTGAAGCACTGTCACCAAAACCAAGAGTTTTATAGAGAACGGGTGCGTAAAACGTAATCACATTGATTCCTGTGAGTTGTTGGAAGAATGGGATTAAGGTGCAGATAACAAGTTGAGGTCGATATCTTGGTTGCATGATGTTCTTCCATGGATGTTGCACTTTCTTTGCTGCTTCAGCTGCATCGAGGAGATCTTGAAATTCCTCATCCACATTATCCATACCTCGAATTTTTTGTAACATCTGCTTTGCCTTCTCCATGTTGCCACGTTCGAGGATCGAGTTAGGAGTGTCGGGTAGAAACAAAGCTCCAATGCTCATCATCAATGCTGGAACAACAGCAAGAGCTAAAGAAAGCCTCCAACCCCAACCACCTTTGATTTGAGCCGTTCCATAGTTAATAAGATTCGCGGCAAGAATTCCTATGGTAATGGCCATTTGAAAACCTATATTTAGAGCTCCTCGAATCTTTGCTGGTGCCATTTCCGATAGATAAACTGGAACAGACTGCGTTAGATGAAACAAGTACTTTAGACATTTATTAGAAGGAAAGATGAGGAGATATATTCATATAGGATAATCTTAATTAACCTGATTGGCAAAGCCAATCCCGACGCCGAGTAACAAACGACCGATGATTAGCATTGCAACGTTGGTGGCAGCACCATTTAAGATTGAGCCCACTAAAAACACAAAACCCCCAACAAGCATTGACATTTTTCTTCCAAAGGCCCTGGTTATAGCTGAAGCAAAGAAAGAAGCAAAGAGTGCTGCCAAGTATAGTGAAGATGTGAATAATGTAAGTAGCTGGCTGTCAAACTTGCAGTACTGGTTTCCTCCTTTTGCCTTTTCTTGTTGTTCATAAACTGATGGAAAAAACTTCCTAAGGAACTGCTCCATTGAAGTCACCCCTCCTGAAAGGAAAGAAAGAAAGAAAAAAAAAAAAAAAAAGTATAGATCAACACACAACAATGTGAGATAAAATGTTAGATAATTAAAAACAATGTGAACCTGAAATTCCGAGATCATATCCGAAGATGAGACCACCCATTGCAGCAACCAAACAAGTGACAATGACAAAAGGGGTGACACCTCCCTCATGGATCTTACCACCACCTTGAGAAACAAATCCACCTCCTGCCATCTTTTCTGCTTTTCTCTCGACTGCTTATTTTTTTACAAAGACAATTTTTTTCTGTTTTTTTTTTCAACAAAAAAGTATAAACAAAAGGAAAAGAAAAAAAAACTCCTTGTTTCTCAAGGTTTAAATTCCTTTATTTGTACAGTTTGGATCAAGATTTGAGGTTTATATAGGGAATTGAAGTGGCTGATGTTGTCTGTAAATTTTGTGGATCTCATAACCACTTTTGCTGTAATTAAGGCTGTTAATTGGTTTGGATAGTTTTTTACTATGATTTTGATTGGCTGATGATTTTACTCAAGCAAGCTTCTTGGTCTTTTCAAACTAAATTTTAGCTTCTAAAATTGGCAACCTTGAACAGCATACATCTCTCTTTACTGTGAAGTTCTCCAATTTTTTTACCATGATTTTAATGCCTTGCCATTTCGTTTGTAAAAAAAAAAAAAAAAAAAAAAAAAAAGCCTGACCATTTCTTAGGTTGCAAAATTGGTAAATAATATTAAAGGGTCTTCCGTTGTCTTTTTTTTTTTTTCCTAAGCTTATATTCCAACCAAGAGGTTAGAGGTTCAATCCCCCACTCCTACATGTTGTAAAAAAAAAAAAGAATAAAAAAGAAAATCAAACAGTTTACTGCATCTCTTAGCAAGCAAGCAAGAAATTAAAAAAAAAAAAAAAAACATTGCATAGGGTTTAATAATCTATGTTAAAGAAATCTTTCTTCAAAAAAAAAAAAAAAAAAAAATCTCAGTCATATATTACATATTATCTAATTTAGCATTTTTAATGTTTTTACATTTTTAAGATCATTTTTCCTGTAACTAAACACCATAGAAAATTTAAAGATATTTGTGAGAAGATTCTTGCCCTCCATTGCAATCTAGACAAAGTCCAAACTTTGCTTGCCGCAAAGCTTTTGTTTTATGAGAATTTGGAGATGGAAATAGACAATCAACAAGCATAAGAACTTTTCTTTTCTCCCTTTACCTTCCTTTTTCTTTCTGCAAAAGAATATCACACTAGTTACTATGTTCTTACTGTGTCAAATAGGTTCATGAACTTTCAATTTTATGTCTAATAAATCTCTAAACTTTCGATTTTGTATCCAATTAGTTTGTAAGTTTTCAATTTTATGTCTAATAGGTCATTGACCTATTTTGCATCTTTCAAAGTTTACAAACTAGCTTGTTGGATTTAAATTGACAGTTTAATGTCCAATTAGACACAAAATTCAATTTAGTGGCTAATAGATTTATTATTTTTTAAAAAAATGTTGAGTATGCTAGGAATCTATTATACAAAATTGAAAATTTAGGTCCCGTTTAATAACCATTTGGTTTTTGAAAATTAAGCTTATAAACACTACTTCCATTCCCAACTTCCTTTGTTTTGTTATCTACATCCTTCCATTGTTTCCAAAAACCATGTCAAATTTCGAAAAAAAAAAAAAACTAGTTTTCAAAAACTTGATTTTGTTTTTGGAATTTGGTTAAGAACTCAAATGTCTACTTAACAAAAATGAAAACCATGGTAAGAAAATTGAGGGAAAACAAACATAATTTTCAAAAACTGAATGGTTATCAAATGGAGCCTTAGGGATTCATTCGATATTCTTAAATTTTAGAGATTTATTAGACACAAAATTGCAAGTTCAGGAACCTATTAATACCTTTTAAAGTTTGAGGATCTAATAAACACAAACATATAAATTCAAGGATTAAACTTGTAATTTAACCTTATTGATTCTTTCTCTCTTCTTGCTCCCTTAATTTTTTTTTATTTAAATTAGAAAAAGAAACTAAAGTTTCACTTGAGAAAATATTTTTAAAAACAATATATTCAATTACTTTTGGTCTATACTCTCTAAATATTTTTATATTTAAAAACTAAAACAAGAAACAGGAAGGAAAAGAGTTACTCAAGGAATGTTATATATATACTTGACCATAATGCATAAGAAAGTGTAGCCTTGTTTGTAATCTCTCTGTTTTCAAAGTCTAACCATGATTTCTTGCCCCCACAGAGCGTGCAGAAAAACAATGGCACAGTACAGTAACGGTAGCTCATCTGTTCATCAAGGAGAATCAAGCAACCACAGCCACTCGGTATCGACTCCGCCCCTGATCGTCTCCTACAACGATCGCATCCGTCCTCTCCTCGATGCCGTCGACAAGCTACGTCATCTCATGATCATGAGAGAAGGCATCCAACTGCCTACCATAGTAGTTGTTGGCGATCAATCATCGGGCAAGTCGAGTGTCCTCGAGTCGTTGGCTGGCATTAGCCTACCTCGAGGTCAGGGCATCTGCACCAGGGTCCCTCTGATAATGAGGCTCCAAAACCATCCCGATCCCGACCCCGAGCTCGTTTTGGAGTACAATGACAAGAAGATTCACACCGACGAATCATTCATCGCAGAAGACATCAGTACAGCCACAGAGGAGATTGCTGGCAATGGCAAAGGGATATCAAAAACACCATTGACTTTGATTGTGAAGAAAAATGGTGTTCCTGATCTTACAATGGTCGATCTCCCTGGAATTACAAGAGTGCCTGTTAGGGACCAGCCTGAAGACATTTATGACCAAATAAAAGATATAATCATGGAGCATATCAAGCCAGAAGAGAGCATCATCTTGAATGTCTTGTGTGCAAACGTTGATTTTTCGATTTGTGAATCGATACGGATGTCTCAGAGTGTGGACAAGACCGGGATGAGAACATTGGCGGTCGTGACCAAGTCCGACAAGGCACCGGAAGGCCTGCACGAGAAGGTCACGACCGACGACGTCAATATCGGGCTTGGTTACGTTTGTGTTAGGAACCGAATTGGCGATGAGACGTATGAGGAAGCTCGAGTTGCAGAAGCTAAACTGTTTGCAACCCATCCTCTTCTCTCCAAGATTGACAAATCTGTTGTGGGCATCCCAGTTTTGGCTCAGAAGTTGGTGCAGATCCAAGCAGGTAACCAAACCAAATCCTAAACTCAAAAAAGCTTAGGATTACGAATCATATGTTTAAATCTTTGAACAGGTAGCATAGCAAGGTGCATGCCGGAAGTGGTGAGGCAAATCAATGAAAAGTTAGCTGCAAATATCGCGGAGCTTAACAAGATGCCGAAGAAACTATCGACAGTCACTGAGGCGATGACAACGTTCATGCAGATCATTGGACAAGCCAAAGAGTCCCTTGGAAAAATCCTCCTCAGGGGTGAATACGACGAGTTTCCCGACGATGAAAAGATGCATTCAACAGCCCGGATGATCGAGATGATCAATCAATACTCGAGCGACCTTCACCAGTGCATCAAAACCGACAACACAACCAATTTCCTAATGGAAGAGATCAGAGTGTTGGAGGAATCCAGAGGCATCGGACTTCCAAACTTCCTCCCCCGCGCCGCCTTCCTCTCGATCCTGCAGAGGAAAGTGAAGACAATATCAAATTTACCAGTTGAGTTTGTGATGAAAGCTTGGGATTACATTCAGGGCGTCGTCCTTGCGGTGTTGATGCGCCATTCTGAACACTATCCACAGCTGCAACAGCCCATCAGACGAGCCGGGAAGAATGTTGTGGAAGCGATGAAAGACAGAACGGTGAGGTGGATAACAGAGGTTGTAGAAATGGAGAAGCTCACAGACTACACCTGCGATGCTGCATACACAGCAGAATGGAACAGGCTGATGGCCCATCAAGAGACATTCTTGAATCAGGTGGTGAGTGGTGTCAACCACCCGGCTGCCGTGTATCTCGAAGGGTTCGGAACGGTGGCAGTCGGGAATCTGTGGCAGCATCCAGATGTTGTTCAGCAGGCATTTGATCTGAAGATGAGGATGACAGCATACTGGAAGATTGTATTGAGGAGAATGGTGGACAGCACTGCGCTTTACTTGCAGTACAGTCTGCAGAAGTTAGTGAACATGGAGATGGAGAAGGAGACGGTGGGGGAGCTGATGAGTCCGGCTGGGGGTGGGATCGAGAGGATGTTGGAGGAGTCGCCATCGCTGTCTGTGAAAAGGGAGAGGCTGAAGAAGAGTATCAAGTTGCTCAAGGACTCCAAGGAGGTTGTTGGGAGCATTGTGGATTCTGGTTCTGTCTCCTCCTTTGCTGATCAGTGAACTCATTTCATGCTAGTCTCCATTTTTAATTTCTGTCTGCTTTTTTTTTTTCAAGCTCCTTTGATATGAACCGAGGTGTCCTAATCAAGCTACAAGAACCCAAGATGCTTACAAACTTTAGAGTATGGTGATTGGAAGATAAATCTCGGATTTAAAGTAATTTTCAGTTTTAAAGTTGTATTTTTAATGTTTTAAGTTACTTTTTAGCTAGTGGTCATTATGGTATTGATGAGGATGAATGTTACAACCCTTCATATGCCCATAGGTTATGTTTAAAGGCTATAAATATCCATCTATGTTGTTTTGACATAAGATGAGTTTTGATGGAATTTCAATGAAAATTAAGTCTTTTGAGCCTTATGGCCATGAGCACCTTTGCATATCTTGTGTCTAGATTTGCATGCTAGGATCATTCAAGTAGCGTCGATCAAACTACTTGTGGAGTGATTCGAATCTCGAGTTTAGAAACTAGTTTTCTTTACTCTTGATCTTGATCATCAAGGTAAATCCATTCTATCTTCTTCCTTGGGATGAAATCATCTTGTTTTGGGGGTCTTAGCATTTGAGATCTAGGAGTTTGCATATCCATGAGGGTTCTTAGATCCAATTGGCTCGGGCTGTCATATCATTTTGGTATCAGAGCTTTAAAATTGTGTCAAATAGAATCTTAAACTTTCAATTTTGTGTCATTTTTCCAACAGGTTTATGAATTTTTCAATTTTTTTTTTCTAATAGGTCCTTGGCTTATTTGACATTTTTCAAAATTCACGGACTTCCTAATTTCTCAACACAAAATTGAAAATTTAGGGCTCAACCAGACATAAAATTCAATTATGAAAGTTTAAAGTTTAAATTGATATAATTATAATTATATTTTTTAAAAAATTTATATCATTATAAACTTGAAGTTTTAAATGATACCGCTCAAAAGTTTAAAGAATATAAATTGACTTTTCTTTAATTTTTTAAGAAGAAAATAACAATGAATTATCTAAATAAATAAAAAAAAAAACTTAGAAATGAGTATAAAGTTTTTCTAGAAGTGAGTTGAATTTCTAAAAAAAGATTATTTAGAAAAAAAACTGAATGTCAGTTTCAAACTTGGGACAAGATTGGGGGCACATTCAAGTGAGGAAAGAAAGGAACCAACGAGCCACAAGCAGATAAGGATGAAAAAATCGTGATATTTCGGCGATATATCCAATTTCTCGAGGGTGCGATATGGATATGGGGGTAAGATCGTTTTTATTGTGGATATATCGAGAATATCGCCGATATATCGTGGATATATCGATATATCGGATGGAACCAATGAAAATTGCGGAGATTGGAAGATATATCGCGGATATATCGAGGATATATCGGTATAAAATCGCAGATATTTCGACCGAGAATCAAAGATAATTATTTGATAGGATCGCTAGCACATCTAGGATCCTTCAATGCATGAGTTTGAATATGATATTATACAATTGTTTTTGTTTTTTTTCTTTCCCTCTTCTCTCTTTCATCATTTTAAATATTGCAAAACCGCATTCGTTATAATAAAAAAAAAATTACAATAATTTAAAACCACATTTGTTATAATTTTAAATTATTGGATTGGTTAATGTAATATAAAGTTTACATTAAAGTATACTTTATATTATACTTTATATTACAATAGTTTAAAACCACATTTGTACTTTATATTATAATTTTTTAATACTATAATATAATTTTAAATTTAATTTATATAGAATACTTATTATTTTTATTTTTTTTAATAAATAAATAGCATATCTGTAATAATTTTGTTTATCTTTGATAGTTTTAAATTTTGTTTGTAGATAAAATTTTTATCCTCATTTTCCTTAAACTTTGATTTAATTCATCTGCAATTTCTTTTATCTTTCATTTTTCGATCTTCAATGTTATCTATTATTGTATTACTATTCATATTTAGCTTATAATTATTGATATATATGTTTAAACTAATTGTTTATTACTTAAATAAGCTTAGTTCAAAGTTTCATAAAAAAATTCAAAATACTTTTATGAGTTTTCGTGATATCTTCACGTTTACCGAAATATCCGTCGATATTCAAATATCTGTCGATATATCCGTAAATCTAAGTTACCGATATCGATATTTTCATCCTTGCAAGCAGATTTCGTTTATAAAAGTATAAAATATGAGAAAGGAAGAAACCAACGAGGCACAAGCAGATTGCATGTATAAAAGTAAATTATTTTATACAAATTCAAAAAGTCAAGGGGGCACGTGCCCCTGGCCCTTCTTACATCCTCCGTTGTTTAAGACGTAATTTGATGAAATTGAAAGTTTAGTGAGAAAATTGATACAATTTGATAGGTTTAATATCCCCAAATATTTATTATGCATTTTATAAATAAAAAAAAAACGATAAAACAATTATCTTACTTACACTGGAACTGTGTAACAAACAACGAACATAGAGCTCTAGATATTGAGGTTGGAGGGTTCAAAGCTCTACTCCTCGTAATTAGCAACCAGCTAATTGTATTAAATTTCTTCATTAGTAAAATCAAATATATTGATACAAGGTTGTTGTCAATATATATATATATACACACACATATGCATACATACATACAAGGCAAGTTGTATTCTCGAGTGTTACACATCATTCTTTTTTCAAATATAAGACTAAGTAAATCATATGGCCTCCGTTTTCAAATTAGGTAACCTAAAATATGCTTTTGGTCTATGAAGTTTGGGTTAAGTTTCATTTTGGTTCCTGAGTTTTCAAACTCGACAATCTAACTCCTGACGTTTAGATTTCGTTTCATTTTGGTCTCTCCATCCGATTTTCCGTTAGTAATTAACAAATTGCTGATGGGACACTAATTTTTTATTACAAAAATTATTTTTTGATTTTTAGAAATAAAAAATATTAAAATAATAAAAATATTATTATTTTGTAATATTTTTATTCCTTCCCCCTCCCCTTCTTCACCACCACCACCACCATCTTGCTACCGCCGGCCGCGATAGCCACCTTTGACTAACGGATTAACGGATTCGTATTTTGACTAAAACAATAATTATAGTAAACAATATTGAAATATTACTGTTCTCAGTACCCAATCTTTTTTCATATCAATTGACTTCTGCTTTACAGATTACTGTTCTCAATATTGACTTCTGTTTCAAAGTAATATGCAATTTGTGGGACTATTATTATACATCTGTGCCGTTCTGTTATTTTGACAAAATCAGCTAACATTTAATCTGTAAAGCAACAAAATAGGGTAGAAGGGCTAAACACAACCCAAGAGAGTGAATATTTGAACATTCTAAACACCAAGCCATCTATCAATAAGATCCAAAGTATGCTATATATGGAAAAGTGGTTTAGAAAAAATAGATATGAACTTTAGCAACCATCATCAAAAGAACAGAGTTGTTTCTTTGCTTGGGGAACTTACGACGTGTTATCAGAGACGATGGCCTCCGATGAGGGGGGCTCTCGACGTAGTTCCTTGACAACAGCAGCCAGTGCTTCAGGGTTCACACCCATGTCACAAAGAGCAACAAGGATAGAGAGGGTGTGGCGATCAATCCCGGCACCAAGTATGTTGGAGATATGAAATGCAAGGTCTAGTGATTCCCGAGCAGTTCGCGCAGCTTCTGGATCCATGTAGAGAATCTAAAGAAAGGGACAAAATTACATTATTCACAAGTTTCGAGTTATTAGTATTATTAGTTTAACAATGGTGCAAATAGGGACTTGAACATTCCAATCCATGCTATAACTAGAAATCAACTGGAGTTTGCCAGTTGTAGGTAATATCTCCCTCCAAGTTGAAATCAAGCATTTACTCCCTATGATCTTCAAAAACACGAAAAGAAACAAGGTGCAAGACATTCAGGTAGAAATTAGTGTGGTCTCTCAATCACTAGAGTAAAGTGACTGAAAAGCAAAGACACTCCTCAGCAGAGCCTAAAAAAGCCTAAGCAAGGTGCAACTTTCATATGCAAAAAATAAATCAAGAAATAAACAACATCAATGTTTAAGAAGATATAAACACAGCAAGGTTTCCTATACTATACACGATTACCATTTCTAAGAGCCTATTTCATTTTCATTTTCATTTACATATTCTAGTTTTGTTTGCAAAATCAAGCTCGATTGTCTGTGTGCCCAAACGAGCGTATGCATATTTCCTTGTAAACAAAGATATCAACACAAAATGATAGGAAAATTTGACACCAAAGACCTAAAAGGACCAATCTATGGCTGTTAAGAAAGGAGATAAGGAGAGAACAAAAAGTAAGAGAGAAATTCAACTAAAGAGTGAAAACAGAAGCAACAGTAGAACAAAAGAGAGGGGAAATTGGTTTCCTTGCCACTAGAGTGATGAATTTCTAATCTATAATCTGACGTTTGAGTCGATTCCCTAAAATCAAAAAGAGAAAAGGGCTCAAATCCCTTCCCCTCTTCTTTCTTTTCCCTACAATTTAGCCTCAAAAGTCTCACCATCACATCCCCTGTGGATTCTCACGAAACAGAAAGGACAGATTAAATAAGAAAAAGAAAAAGGGAAAAATAAAGGAGCATGTTAAAATAAAATGCCCCAAAAATTAGACTTGCATGAACCGAAAATGAATCTTTCCCAATATCAATCGAAAATCAGAGTTGCAGAAAGCACAAATCAAAGAAAACTAAAAATCACAAAACTTCAATCTCACTAGTTCAAGGTAACCGATGTTCAACAGAACTAGTCGGTTTGGTCGATTCAATTTTCTCTCACTCAAACCAGAAGCATTTTGTAAACAATAGGAGGACCAGATTCATTAAAATCAGCATTTATAATCCAAATCGGAAGCATCTTTTAGCGAGTGTTCCGAACCTCTGAATCGCTATAGTTCAAAACACCTCAAAGACCCCACATGTAGAATCACCATGATTGAATCGAAGAAATCGATGGAAAGAATGCTAAGAAGAGTATGAATAGAAGAGAAATCAAAGAAATCGAAAATTAAAATTCGATCTTACCAGTCCGAAGAGGAGAAGGTGGAAAAAGAATCAAGGGCGAGGAAGGGGAATCAGGCTTCGAAATCAAGGATGGAGAGGGAGAGGTGGTGGTGTTATGTAATATGAATTGAGCTGAAGTTTGAATCTGAATAGAGGGAGATCAGTACAGAGAAAGGAACTCCAATCCCCATCCAAATGTTTGTTCATCTACAGCAAAAAAAAAAAAAAGTAAAATATATTTTTGGTCCCTCATGTTTCGAGTCAGTTTCTAATAGGTTATCAAAATCGGACAATCAAGTCTCCTCGAAATGTTTCTTTTAGGTCCCTCTAGAGCTAACGTGGCAATCTAAAATAATAAAATATTGATAATAATAAATTTATTATTATTATTATTGAAATATAATAATAATTATTAAAAAATAAAAAATTATTATTATTATTATTCAAAAATATTATTTCTCCTCTTACCCACTCCCCTCTCTTCTTCTCCCGCCGCCCCTCATCTCCACCTTCTCTCTTGTTGGAGCTCCTCCCCGTCGTTGTCGAAATCCTCCCATCGCCGCCGAACCCCTCTTCTTCCCACCATCTCTTCCTCTCGGCCTCAGATTTCTTCTTCGCCGGAATAGCCAAAGTTGTCGCCATCAACAACTCCATCGGATCCATCGTGACGCCAGCTAATGTCGACAAAATCCCTGGCCACAACACCTTCGACATCTCCCTCGCCCGCGTCGACTATGCTCCCAACGGCGGCCTCAACCCGCCCCACGTGCCACCGAGATCGTCTTCGCCGCCTTCAACAACCAGCTGCCCAGAACTGTGTCAGTCGCCACTGCCCCTGCTCGGCGCCTCCCCCACCGTGGACGACGGCGTCTTCGCCAAAGCCTTCCAGATTGGGGCCGATGAGGTGGGAGAGATTAAATCGAAGATTGCCCCTCGACATCTCCCTTGCTTCGACAAGAGAGAAGATTAAATCGAAGATTAAATGAAGATTAAATCGAAGATTAAATGAGGTGGGAGGAGCTCCGGCAAGAGAGAAGGTGGGGATGAAGGGCAGTAGGAGAAGAAGAGAGGGAAGTGGGAAAGAGGAGAAACAATATTTTTGAATAATAATAATAATTTTTTATTATTATTAATAATTATTATTATATTTTAATAATAATAATAATAATAAATTTATTATTTTATTATTATTTTAATTAAAAATCAATATTTTATTATTTTAAATTGTCACGTCAGTCCTAGAGGGACTTAATAGAAACATTTGCAAAACAGTAGGGACTTGACTGTCCGATTTTGAAACGTAGGGACCTATTAGAAACTAACTCGAAACATGAGGGACCAAAAAAGTATTTTACCAACAAAAAAAAAAAAAAAACTTTGCTGCCGGTTGCATGGAAATAAAAAAGTTTTCTCATTTTCTATCTTCTCTTTCTTGTTGTCAAGATTTTAATGAGATATGTAAGGAGATTCAAGTATGGTAAAAAAAAAAAAAAAACTTTTTTTCTAAGCCCTCAAAAAAGGTTAAATATTTTTTTTCTTGAGAGGAAAAAAAGTTAGAAATTAGAGGGATAACTACATGGTTAGCCCATAAATGAACCATATATTTCATTTTTATCCAATCCCACCATTTTTTTACCCAAATAGCCAAAATACCAAAGGGAAATTGCAATGGGTAACAAAAAAAATATTAAGATATTTACAAATTTAGCTATGTTTTTTTAGATTTGCAAATATAACAAAATTTTTAAAATCTGATTTCTATTTTTTTATTATTCAAGTTTTACCCTTGTTGGTATATCAACTTGTATATTAGTAGTATATTTGATATATTTTATATTTATTGATATACAAAATATAAAGTATATCAATTAACTAATATACCAAATTTGATATGCTCGAATGAATACAATGTATACCTAATATACTAATGATATACCATATACCTGATTTGATAAACGTAACCTTTGATATACCCCATTATTATGAGTGTATATACCTGATACATGAATGATATACCTGATATATGAATGTTGATATATCAATGATATACTTGATATATTACTTTTGTTATGTTTCATTTTTTCGGTTGTGTTATTTACATATTTTAAATGAAATGCTTGTGTTTTATAACATAAATGTTTGTCTTTTATACCTATTACGAATTGATATACCTCATTTATTGTATTACTCAAATAATTAATAACATTGATATGCCCGATTATGAATAGCTAAATACATAGACTTGTTATTTTTTTTTTTAAAAAATCATTGATATATAATTTTAACTGTTGGTGTATTATGAAGGTCGTGGAATGCAAAATTTGTTATAAACATATCAATAAGATGTAATTTTAAGTATATCATTGGTGTATGAGTAGTATATCAATACTCACTCAAAAAATGTAATTTCAAATATATCATTAGTGTATCAATATTATATTATTAAAATGATATACAGTATATCGACAATATATTTTCCAACATGAGTATAACTCAACTAGCACAAGACATACACATCCAACGAAAAGGCTAGATGTTTAAATCTCCTACCATACATATTGTCCCAAAATAAAGTTAATATATATAATTATTTATTAATGAAGTATATCAAAGATATCTAAACTGATGAAAGTTGATGTATATACTTCGTGAATGGAGTATATTATATTCAAGAAATATACATATGATCTACAATATATTTAGTATATCAGTTTATTGATATACCAAATATTCAGTATATCAGTTACACTAAATAAATGAATGATGTATCTGATATACGGTATATCGATAACACCATTGATATACCTTTTAAACATCCAATTTCCAGCTTGTTTTTTAGGGGTTTTTTTTTTTTTTTACTTTTCAACTTTAATGCTTAGGTTGGACCCACTTTTTTTTGCTATATTTGCAACATTAAAAATTGATGACATGGTTGCAAATTCCATTTTTAGTTTTTCTATTCTTGCAACTGCCCCAATACCAAAAGTTTTTACATATAAGTTGTGAGTCAATTACTTTTATACCCTCTTCCATAATCTTTATCTTTATATTTAAAAAAAACAAAAATTATAAAGAAAAAAAAATTTATTTCTTCCTATTTTATTTCTTCCTATTCAAAATTCTCAAACACATTTAATTGACTTTTGTTATAAAACAACAAGAACAACAACACTAAAAGTGAAATTGGAGAGAACAAAGTAGGGAGAAAAGATAGAGCAAATGGCTTCTTGTTCTACAAATGATTCATACAACCCTTATTTATACTAATGCAATAGGGTTAGTTACAACTCCAAATGACTTAAAATAGAAGGGAGGGAGAGTCTCATGGCGATTCTTAAGGGAATGTAGAGTCATGGGGGAAAATGCTAAAATGGTGGAGTTGAATGACCTAAAATGGAGTAAATGAATATCTATAATATACCATGCATTTACAACATCCCTTTAGATATCCATTGTGAAGGATTGGAATTCTCAATTCCGTTAAAGCGGAAGCGCAATTGGACCGTTCGTAGTTTAATTTCATTATCACAAAATACCGACACATTGTTAATTTTCAAAGAACAATTCTATAGAAAATCCGAGGCGAAGCATGTAAATTCAATTAGATCTATATCTAAAAGAAGTGAGCACTACTACAAAACAAGCCTATAATGATGGTCAGAAAAAAAGTGCGGGTAAAAAATGATAGACAAATGAAAACGTGCTGGAAATTTAAAAAAAATTATAATCAAGTTACAATGTCGGTCAAAGACCGAAGCACCCATTTAACTGCATTTTAATGCTCCAGGATTTGACATAAACCAACTTATCATGCTCATTTAGTAACCCAAGTCAGGTCTAGTACAAATCATGAGATACATAATGCTCCCTACGACATTAAATTTTAGACATCTCTAACCTTTCCTAATCCGTTTTAGGCGACTAAGACGAAGAAAGCCTAAAACATGTGTTGGCATTAATGTTTTCGTGTTTAAGAGTTTGTTGGTTCGTTTATCGCTTAAAGAGCATGAGATGTGTGGATAGCATGCTGTTATGGGTGTTCGTTGTTTGGTGGCTCACCGGGTGTGAGCTACTTACCAGTACTGTGGTTGTACTGATACCCCTCCCCTTTCTTTCCCCCAACAATTTCAGATTTCGCAGGTGATGAGTTTTATGTGCCCGGTGATGCGGATGAGGAGATTCACGAGGGATGACCATCCGGTTTAATTTATTAGTTTGTTTACTTCATTTTTTTGGTTAGGTTAATTTATAGCATTTAGTTGCTGAGCCAAAGGAATCGTTAGTTGTTAAATTTGTAGTAGTTAATGTTTCCGCTAGGTTGTAAATATGCTAATGTCTAATAAAGTTGAACTGCTTCTAGAAAGTTAAGGTTATGCTTGATCTGGTAGAGTTAGGTTCTGTTGTTGGATGGAGATGCGAGATCTGACTCGTATCCTGTTTGTTGTTGTTCCGTGGAGTTGTGGAGTTGAATGAATCAATATAGAAGTGTCATTTTGTGTGTAACAGGTGATCTAAAATTTTGGTTTCGTCCTATGTATGCCGTTATGCTGCCGAAATTTTCGGAGATCCCGGTTAGTCTGAATAAGAGTTTAGTAATGTCACTAGGTTAGTTTATATTAAAACCTGGGGCGTTACAGATGGTATCAGAGCGAAACCTCTCCCAGTAGGATGTGGTTCGGGGACGAACCAAGGCGGAAGCTGGTGGGCATGTGACGCCCGAGGTTAGGAGGGGTACATGAATGAACCGAGATCACATCCGAATGAGAGGGATCCTGAGGACATGGAAACGGTCAAGATAAAGCTTAAAAGAATTGATAGGTACTACCTATACCAACAAGGTGCACCTTCCTTTTCGGTGGCTCAATCATAGGAACTTTGAAGTTAAGCGTGCTTGGCTTGGAGTAGTTCTATGTTGGGTGACCTCCTGGGAATTTTCCTAGGAAACATGTGAGTGAGGACAAAGCATGCTAGAAGGACCCCGTGTTGGTTTGTGGGAACAGTCTTCACTCTTAGAAGCGGTTTAAGACGAGTATGGTAACGTCACCAGGCCGCAGAGGATGTAGGGGAATGCCGGGGCCGTGAGGTGCCGAATCCGGATTCCAAATCCTGGGCCTGGGGCGTTACAGAGATGCTAAGGGTGTCGAAACTGCCTTACAAACATACATGTTATACTTCTCAAGCAGTTTATGCACATAGCTCTCCTGCGAAATGGTTAACAAACCTTTCTCCCTAACTCTCTTAACATCCATGCCTAAGATTCTTTTTAAAGCACCTAAATTTTTTATTTCAAACTCACTACTCAATTGTTTCTTGAGTTCACAGATTTCAGCATAATCCTTAAACGCAAGTATCATATCATCTACATAAAGCAGTAGATAAACATATGTACCTTTCAGAGATAGTTTCCAATAAACGCATGCATCATATGAGCTCTTGTGAAACCTTGCTTCAAGATAAAGGCATCAAAGCAAATATACCACTGATTACTTCAGTCAATAAATGGACTTGTGAAGGAGACAAACCATATCTTCCTTTCCCTTCACCTCACAGCCCTTTAGTTGAGCCATGTAAATCACCTCCTTCAGATCTCCATGAAGGAATGTTGTAGTGACATTCATCTATTCAAGAAACATATCAAAGTGAATAGCAATAGACAAAACTAATAGAATAGACGAATGTCTTACCACCAGAGAGAAAACCTCATTATAATCAACTCCCTCATTTTGAGTGTGGCCCTTGGCTACTAGCCTAATGCAATTTAAATCAAATGCAAATGCAATTTAAATTCAAATGCAAATGCAACATTCCTTTAACCTTTAAAGGAATGTTAAATGCAATTATAGGAACTATAGGAACTAAATTCAAATGCAATTTAAATCTAAATTCCTACAACCTTTGACATGCATCCTAGGCCTATCAAGGGTCGTCTCACGTAGAGAGTAGCTTGCCTCAACCTAGTTGCAATATCAAATAACTGATTGAATACACAAGCTATAATCGCATAGGGCGTTGATCCTAATTGACTAACGGTCATGTATTGGTTTAAATGGGATTGCATGCCAAACTCAATGAAAATACAACAAGAACATAAGTTATGAACCAGAAAACTCAGCCAATATCATTACAAATCAAAGCATAAATCTAATCCAACGATCTAAAGAAGTTTAGCTACTCATACATGAAGTAAAAACGGTAAATAACATGAGAGAATCCATAGTAAATGACCAAGAATGGTCTACAAACGTGCTGGAAAGTAAAAGAGGCAAATAAATCGTAAAAGGGACCCAAAATCTAACCTAGCGGCGGACTAAACCGAGACCTAATATATATAGAAAACACACCGACGTCGAGAGGTCAGGGCACACAGTCGAGACGCTGCGTACTTTTGTCTTCGGCTCGAAATCTCGTCGGTGTCGAGACGCCAACCTCTAATCTCGACTTCTTGCTCCATTTCTCGGTCTTGTCTCGCTTCTTCTCGGTTCGGGGCTTCAATATTTGGCTTTCGGTGTCATAATTCAGGCCCGCTTTAGCACAATTGGGTCTCTTCACCTCCTCTCCGTCCAAGACATCGAGATGGCTCTAAAAACTCCGTAATTGACCCGAATTAACACCAATTAGCGTGATCGACTCCCGACACGACCTAAGCTCAATTAACCTGTAAATAGGACAAGTAAAGCATAAAATAACTCTAACAAGCTTAGATTAGAGGTGATAAAATAGGACTATTTAGGTCCTATCAGTCTTCTATTTGTGGGCTAGGATCGTGGCAACGTCAAGACGCTGGTATTGTAGCGTCTCGACGCTAGCTCTCAGGTAGACATATGATTTCAGCGTCCTTTTGATTCTTTTTAGCTCCAATCTTGAGGCTCGAATGCTCCGGTCACGTTCTTTAGCTCCACAACATCTCGAGAACTCCAAATTAGCCCGAAAACGTCCTAAGACTCCTGAATTAGCGTCGATTTGGTAAATTGGCCTAATGATCCTGTTGTGCTCGAATTCATATTAAACAAACAATAAACTCATAAAATATAAACTAACAAGATTAAATTAAAGATAATTAAATAGCACATTTTAGGTGCTATCAAATACCCCCAACCTGAATCTTGTTAGTACTCGAGCAAGGCTAATAAACAAGAATATGGATGCAAAAAGATATAACTTCATGACTTAATCCTCATAGCTAAAGTATCAATACGAATGCAATCAAGAGTCATGCACGTGAGACCCAACTGAGAGACAAATCAATTTTTTTCAAAGAACATCTTGCACTAGAGACTTCTGACCCACCTAGAACGAACTCTACTAACCCAGGATTGGTTTATCAAGTTCTCACTCTATCTTCCTCCTACACTGGCACAAGGACTCCCTAGGGAGAGAAAATGAAACAAATTAGACTGCTACTTTCTACCTAGGCGCTTGAAATTAAGGAGCTCCTCACTTTTGCATTCTTTTAAGGCGGGGCACTAGCTTTCACACTACAATACAGGGATCCATAACCCGAGTTTAACCCTTGGTTGGCCTAACTAATCACACGGTAGGTAGCTCTTTTTACCCCTTTTCGCTCATGATTAGTTCAAGCATGTTTTTTCTAATAAAACAAGAAAGATGAGCATAATTTTTTTTTTCTTCTTTTTTTTTTCTCAAGCTCAATCACTCAATTTTTTTTTCATTTTCTTTTAACAGGAAAATTTCCTTTTATTTTTCCAAGGCAAGGTTCACATGCTAATTTGAAAAAAAATTTCTACTCTTTAAACTCATCCCTACACCTATCGGGGTGACAACAGAAGTATAAGCCTAATAAACCTCTCCTAAGCATTCGACTCCTATTCTTAAGCAAGAAAGAAACTCAACCAATGCAAGATATTTCACAATTTTTTTTTTAAAAAGACTCCTTTTTGGGGCACTCATGATTACAACTCATCGAAAGAATACCCATTGATGCAAAATCTAATCATAGGAAATCATTGTCTTGCTAAAACATCTAAAAGCATCCAAAACTCAAGTCAAGCAATGAAAGCATACAATTGGCCTGATGCTCAGGTGCTCAGGGCCCAATAGACAGAAAGCAAAGCGTATTCCACCCCCAACCTAATTCTTACATTGTCCTCAATGTAATACTGATCATGAAATATCAGAGAACAAAATAAGAGAACAGAAAACCTCCCCTGAATTTTTGGCACGATGGTTGGAAGGGAATGATTCTCAGCGCTTCAAATAAATGCTTTTTCACAGGCTTAGGTCATAAAATCCTACAAAACAAAAGAAAGCACACAAACAAAGGAAAAACTAAAAAGCAAACCACTAAAGAAAAACAAACAATTATAACAAAAGAAAAGGGATAGAAATTATTGGGGTGCAAATTTTTAACGTCACCATGGTCGACGAGATCCTGCATCTTTCTATCAGGGCACATAAAAATTCTTCTATTTCTTCGGGCCCTTCTTCCTAGAATCTACAAAACCTGCCAACAGAAGCAGGCTCGCCCATTTCTCATGGGACCCAAAAGATGCATAAATATTTTTTAATTTTTCAATATAAGGAAATAAAGAAGAAAAATCAAAAGAAAAATACTCAAAGGATAAAGACATGGACTCATGAGATATACAGGAAGACGAATCAAATAAAGGAAAACCAAAAGAAATAACATACTCAGACTCGTCAGCCTGAAACTCTATCACCTGAAATTCTTCACTTTTGGGCTCATATTCTTCCTCAATCTCACAGATTTGATCTTGACATGACAATTGAGAATCAAACTCAGCATCGTCGTCCACTAGAAATGGTTCCTCTAGCTCGGTGATCTCTTGGCACTAACACTCCTTATACTCATAGCTCTTTTCTAACTTAGTTATTCTTAATGCCAACTCTGCAGCTTGGTCAAACAAGCTCTGTAATGAAGCTTTAACCTCCTACTGAAACTCAAAAGAACTATTAGTAACTTCAATAATTAAATCTTCAAGAGATTTACCTAAACTAGGAGGCTCGTAATAATAATACGGTGGTCATCCTCTGTCTCGTGCCACTAAAAATTAGTAATTGCATCAACTAACTCTTCAAGAGACATATTTGAGGTGTCACAATACTGAAGAAGTGTATGAGACACTAGCGGAAGCGATTTGGATCGAAGCAACTCAAATTTCATTTAATTTTAGGATTAAAGCAATGCATTTATATGAACGAAAAACAGAGTGTATTTGAAGACCAACCTTTTGGACTGAATTAAAGCACTCCATTGAATGAAATCAAAGACGAGCTTGTTGTGAACAACCACTGTGGTTTTCCCTGCTATTCTCCAACCTTAGAACGAGTTATGGGACTCGAATTTGTGATGAATTTTGGTGTCAATGCTCAAGAACTCAA
Organism: Luffa acutangula; assembly: GCA_036850905.1. Classification (NCBI taxonomy): domain Eukaryota; kingdom Viridiplantae; phylum Streptophyta; class Magnoliopsida; order Cucurbitales; family Cucurbitaceae; genus Luffa; species Luffa acutangula. The sequence continues at coordinate 32,948,010 of CM072092.1, read as the reverse complement.
AGGGAAGATATGAGTTTTGTAGCTACTATTTTGAGAGAGTTTTCTAAACTAAATTGCATGAACTATCTTCAGCAAAAGGCACACCCACCTCAAATACCTCTTCTCTCTTTATAAATGAGGGACAAAAATGAATGTGCTTAATCTTAGATGTCTAATGGAGAAGGAATGCATGAGATGAGTTATGGGATTTGGTGGCATCCAATATGACTTTACCTCTTGAGTTTAAATAACTCAAAATTTGAAATTCAATTCAATTTTTTCAAATTAACTCTTGAATTGAAATTCAATTATCAAATTAATTTTACATTAAACTAATTTTAAATAAAATTAATTTAAAAACAATTAATTAAACCATTTAATTAATCATTACTCCAATATCCAATATTGAATTATTCACCAACCCCGATATCTCTCAATCCCGGTGTACTAATATGAATCTCTATTCACACGATTAATGTTTAAATCGATATGTGCATCAAATACACAATTCTAATATTTAAATCTTATTTAAGTATTTTCGACTCTCTCTAATATAGTATAGTTTAATTCGTAATTAAACTTTAACGTTAAATATATCAAACATAATTTAACGACAACTCTCTATAATGAATTTGAACGTTTCAATTTCTTCATCACACTTGTTCTAAGGTTTATTCTGTATGAGCTAGCAGGGGGACCTAATGGACCTACAGATTATGGGCTCCAACGATCTAAGATTAACAGGCTAAACTCTTTTATCCTAGTTAACCAACATTCGTTAACTACCGGAACACTCCACTATAGCCCGATAGTTGCACTCCCCTCACTGTAGATATATTTTTGTCCACCTGATATAACCATGATTAGTAAGTTGACCCTGTTGGGTTTTATGCCCTAAAATCGTAGATAGTAAATGAAACAAATTAATCGATCTCAATAAGTCGTTATTTGAGTGATTCAGTAATTTGGTTATTGAATAATCGAGTTTGCATTAATAAACCCTAAATCCAATAAACTAAGATCCAAGGTTGTTTAAATGAAACTTGGACTGATATGTAGTGACATACGAGAATCGGTGTCCAAGTAACAACCTAAGTGGTCTATAGTATAGGGATAAAGCTGGGTACCTTATCCTAGTGACACTATGTGATACGACTGTTGCAATTCTGAAGTGGTTAAAAATATGAGATAAATTAACTCCAGATTACTGTGCAAGTATACACAATATAGGAGCAAGTGATAAGTATTTATCGTATCCACAGGGTCTTGAAATGCCTACCTCTATTGATTTAATTTGCCTTTTTAGTGATTTCAAATGGTTGGTTAAATTGATTGGGTTTTTAAAATGCTGAAACAAAAGATATGCGGAAGCAGTAAGTGATTACGACTAGAGAAAACAGAATGAAAACAGGAACAGATTAAGACTTCTGTAATTGTTATAAAGATGCTCCAGCAATTCTTTTGATCCGTCAATCTCCTGCAGTATTATCAGCGGGATCCTCCCAGAACTCCGGATTTTTTGGAATATGTTTCAAAACCAATGAAGCTCTACCGATCAAGCACTAGGCAACTGACTATCCCTAACTCAGTCACTGGCGTTCACCAATACACAATGATCTAGCGTGAATTATCACCACACAACTCCTAAATCATCCCTGAAACTAGGAGAAGCTATACATACCTGCTAGCTAGGCGGGCACATAATGAAAATAAAGATCAACAATAATTCAAGATGATCATGATCAAAATAGAATTTCCAGATTTATAAATATAACAATCACATAATTCTTAACCTATGCCTACAAAGCAATTAGTTCATGATTGGAAACATAAAATACGTTACAATCTCGATAAACACATCCATTATGCGAAATACACAAGAAATACTAATCATTTTGGTAATTGGGGAGATGAAACGGCTGCTCCAAACCACCAAGAACATGGAAGAACTTCGTCTCCTTGAGTGGAATCGCAAATGGTCTTCTTAGATCTCCATTCCACCGTCAATTCGGTCTCCGACCGATTGATTCGGTCTCCAAATCGTGAATGAATTTATCTTTGGCAGCTCCTCCTTTTATAAGATGAGAATTAGGTTAAATTGGACACATGGCAGGCTCTCCTCGCTCCTTTATTCGAAAATAACTCAACAGAAGTCGGTTTGTCAACTTGGCTAACGAGCTGTGACGTGGCAGTTTTGCTGCAGCACAGAATTTGCTCCCTCATGTCGCTCAACAGTATTTTCTGCACAAAATAAATTTCAAAGCCTCCATTCTTCCAAATGGGTTAAAACATATAATATTCATCTAAAACCAACCCTATTAAGCACAAAAGACACACAAATCCCTATAGAATTAAGGCCTAAATAACTACCTTTCGGACAGTTATCACACCCCCAAACTTGAACTATTGCGCGTCCCGAGCAATACTAACTCACCTTCCCTTGAAAATTCAAAACATTAGTCATAGCACAACTCAATCAAAACAGATATTCCAACAATACCTTCAACCTTTACCTGAGCATCCTGCAAAACCAAGCACTGCTGTAGCAAAAGAATTCTTTCAGGTTTGAACAAATAATCACCACCTTTAACTCAATCGTAAGAACTTACCACAACCTAGCTCTATTATCAGACACATTCAAACACATTTTTTTAAGGGATTTATTCTTTTGTTCTTCAGACTTAAAGCAGCCTTACAATCATAAGCTCTTAAGCATGGGATGACCCACTTTATGGTGCAGTATACCCTTGCCTCAAACTTATCACCAATTAGGCTAAATACTCATTGTTAAGCCAAAAAATATTTAGTTATTCTATCCCTTGCTTCTCAGAATGACAACATTTTATGATGAAGCTCACCTAAGCCCTGGGAGACAGAAAACTGCTAGATTATCATTCATCCTTCAAAACTTTTGCTCTATGAATTTTCTCAGCAAAATTTTCCAAAATTTTTATTTTCAGCAATTATTTTTATCATTTTTTCATATATTCTCCTAGGTCATCTTTTGACGCAAAGACAAACTGTGGGTGTCACAAATGTCCCTGGTTACTCAACAACCTAGAAAAATTATTATGAATGAGAGGAATGCTCGAGCAAAACAAGCGGAGTAGCTAAAAGTCCTCCAAACTTTACCGTTGGTAATTTTTGAATTTCAGGTTTGCATTTTTAAATTACAATGGTAATATTAGTTATGGCAGGGCAAATCTTTTCGGTTAGGATTCTTGTTTGCTGCAACCCTATTTATTCGCAATCTATGGTAAGCACGTTTCACTTCGTCTTCTTGATCAAATCTTTGTGCGTGTATTATTCTTTCTTTCTTTCTTTGCATTCTCTGTCAAAACCCTAGTGCACCTTCAATGGCTAAAACAAGAGCTCGAAAAGAGAGGGAGAGTGAGGAAGAAGAGATACCCGTAACTCCCGAAGTTCAGAAAGTAAAAACTAAGAAAAAGAGAACGCCAGAAGAGAAGGAGGCTAAGCGAAGAAGACGACAACAGAGGGTTGAAGAACAAGAAAGAGCGAGAGAGGAGGAGGTTGTTGCAGAAGAAGAAGAAGACCCAAAAGAGTCTGGCAAAACGAATCAAGAAGAGGATGGACAGGAAGTGGCAACTATAGAAGAGGCTCGAGAGGAAATTCGGGCGAAACAGAGTGAGGTGATGCAGACGGAGGCTGTAGAGGAAGAAGACAGAGAGCCAGTTCAGGAGGCTCGTGTGGAGGTTATCATACCTGAACCTCCGAAACGACACCGCATTAAGCGGAAGGCTGGGCGCATTCCAGTGATCAGGACTGATACCCCATCGCCTCCGTCATCAGATTCCGAGAGAGAGAAGGCCGAGCAAGAGGAACGAGAGGAAAAAGAGGCTGAGGAAAGAAGGCGAGAAGAAGCAGAGAAACAGGCAGAGGAGGAACAGTTGCTGAAGCGGAGAGAAGAGAAGGGCAAAAAGATTGCTGAAGCATCAGAGGAGCACGATGAAATAGCAGAGCGACAGGTGCCATACGATCGCTTCGTCAATAATTTTGCTACAGCAAAATACACTGAGCTCCTGAAAAGGGATTTTCTGTTCGAAAGAGGTTTCAGCGGTGATCTTCCGCCATTTCTAAGGACCGGCATAGCTGACCACGGCTGAGAGCTGTTTTGTGCTAAGCCAGAGGATGTGAACGCACAGGTGGTGCGTGAATTCTATGCCAACATTGATAAAGAAGAGGGTTTCCTGGTAATTGTCAGAGGAGTCGAGATAGATTGGAGTCCAAGTGCGATCAACGCACCGTACCATCTTCAAAACTTCCCCCACGCAGCATTCAATGAAATGGCAGTCGCGCCATCTGAGGAGCAGTTAAGTAATGCTGTGAGGGAGGTAGGAATCGAGGGGGCACAGTGGCAATTATCTAAGACACAGAAAAGAACATTCCAATCGGCTTACTTGAAAAAGGAAGCGAACACGTGGATGGGTTTCATCAGGCAGAGGTTGCTTCCGACAACGCACGACTCGACAGTATCCAGGGAACGAATTCTTTTGGCTTTTGCTATCTTAAGGTCTCTCAGTATTGACGTAGGAAAAATTATTTGTAATGAAATAACGTGCTGCTGGAAGAAAAAGGTGGGGAAGCTGTTCTTCCCGAACACAATTACTATGCTATGCAGACAAGCAGGGGTTCCAGTAGAGGAGAGTGATGCAATTCTATTTGATAAAGGGATCATTGATATGCCAAATTTGGCTCGGCTCCAGCGCACGCAGGAGATACGTCAAGGTGGGCTTATCTACGACATCAATACGATTCTAGAACAACTAGCACTTTCGGCCAGTAGGCAGGAGTTTGTTGAGAGGCAAACTTTACCCTTCTGGAACTATGTTAAGAATCGGGATGTCAGCTTAAAGAGGGCGCTGCAGGAGAATTTTTCAAACCCATACCCTGCCCTTCCCATGTTCCCTGACGATCTGTTGAACCCTTGGATTCCGCCCCCACCTGCTGAAAGAGGAGAAGAGAATGATGATGAAGACCAAGGTCAGGAAGATTGATGGATGGAATGATCTTCAGCGAGCATTATTGTTGTCTTATCATTTTGTTTGCTCGCGCATATCTGACCCCGTTTGCTAAATATGTTTGTCTTATTTCTTTTTAATTTTTCTGCGTTAAAAATATATCTCTGCTTTGTAATGTTTTTCTATGATTTTAATGGAATTTCTGAATGTTTCTATTCTATGAGCACTGAGTAAACTCTAACTTAACTAATTCTCTTCTGAATTTTTGAAGCTTGGACTGATTACGCTTAATAGATCAAGGTATTCTGATCTCCAGAAACCTTTTGCTTGAGCATTTCTTCTAGTCTGGACTGTTGCTGCGGCAAGAAGATTTTGACGGTAGTATTGACTTATATGATCCACTTTAAGCTTAATCCTAGTCCCATGTTTAGTTTAAAAATTCAGATAGGAAAATTTAAGTTTGGGGGTATAATTGTTTAATTAATGATTCATTGGGGCCAATGAATAATTCAAGTTTGGGGGACTTTTTGCTACTCCAATTATTTTGCTCGAGCATTCCTCTCCTTCAAAATTAAAATTTGCTAGGTTATTGAGTAACCGGGGACATTTGTGATACCCACAGTTTGTCTTCGCGTCAAAAGATGACCTAGGAAATGTGAAAAATGAGAAAAATTAAGAAAAATTATTTGCTGAAAAAAAATTATTTGTTGAAGATTTTGCTGAAAAAATTGACAGAGCAAAAGTTTTGAGGGATGAATGATGATCCAACAGTTTTCTGTCTTCTAGAACTTAGGTGAGCGTCATCATAAAATCTCGCCATTCTGAGGGGCAAGAGATGGAATAACTAAGGATTTTTGAGCTTTATAATGAGTATTGAGTCTAGTTGGTGATGAGCTTGAGGCAAGGGTATACTGCACCATAAAGTGGGTCATCCCATGCTTTAGAGCTTATGACTGTAAGGCTGCTTTAAGTCTGATGAATAATGAAATAAACCCTCTTAAAAATATGTTTTGAAATGTCTGATAATAGAGCTAGGCTGTGGTGAGTTCTTAGAATTAAGTTGAAAAGTGGTGATTATTTGTCCCTGCTGAAGGAATCATTTTGCTGCAGCAGAGCTTGGTTTTGCAGAGTGCTCAGGTAAAAGTTAAAGGTAGTGTTGGACTGTCTGGTTTGATTAAGCTAATTCTTTGTCTAATGTTTCGAAATTCTTGAAGGAAGGTTGGTTAGTATTGCTCGGGACACGCAATAGTTCAAGTTTGGGGGTATGATAACTGCCCAAAAGGTAGTTATTTAGGCCTCAATTATATAGGGATTTGTGTGTCCTTTATGCTTATTAGGGTTGGTTTTGGATAGATATTACATGATTTAACCCATTTGGAAGAATGGAAGCATTGAAAATTATTTTGTGCAGATTATGCTGTTGAGCGACTGGAGGGAGCAAAATCTATGCTGCAGCAAAACTGGGAACAAAAACTGCCACATCACAGCTCGTTAGCCAACTTCATGAACCGACTTCTGTTGAGTTATTTTCATGATAAAGGATCAAGGAGAGCCTTACACATGTCCTAGTTGACCTAATTCAAGCCTCCCATCCTTCTATAAAAGGAAGTAGCCGTCAAAGTCAAATCCATTCCATGTTTTCCCTTGGAAGCCGAATAGGATAGGGAGATTGAAGATCATCAAGAACACCATCAACCGCAAGCTGATTAGGGAGTTCACCTTCTTCAATAACTTGTAGTTATGGACATGCATACTCAGATTGTAATTCGTATTCCTATGCTTATTATGAACTAAGTAGCTTAGGGTGTTGGTTAGGAATAATGTGATTACTGTGCTTCATCTCTAAGTAATAAATTGACTATCGCATTTTGGTTAGTTGTTGTGCTTAAACTCATTTTATGCCCGCCTGGCCAGCCGGTATGGATAACTCTCTCTAGTTTCAGGGATGATTTAGAGAGTGTGTGGCAATTATCCACACTACGATCATTGTGTATTGGTGAACGCCAGTGACTGAGCTAGGGATAGCCAGTTGTCTAGTGCTTGATCGGTCGTTCTTCATTGGGTTTGAAACATATCCCAAAAGATCTGGAGTTCCGGGAGGAATCCGCTAATAATACTGCGAGAAATGCATGATCAATAATATTGCTAGAGCATATCTTAGAAAAAATCACTGAAGCCTAACCAGCGCCTGTCTTTAATCTGTCTATCTATTTGTTTACTCGTTGTTCTGTCATTTATTTTGCTTCAGCATAATTCCGATAAAACCCAATCATTTTATTATTCTTGAAACCATTAAAAAGTTACACAAAAATAGGTAGAGTGGAAACTCATTCAGACCTTGGATTGATAATATTACTTGCTGCAGACTGTGTATACTTGCACAGGAATTCTAGAGTATTTTATACTATATTTTTACTCACTCTAGGAGCCCAACAATCATGTATGTTAATCAGAGATTGCTCAATCTGAAAGGAAACACATATGTCAATCATAGACTGCTCAATCATATCGAGTATGGTGGGTTTTTTAGAAGTGTCTCATGTGCTAGTTTAGAGAACTATCAATGGTAATTCATAGCGTTAAACATCTTACTTGATTTAACTGCTTCACAACCTTAGCCTTGTAGTGGAGAAAAAGATTGGATACAAGAAAATGAATTTGGCTTAGAGACAAACGAGAATGATAGTCGAACAAAGAAAAAAACCAAGTTTCTTTTTCGAAGAAAAAGGGATGAAGAAGACAAACACGGATCACAAATGCCTTTATAAAGAATCTCTTGAACAATAAGAGATTGAACATAATTTTGAACATTCACATAATCAGAATATGATTCAAGTGAAAATATGTGCTAAGGTGACCCCATTTCTTTAGACAACCACTATGAGAACAAGGAGTAGCTTTCTCAAGAGATCATCTCATATATCTCGTTCCTTCTTTAAGTCAGCTCGAGATCTTTGATGAAAAACCCTTATTACTGTAATCGTCCTTTCCTTGCATGTGATTCTTCTATGAAAATGTGATTCAACTTTCTATTCTTGAATGTAGAGAACTGCTCGAGATTGGAAGATTCTTAATAAGAGAAGTGTGATTCTCTTAACTTGGCCTTTACCCCAGTCTAAAACAGTTTACATAAATGGTAAAATAAATGGTAAAATGACTTTACTGTAGTATAGTGGTGAAGGCCCTAGCCCTAATTTAATAATGACGGTTTTGCCCCAGTATAACGATGAAAACTTTGCCCCAGTGTAGCAATGAAGATTCTTGCTCCAAATGATGATTGACAAAGAAAATCTCCAAATCGTTTGGAGGTGTGACCTCTTGATCTACATTGATTGCCCCAATCATGCATTTCAAGAATTATTTTGGCCTTGTACATTTCTTTTTCTTTTTTCTTTTTCTTTTTCATTTCCTCTTTTTTTTCTTTTCTTTTTCATAACTTTCTTTTTCAGGCCAAATATATTTTTTCATGACTGTCAAAATATAACGCAATCACATGTAGAAGGTCTAACACCTGTAAGCCATCCTTCGCGACTTCAATAATCACTCCATGTTGTTTCTTTGTCAATGTTCCTTGGTACCATGATAGGGTTATTTCTCAAGCAAAACTCAATAAAAGAATTTGAGACTTCGAGACAATTTTTCCAGTTACTAAGTCCAAGTTCCCAAGATTATCATCCTTAGTCTTGGAGTCACCTTCCAAAAGGAGGGAGGACAAAAGATAGAAATACCCGAACTTGAGATGTAACATGCATAATTTGCATTTGTGATTGGCGTAAAAATAACAACTATACTGGTCAAAAATGGAGGAAACAAATCTTTTATTAATCACCAAAGTACACAATGAAGAAAAGAAATATCTCCAAATTGAGAGGGTGGAGATGGTGAAGGATAAACAACTTTTTTAAACAAAATACTGAGACTGAAATGAAACTTTCCAAAACACTTATTGAATACTCTGCAACTTTGTCTAGCCTCTCCAGAGAAAGCCTTTTTCACCACAAATGGTCCTTCATAATTTAGAGTCCATTTTCCTCGATGATCCTTTTGAAATGGAAGGATCCTTTTCAACCATCCATATTAGTTAAGATTAATGCCCCTCCAGAGAAAGCCTTTTTCACCACAAATGGTCCTTCATAATTTAGAGTCCATTTTCCTCGATGATCCTTTTGAAATGGAAGGATCCTTTTCAACACCAGATCTCCCTCTCTAAATCTTCTTGGGCAAAATTTCTTATCATATGCTCTCATCATCATTCTTTGATAGAGTTGACCTCTACTTAATGCTGTTAATCTCTTCTCTTCAACGAAATTGAGTTGTTCATAGCGGTTCTGGATCTATTCAGCCTCTTCAAATTTAGCTTCCATCAAAACTCTTAGTGATGGAATTTCCACCTCAATTGGGAGCACAACCTCCATACCATATACTAAGGAAAAAGGCGTTGCCCCAGTTGATGTACGAACTAACATGCGATAATCGTGTAGAGCGAAGGGAAACATTTCATGTCAATCTTTGTACGTTACAATCATCTTTTCAACAATTCTTTTTATGTTTTTGTTTGCAGCTTCAACAACCCCATTCATTTTTGGTTTGTAGGGGGTGGAATTGAGATGTTTAATCTTGAATTCCTCACATAGCTCACTCATCATCTTTTTGTTCAAGTTTCTAGCGTTATCTGATATTAGGGTCTCAGGGAGGCCGTATCGACAACTGATCTCCTTCTTGATGAATTTGATCACGACCCCTTTTGTCACATCACGATAAGAGGCTGCCTCCACCCATTTGGTAAAGTAATCTATGGCCACCAAGATAAATCGATGTCTATTTGAAGCTTTAGGATCAATGGGTCCAATCACATCCATTCCCCACATAGAGAAATGCCAAGGAGAAGTTAAAATGTGTAACTCGGATGAAGGAGCATGAGTCTTGTCTGCATAAATTTGACATTTATGACATTCTCTTGCATACTTAATGCAATATGTTTCCATAGTCAGCCAATAATAACCAGCTCTCAAAACTTGTCTAGCCATCATATGCCCATTTGCATGGGTACCACAAATTCCCACATGGATTTCTTTCATAATCTGATTAGCCTCTGTGGTGTCCACACATCTTAACAGAACCATGTCATAGTTTCTTTTTTAAAGTATCTCCCCATTGCCAATCTTCTTAGAGTTCGCTTGTCATTTTCTGATGCATTAGGGGGATAGGTTCCGCATTTCAGATACTGTTTGATGTCTTGAAACCACGACTTGTCATCTGACTCATTCTCAATATTCATGCAGGAGGTGGGAACATCTCGCTTTTCGATTTTAATTGGCTGGACCCCTTCATCGAAATCCACATTGAACGTGACTGCTAGAGTAGCCAATGCATCTGCTATCCGATTATTCTCTCTTGGGGAATAATCAAAAGTAATTTGATCAAACTGTTGAGATAATCTTGTTATAAGTTGTTTGTAAGGCAATAATTTAGCATCTTTGGTTTCCCATTCTCCTCTTAGCTGATGAATCACTAGCAAAGAGTCCCCTAAGACCTGGAGCCTTTCAATCTTCATATCTAGAGCAACTTGAATGTGAAAGGGATAAAAGCCCTTGGCAGCGGAAACGAACAGAACCTTAACTATTATTTAATTTGAATTAAAATACCATACGTTAGCAAATAAAATCACAGCAGAAAAAAAACTAAATCATGCTGTAAATTAATTATAAAACATGCTAAAACTCATTAGGAAAAAACTAGATCTAATCTAAATGGATCCTAATGATCCTAGATCAAGAACACTTACTTTGTATGACGTTCTTGATGTGTTTCACCTTTTTTCTTGATGTTTGCAGAAAAATCCAGCAACTAAAAGTCTCTTTTTTCACAGCAAAACTCTTGTGAACACCACCAAAAAGGATGCACCAATATTCTCTTAGAGAATGGAGTTGAGAGGTTTGTGGGAACCAAGTAAATTCTAGGAATTTTGGGGGGAGTTCTCTGAATTCACAGGAGAGGAAAATCACAGAGAAAACTTCTGAGAGAGGGAGAGAGATACACGACTGAGGGAGAGCCAAAAATCTCAGAGACCAAATTGGGATTAAACCCTAACTGAATCACTCAGTTACTAAAAAAACTACTTATCTTACTCCACATCGTGTGTACTGCAGCATGAGTGGGTAGAATTAATTCTTATCAGTTATTATTAACTGATGAGAAAATATTAATTATTAAATTAATTACTATATTAATAATAATTAATTAAATAATATTAAGAAATCCATAAATCACATTTATGTCATCCTCCCACATAACCCATAGTTTTAATCTAAAGTAATTAAATCAAATTAAATTAAATTAAATTAAAACAAAATAATATTAATTAATTCATCAATTAACTAATATTATAATTAAATATCATATACTTAAATATATTTCTCTCTCATAAACTATAGTTGTAATGTACATCAAATGTGCATTAATTATAACCTATAGTTTTTATTATGAATCCAATTCATAATTAAACTTAACATTCAAACACCTTCGAATGTTCTAAACCCCTTTAGAATTTTACCTCAACACCCCTAATGAGCTACTGGTGGGACCTAATGGACCTACAGATCAGAAGCTCCAACGATATGAGATTAATTAGCTAAACTCATTAACCAATTTAATAAATATTCGTTAACTGTGGTTCACTCCACTATAGAACCACAACTGCACTCTTCTCACTGCAGATATATTTCTGTGTCCAAGGATATCGACCGTCAACAGCAAGTTAGCCCTTCACGTGTGTTCATATCCCAGCTAGGTCAAATTACCGTTTTACCCCTGGGCTACGTCTTGGTCCTTAAGTACCAGTGCTCCTCTAATGAACAACCTGTTTGTGGTCCAACCAGCAAAAAGAAATCCCTCTTGTGCCATAAAGAGGGTAGGGCCCATTGTTCAAGACCCGGAGACACCACTTAAGGGAACACACCTCTACTTACCCTAATATCGGGAAGGAGTGAATTCCATCTTGTAAGACTACGTTCCCAGCTCCCCACTCGGTCTTGTCCCCAAAATGGTAGGCTTATTGAGTCGGCGAACAGGCCACTCTCACCCGTACAAATCAAAGGACAATCCCTCATGGACAGGAGTCCATAATCCACTCAGGATTAAGGCCAAGTTGCCTAGGTCATCCTAGTGAAATAGAAACCGAGCTAACTAACGGTGTTACAGTTAGTGGTTAACTATTTTGCAGTCTGGTCTTTGTGCAAACTCATTGCACAGGATACCCCCACTCGCATGTCAACCACATGAATGCGTTGGATCACTACGTTTGTATCAATATACAAAGCGGGCCGTATCCATAGTGTCACCAGGATAAGGTACCCAGCCTTATCCCTATACTACAGACCCTTTAGGCTAAAACTTGAACATTGATCCCCGTATGTCCCTACATACTAGTTCAAGCCTCATTCTATTAGCATTGGATGTTTAGTTTATTGGATTAGGGTTAATAAGACAAGATATAATACAAACATTGAATAATACATCACTTTATTAATGTTCGGTCAAATGTACATTTACTATCTACGAGTTTTAGGGCATAAAACCCAACAAACTCCCATTTGAACTAAAACTCAAGTTACAGGGAAAGTATATATACAATATAATCCAAAGCTGGAAATGGTACATGTATGTTGTACATTACATAAAAGGTAAATATACAAAATACAATAAACTAGGGCATCCTTACACCCATTACACATCTCCCACTTGCCCTAGATTACTCTATATACATGTCTCGCAGACCTAGACTTTCTAGATGACCCTCGAACACTTTAGCCGAGAGGGCCTTCGTAAACGGATCAGCAATGTTGTGCTCGGAAGCAATCTTGGTCACGCCCACATCTCCTCTTTGCACAATTTCACGAATGAGATGATACTTCCTTTCTATGTGTTTACCTCTTTTGTGGCTGCGAGGTTTCTTTGAATTGGCTACAGCCCCACTGTTGTCACAGTATAACGTAATGGGCAAGTTCATATTTGGAACAACTTCCAAATCTGTCAAGAACTTCCTTAGCCAAACAGCTTCCTTAGCTGCTTCACAAGCAGCTACATACTCAGCCTCCAACATGGAGTCTGCTATGCATCCTTGCTTTATACTCCTCCAAACTACAGCTCCCCCATTAAGGGTGAAAACTGACCCTGACGTAGATTTCCTAGAATCCTTGTCAGTTTGGAAGTCAGAGTCGGTGTAACCCGTGAGAACTAACTCCTTAGCCCCAAACACCAACATGTAATCTCTCGTTCTCCTAAGATACTTGAGGATTCCTTTAATGGAAGTCCAGTGGTCTAACCCTGGATTCGACTGATATCTGCTGACAATCCCTACAACATAACAAATGTCAGGCCTCGTGCATAGCATGGCATACATTATGCTACCCACTACAGAGGCGTAGGGAATCCGTCTCATATCCTCAACCTCTTGAGGTGTCTTAGGAGACTGTTCCTTTGACAAGTGAACCCCATGCCTGAAAGGCAACAAGCCCTGCTTGGAGTTCTGCATCGAATATCGAGCCAACATCTTGTCGATATATGTTGTTTGAGACAGAGCTAGCGATTTGTTCTTTCTATCCCGAATAATCTGGATGCCAAGAACATACTGGACCTCACCCAAATCTTTCATTTGGAATTGAGCTGCTAGCCATTCTTTTACGTCAGACAGATACCCTACATCATTCCCCATGAGTAGGATGTCGTCAACATAAAGTACGAGGAAAGCTACTTTATTCTTGTTGATCTTCTTGTATACACAAGGCTCATCAACATTCTGGTCAAAACCATAAGATTTGATCGCAGTATCAAATCTAATATTCCAAGATCAGGAGGCCTGTTTCAATCCATAAATGGATCGATTCAGTTTGCAAACCTTTTGCTCCTGACCTTGGGTTATGAACCCTTCGGGTTGAGACATAAAAATACTCTCGTCAAGGTTGCCATTCAAAAAAGATGTTTTGACATCCATTTGCCATATCTCATAATCATAAAATGTGGTAATGGATAAGAGAATTCTTATGGACTTTAGCATAGCAACTGGAGAAAAAGTTTCTTCATAGTCCACCCCTTCTCGTTGGGTATAACCCTTTGCTACGAGTCTGGCTTTGAAAGTCTGTACTTTCCCAGCAGCATCTCTTTTCCTCTTATAGATCCAGTTACACCCAATGGGTTTGACCCCTTCAGGTGGATCTACAAGTTCCCAAACTTGATTGAAGTACATAGACTCCATCTCAAGGTCCATGGCTTTGGCCCACTCGTCCTTATCTACATCATTCATTGCTTGACGATAAGATAATGGATCTTCTACGCCGTCATCAGGTATGACTACTTGTGTTTCTGTTAAACCCAAGTAGCGGTTAGGTTGTATCACAACCCTCCCACTGCGTCGAAGCTCTCCCACTACGTGAGGAGGACTAGATTGACGAGAAGAACTGCATTCTCCAACAACTCTTGTTGAAGGACCAGGTTCATCAACAACCCTTGTTGATCCTTCTGTAGCTTCTCCTAATACTAACTTACTTCGTGGTCGATGATCTCGAATGTGGTCTTCCTCCAAGAAAGTTGCATTTGTCGATACAAATACTTTATTATCTTGAGGGTCGTAGAAAAGACCACCTCTCGTTTCTTTCGGGTAACCAACAAATTGGCATATTCTCGTACGTGGTTCCAATTTCTTAGGATTTGTCATTAACACATGTGTAGGACAACCCCAGATACGGAAGTAACACAAACTAGGTTTACGCCCCTTCCATAGCTCAAAAGGAGTTTCAGAAACACTTTTTGAGGGAACGTTGTTAAGAATATGTACTGTAGTCGCTACTGCATACCCCCAAAACGAGCTAGGCAACTGAGCATAGCTCATCATATATCGAACCATGTCTAACAAGGTTCTATTTCTCCTTTCTGATACACCATTTTGCTGAGGTGTACCAGGTGCTGAGAGTTGTGATTGGATTCCATGTTCTATCATATAGTCCTGGAATCGCTGATCTAAATACTCTCCACCTCGATCTGATCGAAGTGTTTTAATCGTTTTACCTAACGGGTTTTCTACCTCAGGCTTAAACTCTTTGAACCTTTCAGGAGCTTCAGACTTATGGCCCATCAGGTACAAGTAACCGTATCGAGAATAATCATCTATGAAAGAGATGAAATATTCATAACCACCTCGAGCCTTTACATTCATTGGACCACAAAGATCCGAATGTATTAGTTCAAGTGGTTCTTTTGCCCTATAACCTTTTCCGGTAAAAGGCCTCTTGGTCATTTTACCCTCGAGACACGATTCACAGGGTGGTAAAGATGTATCTTCTATGTCACTTAAAAGTCCATTTTTAACCAAACGATCGATCCGATCGATGTTAATATGACCAAGACGAAGATGCCAAAGATACGTGTTGTTACTTAAAGGAGAAACTTTTTGCCTTTTGTTTTGCGTTTCGGCTGTTTTAAACATTTCATGACTTAAAATAGCCTTAGCATCATTTGGTCTTAACACAAATAAATTATTCTCACGCTTAGGTGAACAAATGTAAACTCCATTCTTTGAAATTAAAGCTTCGTTAAGCAAGAAGGAAACTGAATAACATTGTTCTAGTAAAGCTGAAACAGAAATTAGGTTCCTTTTAATTCTAGGAACCAAGTACAAGTTCTCTAAAATTAAAAACCTATTTCTAAAGAATAATTTTGCAGCTCCCACTGCACGAGCTGAAACGACGTCTCCTGTTCCAACCTTGAGCATCATTTCACCCTCTGCCAGCCGCTGGAAATTATTTCCCTGAAAAGAAGAACAAACATGATTAGTGGCTCCCAAATCCAGTATCCAGGCAAACTCATCATGTTCAACTAGACAAGTCTCTAACACAAGTAAATCGAATTTACCTTCTTTTTCTCTTCTCTTCTCAGCAAGGTAGCGGGGACAGTTGCACTTCCAGTGACCATCTGCATTACAGTGGAAGCATCTGCCTTTGTCGGCCACGACCTTGGCCTTCCCCTTTCCTTGCACAGC
Source organism: Luffa acutangula (assembly GCA_036850905.1). Classification (NCBI taxonomy): domain Eukaryota; kingdom Viridiplantae; phylum Streptophyta; class Magnoliopsida; order Cucurbitales; family Cucurbitaceae; genus Luffa; species Luffa acutangula. The sequence goes on along the minus strand of CM072092.1, from coordinate 32,932,020 downwards.
CTGTGCAGGAGCCTTCCCCTTGTCTCCCTTCCTCTTTTGGATCTGCTTCGATGAAGAAGCCTGGGGCACAGATTTAGTCCCTGAGGATGAACCCTTCAGGAACTTCTTCTTGGAATGGGCCACGTTGGCCTCTCCTTTAACCACATTTTTGCCCTTGCTCTTTTGCAAGGACTCATAAATCTGTAACTCCAAGAGGAGGGTAGTCAGGTTGAACTGAATCTTATTCATGCTCGCGTTCGTCCTGAATGTCAGATAGCTTGCCGGGAGCGAGTGAAGGATGAACGCAACCTGACTGCGCTCGCAGACAACCCCGCCATTTGCCTCAGCTATGTTGAATTGGTTAATCATGTCCAGGACGTGTTCCCGAACAGATTGACCTTCCGGCATCTTGGCATTGAAGACGTTCTTCAAGGCGTCGTGGTGGAGCTGGTAGGACGAAAGTCCAAACATCTCATGCAGGGAATTCATAATCTCCCTGGCAGTTTCCACGTTTTCATAACGCTTGGCCAATACTTCAGATAAGCTGACCAATATGTAGACTTTGACCTTCTCGTTGGCCTTAGTCCAGTGTTCATAGGCGTCCTTAACTGCCTGAGCGGCAGTGCGAGGGGGAACAAGAGGACATTCCTCCGTTAAGACGAACCTAAGATCTTCTACCACGAGTATAGTGTTGAGATTAGATTTCCATTGTGGAAAGTTTTGGCCTGTTAGTTGTTCGTTTTTAAGCAAGGAGATAATCGAGGAAGACATTGCTGAAACACAACAAACAATTGACCGTATTAGTTATCTTTGCCTTAACCCATCACACAAGCAATACAAACAATTGCATATATCCAATTAATTTTGCAAACAAACAATCAAAGAACCCTAATAAAACTATGATTGTGTTTCGCAATGATGCTTTAGAGGTTTAGAAGAACAGCCACCGAAGGGTGATCAGTTGTTCCTCCTCTAAAATGAGACTCTTCTTAGTCAATTTCTAATACCAGAATAACTCATATTCCATTAGATATTAACCACCGTTGTTCGGTCAAGGATTTGTCAACAAATTAACTCCTCCCCGTAAGTGTAACCCTCCCACTTTCAGATCTCAGAGGCACGGACCAACAGGCTACCGTTAGGAAAGACAACTGTTGGTAATTAGCCTAAGCGACCCTATCCTATTCAGGAGTTCACGGTGTTCCGAATCCTATGATCAGGCCCTCCGAAGGGGTGGTTGCTCCAGGGCAACACGCAGGCGGATCATAGGAATCTCACGTTGTGACCTAGGGGTGGAGACCGAAGGATACGTTGACACGTGTCCCGCTCCCACTTACTATAGTCACTTTCCCCATTCACCTTGGTATTGACCCATGCAAACACTCTCCGAGACACGAAGCCGAGCATGGATCTCACGGTGTGAACTATACAGGGACGCAGGAGCAAAACTCGATTTAAATCAAGTTTTGTAATTTTCCTCCCAGTAAAGTAACCTATTGGGTATTTTAGGGTTTGATTTAAACCTAGATAAATTCGGCTAAGTCATTTATCTAAGTCTAGTCCTATTATAACTCTTATAAAAAGACCTAATGTCTAGGTTTATTAAACCAATTTAATTTACCTAGCGACATTATTCTAACATTAACCTGAGATTAATTCAACTCTGGTGATCCAGATCAGTTCCCAGGTAGGAGGTGTTCCGTATACCGTCAACTTAAATACCTCCAATCCTTAGACAGAACTTCACTGGTAGAGTTCCCTTATAATCACAGGAATGTTGTCCTACTTAGTTCATTAAAACTATTTTAAAACTAAGTAAGAATTTCTAATCCTATTAGAAAATGATCTTAGGTCTAATTAATTTTAACTTGATAAAATTAATTCATTTTAACCTAAGATCCTATGTTAACATGCATATCTTGATTATAGATTGACGGTTTCTAATCATAAAATTTTAAACTATTTCAAAATTTTAATGATTAGCCCTATAATCATGCATACTATAGTCTTAAAAACAATTAACAATCATATTCAAGTTAATGAAATTAAAACTATAGAACTTTGCACTGCTTGAAAATTAATATAACTTTTATATTAACCTATGGATGTATCATGCTCAATGCAACTTGATTTCCATTTTTTAATAAATTAACAATTAATTATTGCCAAAAAATGGTAAATCATAGTAGCATGCTGCAAACAATTCATTTTAATATAACTCTTATATTAAATCTATGTAATTGCATGCATCATACTTTTCCATTTTCATGAATTTAATATAACTCAACTATATATTAAAAACTCATGAAAATCAAACCATGCATTTCAATCATATATTATAATCTAATTATAACATACATAAATGCATGAACATGCTTTATAACCTAAGGTGGGATTTCTAATTTTATATGACATCCATAAAGCATATAAAATAGCATATGAACCGATTAATTGGCCTCTAGGACAAAATTAAAGCTAAATTACAATAATAAAGCAAAATTCTATCGTATTACAACCTTCTGCAGCCCCGAACCGGATCAAAATTGCTTTAAAATTTCCAAAACCGCTCGAACCAGCTCAAAACCGCTCGAATCGGACCGGAAAACCATGAAACCAGCGTAAAAAACTGCCCAGTCAACGAACCAGGCGGACCAGTCAACGAACCGGACAGGAAAGTCAACAAACCGGCGAACCAAACGGCGAACCGCGCCTATCCGAATAACCGGGCGACGCAAACTGGACCGCGCCTCATGACGTCAGAGTCCTCCATGCTGACGTCAGCCCTCGTCTGCACGCGTGAATCCGTCCGTTTTTTCGTTTTTTTTTTTTTTGAAATTTCTGGACAAAAACTGCACTGTTCCAGCCGCAATTCTTCGCCGTTTTCCGCCGTTTTTGGCCAATTTTGGTCTCGATCTTCTTCGTTCTACAGTCTAAACTAGACTTGGACTTACAGAGACTCGATTTACAATTTAATTGCCCAAAAAACGCAGGGGCCTTTACATATGATCGCATAAAAAAATTGTAAATCTAAGGCCAATTAACCTCCAGTTCATAGCAAATTAACATACATTATGCAATTAAATCCCACCTAAAACCAACGCAAATTTTAATTCAGAAATTAAATTACAGAGAAGGCTCTGATACCAATTGAAAGGGATAAAAGCCCTTGGCAGCGGAAACGAACATAACCTTAACTCTTATTTAATTTGAATTAAAATACCATACGTTAGCAAATAAAATCACAGCAGAAAAAAAACTTTAAATCATGCTGTAAATTAATTATAAAACATGCTAAAACTCATTAAGAAAAAACTAGATCTAATCTAAATGGATCCTAATGATCCTAGATCAAGAACACTTACTTTGTATGACGTTCTTGATGTGTTTCGCCTTTTTTCTTGATGTTTGCAGAAAAATCCAGCAACTAAAAGTCTCCTTTTTCACAGCAAAACTCTTGTGAACACCACCAAAAAGGATGCACCAATATTATCTTAGAGAATGGAGTTGAGAGGTTTGTGGGAACCAAGTAAATTCTAGGAATTTTGGGAGGAGTTCTCTGAATTCACAGGAGAGGAAAATCACAGAGAAAACTTCTGAGATAGGGAGAGAGATACACGACTGAGGGAGAGCCAAAAATCTCAGAGACCAAATTGGGATTAAACCGTAACTGAATCACTCAGTTACTAAAACAACTCCTTATCTTACTCCACATCGTGTGTACTGCAGCAATAGTGGGTAGGATTAATTCTTATAAGTTATTATTAACTGATGAGAAAATATTAATTATTAAATTAATTACTATATTAATAATAATTAATTAAATAATATTAAGAAATCCATAAATCACATTTATGTCATCCTCTCACATAACCCATAGTTTTAATCTAAAGTAATTAAATCAAATTTAATTAAATTAAATTAAAACCAAATAATATTAATTAATTCATCAATTAACTAATATTATAATTAAATATCATATACTTAATTATATTTCTCTCTCATAAACTATAGTTTTAATGTACATCAAATGTGCATTAATTATAACCTATAGTTTTTTATTATGAATCCAATTCATAATTAAACTTAACATTCAAACACCTTCGAATGTTCTAAACCCCTTTAGAATTTTACCTCAACACCCCTAATGAGCTACTGGTGGGACCTAATGGACCTACAGATCAGAAGCTCCAACGATATGAGATTAATTAGCTAAACTCATTAACCAATTTAATCAATATTCGTTAACTGTGGTTCACTCCACTATAGAACCACAACTGCACTCTTCTCACTGCAGATATATTTCTGTGTCCACGGATATCGACCGTCAACAGCAAGTTAGCCCTTCACGTGTGTTCATATCCCAGCTAGGTCAAATTACCGTTTTACCCCTTGGCTACCTCTTGGTCCTTAAGTACCAGTGCTCCTCTAATGAACAACCTGTTTGTGGTCCAACCAGCAAACAGAAATCCCTCTCGTGCCATAAAGAGGGTAGGGCCCATTGTTCAAAACCCGGAGACACCACTTAAGGGAACACACCTCTACTTACCCTAATATCGGGAAGGAGTGAATTCCATCTTGTAAGACTACGTTCCTAGCTCCCCACTCGGTCTTGTCCCCAAAATGGTAGGCTTATTGAGTCGGCGAACAGGCCACTCTCACCCGTACAAATCAAAGGACAATCCCTCATGGACAGGAGTCCATAATCCACTCAGGATTAAGGCCAAGTTGCCTAGGTCATCCTAGTGAAATAGAAACCGAGCTAACTAACGGTGTTACAGTTAGTGGTTAACTATTTCGCGGTCCGGTCTTTGTGCAAACTCATTGCACAGGATACCCCCACTCGCATGTCAACCATATGAACGCGTTGGATCACTACGTTTGTATCAATATACAAAGCGGGCCGTATCCATAGTGTCACCAGGATAAGGTACCCAACCTTATCTCTATACTACAGACCCTTTAGGCTAAAACTTGAACATTGATCCCCGTATGTCCCTACATACTAGTTCAAGCCTCATTCTATTAGCCTTGGATGTTTAGTTTATTGGATTAGGGTTAATAAGACAAGATATAATACAAACATTGAATAATACATCACTTTATTAATTTTCGGTCAAATGTACATTTACTATCTACGAGTTTTAGGGCATAAAACCCAACAGAATGCCCATTGAACAAGCTTCGTATTCAGCCATGTTGTGCATACAATCAAATTACAGCTTAGCAGTGAGAGGGAATAATTTTCCTCGAGGCGATATTAATATTGCGCCTATTCCGTGACCCAATTCATTCGAAGCCCCATCAAAGAACATGGTCCACATATCTGGATTTGATATTTCTTTCTCTATTGCTACAGTGAGGATATGTTCATCAGGGAAGTCGAACTTCATCGGTTCATAATCCTCTATAGGTTGTTGTGCCAAATAATCAGCCAGAGCGTTCCCCTTTATTGACTTTCGAGTCACATATGTGATGTCATACTCGGATAAAAGAACTTGCCACCTTGCAATTCGTCCCGATAAAGATGGCTTCTCGAATATGTATTTCACTGGATCCATTTTTGAAATAAGCCATGTCGTGTAATACAACATGTATTGCCTTAAGCGATGTGCAACCCAAGCAAGAGCACAACAAGTTTTTTTCCATCGAGGAGTACCTGGTTTCACAATTGGTGAACTTTTTGGCTCAAATAGTATATAGCTCGCTCTTTCCTACCAGAGTCATCATGCTGCCCCAGTACACATCCCATTGCACTTTCTGTTACGGTGAGATACAAAATGAGCGGACGTCCAGGCATTGGTGGTACGAGGATCGGGGGGTTTCGTAAATACTGCTTAATTTTATCAAAGGTCGTTTGACAATCTTCATTCCAAATGACATCATTGTTTTTGCGAAGCAACTTGAAAATAGGCTCACATGTTGCGGTCAATTGCGCTATAAACCTAGCAATATAATTTATCCAACCCAAAAATCCTCTAACTTCTTTCTGTGTTTGGGAGGCGGCATTTCCAGAATTGCCTTAACTTTGTCAGGGTCAACCTTGATACCTTCTTGGCTAACCACAAATCCTAACAATTTACCAGAGGTTGCCCCGAATATACATTTGCTCGGATTGAGGTTGAGCTGAAACCTTCTCAATCGATCGAACAACTTGCGAAGAACGGTTGTATGTTCTTCCTCCTCTTTTGACTTGGCAATCATATCATCTACATACACTTCAATCTCCTTGTGCATCAAATCATGGAATAAAGTAACCATGGCTCGCTGGTAGGTGGCCCCAGAATTTTTCAAACCAAACGACATAACTTTGTAGTAGAATGTTCCCCACAAGGTAATAAATGTAGTTTTTTCCTGATCTTCAGGTGCCATTTTTATTTGATTGTAGCCTGAAAAACCATCCATAAAAGAGAAGGTAGAGAAACCAACAGTGTTATCTACCAACACATCAATGTGAGGGAGTGAAAAATTATCTTTAGGGATTGCTTTGTTTAAATCCCTATAAACCACACATATCCTAACTTGCCCATTCTTCTTTGGTACAGGAACAATGTTTGCAACCCATTCAGGATAATTGGACACAGTAAGAAATTCAACATCAATTTGTTTCCTGACTTCATCCTTTATCTTAATTAACATATCTGGCTTCATCTTTCACAACTTTTGCCTTACTGGTTTGCATTCAGGTTTGAGTGGTAGATGATGCATTACAATATTCGTGTCCAGTCCCGGCATGTCCTGATAGGACCAAGCGAAAATATCAACATATTCTTTGAACAAATCAATAAGCTTTTTGCGAGTTTCTGTAGAGACATTAGTGCCAATTTGAACCTCCTTGACTTCTGCTTGTGAGCTCAGGTTAATTATCTCTGTTAACTCTTCATGGGGGCCCAATACTTTTTCCCCTTCCTCTATAATTTCTAACAACTCAGCACTAGGTTCAAAATCTTCTTCGTCCTCGTCAGACTCAACATTGTGTATAGGAATATCAAGTTCGTATTGAGAATCGTTTGCACATTCAATCTCAGTATTACTGCGTAACATGTTGATAATTTGACATAGAGAGAAAAGAGAAGAAAAGAAGAGTAAATATTTTGCCATGGAGAGTGTAATATGCAATAGCAAAACGAAATGAACTAAAATCTTCATTGAATGATGAAATTTACTTGAACACATAGAAAGAAGTCTGGAAAATGAAATGAGTAAAATGACTAACCTAACTTGAAATTTAAAATTGAAATTGCAATAAACAATAAAAAGTGGTCAATTACTTTGACATTTTAATAGCAAATGACGGTAATTCAATAGTACTCCAATTGTTGAGCTCGAAGTTTTCTAGGCACGGGTAGATCCATGGACCCAATTCTTACTCTTTAGCCACTACTGCAACTGCAAAATCACCTGGACGAATTATACCAGCACTTTCAAATGAGTGGTAGAGATGAGGGATGACTTTTTCTCCATATTCTGGTTCACGACTTTCAAATCTGGCCAAATGCCTCTTTTTTTCTCGCTTCTGTACCTTGATCATATATGCTTTATCCGGCTTATATCCAAGCCCAAATCTTTTTGTATTTTTTGATAGGCTTAAAACATCATCTAAATGACTGTTGCTTTCCTTGAACGTCATGACTGAAGATTGAGATTTAGATTTCTTTGCTTTCCCCATATAGAGTCGTAGCACTTGCCACCTCGAATGTTTGAAATGATGACTCAAAAGCTTCCTCTGCTGCATCAATATATGGCATTGAAGCTGGCCTAGAAACCAAGATATCCTCTTGACCAAATACAATTACTAGGCTCCTTCCAATTGAAAACTTGAGTTTCTGGTGCAGTGATGATGGGACAGCTCCTATAGAATGTATCCAAGGCCGCCCTAATAAGAAACTGTAAGCAGAGAGGATATCCATAACTTGGAAGGTTATGTTAAATGTGCATGGGCCGATTGGTATTGGAATCTCAATGTCACCCACCACCTGACTGCGTGCCCCATCGAAGGCCCTTACTACTATGGTACTTGGCCTCATATGGGACATATCCACTGACAATCTTTCCAACGTTGATTTTGGGATTATGTTCAAAGAAGATCCATTATCCACCAGGACTTTTGCTACTAAAAAGTTCTTGCACTTGACTGAAATATGAAGTGCCTTCGTGTGTCCTGTGCCTTCAGGCGGTATCTCATCATCAGTGAAAGTTATGGTGTTGTGAGCAGTTATATTCCCCACGATATTATCTAGACCATGTGAAGTGATGTCCTTGGAAACATATGCTTGATTCAAAGCTTCCAATATCGTGTCTCGATGCGAATCAGAGGATAGGAACAAAGATAATATGGAGATCTTAGCAGGCGTCTGAGCTAGTTGTTCCACTACTTTGTATTCACTTTGCTTAACCAACTTTAGAAACTCTTGAGTTTCTTCTTCGGACACAGTCTGTTTGCCCCTTGGTTTCTTCATCACTGTTGTTTCTTTGGGCTTGACATTGCTATTTGTATTACTTTCAACTTTCTCATTATTCTCTTCTATTGTATTCTTTGAGCACTTCAATAACTGATCTGAAGTGTAACATTTCCCACTCCGTGTTATGCCTCCCGTTCCGAAAATGTTGTCAACTAGAAGTGTTGGCGTTTTTGAGTTAATAGTTACTTTGTACTCATAAATCCATGGTACTGCCTTAGAACTCTTGTACTTGAAAGGAGCCGACCTGAATGGTGATCGATTTTGGATCATGAGTAGTAGTCTTCTCACGGTAATAGATCGTGAGTGGCTTCAGTTTGAAAGATGGATTCAAATTTTCTTTAGGCAACAATTCTTCCACAGCGCCTATTTCATTATCCTGGTGATGGGCTTGGGCAACCACAAGAAATTTTGAATCCACCAGTTCTTGGACCCTTTTATGAAAATGATGACATTGTTCCAAAGAATGTCCCTTTGCCCCAACATGAAATAGGCAAGTCAGATTATCATCGTATTCCTCATTAACAAGGTCCTTATGTGCATGCTCGATCGATATATATCCGTTAATGAGGAGAATCTCAAAAAGCTTCTCCTTGGGAGTCTTGATCTCTGTAACATCTATCTTCTTGATAATATCCTGACATTGATCTATTGCATTGACCTGATGATTTGGTAAAGGATTATTATCAACATTGGGTCCCTCCTCTTTTTTGAAATATAACCATTCGACCTTAATGAGCTCTTGCACCCTATACTTCAAAGCAATGCAATTTTCTGTAGAATGCCCAACAACACCTGCATGGTAATCACACCTTGCATTAGGGTCATACCATCTTGGATAAGGGGGTTGTAGTGGAGCAACAGGCTTGGGTGCCAACTGATGGTTCTGAATTAACTAAGGCAAGAACTCAGTATATGTCATCGGAATCAGATCAAATTGGGCTTGCTTATAAGGTGCTCAATTATTTTGCTGACCTGGAGTGACTGATTGTTGTTGTCTATGAGACTGAAAATTTTGATTCATTTGAGGTCTGGTATTTTGGGCATAAAATGGGGAGTACTGCGCTGATGCATTATTAACCTGGTGTGGATAGTATCCGTATGTAGGTAAATAATTCGAAGGATATTGTGCCATGGGATTGTTGAAGTCTTGGGGACTTGAAGTCTCAAGAGTCTTTGGTCTTCAAGGATTGTTGAAGTCTTCTAGTCTTGAAGGACCTTCAGTCTTCAAGAAGTCTTGGGGTATTGAAGTCTCGAAGAGTCTTTGGTCTTCAAGGGTTGCTGAAGTCTTTTAGTCTTGAAGGGTCTTCAGTCTTCAAGAAGTCTTGAGATCTTGAAGTCTTGAAGAGTCTTTGGTCTTCAAGGAGGAGGAATGAAGCTTCAATCTTCAGAGCTTTCTGAGAGCTTCAATCTTTCTTCTCTTGCTTTCTTCTCTTGCTTTCTTTCTACCCCCAGAAAATGGAAGAGAACCCCTCTATTTATAGAGTTCTCGTTGGATGGGCCCTGATGACTTTTGGGCCAACAACTTGGGCTTGAGCTTTATTGGTCTTGGGCTCAACTATTTAACCATAGGTCTGATTCATATATGACCCAAAACCATATGACCAAAATATTTAAAATACTCAAATTTGATCCAAATAATTATTTCTTTTTTAATTAATTGGTCAAATTAATTAATTTGATCAAAATAATTTAATTTTAATTAATTGATCAAATAGAAATTTGGCTCTATAAACTTATAATTGGCCAACTTTGTCTTCAAATTAAATTTGTGACACATGTCAATTTATAATTGGTCCCAAATTTAATTATTTGCAATTTCGTCATTAATTTTAAATAATGACGTGGCAATTTGTGATTGGTCAAAATTTCTCCTTCAACATTTAGTTTTCAAAGAATATTCTTTGACAAAAACTTTAATCCTTTAAAAGAGAACTTTTTTTTTACAAAGTCTAAGCTTTTTTTTTTAAGAATTTTCTTTGACAAAAACTTAAATTCTTTAAAAGAAAACATTTTTTAAACATAGTTTAAGCTTTTTTTTTTTAAAAAAAATGAAGAACAAAAAAAAAAAAAAACAAGAAAAAACAAGTGACACTAAGAAGAGTGGACTTTGAAACCTATTTTCCATGATTTACCCTTTTATTCAAACTAAAGATGACAATACAAAATCATGAAATGAATATGAAGTGAGCTAGAGAAATTTTAACCCTAATGGATAAAAATGTCCCCAAATTAATCCAAATGTTATAAAATAACAAATGAACTAACTTGAGTGAGGATTTTTCATGCGCCTGCACGAGGGCAATTATGTCCCTCCGAAGGTCGACACTACTACATCCTCGATCCTAATCCTAAAGATAAAGCCCGGGTATAGAGCTGTGGTTGTGTGTGATATGCTGAAAGTATAATATGAATTAACAATACATTCATTAAAGCACAAAATATACTCACACAAGTCACTCCAACAATAACTATGCAAAAAATAAGATGGACCACAATAAATATATAAATAACAAAATGAATCGAATAATAAAAAAATTGAAAACGACCTTGACCCTTTTAAGAAAAATTCCCAGTGGAGTTGTCAAGCTGTCGCAATGTCATCGCGACGCGGAGCGGCCGATGTCCTTTCCTAAGGGTGTAACGCCCCAGGAATTTTTTTTGACTAATCCTAGCAACATTACTAACGCTCAACCCAAACTAACCGAATGCATCGAAAATTTCGGTAGCATAACGACATACATAGGACTAACCCAAAATTTTTATATCACCTGTTAAACATAAATCACACTTCTATAATCCAAACAAACACAACTACACAGCGTCACAGCTCCAAGGCAACTCATCAAGCCCAAAACTCCACAAATATAGCGAGTCAGACCTCACATTCACAACTAACTTCCGAAATATAAACTTACTAGGTAAAAGCATGCAACTCGATTATTAGCACGACGTAGCTTTATCAAATAAGGCATCGAACTTCAAGTAAAACTTCTCAAAAGCTAAACCTATCCTCTCAAAACAAAACAACTAAACGAGCCTCTGAAAGAAGAAACATAACACTATCCCTTACAACCAGAAGAATAAAATTACTTTAATAACCAAAATAGAAAAACTAATTTCTAGATAACAAAAATGCCTAGGCCAGTGGAGTCACTCCTCGTGCACCTCCTCAGCACCACCGAGCTCATCATATGCAAACTCACCTGCATCATCTAAAAATGTTGGGGGGAGAAAAAGGGGGGGGTCAGTACAACCACGGTACTGGTAAGCAGCTCACACCCGGCGAGCCATCAAACATCAAACAACAACATCAACATGCTAGGCACACGCATCCAACATACTCTTAAGCAATAAACACATAGTCATGCTCCATAAAACGATAACTCATCAACAAAACTCGTGATAACTCAAAGAACGACTCATGTAAACACACGACATGCTATGCATCCCACATGGATTCCGCGCCATGCTCGCTTTCTTAGCACATGATTTACGCGTCATGCCACGCACCAATGCACATGAATTCCGCGCCATGCAACGCAACTTAACACGTGATTTCCGCGTCACGCTCCGCACCAAAACATGATTTCCGCGTCATGTAACGCACTCACACCCAACACATGAATTACGCGCCATGCGCAGCGCACACTCGCACGTGATTTACGCTTCACGCTCCGCATTCACAACCCACACGTGATTTACGCGTCACGCTCTGCACCAATAACATGATTTCCGCGTCATGTGGCGCAATCTTAACACGTGATTTTTGCGTCACGCTCCGCTCACACAACCCGACTCACCTCTCAATGAGCACACAAGACCATGCAACTTGACTATCATGCAATATAGCTCAAAAGCAATAAGACAACGTGCTTAAAACAACCAACAGTTCATCATGCTTTAATATCGATCAAACAACACTTCTAACACATAAATCAAATTCCATAACAAACAACGAGACAACGAGGCATACTAGAAAAGTGATAAACAACAAGCATGCTCATGCAGTCAAACAGACTCAACAGATAGAAACTACTTACCTATAAAACGCTCCTAAGAGATCCTAAACCAACAAACGAAGCCCCTAAACAACAGAATAATCGCTTAAGGAACAGAACCCAAGCCTAAGAACCTATTTAAAAACCAAAGAACGCTTAGAGAAGGGATTTCTTACCGAAACCACTTGATTCTTAACCGGACGAGCCTAAAAGAGCTGAACTGCAAGCAACAACCTACTAAGAGTTAGAAAACAACTTAGAGCACCTAATAGACTTGAGGAAAGGAACTAGGGATGCCGGAATTTACCGCTCAGCGCTCAAACAACCTTGAGAACAAGCTGACTTGTGTTCGAAACGACCCAACAACCAAGATCCCAAGTCACCGGGTTATGGGTAACAAAAATCAAGGCCTTTCGAGTTGTGGGTACTCACCAAACACGATCTTTGAGATCAAATGCTCGATGAACAACAACCGAACACACTTAAATCCTGCAATTATAATGCCGATAATGAATGGGTATCGATTAAAACATGGTTTTAAGGCTTTAATCTCTAATGGGTATTGAACACTTAAGCAACAAAACTAAGAACAACATTGAACCTTACCCAACGGACCCGATATCATGTAATACGGTTTATAATAACCTCGAACAACGCACTAGAACGATCCTTGGGCAGTGGGTATTCAAGTCGATGTGTTTCGAACCTAATCGAACACCTAGACGGTGCTGCAGATCAGAAAATCGAACACCATTAAACTTTTCAGCACATAAACCATTGGGCATTTTAGTTCTAGCATTAACCAAGGATAGGTAAGTGCCTAAACTTATCGAAACTGCCAATCGCTGTTGGAAACGCCCAAGAATGCCGCTGGACAGAGGCGAAATCAGCTGGAACGAGGACGACGGGACTCTTAATTGTTAGGCACGCAAGATCTAACCAAAAAGAACCTAGAGGAACTTGGATCCAACCTTAAACCACAAGGAAAGGAAAGAAAAAGGCTTACCCACGACTTCCTAAGGCTAAAACGCGGAGGAAACGATGCTACGAGCTGCTGTCCGCGCAAGATCTAACCAATACGGGCAAGAAGGAGTTAGATCGGGCCTTAATGAATACACATGAGTGAGTTTGAGACTTACCCATGAGGTTGCCTGCTGAAAAACGGCGCAAAAATGAGGACTCACGCGACGGGCTGCAGCGCGACTCAGACGGCGGCGACGCTACACCACGAACAGAACGGCGCGACGAGCACGACGACGGCGGGAGATGCGGCCGAAGATGAAGAACTCGAGGGAGAGAGCTGCGAGAGAGAGAGATGCCAGAGAAGGGTCCTCGCGTGGCTAGCGACGCAAGACGAAGCTGAAGGAGAAGGGGCTAGCAACCAGAGGTTTCACGAAGAAGAAGAGGAACGAGAGATTTCGAGGGGGGGCGACTGCTTCACGATAATGAGAGAAAGAGAGATGGAGAAGGGCTCTAGGGTTTCTTTTCTTTTTTCCACTTTTCCTAAACTTGAAATAAAACTTGGACCAAAGAAAGCCCAATTTTAAAAAAGAATTAGGACTATCTAAGATTCGATTTCAAAACGCCAATTTGGATTTTAATCCAAATCTTAGCTCTTAAAGAATTCAGGATTAAAATTGATTAGAAAAAGTTTGAGTCTTTTGATATTTAAAATAAATATCAAATATTAAGCCTCTAATTTTAGGAAATTTAAAGATTTAATTAAAAATCTCTTTCCCCAAAATTTTAAAAATTTAGCTTAACGACCCAAAGCCAAAGTTAAATTCTAATTTTCCCAAATTAGAATAAGAACGCCCAATACATTCCAAAACGGCTCGACTTCGAAACGCGGGGCGTTACAATCTCCCATCCTTAAGAACTTTCGTCCTCGAAAGTTGAATATCTAACTACATTGGAAGACTAGTCTTGATTCCAACACTTACTCCTCAAGCCACTTAATACCAACGACTTTTTGCTCGCCAAGCTACTTTCCTCTAGAATTCCAAAGTTTAAAGCTAAGGCACCAGGAGAGTGGTTGATGAACGGATAGCAACTCCAAAATGGCTTCTGTTGCCAACTCACTAGCTTCCACTAGATTTATAGGAGACGGAAGATCTGACCGAAGCAACAAGACATACTAAGCAAGGCTAAGATCTCACATCACAGAGATATGAGATATCAAGGCATCAAAGGAAGATACCTTAGCGGTTCTAACTCGAGATTTGCCTGACAGACAAAAGCCACAGAAATGAAGGAATGACTTGAATCGAAACAAATAATACGAATTCAAAGACACTCAGAACCAAAATAGTTCATAGAGTGATATAATAAAGGCATGAAGTGGAAAGCAAGAGACATGCAACAGATCAAGCTATAGAGAGCGTACCTGGCGCTACATCATCGCCAACTTCATCCTTCTCTTTTATGAGCGCAAAGACACGTGCCCTTTACTTGACAGCATGCCCTGGCGCTTGAGGGGCTCTCAAAGCTGGCTTCTCTTGATTAGGCTCGCCTTTGGTGGGACACCATTTCGCATAGTGCCCTACCTTTCCACACTTGAAAAAGACTTTCTCACCTATGTCACATTGACCCACGTGGTGCTTGCGGCACACGTTGCACAAGGGTATGGCAGGAGCCTGCCTCTCAGGTTGCTGGCATTGAACTTTCTGCGGTTGATTCTCCATTTGAGCCTGCCTCTCAGGTTAATTGATCCATTTGTGCCTAAGTGAGAAAAAAAATCATTAAGTTTCCCTTCCGGTATTCGTTATGCGTTTAGCAGTAAACTATCAATTTATTATTTGACTACTATATGCGTGAAGTTCAGTTTTCTTAATACTTACAAGGGATTGCGTTAGTCACAACGCAATCAAAGCTCAAGCATGCAATATCTTTTAGCGGTAATGATTTAATGCTACCAAGACTACATGACATGCGCTAACTTGTTCTACTTAGAGAGATCCATATGCATTACCTGTCAAGGATTTATCATACTGTTACCGCATCCGGCTGGCCAAGCGGGAATTAGCAATGAAAAGATTAATGCAACTAAGTAGAAAGCAATCAATGTTTCAATTAAACCAAAATATGCGCTTACAGGTTGTACTTATTGCCACATGAGGCGCTTGCGCTAAGCCTTGAAGAGAAGAATTAGCTCATGTGAGCAAAACAAAACTGTATGAGATAACACATTACACACAAGTTTGCTCCCATTTACAACTTTCTGCAGTTCCTTCTTGATTTCCTTCCCTTGCTCTCCCTTTTTTTGTTCATCTTTGGACTTCTATTTATAGGCAAAGAAGATAACTTCATTAAGTAATAGCCACTTGCTTGATCATCATTAGGCAACTTGCGCCTTTCTAATCTCCTTTTTTATCCCAGTTGCTCTGGCTGCGCCGACGCTGTCTTTTCATCCATCTTTTTCTGTCTCTTGATCATCTTGGAAAGTGTGCCTGCGCTGAGAAGATACTTAAAACAACCAGATTACCTGCGTTAGCGCTCTGTATTTTATAATTTCTTATCGCATACACAAATATAGCCTGCCGCTTATAACAAAACACTTTTTCTTTTCTTTATGCTCTAAGATAACACATCGGAGGTTCTTTTAGCCTTCTTTTAGCCTGAATTTAGAGGATAAATAACTTGCATTTCGCAAGCTATCAAACCCCCAAACTTAAACTATTGCTTGTCCCCAAGCAATGCCTATTATCTACTTTGCGAGGATTACTCAACTCTCTATTGCTTGCGATCTTGGCATCCTCTTTTCTCTTTTTCTTGCACGCATTACTTCAATAGATTTGACTTTTGTCAAATTTCCTTCATTGCTTAAGGCAGGTTCCTTGCGCTTAGATTCTTCCTTGCGATAATTCAGCCACTTTTCCCTGTCCTGGGCGCATACATGTATCCTTCAACTTTTTTTTTAATAGATGGACATCAAAACACATACTTTCGTTTTGGCTTACCCACATTTGTTATGAAAGGTATCCAACTACGGGTATTACATTTTTTTACTGCCCTTAACACTCATAGGATTCGTTTGTCTTTACGTAGTGGCAAACTATGGTTGTCATAAATGCCCCTGGCTACAAACATGCTGCATACCTAGAGGAACACATTCATTATTTATATATATATATATATATATATTTTTAAGTATTTTTTTATACTTATGCGCCGACTCCCCCAAACTTAAAAATGGGCAATGTCCCCATTGTCCCCCAAACTTACTCTGGAGCACATGGACAGAAGAAAATAGAGGTTGAGTTGCGGCAAGTCGAAAATGCGAAGGAAATTTCCTTACGCTCTCAGGAAATCAAGACAAAGGTTAAATCGAAGTGAGGTAAATGCGACAAGAAAAGTCAGAAAGTCCGATGCGTTGATTAAAACAAAGGAGTTAACACACAGAATTTGATAGATAAAAAGACATTAAAATGTAAGGCAGAAAAAAAAGTGATATGAGATAATCAACGAGATATATATATACGTATTGCGATGACAGAATTATAAATACGGCACATACATTTAAACAAAGGAAAAGGAGAAAAAAAAAAGATAATTAGTTGTCTTCCTACGGTGGCGGTGGTGGCGGTGGAGATGGCCTAGGAAACCTTGGAACCGACTGTATTCTAGGTGGGCGCATTTGAGAAGGGCCTGCATCAGAGGGTCTTTGCGCTGCAGTTGGTCGCGCAAACAGATTTGGTGCGATAGGCAGGCGGTGGAAAGAATTTATCCAATGCGTTAAGAAGAGGAGCAAAGCGTTTACCCTTTGTGACAACTCCTCTTGTTGCTTTTGCAGCAACTCCTGTTGCTGACACAGCTTTTCTTGCTGCAGACGCAAGGGTTCCATGACTTCTTTGAACATTTGTCGTAGCTCTGAAAAAGTTAAGGCTGTGTCAACATCAAGTGGCGGATCAGTAGCATCCTGACTGGGTCTCACAGGAGCAAAGTCATGCGCTGTTGCTGATGGCGCAGGAGTTTCATTATTGCGAGGGGCGCTGGGTATAGATTCTTCAAAAACTTCTTCCACACTTGCGTCAATGTGGGGTGGCGAATGCTGAGCAGGTGGAGGGGGTGGTGGTGGTGGTGGCAAGGAACTTTGTGGTTGGGCGCAGACAGTGCTTTCTTGCGCTGGAAAAGTTCTCTGTGGGGCTTTTCTGGTTGGGCAAGGGTGTCGACCTGCGATTAGCTTGCGCCTTTTCTTCTTTTGCGTTTCAGGCGCTGGTTCGTTGGGTTGTGCTGCGGGGGCTACAGGTCTTTGGCTTCTACCTTGCAAACGCCTATCTCGCGTGGCTGTAACACGCGTCCACCATTGTTCGTCAAAATCCTTCCGCATAGTTATTATCTCTTCATCAGCTGCGGGAAGGACATTTGATGCGCGGAATAAAGAGGTGACCAAGCCAGGACAAAATAACGCACCTCTTGGCTTTGCGGCGGTGTGGCGCAGGGATTCGACAAGGACTTTACCCAAGTCGATTGGGGTACCCTTCATTATACAGTAGACCAAGATCACGCATTGAAGGCTTAAGGTTGCGTCATGCATTGTGGGAATGATGCGATTCTTTATCCAGTGCATCCAAAGTGTGGCCTCGAAGTCGAGCAACTGCGATTTGAGGGTCCTCTTTGTGCCATGGCCATCCCACTTAGCCCCAAGTGTGGCGACTGCAAGAAGGACAGTGCTCAGAAAGTCATCGTCAAGGCAATCAAGAAGCTGGTTTCCTTTAGCGCTGGGGATGTCCTGTAGCTCATAGATACTGTTTATATGCGTTGAGGAGAATGCGATGGCGTGGCCGCGAACAACAACTTCATCAATTTCTTCTCGCCATTGTGCGTGGTAGAAGTCGTGGACAAGCGTATGGGCGTAGTTTCTAGGGTTTTCGCAGATAGTTTCCCACTTGCGCTTTGGTCAGTCATCGTCTGCAGCAGGGGGCAACTAAATCCCCTTTCTTCCTGAAATTTCCCCCATTCTTTTGCTCTGCCTCTGTGCTTACGCCTACTTTCTGTTTTCCTTTGTCCTTGGCTGTGGTGGGCGCTTTTCTTTTTCTGCTCGGGGTTGCCACAGCTTGCTCGCATGGTTCTCTGATGACCACCCCTGTAGGTTGGATATTGCGGCGACGCGTGAGGGGGATTTCATCCTCTGAGTCCGACATCTCCATGGCTGCTGCAATGGTAGCCAACTTGTGCGCTGCGATGTCTGCGACTTCGACATTGCTTGGTCCCTCGTTTTTGTTTGCTGCGTTTGTCTTTGCGGCAGCTCGTTCTTTGTCTTCTCTCTGGCGAATTTCATCGCCTTCTTCGCCTAGCTCTTGTAGCAGGTCGTTCCATGCAGCGACTTGCTGTTCCGAAAATTGTGGTAATGTGAGGCTCATGGAAGAAGATGGTGGAAGAGGTGGTGAATTGGTGTTTGATTGTACGAAAGGTGGGGAAAGGGTTGTGGTTTGGGTTTGGGCAGTGGGGGTCGGCGGTGGAAGGAGGGCAATCGACAGGAATGGTGATGAAAAAAGAGTAAGGTTTCGAGGGGTGGGGATGTTTGGGGATGTCTGAAGGATAACAACTTAGATGGTGAAGGTGGAGATGTCTAATGGGGTGACGCTGAGCACTTCATCTACGCCAGAGGTTGATGGGGCGGCGACGAGTTGGGTGCTTTTGCTGGCTAAAGGTGGTTCCCCGTCGACAACCTCTGGCTCTTCTTCTTCCATTTGGTTCTGTGGGTCTTCTCTTTCCTCATCGGAGGAGATAATCACGTCTCTGTTCGACCCATCTACTTCCGACGAAGAATGAGCATCATCAGCGTATCCGACGATGGAGAGATTTTTAGAATCTGACATGGTTGTTCCTTGGTGGGAAGGAGAAAAGAAAATTTGAAAACTTGAGGGTTTAGGGGTTTAGGGTTTTGTTTTGAAATGAAGGAGACGCAGGTAATGAGGAAGAGGCATCAGGCGCGTTCCCTACTATATAGTTAACGCAAGGCATGGACCCCTAGGTACTGACACCGTTTCACATTCCTCGAAAGTGGGCGAACATGAGTATTATGGAGGAATGTGAGCAGTTGCCTTGGATAACGAGATGAGTCAGGGATTAGTGCGTTTCCTTAAATGTGAATCATGATATTTGTTTCGTGTCAATGCGGACAAAATACGGATGAATTTGGTCATGCGGTGGGATTTCCTTCTAAGCAAAAATTTTTATTAACGCAGCGATTTTACTTTTACGAAAGAAACATGCGATGCTAATCATACGATGGGATTTTCTCCTTAAAGCTCAACCTATCAAAATATTGAAAATAGACAAAGTATGCAGAAAGAAAATATTTACAACTTCTGACCTACTAGTGCTCTTACCGTGCGCTAGGTCCTGGCGCATTCAGAGCACTCCTCTTCTGGACCTATCTTGTTTGTTTTTTTTTTCAAGGTGGATCCTTCAGAAGGATCATCTCAACTACTTCATTCAAAGTCCCTTCGATATATGGTTTTACTCTCTGCCCGTTGACATTGAAAATTCTCTTCCCATCTGTAGAATGTAGATCTACTGCCCCATATGGATAAACTTTATGAACGATGTAGGGGCCCGACCATCTGGATTTTAGTTTTCCTGGAAAGAGTCGTAACCGTGAATTAAACAATAGTACTTTCATACCTTCCTTGAGATCCTTTTTGAGTATTTTCCGATCGTGCCATTGCTTCTGTTTTTCTTTATTTATCTTGGCATTCTCGTATGCATTCCTTCTAAATTCTTCCAATTCTGTCAGTTGACGCAATCGTTCTTGCCCTGTGGCTTCTAAGTCAAAATTTAGACACTTCATTGCCTAATGCGCCTTTTGCTCTAATTCCAATGGTAAATGACATGCTTTTCCATAAACCAGTGCATATGGAGATGCGCCTATGGGTGTTTTGAATGCAGTGCGATATGCCCATAGCGCATCATCTAGGTGATGTGCCCAGTCTTTCCTGCTGGTGTTGACGACTTTCTCGAGAATTCTCTTTATTTCTCTATTTGAAACTTCCACCTGACCATTACTTTGAGGATGGTAAGTTGTTGCGATGTGATGTTTAACATTGTATTTTCGCAATAACTTATCCATGACCCTGTTATGAAGTGGGTCCCTTCATCACTAATCAGCCTGCGTGGTACTCCAAATCTTGCAAAGATATTCTTTTTAAGAAATTTTCCCACAGTTGTAGCATCGTTCTTAGCGCAAGCTATTGCTTCTACCCACTTGGTGACATAGTCCACTGCAAGGAGAATGTATTGGTTTCCTTGCGACGACGGGAAAGGTCCCATGAAATCAATGCCCCAGACATCAAATGGCTCAATTTCTAATATGTAGTTTTGAGGCATTTCATTTCTTGCGCTGATATTTTCAGTGCGCTGGCATCTGTCGCAGCTTTCAACATGTTTCCTAGCGTCTTTGAACAAGGTGGGCCACCAATACCCGCTTTGAAGAATTTTGGCTACAGTGCGTTGTCCTCCAAAATGGCCTTCGTATGGTGCTTCATGACAGTTCTTTTAATATTTTCATTACATCTTTATGGCCAACGCATCTTCTAAGAATTTGGCCAGGTCCTTTGCGATAGAGGCAAGGGTCATCCCATAAATAAAATTTTAATTTGTGAAAGAATTTCTTACGGTGTTGCGCTGAGTATTCTTCTGGCAAGATTCCTGCGGCAAGGTAATTTGCAATGTCTGCAAACCACGGTTCTTCTTCGTTGATTACAAAAAGCTTTTCGTCAGGAAATTCTTCTGCGATAGGGACTCTTGGCGCATCTTCCTTCCCACGGTTTTCCAAGCGCGACAAGTGATCAACAACTAAATTCTCACTCCCCTTTTTGTCTTTGATCTCTAGATCAAATTCTTGTAGCAATAAAATCCATCTAATCAATCTTGGCTTTTTTTGTGATCAGATATTTTATCGCTGCATGATCTGTGTAAACTATGACTTTGGAGCCAATCAAGTAAGCACGAAATTTATCAAACGCATAAACAACCGCCAATAATTCATTCTCGGTTGTTGTGTAATTCGTTTGTGCTTCATATAATGTTCGACTGGCATAATAAATGGGGTGAAGATTCTTTTCCTTTATCTATGCCAATACTGCTCCTACTGCCACGTCGCTAGCATCACACATCAAGACAAAAGGCTCCCTCCAGTTTGGGGTTGCGAGGATAGGTGCACTTACTAATGCAAGCTTCAGATTCTCAAATGCTTTAACACATTCGTTAGAAAATTCAAATTTTTTGTTAGCTTCCAGTAATGCACAAAGTGGCTTTGTAATGTGTGAGAAGTTTCTGATGAACCTGCGAATTCCCTTTACAGATGTAGGAGGTAGTAATTTCTCAATGACATCAATTTTAGCCTTATCTACTTTAATACCTGCGCTTGATATGCGGTGGCCTAAGACAATGCCTTCTTCCACCATGAAATGACATTTTTCCCAATTCAGCACAAGGTGGGTTTCTTCGCATCTTTCCAATACTTGCTCGAGCTGCTACAAACAGTCTGTGAAAGACTTCCCATATACTGAGAAGTCATCCATGAAAACTTCCACATATTTTTCTAGAAGTTCGGAGAAAATGGCCATCATACACCTCTGGAACGTTCCAGGTGCATTACACAGTCAAAAAGCCATCCTTCTGAATGCAAAGGTGCCATAAAGGCAGGTGAATGTGGTCTTCTCTTGGTCTTCTGGCGCAATGGTGATTTGATTATACCCGGAGTATCCATCTAGAAAACAATAGTAAGCTTGTCCTATAAGTCGGTCTAGCATTTGGTCAATGAATGGGAGAGGGAAATGGTCCTTTTTTGTAATTGCATTCAACTTGCGATAATCCATGCAGATGCGCCAACCGTTGGTGGTGCGGGATGGAATCAACTCATTGTTTGGATTAGCCACTACTGTCATTCCTCCTTTCTTGGGTACGCATTGGATTGGACTCACCCATCTGCTATCTGCGATGGGGTATATTACGCCTGCGTCGAGCCACTTATTTATCTCCTTTCGTACTACTTCCATCATCGCGGGATTTATCCTCCTTTGTCTTTCAATGAATTCATTGGATTCATCTATCAATCGAATTTTGTGCATGCAATAGGAAGGGCTAATACCTTTAATATCTGCTAAACTCCACCCAATGGCCTTTTTGTGTCTTGCGAGTACCTCCATCAGTAGATGTTCTTGCGATGAATCAAGCTTTGATGAGATTATGACTGGGAATGATTCTATTTCCCCCAAGAATCTATACTTCAAATGCATTGGCAAGAGTTTAAGTTCTAGCGCAGGAGGTTGCATTATGGAAGGTGATAACTGCCCAAAAGGTAGTTATTTAGGCCTCAATTATATAGGGATTTGTGTGTCCTTTATGCTTATTAGGGTTGGTTTTGGATAGATATTACATGTTTTAACCCATTTGGAAGAATGGAAGCTTTGGAAATCATTTTGTGCAGATTATGCTGCTAAGCGACTGGAGAGAGCAAATTCTGTGCTGCAGCAAAACTGGGAACAAAACTGCCACATCACAGCTCGTTAGCCAACTTCATGAACCGACTTCTGTTGAGTTATTTTTGGGATAAAGGAGCAAGGAGAGCCCTACAAGTGTCCTAGTTGACCTAATTCAAGCCCCCTATCATTCTATAAAAGGAAGTAGCCGCCCAAGTCAAAGTGATTCCATGTTTTCCCTTGGAAGCCAAATATTTTAGAGAGATTGAAGATTATCAAAAACACCATCTTCTGCAAGCTGATTAGGGAGTTTATTTTCTTTATTAACTTGTGGTTATGGACATGCCTACTCAGATTGTAATTCGTATTCCTATGCCTGTTATGAACTAAGTAGCTTAAGGTGTTGGTTAGGAATAATGTGATTACTGTGCTTCATCTCTAGTAATATATTGACTATCGCATTTTGGTTAATTGTTGTGCTTATTCTCATTTTTTGCCCACCTGGCCAGCCGGTATGGATAGCTCTCTCTAGTTTCAGGGATGATTTAGAGAGTGTGTGGCAATTATCCACACTACGATCATTGTGTATTGGTGAACGCCAGTGACTGAGCTAGGGATAGCCAATTGCCCTAGTGCTTGATCAGTCGCACTTCATTGGGTTTGAAACATATCCCAAAAGATCCAGAGTTCCGGGAGGAATCCGCTATTAATACTGCGAGAAATGCATGATCAATAATATTGCTAGAGCATATCTTAGAACAATCACTAAAACCTAACCAGCGCCTGTCTTTAATCTGTCTATCTATTTGTTTACTTGTTGTTCTGTCATTTATTTTGCTTCAGCATAATTCCGATAAAACCAAATCATTTTACTATTCTTGAAACCATTGGAAAGTTACACAAAAATAGGTAGAGTGGAAACTAATTCAGGGCTCGGATTGATAATATTACTTGCTGCAGACTGTGTATACTTGCACAGGAATTCTAGAGTATTTTATATCATATTTTTACTCACTCTAGGAACCCAACAGAAGGCAGAGTGGGAACTCTTCCTTCCAGATCCAGTATGTGGGTAACTTCTTCATGTGGCAGTAAGATGCGGTTCCCTCTTTCCTGTTCTTCCTAGTTTCCTCCTTCTGTGGGACTGGCCGCATTTGATAGTAATTCTTGCGGAGAGCATACATCTATGCGGGCTACCATGTTGCATTCCTTGGGATCATCAGGATATTTTAGTGAAGAGATAATATTAAAGACAACCTTCTGATCGTTCATGCGCATTGTCAGTTCTCCCTTTTGTACGTCAATTTGGGTTTGTCCGGTGGCAAGGAATGGTCTTCCCAAAATAATGGGAATTTCTTTGTCGGCTTCATAGTCCAAAATGATGAAATCTACTGGAAAAATGAATTTGTCAACTTTAACTAAGACGATATCGATCTTTCCCTCAGGGTGGACTACGAATCTATCTGCTAATTGGAGTGTAATGGTTGTCGGCCTTGCTTCTCAAATTCCTAGGCGCTTGTAGACAGACAATGGCATCAAATTTATGCTTGCGCCCAGGTCACATAGTGCTCTGCCAACATCGATTCCTCATATCGAACAAGGAATCGTGAAACTTCCAGGATCTTTCAATTTTGGGGGAAGCTTGTTGGCGAGTATTGCGCTACACTCACTTGTTAGCGCAACAGTTTCAAACTCCTTCCATGGTCGTTTGTTCATCAGAATGTCTTTCAAAAATTTGGCATAACTTGGCATCTTTTCTAACGCCTCCACAAGTGGGACATTGATATGCAGCTCTCGCAAAACATTAAAAAATTTCTTAAACTGAGCTTCATCATTCTTCTTTCGCAGCCTCTGAGGAAAGGTAGTGCGGGTTTATATGCGTCAGGTTCTTTTTCTGCGTGAGCTTCCTTCTTCTCGGATTCTTCCTCCTGAGTTGCTTTCTCTTCTTGCGGCTGGCTGTGCCCTTCTGTGGCTGTGTTTTTATGTGGATCATCTTGCGTTGGTGCAGGTTCATTTATCTGCGATTTCCTTCCACTTCGTAGAGTCACCGCATGGCAGTGTTCTTTCCCTTTTGGGTCCTCCGTATTGTTGGGCAGTGTCCCCGCAGGTCTGTTTTTCAACTCTGATGCATGCTGTCCAACTTGAATCTCCAGACTGCGAAGGGATGCGACTTGGCTCTGAACTACTGCGTCATTCTTAGCCATATACTCTTTTTGACTGGTCATGAATTCCTTCATCATGTTTTCTAATGCATTTGAGGATGATGCTCTTTGGCCTCCTCCATCCATGTTGCGTTGGAAATGTTCATGCGAAGATTGGTCATTGTTAGAATTGAATAATCTTGGCGCATGATTTACATTACCTTGTTGTTGTTTATTTGCGCTCCCATTCCATGAAAAGTTTGGGTGATTTCTCCACCCTGGGTTATATGTGCTTGAATATGGGTTGTTGCGTGTACCTCCTTGTGATCCTACATAGAGAACTGATTCTGGGTTTGAAGGACACTGATCATGCGTGTGTCCTTCACCGCAGATCTTGCATCCAAATGCGTTGAGTTGCGCGATCAAGGGTGTGGTGCTGGCTGTGAGCGCATCCATTTTTAAGGTCAACGCATCCATTTTTGCGTTTACTGAAGTCATAGGATCCACTTCAAAACTTCCTGAATTGGTCTTAATGGGTCTCCGTCTTCTATCTTCCGCAGTGCCCCACTCATAGTTATTGCGTGCAATTCGATCTAGAATTTTGTGGGCTTCGTCATAAGTTTTTCTGAGTAACGCACCATTTGCGGATGAGTCTACCAAAACTTGCGAATTCTTGTTAAGACCTACATAGAAGGTCTCTAGCTGGATGCATAATGGTAAACCATGGTGTGGGCATCTTTGTAGCAGGCTCTTGAATCGTTCCCAAGCTTCGCTCAACGTTTCATCCTCCAGTTGCGTGAACGCCATTATTTCCTTTCTCAGTCTGGAGTATGCGGTTGGTGGAAAGTATTTTTCTAGGAACTTTTCTACCAAATCATTCCACGTTGCAATGGAGTTTGCTGGTTGCTGGTTTAACCACACTTTCGCCGCATCTCGCAGAGAGTAAGGAAATAATATGACTTGAAGTTGTTCTGGGGTAACTCCTGGAATGATAAACTTGTTGCAAATGTCAAGGAATGACTTGAGGTGAGAGTGAGGATCTTCCGATGCACTTCCTCCAAATTGTCCTGCAGCTGTTAACATTTGAAACATAACAGGTTTTAGCTCAAACCTTTCTGTTTCTAGAGTTTGTTGAACTATCCCTAGATTGAAATTGCAATTTGCAGGGACTGCATAGTCTCTAATGGTCTATTTGGTTGGTTTGGTGCTGCCATTTCTCCTGGTTGCCTTCGAGGTCTTCCATTTCTTCTTCTTCTATGGTATGTTCTATCAATTTCAGGATCTACCTCGATTCAATTCGTTGGGCGGCACGCATACAATTTCTTGTTCCTGGAGAAAAAGACTCAACAAGGAATACTGTGAGTATTAAATCAGAGAAAATTAGTATAGACTCTTGTTGCCAGTTCCCCGGCAACGGCGCCAAAAACTTGATTGGTTGTCAGTGTGATTGGTTTAGTAGTCGTAGATTTAAATCAATCCAAGTATAAACTGACTAAATCAAGTAGTACCTAATGAGTCCAGGGTCGAATCCACAGGGAAATGAAACAAAAGTGGTAAAAAATTTTCACTGATTTAATCTCTTAATGCACGACGTTAATTTTAAAAAGTAAAAAGTGATTGGTATGATTTAAACAATTAACTAATTTGCAGGAAGAAAAATGAATAATAAAAACTGAGGAAAAGGAGTTCAATACGAGAAGTATCAAGGCTGTTGCGGTTGCAACCTCATGCGTTTATAAGAGACTTGTAGCGCTAACTTTGGTTAATTGATCCATTTGTGCCTAAGTGAGAAAAAAAATCATTAAGTTTCCCTTCCGGTATTCCTTATGCGTTTAGCAGTAAACTATCAATTTATTATTTGACTAGTTTATGCGTGATGTTCAGTTCTATTAATACTTACAAGGGATTGCGTTAGTCACAACGCAATCAAAGCTCAAGCATGCAATATCTTTTAGCGGTAATGATTTAATGCTACCAAGACTACATGACATGCGCTAACTTGTTCTACTTAGAGAGATCCATATGCATTACCTGTCAAGGATTTATCATACTGTTACCGCATCCGGCTGGCCAAGCGGGAATTAGCAATGAAAAGATTAATGCAACTAAGTAGAAAGCAATCAATGTTTCAATTAAACCAAAATATGCGCTTACAGGTTGTACTTATTGCCACATGAGGCGCTTGCGCTAAGCCTTGAAGAGAAGAATTAGCTCATGTGAGCAAAACAAAACTGTATGAAATAACACATTACACACAAGTTTGCTCCCATTTACAACTTTCTGCAGTTCCTTCTTGATTTCCTTCCCTTGCTCTCCCTTTTTTTGTTCATCTTTGGACTTCTATTTATAGGCAAAGAAGATAACTTCATTAAGTAATAGCCACTTGCTTGATCATCATTAGGCAACTTGCGCCTTTCTAATCTCCTTTTTTATCCCAGTTGCTCTGGCTGCGCCGGCGCTGTCTTTTCATCCATCTTTTTCTGTCTCTTGATCATCTTGGAAAGTGTGCCTGCGCTGAGAAGATACTTAAAACAACCAGATTAGCTGCGTTAGCGCTCTGTATTTTATAATTTCTTATCGCATACACAAATATAGCCTGCCGCTTATAACAAAACAATTTTCCTTTTCTTTATGTGCTAAGATAACGCATCGGAGGTTCTTTTAGCCTTCTTTTAGCCTGAATTTAGAGGATAAATAACTTGCATTTCGCAAGCTATCAAAAAGGTTGGCATCGACCGGCTAAGTTAGAGATGAATCTTCGAATATAGGCCAGACGACCTTGCAGGCTTCTCAACTCATGTAAGTTTTTAGGCCTAGGCATCTTTTAATGGCGTCAATCTTTAACTGGTCTATTTCGATTCCCCGATGCCTAACGACGAACCCAAGGAATTTCCCAAAAGTAACATCGAATACACATTTGAGAGGGTTCATCCTCAATTGATACTTTCTCAAGCGATCAAAGACCACTTTTAGATCCTTCAAATGATCTTGTCGTCTCTTTGACTTAACAACAAGATCATCGACATAGCACTCGACATGTTTATGCAGTATATCGTCGAAAACCTTTTGCATAGCATGTTGATAAGTAGCACCATCATT
Organism: Luffa acutangula; assembly: GCA_036850905.1. Taxonomy (NCBI): domain Eukaryota; kingdom Viridiplantae; phylum Streptophyta; class Magnoliopsida; order Cucurbitales; family Cucurbitaceae; genus Luffa; species Luffa acutangula. The sequence goes on along the minus strand of CM072092.1, from coordinate 32,903,917 downwards.
CTTTAATCCAAATGGCATCACTTTGTAACAGTAGATCCCTTTCGGAGTTCGAAAGGCAATCATTTCTTCATCTGCAAGAGCCATTCGAATCTGGTTATAACCCGATGGCAATCACTTCTTCCCCTATTGGGGCAAGTAGATGTGTGTTCCCTTAAGGACTGATTCCGGGTCTTGAACAAGGGCGCCTATCCTCTCCTGGCCCGAGAGGAACTGTTGTTTATTGATTGGATCATAAACAGATTGTTTATTAGAGGAATCAGTGGTACTTAAGGATCTAGAGGTAACCCAGGGGTAAAACGGTAATTTGACCCAGTTGGCGTTTCGAACACTCGTGAAGGATTGGCTTACTGTTATTGGTCGATATCCGTGGACACAAAAATATTCTACAGTGAGAAGAGTGCAACTGTAGGTCTTTAGTGGAGTGACCCACAGTTAACGAATGTTGACTAATTTGGTTAATGAGTTTAGCCAATTAGTCTCGTATCGTTTGAGCTTCTGATCTGTAGGTCAATTAGGTCCACCTGCTAGCTCGTAAAGGGTTCTGAGGTTAAATAGTCTTGAATAGAATTTGAAGTGTGTTCAAATTCGTTAAGGGAAGTAAATTGTATTTGTTACAATTAAGATAATGTATGAAGATGAAGGGATAAACATTGTATTCAAAATTGTTTTAAATACCAATACAGAGGCAAATAATCACAGCAGTAAAATTCACAATAAAACTACTGAACAGGTTATTAAACATGCTTTAAATCCTCTAGATCTAATCTAAAGGGGATCCTAATGATCCAAGATCAAGAACTACTTACTATAAGATGCGTTCTTGATCGTTTCGCCTTTTCTCCAACGGAATGCAAAAATTCAGCAACCTCCAAGGTTTGATCTTGCTGATTTTTTAGGACAACACCACACGATCTTCATCGGTATTCTCACAGGGAATGATTGGTTGTTTGCTTGTGGGAGCAAGGCAAAATTTGGGAATTTTTCTCCTTGGTCTCTATACTCTGGAGAAAATCGCAGAGAGTAAAACTCGAGAGAGAGAGCTTTCTGTGTGCGTGAATCAGAGAGTGAGAAGAAAAAAATAACTGAAGAGGTGAGTTTCCGTAAAAAACAGAACTCCCTCCTAACTTCCCTCTCGATCATGCATTCAACTAGGTTAGAGGGAGAAAACTTCTCATCAGTTACAATTAACTGATAAATTAATTATATATTAAATAAAATAAATAATTAATCAAATAATAATAAGATTACTAATTAATCTTAATATAACTTACATAAATCACATTTATGTAAACATCCCACATATCCTATAGTTTTAATGTAGTTTAATTAAATCGAATTTAATTAAACTAAATTAAAACAATAATTAATTAATTCTCTAATTAATTAATATAATAATTAAATATCACATATTTAATTACATTTTTCTCTCAAATAAACTATAGTATTAATGTACATCACATGTGCATTAATTATAAGCTATAGTTTTAATATGAATCCAATTCATAGTTTAAACTTAACATTCAAACACCTTCGAATATCCAATTCCCCTCTAGAAATTTACCTCAACGCCCCTAGTGAGCTACCGGTGGGACCTAATGGACCTACAGATCAGAAGCTCCAACGATGTGAGATTAATTGGCTAAACTCATTAACCAAATTAATCAATATTCGTTAACTGTGGTTCACTCCACTAAAGAACCACAACTGCACTCTTCTCACTACAGATATATTTTTGTGTCCACGGATATCGACCATCAACAACAACAAGCTCCAACGTGTGTTCGTACCCCAACTAGGTCAAATTACCGTTTTACCCCTGGGCTACCTCTTCATCCTTAAGTACCAGTGCTCCTTTAATGAACAACCTGTTTGAGGTCCAACCAACAAACAGAAGTCCCTCTCGTGCCATAGAGAGGGTAGGGCCCATTGTTAAAGACCCGGAGACACCACTTAAGGGAACACACCTCTACTTACCCTAAAGTCGGGAAGGAGTGAATTCCATCTCGTAAGACTATGTTCCCAGCTCCCCATTCGGTCTTGTCCCCAAAATGGTAGGCTTATTGAGTCGGCGAACAGGTCACTCTCGCCCGTACAAATCAAAGGACAATCCCTCATGGATAGGAGTCCATAATCCAGTCAGGATTAAGGCCATGTTGCCTAGGTCATCCTAGTGAAATAGAAACCGAGCTAACTAACGGTGTTACAGTTAGTGGTTAATTATTTTGCGGTCCGGTCTTTGTGCAAACTCATTGCACAGGATACCCCCACTCGCATGTCAACTACATGAACGCGTTGGATCAATACGTTTGTATCAATATACAAAGCGGGTTGTATCCATAGTGTCACCAGGATAAGGTACCCAGCCTTATCCCTATAGTACAGACTCTTTAGGCTAAAACTTGAACATTGATCCCCGTATGTCCCTACATACTAGTTCAAGCCTCATTCTATTAGCCTTGGGTGTTTAGTTTATTGGATTATGGTTAATAAGACAAGATATAATACAAACATTGAATAATACATCACTTTTATTAATGTTCGGTCAAATGTACATTTACTATCTACGAGTTTTAGGGCATAAAACCCAACAGAAGATACATTATATAATATAAGTTTAATTGGTGAATTAAACTTTATAGTATAAAAATAATTTTGGATGTGATTCAAAATTAATTAATGAGAGAATTAAATATTTGAAAGAGTTCAAATATTAAATATGAATTAGATTCATATGGAAACTATAGGTTAAATTTAATGTGAATGAGATTCATATTAAAACTATAGTATATGAGAGAATTATTTGAATAATGATTCAAATAGTAAATTAATTAAATATATGATATTTAATTAATGAATTATTAATTGGAGAATTAATTAATTTAATTTAATTAAATGTGATTTAACTAAATTGATTCTATAGTTAATATTAATGTACATTATGATGCACATTAAAACTATAGGTCAAATGAGAGAGATTAAAATTGAATATGATTCAATTGTAATATTAATTAACTATTGGATATTTAATTAATGTGGATTCAATTAATGAGATTAATTGAATGGTCAATTTAATTCAATTTAATATGATTAAAATTGAATTAAATACCTTATGTTATAATTGATTTAATTAATATTGTTTTGATTAAATTAATTATAATTAATTAATTAATTAAATGATTATTATTATTTAATTAATAGACGGCCATGATCGTTTGGATTAAATCGAACGATCGAGATCTAATAGGGTAATAACTCCCTCCCCACTTATCGTACAGGGGAGAGAGAGTTCCCCAATGGATGCTCATTCTCTCATTCTCACGCAGAAAACAGAGATGTGAAATTCTCTCTCAAGCTTTTTCTCTCTGAGATTCTCTAAAATTTTTCCAGCAACATTATGTTGAATTTTTTTTCCCTATTCAAGATTGGATCCCACAATCCAAGCCTCAAGGATTTAGAGAATAGCAGGTGTTCGCGCATGGTCGTGTTCTTGGAAGAAAATGTCGTTGTGCAATTATTGGAGCATCGTGCAGTGAATCTCGGTCTCCAACATGTAAGTTTTGATGCATCTAAAATTGTTTTAGATCTATAAATGCATGCTTAATCTAGTTTAGAAAATAAGTTTCTAATTTTTCCCAACGTACTGGTTTTCTTTAATTGAAATTAAATCACGTTCAATTTAATCCGCTTTCGCTAGAGGATTCAATTCCTTCAAATGGTATCAGAGCCATTTCGTGATTTTAATTTCGATTATAGAATTTTCTTTGTGGTTTTTGGTGGGATTGATTTGCATTATGAATGCGGTTTGCTTTAAAGACTGTTTTGGTATTTTTTTGGCATTAGATTTACATTTTTTTAATGTTTTGATCATGTAAGGGCCCATGTTTTTGGGGCAAACTTAATGTAAATCGAGTCTTGTAAGTCCGTGTCTAGATTTTTAGAATCAATTTGTTGATCGGTGTTCGAATCGGGGTTGAAATCGGTGAAAAACTACTGCTGGAAACGAAGAACAGCGGTTGTCCAGAGGCGTAGCGTTGCGACCCTGCTCAACGGAGTCGCGACGCTGAAGAACAATGGCTGGAAATAATCGGGCCAGTGTCGGGACGCTTTGCCTACAGCGTCTCGACGCTGACGGTAGTTTCCAAATTCGCGGAACGTTAAGCGAGACATGCAGCGTGGAACAGTTTCATGAGCGGTTACAAAATAATAAATTTTGCGTCTATTAATTTTCGAATGTGGGATTCAGTACAGTTGGCGCGCGTGAGTGCTTGCCATCCTCAAGGTTGGGGGTTTGAGCTAGACGTTGGGCTTTTTTTTTTAAATTACGCGCGCAACTGCTGTGGGTTCCGGTTTTGGTTCGGTTTAGGTGATTAGTGGCCTGGTTCATGATGGTTTGGTCTGGTTCTCTGGGAAGTTGGTCCGGTTCGAGGTTCATGGGTCCAATTTGGGCAATTCTAACACGATTCGGGCTGGTTCGAGGCGGTTCAGACCAATTACAAGACGGTTTAGGGCTAGATTTTGAATTATTAATGTAATTTTTCATTATTTGAGTTAGGTGCTTCTGATCTTCAATTGCTTCCAAATGTGTTATATGAACACCTCAATTGGTATCAGAGCATGGTTAGAGCACTTAATTTGCATTAATTTTGCTGTGGTGGGTACCATTTTGAAAATGAATTTTTCTGGGTGCTAAAGTGGACTTTTCTGGTTTGGCAATTTTTTGAGCTTTCAATTCTTCATGAAGTTGTAATTGCTCGAAAATGTAAGTGCGTTAATGTGTGCTCTAGAGTCTGTAATTTTTATAGAGTCATTAGAATCCATATAGGTTGTAAAATCGAAGAAGAACGGGAGAAGACGCAGCAGAAAACAACAGCAGGAGGCTGCTGTTCGTGACAGCGTCGGGACGCTCTTCAAGTAGCGTCCCGACGTTGTTGGAAAAAAATTCCAGCGTGCAGATTTTCCAGCAGCGGTTCAGTTCAACAGCTTCTTTTGGGGTCCAGTTCGGTCTGTAGCAAGCCGATTCAGCCCCTTTTCACTCATTTCAAGCCCGATTCTATCATTGGAGGGTCGGTTCGAGGCAGTTTGAGTTGCTCGGGATCATTACCAGCATTAGTTAATAATTATTATTGTAATAATTAGTTAATTGCTTGTTTATATTTGCCAAACCAATCCACTTTAGGTTGTTTTTAATTTATTTATGCATTGTGAATGTGTGATTAAATTAGATTAATTATATGTGCATTATGAGCATGCCATATAGTTTTAAAACCCCACCATAGGAAAGCATGTTCATGCATTTGTTTAATTTGAATAAGTGTTATTTATTAATTCAAATGCATGAGGGAAATTTCATGTTTTATTAATATAAGAGTTGTATTAATTTAGGGAGATTCATGCTTGAATGGTTAATTAAAATTTATTAATTCTTATAATTGTTATAATTATTAATTAACCAAGCATGAAGCATGAAATTTCATTAGTTTGATTATAAGTGTTATACTCAAATTAGGCTTGTTATGTATTTGTTTTATAATTGTTATAAAAGAGATAGAAATCTAAAATCTATAACAAGATAAAGAGCATGCTCACTTAGGTTAATGAACCTTCAACAAATCGATCAACTTGCATAGTTTAGGTTGATATCTTGTAAAACAATGGTTACAAGAGAACTCACCCGACAAAATGCTGTCTAAGGCTTGAGGTATTTAAGTTGACAGTTTACGGAACACCTCCTACCTGGGCATCGCGTCGGTTCTTGAGTTAAGTTAACACGAGTTTTATGAGGATGCGTGAGCGGTGTGAGGTTTTAAAGTGTTATCACCTAGATATCGTAGTATAAAGCGTTATACAAACCTAGACATAGGTTGTTTCTAAATGGTGCTTTTCTTATAACTTGAATGATTGATTGTTATATGCTTTTAAACACCATTAGAAAGCATGTTATAGGGTTAATTCATTAAAAGTTATAAGAGTTATAATAGTTAATGAATAGAATCCATAAAACCTATAACAAAGAGTTGCATGCTAACATAGGATCTTAGGTTCTTGTCATTCTTTAAATGGTTTAAAATGAAATAGATCTAAGATCGCCTTTTCTAATAGGATTAGAAATATGTATTACTTAGTTTTTAAAAATAGTTTTAAAATTCGAGTAAGTAGGACATAAGACCTTGGTAATAAGGGAACTCTCCCGGCAAATGGTTCGGAACCTGAGTTGAATTAACCATAGTCTTACTAGCATGCAATGTCACTAGGTTATTAAAAGTGTTTAATCACCTAGACATTTAGTGTAAAGACCTTGTTTAATAAGGCATAGACTTAGATAGATTCATTTAGCCAGAATTTACCTGAGTAATAGACCCTAAAACCTTACAACACTTTAGTGGGAGGAAAAGTATAGAAACGGAATATTCATATTAAGTTTCTACTCTCACGTCCCCCTGAGTTCACACCGTGAGATCCATGCTTGGCCTCAAGGCGCCCTGGGAGCGTCCCCCTACGGATGGTGTTTGCATGGGTTAATATCAAGGTGAATGGGGAAAGTGTTCATAGTAAGTGGGAGAAGGAAACGTGTTAAACGTATCCTGCGGTCTCCGTCATTAGGTTGCACCGTGAGATTCCTATGCGCTGCCTGCGAGTCGCCCTGGGAGCGATCACCCTACGGAGGGCTTGCGCATGGGATTCGGAATAATGTAAACTCCAGAAATGGATAGGGTTTCCTAGGGCCATTCCCAACATTAGCTCTTCCCTACGGTGGCATTGTTGGGGCCGCCCTCTGCGATCTGAAAATGATGGGTAACACTTACAAGATTGTCTTGACCAAATAAACGTTAGCTAATAACTATTGGAGTAAGAGTTATTCTGGGAATAGTATTTGGCCGAGAATGTCTCAATTCAGAGGAGGAGTAACTGACTGCCCTACGGTAGCGGTTATTCTAAACCCCTGAAGTTCCGTTGCAAATAAATCAATTATATATATATGGGTCGATGATTGCTATTGCTAAAATCTGATTGGATAATATGATTAATGGGTTTAGTGCATGTTGAAGGTGTACATATTACACATGCGGAAGCAATTGAAGATCGAAAGCACTTAAGACATTTAATTTTGCTCCTAAAGCATGCATGTTCTATAAAAACAGAAAAGAGAGTTTAGAGAAAACCAACCTTTGTAGCTCACAAATGAGGTACTCCTTGTGGTGTTTTCCTTCTCCAACTTCTCTTGGACAACCTTTAGAGTCTTCCCTACTATTCTCCGGGCCGAGAACGACTTGTGGGAGTCTATAGTGATAGAGAATGGGAAGGGTATGCTTGAAGGTTCAAGCTCTATGGAGATATGAGATGAGAGAGTGATTGAGGAAGAAATTCAGCAGCATAACCTTAAGGTAAATGCAATCTCCCTCTCCAATCTGATTCTTCTTCTACTTATAGAGAGAATCCATGCAAGAAGAACCCTCAAGATGCAAGACACATGGTGGTCTTAAGGGTGAAAGTGGAAGCTAGGTGTTCAAACAACATTACATGCAAGTATGCATGTTTGTGGTGTAATTCCACTTTGAATCTTCATGCAAGAGTGGAATTACATCATTTTCCACTTACCATGATTCAAAATCAGATTTCAAATGTTCATTTATGATATTAATATCAATTCTAAATGTGACATTAATATATAAGATCATATTTGAACCTTGCCCAATTGATTATAAATGATTAAGCAAGTTAATCACCTTAATATTGTGCATCTTATATATATGAATCTTAATTCATGTATATAGTATTTAAAACCCTTTTAAATACTTTATCTCTCATTTTCTAATTTAATTCATAATTAAATTATTGTGACAAACACAATTTTACGATAATACCCTTTTTCCCGACTTTGAACAATTGAAAGAATCCTATCAATTTGTTCTAGGCTATATTCCGATATGAGCTAGTAGGGGGACCTAATGGACCTATAGATCATGGGCTCCAACGATTCGAGACTAACCGACTAATCTCATTATTCAAGCTAGCCAACATTCGTTAACTACCGGGACACTCCACTATAGCCCGATAGTTGCACTCCCCTCACTATAGATATATTTCCGTCCATTTGATTTAACCATGTTCAGTAAGTCGTTCCTTCACAGGTTGTTCGTAGCTATAGCTAGGTCAAATAACCGTTTTACCCCTATAGTACTTCTTGTTCCTTAAGTTCCACTAATCCTCTAATGAACAATCGGTTTGTGGTCCAACCATCAAACCTAAGTCCCTCTCGATCCAACGAGAGGGTGGGGCCCCTTGTTCAAGTCCTGGAGTTAGTACTTAAGAGAACAACCTCTCTGCTATCCCTGAAAAGGGTAGGAGTGAATTCCGTCTTGCGAAACTATGTCCCCAGCTATCTATTCGATCTTATCCCCAAAATGGTAGGCTTGTTGAGTCGGCGATGCTGGCCACTCTCACCCATGCAGATCAAAGGATAATCTCGTATAAACAGGAGTTCATAGCTCGCTCAGGATTAAGAACGAGTTACCTAGGTCATCTATGAGAAATAGTCAGTTTCTTCGGTAAACGGCGTTATAAAGAGAAAGTGACTTATTTCGTGGTCCTGTCTTATGCAAACTCATTGCATAGGACGCCCCCACTCGCATGTCTCCACATGAACGACTTAGGATCTCATCGTTTGTACTTAATACAAAGTGGGCCGCGTCCATAGTGTCACCAGGATAAGGCACCCAACCGTATCCTTATACTATAGACTATTTTGACTATAAACTTGAACTTGATCCTACGATATGTCCCTACATATAGTTCGAGTATTCATTTTATAGTCAAGGATCTTAGTTTATTGGATTTAGGTTAATCATTCACAATGTATATATTCAATAACATCTTTTACTGAATAATATCAATAACGTCTTTATTGAAAATAGAATATGTTTAATGATTTACAAACTACGAGTTTATAGGACATTAAACCCAACAAACTCCCACTTGGACTAGAAACTCTAGTGGGGTATATGAAGTTAGGTGTGAGAGAAGTATAAAGACAATAAACTAGGGCATCATCCATACCCTTACATTTCTCCCACTTGCCCTAGTCTAACAAAGCTCGTAAACCTAGAGTAACTAGGTGACCCTCAAATACTTTAGCCGTGAGGGGTTTTGTAAACGGATCAGCTATGTTGTGCTCCGAAGCAATCTGCGTGACGATCACATCTCTTCGTTGCACGATCTCCCTGATGAGATGGTATTTGCGCTCAATATGCTTTCCTCGCTTGTGACTTCGAGGTTCCTTAGAGTTTGCAACTGCTCCACTGTTATCACAATAGAGGGTGATAGGCAGTTGCATATTTGGAACAATTTCCAACTCTATTAGGAATTTTCTTAGCCATACTGCCTCTTTTGCTGCTTCGCAGGCGGCTACGTACTCTGCTTCCATGGTAGAGTCAGCAATGCAACCTTGCTTAATACTCCTCCATACTATTGCTCCTCCATTTAGAGTAAACACAGATCCCGATGTTGATTTTCTTGAATCTATATCGGTCTGAAAATCTGAGTCAGTGTATCCTGTAAGGATCAGATCCTTAGCTCCATACACGAGCGTATAATCCCTAGTTCTCCTTAGATACTTAAGGATGTTTTTAACGGCAGTCCAATGTGCATGTCCAGGATTGGACTGATATCTGCTGACAATTCCTACGGCATAGCATATGTCGGGTCTGGTACACAACATTGCATACATCAAACTACCAACTGCTGATGCATAGGGAATACGTCTCATTTCCTCAACTTCTTGAGGTGTCTTAGGACTTTGTTCCTTTGACAGATGAACCCCGTGCCTAAAAGGTAATAACCCTTTCTTGGAGTTCTGCATCGAATATCGTATCAACATTTTGTCGATATATGATGCTTGAGACAGTGCTAGCGTTTTGTTCTTTCTATTTCTAATGATTTGAATGCCCAGAACAAATTGAGCCTCACCCAAATCTTTCATTTGGAATTGAGTCGCTAGCCATTGTTTTACGTCAGTCAGGAATCCTACATTATTTCCAATAAGTAGGATATCATCTACGTATAGAACTAGAAAAGCTACAGTGTTTTTGACGATTTTCTTGTAAACACAAGGTTCGTCAACATTCTGCTCAAAGCCATACGTTTTGATCGCAGCGTCAAAACGTATATTCCAGGATCTTGATGCTTGTTTTAATCCATAAATGGATCGTTTAAGTTTGCAAACCTTTTGCTCATCACCCTGGACTATAAATCCCTCTGGTTGAGCCATATAGATAGTCTCTTCAAGATTGCCGTTCAAAAAGGCTGTCTTGACATCCATTTGCCATATTTCATAATCATAGTATGTGGCAATGGATAAGAGTATTCTAATCGACTTAAGCATGGCAACAGGGGAAAAAGTTTCTTCATAATCAACTCCTTCCCGCTGGGTAAAACCCTTTGCCACGAGTCGAGCTTTAAAGGTTTGAACCTTACCGGCTTGGTCTCGTTTTCTCTTGTAGATCCATTTGCAACCAATAGGTTTTACCCCATCCGGTTGTTCTACAAGTTCCCAGACTGAATTGAAGTACATTGACTCCATTTCGAGATCCATGGCTTTGATCCACTGGTCCTTATCAACATCATTCATTGCCTGATTAAAGGTCAATGGATCCTCTATACCATCATTAGATATGATGTTTTGAGTTTCTGTTAAACCCATGTAGCGGTCGGGTTGTATTATAACCCTCCCACTACGTCGAGGCTCTCTCACTATTTGAGATGGATGTGTTTGATCAACAACTTTTGATGGACCAGCTTGATCTACAACTTTTGTATATTCTTTTGTAGTTTTTCTTGAAATCTCATCTAATACTAGCTTACTGCGAGGTCGATGATCTTTTATGTGATCTTCCTCAAGGAACGTAGCGTTTGTCGATACAATCACTTTATTATCCCGAGGATCGTAAAATAGACCACCTTTCGTTTCTTTAGGATATCCTACAAATAGACATAGTTTTGAACGTCGTTCCAACTTCTTTGGGTTTTGCACCAACACGTGTGCCGGGCATCCCCAAATTCTGAAGTGACGTAAACTACCTTTACGCCCTCTCCATAGCTCATAAGGTGTTTTAGAAACACTTTTAGAGGGAACCATGTTCAAAATGTATACGGCAGTCTCAACTGCATATCCCCAGAACGAATCAGGCAACTGAGCATAGCTCATCATTGATCGAACCATGTCTAACAGAGTTCGGTTTCTCCTCTCTGATACACCATTTTGTTGTGGTGTAGCAGGGGCTGAGAGTTGAGACGTAATTCCATGTTCTATCAAATAGTCTTGGAATTGTAAGTCCATATATTCTCCACCTCGATCTGATCGTAGTGTTTTAATCGTTTTACCTAATTGGTTCTCAACCTCAGTCTTGTACTCTTTGAACCTTTCAAGGACTTCAGACTTATGATGTATTAAGTAAAGATAGCCATACCTTGAATAATCATCAATAAAGCTGACGAAATATTCATACCCTCCTCGTGCTTTGACATTCATAGGACCACAGAGATCCGAATGCACGAGTTCCAAAGGTTCTTTGGCCCTATAACCTTTTTCTGAAAAAGGTCGTTTGGTCATTTTTCCCTCGAGGCAGGACTCACATGGTGGTAACGAGTCATCTTCTAACTGGTTTAGTAGTCCACTCTTTACCAATCTTTCAATCCTATTGCGATTTATGTGGCCTAATCTCAAGTGCCAAAGATAGGTATTAGGAGAAACTTTTCGCCTTTTGTTTTGAGTTTCCGCTACTTTAAACATTTCCGTATTAAAAATAGCTTTAACTTGAATTGGCCTTAACACGTATAAGTTGCTTTCAAGTTTTGCAGAACATATATGCATACCTCTTTTGTTAACAAACACTTTATTAACAACAAAAGATACTTGGTATTCATGTTCAATTAAACAAGAGATAGAAATTAAGTTCCTTTTTATATTGGGAACGTACAAGACATTTTCAAGTAGTAAAAATCTATCTCCAAAAGACAACTTGAGAGTTCCAGAAGCTCTAGCTGAGACGACCTCTCCAGTTCCAACTTTGAGAGTTACTTCGCCGTCTTCCAGCATATGCCAGGAACTAATTTCCTGTAAAGAAGAGCATACATGGTTAGTCGCTCCTGAATCTAATATCCAGGCAGAGCTATCTTGCTCAACTAAACATGTTTCGATAACGAGCAAATCATATTTACCTTGTTTTTCTTTTCCAGCCTTCTTTTCCGCAAGGTACTTGGGACAGTTGCGTTTCTAATGTCCGTCTACATTACAATGGAAACACTTTCCTTTTTCTGTAGCTTTTGCCTTGCCTCCCATTGGAGCTTTTCCTTTCCCTTTTTCCTTCTTTTTCTTCATCTGAATACTCTTATTCTTTGAAGTGGAAGGTGCAGACTTTGTTCCTGAGGAAGATCCCTTTTGGAACCTCTTGGTTGTGGCAACATTTGCCTCCCCTTCATGTCCTCTCTTAGTAAGACTTTGGTAAGTCTGAAGCTCGTTTAGCAAAGTGGTCAAGTTAAAGTCTATTTTGTTCATGACAGCGTTTGTCCTGAACTGAATGAAGCTCTTCGGAAGAGACTCCATTATGAAACTTACTTGACTACCCTCGTCAATTGTAGCACCGTTTACTTCAGCGATGTTAAACTGAACCATCATGTTCAAAACATGTTCCCTAACAGAAGCACCTTCCTTCATTCGGGAATTGTAAACATTCTTGAGAGCTTCGTGCCTGATTTGTGAGGACGGTTGTCCAAACATACCTTGCAACGAAGTCATGATCTCCTTTGCGGTGACCATCCTCTCGTGCTTTTTCGACAAGACATCTGAAATGCTTGCTAAGATATAGACTCTTGCTTTATCATTAGCTCGAGTCCATTTCTCGTATGCTTCCCGAACAATTCGGTTTGTTGACGAGCCAGGGTTAGGCGGACACTCTTCGGTAAGGACAAATCTAAGATCCTCGATTACTAGTATTGTGTTTAGATTAGACTTCCAAGTTCCATAGTTATCCCCGTTAAGCTTATCCGAAGCGAGTAATTGTACTAGTGAGCTAGACATGCTGAAAAATTAAACAAAACTATTAGAAATTGCTTATTAACCATTTTTAGACAGAATCCAATCAGGTTTTAGCAAAAGTAATAATGTACCCAGGATTATTATTTTGCAACGACACTTTAGTGAGTTAGAGCAACCGCTACCGAGGGGTAGTCAATTACTCCTTCACCAAACCAAGACGTTCTTGACTAAATACTAATCCCAGAATAACTCTTATTCCTATAGTTGTTTAGTTATCGTTACGTTTGGTCAGGAATTTACTAACACTTAGTAACCCTTGTAAGTGTGACCCGCCGTTTTAAGATTACAGAGAACGGCCCCAACAATGCTACCGAATGGAAAAGCTAATGTTGGAAATGGTCCTAAGTAATCCTATCCATCTCTGGAGTTTGCGTTGTTCCGATCTCCATGTTACAACCCTCCGAATGGATAGTAGCTCCAGGGCATACAAGCAGGCGCAACATGGAAATCTCACGGTGCAACCTAACGGAGGAGACCGCAGGATGTGTTGACACACTTCCTTCACTCACTTACTATAAATACTTTCTCCATTCACCTTGTTATTGATTTATGCAAACACCTTCCGAATGGAGCAGTTGAGGTATAATCAACACGAGGCCAAGCATAAATCTCACCTTGTGAACAAAAGGGAGAACATGAAAGGGAAATGGATTTGATATATCTCTCCCCTCCCACTAAGTATTTTAAACGGTTTTGGGTATACTTATACTTAGGCGAATTCCGGCTAATTGAATAACCCTAAGTCTAAGTTCATTTAATCTTACGATGTCTAGGTGATAACGATTAAAACCTCACATCACTGACGTGCATGCTCATAAAACTGGGTTAACTTTAACTCAAGAACCAATTCGATGCCCAGGTAGGAGGTGTTCCGTAAACCGTCAACTTAAATACCTCCAGCCTTAGACAACATCTCGTCGGGTGAGTTCTCTTGTAACCTATGTTTTACAAGCTTATCGACCTATTTGAATCTAATTGAAATCGATCGAGAGTTGGATCAAATTAACCCTAAGTGAGCATGCACCTTTTTCTTTGTTATAGATTTTAAATTTCTATGTGATTTATAACAATTATAAATCTAAACTATAACAAACTTGCCTTTTGAATATAACTCTTATAAACAAAATTCTAAGGAAATTTCATGCTTCATGCTAGGTTAATATTATCTTTTGATTAATATAACTTTTATATCAATTAATCAATTTTAATTAACCATTCAAGCATGAATCTCCCTAAATCAATACAACATTTATATCAATTTAAACATGAAATTTCCCTCATGCATTTAAACTATTAATAACACTTATTAAAATTAAAAATGCATGAACATGCTTTCCTATGGTGGGATTTTAAACTATATGGCATGCTCATAATGCACATACATCCATTTAATTAAATCATACATTCAAAATGCATAAAGAAATTAAATCAAACTAAAATGGAATGGTTTGGCAATTTTAAAACAAACAATTAACTAATTATTACAATAATAATTAATAAAATTGTTTGAATCAATCCCGAGCTTCACGAACCGACCCGAACCAACCCTCCATGGAGTTAACCGGCCTTCAAATATGTGTAAAAAAAAACTGCAGCAGACCGAACCGGACCCGAAAAGAAGAAGAAAAAAAAACTGCTGCTGCTGGAATTTTACTTTTCTGCTGCGTCTTCTCCGGTTTTTCTTCGATTTTACAGCCTATATGGACTCTAATGACTCTATAAAAATTACAGACTATAGTACACACATTAACGCTCTTACATATCCGAGCAATTACAATTTCATGAAGGTTTGAATGCTCAAAAAATTGCCAAACCAGAACACTTCCATTTTAGCACACAGAAAATTCAATTTCAAAATGGTACCCACCAAAGCAAAATTAAAACGAATTAAGTGCTCTAATCATGCTCTGATACCAATTGAAGGTGTACATATTACACATGCGGAAGCAATTGAAGATCGAAAGCACTTAAGACATTTAATTTTGCTCCTAAAGCATGCATGTTCTATAAAAACAGAAAAGAGAGTTTAGAGAAAACCAACCTTTGTAGCTCACAAATGAGGTATTCCTTGTGGTGTTTTCCTTCTCCAACTTCTCTTGGACAACCTTTAGAGTCTTCCCTACTATTCTCCGGGCCGAGAACGACTTGTGGGAGTCTATAGTGATAGGGAATGGGAAGGGTATGCTTGAAGGTTCAAGCTCTATGGAGATATGAGATGAGAGAGTGATTGAGGAAGAAATTCAGCAGCATAACCTTAAGGTAAATGCAATCTCCCTCTCCAATCTGATTCTTCTTCTACTTATAGAGAGAATCCATGCAAGAAGAACCCTCAAGATGCAAGACACATGGTGGTCTTAAGGGTGAAAGTGGAAGCTAGGTGTTCAAACAACATTACATGCAAGTATGCATGTTTGTGGTGTAATTCCACTTTGAATCTTCATGCAAGAGTGGAATTACATCATTTTCCACTTACCATGATTCAAAATAAGATTTCAAATGTTCATTTATGATATTAATATCAATTCTAAATGTGACATTAATATATAAGATCATATTTGAACCTTGCCCAATTGATTATAAATGATTAAGCAAGTTAATCACCTTAATATTGTGCATCTTATATATATGAATCTTAATTCATGTATATAGTATTTAAAACCCTTTTAAATACTTTATCTCTCATTTTCTAATTTAATTCATAATTAAATTATTGTGACAAACACAATTTTACGATAATACCCTTTTTCCCGACTTTGAACAATTGAAAGAATCCTATCAATTTGTTCTAGGCTATATTCCGATATGAGCTAGTAGGGGGACCTAATGGACCTATAGATCATGGGCTCCAACGATTCGAGACTAACCGACTAATCTCATTATTCAAGCTAGCCAACATTCGTTAACTACCGGGACACTCCACTATAGCCCGATAGTTGCACTCCCCTCACTATAGATATATTTCCGTCCATTTGATTTAACCATGTTCAGTAAGTCGTTCCTTCACAGGTTGTTCGTAGCTATAGCTAGGTCAAATAACCGTTTTACCCCTATAGTACTTCTTGTTCCTTAAGTTCCACTAATCCTCTAATGAACAATCGGTTTGTGGTCCAACCATCAAACCTAAGTCCCTCTCGATCCAACGAGAGGGTGGGGCCCCTTGTTCAAGTCCTGGAGTTAGTACTTAAGAGAACAACCTCTCTGCTATCCCTGAAAAGGGTAGGAGTGAATTCCGTCTTGCGAAACTATGTCCCCAGCTATCTATTCGATCTTATCCCCAAAATGGTAGGCTTGTTGAGTCGGCGATGCTGGCCACTCTCACCCATGCAGATCAAAGGATAATCTCGTATAAACAGGAGTTCATAGCTCGCTCAGGATTAAGAACGAGTTACCTAGGTCATCTATGAGAAATAGTCAGTTTCTTCGGTAAACGGCGTTATAAAGAGAAAGTGACTTATTTCGTGGTCCTGTCTTATGCAAACTCATTGCATAGGACGCCCCCACTCGCATGTCTCCACATGAACGACTTAGGATCTCATCGTTTGTACTTAATACAAAGTGGGCCGCGTCCATAGTGTCACCAGGATAAGGCACCCAACCGTATCCTTATACTATAGACTATTTTGACTATAAACTTGAACTTGATCCTACGATATGTCCCTACATATAGTTCGAGTATTCATTTTATAGTCAAGGATCTTAGTTTATTGGATTTAGGTTAATCATTCACAATGTATATATTCAATAACATCTTTTACTGAATAATATCAATAACGTCTTTATTGAAAATAGAATATGTTTAATGATTTACAAACTACGAGTTTATAGGACATTAAACCCAACACATGTTTCTAATAGAGATTAATTTGTTTGTTTCAGCAATATGTCGAAAAACGTATGTGCTATGTCAAATGCTAAATTAAACGGTTTAGTACATACGACTAAGAATACTTGCTTAAACGCTAAACACGTGGCAAAGAATTTAGGTTTGGTCTCAACTGAGGAATGTCCTCAAACTAACTGCATAGCTAAGAAAAACATGATCCACGACTCTAAATGCGATTTATTAGTCTTGGAAACGTGTTTAGTGGAAAACGACGATTCTGCCTGGATACTTGATTCAGGTGCCACTAATAACGTATGTTCTTCATTTCAAGGAATGAGTTCCTGGCAACAGCTAAAAGCTGGAGAGATGACTCTTAAAGTTGGAACCGGAGAAGTCATCTCGGCTATTGCAGTGGGAGACATAAAATTATTCTTCACCAAGGAACATTACATGATATTAGATAATGTGTACATAGTTCCGAAGATTAAAAGAAATTTGATTTCTTTATCTTGTTTTTGGAACAAGGTTACTCAATTTCTTTTTCTGTTAATGAAGCATTCATAACTAAAAGAGGTATTGAAGTTTGCTCTGCAAACTTGAAGAATAAATTGTATGTTTTGAGACCAATTGAGTCTAAAGCTATTTTAAATCACGAGATGTTTAAAACCGCTGAGACTCAACCTAAAAAGTGAAGAGTTTCTCAAGATACCTATCTCTGGCACTTGAGGTTAGGCCATATCAACCTCAATAGGATTGGGAGATTGGTCAAGAGTGGACTTCTAAACAAGTTATAAGACAACTCGTTGCCTCCTTGTGAGTCATGCCTTGAGGGCAAGATGACAAAACGACCTTTTACCGGAAAAGGTTATCGTGCCAAAGAGCCCCTAGAGCTCATTCATTCGGACCTTTGTGGACCAATGAACATTAGAGCTCGAGGAGGGTACGAATATTTCATCAGTTTCATTGATGATTATTCGAGGTATGGCTATCTCTACCTGATGCATCATAAGTCCGAAGCTTTTGAAAAGTTCAAGGAGTATAAGGCCGAGGTTGAGAACCTATTAGGTAAGACGATAAAAACACTTCGATCCGATCGAGGTGGAGAGTATATGGACTTAAGTTTTCAAGACTATTTGATAGAGCATGGAATTACGTCTCAACTCTCAGCCCCTGGTACACCTCAGCAAAACGGTGTATCGGAAAGGAGAAACAGAACCTTGTTGGACATGGTTCGTTCGATGATGAGTTATGCTCAGTTACCTAACTCATTTTGGGGTTATGCAGTAGAGACTGCAGTTTATATCTTGAACGTAGTTCCCTCAAAGAGTGTTTCTAAAACACCCTTTGAGCTCTGGAAAGGTCGTAAAGCTAGTTTACGACATTTCAGAATTTGGGGATGCCCTGCATACGTGCTAGAAGCAAACCCAAAGAAATTAGAGCCTCGTTCTAGATTTTGCCTATTTGTAGGCTATCCCAAAGAAACGAGAGGTGGATACTTCTTCGATCCAGAGGAAAATAAAGTACTTGTATCGACAAATGCTACATTCCTAGAAGAAGACCACCTCAGAGATCACAAGCCACGTAGTAAAGTTGTTTTAAGTGAACTATCTAACGAAGCTACAGAAACATCAACAAGAGTTGTTGATGATGCTGGCACCTCGAGTCAATCGCGTCCTTCTCAAGAAATAAGAGAACCTCGACGTAGTGGGAGGTTTGTTAGACAGCCTGATCGCTATTTGGGTTTAACTGAAGCTCCAGTCGTCATACCTGATGACGGGATAAAGGATCCATTAACCTTTAAACAGGTAATGGATGACGTTGACAAGAACGAGTGGATTAAAGCCATGGACTTAGAGATCGAGTCCATGCATTTTAATTCAGTATGGGATCTTGTAGATCAACCTGAAGGGGTTAGACTCATAGGGTGAAAATGGATCTACAAGAGAAAACGAGACGCTGCTGGAAAGGTACAAACCTTTAAGGCACGACTTGTGGCAAAGGGTTTTTGCCCAGCGGGAGGGGATTTACTATGAAGAAACCTTTTCCCCTGTTGCCATGTTAAAGTCGATCCAGATACTTTCATCCATTGCCACGTTTTACGATTATGAAATATGGCAAATGGATGTCAAGACCGCCTTTCTGAACGGCAATCTTGAAGAAAGTGTCTACATGTCTCAGCCAGAGGGGTTCATTGCTCAAGATCAAGAGCAAAAAGTTTGCAAGCTTAAATGATCCATTTATGGATCAAAACAAGCGACTAGATCCTAGAATATGAGATTTGATACTGCAATCAAATCTTATGGTTTTGAACAAAACGTTGATGAACCTTGTGTTTACAAAAGGATCATCAACAACTCCGTAGCTTTCTTAGTACTGTATGTGGATGATATCCTACTCATTGGGAATGATGTACGTTATCTAACTGACATTAAACTATGGCTAGCAACTCAATTCCAAATGAAAGATTTGGGTGAGGCACAATTTGTTCTAGGGATCCAAATTGTTCGAAACCGAAAGAACAAAACGCTAGCCCTGTCTCAAGTGTCTTATATCGACAAATTGTTAGTTAGATATAAAATGCAAAATTCCAAGAAAGGACTATTACCTTTCAGGCACGAAATTAACTTGTCTAAGGAACAGTGTCCTCAGACACCTCAAGAAGTTGAGGACATGAGACGTTTTCCCTATGCCTCTGCAGTAGGTAGCCTAATGTATGCCATGTTGTGTACAAGGCCTGACATTTGTTATGCAGTAGGGATTGTCAGTAGATATCAATCAAATCCAGGATTCGATCACTGGACAGTTGTTAAAAATATCCTCAAGTATCTAAGGAGAACGAGGGACTATATGCTCGTGTATGGTTCGAAGGATTTGATCCTTACAGGATACACTGATTCTGATTTTCAAACCGATAAAGATTCGAGGAAATCTACATCGGGGTCAGTATTCACTCTAAATGGAGGAGCAATAGTATGGCGTAGCATCAAGCAAGGATGCATTGCAGACTCGACCATGGAGGCTGAATATGTAGCCGCTTGCGAAGCAGCAAAAGAGGCAGTATGGCTCAGGAAGTTCCTAACTGACTTGGAAGTCATTCCGAATATGCATCTACCTATCACCTTGTATTGTGCTAATAGCGGCACAGTTGCAAACTCAAAGGAACCTCGCAGCCATAAGAGAGGCAAGCACATCGAAAGGAAATACCATCTCATTAGGGAGATTGTGCATCGAGGAGACGTGATCGTCACGAAGATAGCGTCGGAGCACAACATTGTTGATCCATTCACGAAGGCTCTCACGGCTAAAGTGTTCGAGAGTCATCTAGAAGGTCTAGGTCTGCGAGATGTGTACGAGAAATAATCTAGGTCAAGTGGGAGAATTGTAACCGGTATATCGATACCTCAGTATACTGGGTATTTAGATGCCCTAGTTTATTGTATTTTTACTTTGTTATTAATACAAGTATTTATTCACCCACTGTTGTTATAGATTATAGTACATCCCACCAAACTAGAGTTTTTAGTTCAAGTGGGAGATTGTTAGGATTGGTGTCCTAAAACTCGTAGATAGTGAATGTTAAACGAATTATATACTTATTCGATAAAGGCGTTATCGAGACTAATTCAGTAAATTTATTACTGAATAAAGTAAATTACACATATAATTAAAAAACTCGTAGATAGTGAATGTTAAACAAATTATATACTTATTCGATAAAGGCGTTATCAAGACTAATTCAGTAAATTTATTACTGAATAAAGTAAATTGCACATATAATTACCCAAATCCAATAAACTAAGATCCATGGCTATAAGATGAACACTTGAGCTTTATGTAGAGACATAAAAGTGGATCAAGCTTGAGTAATAGCCAAAACGGTCTATAGTATAGGAATAGGTTGGATACCTTATTCTGGGACACTATGAGACGCGACCCACTTTATAGATGGTATAGACGATGTGATCCTAAATCGTTCATGTAGAGACATGCGAGTGGGGGCGTCCTATGCAATGAGTTTGCATAAGACCATGACCGAGAAATAAGTCGCTCTCTCTTTATAACACCGTTTGCTGTCGAGACTGACTATTTCATATGATGACCTAGGTAACTCGATCTTAATCCTGAGCTAACTATGAACTCCTGTTTATTCGGGCTTATCCTTGGATCTGCATGGGTGAGAGTGGCTCAGTATCGCCGACTCAATAAGCCTCCCAATTCAGGGATAGGAACGGGTAGATAGCTGGGGACATAGTCGTGCAAGAAGGAATTCACTCCTACCCGAATTAGGGATAGTAGAGAGGTTGTTCCCTTAAGTGCTGACTCCGAGGCTTGAACAAAGGGATCCCGCCCTCTCATTGGCTCGAGAGGGACTCGATTTATTGGTTGGACCATAAACCAATTGTTCATTAGAGGATCAGTGGGACTTAAGGAGCTAGAAGTACTATAGGGGTGAAACGACTTTTTGACCTAGCTATAGCTACGAACAACCTGTGAAGGATCAACTTACTAATCATGGTTAGATCAAGTGGACGGAAATATATCTATAGTGAGGGGAGTGCAACTATCGGGCTATAGTGGAGTGTCCCGGTAGTTAACGAATGTTGGCTAACTTGGATAATGAGATTAGTCGGTTAGCCTCGAATCGTTGGAGCCCATGATCTATAGGTCCATTAGGTCCCCCTACTAGCTCATATCGGTATTAAGCCTAGAACAAAAGATAGGAAGCGCTTTGAATCGTTCAAAATCGGGAAAAAGGGTATCATCGTAAATTGTGTTTGACACAATAATTTAATTATGAATTAAATTAGAAAATGAGAGATAAAGTATTTAAAAGTGTTTTAAATACCATATATATGTATTAGGAATCATATATGATTAATTGCACAAGATTAGTATGATTAATTGGATTAATCATAAGAAATCATTTTGAAATGTCTCAAAATCAATTGCTTAATGTTAAATTCAATTTGGAATTGAAATCAACATTAAATTGCAAGGTTGAAATCAGATTTCAAAGTTGAAGATAGTGGATTAAGTTGGATTCCCACTCTTGCATGAAGATACAAAGTGGAAAACAACTCACCTCATGCATAGTTGCATGTCTTGTGTAATGGACACTTAGAATCCACTTTGGCTTGCAAGACTACCATGTGTTTTGTGTCATGAGGGTACTCCTTGCATGGAGAATATCTTTAAAAAGAGCTTGAATTAGATTCAAAGTTGAAGAGAGTCTTTTCCTTGATGTTATGCTGTTGGATTTTAGACTCAAACTCTCTTATCTCTCATACTTCTTCATAGCTTGATCCTTCAAGCTTTCCCTTCCCATTCCCTATCTTATATAGACTCCCACAAGTCGCTCTTGGCCCGGAGAATAGTAGGGAAGACTCTAGAGGTTGTCCAAGGAGCATAGGAGAAGAAAACACAACAAGGAGCATCACATAGTTGAGCTACAAAAAGGTTGGTGTTTCTTTTTCTCTGTTCTGTTTTTCTAGAACAAGCATGCTTTAGGACCAAAATTGATGTAGTTAGGTGCTTCCGATCTTCAATTGCTTCCGCATGTGTTATATGAACACCTTCAATTTTTGCCCTAGGATGCCAAAATACTGGTCTTTATAGCTATTTATTGCTTTATGAATGTCATTTAGCTAGATCCCACCTTAGGTTAAGCATATTTCATACATATTTATGTTATAAATGTTATAATATTTGATAATTATGCATGAATTTAAATTTCATTAGTTATTTAGTATAATTGTTATATTAAATATATGAAATTTGAGAAGCATGATGCATGGCATTAATTAGATAAATATAAAATGTTATATTTTATTAATGTAGCATGCATGCTTAGATTTATTTTCATGAGTATTAATATAATAGTTATATTATGAATGAAAATAAATTTCAATGCTTGGTTTTCATGTATATTTTTAATATAAATTGTTATATTAATTTAAATGAAAATGGAATAGCATTGAGCATGACATTAATTAGATTAATATAAATGTTATATTATATTAATGTCAAATTTCATGTAATTTAATTTCGTGGATGATTAATTAATATAATCGATATTAATTAAATGAAATTGAAATTGCATGAAGCATGACACCACTTTAGATTAATATAATCGTTATATTATCGACGTCATGAGCATTATGGTGTTTAACAATTTGAATTAGATTGTTATTTGGAAACACCATAGAAGCATGTTATAGGGCTAATTATTAAAATTTTATAATTGTTATAAAATTGATTAGAAACCGTCAACCTATAACAAAGAGTTGCATGCAAACAAAGGACCTTAGGTTAAAATGAATTAATTTTAAATTGTTTAAAATTAATTAGACCTAAGCTCATTTTAATTCTAATAGGATTAGAATTATATTCTTACTTAGGATTAAAATAGTTTTAATGTACTAAGTAGGAAAAACATTACTATGGTTATAAGGGAACTCTCCCGGTGAAGTTCTGTCTAGGCTGGGGGTATTTAAGTTGACGGTTATGGAACACCTCCTACCTGGGAACAGATCCGAAACCTGGGTTGAATTAATCATAGTTTAATGTTAGCATGCAATGTCACTAGGTAATTAAAAATGTTTAATTCACCTAGATATTAGTGTAAAGACCTCTATATAAGAGTTATATACAGGCATAGACTTAGATAGATTCATTCAGCTGGAATTTACCTAAGTAATAGACCCTTAAATTATAAAAATACTTAGTGGGAGGCAATATATCAAAACAAGATTTTCATAAATCAAGTTTTGCTCTCACGTCCTCAAGAGTTCACAACGTGAGGTCCATGTTTGGCCTTGAGTCACCCTGGGAGTGACCCCCTACGGATGGTGTTTGCATGGATCAATATCAAGGTGAATGAGGGAGTATTTTATAGTAAGTGGGAGTAGGACACGTGTCAACGTATCCTACTGTCTCCTCCATTAGGTTGCACCGTGAGAATCCTATGATCTGCATGCGAGTCGCCCTGGGAGTGATCGCCCTACGGAGGGCTTGATCATGGGATTCGGAACAACGCAAACTCCAGAAATGGATAGGGTTTCTTAGGTCCATTCTCAACTTTGGCTTTCCCTACGGTAGCATTGTTGGGGCCGACCTCCGGAATCTGAAAAATGGAGGGTCACACTTACGGGAAATTGTTAAGGTGTTAATGATTTCTTGACCGAAAAAACGGTAGCTAAGAACTATTGGAATATGAGTTATTCTTGTAATAGGGATTGGCTGAGATTGTCGCAATTCAGAGGAGGAGTGGTTGACTGCCCTACGGTGGTTGTTGCTCTAAACCTCTGAAGTATCGTTGTCAATATGTATCATACTTTTGGGTCGATGATTACTTTTGCTAAATTGATTGGATTAAAACAATATTGTTTTGTGTAATGGGTTTAGTGCATAACAAGTAACTTGTTGTTTCAGTGATAATTTCTATGTGCATTGTCTTACGCCAATTTATTGATAACGATTTTAGATACAACTAGCTTAAACGAAAAACTTGTGGTAAATGATTTTAGATTAGTCTTGAGTGAGGAATGTCCTCAGGCCCAAATGTCTAGTTCATCTTGAATCGTTTATGATGATTATGACATTAACTGCCTAGCCAATGTCAATGACAATGAATGTGATTTATTGGTCATTGAAACGTGCATAGTGGAAAATGAGGATACAACCTGAATTTTTTTAATTCGGGTGCCACTTATCACGTATGCTTTTCCTTTCAAGGAATAAGCTCATGGCAACTGTTGTAAGGGTGAGATGGACTCTCAGATTTTGATCTGGAGAGTATGTCTCGGCTATGGCAGAAGGGCACATTAAGTTATTTTATCAAGTGGGAGAAAATACACATTATTAGATAATATATATGAATTTCCTAAAGATTAACAGAAATTTGATTTTTGTATCTTACATGCTGGATCAATGTTACTCTATATCTTTCTATGCTAACGCAGATTTATTTTAAGAAAGAGAGTTGACATTTGTTCAGCTGTACTGGAAAATAATTTATGTGTTTTAAGTGTTGGGTTTTATGTCATAAAACTCGTAGATAGTGAATGTAACCGTTGACCGGATATTAATGAAATAATATTGATATATTTTTCCATAATTGTTATTAGTTATTTTATATTTGTCTTTGCCTAATAATAACCCTAATCCAATAAACTAGACATCCAAGGTTGTAATATGAGTCTTGAACTATATGTAGCGACATATGGGATCATTGTTCAAGAAACAACCTAAAGGGTCTATAGTATAGGGATAAGACTGGGTGCCTTATCCTGGTGACACTATGGATACGACCCACTATGTATTTGATACAAACGCTGCGATCCAACACGTTCGTGTAGGAGACATGCGAGTGGGGGTATCCTATGCAATGAGTTTGCATAAGACCGGACCGCAAAATAGTAACCACTGGTTATAACACCGTTAACTAGTTGGTTTTCTATTTCACTAGGACGACCTAGACAACTTAGGCTCAATCCTGAGTTGATTATGGATTCCTGCTCATGAGAGATTGTCATTTGATTTGTATGGGTGAGAGTGGCCAATACGCCGACTCAATAAGCCTACCACTTTGGGGACAAGACCGAATGGGGAGCTGGGAACATAATCGTACAAGATGGAATTCACTCCTTCCCGACTTTAGGGAAGCAGATGAGTGTTCCCTTAAGTGGTTACTCCGAGTCTTGAACAAAGGGTCCTACCCTCTCAATTGGTCATGACACTTGACATTCTTGCTCTTGCTCTTAGACTCTCAAAGACAATACCTAGAATTCTCTCTAGCCTCCCTCTTAGAGAAAGACTCCCACAAGTCTTTTGCCTCCTAGACCTAGAGTCATACCGGTGTAACCTTTGTGGTTATTGTGTCAATCAAGAAGAAAATTCCAGCGATCAAGAGGCAAAGAGGCTGCTGCGTTTTCGTTCGTTGGAGTGTCGAGAAGCAGATGAGTGTTCCCTTATGTAAGTCCGGGTCTAGAATAGGTTTTTATGAGATGAAAATCGATGAAATCACCGCTGAAATCGAAAGAAAAATCGAAGAATCGAAACTGTTTTTGCCCAGATTCTGCCTCTAGACGTAACAGCGTCGAGACGCTGCCTCGATTCCACAGGCGCCAGATAAGGAATGCGCACAACGTCGAGACGCTATCAACACAGCGTCGAGACGCTGTCACGATGGCGGCGCGCGCTAGGGCTTCAACAGGAGCGGTTCAAGCTGGTGGCCGGTCCGGTTCGGACCGGTTCTGCTGGGCTGGGACCTATTTGGTCCGGTTCAGCCAATTCAAGGCATGGTTCGTGATTTTCGAAGCCGGTTCGAGGTGGTTCGGGGCGGTTCGTGCTGTCTAGACCAATTTCGGAGCTGTACAAGGATTTTTTAGGATAGAATTTAGCTAAATTAATGTAATTTAATGCTTTATTTTATCCTAGGGGCCAAAATTAACCGGTTCAATTGCTATTTATATGCTTTATGGATGTCATATAGAATATTTAATCCCACCTTAGGTTATAAACATGCTCATGCATTTTTATATATTATAAAATGTTATAATGTATGTTTAAATGCATGGATTTGTTTTCATATTTTTTAATATAAGTGTATATTAATTATATGAAAAATTGGAAAGCATGAAGCATGTCATTACTTAAATTAAATATAAATAGTTATGTTTAATGTAATGAATGAAGCATGCTTGATTGATTTTCTTGATTGGCTTATAATTGTTATAATAAAAAAAAAATCAAAATTGCATGAAGCATGAAACATCCATAGTTAATAATATAATTGTTATATTATTCATGCAATTAATGTGGTTTAATTATTTAATTTGAATGAGATTGTTGAATGAATTAAACCCTAGATTCTTGATTATAGAATTAATCATTAAAATTTGAAATAGTTCTTTAATGTTAATGATTAGAAACCGTCAATCTATAATCAAGATTTGCATGCAAACATAAGATCATAGGATAAATTGGATTAATTTTAAATTGTTTAAAATTAATTGGACCTAGATCGTTTTCTAATAGGATTAGAATCTTTTCTTACTTAGAATTAAAAATAGTTTTAATTGACTAAGTAGGAAAAACATTGCTATGATTATAAGGGAACTCCACCGGTAATGTTCTGTCTAAGGCTGGGGGTATTTAAGTTGACGGTTTACGGAACACCTCCTACCTGGGAACTGACCTGGAATACCGGAGTTGAATTAATCATAGTTAAATGTTAGCATGCAATGTCACTAGGTTTATTAAAAGTGTTTAATGCACCTAGATCTTTAGAGTAAAGACCCTACATTACTGAGGTTATAAGGGAACTCTCTCGGTAAAGTTCTGTCTAAGGCTGAGGGTATTTAAGTTGACGGTTTACGGAACACCTCCTACTTGGGAACTGACCCGAACATTGAGTTGAATTAACCATAGTAATGTTGACTTGCAATGTTGGGTTTATTAAAAGAAGTTTAATTCACCCAAAAGATTGCAGTTGAATCCTTTCCATAATTGTTATAATAGGATCAGACTTAGATAGATTGACTTAGCCGAATACTATCTAAGTTAAACAACCCTAAATTAACCGTATGACATTTTCAGTGGGAGGAAAATTACAAAACGAGATTTAAATCAAAGTTTTGCTCCTACGTCCCTATATTCACAATGTGAGATTCATGCTCAGCTTCGAGTCACCTTAGGAGCGGCCTCCCTTCGGAAAGTGTTTGCATGAATCAATATCAAGGTGAATGGGAAAAATGTCTAGAGTAAGTGGGAGCGGGACATGTGTCAACGTATCCCTCGGTCTCCGCCCATAGTTCACACCGTGAGAGTCCTATGATCCGCCTGCAGGTTGTCCTGGCGCAACCATCCCTTCGGAGGGCCTGGTCATAGGATTCAGAACATCGTGAACTCCTGAAAAGGTTAGGAGCTCTTAGGCTAATCACCAACAGTTGTCTTTCCCTTCGGTAGCCTGTTGGTGCGTGCCTCTGAGATCTGAAAGTGGGAGGGTTACACTTACGAGGATGAGTTAAAAGTGTTAACAATTCCTTGATCGAACAACGGTGGCTAATGTCTATAGGAATATGAGTTATTCTGGAATTAGAATTAGCTGAGAGGTGTCTCATTTCAAAAGAGGAGTGCCCGATCACCCTTCGGTGGCTGATATTCTAAACCTTTGAAACATCGTTGCAAAACTAAATCGATAGTTTTAGGGTTCTGTGATTGTCTATTTTGCTAAATTGATTGGATTGTGTGCAATTGATTGCTTGTATGATGGGTTAAGGCAAAGATAACTAATACGGTCATTGTTTGTTTAAATTTCAACAATGTCTTCCTCAATTGTTTCTCTACTTAAAAATGAGAAATTAACCGGCAAAAACTATGCTACGTGGAAGTCGAACCTGAATACGATTCTTGTTGTCGATGATCTGCGGTTCGTCTTAACGGAGGATTGTCCTCCAGCCCCTGCTCGTAATGCATCCCAAGCAGTTAAGGATGCTTATGACCGCTGGACAAAGGCCAATGATAAGACTCGCGTCTATATCTTAGCCAGCTTATCTGAAGTTTTGGCTAAAAGGCATGAGGGCATGGTAACAGCGAGGGAGATTATGAACTCTCTCCAGGAGATGTTTGGACAACCGTCCTACCAACTCCACCATGACACTCTGAAATACGTTTATAGTTGTCGCATGAAAGAGGGCACGTCTGTTCGGGAGCATGTCCTGGATATGATGGTCCAATTCAACGTGGCAGAGGCAAACGGGGCGGTCATAGATGAACGTAGTCAGGTTGCATTCATCTTAGAATCTCTTCCGAAGAGTTTTCTGCAGTTTCGAAGCAATGCAATGATGAATAAAATAACATTCAACCTGACTAGCCTCCTGAATGAGCTACAACTCTATCAACCTCTTCTTAAGAACAAGGGACAGATAGAAGGAGAGGCAAACGTTGTTCACTCTAAAAGAAAGTTCGAGAAGGGTTCATCCTCTGGAACTAAATCTGTAGCCACTTCTTCAAAGAAAACTCAGAAGAAGAAAGGAAACAAGGGGAAAGCTCCCAGTACTGCTGCTAAACGCAAGGGAAAAGCCAAAGCTATGTGATAACTGCCCAAAAGGTAGTTATTTAGGCTCCATTTATATAAGGATTTGTGTGTCTTTAATGCTTAATAGGGTTGGTTTTAGAGAGATATTACATGATTTAACCCATTTGGAAGAATGGAAGTTTTGGAAATCACTTTATGCAGATTATGCTGCTGAACGACTGGAAGGAGCAAATTCTATGCTGCAGCAAAACTGGAAGCAGAAACTGCTACATCACAGCTCGTTAGCCAACTTCATGAACCGACTTCTATTGAGATATTTTCGGGATAAAGGATCAAGGAGAGCCTTACACGTGTCCTAGTTGACCTAATTCAAGCCTCCCATCCTTCTATAAAAGGAAGTAGCCGTCAAAGTCAAATTCATTCCATGTTTTCCCTTGGAAGCCGAATAGTATAGGGAGATTGAAGATTACCAAGAACACCATCAACCGCAAGCTGATTAGGGAGTTTACCTTCTTTATTAACTTGTAGTTATGGACATGCATACTCAGATTGTAATTCGTATTCCTATGCTTATTATGAACTAAGTAGCTTAAGGTGTTGGTTAGGAATAATGTGATTACTGTGCTTCATCTCTAGTAATAAATTGACTATTGGTGAACGCCAGTGACTGAGCTAGGGATAGCCAGTTGCCTAGTGCTTGATCGGTCGCTCTTCATTGGGTTTGAAACATATCCCAAAAGATCCGGAGTTCCGGGAGGAATCTGCTAATAATACTGCGAGAAATGCATGATCAATAATATTGCTAGAGCATATCTTAGAACAATCACTAAAACCTAACCAACGCCTGTCTTTAATCTGTCTATCTATTTGTTTACTCGTTGTTCTGTCATTTATATTGCTTCAGCATAATTCCGATAAAACCCAATATTTTTATTATCTTCGAAACCATTAGAAAGTTATACAAAATAGATAAAGTGGAAACTCATTCAGACCTTGGATTGATAATATTACTTGCTGCAGACTGTGTATACTTGCACAGGAATTCTAGAGTATTTCATATCATATTTTTACTCACTCTAGGAACCCAACAAGTTTTTGGCGCCGTTGCCGGGGACTTGAATAAGTTTTTATCTGATCTGTTTTGTGTATGTGTTTTAGTGGTTTGGTGCTAGAACTTTTTGATTGTTTCTTTTGTTTTTGCAGATGTGATTTTGGTGCATGAGCGATCCGCCTGGGGTACGGTTTGAGCTCGATCCAGAAATTCAGAGAACATTTAGGAACAGAAGGAGGGAGCAGCGCAGAAACCAGATGGAGAACGCCCCGCAACTTCCACAGGTTCCTGAAGGTCCAGTAGCAGTGAACCCCCAGCAGAATCCGTTGCTGCAGCAAAACCCACTGTTTGAGCAAAATGAGCAGCGAAATAATCAGGCCGAGAATCCTATCTTGATAGCGAACGATAGGACCAGAGCCATTCGAGCATATGCTGTCCCGATGTTTAATGAGTTGAATCCAGGGATTGCACGTCCCCAAATCCAAGCGGCGAATTTTGAAATGAAACCGGTAATGTTTCAGATGTTGCAAACCGTGGGGCAATTCCATGGTTTGTCATCTGAAGACCCTCATTTACATCTTAAGTCTTTTCTAGGAGTTAGTGATTCTTTTGTAATTCAGGGAGTGCCGAGAGATGCTCTTAGATAAACTTTGTTCCCGTATTCTCTTAGAGATGGAGCAAAGTCATGGTTAAACTCTTTTGCTCCAGGATCAATTAGGACATGGGATGAGTTAGCTGAAAAATTTTTGAGTAAATATTTCCCACCTAATAGAAATGCTAGATTAAGGAGTGAAATAGTAGGGTTTAGGCAACTTGAAGATGAGACTTTTAGTGAGGCTTGGTAGAGGTTTAAGGAGCTTTTGCGAAAGTGTCCCCACCATGGGTTACCTCATTGTATTCAAATGGAAATATTTTACAATGGTTTGAATGGAGTAACTCAAGGTATGGTCGATGCTTCGGCTGGAGGGGCCCTTTTGGCAAAAACTTTTGATGAAGCCTATGAAATTTTAGAAAGAATATCTATTAATAGTTGTCAGTGGTCGGATGTTAGAGGCACAAATAAAAAAGTTAAGAGTGTATTAGAGGTTGATGGTGTGTCCACCATTAGGGTTGATCTTGCTATGATTGCTAATGCTCTTAAGAATGTGACAGTGATTAGTCATCAGCAGCCACCAGCTATGGAGCCTGCAGCAGTGGTGAACCAAGTCACGGACGAAGCATGTGTCTATTGTGGTGAAGACCACAACTACGAGTTTTGCCCCAGCAATCCAGCTTCTGTGTTTTTTGTAGGTAATCAGAAGAACAACCCTTATTCTAACTTCTATAATCCAGGTTGGTGCAACCACCCCAACTTCTCATGGGGAGATCAAGGAAATAACGTACAAGTGCAACAAAAGATGAACCAGCCGGGATTCGCTAAAGTGCAGGTAATGCCCCAGCAAAATAAGCAGGCTTTGCCCCAGCAAAATTCGGGAAATTCTCTCGAGGCAATGATGAAAGAATTTATGGCTCGTACAGACGCCACGATTCAAAGTAATCAAGCTTCGATGAGGGCCCTGGAATTGCAAGTGGGTCAGCTAGCTAATGAGCTCAAGGTGAGGCCTCAAGGGAAACTTCCTTCGGATACTGAACACCCTCGAAGGGAAGGTAAGGAGCAGGTAAAGGCAGTAACTCTTAGGAGTGGTAAACCATTAGAAGAGTCTAGAAAGACCCAGGATTTAAATAGTAATAGTGATAATAATGTTGTTGTTGAGAAAGAGTTGGAGTCTGGTCAGGGTGCTGGAGGCAGCAAAGAGAATGCTGGAGCATCTGGTTCTGTGCCAGATGTAGAACCACCATATGTGCCGCCCCCACCTTATGTACCACCTCTACCTTTTCCACAAAGGCAAAAGCCTAAGAATCAGGATGGTCAATTTAAAAAGTTTTTAGAGATTCTTAAGCAGTTGCATATAAATATCCCTTTAGTAGAAGCTATTGAGCAAATGCCTAATTATGCTAAATTTCTTAAGGATATTTTGACTAAAAAGAAAAGGTTAGGTGAGTTTGAAACTGTATCTCTTACTGAGGAGTGTAGTGCTATTCTTAAGAATGGGCTACCCCCCAAGGCTAAGGATCCAGGATCATTTACTATACCTGTGTCTATAGGTGGAAAGGAATTAGGTAGAGCACTCTGTGATTTAGGTGCAAGCATTAACCTTATGCCTCTTTCTGTCTATCGGAAGTTAGGTATTAGTGAAGCTAGACCTACCACAGTTACACTCCAATTAGCTGATAGGTCTATCACATATCCAGAGGGTAAAATTGAGGATGTCTTAGTAAAAGTTGATAAATTCATATTTCCTGTTGATTTTATTATTTTAGACTATGAGGCTGATAAAGATGTCCCGATTATTCTAGGTCGTCCATTTTTGGCTACTGGTAGGGCATTAATAGATGTTCAAAAAGGAGAATTAACAATGAGAGTCTGTAATGAGGAAGTGAAATTTAATGTGTTTAAAGCCATGAAATATCCAGATGAAATGGAGGATTGCTCCTTCATTAGGATTCTGGAGAGCACAGTTATTGAGACAGCAATACAGGATTCGGCTGATAAGCATTCAGAAAAGCATGGAGAGGTTAGTGTAGAAGATTTTGAATTTTGTTCTTTAGATAGAAAAAATGGAAAAGAATTGTTTAGGTGTGAGGATGTTTTTGAGCCTTTAGATTTAGATCAAAGAAAGGCTCCCCCAATTAAGTCATCCCTAATTGAGGCACCCACTTTAGA
This sequence comes from Luffa acutangula, assembly GCA_036850905.1. Lineage (NCBI taxonomy): Eukaryota > Viridiplantae > Streptophyta > Magnoliopsida > Cucurbitales > Cucurbitaceae > Luffa > Luffa acutangula. Next base: position 32,871,149 of record CM072092.1, on the reverse strand, counting down.
TTTGAAACCTTTACCGGATCATGTAAAGTATGTGTATCTTGGGGAAAGTGAGACGTTGCCCATTATTGTTGCATCAGATTTAATGTCGGAGCATGAGGAGGCCTTAATAAAATTGCTGCAGCAATACCGCAAAGCTATAGGTTAGACATTGGCTGATATTCAGGGAATTAGCCCATCTTTTTGTATGCACAAAATCACTCTAGAGGAGGGATCCTTTAGGAGTATTGAGCAACAAAGAAGGCTTAACCCTGCAATGAAAGAGGTTGTAAAAAACGAGGTAATTAAATGGTTGGATGCTGGGATCATTTATCCAATTGCCGATAGCAATTGGGTAAGCCCTGTCCAATGTGTTCCTAAGAAAGGAGGTGTCACTGTGGTGAGCAATAAAGATAATGAGTTGATCCCCACAAGGACAGTAACTGGCTGGAGGGTTTGTATGGATTACAGAAGGCTTAATAAAGCCACCTGAAAGGATCATTTCCCTCTACCATTTATCGACCAGATGTTGGATCGATTGGCTGGTCAGGCCTATTACTGTTTCTTGGATGGTTATTCTGGGTATAACCAGATTACTATTGCTCCTGAAGATCAGGAAAAAACCACTTTCACCTGTCCTTATGGGACGTTTGCTTTCAGGAGAATGCCTTTTGGCCTTTGCAATGCTCCAGCAACATTTCAGCGGTGTATGTTAGCAATTTTTTCTGATATGATTGAGTCCACTGTTGAGGTATTTATGGACGATTTTTCAGTTTTTGGAGGGTCTTTTCAGAGTTGTTTAGATAATTTAGGTAAGGTGTTAAAAAGATGTGAGGATACCCATCTAGTTCTTAATTGGGAGAAGTGCCACTTCATGGTGAAGGAGGGCATAGTGTTAGGTCATAGGATTTCTAAAAATGGTCTAGAAGTTGATAGAGCAAAAGTTGAGGTTATCGAAAGACTAGAGCCACCGAGTTCAGTGAAGGGAATTCGGAGTTTTTTAGGACATGCTGGATTTTATAGGAGGTTCATAAAGGATTTTTCCAAAATCAGTAAACCTCTTTGTAACTTATTGTGCACTGATCATGTTTTTGACTTTAATGCAGATTGTAGGAAGGCTTTTGAAACATTAAAAGCTGCTTTAATCTCAGCACCCATTATCTGCGCGCCTCATTGGAATTTTCCATTCGAGGTAATGTGTGATGCGAGTGATGCTGCGGTAGGTGCGATGCTGGGGCAAAAGTAGGGCAAATTTATTCATCCTATATATTATGCAAGCAAGGTTTTAAATGAAGCACAGGTCAACTACACAACTACTGAAAAGGAGTTGTTAGCTGTTGTGTTTGCTTTTGAGAAATTTCGGCCATATTTGGTTGGCTCTAAAGTCACGGTGTTCACGGATCATGCAGCAATAAGGTATTTAATGTCTAAGAAAGATGCAAAGCCTAGATTAATTCGTTGGATTTTATTACGCAGGAGTTCGACTTGGAGATAAAAGACAAGAAGGGATCAGAGAATGTCATTGCAGATCATTTATCTCGTCTTGATCCATCATCATCTTTGCTGGAGCAATCTGCCATTTCCGATTCTTTTCCAGATGAACAGCTTTTTGCTGTTCAGGTAAAGGTAGTCAGGGATGTCCCTTGGTATGCTGATATTGCCAACTTTTTAGTAAAGGGAGTCACCCCTATTTATATGGATTGGAGGCAGAAGAAAAAGTTTAAGCATGATGCGAAATTTTTCTATTGGGATGAGCCATTTATGCATAAGCAATGCTCTGACGGTATTATTCGTAGGTGTGTTTCAAGTGCGGAAGCAAAAGAAATCCTGGAGCAATGTCACTCTTCGCCGTATGGAGGTCATTTCAACGGTCAGAGGACGGCTATGAGGATTTTGCATTGCGGATTTTTCTGGCCTACGTTATTTAAGGATGCCCATTGGTTCTACAAGCAATGTGACGTTTGTCAAAGGAGAGGAAACTTGGGGCCTATAGATGAAATGCCTCTTACTTACATTTTAGAAGTTGAATTATTTGATGTATGGGGTATTGACTTTATGGGGCCATTTCCCCCTTCTAATGGCAATGTTTTTATCTTATTGGCAGTTGATTATGTGTCCAAGTGGGTGGAGGCCATCGCATGTCATCAGAGTGATGCCAAGACAGTAGCAAGGTTTCTTCAATCGCACATCTTTGCGCGGTTTGGGACGCCTAGGTCTCTAGTGAGTGATGAGGGTACACATTTTGTTAATAATATCTTAACTAAGCTTTTAGCTAAGTATGGGATTAAGCATAGGATAGCTACCCCTTATCACCCACAAGCAAATGGTCAAGCTGAAATTAGTAATAGGGAAATTAAAGTTATTCTAGAGAAAGTAGTCCATCCATCTAGAAAGGATTGGTCCTTTAGGTTGGATGAGGCTCTTTGGGCTTATAGGACAGCTTATAAGACTCCTTTAGGTATGTCTCCCTATAGGTTAGTATATGGGAAAGCTTGTCATTTACCATTAGAGCTTGAGCACAAAAAATTTTGGGCTTTGAAAAAGTTCAATTTTGATCTAAGTCGTGCAGGAGCAATCAGAATGCTGCAGCTTAATGAGTTAGAAGAATTTCGTCAATTCTCTTATGAGAATGCGAAGATGTATAAGGAAAAGACTAAGTTGTGGCATGACAAAAAAATTAAATCTAAGGAGTTTGTCAAGGGTCAGAAAGTTTTGCTTTATAATTCTAGATTAAAATTATTTCCTGGAAAATTAAAATCTAAATGGTCAGGACCGTTTATTGTGATTGAGGTTTTCTCCAATGGAGCAATTACTTTGCAGGATGAAAAAGATGGGAGAGTATTCAAGGTGAATGGACAGCGTGTGAAGCATTATTGGGGTGAGGAATTTCAGTCGAAATATCCTTCCCTACGATTGGTTGATGATTGAGAGAGCAGGACTTTTGCGGGAGCATTTCACAGAGCAAAATTTTGAGCTCCCAGAATTTGAATTGATTTTATTTTCCGTTAATTTGATTTTATTATCTTCGGTTAGGATAGATTTTGCATGAGTTATTAGATTTTATCTTTTAAGTATTTTTATTATTTTTGGTAGGTTAGATTTGATTTTATTTTATTTTCGGGTTATTTATTTAAATTATCTTGCAATTATCTTTTGGATAGATTTTATTTTCGGTTATTTGAATTCTAGTTTTAATTAAATAGAGATTTTCTCTAACTTATTCAGTTTCTTTTGAGAATAACAGGTTAAGTTTGCTTTGATTGGTTTAATTTGAATTAAAAAAAGATTTGATTTGTCTATTTTGAGATTCGAATTCCGTATCTAAGATTCTTCAGGTTCGGAAGATTGTTACGGCACAAATATTGCTGGAGCAAAATATTCCGAGTCAGAAGGGTTTCCGTTGGAATTTATTATTGTTACCATTGGATTTGGCTTTGAATTCTTGCAGGTAAATGTGCATGCATTGTCTGATGAGGCCACGTGGCGCAGAGAAATTATCCAACGGCTTCAATGATGACAGAGCATTAATTTTTACCATGGCCGTTTGGAATTCGCAATTTTACCGTTGGTAATTTTTGAATTTCAGGTTTGCATTTTTTTAATTGCAACGGTAATATTAATTATGACAGGGCAAATCCTTTCGGTTAGGATTCTTGTTTGCTGCAGCCTTATTTATTCGCAAACGCTGGTAAGCTTCTCCCACTTCGTCTTCTTGATCAAATCTTTGTGTGAGTGTTATTCTTTCTTTCTTTACCTTCTCTGTCAAAACCCTTTTACACCTCCAATGGCTAAAACAAGAGCTCGAAAAGAGAGAGAAAGTGAAGAGGAAGAGGTGCCGGTCACACCGGAAGTTCAAAAAGTAAAAACTAAGAAAAAGAGAACGCCAGAAGAGAAGGAGGCTAAGCGAAGAAGAAGACAACAGAGAGTTGAAGAACAAGAAAGAGCGAGAGAGGAGGAGGTTGTGGCAAAAGAAGATGAAAACCCAAAAGAATCTGACAAACCGAATCAAGAAAAGGATGGAAAGGAAGTGGCAACTATAGACGAGGCTCGAGAGGAAATTCAGGCGGAACAGAGTGAGGTTATGCAGACGGAGGTTGTAGTGGAAGAAGACAGAGAGCCAGTTCAGGAGGCTCGGATGGAGGTTATCATACCTGAACCTCCGAAACGACGCCGCATTAAGCGAAAGGCTGGGCGCATTCCAGTAATCAAGACTGATACCCCATCGCCTCCATCATCAGATTCCGAGAGGGAGAAGGCCGAGCAAGAGGAACGAGAGAAAAAAGAGGCTGAGGAAAGAAGGCGAGAAGAAGAAGAGAAAAAGGCAGAGGGGGAACAGTTGCTGAAGCGGAGAGAAGAGAAGGGCAAAAAGATTGCTGAAGCATCAGAGGAGCACGATGAAATAGCAGAGCGACAGGTGCCATACGAGCGCTTCGTCAATAATTTTGCTAGAGCAAAATACACTGAGCTCCTGAAAAGCGATTTTCTGTTCGAAAGAGGTTTCAGCGGTGATCTTCCACCATTTCTAAGGACTGGCATAGCTGACCACGGCTGGGAGCTATTTTGTGCTAAGCCAGAGGCTGTGAACGCACAGGTGGTGCGTGAATTCTATGCCAACATTGATAAAGAAGAGGGTTTCCTGGTAATTGTCAGAGGAGTTGAGATAGATTGGAGCCCAAGTGCGATCAACGCACTGTACCATCTTCAAAACTTCCCCCACGCGGCATTCAATGAAATGGCAGTCGCGCCATCTGAGGAGCAGTTAAGTAATGCTGTGAGGGAGGTAGGAATCGAGGGGGCACAGTGGCAATTATCTAAGACTCAGAAAAGGACATTCCAATCGGCTTACTTGAACAAGGAAGCGAATACATGGATGGGTTTCATCCGGCAGAGGTTTCTTCCAACAACGCACGACTCGACAGTATCAAGGGAACGAATTCTTTTGGCTTTTGCTATCTTGAGGTCTCTCAGTATTGACGTAGGAAAAATAGTTTGTAATGAAATTGCTTGCTGCTGGAAGAAAAAGGTGGGGAAACTGTTCTTCCCGAATACAATTACTATGTTGTACAGACAAGCAGGGGTTCCAGTGGAGGAGAGTGATACAATTCTATTTGATAAAGGGATCATTGATACGCCCAATTTGGCACGGCTCCAGCGCACGCAGGAGATACGTCAAGGTGGGCTTATCCACGGCATCAATACGATTCTAGAACAATTGACACTTTCGGCCAGTCGGCAAGAGTTTGCTGAGAGGCAAACTTTAACCTTTTGGAACTATGTTAAGAATCGGGATGCCAGCTTAAGAAGGGCACTGCAAGAGAATTTTTCCAAGTCGTATCCAACCCTTCCTACATTCCCTGAAGATCTGTTGAACCCTTGGATTCCACCGCCGCCTGCTGAGAAAGAAGAGGAAGAGGAAGATCTGGGTCAGGAAGATTGAAGAGAGATTTTAGCACGCAAGTTTTTTTGATGAAATATTTTGTTTGCTGGCGCATTCCTGACCCCATCTTTTATATGATTGCTTGCCTTGTTTCTTTTTAATTTCTTCTGCCTTAAAAATATATCTCTGCTTTGTAATATTTTTCTATGTTTTTAATGAATTTCTGATTATTTCTAGGTTAAATTATCAAAAATACCCCTAAACTTTAGGGTTTGTTTCAATTATGCCCCTAGACTTGCAAAAGTTTCAATTATGCCCTTGAAGTTTCAAAATTGTTTCAAAACTACCCTTGAAGGTTTTTTTTTTGTTAAATTCATGGATGTAAAATGACGTGTTTGCATATATATTGTTGCTTATGTGAATAGATTTGAACACATACGTGGAAAAAACGATAAAAACACATGCAAACGCATCAATTTTTGTCGATAAATTTAACGGAAAATGTCTCCAAGGGTAGTTTTGAAACAAATTTGAAACTTCAAGGGCATAATTGAAACTTTTGAAAGTCCAGGGGTATAATTGAAACAAACCCTAAAGTCGAGGGGTATTTTTGATAACTTAACCTTATTTCTATTCCATGAGCACTGACTAACTCTAACTTAACTATTTTCTTCTGAATTTTTGAAGCTTGGACTGATTACGCTTAGTTAGATCAAGGTATTCTGATCTCCAGAAACCTTTTGCTTGAGCATTTCTTCTAGCCTGGACTGTTGTTGCGGCAAGAAGATTTTTGACGGTAGTATTGACTTATATGATCCACTTTAAGCTTAATCTAAGTCCCATGTTTAGTTTAAAAATTCAAATAGAAAAATTTAAGTTTGGGGGTATAATTGCTTAATTAATGATTCATTGAGGACAATGAATAATTCAAGTTTGGGGGACTTTTTGCTACTCCAATTATTTTGCTCGAGCATTCCTCTCCTTCAAATTAAAATTTGCTAGGTTATTGAGTAACCGGGGACATTTGTGATACCCGCAGTTTGTCTTCGCATCAAAAGATGACCTAGGAAATTTGAAAAAAATGAGAAATATGAGAAAAAAATTATTTGCTGAAAAATTATTTGTAGAAGATTTTGCTGAAAAAATTGATGGAGCAAAAGTTTTGAGGGATGAATGATGATCCAACAGTTTTTCTCTCTCCCATAACTTAGGTGAGCTTCATCATAAATTGTCGCCATTCTGAGGGGCAAGAGATGGAATAACTAAGGATTTTTTAGCTTTATAATGAGTATTGAGCTTAGTTGGTGATGAGCTTGAGGCAAGGGTATACTGCACCATAAAGTGGGTCATCCCATGCTTAAGAGCTTATGACTGTAAGGCTGCTTTAAGTCTGATAAATAATGTTATAAACCCCTTTAAATAATGTTATAAGGATTTGTGTGTCTTTAATGCTTAATAGGGTTGGTTTTAGAGAGATATTACATGATTTAACCCATTTGGAAGAATGGAAGTTTTGGAAATCACTTTATGAAGATTATGCTGCTGAACGACTGGAAGGAGCAAATTCTATGCTGCAGCAAAACTGGAAGCAGAAACTGCCACATCACAGCTCGTTAGCCAACTTCATGAACCGACTTCTATTGAGATATTTTCGGGATAAAGGATCAAGGAGAGCCTTACACGTGTCCTAGTTGACCTAATTCAAGCCTCTCATCCTTCTATAAAAGGAAGTAGCCGTCAAAGTCAAATTCATTCCATGTTTTCCCTTGGAAGCCGAATAGTATAGGGAGATTGAAGATTACCAAGAACACCATCAACCGCAAGCTGATTAGGGAGTTTACCTTCTTTATTAACTTGTAGTTATGGACATGCATACTCAGATTGTAATTCGTATTCCTATGCTTATTATGAACTAAGTAGCTTAAGGTGTTGGTTAGGAATAATGTGATTACTGTGCTTCATCTCTAGTAATAAATTGACTATTGCATTTTGGTTAATTGTTGTGCTTATTCTTATTTTATGCCCGCCTGGCCAGCCGGTATGGATAGCTCTCTCTAGTTTCAGGGATGATTTAAAGAGTGTGTGGCAATTCTCCACACTACGATCATTGTGTATTGGTGAACGCCAGTGACTGAGCTAGGGATAGCCAGTTGCCTAGTGCTTGATCGGTCGCTCTTCATTGGGTTTGAAACATATCCCAAAAGATCCGGAGTTCCGGGAGGAATCTGCTAATAATACTGCGAGAAATGCATGATCAATAATATTGCTAGAGCATATCTTAGAACAATCACTAAAACCTAACCAACGCCTGTCTTTAATCTGTCTATCTATTTGTTTACTCGTTGTTCTGTCATTTATTTTGCTTCAGCATAATTCCGATAAAACCCAAAATTTTTATTATCTTCGAAACCATTAGAAAGTTATACAAAATAGATAAAGTGGAAACTCATTCAGACCTTGGATTGATAATATTACTTGCTGCAGACTGTGTATACTTGCACAGGAATTCTAGAGTATTTCATATCATATTTTTACTCACTCTAGGAACCCAACAAGTTTTTGGCGCCGTTGCCGGGGACTTGAATACGTTTTTATCTGATCTGTTTTGTGTATGTGTTTTAGTGGTTTGGTGCTAGAACTTTTTTATTGTTTCTTTTGTTTTTGCAGGTGTGATTTTGGTGCATGAGCGATCCGCCTGGGGTACGGTTTGAGTTTGATCCAGAAATTCAGAGAACATTTAGGAACAGAAGGAGGGAGCAGCGCAGAAACCAGATGGAGAACGCCCCGCAACTTCCACAGGTTCCTGAAGGTCCAGTAGCAGTGAACCCCCAACAGAATCCGTTGCTGCAGCAAAACCCACTGTTTGAGCAAAATGAGCAGCGAAATAATCAGGCTGAGAATCCTATCTTGATAGCGAACGATAGGACCAGAGCCATTCGAGCATATGTTGTCCCGATGTTTAATGAGTTGAATCCAGGGATTGCACGTCCCCAAATCCAAGCGGCGAATTTTGAAATGAAACCGGTAATGTTTCAGATGTTGCAAACCGTGGGGCAATTCCATGGTTTGTCATCTGAAGACCCTCATTTACATCTTAAGTCTTTTCTAGGAGTTAGTGATTCTTTTGTAATTCAGGGAGTGTCGAGAGATGCTCTTAGACTAACTTTGTTCCCGTATTCTCTTAGAGATGGAGCAAAGTCATGGTTAAACTCTTTTGCTCCAGGATCAATTAGGACATGGGATGAGTTAGCTGAAAATTTTTTGAGTAAATATTTCCCACCTAATAGAAATGCTAGATTAAGGAGTGAAATAGTAGGGTTTAGGCAACTTGAAGATTAGACTTTTAGTGAGGCTTGGGAGAGGTTTAAGGAGCTTTTGCAAAAGTGTCCCCACCATGGGTTACCTCATTGTATTCAAATGGAAACATTTTACAATTGTTTGAATGGAGTAACTCAAGGTATGGTCGATGCTTCGGCTGGAGGGGCCCTTTTGGCAAAAACTTTTGATGAAGCCTATGAAATTTTAGAAAGAATATCTATTAATAGTTGTCAGTGGTCGGATGTTAGAGGCACAAATAAAAAAGTTAAGAGTGTATTAGAGGTTGATGGTGTGTCCACCATTAGGGCTGATCTTGCTATGATTGCTAATGCTCTTAAGAATGTGACAGTGATTAGTCATCAGCAGCCACCAGCTATGGAGCCTGCAGCAGTGGTGAACCAAGTCACGGACGAGCCTGCAGCAGTGTTGGGTTCCTAGAGTGAGTAAAAATATGATATGAAATACTCTAGAATTCCTGTGCAAGTATACACAGTCTGCAGCAAGTAATATTATCAATCCAAGGTCTTAATGAGTTTCCACTTTACCTATTTTGTATAACTTTCTAATGGTTTCGAAGATAATAAAAATGTTGGGTTTTATAAAAATTATGTTGAAGCAAAATGAATGACAGAACAACGAGTAAACAAATAGACAGACAGATTAAAGACAGACGTTGGTTAGGTTTTAGTGATTATTCTAAGATATGCTCTAGCAATATTATTGATCATGCATTTCTCGCAGTATTATTAGCGGATTCCTCCCGGAACTCCGGATCTTTTGGGATATATTTCAACCCCAATGAAGAGCGACCGATCAAGCACTAGGCACCTGGCTATCCCTAGCTCAGTCACTGGCGTTCACCAATACACAATGATCGTAGTGTGGAGAATTGCCACACACTCTCTAAATCATCCCTGAAACTAGAGAGAGCTATCCATACCGGCTGGCCAGGCGGGCATAAAATAAGAATAGGCACAACAATTAACCAAAATGCGATAGTCAATTTATTACTAGAGATGAAGCACAGTAATCACATTATTCCTAACCAACACCCTAAGCTACTTAGTTCATAATAGGCATAGGAATACGAATTACAATCTGAGTATGCATGTCCATAACTACAAGTTAATAAAGAATGTAAACTCCCTAATCAGCTTGCGGTTGATGGTGTTCTTGATGATCTTCAATCTCCCTATACTATTCGGCTTCCAAGGGAAAACATGGAATGAATTTGACTTTGACGGCTACTTCCCTTTTATAGAAGGACATGAGACTTGAATTAGGTCAACTTGGACACGTGTAGGGCTCTCCTTGCTCCTTTATCCCGAAAATAACTCAACAGAAGTCGGTTCATGAAGTTGGCTAACGAGCTGTGATGCGGCAGTTTCTGCTCCCAGTTTTGCTGCAGCATAAAATTTGCTCCTTCCAGTCGCTCAGCAGCATAATCTGCACAAAGTGATTTCCAAAGCTTCCATTCTTTCAAATGGGTTAAATCATGTAATATCTCTCTAAAACCAACCCTATTAAGCATTAAAGACACACAAATCCTTATATAAATGAGGCCTAAATAACTACCTTTTGGGCAGTTATCATACCCCCAAACTTGAACTATTGCGCGTCCCGAGCAATACTAACCAACCTTCCTTCAAGAATTTCAAAACATTAGACAAAGAATTAGCTTAATCAAACCAGACAGTCCAACACTACCTTTAACCTTTACCTGAGCACTCTGCAAAACCAAGCACTGTTGCAGCAAAATGATTCCTTCAGCAGGGACAAATAATCACCACTTTTCAACTTAATTCTAAGAACTCACCACAGCGTAGCTCTATTTTCAGACATTTCAAAACATATTTTTAAAGGGGTTTATATCCTTGTTTATTAGACTTAAAGCAGCCTTACAGTCATAAGCTCTTAAGCATGGGATGACCCACTTTATGGTGCAGTATACCCTTGCCTCAAGTTCATCACCAACTAGGCTCAATACTCATTATAAAGCTCAAAAATCCTTTGTTATTCCATCTCTTGCCCCTCAGAATGGCGACATTTTATGATGAAGCTCACCTAAGTTCTGGGAGACAGAAAACTGCTGGACCATCATTCATCCTTCAAAACTTTTGCTCCGTCAATTTTTTTCAGCAAAATCTTCAACAAATAATCTTTTCAGCAAATAATTTTTCTCATCATTTTTTTACATTTCCTAGGTCATCTTTTGACGCGAAGACAAACTGTGGGTATCACAAATGCCCCCGGTTACTCAATAACCTAACAAATTTTAATTTTGAAGGAGAGGAATGCTCGAGCAAAATAATTGGAGTAGCAAAAAGTCCCCCAAACTTGAATTATTCATTGTCCCCAATGAATCATTAATTAAGTAATTATACCCCCAAACTTAAATTTTTCTATCTGAATTTTTAAACTAAACATGGGACTAGGATTAAGCTTAAAGTGGATCATATAAGTCAATACTACCGTCAAAATCTTCTTGCCGCAGCAACAGTCCAGGCTAGAAGAAATGCTCAAGCAAAAGGTTTCTGGAGATCAGAATACCTTGATCTAATTAAGCGTAATCAGTCCAAGCTTCAAAAATTTAGAAGAAAATTAGTTAAGTTAGAGTTAGCCAATGCTCATAGAATAGAAACATTCAGAAATTTCATTAAAATCATAGAAAAAACATTACAAAGCAGAGATATATTTTTAACGCAGAAAAAATTAAAAAGAAAGACAATCAAACATTTTTAGCAAAATGGGGTCAGATATGCGCGAGCAAACAAAATGATAAGACAAAAATAATGCTCGCTGAAGATCATTCCATCCATCAATCTTCCTGACCCTGGTCTTCATCATCATTCTCTTCTCGTTCAACAGGCGGGGGTGGTATCCAAAGATTAAACAAATCATCGGGAAACACTGGAAAGGCCGGATACGGTGTTGAGAAATTGGCTTGCAAGGCCCCCCTGAGCGCATCATCTCTCCTTTTAGCATAAGTCCAGTAGGTCTGAGCTTGCCTTTCAGCAAATTCTAACCTACTGGTCAACACTGCCAGTTGCTCTAGGATCTGATTAACGCCATACACAAGTCCACCCTGGCGAACCTCTTGCATTCGCTGAAGCCGCGCCAGATTAGGTGTGTCAATGATTCCCTTATCAGTCATGATCATATCTTCTGGAACCGTGGGCACTCCTGCCCTGCTGCATAACATCGTGATAGTGTTTGGAAAGAATAGCTTCCCCACCTTCTTTTTCCAGCAATCAACAATCTCAGAAGAAATAATTTTTCCTACATCAATACTCATCGAGCGAAGAATGGCAAAAGCAAGCAATACCCTGTCCCGAGATACTGTGGAGTCATGTGTTGTCGGCAGCAAGCGTAGCCTGATGAATCCCATCCAAGTGTTGGCTTCACTCTTCAAATAAGCAGCTTGAAACGTATGCTTCCGCGTCTGCGACACCCTCCATTGAGCCCCCTCAATGCCTACCTCCCGGACAGCCGCACTCAGTTGATCACTAGATGGTGCAACCACCATCTCATTAAAAACTGCATGCGGAAAATCTTGGAGATCGAACAGTTCATTAATGGCCTCAGGACTCATTTGTACAGGCACTCCTCGAACGATAACCTCAAAATCATTCTTAACGTCAAGATTGGCATAAAATTCTCGAACAATGTTGGTATTGACAGGTTCTGGTTTCGCACAAAATTGCCTCCATCCGAGGTTCACTATTCCAGACTCCAAGAACCTGGGCAAATCACTGCCAAATCCTCGTTCGAACAAGAAGTCCCGTTTCAGCACCTCTTGGTATTTTGCTCGCGCAAGATCGTTGACGAAGCGAATGAATGGCGCCCTCGGCTCCTCGATTTATCCTGATGCTTCGGCAATTCCTTTGCCCTTGCTTTCTCTCTGTTCACGCAAACACTCTTCTTCTGCCTTTCTTGCCTCTTCTTCTTTTTCCTTATTCTCAGCTTCCCTTCTTTCTTCCTCAGAGTCCGACGTCGGAGGTGATGGAGTGTTCCGAACCACCCTCACACGACCCGCCTTCCTCTTGATGCGGCAGCGCTTGGGTGGTTCAGGCATAATAATTTCAACATGGGCCCCCTGCACCGGCTCCGGTGTTTTCTCTTTTTCAGGCACACCTGCGACTTGTCCTCCGACCTCTGTCTCATGTTCCTTCTATGCATTCCCTTCCTGAACCGTAGCAGAAACTATCGGTTCTGTCTCAAGATCCTGCACAGCCGCTGTCTCTTGGATGACTTCTTGTTCCGCAGCCCTCTGCTGCCTCCGTCTTCGCTTTGCCTCCTTCTCTTCCGGCGTTCTTTTTTTCTTAATTTTCCCTTTTTGTACTTCCGGTGTGTCGGATATCTCTTCCTCCTCACTCTCCCTCTCTTTTCGCGCTCTTGTTTTAGCCATGGAAGGTATAATAGGGTTTTGCAAAGAAAGAAAGAATAACACACGCACAAGGATTTGATCAAGAAAACGAAGTGAAATGTACTTACCAGAGATTGCGAATAAATAGGGCTGCAGCAAACAAGAATCCTAACCGAAAGGATTTGCCCTGCCATAACTAATATTACCGTTGCAATTAAAAATGCAAACCTGAAATTCAAAAATTACCAACGGTAAAATTGTGAATTCCAAACAGCCATGGTAAAAATTAATGCTCTGTCATCATTGAAGCCGTTGGATAATTACTCTGCGACACGTGGCCTCATCAGATGATGCACTCACATTTACTTGCGAGAATTTAAAGCTAAGTCTAACGGTAACAATAATAAATTCCAACGGAAACCCTTCTATCTCGGAATATTTTGCTTCAGCAATATCTTTGTCGCAACAATCTGCTGAACCTGAGGAATCTCAGATACGGAATTCGAATTTCAAAATATACAAATCAAATCCTTTTAATTCAACTTAAACTGATGAAAGCAAACTTAACCTGTTATTCTCAAAAGAAGCCGAATAAATTAGAGAAAATCTCTATTATCTAACAGAATTCAAATAACTGAAAATAAAATCTAATAAAATCAAACCAATAAAAAGATAATTCAAAGATAATCTAAATAAATAACCCGAAAATAAAATCAAATCAAATCAAAAATAGATCAAATCTAACCTACCAAAAATAATAAAAATACTTTAAATAAAATCAACGAAAAATAAAATCAATACAAATCTTGGGAGCTCAAAATTTTGCTCTATGAAATGCTCCCGCAAAAATCCTGCTCTCTCAATCATCAACCAACCTTAGGGAAGGATATTTTGCCTGAAACTCCTCACCCCAATAATGCTTCACACGCTGTCCATTTACCTTGAACACTCTCCCATCTTTTTCATCCTGCAAAGTAATTGCTCCATTGGAGAAAACCTCAATCACAATAAACGGTCCTGACCATTTAGATTTTAATTTTCCAGGAAACAATTTTAATCTAGAATTATAAAGCAAAACTTTATGACCCTTGACAAACTCCTTAGATTTAATTTTTTTTGTCGTGCCATAGCTTAGTCTTTTCCTTATACATTTTCGCATTTTCGTAAGAAAATTGACGAAATTCTTCTAACTCATTAAGCTGCAGCATTCTGATTGCTCCTGCACAACTCAGATCAAAATTTAACTTTTTCAAAGCCCAAAATGTTTTATGCTCAAGCTCTAATGGTAAATGGCAAGCTTTCCCATATACTAACCTATAGGGAGACATACCTAGAGGAGTCTTATAAGCTGTCCTATAGGCCCAAAGAGCCTCATCTAACCTAAAGGACCAATCCTTTTTAGATGGATGGACTACTTTTCCTAAAATCGATTTAATTTCCCTATTACTAATTTCAGCTTGACCATTTGCTTGTGGGTGATAAGGGGTAGCTATCCTATGCTTAATCCCATACTTAGCTAAAAGCTTAGTTAAGATATTATTAACAAAATGTGTACCCTCATCACTCACTAGAGCCCTAGGTGTCCCAAACCGCGCAAAGATGTGCGATTGAAGAAACCTTGCTACTGTCTTGGCATCACTCTGATGGCATGCAATGGCCTCCACCCATTTGGACACATAATCAACTGCCAATAAGATAAAAACATTGCCATTAGAAGGGGGAAATGGCCCCATAAAGTCAATACCCCATACATCAAATAATTCAACTTCTAAAATGTAAGTAAGAGGCATTTCATCTCTAGGCCCCAAGTTTCCTCTCCTTTGACAAGCGTCACATTGCTTGTAGAACCAGTGGGCATCCTTGAATAACGTAGGCCAGAAAAATCCTCAATGCAAAATCCTCATAGTCGTCCTCTGACCGCTGAAATGACCTCCATACGGCGAAGAGTGACATTGCTCCAGGATTTCCTTTGCTTCAGCACCTGAAACACACCTACGAATAATACCGTCAGAGCATTGCTTATACATAAACGGCTCATCCCAAAAGAAAAATTTCGCATCATGCTTAAACTTTTTCTTCTGCCTCCAATCCATGTCAATAGGAGTGACTCCCTTTACAAAAAGTTGGCAATATCAGCATACCAAGGGACATCCCTGACTACCTTTACCTGAACAGCAAAAAGCTGCTCATCTGGAAAAGAATCGGAAATGGCAGATTGCTCCAGCAAAGATGATGATGGATCAAGACGAGATAAATGATCTGCAACGACATTCTCTGATCCCTTCTTGTCCTTTATCTCCAAGTCAAATTCCTGCAGTAATAAAATCCAACGAATTAGTCTAGGCTTTGCATCTTTCTTTGACATTAAATACCTTATTGTTGCATGATCTGTGAACACCATGACTTTGGATCTAACCAAATATGGCCGGAATTTCTCAAAAGAAAACACAACAGCTAACAACTCCTTTTCAGTAGTTGTGTAGTTGACCTGTGCTTCATTTAAAACCTTGCTTGCATAATATATAGGATGAATAAGTTTGCCCTGCTTTTGCCCCAGCATCGCTCCCACCGCAGCATCGCTCGCATCACACATTACCTCGAATGGCAAATTCCAATTAGGTGCGCAGAGAATGGGTGCTGAGATTAAAGCAGCCTTCAATGTTTCAAAAGCCTTCCTACAATCTGCATTAAAGTCAAAAACATGATCAGTGCACAATAAGTTACAAAGAGGTTTACTGATTTTGGAAAAATCCTTTATGAACCTCCTATAAAATCCAGCATGTCCTAAAAAACTCCGAATTCCCTTCACTGAATTCGGTGGCTCTAGTCTTTCGATAACCTCAACTTTTGCTTTATCAACTTCTAGACCATTTTTAGAAATCCTATGACCTAACACTATGCCCTCCTTCACCATGAAGTGGCACTTCTCCCAATTAAGAACTAGATGGGTATCCTCACATCTTTTTAATACCTTTCCTAAATTATCTAAACAACTCTGAAAAGAACCTCCAAAAACTGAAAAATCGTCCATAAAGACTTCAACAGTGGACTCAATCATATCAGAAAAAATTGCTAACATACACCGCTGAAATGTTGCTGGAGCATTGCAAAGGCCAAAAGGCATTCTCCCGAAAGCAAACGTCCCATAAGGACAGGTGAAAGTGGTTTTTTCCTGATCTTCAGGAGCAATAGTAATCTGGTTATACCCAGAATAACCATCCAAGAAACAGTAATAGGCCTGACCAGCCAATCGATCCAACATCTGGTCGATAAATGGTAGAGGGAAATGATCCTTTCAGGTGGCTTTATTAAGCCTTCTGTAATCCATACAAACCCTCCAGCCAGTTACTGTCCTTGTGGGGATCAACTCATTATCTTTATTGCTCACCACAGTGACACCTCCTTTCTTAGGAACACATTGGACAGGGCTTACCCAATTGCTATCGGCAATTGGATAAATGATCCCAGCATCCAACCATTTAATTACCTTCTTTTTAACAACCTCTTTCATTGCAGGGTTAAGCCTTCTTTGTTGCTCAATACTCCTAAAGGATCCCTCCTCTAGAGTGATTTTGTGCATACAAAAAGATGGGCTAATCCCCTGAATATCAGCCAATGTCCAACCTATAGCTTTGCGGTATTGCTGCAGCAATTTTATTAAGGCCTCCTCATGCTCCGGCATTAAATCTGATGCAACAATAATGGGCAACGTCTCACTTTCCCCAAGATACACATACTTTAGATGATCCGGTAAAGGTTTCAAATCTAAAGTGGGTGCCTCAATTAGGGATGACTTAATTGGGGGAGCCTTTCTTTGATCTAAATCTAAAGACTCAAAAACATCCTCACACCTAAACAATTCTTTTTCATTTTTTCTATCTAAAGAACAAAATTCAAAATCTTCTACACTAACCTCTCCATGCTTTTCCGAATGCTTATCAGCCGAATCCTGTATTGCTGTCTCAATAACTGTGCTCTCCAGAATCCTGATGAAGGAACAATCCTCCATTTCGTCTGGATATTTCATGGCTTTAAAGACATTAAATTTCACTTCCTCATTACAGACTCTCATTGTTAATTCTCCTTTTTTAACATCTATTAATGCCCTACCAGTAGCCAAAAATGGACGACCTAGAATAATTGGGACATCTTTATCAGCCTCATAGTCTAAAATAATAAAATCAACAGGAAATATGAACTTATCCACTTTTACTAAGACATCCTCAATTTTACCCTCTGGATATGTGATAGACCTATCAGCTAATTGGAGTGTAACTGTGGTAGGTCTAGCTTCACTAATACCTAACTTCCGATAGACCGAACGAGGCATAAGGTTAATGCTTGCACCTAAATCACAGAGTGCTCTACCTAATTCCTTTCCACCTATAGACACAGGTATAGTAAATGACCCTGCATCCTTAGCCTTGGGGGGTAGCCCATTCTTAAGAATAGCACTACACTCCTCAGTAAGAGATACAGTTTCAAACTCACCTAACCTTTTCTTTTTAGTCAAAATATCCTTAAGAAATTTAGCATAATTAGGCATTTGCTCTATAGCTTGTACTAAAGGGATATTTATATGCAACTACTTAAGAATCTCTAAAAACTTTTTAAATTGACCATCCTGATTCTTAGGCTTTTGTCTTTGTGGAAAAGGTAGAGGTGGTACATAAGGTGGGGGCGGCACATATGGTGGTTCTACATCTGCCACAGAACCAGATGCTCCAGCATTCTCTTTGCTGCCTCCAGCACCCTGACCAGACTCCAACTCTTTTTCAACAACAACAATATTATCACTATTACTATTTAAATCCTGGGTCTTTCTAGACTCTTCTAGTGGCTTACCACTCCTAAGGGTTACTGCCTTTACCTGCTCCTTACCTTCCCTTCGAGGGTGTTCAGTATCCGAAGGAAGTTTCCCTTGAGGCCTTGCCTTGAGCTCATTAGCTAGCTGACCCACTTGCAATTCCAGGGCTCTCATCGAAGCTTGATTACTTTGAATTGCGGCATCTGTGCGAGCCATAAATTCTTTCATCATCGCCTCGAGAGAATGTCCCGAATTTTGCTGGGGCAAAGCCTGCTTATTTTGCTGGGGCATTACCTGCGCTTTAGCAAATCCCGGCTAGTTCACCTTTTGTTGTGCTTGCACGTTATTTCCTTGACCTCCCCATGAGAAGTTGGGGTGGTTGCGCCAACCTGGATTATAGAAGTTAGAATAAGGGTTGTTCCTCTAATTACCTACAAAAAACACAGAAGCAGGATTGTTGGGGCAAAACTCGTAGTTGTGGTTTTCACCGCAATAGACACATGCTTCGTCTGTGACTTGGTTCACTACTGCTGCAGGCTCCATAGCTTGTGACTGCTAATGACTAATCACTGTCACATTCTTAAGAGCGTTAGCAATCATAGCAAGATCAGCCCTAATGGTGGACACACCATCAACCTCTAATACACTCTTAACCTTTTTATTTGTGTCTCTAACATCCAACCACTGACAACTATTAATAGATATTCTTTCTAAAATTTCATAGGCTTCATCAAAAGTTTTTGCCAAAAGGGCCCCTCCAGCCGAAGCATCGACCATACCTTGGGTTACTCCATTTAAACCATTGTAAAATGTTTCCATTTGAATACAATGAGGTAACCCATGGTGGGGACACTTTCGTAAAAGCTCCTTAAACCTCTCCCAAGCCTCACTACAAGTCTCATCCTCAAGTTGCCTAAACCCTACTATTTCACTCCTTAATTTAGCATTTCTATTAGGTGGGAAATATTTACTCAAAAAATTTTCAGCTAACTCATCCCACGTCCTAATTGATCCTGGAGCAAAAGAGTTTAACCATGACTTTGCTCCATCTCTAAGAGAATACAGGAACAAAGTTAATCTAAGAGCATCTCTAGGCACTCCTTGAATTACAAAAGAATCACTAACTCCTAGAAAAGACTTAAGATGTAAATGAGGGTCTTCAGATGACAAACCATGGAATTGCCCCACGGTTTGCAACATCTGAAACATTACCGATTTCATTTCAAAATTCGCCGCTTGGATTTGGGGACGTGCAATCCCTGGATTCAACTCATTAAACATCGGGACAGCATATGCTCGAATGGCTCTGGTCCTGTCGTTCGCTATCAAGATAGGATTCTCAGCCTGATTATTTCGCTGCTCATTTTGTTCAAACAGTGGGTTTTGCTGCAGCAACGGATTCTGCTGGGGGTTCACTGCTGCTGGACCTTCAGGAACCTGTGGAAGTTGCGGGGCGTTCTCCATTTGGTTTCTGCGCTGCTCCCTCCTTCTGTTTCTAAATGTCCTCACAATTTCTGGATCAAGCTCAAACCGTACCCCAGGCGGATCGCTCGTGCACCAAAATCACACCTGCAAAAACAAAAGAAACAATCAAAAAGTTCTAGCACCAAACCACTAAAACACATACACAAAACATATCAGATAAAAACTTATTCAATTCCCCGGCAACGGCGCCAAAAACTTGTTGGGTTCCTAGAGTGAGTAAAAATATGATATGAAATACTCTAGAATTCCTGTGCAAGTATACACAGTCTGCAGCAAGTAATATTATCAATCCAAGGTCTGAATGAGTTTCCACTTTACCTATTTTGTATAACTTTCTAATGGTTTCGAAGATAATAAAAATGTTGGGTTTTATAAAAATTATGCTGAAGCAAAATAAATGACAGAACAGATTAAAGACATGCGCTGGTTAGGTTTTAGTGATTATTCTAAGATATGCTTTAGCAATATTATTGATCATGTATTTCTCGCAGTATTATTAGCGGATTCCTCCCGGAACTCTGGATCTTTTGGGATATATTTCAACCCCAATGAAGAGCGACCGATCAAGCACTAGGCACCTGGCTATCCCTAGCTCAGTCACTGGCGTTCACCAATACACAATGATCGTAGTGTGGAGAATTGCCACACACTCTCTAAATCATCCCTGAAACTAGAGAGAGCTGTCCATACCGACTGGCCAGGCGGGCATAAAATAAGAATAGGCACAACAATTAACCAAAATGCGATAGTCAATTTATTACTAGAGATGAAGCACAGTAATCACATTATTCCTAACCAACACCCTAAGCTACTTAGTTCATAATAGGCATAGGAATACGAATTACAATCTGAGTATGCATGTCCATAACTACAAGTTAATAAAGAAGGTAAACTCCCTAATCAGCTTGCGGTTGATGGTGTTCTTGATGATCTTCAATCTCCCTATACTATTCGGCTTCCAAGGGAAAACATGGAATGAATTTGACTTTGACGGCTACTTCCCTTTTATAGAAGGACAGGAGACTTGAATTAGGTCAACTTGGACACGTGTAGGGCTCTCCTTGCTCCTTTATCCCGAAAATAACTCAACAGAAGTCGGTTCATGAAGTTGGCTAACGAGCTGTGATGCGGCAGTTTCTGCTCCCAGTTTTGCTGCAGCATAAAATTTGCTCCTTCCAGTCGCTCAGCAGCATAATCTGCACAAAGTGATTTCCAAAGCTTCCATTCTTCCAAATGGGTTAAATCATGTAATATCTCTCTAAAACCAACCCTATTAAGCATTAAAGACACACAAATCCTTATATAAATGAGGCCTAAATAACTACCTTTTGGGCAGTTATCACACATCGAGAGGAAGTATCACCTGATACGGGAGATTGTGCAACGAGGAGATGTGATCGTCACTAAGATCGCCTCGGAGCACAACATCGCTGATCCATTTACGAAGGCTCTCACGGCTAAAGTGTTTGAGGGTCATCTAGACGGTCTAGGTCTACGAGATATGTATGCCATCTAATCTAGGGCAAGTGGGAGAAATGTATGATGGGTATAAGGATGCCCTAGTTCATTGTATTATTTTAATATACATGAAATTTCCAGCTTTAGATTATTGCATTTACATCCCACTAACTAGTATTTTAGTTCAAGTGCGAGTTTGTTGAGTTTTATGCCCTAAAACTCGTAGATAGTGAATGTAACCATTGACCGGATATTAATGAAATAATATTGATATATTTTTCCATTAATTGTTATTAGTTATTTTATATTTGTCTTTGCCTAATAATAACCCTAATCCAATAAACTAGACATCCAAGGTTGTAATATGAGTCTTGAACTATATGTAGCGACATATGGGATCATTGTTCAAGAAACAGCCTAAAGGGTCTATAGTATAGGGATAAGACTGGGTGCCTTATCCTGGTGACACTATGGATACGGCCCACTTTGTATTTGATACAAACGCTGCGATCCAACACGTTCGTGTAGGAGACATGCGAGTGGGGGTATCCTATGCAATGAGTTTGCATAAGACCGGACCGCGAAATAGTAACCACTGGTTATAACACCGTTAACTAGTTGGTTTTCTATTTCACTAGGACGACCTAGACAACTTAGTCTTAATCCTGAGTTGATTATGGACTCCTGCTCATGAGAGATTGTCCTTTGATTTGTATGGGTGAGAGTGGCCAATACGCCAACTCAATAAGCCTACCACTTTGGGGACAAGACCGAATAGGGAGCTGGGAACATAATCGTACAAGATGGAATTCACTCCTTCCCGACTTTAGGGAAGCAGATGAGTGTTCCCTTAAGTGGTTACTCCGAGTCTTGAACAAAGGGCCCTACCCTCTCAATGGCACGAGAGGGTTTTCTGTTTGATGGTTGGACCACAAATAGGTTGTTCATTAGAAAAGAATTGGTACTTAAGGAAATAGAGGTAACCCAGGGGTAAAACGGTAATTTGACCCAACTGGTGTTACGGACACTCGTGAAGGACTAACTAGTCGATATTGGTCTATATCCGTGGACACAAAAAATATGTATGCAGTGAGAAGAGTGCAACTGTGAGTCTATAGTGGAATGAACACACAGTTAACGAATATAGATTAATGTGGTTAATGAGTTTGACCAATTAATCTCACATCGTTGGAGCTTCTGATCTGCAGGTCCATTAGGTCCCACTGGTAGCTCGTAAAGTAATTTAAGGCAACTAAATAATAAATTGAAAATGTTCAATTTACTAAGGGAAACAAATATAATATATATTGATATATTATTATGAGAGAAATTAATATTTGAAGAAGTTCAAATATAAATTTATGGAAGTTTGAAAGAGTTCAAATAATGAATTAATTAATTTAAGGCCTAAAATTTGTTTGGGCAAATTAATTAATTCTAGGCCGGAAATTAAATATGTGATATTTAATTGGTGGTTAATTAATTAAAGAATTCATTAACCGGGAATTAATCAATTATGGAAATAATTAATCACTTAAGGAAGTGATTAATCATTTATGGAAATGATCTAATCACTTATGGAAGTAATTAGTCATTTGTGGAACAGATTAATCAATTATGGAATTGATTGATCATGATTGATTAATTAAGGAATAAGATTGAATCAATTTTGGAAAAGATTGATTTAATTGAATATTTTATTCATGACCTCTCTTCTATAAATAGAACACTAGACCTAATTGGTCATGACACTTGACATTCTTGCTCTTGCTCTTAGACTCTCAAAAACAAGACCTAGAATTCTCTCTAGCCTCCCTCTTAGAGAAAGACTCCCACAAGTCTTTTGCCTCCTAGACCTAGAGTCATACCGATGTAACCTTTGTGGTTATTGTGTCAATCAAGAAGAAAATTCCAGCGATCAAGAGACGAAGAGGCTGCTACGTTTTCGTTCGTTGGAGCATCGTTGGCGAAGAACGGTCAAGTCTACAACGAAGGTATGTGACGGTTCTTCCCTTTTTCTTTAGAAAAACATGAAAATAAATTTAGATTTATTTTTAAGCATGCTTAAACTGAATTTCCAGTAACTTTAAAAAGAGTTTAAAGTTTGATTGAGTTTTCGTAACGGTATTTTAATGTTAATTAATATACGGCGTAAGATCCAATCGATGCGTTTCCGCTGCGTGGGGACTTTTATTCCCTACATTAAGACTAATCGAGAGTAAAGCAAGTCATGAGCATTGAGTTGCTTAAGATTGTTTATACTCAAAGAAATAAAGGCAAAAGATATCTCCTAAAGGAAATACCTTTCTTTGGTTCTTAAGGTTAGGCTATTTTGATCTCAATATGATTGGGAGCTTAGTCTAGAGTATACTTCTAAGTTAGTTAGAAGAAGACTCTCTAATACCAATTAAGTCATGCCTTATGGGCAATATGACTGTTAGATCTTTTAGTGGAAAAGAGCTAAAAGAGCCAAAGAGCCCTTGGAGCTTGTACATTTGGATCCTTGTGGTCTAGTATGTTAAAGCAGTGGGAGGGTATGAATAATTTGTCTCTATTATAGATGATTATTCATAGGTATGAATATCTCTACCTAATGCAACTTAAGTCTGAATCTCTTGAGATATTTAAAAGGGCTTAAGACTGAAGTTGAAACGTTGTTAGGTGAGATAATAAGAACACTTATATTATCAATGTGTTGAGTATAGGGACTTGAGATTCCAGAACTATTTGATAGTACATGGGATCACATCCTAAATCTCAGTTAGGAGTAATAGAACCCTATTGGATATGGTTCAACCCATATTGAGCTATGCTCAATTGCCTGGCTCGTTTTGGGGTCATGAAGTGTTGACTTCATTAAATACTTTGTAGGTTACCCCAAAGGAAACGAGAAGTGGATATTTCTTCAATCCACAAGATAATTACGAATTTGTATTTGACAAATGCTACATTCTCGAAAGAAGACCAAATGAGCAATCATAAGCCACAAAGTAAAGTCAGTTTGAGTGTATTAACTAATGAAGTTACAGAAAAGTCAACAAGAGTTATTGATAAGACTGGTTATTCAATAAGAGTTGTTGATAAAGCCAGTGTGTTTTGTCAAGTCACATCCATCTCAAGAGTTGAGAATGCCTTGATGTAGTGGGAGGGTTGTTTTATAACCTGACCGTTACATGGGCTTATTTGAAGCTCAAGTCGTCATTCTTGATGATGACATATAGGATTCATTATCTTTTAGAAAGAAAATGAATGATGTTGACAAGGACCAATAGTTTAAAGCCATGACCTGGAAATGAAGTCTTTGCATTTCAATTCCATCTGGGATCTTGTGAATTTGCTTGATAGGGTAAAACCTATAGGTTACAAGTGGATTTACAAGAGGAAACGAGACATTTAAGGTCTCAACCAAAAAGGTCCATTGAGCAAGATCAGAAGCAAAAGGGTTTGCAAGTTTAAGTGATCCATTCATGGATTGACCTAAGCATTTCGATCTTGGAATATAAGATTTGATATGGTGATCAGATCTTTTGGCTTTAATCAGGACATTGATGAGTCTTGTATCTACAAGAAGATCGTCAGTAGTACATTAGCTTTCTTCATGTTGTATGTGATTGATATCCTACTCATTTGGAATAAGTAGGTTAACTTATTGACATCAAATGTGACTAGCAGTTCATTTCCAAATAAAAGTTGGGAGAAGCTTAGTTTGTTCTTATGTTCTAAATTTTTTAAAACAATAAGAACAAAATGCTAGCCATGGTTCAAGCGTTTTATATCTATAAATGTTGATTAGATATGAGATGCAGAATTCTAAGAAGGGTTCACGACCTATCGGGGTAGAATTCTTTTGTCTAAGGAACTGTGTTCTTAGACACCTCAAGGAGTTGAGGAATGCCCTATGCAATAGGCAATGTCAGTGCGTATCAATCTAATCCAGGATATGATCACTGGAGAACCGTTAACTATATTCTCAAGTATCTTTGGAGAATGAGGAACTATATGCTCGTGTATGGCGCTAAGGATTTGATCCTTACAGGATACACTAACACAAATGTTTTAACTGGTAAGGATTTGATGAAATCTACATCAGTGTCTGTCTTCACTCTTAAATAGAGGAGATATAGTATGGTATCACATCAAGCTAGGATGCAATGCAGCCTCGGCCTATAGGTTGAAAACTACGCTGTTTTTGAAGCAACGATCGAGGCTGTAAGACTTGGAAAGTTCATGGTTGATTTGGAAAGTGTTCCAAATATGAACATACCTAATATAAGACAAGCATGCACATTGAATAGGATTGAAGTATTGTTGATCATTCACGAAGGCTCTCTCGGCTAAAGTGTATGAGGGTCATCTAGATGGTCTAGATCTACGAGATAAGTACAAAGATGTAATCTAGGGCAAGTGGGAGAAATGTAATGGGTATAGTGGATGCCCTAGTTTATTGTATTTGTACATAGTATATATACGTTTTATGTATTATACATGTATGTATACACCCATTGCCATGATAGATTATTGTACATCCCACTAAGCTAGAGTTTTAGTTCAAGTGGGAGTTGTTGGGTTTTATGCCCTAAAACTCGTAGGTAGTGAATGGTGACAAATTGTTCACTTGTCTCAATACGTTGTTGTTGAGGTTTGTACAATAAAGAGTTATTGTTACTACAATTGCACAATTTGACCCAAATTCAATAAACTAAGATCCTAGGTTGTTTAGATGAAACTTGAACTAGTATGTGGGGACATACGGGGATCAATGTTTAAGTAACAAACTAAATGGTCTATAGTATAGGGATAAGGTTGGGTACCTTATCCTGGTAACACTACACTATGTGATACGATCCACTTTGTATTCGATACAGATGCAATGATCCAAAGCATCCATGTAGGAGACATGCGAGTGGGGGTATCTTGTGCAATGAGTTTGCATAAGATCGGACCGCGAAATAGTAACCATTAGATGTAACACCGTTAACTAGTTTAGGTTTCTATTTCAATAGGATGACCTAGGTAACTCAATCTCAATCTAGAGTCTGTTATGAACTCCTTTTCAAGAGGGATTGTCCTTAGATCTGTATGGGTGAGAGTGGCCAGTTCACCAACTCAATAATCCTACCATTTCAGGGGCAAGACCGAATGGGGGTTGGGAACATAACAGTACAAGATCGAATTCACTCCTTCCCCTATTGGGGCAAGTAGATGTGTGTTTCCTTAAGGGCTGATTCCAGGTCTTGAACAAGGGCGCCCATCCTCTCCTGGCCTGAGAGGAATTGTTGTTTATTGATTGGATCATAAACAGATTGTTCATTAGAGGAATCAGTGGTACTTAAGGATCTAGAGGTAACCCAGGGGTGAAACAGTAATTTGACCCAGCTGGCGTTTCGAACACTCGTGAAAGATTGACTTACTATTATTAGTCGATATCCGTGGACATAGAAATATTCTACAGTGCGAAGAGTGCAGCTGTGGGTCTTTAGTGGAGTGACCCACAGTTAACGAATGTTGACTAATTTGGTTAATGAGTTTAGCCAATTAGTCTCGTATCGTTGGAGCTTCTGATCTGGGTCCATTAGGTCCACCTGCTAGCTCGTAAAGGGTTCTGAGATTAAATAGTCTTGAATAGAATTTGAAGTGTGTTCAAATTCGTTAAGGAAAGTAAATTGTATTTGTTACAATTAAGATAATGTATGAAGATACATTATATAATATAAGTTTAATTGGCGAATTAAACTATATAGTATAAAATTAATTTTGGATGTGATTCAAAATTAATTAATGAGAGAATTAAATATTTGAAAGAGTTCAAATATTAAATATGAATTAGATTCATATTGAAACTATAGGTTAAATTTAATGTGAATGAGATTCATATTAAAACAATAGTATATGAGAGAATTATTTGAATAATGATTCAAATAGTAAATTAGTTAAATATATGATATTTAATTAATTAATTAATTAATTGGAGAATTAATTAATTTAATTTAATTTAATTTGATTTAATTAAATTGATTCTATAGTTAATATTAATGTACATTATGATGCACATTAAAACTATAGGTTAAATGAGAGAGATTAAAATTGAATATGATTCAATTGTAATAATAATTAAATATTGGATATTTAATTAATGTGGATTCAATTAATGAGATTAATTTAATGGTCAATTTAATTCAATTTAATATGATTCAAATTGAATTAAATATCTTGTGTTATAATTGATTTAATTAATATTGTTTTAATTAAATTAATTATAATTAATTAATTAATTAAACGATTATTATTATTTAATTAATAGACGGTCAAGATCGTTTGGATTAGATCGAACGATCGAGATATAGTAGGGTAATAACTCCCTCCCCACTTATCGTACAGGGGAGAGAGAGTTCCCCAATGGATGCTCATTCTCTCATTTTCACGCAGATAACAGAGATGTGAAATTCTCTCTCAAGCTTTTTCTCTCTGAGATTCTCTAAAATTTTTCCAGCAACATTATGCTGAAATTTTTTTTTCCCTATTCAAGATTGGATCCCACAATCCAAGCCTCAAGGATTCAGAGAATAGCGGGTGTTCGCGATTGGTCGTGTTCTTGGAAGAAAATGTCGTTGTGCAATTATTGGAGCATCGTGCAGTGAATCCCGATCTCCAACATGTAAGTTTTCATGTATCTAAAATTGTTTTAGATCTATAAATGCATGGTTAATCTAGTTTAGAAAATAAGTTTCTAATTTTGCCTAACGTACTGGTTTTCTTTAATTGAAATTAAATCACGCTTGATTTAATTCGCTTTCGCTAGAGGATTCAATTCCTTCAAATGGTATCAGAGCCATTTCGTGATTTTAATTTCGATTATAGAATTTGCGTTGTGGTTTTTGGTGGGATTGATTTGCATTATGAATGTGGTTTGCTTTAAAAACTGTTTTGGTATTTTTTGGCAATAGATTTACATTTTTTTTAATGATTTGATCATGTAAGGGCCCATGTTTTTGGGGCAAAATTAATGTAAATCGAGTCTTGTAAGTCCGTGTCTAGAATTTTAGGATCAACTTGTTGATCGGTGCTCGAATCGAGGTTGAAATCGATGAAAAACTACTGCTAGAAACGAAGAACAGAGGTTGTCCAGAGGCGTAGCGTCGCGACCCTGCTCAATGGAGTCGCGACGCTGAAGAAAATTGGCTGGAAAAAATCGGGCCAGCGTCTCGACGCTGATGGTAGTTTCCGAATTCGCGGAACGTTGAGCGAGACGTGCGACGTGGAACAGTTTCATGAGCGGTCAAAATAATAATATTTTGCGTCTATTAATTTTTGAACGTGGGATTCATAACAGTTGGCACGCGTGAGTGCTTGTCATCCTCAAGGTTGGGGGTTCGAGCTGGGACATTTGGCGTTTCTTTTAAATTACGCGTGCAACTGCTGTGGCTTCCGGTTTTGGTTCGGTTCAGGTGATTAGTGGCTCGGTTCATGATGGTTCGGTCCGGTTCTCTGGGTAGTTGGTCCAGTTCGAGGTTTATGGGTCCGGTTTGGGCAATTCTGACACGGTTCGAGGTTAATAAATTGTTATATTAATTTAAATGAAAATGAAATAGCATTGAGCATGACATTAATTAGATTAATATAAATGTCATATTATATTAATGTCAAATTTCATGTAATTTAATTTCGTGGATGATTAATTAATATAATCGATATTAATTAAATGAAATTGAAATTGCATGAAACATGACACCACTTTAGATTAATATAATCGTTATATTATCGGCATCATGAGCATTATGGTGTTTAATAATTTGAATTAGATTGTTATTTGGAAACACCATAGAAGCATGTTATAGGGCTAATTATTAAAATTTTATGTGTTATAAAATTGATTAGAAATCGTCAACCTATAACAAAGAGTTGCATGCAAACATAGGACCTTAGGTTAAAATGAATTAATTTTAAATTGTTTAAAATTAATTAGACCTAAGCTCATTTTCATTCTAAAAGGATTAGAATTATATTTTTACTTAGGATTAAAATAGTTTTAATGTACTAAGTAGGAAAAACATTACTATGGTTATAAGGGAACTCTCCCGGTGAAGTTCTGTCGAGGCTGGGGGTATTTAAGTTGACGGTTATGGAACACCTCCTACCTGGGAACAGATCCGGAACCTGGGTTGAATTAATCATAGTTTAATGTTAGCATGCAATGTCACTAGGTAATTAAAAGGATTTAATTCACCTAGACATTAGTGTAAAGACTTCTATATAAGAGTTATATACAGGCATAGACTTAGATAGATTCATTTAGCCGGAATTTACCTAAGTAATAGACCCTTAAATTATAAAAATACTTAGTGGGAGGAAATATATCAAAACAAGATTTTCATAAATCAAGTTTTGCTCTCACGTCCTCAAGAGTTCACAACGTGAGGTCCATGCTTGGCCTCGAGTCACCCTGGAAGTGACCCCCTACGGATGGTGTTTGCATGGATCAATATCAAGGTGAATGAGGGAGTATTTTATAGTAAGTGGGAGCAGGACACGTGTCAACGTATCCTACGGTCTCCTCCATTAGGTTGCATCGTGAGACTCCTATGATCTGCCTGCGAGTCGCCCTGGGGGCGATCACCCTACGGAGGGCTTGATCATGGGATTCGGAACAATGCTAACTCCAGAAATGGATAGAGTTTCTTAGGTCCATTCCCAACTTTGACTTTCCCTACGGTAGCATTGTTGGGGCCGACCTCTGGAATCTGAAAATGGAGGGTCACACTTACGGGAAATTATTAAGGTGTTAATGATTTCTTGACCGAAAAAAATGGTAGCTAAGAACTATTGGAATATGAGTTATTCTGGTAATAGGGATTGGCTGAGATTGTCTCAATTCAGAGGAGGAGTGGCTGACTGCCCTACGGTGGTTGTTGCTCTAAACCTCTGAAGTATCGTTGTCAATATGTATCATACTTTTGGGTTGATGATTACTTTTGCTAAATTGATTGAATTAAAAAAAATATTGTTTTGTGTAATGGGTTTAGTGCATAACAAGTAATTTGTTGTTTCAGTGATAATTTCTATGTGAATTGTCTTATGCCAATTTATTGATAACGATTTTAGATACAACTAACTTAAACGACAAACTTGTGGTAAACGATTTAGATTAGTCTTGAGTGAGGAATGTCCTCAGGCCCAAATGTCTAGTTCATCTTGAATCGTTTATGATGATTATGACATTAACTGCCTAGAAAATGTCGATGACAATGAATGTGATTTATTGGTCATTGAAACGTGCATAGTGGAAAATGAGGATACAACCTGAATTTTTTAATTCAGGTGCCACTTATCACGTTTGCTTTTCCTTTCAAGGAATAAGCTCATGGCAACTGTTCTAAGTAGGTGAGATGACTCTCAGATTTTGATCTGGAGAGTATGTCTCGACTATGGTAGAAGGGTACATTAAGTTATTTTATCTAGTGGGAGAAAATACACATTATTAGATAATGTATATGAATTTCCTAAAGATTAACAGAAATTTGATTTATGTATCTTACATGCTGGAAAAATGTTACTCTATACCTTTCTCTGCTAACGCAGATTTATTTTAAGAAAGGGAGTTGACATTTGTTCAGCTTTACTGGAAAATAACTTATGTGTTTTAAGACTAATCGAGAGTAAAGCAAGTCATGAGCATTGAGTTGCTTAAGATTTCTTATACTCAAAGAAATAAAGACAAAGGATATCTCCTAAAGGAAATACCTTTCTTTGGTTCTTAAGGTTACGCTATTTTGATCTCAATATGATTGGGAGCTTAGTCTAGAGTATACTTCTAAGTTAGTTAGAAAAAGACTCTTTAATACCAATTAAGTCATGCCTTATGGGCAATATGACTGATAGATCTTTTACTGGAAAAGAGCTAAAAGAGCCAAAGAGCCCTTTGAGCTTGTACATTTGTATCCTTGTGATCTAGTATGTTAAAGCAGTGGGAGGGTATGAATAATTTGTCTATGTTATAGATGATTATTCATAGGTATGAATATCTCTACCTAATGCAACATAAGTTTGAATCTCTTGAGATATTTAAAAGGGCTTAAGACTGAAGTTGAAACGTTGTTAGGTGAGATAATAAAAACACTTTGATCTGATCAATGTGTTGAGTACAGGGACTTGAGATTCCATAACTATGTGATAGTACATGGGATCACATCCTAAATCTCAGTTAGGAGTAATAGAACCCTATTGGATATGGTTCAACCCATATTGAGCTATGTTCAATTGCCTGGCTCGTTTTGGGGTCATGAAGTGTTGACTTCATTACATACTTTGTAGGTTACCCCAAAGAAAATGAGGAGTGGATATTTCTTCAATCCATAAGAGAAATACGAATTTGTATTTGACAAATGCTACATTCTCGAAAGAAGACCAAATGAGCAATCATAAGCCAAAAAGTAAAGTCAGTTTGACTGTATTAACTAATGAAGCTATAGAAAAATCAATAAGAGTTGTTGATAAGACTGGTTATTCAATAAGAGTTGTTGATAAATCCAGTGTTTTTTGTCAAGTCACATCCATCTCAAGAGTTGAGAATGCCTTGATGTAGTGGGAGGGTTGTTTTATAACCTGACCGTTACATGGGCTTATTTGAAGCTCAAGTTATCATTCTTGATGATGACATAGAGGATTCATTATCTTTTAGAAAGAAAATGAATGATGTTGACAAGGACCAATAGTTTAAAGTCATGGACCTGGAAATGAAGTCTTTGAATTTCAATTCCATCTGGGATCTTGTAAATTTGCTTGATAGGGTAAAACCTATAGGTTACAAGTGGATTTACAAGAGGAAACGAGACATTTAAGGTCTCAACCAGAAGGGTCAATTGAGCAAGATCAAAAGCAAAAGGGTTTGCAAGTTTAAGTGATCCATTCATGGATTGACCTAAGCATTTCGATCTTGGAATATAAGATTTGATATGGTGATCAGATCTTTTGGCTTTAATCAGGACATTGATGAGTCTTGTATCTACAAGAAGATCGTCAGTAGTACAGTAGCTTTCTTCATGTTGTATGTGATTGATATCCTACTCATTTAGAATAAGTAGGTTAACTTATTGACATTAAATGTGACTAGCAGTTCATTTCCAAATAAAAGTTGGGAGAAGCTTAGTTTGTTCTTATGTTCTAAATTTTTTAAAACAGTAAGAACAAAATGCTAGCCATGGTTCAAGCATTTTATATCTATAAATGTTGATTAGATATGAGATGCAGAATTCTAAGAAGTGTTCACGACCTTTCAGGGTAGAATTCTTTTGTCTAAGGAACTGTGTTCTTAGACACCTCAAGGAGTTGTGGAATTCCCTATGCAATAGGCAATGTTAATGCGTATCAATCTAATCCAGGATATGATCACTGGAGAACCGTTAACTATATTCTCAAGTATCTTTGGAGAATGAGGAACTATATGCTCGTGTATGGCGCTAAGGATTTGATCCTTACAGGATACACTGACACAGATGCTTTAACTGGTAAGGATTTAATGAAATCTTCATCAGTGTCTGTCTTCACTCTTAAATAGAGGAGATATAGTATGGCATCGCATCAAGCTAGGATGCAAAGCAACCTCGACCTATTGGCCGAAAACTACGCTGTTTGTGAAGCAGCGATCGAGGCTGTAAGACTTGGAAAGTTCATGGTTGATTTGGAAAGTGTTCCAAATATGAACATACCTAATATAAGACAAGCATGCACATTGAATAGGATGGAAGTATTGTTGATCATTCACGAAGGCTCTCTTGGCTAAAGTGTATGAGGGTCATCTAGATGGTCTAGATCTATGAGATAAGTACAAAGATGTAATCTAGGGCAAGTGGGAGAAATGTAATGGGTATAGTGGATGCCCTAGTTTATTGTATTTGTACATAATATATATACGTTTTATGTATTATACATGTATCTATACACCGATTGCCATGATAGATTATTGTACATCCCACTAAGCTAGAGTTTTAGTTCAAGTGGTAGTTGTTGGGTTTTATGCCCTAAAACTCGTAGGTAGTGAATGATGGCAAATTGTTCACTTGTCTCAATACGTTGTTGTTGAGGTTTGTACAATAAAGAGTTATTGTTACTAAAATTGCATAATTTGACCCAAATCCAATAAACTAAGATCCTAGGTTTTTTAGATGAAACTTGAACTAGTATGTGGGGACATACGGGGATCAGTGTTCAAGTAACAACCTAAATGGTCTATAGTATAGGGATAAGGTTGTTGGGTTTTATGCCCTAAAACTGGTAGATAGTAAATGTACATTTGACCGAGCATTAATAAAGTGATGTATTATTCAATGTTTGTATTATATCTTGTCTTAATAACCCTAATCCAATAAACTAAACATCCAAGGCGAATAGGATGAGGCTTGAACTGGTATGTAGGGACATACGGGGATCAATGTTCAAGTTTTAGCCTAAAGGGTCTGTAGTATAGAGACAAGGCTGGGTACCTTGTCCTGGTGACACTATGGATATGGCCCGCTTTGTATATTGATACAAACGTAGTGATCCAACTCGTTCATGTGGTTGACATGCGAGTGGGGGTATCCTGTGGAATGAGTTTGCACAAAGACCGGACCGGGAAATACTTAACCACTAACTGTAACACCGTTAGTTAGCTCGGTTTCTATTTCACTAGGATGACCTAGGCAACTTGGCCTTAATCCTGAGTGGATTATGGACTCCTGTCCATGAGGGATTGTCCTTTGATTTGTACGGGTGAGAGTGGCCTGTTCGCCGACTCAATAAGCCTACCATTTTGGGGACAAGACCGAGTGGAGAACTGAGAACGTAGTCTTACAAGATGGAATTCACTCCTTCCCGATATTAGGGTAAGTAGAGGTGTGTTCCCTTAAGTGGCGTATCCGGGTCTTGAACAAAGGGCCCTACCCTCTTTATGGCACGAGAGGGATTTTTGTTTGATGGTTGGACCACAAACAGGTTGTTCATTAGAGGAGCATTGGTACTTAAGGATCAAGAGGTAGCTTAGGGGTAAAACGGTTATTTGACCTAGTTGGGGTACGAACACACGTGAAGGGCTAACTTGCTATTGACGGTCAATATCCGTGGACACAGAAATATGTCTGCAGTGAGAAGAGTGCAGTTGTGGTTCTTTAGTGGAGTGAACCACGGTTAACGAACATTGATTAACTTGGTTAATGAGTTTAGCCAATTAATCTCATATCGTTGGAGCTTCTGATCTGTAGGTCCATTAGGTCCCACCGATAGCTCACTAAGGGCGTTGAGGTAAATTTCTATGGGATAATTAAATATTCGAATGAGTTCGAATATTACACCATAATATGAATTTGATTCATATTAAAACTATAGGTTATATTTAATGTACATTAGATGTATATTAAGACCATAGTTTATTTGAGAGAGGAATATAATTAAATATGTGATATTTAATTATGAAGAATTAATTGTAGAATTAATTGGTTGTTGTTTTAATTTAGTATAATTAAATTTGATTTAATTAAACTGCATTAAAACTATAGGTTATGTGGTTCATTTTATGTAAAATTGTTTTATATAAAGTGATTAAATTAAATGTTAATTTAAATTCAATTAAATTAATTAATAATTTAATTATTAATTTATTTAATTGGTTATCAGTTATTAAAACTGATGGATGCCCACTAACCTATAATACTGCGTGGTTGAGAGGTTTTCTAGGGAAGTTTTTGTGTGAGTCGTTATATTGCTAGGGCTGGGATTACAGAATCTGACTTACTCTCACTCTCATTCACGCAAAAAGGTTTCCTCTCTATCAGAGCATTCGGGTGCAAATTCTCTCAAGAGAACAGAAAAAGATCCCTACTGAAGTTTCCTTGTTCCCACAAGCAACGACGCAAAATTCCTTGTGAGAATATTGGTGAAGATTGGTGGTGGTGTCCTTCCAAAATCAACGAGATCGAGGTTCGTAGGTTGCTGTTTTTCTGCTAATACGCGAGGGAAAAGGCGATTTTTGTCAAGAACATCTTTACGGTAAGGTTTCTTGAACTCTTGGATCATTAGGATCCATTATAGATGAGATCTAGTTAATTTTGTCCATAATTCAGTATGCTTTATGGGTGTTTTCCAGCATGTTTAAACCTGTTTAAATTGTTGTATCTTTTCCCAACGTACTAGTATTTTGATCTTAAATTAAAACAGAGTTAATGGTTCTGTGTGTTTCCGCTGCGCTAGGGCTTTAATCCCTTCAATTGGTATCAGAGCCAGGTTTGTAATTTAATTTTGGAATTAAAATTTGCGTTAGTTTTAGGTGGGATTTGCATTATGAATGTTTTATTTTGCGATAAACTGTTTAGGTTTAATTGGCCTTAGATTTTATGATTTTTGATGCGATCAATTGTAAAGGCCCCTGCGTTTTTGGGCATTAAATCATAAATCTCGAGTCTGTACAGTCCGAGTCTAGTTTAGGCTTGAAAATTGATGAAGATCGCAGAAGAAATCGATGAATTTCGTGAAGAACAGCCACGGTTCTGCCCAGAATACAGCTCCAGACGCAACAGCGTCGGGACGCTGGGCCTTTTGCGTCTTGACGCTGTCGCGATTCCACACCCCAGTCGGTTGAAATCGCGCCAGCGTCGGGACGCTTTTTGCTCAGCGTCTCGACGCTATCACGATTTCGTGCGGCGCCAGATTTCCGTAGAGACGTGCGTGATGCCCTAAAACCGCTGGTTCAGTTCGGTCGATTTGGGTTAGCTGGGACCGGTTTGGTCCGGTTCATCCCAGTTTGGGCGCGGTTCGAGTTTTTCAAGTCTGGTTCGAAGCGGTTCGGGTCGGTTCAAGACTTGTAGACCGAATTTGGAGCTGCAGATTTATGTAATAGGATAGATTTATTGCTTTATTAGTGTAATTTTGCATTAATCTATCCTAGGGGCCAATTAAATCGGTTTGTTCGCTATTTAAATGCTTTGTGGATGTCATTTAAATTGTAATCCCACCTTAGGATATAAAGCATGCTCATGCATTATGTATGTTATAATGTGATTATAATATTTGATGATAATGCATGGATTTTCATGATTTATTTAATATATAGTTGAGTTATATTAAATTCATGAAAATGGGATAGTATGATGCATGCAATTACATAGTTTTAATATAAGAGTTATATTAAAAATAAATTGTTTGCAGCATGCTAAGGTTATTTTCCATTTTTGGCAATAATAAAATTGTTTATTTATTAAAAATGGAAATCAAGTTGCATTGAGCATGATACATCCATAGGTTAATATAAGAGTTATATTAATTTCATGCAATGCATAGTTATATAGTTTAATTTGATTAATTAGAATATGATTGTTAATTGATTTAAACTATAGTATGCATGATTATAGGGCTAATCATTAAAATTTTGAAATAGTTTAAAATTTATGATTAGAAACCGTCAATCTATAATCAAGACATGCATGCTCACATAGAATCTTATGTTAAAATGAATTAATTTTAAATGAGTTAAAATTAATTAGACCTAAGATCATTTTTTCTAATAGGATTAGAAATTCTTACTTAGTTTTAAAATAGTTTTAATGAACTAAGTAGGACAAACATTCCTGAGATTATAAGGGAACTCTACCAGTGAAGTTCTGTCTAAGGATTGGAGGTATTTAAGTTGACGGTATACGGAACACCTCCTACCTGGGAACTCATCTGAAACACCGGAGTTGAATTAATCTCAGGTTAATGTTAGAATAATGTAGCTAGGTAAATTAAATTGGTTTAACAAACCTAGACATTAGGTCTTATTATAATAGTTATAATAGGACTAGACTTAGATAAATGACTTAGCCGGATTTATCTAGGTTTAATCAAACCCTATAATATCCGATAGGTTACTTTAGTGGGAGGAAAATTACAAAACTTTATTTAAATTGAGTTTTGCTCCTACGGCCCCGTGACGTTCACACCATGAGATCCATGCTCGGCTTCGTGTCGTTTTAGCGCGGCCTCCCTTCGGAGAGTGTTTTCATGGGTCAATACCAAGGTGAATGGGGAAAGTGACTATAGTAAGTGGGAGCGGGACACGTGTCAACGTATCCTTCGGTCTCCACCCCTAGGTCACAACGTGAGATTCCTATGATCCGCATGCGTGTTGTCTCGGCGCAATCACCCCTTCGGAGGGCCTGATCATAGGATTCGGAACACCGTGAACTCTTGAAAATGATAGGGTCGCTTAGGCTAATTACCAACAGTTGTCTTTCCTAACGGTAGCCTGTTGGTCCGTGCCTCTGAGATCTGAAAGTGGGAGGGTTACACTTACGGGGAGGAGTTAATTTGTTAACAAATCCTTGACCGAACAACGGTGGTTAATATCTAATGGAATATGAGTTATTCTGGTATTAGAAATTGACTGAAAATAGTCTCATTTTAGAGGAGGAACAACTGATCACCCTTCGGTGGCTGTTCTTCTAAACCTCTAAAGCATCGTTGCGAAACACAATCATAGTTTTATTAGGGTTCTTTGATTGTTTGTTTGCAAAATTGATTGGATGTATGCAATTGTTTGTATTGCTTGTGTGATGGGTTAAGGCAAAGATAACTAATACGGTCACTTGTTTGTTTTTTCAGCAATGTCTTCCTCTATTATTTCCTTGCTTAAAAACGAACAACTTACTGGCGAAAATTTTCCACAATGGAAATCCAATCTCAACATTATAATCGTGGTAGAAGATCTTAGATTCGTCTTAACGGAGGAATGTCCTCCTGTTCCCCCTCGCATTGTCGCTCAGGCAGTTAAGGACGCCTATGAACGCTGGACTAAGGCCAACAAGAAGGTCGAAGTCTACATGCTGGTCAGCTTATCTGAAGTATTGGCCAAACGTTATGAAAACGTGGAAACTGCCAGGGAGATTATGAATTCCCTACAGGAGATGTTTGGACTTCCGTCCTACCAGCTCCACCATGACGCCTTGAAGAACGTCTTCAATGCCAAGATGCTGGAAGGTCAATCTGTTCGGGAACACGTCCTGGATATGATTAACCAGTTCAACATAGCTGAGGCAAATGGCGGGGTTGTCTGCGAGCGCAGTCAGGTTGCGTTCATCCTTCACTCGCTCCCAGCGAGTTATCTGTCATTCAGGACGAACACGAGCATGAATAAGATTCAGTTCAACCTAACTACCCTCCTCTCGGAGTTACAGATTTATGAATCCTGGCAAAAGAGCAAGGGAAAAAATGTGGTTAAAGGAGAGGCCAATGTGGCCCATTCCAAGAAGAAGTTCCTGAAGGGCTCATCCTCAGGGACTAAATCTGTACCCCAGGCTTCTTCATCGAAGCAGATACAGAAGAGGAAGGGAGACAAGGGGAAGGCTCCTGCACAGGCTGTGCAAGGGAAGGGAAAGGCCAAGGTCGTGGCCGACAAAGGCAGGTGCTTCCACTGCAACACAGATGGACATTGGAAGCGGAACTGTCCCCGTTACCTTGCTGAGAAGAGAAGAGAAAAAGAAGGTAAATTCGATTTACTTGTATTAGAGACTTGTCTCCTTGAACATGATGAGTTCGCCTGGATACTGGATTCGGGAGCCACTAATCATGTTTGCTCTTCTTTTCAGGGAAATGATTTCCAACAGCTGGCAGATGGTGAAATGACGCTCAAGGTTGGAACAGGAGACGTCGTTTCAGCTCGTACAGTGGGAGCTGCGAAATTATTCTTTAGAAATAATTTTTTAATTTTGGAGAACTTGTTTTTGGTTCCTCGAATTAAAAGGAACCTTATTTCTGTTTCCGCTTTATTAGAACAAGAATACAATATTTCCTTTCAGCTTAATGAAGCAATTATTTCAAGGAATGGTATTTATATATGTTCTGCTCAGCGTGAGAATAATTTGTTTGTGTTAAGACCAACTGATGCTAAGGCTATTTTAAGTCATGAAATGTTTAAAACGACCGAAACGCAAAATAAAAGGCAAAAAGTTTCTCCTTTAAGTAACAACACGTATCTTTGGCACCTTCGTCTTGGTCATATTAACATCGATCGGATCGATCGTTTGGTTAAAAATGGACTTCTAACTGATATAGAAGATACATCTTTACCACCCTGTGAATCGTGTCTCGAGGGTAAAATGACCAAGAGGCCTTTTACTGGAAAAGGTTACAGGGCCAAAGAACCACTTGAACTAATACATTCGGATCTTTGTGGTCCAATGAATGTAAAGCCTCGAGGTGGTTTTGAATACTTCATCTCTTTCATAGATGATTATTCACGATACGATTACTTGTACCTAATGGGCCATAAGTATGAGGCTCTTGAAAAGTTCAAAGAGTTTAAGGCTGAGGTAGAAAACCTATTAGGTAAAACAATTAAGATGCTTCGATCAGATCGAGGTGGAGAGTATTTGGATCAAAGATTCCAGGACTATATGATAGAACATGGAATCCAATCACAATTCTCAACACCTGGTACACCTCAGCAGAATGGTGTATCAGAAAGGAGAAACAGAACCTTGTTAGACATGGTTCGATCTATGATGAGCTATGCTCAGTTGTCTAGCTCGTTTTGGGGGTATGCAGTAGAGACTGCAGTACATATTCTTAACAGTGTTCCCTCAAAAAGTGTTTCTGAAACTCCTTTTGAGTTATGGAGGGGGCGTAAACCTAGTTTGCGTTACTTTCGAATCTGGGGTTGTCCTGCACATGTGTTAGTTACAAATCCTAAGAAATTGGAACCACGTACGAGAATATGCCAATTTGTTGGGTACCCGAAAGAAACGAGAGGTGGTCTTTTGTTGCACGATTTTCCACAAGCGCACGGGTCGTCACAAGTAATATAAAACGGTAGGTAATACCGAGTATCGAATCCTCAGGGAAATTGAATTAATTCCATTAAGTACCAAGAATCATCATGTTTTAATTTTATTTAGAAGATCACCTCGAATGATGAAGCAAAAATTTAGAGAAATAGATAAAAATAAACATGCAATAACAAAACGGAAGTATCCAATTAAGGGAACTTGACCTAGGGCGTTATCTAGCTTTCTTGGATTTGTAGCTCAATTTCATGGATGCATGTAACTAATAATCATCAATTCCATAAATCTAGAAGTAATTTTAAGCGGATTTCTCTTTCAAGTTCCTCCACATCTCATACTAACATAACTAATTCATGTGTCCATATCCTTAGTTAATCATAATATGGCATTAAGCAACTCCATAATCAATTTCTAACAATTCTCTTTCACTCTCGTGCTCCAAGCAATCGTTAGCCATGCAATTTAGATCTAATCTAATTTCTCTCTGTCGAGTATCAATTTAGACCAACAAATCAATTAATTCGTGATCAAGAGATTAAAAGCATTAAGCAAGAATTGCATAGATGAAATATGAAGAATTTCATTACATAATCCAAGCAATTGTGCTACAATATCCAATTAACTAGAATAACGACCCTAGGTCTCAAGATCTACTCACAAATGGAAATAATTATGCAAAAATGATCTTGATCCATAGGCCTAACTCAAATTAAAATAAGAAATTACAAAGAAGTAAGGAAGAAATAACCGATAAGCTGATCCCAAGCTCCCGTCACGAACATCTCGAATCCCGATCATTGGAATCTCGCTCAATTCCTCCTTTTTCCTCACAATTCTTCTCACTTTTTCTTTCTATTGAGCTAGGGGAGAGCTCCCCCAAATTTGGGATGATTTGAACCAAAGGGAAGGGGCCTTTTTATAGTGAAAGGGGCTGGAAATTTCTTGCTGAACAAGTCGACAGTGTCGAGACGCTACGTCACAACGTCTCGACGCTATGACGTCATGTTGTCTTGGGGCAGAAGTCATCGCAGCGTCGCGACGCTATCGCGATTTTGGAGCGCTCTTTGCTGATCACCTAGCGTCAAGACGCTATGGTCCTAGCGTCGAGACGCTAGGCCTTCTAGAAGCTTTATTTGCAAATTTTTGCCTCCTTTCTTTAATCTTTTGGGCTTTTTGGGCCTCCCACTTTAATTATCTTCTCTTCTTGGACCTTAGGGCTTGGATCTTCAATGATTATTCTTTAAATTGCCCAAAAAGTCTCCAAATTTACCCAAATTCTCTTAAAATCTCAGTTTTGCTGCCTGAACTCGGTTTTCTGTAAAATCAACATAAAAATACATTAAAGCTCACAATTCATGCACAAAACTAGCTAAAATTAATAGGAAAATGATGACATTTGTGCATGTCATCACACCCCCAAACTTAAAGTTTTGCTAGTCCCGAGCAAAATAAAGTAATACATATGAATCATAACTTGCATGCTAACAACTCTATCCTCAATGCTTCTAGCCATGAATACAAACTATTGAAACAAATAAGTAAACATGAACAAGCATCAAGAAGTTTAAAATCTAATCCTATCCTCCCTTGCAAAAATGAATCATCAATTGCCTTATCACAATTTTTACTAGTCCGGAATCATTTATATACTCCTCCATTCATCTTCCCCCTACACTGGCACTAAAGCTCGCCCTTTTAGCCATCATACTTATCTAGCAAGTACTACCTTACTAAGGTGCCCATAATTCTTGAGGCGTCCCCCAAACTTTTTTTTTTTTTTTAGATGAGATAATCCTTTTAGATGCAGAGCCTTCGTTCTGGCTTGCCAACATTGGTGATGAAAGCATCCAACTACGAGCGCCTCATCTTTCAGGTTGCCGAGGCATGCTCATTTCTTTCTAGTGCTTTCATGCAAAGGCAAACGATGGGTGTCATGAATGCCCCTGGTTACTAACGCTCTCAAGAAAGTGGAGCATTGTTTCTCATCTTTTTTTTTTTATTTTTTATTTTTTTGGCAAATCAAAGCATTTCTTTTTCCCAAAGCTTAGTATTACCTATTATTACGCAAGAAAGCTATCTTAGACAAACTTTACACCTATCGGAGTGACAACGAACTTCCAAAGCATATAACTTTCATCTAGGCTTTCAAAATCATAATAAAACAAGTGAATCATCATACTTTGCAAGGGGATCAAAGAAAAATTTTAAATTTTCTTGAATTTAGACATGCTTCCAAATTTGCAACAATAAGAGAGAATCATGGCTAAAAGCAAATCATCAGACGTCATTATCATCTACATGCATTTAATTCATCATAAGCATTACTTTGCTTACGCAAAACCTAAGCAGAGCGAATCTCCCTCCCAAACTTAAAATATACATTGTCCCCAATGTATGAACATTTAATCATATAAAGAGAGATCGATACTGCCCTAAAAAGACGAGAGAGTCTGAAACATCTTGAATTTTCGTCCGAGGAGAGAATGAGAAGGTAGGCATGAATTCACGAGCTTCCTACATACGGATCGGTCTCATAGGAGCATTAGGATCAACGTAAAAACTAAATTAAAATCTACAAAAACTTAAATAGCTTGGGTTGCCTCCCAAGAAGCGCTTGTTTAACGTCCTGAGCTAGACGGGATTTGGTGCTTTCAACCGAAGTCCACCTCTTTGATCCTCAGAGGATCCTTCTTCTTCTTCTTCATCAATTCCTGCACAGAAGAACTCAACTTGCACACAGAGTGCACAGCATAAGAAATTTTAATCAAGAAATCCTCAACTTTTCCAAACATATTATTTAAATACCATCTAAGCCTAATAACAAGGGGGTCAGGTACTGGAATTACTAAGCCTAAATCATGCATTTCAGAGTTATAATTCTTAGGAGAAAGAGAAATAGGCATTGAATGATATGAATTTTTCTCAATCTCTATCTCTCCTAACTTGCATGAGATATTGCATGAACTAGGCTCATAATAACAGGGAGGATTGAGTCCGAGCTCACTGACCTTGATGGGATTTTCTTTTAACTCACCTACCTGCTGCTGCTCTGAAACTTGGCATTCCAGCTCATCATGGGAAGTGGCATGGAACTGAGTGTTTTCTGTCAGGTTTGTACTGATCTCTCGTGCCTCATTGGGTGTCGAACCAAGCACATCACCACCACTAACTGAATCTAGCATTTTTAACCTTTCGTAGAAGCTTTCAATCAAAGTCTCCTCGGGTAGTGGGGTGTGAGGTATAATGCAATATCCACTGGAGTGGTCCACGAGCTCATGATACGTCTCTTCAAGTGGGACTGGTGGCGCTTTCTCCTCCTCTTCAGTGTTTTGATCATCATCTTCATCCAGTATCCTCCTAGTGCTAGTCTGTTTGACTTCTTTTCTTTCAACTTCCTGCTTCCCACTTCTCAGAGATATGGTCAGGCATTGTTCTCGAGGGTCCATGGCGATGATATTAGATAACTTTTCTTGCTGAATTTGGTTCATCATTTGATCAAGTTTTGCGTCCATTTTACTAATGACAAGATCTCGTTCTACTATGCCTTGCATCAAACTCTTGATCTTTTCAGTAAACTTTTCTGGTATGTCTTCCAAAGGGTTCTTTTTCTCTTGATGAACAACTTCCTCAGGTTGGGACTCCATTTTTAATTCAACTTTAGGCAAACTTGGAATCTCTAACCTGAGAGCTTGTTTAGAGCCTTGGTTAAAGCTTCGACTTGCAATCTTAAAGATTTCAGCTCGTCAGACTTACATGGTTCTTTCTCTGGCTGCTCACACGGCCATTGGTAACTCGTCAAGGCTAACTCTTCTACTAGGGCTCGAGCGTCCTTGACAGTTTTGGCTAAGAAGTTTCCTCCCGCCGTTGTGTCAAGAATTGTTTTGAAGTCCCTTTTCAACCCATTGTAGAAAAATTGTATCTGAAGCCAGTCAGGTTATCCATGTTGTGGGCATTTTCTTAACATGTTCTGGTATCGTTCCCAAGCCTCATATAATTGTTCTTCCTCCATTTGTTCAAACATTCCAATTTCAGTCCTGAGCTTAGTAATTCTGGCTAATGGGAAAAATTTTGTGAGGAAGGCTTTAACCAAGTCATTCCAGCTAGAAATACTATTTGGTGCTAACAAATCTAACCAATCTCTAGCCCTATCTTGTAAAGAAAAATGGAATAATTGCAAGCGAATAGCATCAGGGCTAACTCCACCTATTTGTATTGTTCCACAAATATCCATAAATGCTCTTAGATGACTATGTGGATCCTCTGATGGATGACCTTTGAAAGTGTTTTCTTTCACCATTCGAATAAGACTAGCCTTGAGCTTAAATTGCTCGGCAGTGATTGGCTCATAGGCTATCCAAGAGTAATTAAGGGGTAATTCAGGCAAGAAATAATCTCTGATTGCTTTGTCTTCTTGATCTGCCATGATTAAATCTTCAAGAAACAAATTATCCACCTATAGCTCCAGCAAACTAAAAAATAAAATGCAGAAAAATAAATTTCTAAATTAAAATCAAACACTTAATTCTCAATATTAACGGAAAAAAATTACAATTTCCCCAGCAACGGCGCCAAAAACTTGTTGCACGATTTTCCGCAAGCGCACGGGTCGTCACAAGTAATATAAAACAGTAGGTAATACCGAGTATCGAATCCTCAGGGAAATTGAATTAATTCCATTAAGTACCAAGAATCATCATGTTTTAATTTTATTTAGAAGATCAACTCGAATGATGAAGCAAAAATTTAGAGACATAGATAAAAATAAACATGCAATAACAAAACGGAAGTATCCAATTAAGGGAACTTGACCTAGGGCGTTATCTAGCTTTCTTAGATTTGTAGCTCAATTTCATGGATGCATGTAACTAATAATCATCAATTCCATAAATCTAGAAGTAATTTTAAGCGGATTTCTCTTTCAAGTTCCTCCACATCTCATACTAACATAACTAATTCATGTGTCCATATCCTTAGTTAATCATAATATGGCATTAAGCAACTCCATAATCAATTTCTAACAATTCTCTTTCACTCTCGTGCTCCAAGCAATCGTTAGCCATGCAATTTAGATCTAATCTAATTTCTCTCTGTCGAGTATCAATTTAGACCAACAAATCAATTAATCTGTGATCAAGAGATTAAAAGCATTAAGCAAGAATTGCATAGATGAAATATGAAGAATTTCATTACATAATCCAAGCAATTGTGCTACAATATCCAATTAACTAGAATAACGACCCTAGGTCTCAAGATCTACTCACAAATGGAAATAATTATGCAAAAATGATCTTGATCCATAGGCCTAACTCAAATTAAAATAAGAAATTACAAAGAATGAAGAAATAACCGATAAGCTGATCCCAAGCTCCCGTCACGAACATCTCAAA
Source organism: Luffa acutangula (assembly GCA_036850905.1). NCBI lineage: Eukaryota > Viridiplantae > Streptophyta > Magnoliopsida > Cucurbitales > Cucurbitaceae > Luffa > Luffa acutangula. Next base: position 32,826,190 of record CM072092.1, on the reverse strand, counting down.
TCCTGATCCTTGGAATCTCGCTCAATTCCTCCTTTTTCCTCACAATTCTTCTCACTTTTTCTTTCTATTGAGCTAGGGGAGAGCTCCCCCAAATTTGGGATTATTTGAACCAAAGGGAAGGGGCTTTTTTATAGTGAAAGGGGCTGGAAATTTCTTACTGAACAAGTCGACACTGTCGAGACGCTACGTCACAGCGTCTCGACGCTGTGACGTCATGTTGTCTTGGGGCAGAAGTCATCGCAGCATCGCGACGCTACACAGACAGCGTTGCGACGCTATCGCGATTTTTGAGCGCTCTTTGCTGATCACCTAGCGTCGAGACGCTATGGTCCTAGCGTCGAGACGCTAGGCCTTTTCTAGAAGCTTTATTTGCATATTTTTGCCTCCTTTCTTTAATCTTTTGGGCTTTTTGGGCCTCCCACTTTAATTATCTTCTCTTCTTGGACCTTAGGGCTTGGATCTTCAATGATTATTCTTTAAATTTCCCAAAAAGTCTCCAAATTTACCCAAATTCTCTTAAAATCTCAGTTTTGCTGCCCGAACTCGGTTTTCTGTAAAATCAACATAAAAATACATTAAAGCTCACAATTCATGCACAAAACTAGCTAAAATTAATAGGAAAATGATGACATTTTTGCATGTCATCATATTTTCTACGACCCTCAAGATAATAAAGTATTTGTATCGACAAATGCAACTTTCTTGGAGGAAGACCACATTCGAGATCATCGACCACGAAGTAAGTTAGTTTTAGGAGAAGCTACAGAAAGATCAACAAGGGTTGTTGATGAACCTGGTCCTTCAACAAGAGTTGTTGGAGAGTCTAGTTCTTCTCGTCAATCTAGTCCTCCTCACGTAGTGGGAGAGCTTCGACGCAGTGGGAGGGTTGTGATACAACCTAACCGCTACTTGGGTTTAACAGAAACACAAGTAGTCATACCTGATGACGGCGTAGAAGATCCATTGTCTTATCGTCAGGCAATGAATGACGTAGATAAGGATGAGTGGGCCAAAGCCATGGACCTTGAGATGGAGTCTATGTACTTCAATCAAGTTTGGGAACTTGTGGATCCACCTAAAGGGGTCAAACCCATTGGGTGTAAATGGATCTATAAGAGGAAAAGAGATGCTGCTGGGAAAGTACAGACTTTCAAAGCCAGACTCGTAGCAAAGGGTTATACCCAACGAGAAGGGGTGGATTATGAAGAAACCTTTTCTCCAGTTGCTATGCTTAAGTCCATAAGAATTCTCTTATCCATTGTCACATTTTATGACTATGAAATTTGGCAAATGGATGTCAAGACAGCTTTTTTGAATGGCAACCTTGACGAGAGTATTTTTATATCTCAACCCGAAGGGTTCATAACCCAAGGTCAGGAGCAAAAGGTTTGCAAACTGAATCGATCCATTTATGGGTTGAAACAGGCCTCCCGATCTTGGAATATAAGATTTGATACTGCGATCAAATCTTTTGGCTTTGACCAGAACGTTGATGAGCCTTGTGTATACAAGAAGATCAACAAGAATAAAGTAGCTTTCCTCGTACTTTATGTTGACGACATCCTACTCATTGGGAATGATGTAGGGTATCTGTATGACGTAAAAGAATGGCTAGCAGCTCAATTCCAAATGAAAGATTTGGGTGAGGCCCAGTATGTTCTTGGCATCCAGATTATTCGGGATAGAAAGAAAAAAACGCTAGCTCTGTCTCAAACAACGTATATCGACAAGATGTTGGCTCGATATTCGATGCAGAACTCCAAGAAGGGCCTGTTGCCTTTCAAGCATGGGGTTCATTTGTGTAAGGAACAGTCTCCTAAGACACCTCAAGAAGTTGAGGATATGAGACGGATTCCCTACGCCTCTGCAGTGGGTAGCTTAATGTATGTCATGCTATGCACGAGGCCTGACATTTGTTATGCTGTAGGGATTGTCAGCAGATATCAGTCGAATCCAGGGTTAGACCACTGGACCGCCGTTAAAGGAATCCTCAAGTATCTTAGGAGAACGAGGGATTACATGTTGGTGTTTGGGGCTAAAGAGTTAGTTCTCACTGGTTACACCGACTCTGGCTTCCAAACTGACAAGGATTCTAGGAAATCTACGTCAGGGTCAGTTTTCACCCTTAACGGGGGAGCTGTAGTTTGGAGAAGTATAAAGCAAGGATGCATCGCAGACTCCACGATGGAGGCTGAGTATGTAGCTGCTTGTGAAGCAGCTAAGGAAGCTGTTTGGCTAAGGAAGTTCTTGACAGATTTGGAAGTTGTTCCAAATATGAACTTGCCCATTACGTTATACTGTGACAACAGTGGGGCTGTAGCCAATTCAAAGGAACCTCGCAACCACAAAAGAGCTAAACACATAGAGAGGAAGTATCATTTGATTCGAGAGATTGTGCAAATAGGAGATGTGGTCGTGACCAAGATCGCTTCCGAGCACAACATTGTTGATCCGTTTACGAAGGCCCTCTCGGCTAAAGTGTTCGAGGGTCATCTAGAAAGTCTAGGTATGCGAGACATGTATATAGTGTAATCTAGGGCAAGTGGGAGATGTGTAATGGGTGTAAGGATGCCCTAGTTTATTGTATTTTGTATATTTACCTTTTATGTAATGTACAACATACATGTACCATTTCCAGCTTTGGATTATATTGTATATACTTTCCCTGTAACTTGAGTTTTAGTTCAAGTGGGAGTTTGTTGGGTTTTATGCCCTAAAACTCGTAGATAGTAAATGTACATTTGACCGAGCATTAATAAAGTGATGTATTATTCAATGTTTGTATTATATCTTGTCTTATTAACCCTAATCCAATAAACTAAACATCCAAGGCTAATAGAATGAGGCTTGAACTGGTATGTAGGGACATACGGGGATCAATGTTCAAGTTTTAGCCTAAAGGGTCTGTAGTATAGGGACAAGGCTGGGTACCTTGTCCTGGTGACACTATGGATACGGCCCGCTTTGTATATTGATACAAACGTAGTGATCCAACGCGTTCATGTGGTTGACATGCGAGTGAGGGTATCCTGTGCAATGAGTTTGCACAAAGACCGGACCGCAAAATAGTTAACCACTAACTGTAACACCGTTAGTTAGCTCGGTTTCTATTTCACTAGGATGACCTAGGCAACTTGGCCTTAATCCTGAGTGGATTATGGACTCCTGTCCATGAGGAATTGTCCTTTGATTTGTAAGGGTAAGAGTGACCTGTTCGCCGACTCAATAAGCCTACCATTTTGGGGACAAGACCGAGTGGGGAGCTGGGAACGTAGTCTTACAAGATGGAATTCACTCCTTCCCGATATTAGGGTAAGTAGAGGTGTGTTCCCTTAAGTGGTGTCTCCGGGTCTTGAACAAAGGGCCCTACCCTCTTTATGGCACGAGAGGGATTTTTGTTTGATGGTTGGACCACAAACAGGTTGTTCATTAAAGAAGCACTGGTACTTACGGACCAAGAGGTAGCCTAGGGGTAAAACGGTAATTTGACTTAGCTGGGGTACGAACACACGTGAAGGGCTAACTTGCTATTGACGGTCAATATCCGTGGACTGATAGCGAGCATAGCTAGCTATTTTTCTCTGATTAATTAAGCTAGTCTTTTTCAATTATTTGCCCAAATTTATGCATTTTTATGTTTTATTTGTAGGAAGTATGTGCTTGAAGCTTAATTCAGCAATTGGAGTCAAATGGAGCTTCCAATCTTAAAAAAAAAACAAAAAAAAACAAATAGCGTCGCGACGCTATAGAAAATTTTCCAAATTTGCGGATCGCGACAGCGTCGCGACGCTACAACGAAATTTTGCTATTTAAGCATATTTTCGGCTAGGTTTTTGGGGACTTCGAATTGGGGACTTTTGGAGCCGACATTAGAGCAGAAAGAGGACAGAATTGAACTGAAGCAAAGGGGATTAGTTGGAAATCAATCCATTGTTCGTGGGGATCGTGACGGGGACGTTCGGTCTCGGCCTACAACGAGTCTATTTCTCTTTTCCCTTACTTTAGACACTTTTTATGGCTTATTTAGACTTAGTTTATATTGTAACGAGGATTATGTGTAGCTAAGTTTAATTCTTAGGGATTGATGTAGCCGTTGGGCAAGTTTTGGATTGATTTACGGTATTTATGCTATTGATGTCATTTATGCATATGTTGTATGTTTAATGCTTTCGATTTACTGGCCATAAATTGATTGATGTTTATATTTGAATCGAACTCGGGAGAGAGGATTTAAATTAGTAATCAATATGCATAACTAGAATTTAGCTAAAAATCGGGAGATTAAGGTTAATTCTAGAAATTGTCATAAAGGTTAGCCTTATTGCCTTGTATGTTTATTGGATTTAGATAGGGATATCGGGTTCAATTGCATATGGGAGAATCATGTATGCTCGGGAGAGATATGTGTGATTTTAGTTGCCAAGATTTATGAATCATAGCATGTGTTAATCCGTTTATTAATCCATAACTCCAATTGGTGAAATCAATTCCCTAAGACCAATTATTCCCATTTGATTGTCACATTTTACTTTAGTTTTGTGTTGATTAATTCATATTCTCATTCTATTTGATTCCCTAAATAAAATTGGCCAAGAGTATTTTCAATAATTAAAACTTGGCTAGACACCAATCTAGAGGACGACATTCGATTGCATAATCACTATATTATTACTTGACCCGTACACTTGCGGTTAGCAATTTGCACATCATGGACACAGAAATATGTCTGCAGTGAGAAGAGTGCAGCTGTGGTTCTTTAGTGGAGTGAACCACGGTTAACGAACATTGATTAACTTGGTTAATGAGTTTAGCCAATTAATCTCATATCGTTGGAGCTTCTGATCTGTAGGTCCATTAGGTCCCACCGATAGCTCACTAAGGGCGTTGAGGTAAATTTCTATGGGATAATTAAATATTCGAATGAGTTCGAATATTACACCATAATATGAATTTGATTCATATTAAAACTATAGGTTATAATTAATGTACATTAGATGTATATTAAGACCATAGTTTATTTGAGAGAGGAATATAATTAAATATGTGATATTTAATTATGAAGAATTAATTGTAGAATTAATTGGTTGTTGTTTTAATTTAGTATAATTAAATTTGATTTAATTAAACTGCATTAAAACTATAGGTTATGTGGTTCATTTTATGTAAAATTGTTTTATATAAAGTGATTAAATTAAATGTTAATTTAAATTCAATTAAATTAATTATTAATTTAATTATTAATTTATTTAATTGGTTATCAGTTATTAAAACTGATGGATGCCCACTAACCTATAATACTGCGTGGTTGAGAGGTTTTCTAGGGAAGTTTTTGTGTGAGTCGTTATATTACTAGGGCTGGGATTACAGAATCTGACTTACTCTCACTCTCATTCACGCAAAAAGGTTTCCTCTCTATCAGAGCATTCGGGTGCAAATTCTCTCAAGAGAACAGAAAAAGATCCCTACTGAAGTTTCCTTGTTCCCACAAGCAACGACGCAAAATTCCTTGTGAGAATATTGGTGAAGATTGGTGGTGGTGTCCTTCCAAAATTAGCGAGATCGAGGTTCGTAGGTTGCTGTTTTTCTGCTAATACGCGAGGGAAAAGGATATTTTTGTCAAGAACATCTTTACGGTAAGATTTCTTGAACTCTTGGATCATTAGGATCCATTATAGATGAGATCTAGTTAATTTTGTCCATAATTCAGCATGCTTTATGGGTGTTTTCCAGCATGTTTAAACCTATTTAAATTGTTGTATCTTTTCCCAACGTACTGGTATTTTGATCTTAAATTAAAACGGAGTTAATGGTTCTGTGTGTTTCCGCTGCGCTAGGGCTTTAATCCCTTCAAAGGCTGGGTACCTTATCCTGGTAACACTATGTGATACGGCCCACTTTGTATTCGATACAGATGCAATGATCCAAAGCATCCATGTAGGAGACATGCGAGTGGGGGTATTCTGTGCAATGAGTTTGCATAAGACCGGACCGCGAAATAGTAACCACTAGATGTAACACCGTTAACTAGTTTAGGTTTCTATTTCAATAGGATGACCTAGGTAACTCAATCTCAATCTTGAATCTGTTATGAACTCCTTTTCAGGAGGGATTGTCCTTAGATCTGTATGGGTGAGAGTGGCCAGTTCGCCGACTCAATAATCCTACCATTTCAGGGGCAAGACCGAATGGGGGCTGGGAACATAATAGTACAAGATGGAATTCACTTCTTCCCCTATTGAGGCAAGTAGATGTGTGTTCCCTTAAGGGCTGATTTCGGGTGTTGAATAAGGGCGCCCATCCTCTCCTGGCCTGAGAGGAACTGCTGTTTATTGATTGGATCATAAACAGATTGTTCATTAGAGGAAATAGTGGTACTTAAGGATCTAGAGGTAACCTAGGGGTAAAACGATAATTTGACCCAGCTGTCGTTTCGAACACTCGTGAAAGATTGACTTACTATTATTGGTCGATATCCGTGGACACAGAAATATTCTACAGTGAGAAGAGTGCAGTTGTGGGTCTTTAGTGGAGTGACTCACAATTAACGAATGTTGACTAATTTGGTTAATGAGTTTAGTCAATTAGTCTCGTATCGTTGGAGCTTCTGATCTGTAGGTCCATTAGGTCCACCTGCTAGCTCGTAAAGGGTTCTGAGGTTAAATAGTCTTGAATAGAATTTGAAGTGTGTTCAAATTCGTTAAAGGAAGTAAATTGTATTTGTTACAATTAAGATAATGTATGAAGATACATTATATAATATAAGTTTAATTGGTGAATTAAACTTTATAGTATAAAATTAATTTTGGATGTGATTCAAAATTAACTAATGAGAGAATTAAATATTTGAAAGAGTTCAAATATTAAATATGAATTAGATTCATATTGAAACTATAGGTTAAATTTAATGTGAATGAGATTCATATTAAAACTATAGTATATGAGAGAATTATTTGAATAATGATTCAAATAGTAAATTAATTAAATATATGATATTTAATTAATGAATTAATTAATTGGAGAATTAATTAATTAAATTAAATTAAATGTGATTTAATTAAATTGATTCTATAGTTAATATTAATGTACATTATGATGCACATTAAAACTATAGGTTAAATGAGAGAGATTAAAATTGAATATGATTCAATTGTAATATTAATTAAATATTGGCTATTTAATTAATGTAGATTCAATTAATGAGATTAATTGAATGGCCAATTTAATTCAATTTAATATGATTCAAATTGAATTAAATACCTTATGTTATAATTGATTTAATTAATATTGTTTTAATTAAATTAATTTTAATTAATTAATTAATTAAATGATTATTATTATTTAATTAGTAGATGGTCAAGATCGTTTGGATTAGATCGAACGATCGAGATCTAGTAGGGTAATAACTCCCTCCCCACTTATCGTACATGGGAGAGAGAGTTCCCCAATGAATGCACATTCTCTCATTCTCATGTAGAAAACAGAGATGTGAAATTTTCTCTCAAGATTTTTCTCTCTGAGATTCTTTAAAATTTTTCCAGCAACATTCTGCTGAAAATTTTTTTCCCTATTCAAGATTGGATCCCACAATCCAAGCCTCAAGGATTCAGAGAATAGCGGGTGTTCGCGATTGGTCGTGTTCTTGGAAGAAAATGTCGTTGTACAATTATTGGAGCATCGTGCAGTGAATCCCGGTCTCCAACATGTAAGTTTTCATGTATCTAAAATTGTTTTAGATCTATAAATGCATGCTTAATCTAGTTTAGAAAATAAGTTTCTAATTTTGCCCAACATACTGGTTTTCTTTAATTGAAATTAAATCACGCTCGATTTAATTCGCTTCCGCTAGAGGATTCAATTCCTTCAACAGGATCTTTGTTCCCTCTACTAGCGATGCTCAATTCCATATCATGAGCGCGAGTTGCTAATTCTTCAAAAGTTCGGGATTTTATCCCCTGCATGATGTAAAGAAGTCCCCAGTGCATGCCTTGGGTGCACATCTCAACAGAGGACACCTCGGAGAGTCTATCTTTACAGTCGAGACTCAAGGCTCTCCAACGGTTGATGTAGTCAATGACTGGCTCACCCTTTCGTTGCTTTGTGTTTGTGAGTTTCGTCATACTAACTGTCTGCCTCGTACTGTAGAAGCGATTCAGAAACTCTCTCTCCATCCGTTCCCAGCTTTCCATTGTATCAGGCTCCAGGTCAGTGTACCAATCGAACGCATTTTCTTTCAGCGTTCGGACAAATTGCTTAACAAGCAAATCTCCCCAAGTACTGTCGTTCTCACAGGTTTCAACAAAGTGGGCGATGTGCTGCTTTGGGTTGCCCTTTCCATCAAACTGTTGGAACTTGGGAGGCTGATACCCAGTAGGCAGTTTGAGATTGTCAATCCTCTTTGTATAAGGTTTAGAATACAAGAGGGAACTTTGAGTCGGTCCACCATACTGAGCCCTGATGGAATTCATGATCATGTCTTGCAGTTGTTCGACAGACAAAGAGGCAACTGACGCAGAGTGTTGCGGTTGGTCCTCATGCACTACAGTCTTCCCCTTATCATTATTTCATGGAGCAGGGGTCTGGCTAGACTCAACCGCTTCTCGGTTTTGCAGCTGGTTCTTCAGATAGGCAATCTCAAGATCTCTGTCATCAACTGTCTTCATTAAGAGATTGAGCTTTCTTTCCATCTCTGCCATTCTTTCATCCTTGTCTACATCAGCCATCATGACGGACATCACATCAGGATTTAGTGTATCCTTTGACTGCTTAGATGTTGGAACGACAGATTCGAATAGTGGGTTGTCTTTGACTGCAACCTTATCCTTAGAGGATTCTTCAATCAGCTTTGAGATCCTGCTTGCAACAGCAAGAGGAGTATGATCCTCCTTGATCTCAATTCCTTGGGAACGACTACGAGTGACAGGACCAGTATAAGAGTCGCTTGATGTGGTAACCTTCGCGGGAGCTTTCTTTGGTGCCATCACGTTGGTTGGATCTTTAAACAAGAGAAAGAGATGAGAGGTAGAGACTGTCCACTGGGCGTGCCAATTTGTTCACACGTAAATTCAAATTAATGCGACATGTGGAATAAACTTTGATTTGTATTAATGTTGTATGCGTGTGAGTATACAATCTCTAGTACATAATCCTCTGATTCTCTCTCTTGTGTGTGAGTGTGTTTCACTCGAGGGCTGGAATGCTTGATCTCGAGTTTGAAGCTTCAATGGATTCTTGGAGCTTGAAGTCTTCTAAGTTTGAAAGAGTCTTCAGTCTTCAAGAAGTGTTCAGCGCTTGGAAACTTGTGGATTTCAAAGAGTCTTCAGTCTTCTGTTTTGGGGGAATTTCTCTGAATTCTCTAAGTCTGGTTGAGAGCTCCAAAATTCTGAATCCTTGAAATGGAGGAGAACCCCTCTATTTATAGAGTTCTCGCTGGATGGGCCCTGGTGACTTTCGGGCCTAACAACTTGGGCTTGGGCTTTATTGGTCTTGGGCTCATCCATTTAGTCTTGGGTTTGGTTCATATTTGACCCAAAACCATATGACCCAAAGATTTAAAAGACCCAAATTTGATCCAAATAATCATTATTTTTAATTAATTGGTCAAATTAATTAATTTGATCAAAATCATTTAATTTTAATTAATTGATCAAATAGAAATTTGGCTCTATAAATTTATAATTGGTCAACTCTGTTTTCAAATTAAATTTGGGACACATGTCAATTTATAATTGGTCCCAAATTTAATTAATTTTAATTTCGTCATTAATTTTATGTAACGACGTGGCATTTCGTGATTGGTCAAAATTTCTCCATCAACAACGATGTCTACAATATTGATTTAATTAAATTAATTATAATTAATTAATTAAATGATTATTATTATTTAATTAATAGACGACCAAGATCGTTTGGATTTGATCCAACGATCTAGATTGAGTAGGGTTTTAACTCCCTCCCCACTTATCGTTAAGTGGAGAGGGGGTTACCCGACTCACTTATCAATTCTCTCATTTTTTACGCAAAAGACATAGGGAGAGCGCTCAATTTTTCTCTCTAGTTTTCTCTCAAAATACAGCATTTACCTTGCTGAATTTTTCCCTTCCAAGACCAAAATTGGTTCCCACAAGCCGGATCTCAAGTCCCATGAGTCATAGCGGGTGATCCAACGTGGTGTGTTCATTGGGAGGAGGAAGAACGCGAATTGGAGCATTGTGCTGATCATTCTCCAAGTCCATGTAAGTTTCCTTAGATCTAAATATGTTTTAGATCTAATATTTCAGCATGCTTAATCTGTAATAGTTTAATTTAGAAATTGTTTATATTTTTAATTTGTCAACGTATTAGTTTTTCTACAATTGATATTAAAAAACGAGATCGTTCTTGATTGCTTCCGCTGCCAAAAGGGATTTCAACTCTTCAGACCCTTCATAGGTTGTTCGTAACTACAGTTGGGTCAAATGTTCGTTTTACCCCTAAAGTTACATCTAGTTCCTTAAGTCCCCATTGAGTCCCTAATGAACAATTGGTTTATTGTCCGACCACTAAACCTAATACCTCTCGGGCCAATGAGAGGGCGAGATCCATTGTTCAAGTCCCGGAGTCAGCAGTTAAGGGAACAACCTCTCTATTATCCCTAAATCGGGTAGGAGTGAATTCCGTCTTGCAGAACTATGTCCCCAGCTATCCACCCATTCCTATCCCTGAAATGGGGGTTTATTGGGTCGACGATGATGAGCCACTCTCACTCATGTAGATCTAAGGATAAACCCGAATAAATAGGAATTCATAGTTAGCTCAAGATTAAGATCGAGTTACCTAGGTCATCACACTAAAATAAGTCAATTTCAACAGTAAACGACGTTATAAAGGAAATTGACTTATTTCTTTGTCCTGGTCTTATGCAAACTCATTTGCATATGACGCTCCCACTTGCATGTTTCTACATGAACGATTCAGGATCACATCGTTTGTGAAGGGGATAAAAGCCCCCACGCAGCGGAAGCGCATCGATTGGACCTTACGTCGTATATTAATTAACATTAAAATACTGTTATGAAAAGGCAAAATAAACTTTAAACATGCTTTAAAGTTGCTCAAAATCGCTATAAACATGCTTGAAAATTAAATCTAATTTATTTTCTTGCCTTTCTACAGAAACGAGAAAGAACCGTTACAAACCTTCGTTGTAGACTTGACCGTTCTTCGCCAACGACGCTCCAACGGACGAAAACGCAGCAGCCTCCTTGTAGTTTCTTCACTGGAAAATTATTCTTCAAAGACACAATAACCACAAAGGTTACACCGGTATGTCTCTAAGTCTAGGAGGCAAAAGACTTGTGGGAGTCTTTCTCTAAGAGGGAGGCTAGAGAGAATTCTAGGGTCTTGTCTTATGAGTCTAAGAGCAAGAGGAGAGTACTGAACCAATTAGGTCTAGTGTTCTATTTATAGAAGAGAGGCCATAAATAAAATATTCAATTAAATCAATCTTTTCCAAAATTGATTCAATCTAATTCCTTATTTAATCAATCCAAGATCAATCAATTTTATAATTGATTAATCTTTTCCATAAATGACTAATTACTTCCATAAGTGATTAGATCATTTCCATAAATGATTAATCACTTCCTTAAGTGATTAATTATTTCCATAATTGATTAATTCCCGGTTAATGAATTCTTTAATTAATTAACCACCAATTAAATATCACATATTTAATTTCTGACCTTGAATTAATTAATTTTCCCAAATAGATTTTAGGCCTTAAAATTAATTAATTCATTATTTGAACTCTTTCAAACTTCCATAAATTTAATGCGACTCAAATTTATATTAATATTTGAATTTCTTCAAATATTAATTTCTCTCATAATAATATATCAATATATATTATATTGTTTCCCTTAGTAAGTTGAACACTTTCAATTTACATTTATTACTTAGGTCCCTCAAATTACTTTATGAGCTACCAGTAGGACCTAATGGACCTGCAGATCAGAAGCTCCAACGATGTGAGATTAATTGGTCAAACTCATTAACCAAATTAATCAATATTCGTTAACTGTGTGTACATTCCACTATAGACTCACAATTGCACTCTTCTCACTGCAGACATATTTTTTGTGTCCACGGATATAGACCAATATCGACTAATTAGTCTTTCACGAGTGTCCGTAACACTAGCTAGGTCAAATTACCATTTTACCCTGGGTTACTTCTATTTCCTTAAGTAACAGTTCTCCTCTAACGAACAACTTGTTTGTGGTCCAACCATCAAACAGAAAACCCTCTCGTGCCATTGAGAGGGTAGGGCCCTTTGTTCAAGACTCGGATTCACCACTTAAGGGAACACTCATCTGCTTCCCTAAAGTCGGGAATGAGTGAATTTCGTCTTGTACAATTATGTTCCCAACTCCCCATTCGGTCTTGTCCCCAAAATGGTATGCTTATTGAGTCGGCGTATTGGCCACTCTCACCCATACAAATCAAAAGACAGTCTCTCATGAGTTGGATTCCATAATCAACTCAGGATTAAAACTAAGTTGTCTAGGTCATCCTACTGAAATAGAAAATCAACTAGTTAACGGTGTTATAACCAGTGGTTACTATTTCGCAGTCAAGTCTTATGCAAACTCAATGCATAGGATACCCCCACTCACATGTCTCCTACACGAACGCGTTGGATCATAGCATTTGTATCAAATACAAAGTGGGTCGTATCCATAGTGTCACCAGGATAAGGCACCCAGTCTTATCCCTATACTATAGACCCTTTAGTCTGTTTCTTGAACAGTGATCCCCATATGTCGCCACATATAGTTCAAGACTCATATTACAGCCTAGGATGTCTTGATTATTGGATTAGGGTTATTTTAGGCAAAGACAAACATAAAATAACTAATAACATTTAATGGAAAAATATATCAATATTATTTCATTAATATTCGGTCAACGGTTACATTCACTATCTACGAGTTTTAGGGCATAAAACCCAACAATTTGCACTATATACAAAGTGGGCCGCGTCACATAGTGTTCCCAGGATAAGGTATCCAGCCGTATCCCTCTACTATAGACCGTTTAGGCTATTACTTGAACTTGATCCACTTTTATGTCACTACATAAAGTTCAAGTATTCATATCATATAGTCATGGATGTCAGTTTATTGGATTTGGGTTATTTTAACGTGCAATTCACTTATTTAATAACTTAAGTGGACAAAAACTCGACAACAACTTTATCGAACAAGTATTCTGATAAGGATAAAAAAATATACCTATTTTACCCTTATATTTAACTCATTATCTTGTCAAAACTATATGTTTTAGAACAATTTTACTGTTCTCGAGCTCAAAATATGTTAAAGTTGATAAGATATGGTGTTGAGAGTCACTTTTGTTAAATTATGCTCATTTGTGCTTAAAAACACTCAACTTTAAGGGAATTTGACTAAGTTTGTTGTTGCGCAGAAAAACAGAGGAAAAGCTGGAATTTACCCAAAAATGCGACCGCATTTCCGGGAAGGGAAAATGAAATGTGTGCATTTCTGGAAAAACAGAGGCAGTTCCGAGTCTACCACGGGTCGTTTTGAACGAGACTTCTGTTGGATTTTATGCCCTAAAACTCGTAGATAGTGAATGTAAACAAATTGTATACTTGTTTCAATAAAGTGTTATTGAGTTTCTACAATAAAGTGTTATTGTTAAATATTGCACAATTTGACCCAAATCCAATAAACTAAGATCCAAGGTTGTTTGTATGTAACTTGAACTAGTATGTGGGGACATACAAGGATTGATATTCAAGTAACAACCTAAAAGGTCTATAGTACAAGGATAAGGTTGGGTACCTTATCCTGGTAACACTATGCGATACAACCCGCTTTGTATTTGACACAGACGTATTGATCCAAAGCGTCCATGTAGTAGACATGCGAACGGGGGTATCGTATGCAATGAGTTTGCATAAGATCGGACCATGAAATGGTAAACCACTAGATATAACACTGTTAACTAGTTAAGTTACTGTTTCAATAGGATGACCTAGGTAACTCAGTCTTAATCCTGAGTGTGTCATGAACTCCTTCTCATGAGGGATTGTCCTTTGATTAGCATGGGTGAGAGTGGCCAAAACACCGACTAAATATGTCTTCCTTTTTGGGGACAAGACCGAGTGGGAGGTTGGGGACATGACAACATAAGAAAAAATTCACTCATTCCCACTTCTAGGAGAAATAGATGAGTGTTCCCTTAAGTGGTGACTCCGGGACTTGAACAAAGGGATCTCGCCCTCTCACTAGCCCAAGAGGGACTTTCTGTTTAATGGTTGGACCATAAACAGGTTGTTCATTAGAGCTGGTACTTAAGGAGACAGATGTAACACAGGGGTAAAACGGTAATTTGACCCAGCTGTGATTACGGACACTCGTGAAGGATTGACTTACCGGTATAGGTCTATATCCATGGACACGGAAATGTTCTACAGTGAGAAGAGTTCAGTTGTGGGTCTTTAGTGGAATGACCCACAGTTAATGAATATTGGTTAACCTGATTAATGAGTTTAATCAGTTAACCTCATATCATTGGAGCTTCGGATATGTAGGTCCATTAGGTCCCCTTGCTAGCTCGTAAAAAGTAATTAGGAACAATTATATCTTCAGAGAATTTGAATAGTTCAAATTCATATTGGGAATTAAGTTAATTATATGAGATACAATTAATATAATGTATAGTGATACATTAAAATGTAAAGTCTAATTTGAAATTAAACTTTATTATTAAGAGAGAAATAAATATTTGAAGAAGTTCAAATATTAATATGAATTTGATTCATATTAAATTTATAGGATATAAGAGAATTGGAAGGAGTTCAATTTTTAATATGAATTTGATTCATATTATAGAATTAATTAATTGAAGGCATGATATTTAATTGGGTAATTAATTAATTAACTAATAGAATGTCTGAAATTAAATATATGATATTTAATTGGTGATTAATTAATTAAAGAATTAATTAATTTGAAAGTAATCAATTATGAAAATGATTAATCACTTATGGAAGTAATTAATCATTTATGGAAATGATTTTATTACTTATGGAAGTGATCAATCATTTATGGAAAAGATTAATCAATTATGGAATTGATTAATTATGGAAAAGATTAAATCAGTTATGGAAATAATTGATTTTAAATGAATATTTTATTCATGGTTTTTCTCCTATAAATAGAACACTAAACCTAGGGTTTAGGTGATACAACATAAGGTCTCATTCTAGTCTTCCTCTCATTCTCTCAACTCAAGAACTCTAGAGATAATTTTTTTTTCTCTCTAAGATTTTTTCCCATTCAAGATTAGGTAGTCCCACAACTACGTTCCTAATTTCAAAGTTACAAGGAAGATCAAATGGTGGTGTTCTACGTTGTTGCAGAGCAATCAAGAATCATTATTCTTGATTTTCAGAGACATCAAAGGAGATTTGCTTCTCTTTCTCTATTAGATTTAGATCTAATTTTTGTATGTTTAGCCTTAAGTTTCTATAGAATATGTTCCATGAATTTTTGCCAATCTAATGGTATTTTTGTAGAAATAAAATTAACTACGAATCGGTCCAATTGCACTTCAGTTAATGGAATTAGAGAATTCCAATCCTTCATGACCAACGGTGAGATCTCTCTTCCTCTCTCTGTTTCAGCAACTATTTCCCCTCTCTTTGTGTTTTGCAATCGTGAATAGGGGTGAGCAGCGGTCGGTCGGGGTCGGTTTTTGGCCAAAACCGACGCCGAAAACCGACCATTCGATTTTGTTCGGTCGGTGGTCGTCGGTTTTTTATGGGTTCGAGGTGTCGACCGACCGACTACACCAACAGTCGGTCGGATTTAGTCAGTTTGGTGACTCCGGCGAACTCGAGAACAAAAAAAATGTGTGGTTTTGTGATTCCAGCAAACGAGAGAACTAAAAAGAGTAAAATGAAAGAAGGATCGGAGAGAGAGAAAGGAGAAGAAGAACGGAGAAAAAAAAATATCTTCGTGGTTGTGGCGGGTTGTAGATTCCGACGAAAAGAAAGATCGGAGAGAACGACAGAAAGAAGAAGGAGAACGGAGAAAAATAAAAGATCTTCGTGGTTGTGGCGGGTTGTGGATTCCGGCGAAAAGAAGGATCGGAGAGAACGAAATAAAGAAGAACAAGAACGAAGAAAATTGATCGTGGCGGGCTGTGGATTCCAGCGAGGAGGTTCGGCAAGAAGCTCCATGAGAGAAAGAGTGAGAAGAGAAAAGGATAACAATGTGAATGAAGAAAGAAGAAAAAAAAAAGAAAGAAATCGGATGAGAGAGATGAGAAGAGAGAAGGAGAAAGAAAATAAATCAGATGAAAGATTAAAAAAAAACAATAAAATAAAAAAGTAATTTTTTTTTTAACTTTTAAAATAGGTCATGATTACCTACATAGTAGTAGGTAATCATACCTACCATGTCATGCTAATGTCCCATCAACTTCACCATCACGTCAGATCTCATTATTTCCTTCTACTTTT
This sequence comes from Luffa acutangula, assembly GCA_036850905.1. Classification (NCBI taxonomy): domain Eukaryota; kingdom Viridiplantae; phylum Streptophyta; class Magnoliopsida; order Cucurbitales; family Cucurbitaceae; genus Luffa; species Luffa acutangula. Next base: position 32,809,659 of record CM072092.1, on the reverse strand, counting down.
TTTTTTTTAATTGTAAGAGAACAATTCGGTCGGGGTGGTCGGTTTTCGCCGTTTTAGGCGAGCCGACCGACCGACAGGTCGGTTTTGCATAATGCAAAACCGACCTCGACCGATGCTATCACAAAACCGACCGACCGACGTCGGTTCGGTCGGCTCGGTTTTTCGACTTGTTGTGCTCACCCCTAATCGTGAAGACCAGTCCTAAAACAAAGATGATGGCCCAATTACAAGTATAGCCCTCTGTATTCAAGATATTACAAAAATGTTCCTTTAAGAAGCCTTGTCGTTTTTTTTTCTCAGTTTGCGACTCTTTCTAGTTTTTATCACATATATATGGAATGAATTGATGGTTTTTGTCGCAAGACAACTGCAACGTTTGGTTTGTTTTAGTCGCAAGTCTGAGGGTTGCGATGTTTGGTTTGTTTTCATCGCATGCTTTTGGGACCAATCGTTATTTTCGTCGCTGCCAGCTTTGAGACGAAAATGTATCGCAAGTTTGCAAAACTTTATTCAATTAACATCGCTAATTAGCAACGTTTGTTTTGTCATCTCTATATTTTCATCGCTAAAGACCTTTTCTCTTGCAGAGTCACTGTCACATAGTGTAAGGAGTACCAATTGTTATAAATTGGTCCCTTAACTTTTTCCAAACAAATATCCTAAAGCTATACTCCACAAAAGTACAGTGGACATGTGATCTAGAGTTAGTGACACGACATTTTTCACCTAGTTTATGAACTAATTTCGAGAGAGAGGTTTGATCATGCTCATGGACGAGGATTAAAATCAATCAAGTTATCAACATCTCAATTTTATGGATACATATCAATAAAAAGTTGACACTCACAAATATTTTTGAAAACTAGAATCGATATAAAATTGATTTTGAAGCTTTTTTTTTTTTGAGTTCAACAATAATTGGGAGTGGGACAATTCGAATCTTTGACCTCTTAGTTGAGGGTACATGTCAATTACCGTTGGGCGATTTGAAGTTTATTCTTAGTACCTGCATTCATGAGTAACCGATGAACTTCTTTTTTAATGTTTCATTCATATTTATAGAAGATATCAAGTTATAGGCAATTTTGGACCACTCTAATGCACAAGGAGCTGACGAGGACAACCGACCAGAGATTGGACCAGGAGACCGACCCAGAGGAAGACCAGACCAAAGGGTCGGGCCAATATGGTCGGCCTCGACCTTGGGCCTGTTGATGATCCCACATTGAAAAGAGTAGTGGACACCTCACAATATATAAGCTACAAGGGTCACTCCACTCATTGCCAATTGGTTTTGAGATGGAAGCTCATATAATATAATATGGTATCAGAGCCCATTAAACCCAAACGAGTATTCGGTCCAATAAAAAGAAATTGAGATCCGATCCAAGAATGGTGAACCCAAAGAGGCATCATCTTGAGGGGGCATGTTGAGGATCCCACCCATTGCCAATTGGTTTTGAGATGGAAGCCCATACAATATAATAGGGTCGAAATGTTTAAACGCTTCAATTTACAAATATATTGACATTTGAATAGATATTTTAGTCTCTTCTACGTGTTCTCGCCCATACAAAACTAATCCTAAAGGCAATTATTCAAACAGCTGAAAATATATATGTCCCATAATGTGGGTATAGATAGGCATTGGGGTTAAGAAATGCAAACTTTGTTATTAAGCATACAAATTGGTAAAAGTGAAGGGGACTCCCTCCTTTTATCATAAGAAAGCTCTAAAAAAAAATCCAACTCTATAATAATTAATGTGAACAAGAAAAAAAGAAAGAAAAAAGTTGAGATCCAAACCAACCAAATATTGCTCAGCTTGCACCAACTGCACTTCCTTTTATGTCTTTATAAGATATGGACTCTGACGCAGAAAAGATTGCCTCTTTTTCTCTCTTTTCTTTCTTCAAAACCAAACCCATTTTATTAAATTACTATTATTAGCCATAAAAATTACCTTTTCAAACATGTGTGTTCATGGTGGGACTTAAACAAATTCATATTTGTTTCCCTTTTTAAATAGATTTGTGTTTTTGTTTTTCCAAATTTTAATGGGATGATTTGTAAAGGCTAGTGTGTTACGATGCATGTTAAAATCACTTTTTATACGAACAGATGATTTGTTGATGATAAGTATTTATTTTGTTCTTAAAATGTGTCAGATATGGGAAAACAAACATGTTTGAAGATAGCTATTTGAATATAATTTCACTAAATATTTATCGTGGAAAAGAAAATTTTGTTTTGAATTCATGTTCCTAAAAGGGATTTTCTTAATTAATATTATATATTTTTAATAGTTTTGAAAATCAGTTAGTATTAACAATATTTGGAAAAATATGATTAGCTTTCTGCTTTCAATGAAATGAGAAGTTGGTTTTAATCCTGGCTAAGAACACATTTGAATTTTTAGTAAAATTTTAAAGGCAAAAACAAGTTTTAAAAATTACGACCTCATTTGATAACAATTTTGTTTCTTATTTTTCATTTTTTTAATTTATGTTGGTTTATGCTTGTTTTCTCCTAATTTTCTTCTAATAATTTTCATCTTTGCGGAAGGACACATTTGAATTCTTAGCCAAATTTCAAAAACAAAAATAAGTTTTTGAAAACTATGGCCTCGTTTGATGGATTTTTGGTTTTTGATTTTTGAAAATTAAAGCTTATAAATACAACTTCCACCCATAACGATGCGTTTGGGATTTTAGAGGTGGTTAAAGTGATTAAAAAAGGATCTTAACTGTTATGAGCGTTTGGTAAAACAGTTTATAAATTAATTTTTATAAAAGTACTTTTCCAACCACGTTCATTTGCAAAATCCAATAATCATAGCTTATCCTTTTAGCTTTCCTAAAAATCTAATCGGTAACTAACTATTTATCTTCCCTATACGTTTCTTAGACTTGATTTATGTGAATCATTTTTTTAATATAACATATTTTTATTCTATTATTTTATACTCATTTGAAATTATTTGTTTTTATTTTTATTTAAATTGAAATAATTATGTTTTCCAATACATGTAGCAAATTATATTTCTTAGCAAAATATAAAAACATCATAGGTTAAGCATAAGATTATATTTTAAATCATATGAAATTTAAATAATTTTGAAATTAAATATCAATATTAAATTTATTTATTAAAAAAATATAATTAAGCTGCAATAATAATATTAATTTACCAAACACCTCAACTTGCTTTTTCGTCTATAAAGCTAAAATTTACCAAACACTAATTTACTTCGTACTGTTGATTTTCTTAAAAGCAAAGTTAACAGCAATTATTTTAGAAGTTACAGCAACGCCAAACTAAGCCTAAGTTTCTTTGTTATGTTACTCCCATTCTTTCCACATTTTCAAAAACCAAACTAAGTTTTGAAAACTAGGAGAAGTTGTTTTTAAAAGCTTGTTTTTGTTTTTTAAATTTGATTAGGAATTCAAATGTCTTTTTAACAAAGATGAAAACTATTTTTAAGAAAATTAGGAGAAAACAAGTATAATTTTCACAAAACACAAAAACCAAATGGTTATCAAACGGGACTTAGGCTTAGTTTGGGATTGCAGTAGCTTCCAAAATAATTGCCGGTAACTTTGCGTTTAGAAAAATCAGCTTTGAAATGGAGTAAAATAGTGTTTGGTAAATTTCAATTTTAAATTAGAAAAAAACTAGTTCCATTAATTGGTAAATTAATACTAAATTGTTGGGATTTAATTATAAGGATCATAGTAGACTTATTATTTCAAATATTTTTTTAGGGAAAAATACACTTTTGGTCCCTGAGGTTTGGGTTAAGTGACACTTAGGTCCCTGGGTTTTCAAACTCAACAAAAATACCCCTGAGTTTTGAGATAAGTAGCACTTTGGTCCCTGCCGTCAATTTTCCTGTTAAATCTTAACGGCTGCTGACGTGGCACTATTATTTTAATAAAAAAATTATTTTTTAATTTTTTTAAATACAAAAATATTAAAATAATAAAATATTATTATTTTATCTTTTTTTTAATACTTTTTCCCTCTTTCTCTTTCTTCCTCTTCCCCACTTCCTTCTCCTAACTTCTTCTTCCCAACTTCATCTTCTTCAACTCCGGCGGCCGGCCGATCGCCGGCGAGTTTTTTTTTTTTTTTTTTTAATTTCTTTCTTTCCCTCTCTTCTCTTCTCTCTTCTCTTCCCTTTCTTTACCTTTTCTTTTCCTTTTTTTTTTTTAAATATAGAAGAGGGAGAGGGAGGAGGCTCCTCCCTCCCTTTCCGGCGCCGGCGACGGGAAGAGGGAGGGCCCTCCTCCCTCACGGATCTTCTTCTCCAACTTATCTTCTTTTCTTTTCTTTTTTCCAGATCTAGAAATGGACCTTTTCGAAAACAAAACCCACGCCGACGAAAGTGAATCGAAATCGAAACCCACCGTTCTTTCTGCCCACAGCCCAGTACCCATGAAAACAATAGTGAAACGAAACCCACCGTCGACGAATGAACCCGCGAACCCTCAGACACCCAGTGCTGACGAACAAACCTGCGAACCGCACCGTCGAAGAGTTCGTGAGCTTCAGATCTGGAACCGCGCGTCAGATCTGGCCGGAAAATCGTGTGGGTGTGGGTTTCGCTTTCTACTCCACGTTCGAACAAATGAGGCAGGTTGGTCGGAAAATCGCGTGGGTGGGTTTCGTTTTCTGTTCTAGATCTGAGGCGGTGGCGACGGCGTAGCTAATCGAAGAAAAAAGGAGGCGACGTGGGTGAGTTTCGTTTTCTGTTCTAGATCTGAGACAGTGATCGGAGTTGAACGGCGGTGTCGGCGGTTTCGTTTTCGCATGGGTGGATTTTCAGATCTGTCGGCGACAATCGGAGTTGAACGACCGTGTCGGTGACGGCCATGGTGGAAGATGAACATTTTAGGGTTATGTTTTATGTAGGAGAAAATGAGGACGAGGAAGAAGGAGGAAAGAATAAAAGAAAAAAGAAAATAAAAAACATAAGGGAAGAGAATAGAGAAGAGAAGAGAGGGAAAGAAAGAAATTAAAAAAAAAAAAAAAAAAACTCGCCGGCGGCCGGCCGCCGGAGTTGAAGAAGATGAAGTTGGGAAGAAGAAGTTTGGAGAAGGAAGTGGGGAAGAGGAAGAAAGAGAAAGAGGGAAAAAGTATTAAAAAAAAAAGATAAAATAATAATATTTTTGTATTTAAAAAAATTAAAAAATAATTTTTTTTATTAAAATAATAGTGCCACGTCAGCAGCCGTTAAGATTTAACAGAAAAATTGACGGCAGGGACCAAAGTGCTTCTTATCTCAAAACTCAGGGGTATTTTTGTTGAGTTTGAAAACTCAGGGACCTAAGTGTCACTTAACCCAAACCTCAGGGACCAAAAGTGTATTTTTCCCTTTTTTTATTAATACTTAACTTATAATTTATTATAAGATAATTATTTAAAATTTTGTATAATTTAAATTGCATCTAATTATGTTTAATTAATCTGCATTATTTGATAAAAATGTAAGAAAAATAATTATTATAAAAATTGAATTAATCAAATTTTTATTCCTATAAAGAGAACATAGTAAAAATATATATAAGAAGGATAAATTTGAAATTTAAAAACAGTTAGAAAATGTGATAGATTTTTAGAAAAGCTAAATCTAAAAGCTGGTATCTAACAGCTTTTGCACGGTAGAGTAAACTAAAAAGTGATTCTCGATAGATTAATTAATAATCTGTTTTACCAAACAGTTTAGGCGGTTAAGATTCTCCCATAATAGCTTTTCACGCTAGCAAACACAACTCCAAACGGAGCCTTACTTTTTAAAATTTTCAAAAATTGACTTGGTTCCTAAAAACATGAAAATAAAGTAGATAACAAAACAAAGAAAGAGTGGAAGTAATGCTTATAAGCTTAATTTTCAAAAACCAAAAATAAAAAACCAAATAGTTATCACACAAGGTTGTAACGCCTTTTAATTTTCAAAACTTAATTAATTAAGAACGCATGGAAAGAAGATAAATAACAGAATAAAGAAACCGTGTTTAAACTTAGAAAAACCAAAATCCAAAACTAAATAGTTTTCAAACCACTCCAGTCTCAAGCCTGAAAAGAAAATTGTGTGACTTCCAGTGTAATTATTTTAATGAAATCGTGTTATGAATGACACTATTTCATGGCTTTTAAGAACTTTGTGTGGTCCTCGTCTTCTTCGTCGTCCTTTTTTTTACTTCCTTTCTGTCACACTTTATTTAAAAAAAAATGTCTACTCTAAGATTATCTTTTTTGAGTTAATTAGTTTCTACCGAACTATCATATATTCAGCTTTTTTCTTTTAATTTTTGGGTTTTGAAAAATTAGTTTATATTTATAAACTAAAAAGAAAAGGACATCAGGACTTCAAGTTTTGCCTTTTTTTCCCCTCGAAAAACATGAATAATAAAAATAAAATGGTTAGACTTAGAGGCCTTATTTACTATTACTACTACATCAAATATACAAATGATAAATTATTCTTTTTAAAAATATATTTAAATAATGAAACTGTTTAGTTATTGGACTTTTAATAGTGGCCCCTGCATTCCATGGATAAATACCCATAGATTAAAATCTCTCTCAAATATAATAAAATTATAGTATCTTAGAAACTAAGGCATCATGTGCTCATTCATATAAAAATAACACTATTTATATTATATTTAAGTTATGAAATTTGTCTGCGTTCATATTGTCAATAAATATGTTAGAAGACAGCATGTATTCACATAGCTGTTCCCAAAACACGTCATGTTAATGGTGAAAGGAAAATACATTTGAGACATTTCTTGGCTACACTACATTTATATCTAATTTCAAAATGGTCGGACTTTTCTTGAGGGTCTCACATTTAATAGATAAAAAAACTTCATAATTTTTATAGGAAAAAATATGGTTGCATACTGGTACGTAGAAATCTCCGTACATACCACCATTAAAATGTTGACAATTAGAAAGAATAAAAAAGTTTTCTCATTCTCTACCTTTATCTTGCTTAGTTGTTAGGATTTTAATGGGGTATGTAGGGGATCCCTACACATTAACATTAGTATGCAGCCAAGTTTTGTACTTTATAAATATTCATCTTGTTTTTTTTTTATTTAATTTTAGTGTATATATATTAAATTTAAAATTTTATTTTTAATAATCTTGATAATAAGATATAGGAAAAATACACTTTTGGTCCCTGAAGTTTGAATTAGGTTTCATTTTGGTCCCTAAGTTTTCAAACTCGACAATTTAGTTCATGAGGTTTGGATTTCGTTTCATTTTAGTCCTTAAGGTTTGGATTTCGTTTCATTTTAGTCCCTCCATCCAATTTTCCGTTAATATTTAACGGATTCATGACGTGGCATTGATTTTTTATTTAAAAAATTATTTTTTTAATTTTAAAAAATATAAATATATTAAAATAATAAAAATATTATTATTTTATATTAATTTTATTTCTTTCTTCCTCTCTATCCTATTTTTCTTATTTTCTTCTTCTTCACCATCACCACCACCCTGTCGTCGGACATTAGCGTTTCAGATTTGAAATGGAACCCAGATCTAAGTTTCGTTTCAGATCTGAAACTCCCAGATCTGGGCGTTGGTGTTTGATTGAAGGCGGCGACACGACTGAAGATGGCAGCAACTTAAGCAGGTTCGTTGGTGTTGGATTGAGAGGCACGAATCGAAGATTCGGTAACGGGTTCATGCAAGTTCGCACGAGGGCGTGTAACTGAAGCGGGTTTGTGCTTGGGGGTTTTCTGGTTCGGGTTCGTGTGAAGGCGGCGTGACTGAAGCAGTGGCAGCAATTGAAACTCTCCTCTTTTCTTTTTTTTTTCTTTTTTTATTGAAAGAAAGTGTAGAGAAAGAGGAAGAAAAGAAGAAAGAAAGAAAAAAAATAAAATAATAATATTTTTATTATTTAATTATATTTATATTTTAAAAAACTTAAAAAATAATTTTTTTAATTAAAAAATTTTGCCACATCAGCATTTCGTTAATTATTAAAGAAAAATAGGATGGAGGGACCAAAATGAAACTAAAACCAAACCTTAGGGGCTAAATTTTTTAGGTTAAAAACTTAGGGACCAAACTGAAACCTAACTTAAACCTCAAGGACTTCAAGTATATTTTTCCTTAAGATATATTTGAATGATATGATTAAACATTCGGATTATATATATTGATAATTAGATAATTTGATTATTCTAAAAAAAAAGATAATTAGATAATTTGATATGAAACAAAGTTTTAAGAATTTTAAATAAAGATTAGTTTATTTGAAAACTAATAATATTTCTCCCAAGAATTTATCAAACATATCATTTAATTCAAATGAGATTAAAAAAAAAAAAAAAAAATTAAATGGAGAACAATTGCTTGCGGTAACTCAATGAACACAAAATTTCTATGAAAAATCCTGCTGAAATCCTTTTGCATGAGAATGAAGATTTCCCATCCCCATCTCCATCTCCATCATTCCTATTTCATATTAATATTGAGCTATCATCTAGATTTATTTTTTTGAAAAAAAAAATTGATATAAAGAGGGTCAATTGAATTGAAACAACGTTTATAATGGAAGGATAGTCGGTAGAGCTTATATTGGTGAAGCAAAGATAAAATTGAAAATTAAGATGCGGGTGGTAAGAGTGGGAGAATTTTGAAATTTAATTTAATTTATAATTATCTCTAATCTCTAATCTCTAATATATATATATATATATATATATATATATATAATATATAATATATAAAAAGCCATGATCTTGAAAAAACATTTTTGGACATATTTACCCTCTCATTTTTTTACATAATTACAAATGTGTCCTTGTGATTTATTTAACACTACAATAATTATATAACTATAAAAACCGATATTGCATTCAACTATTTAATAAAGTAATAGATAAATATGAATTGATTATTAATTATTTAATAAATTTTTTTATCTTATCTTAAATGTGATATTTAAACTAAAATGAATATTAAATGTACTAAAATGAATATTACATGTTTTAAAAAACAATATGTTTATTTCACAAAATTTATATTGCCTTCTTTTAGTGATAAAAACATAGTAGGACAAATTTTAACCATTGTTAAAAGAAAACTATAATTTAAATAAATTCTACACCATCAAATTTTATATATAATAAAATCAATAGAATAATAGTTTTTTTTTTTTTTTTAATGAAAGGTATATATAAGAATGTGAAAAGTTGGTAGGTGAAGAGTTTGAATATAAAAGTTTTTATTCATTAAATTTCTATGAATTAATTATAAACTTTATAATTTCAAATTTAATTACAATTAATAGTGGGATTTTAAAGGTTTTGGAATTGCAAGAGTTTTGTAATATTCTTCAACTCCATTATATAAAGAACTCTCTCCCTACTTTCTTCTACACAAACTTGGGTATCCTCTTTTTAGTTTTTTTTCCTCTCCAATTTTTTCTCTATAAGTTTATTAGTTTATTTGAATTACAAAGTCGTGTTGTGATGAAACAGAGAGATGAAGGAATTTGGTAATGGCTCAGCACAAACATTTGAGCACTAAGACATGAATTAAATAACCAGAGGGAATTACACGAGGAGCTCAATCATTGGAGAGCAGAAAAGGACAAATAATAAACGGTAATAACACAGTAAAAAGGAAATTCACTAATATTGCATAATACGTGTTAACTACCAAAAAAGGACGAAGATACTTCAAAATGACCTTCAACACAGGTATCTATTTCTAACATATATATGTTTTCATTCTAACACCTTTTTTTTTGGAAAAATCATTCTAACACTATTATTCATTGATCTTCTTTTATTCTAATCCTAATAACTAATGTAACACTATTATCCTTAATTTAAAATTTTTTTAAGGTAATTTTCGATAGTTTTAAAATTAAAGTTAGTTGATCACGGTCTTGGAACGATGGTAAAATTAAAGTCGTGTTGTGATGAAACAGAGAGAGGAAGGAATTTGGTAATGACTCAGCACAAACATCTGAGCACTGAGACATGAATTAAATAACCAGAGGGAATTACACGAGGAGCTCAATCATTAGAGAGCAGAAAAGGACAAATAATAAACGGTAATAACACAGTAAAAATAAGAGTAAAAAGGAAATTCACTAATATTGCATAATATCCCCCGCAAGCTGATCACGGTCTTGGAACGATGGTGAGCTTGGTACGAAGACTAACAAAACGTGGAGAAGGAAGGCCTTTTGTCATAATGTCTGCTAACTGGTCTTCAGAGGCTACATGACGAACTAGTAACTGTTTCCGAGCAACTTTCTCCCTAATGAAATGGTGATCTACCTCAATATGCTTGGTCCTTTGATGGAGGACTGGATTAGCAGCAATATATGTAGCACTGAGGTTTTCACAGAGAAGAAGAGGAGTTGAAGTTGATACATTTAGCTCATGAAGGACAGAGAGAACCCAAGAGATCTCGGCAACAGCATTTGACAGACCACGGTACTCGGATTCTGCACTTGAACGAGAAACGACCTTTTGTTTTGAGGAACTCCATGACACGAGGTTATTTCCAAAGAAAGTGCAGTAACCGCTTGTACTCCGACGGTCATCCGGACAACTAGCCCAATCGGCGTCTGTGTAGCAAGTAATGGAAGGAGATACCGAGGGAGAGATGACAATGCCGAGATGAGTTGTACCTTTGAGATACCGAATGAGGCGCTTAGTAGCTTGCATATGAGAAGAAGTTGGGGCATGAAGGAATTGACACAACTTATTCACTGCATAGCTAATGTCCGGACGCGTTAAAGTACAGTATTGAAGAGCTCCCACCAAGCTTCGGTATTCAGTTGAAGACTCTAATAGATTACCATCAGTCAACGATAGAGGGGGGCCAACAGCGATGGGAGTGGAACAAAGCTTACATAAGGAGAGATTGGCACGAGACACAAGGTCCAAGATGTATTTCTGTTGTGATAAGTGGAAGCCATCACCCGAGCGAACTACCTGTATGCCCAGAAAAAAAAAAGAGATCTCCCATATCTTTTAAAGAAAACTGCTTATTGAGAAGAGAAATGAACTGTTGAATGAGCGAACTACTACTGCCTGTGACCAAAATATCGTCTACATTGTTGGGTTTTATGCCCTAAAACTCGTAGATAGTAAATGTACATTTGACCGAACATTAATAAAGTGATGTATTATTCAATGTTTGTATTATATCTTGTCTTGTTAACCCTAATCCAATAAACTAAACATCCATGGCTAATAGAATGAGGCTTGAACTAGTATGTAGGGACATACGGGGATCAATGTTCAAGTTTTAGCCTAAAGGGTCTGTAGTATAGGGATAAGGCTGGGTACCTTATCCTGGTGACACTATGGATACGACCCGCTTTGTATATTGATACAAACGTACTGATCCAACGCGTTCATGTGGCTGACATGCGAGTGGGGGTATCCTGTGCAATGAGTTTGCACAAAGACCGGACCGCGAAATAGTTAACCACTAACTCTAACACCGTTAGTTAGCTCGGTTTCTATTTCACTAGGATGACCTAGGCAACTTGGCCTTAATCCTGAGTGGATTATGGACTCCTGTCCATGAGGGATTGTCCTTTGATTTGTACGGGTGAGAGTGGCCTGTTCGCCGACTCAATAAGCCTACCATTTTGGGGACAAGACCAAGTGGGGAGCTGGGAACATAGTCTTACAAGATGGAATTCACTCCTTCCTGATATGAGGGTAAGTAGAGGTGTGTTCCCTTAAGTGGTGTCTCCGGGTCTTGAACAATGGGCCCTACCCTCTTTATGGCACGAGAGGGATTTCTGTTTGTTGGTTGGACCACAAACAGGTTGTTCATTAGAGGAGCACTGGTACTTAAGGACCAAGAGGTAGCCCAGGGGTAAAACGGTAATTTGACCTAGCTGGGGTACGAACACACGTGAAGGGCTAACTTGCTGTTGACGGTCAATATCCATGGACACAGAAATATATCTGCAGTGAGAAGAGTGCAGCTGTGGTTCTTTAGTGGAGTGAACCACAGTTAACGAATATTGATTAACTTGGTTAATGAGTTTAACCAACTAATCTCATATCGTTGGAGCTTCTGATCTGTAGGTCCATTAGGTCCCACCGGTAGCTCATTCAGGGCGTTGAGGTATAATTCTAAGGATGGATTGAATGTTCGAAGGTGTTCGAATATTTAACTAAAATATGAATTTGGTTCATATTAAAACTATAGGTTATAATTAATATGCATTGGATGTATATTAATACTATAGTATTGAGAGAGAAAATAATAATTGAATATGTGATGTTCAATTTTATTTTTTTATATATATTAATTAATTTTGAATTAATTAATTGATTTAGTTTAATTAAATTTGATATAATTGAACTATAGGTTAAAGAGGGATATTAGTTTAAATATGATTTAAATTAATATTGATTTAATTAATATTGATTAATTAAATTTAATTAATTACAATTTAATTTTAATTTGTGATTAATTATTATCAGGTAACTGAATATTCAGTTACCTGATGATGCGTGAGGTGGCTTAAAACTTGCTTTTTTTATCGTGGTCAGTGTGCAGTTGTAGAGAAAATCGCTCAGTCTCACGCCTCTCTCCCTCTCTCTCGCTCTCTCTCGTTCTGCATTCTCTCTGAGAAGACAGAGTTCTTGATCCAGAAAATTTCCTTAGGCTTTTGGCTCCCACAAGCTCCCAGCGCAACATCCTATTCGAGAATACCGGTGAATCCTCGTGGTGGTGTTCGTGCTGTTTTTTCCAACGAAATCAAGTGTAGATTGCTGCTGCATTTTGGGAGAAAATCAGAGAATTTTTGCGAAACGTTCAAGGATTTCTTCAAGGGTAAAGTTTTTCTTGAACTAGGGTCATTAGGATCCAATTTTCTAGATTAGATCTTGAATTTTAATATGTTCAAGCATGTTTTATCTCAATTTTACAGCATGTGTTTTTCTGGTTTATGCTGTATAATTGCTTTGCTATCGTATTGGTTTCCCAAACAAAATTTAAACCGATAAGGTTCTCTGATCGTTTCCGCTGCGGTAGGGTTTTTATCCCTTCATACATATACCAGAAATACAATCATATGACAACCATCCTTAAATATGAACATTGAGGAGTCTGCCCGTGATGCTGTAAACCCCCAACCAAGAAGGCAAGAGCTCAATTTTGAAAACCATGCCCGTGGACTTTGCTTAAGACCATAAAGGGACTTGTGCAAGCGCAAAACATGGTTGGGATGAGCTGGATCTTCAAAACTGGGTGGCTGGTGCATAAAAACCTCTTCTTGTAGCTCGCCATGTAGGAAAGCATTGTGGACGTCCAGCTGACGAACTAACCAGCCATAGGTCACTGCTAAAGAAAGAACAATCCGGATGGTGGCTGGTTTAACCACGGGACTAAAAGTCTCGAAGTAGTAAATCCCCAAAGCTAGTGTGTATCCCTGTGCAACTAAGCGAGCTTTGTAACGATCCACTTCTCCATTTTGCTTGAGTTTTATGCGAAACACCCACTTGGAACCAACAATTTTTCTGTTAGCAAGGAGAGGTACAAGGGACCAAGTATTGTTTCGTATGAGAGCAGCATATTCAGCATCCATCGCTTGCTTCCAGTTGGGATCCTTTAGGGTCTGTTTATAACTCTTCGGTTCTGAGACAGTAGATAACTTTGAAGCCATAGACGAAGAGAACCAAGCCTTGGGTTTGTAAATGCCATCCTTGGGTCTGGTAATCATGATATGAGTGTTTTGAGGGGGTTGATTGACTGGAAGAGGGTCAGGGGAAGGAGAAGGTTGGGCAGGTGAGGGTGGCAGAGAGGCAGTGGATGTAGAGGAAGGAGAGGAATGACATATGAGTGAGGGACAGGGCGATAAGTGTGAAGGTGGGGGGGATTGAAGTGTATTATGTGGGCTGAGAGATACCTGGGAGTTTATGTGTGGGGAATTTGGATGAGAGTTGGAAGAGGGTTGAATGGGCGATGATATGGATTGGTAGTTTAGACCGGGAGAGGAAGTGCTATGAGCAAGAGAGATCGACAATGAGACAGAGGAGGAGGAAGGGTTAAAGCCATGAAGAGATAACAATGAACCTAGAGGAAAAAAATAATCTGGAAAGGATTGAGTTATTTTAGTTGGGAAAAGGACATGTTCCTTAAACGGGAAAGATTGCTCATTAAAGATAACATTGCGTGAGACGTATAAACGACCACTCAAGAAGTCAAGACACAGGTATCCTTTGTGAGATGAGCTATATCCTAGGAACACACATTCCTTCGAACGATATTGAAGTTTGTGAGCATTGTAAGGTCGTAAGTGAGGAAAACTGGAACAACCAAAACTTTTAAGAAGACTGTAATCGAGGGATTGTTGATAAAGAACAAAGTATGGAGAGTTGAGATTTAACAAAGGGGTTGGTAAACGATTGATGAGGAAGACAGCTGTTTGGAAAGCGTAAGACCAGAACTGTTGAGGCATATTTGAGTGAGCCAAAAGAGACAGTCCCACCTCAACGACATGCCTATTTTTCCTTTCAACACTACCATTTTGTTGTGGTGTGTAGGGGCAAGATATTATATGAAGAATACCATTAGAGGTCAATATATTGGATAGAGGTTTGAATTCGATGCCCCCATCTGTTTGCAGAGATTTAATAATAGTTTGAAATTGATTTTCTACTAGAGCTTTGAAAGACAAAAAGATGGACAAAACATCATGCTTTGATTTTAATAGATACAACCAAGTGAATTTAGAGTAGTCATCGACAAACAAAAGGAAATATCTAGCTCCATTGATAGATTGAACTGGGGAAGGACCCCATACATCAGTGTAAACTAAAGCAAAAGGTTCATAAGACAGGGACTGAGACCGAGAAAACGGTAGTCTATGACTTTTAGCCATTTTACATGGATTACAAAATTGACTACCACTTCGACTGAAAGGAAGATTACAACTTCAAAGGACATGCTGAACAATGGGGAAAGCTGGATGTCCAAGCCGCTGATTCCATAGGTTGATATCCTGGACAGAAGAGACGAATGCAGCTGGCTGTGATGAGAAACTACTCAGAGACCGATTGGGAGGCTTGGAAAGCTTGTAGAGACCGTCTTTAAGATGACCCTGAAGAAGGATTGTCTTGGAAAGAAGATCCTTCAGAAGAAAATGACTAGCATGAAATTCGACAAACACATTATTATCAAGACACAACTTAGCAATGCTGATGAGATTGTGTGATATGTGAGGAGCATGAAGAACAGACTTAAATTTAATAGATTGAGAGGGCAAACACGATTGTAAAGAAGATGAGCCAAGATTAAGGACAGGGATAGACGTACCATTGCCGATTATCACTTGCTCATTTCCTAAGTAGGGAGTGGACTGTTGTAGTTTATTCACATCTGATGTCATGTGATGGGTGGCCCCAGAGTCCATGAACCACGCATCATCGAGAAGGGAAGGCTGTTGAAACTGAGCAGAGTTATCAGTAGGCAAGGTGGAAGATTGAGGAGCTGAAATTGATTGAGAGAAAGGCTGAGAGAATTGGTTAAACATGGCTTGAGGAGGGGGGACCGAGGATGCCTGGTATAACGGATTGTGCCTGTTATAACACACGAGGGCAGTGTGGCCTAATTTATTGCAAATCTGACATTGAGGGCGTTGTTGGTTGTTGGAGGGCCATTTTGATGGACGCGAAGGAGCATGAGGGCGACCGAGCACACCAGGACCAGAGGTATTGGAAGAAAAGGGAAATGGAGCTGTAAAATTAGGCCGAGGCACTGGATTGAAGGGAGGTCTTTGATTACCAGAAAACCGAGGAGGACGTTTACCATTGCTATTAGAAGTGGATAAGTTGGCAAGATTAGCCTGTATGAGGTTCAAATTATCAACTGACGATTGCTTCTCCAACCTAGAGTCATAAGCCAGTAGTAAACTACAAACGTCAGCTAATGAGGGACGATCGGTTCGGTTTTGGATTGAGGTGACAGACGCATTATATTCAAATCCCAAACCCTCAAGAATATAAGCCAAGTGATCTCGGTAGGACAGAGGTTCACCAATAGCACAAAACTTATCAGCTATATCCTTTATCTGAGCTAAGTACTGAGAAACAGACAGATTATCCTTTCTAATCTTTTGCAATTGAGACCTTAAAGCCATAATGCGTGCAGTAGATGACGACTCATACACAATACGAAGGTGTTCCCAGATATCATATGCAGTAGCACAACCAATTATCTCACCGATTTTGTCCTCATTTAACGAAGAATACAACCAGCTCATAAGGATTCTGTTATACTTTTGCCAAATTAAAAACTGAGGGTTTACCTGTGTTTGAACGGGATCCAAATATTTCACCGGAGCAGGAGTATCGTTGATGAAGACTTCTATATCAAAGGCAATGATATGATTAAGCAGCTGATTTTTCCACAACAAGTAGTTGTTGTCGTTCAACTTGATATTTAGCGGAGACGTCAGAGTTGGGAAAGTAGAAGAAGGAGCCGAAGGAAAATATTGTTGAGGATTGTTGAAGGCTGGAAAGAAAGGTAGGGTGGGGGATGATTGCGGCGGATACTGAAAACCAGTAGGAGGGGCGAAAGAGTTATGAGGGAAAGTGGATTGTTGAGGGAGGGTTTGAAACGGAGCAACATTAGCATTGAGGGGTCTGGTTGGAGTATTTGGCTGAAATCGCTGAGGCAAAACAGAGGGTGTTGGGGAAGAAGAAACTGTAGAGGAAATGATTGGGGTGGGAATCGGAGATGAACGTACAGAGGCTATTGGTGGTAAAGTGGTGCTATCGATAGAAGAGGAACTTGAAGACGGCGCCATTGATGAAAAAAAATTGAGGAAAAACACCTAAGCTCTTGATACCATGTGATGAAACAGAGAGAGGAAGGAATTTGGTAATGGCTCAGCACAAACATCTGAGCACTAAGACATGAATTAAATAACCAGAGGGAATTACACGAGGAGCTCAATCATTGGAGAGCAGAAAAGGACAAGTAATAAACGGTAATAACACAGTAAAAATAACAGAAAGCAGTAAAAAGGAAATTCACTAATATTGCATAATACGTGTTAACTACCAAAAAAGGACGAAGATACTTCAAAATGACCTTCAACACAGGTATCTATTTCTAACATATATATGTTTTCATTCTAACACCTTTTTTTTTTTTGGAAAAATCATTCTAACACTATTATTCATTGATCTTCTTTTATTCTAATCCTAATAACTAATGTAACACTATTATCCTTAATTTAAAATTTTTTTAAGGTAATCTTCGATAGTTTTAAAATTAAAGTTAGTTTTATTTAGTATTCATAAATGTTGTATGATGTAAAGGTATTTTTTTCTACAACAATTTAGCTTTCTCATTTTGATTTGTTTTTCTTCTTCTATTAGTTCCTTCATATATTTTTAGATTTAGAAGATTGCATGGCATATTGGTATAACAAACTATGTTATGGGAATTGCAAGACAATATTGCTTGTATTAGATATGGTAGTTGTATCTTGAAAAATGGTTGGATCTCAAATAACAATCAAAGGTGAACCTATTATCAGATAATCGTATGGAGAGGTATCACTATCTTTTAGATGTTTTTATATTATTTTATAATTAACCCTCTTATCGTATTTGTTGTTTATGTATGATTTTTTTTTTTAAAAAAAAATTATTTCCTACACAATTTTTTATCCAATGAATCGAAAACACAAAAATGACAATTTGATATTAAGTATAGTTAGTTTTAAAATTAATTATCATTTCATTTTTAACACGTTTAAAAAACTCAACTTTATAATTTCCGTGAAAATTATAAAAAATTGAGTCAAACTGATAAACCGAATCAAATCAATCGAGTAAGTACGGTCATTTAATCATGTTGGTTCATTCAAGCTAAACTAAATCGTTTAAAATTCAAATTGTCATTATTTTTGTTAAAGATAAATTAAAAAAATATTAAAACATAAATTACTAAAATAAAACATTTGATACAATAGTGATTGAATTGAAAAAAACAGTTAGACATATCCTAAACTATAAAAATATGTGACCGACTAAATAAGACTATATAAAACTTATATTAAGTAATTTAAAAAAAATTATTTTATTGAATAATATTTTATCCAAATTATATATAATTATAAATATTTTTAAATTTTAAAAAATTACACGTGGTAAAACACTAGTAATATTAAATGGGGAATAGAGGAAGGAATGGTTGGGAAAGTAGAAACAAACAGAGGAGAACCGACAGTTTCTCCTTTTCCTTTCAATTACTAAAGTTAAGAAAAAGAGTTATATTCAAAACACAATACTCCAACCTTAACCGCTAAGCTACCCTCCCCCCTTTCCCCTTTCTCTATAAAAATTAAATTCCTCTTCTCAATCCCACAACCGACATCCACTCTCACAACACACAAACAACCTTAAAACACACAAACACACACACAATTTATTCCATCCTCTCCATGGGAAAGGGCAAGGGCAACGCCGCTCTCCTCGCCGCCGCCGACGACTCTGCCGGAATCTGCTCCGCCTCCGCCCTGCCCGAGGGCTGCATCGCTCACATACTCTCCTTCACTTCCCCTCAGGATGTCTGCCGCTCCGCCTCTGTCTCCTCCACTTTCCGATCCGCCGCCCACGCCGACGCCGTCTGGGACCGCTTTCTCCCGCCCGAGTATGGCGCTGAAATTTCCCACGCCATTTCGCAGATTTTTCCTCCGCTTGCTTCCAAGAAGGACCTCTATTTCCATCTCTGCCGCTTCCCTCTACTAATCCACGGCGGCGCTAAGGTTCAATTTCACCGCCATCACTAGATTTCGACCCTAATTTTTGAAATGCACTTTTTTTTTAATACTCATAATAAAAATCTTTTGATGGTTGGGATGGGATGATTTTTTTTTTTAATTATTTCGTAAGAATTCTCTCGCCCATCTTCCTGAGATTAACGACGGTGATTCCTATGCGATTGTTTTTTGTTTGTCTTTTTTTTTTAAAAAAATATAAATTAAGGAAAATTGTGAAGATATTTATAAATATTCGGTTTGTTGAATTTTTTTCCGGTTGTAAATAGATGTTTTGGATCTGAAAAGCGTGATTTCAAATTGTTAATTGTGATTGATGTTATTGTTGTTTGGCTTCTCATGAATTGATGGTTCTAAGAGAAAGAGAAACTTTTTCTCTCTTTTTTTCTCCACCCTACCTTGGTTGACTTTTTGCCTTTATTTAGAGTGGAAATTGGAATTTTTTTTTTTTTCTTTTTTACAATAATGAATTAATTCCTAATATTGTATTTTTTAATTAAATTTCAGAGCTTTTCAATGGATAAAAAGACAGGGAAGAAATGCTACATGATCTCTCCTAGAGAGCTTTTCATTGTTTGGGGTGATGCTCCTAGATATTGGAGGTGGACTTCTCCTCCTGAAGCAAGGTAACTCTCTCCTAATCTACCCTTTTTCTTTATTACATAATTCGTTTAGAATCACTTTTAAGTGAAATTCCTTTTCTGTAAGCAGTTTTATGAACTACTTACATCTCATTTTTACGTAGAGAATAGTAGCTTTAAGTGAAACGATTATTTGCTAAATCACTTTTTTGTTGCTATTTATCCAAAGTCACATCTAAGTTAAACAAATAGCTAGATTTTTAAAATGTGGAGTGAAGATTTGTAAGTGTGTATTTATTTCAATGATAATAATGTTATTGAGGCATTATTTGATGATGATGATGAATTATTATAAAACAGGTTTGGGGAGCTAGCAGAGCTGGTGAGTGTGTGTTGGCTTGAGATCAGGGGCAAGATAGAGACACAGATGCTGTCTCCAGGCACATTATATGCAGCCTATATGGTGTTCAAGCCCACAACCTCCAACTATGGCTTCCAACACCAGCCTGTCGACGTCGCCGTCGGCCTCGTCGGGACTGAACCTTCCAAGCAAACTGTGTATTTAGACGTTGTAGATAGAGAATGGCGACAACGCCACCCGATTGTGCCTAGGAGCTTCGGCCTCTTCAACCTTGGCAGACGCCGCATCATCGGCACGCACGTAGCCGTGCCTCGTGAAATCACTAGGAGCGACACCCCTGTTGAGGACTGCGGTCGCCGCGTCCCCAAGGAGAGGGAGGATGGGTGGCTGGAGGTTCAGCTTGGCGAATTCTTCCACGACGGAGTCGACGGGGAGCTCGAGATGAGCATGTCGGAGGTCAAGGGTGGGCATTGGAAGGGTGGTTTACTTATCCAGGGAATTGAAATCAGGCCAAAAGCTTTGAAAACCTAATTATAGAAGCTGAAGAAAAAAGGGTTCTTTGGTTCATTGGTTTTTTTTTTTTTTTTTGGATAAATGATACTTAATAGTGAGAATTCAAGATGAAGTAAATCAATCCCCCATGTATAAAATTTTAAGAGCTTGTCTTTGAATTTTGAGGCTATATGTATTATCTCAGCTATAGTGAGAAATGGATATCAATAGATTTTGAAGGATTTTTAGAGTTATTTGATTTGAGGAAGCTTTTTTTCTTCTCTATTAAGCATATGATTGTGCTTTTACATTTGTAAATAAATATGGATTATATTATTCATATTGGGAATGTAACTTTTTGCATGTATTATGCCAACTCTTGAGATTTGATGTCCCACCACAAATGATTGATTTCTTCCGTCTGTAATTATTATCTCTTTATCACAAAAAAAGGAAATAAGGTTTTTTTTTTTTTTCTTTTGCAAAAGGAAGTGGAACTTTGACATTTTGACATTGAACTCCTAGTTGCCTTTCAATATTAAGGGGTCGTTTGGAGTGGGTTATTTTTTCCCTCGTGTTGCTACAGTAACCACCATTTAATCCACCCAATTATTCTACCAATTCTCTATGGTAACTCTCTCTAGGGGTGAAGAAAATCGAACCGAACCGGATAATTGAACCAGTTCGGTTCGGTTCGATTTTGCATATATATCCAGACCGACTCGAACCGAATCGAATCGGTTTGGTTCGGTTCTCACCTTTCACTTAAATATAATTTTAGGGTTCAGTTCAAGTTTACTTGTTTAGGGCTTCTGTCACGTTGTTTCCCTTTCCCTTTTGTCGCGTTGTTTATTACCTTCCTTTTCTGTCGCGCTGTTTCCCTTTACTCTTGGATTAGGGTAATAGGTGATTGAAATTCTGTTTAGTTTTTGGAAGGTTTGATGCTCGATGCTCTCAATAAACAATATGGTTTGAAAAGAAGGAAAGGGGCAAAAACAGAGGAAGAAGAGAGTGGAAATTCGAGAGAGGGGGGAAATGCACAACAAAACTCGTGGGTTTTCCAACCCACGAGTTTCCAACCCGAATCTGGTACGGGTTCTGGCGAGATCTGGAGCAGATCTAGTACGCTGGCGCCGACGCGAGCAACCCACGTTAAAACCTCATATCTAAATCGACGGTCCAAAGTCTGAATCGAGCGACAACGAAAACCTCACATCTGTGTTTCTGAAATGAAGGGGATAGATGTTGCTCGGAGGTGAAGAAGATGCTCGTCGAAGGTGAAGATCTGAGTCGCCGCCACCTCCTCCGTTTCGCGCTGGTGACGGCTCCTACTCTTCTTTTTCTTTCTTCTTTCTCAAAAAACTCCAACCTACCGTGTTTCCCAAAAAACTCCAATTTGAATCCCCATAATGCTAACAATTTTTTTTTAAAAAAATAAATCGACCCGACCCGATTCAGGTAGGGGTGAGCAAGAAAAGCCGAAAAACCGAACCGAACGACCGAAACCCACCGAACCGACGTCGGTCGGTCGGTTTTTACACAAATTTGGTCGGGGTCGGTTTTTCATTCTGAAAAGCCGACCTTTCGGTCGGTCGGCTCGCCCAAAAGGGCGAGAACCGAAGGAACGGACCGAAAAAAAAAAAAAAAACGTGTGTTACTGTTGACGGCTGACGCTGCTGCAGGCAGCATTAATGCGCTGCCTGCAGCAGCCCTTGGGAAGACCAAGGGTCATGGTCTTCCCAAGGTAAATAATTATTGTTTTTTTTCTTAATTTTTTTTTTCAATTTCTTTGCAGATCTCTAATAGTTCCTTTTCTATTTTTTTTCTTCTTCAAACCCTTTCATTTATCTTCATTTTTCTTTTCATCTCCTTCTTTCTTTTTTCAACTCTCTTTTCACTCTCTCAGTCTCAATATCGGCCATCATCTTCACACTTCACCTCCCCGGAATGTTGTCGTTTCTTCGCCGGAACTTAGCGCCACACGGACCGTTATGATGTTTTTTCTTTCTCCCTCATCTCTTTCTCCATTCTTTCTTCTTGTAAGTATTGACCTCACTTCTCCATTTTTCTTTCTCATTCACGTTGCCGGAACAACAAAGCAATCCCTTCACCGGATTTTCCAAAACCGACCGAAATCGACCGATTTTTGCTCGTGGTCGGTCGATCGGTTCCATAAAACTTTCAAAACCGACATCCACCGACCGACTAAAACCGAGGTATCGGTGGTCGGCGTCGGTTTGAGTCCAAAACCGATGCCGACCGACCGATTCTCACCCCTAGATTCAGGACAACAATGAATCGAGTCGTGTCGGTTTTTCCGTACAGTCGGGTCGGGTCGGTTTGTTCGTACAACCGACTCGACCCGAAAAATTTACACCCCTAACTCTCTCCTCTCTTATTCCATGTGACTCCTTGACTTTTTCGGCGACCACCGACTTTCTGGCGACCGCCATCGACTTTTCAATCACTTTTTCGGTCATCGTCGACGATTTTTCCGACAACCATTCTTTCTTTTGTTTTTCTTTTGTTTTTTTTTTTATATCTTTCTTCTCATTTTCATTTTGAAAAATAAAAAAACGAAATTAAAGAAAAGAGGTAGAAGAAAAGAAAGGAAAAATTAGGGAAAAATTTTCAGTCACCGAAAAATTTGTTGGTGGTCGCTGGAAAAGTCGAAAAATTTCTAGGGAGTTAGATACTAGGTTGTCTTTGTACATATATAAATATGAAGTTTTATTACATAATTACTTTTGATAATGAAGTATATGAATGTCCACCTTCATTGTACCATATTTTTCATTCCAAATTATACTTATATTGTATTCAAGTTTACTGTGATAATAATAATTAAAAAATACTATTCAAGTTTTTATTTTATTTGATTCTTTTGATAATGAAGGTAAAATGAGTTTTCAATAAGCATTTACCATATATATATATTTGGTTACATGTTGATATGTTGCATTTATCTTCTTACTTCCAACTATATCTTAAGTGTTCTTTTGAAATACATTTTAGTTTAAGTGTTTTTCAAGGATGCATTTTTTGTTTAAATATTTTGTATAAAAATTATTTAAAATTTAAACACTCATATGTTTGGTTACATTTCCTTATATGTGTTTTTATACACAAGTTATATATGAAGGATTGAAATTTCCAATTCCGTTACAGTGGAAGCAATTGGACCGTTCATAAATTAATTTTGTTTTACAAAATACCAATACATTGGTAAAAGGTTAAGCGATGAGAAACATACCTTCGTTGACGACTCTGAATTCTTCAAGAACGCCTTTCTTGATTGCTCTGCAACAAAGAAGAACACCACCATTTGATCTTCCCCGCTATAACTTTGAGATTAGGAACGTAGTTGTGGGACTACCTAATCTTGAATGGGAAAAACTCTAGAGAGAAAATTCTCCCTAGAGTTCTTGAGTTGAGAGAATATGAGTAGGCCTTATGGTGGCCATATGCTGTTGTACTTAAACCCTAGGGTTAGTGTTCTATTTATAGGAGAAATGCCATGAATAAAATATTCATTTAAAATCAATTATTTCCATAACTGATTTAATCTTTTCCATAATCAATCAATTCCATAACCAATCAATTCCATAATTGATTAATCTTTTCCATAAATGATTGATCACTTCCATAAGTGATTAATCATTTCCATAATTGATTAATCATTTTCATAATTGATTAATTTTCAATTAATTAATTCTTTAATTAATTAATCAACAATTAAATATCATATATTTAATTTCAGACCTTCTATTAGTTAATTAATTAATTACCCAATTAAATATCATATATTTAATTTCAAGCCTTCAATTAATTAATTCTATAATATGAATCAAATTCATATTAAAATTTGAACTCCTTCAAATTCTCTTATATCCTATAAATTTAATATGAATCAAATTCATATTAATATTTCAACTTCTTCAAATATTTATTTCTCTCATAGACTATAGTTTAATTAAATCTCATTTAATTTAAACTAAATTGAATAATTAATTAATTCATAATTAATTGATTCATCTTCTAATTAAATACCATATATTTAATTAGACATATATTTGAACTCTTTCAAATATATCAATCTCTCAATATAATAAAGTTTAATCTCAAATTAGACTTTATATTTTAATGCATCACTATACATTATATTAATTTGTATCTCATACAATCAACTTAATTCCCAATATAAATTTGAACTATTCAAATTCTCTCCAGATATATTTGTTCCCAATTACTCTTTACGAGCTAGTAGGAGGACCTAATGGACCTACAGATCAGAAGCTCCAATGATATGAGGTTAATAGATTAAACTCATTAATCAGGTTAACCAATATTCATTAACTGTGGGTCATTCCACTAAAGACCCACAGCTGAACTCTTCTCACTGTAGAACATTTCTGTGTCCACGAATATAGACCTATGTCAGTAAGTCAATCCTTCACGAGTGTTCGTAATCACGACTGGGTCAAATTACCGTTTTACCCTTGTGTTACATCTGAAGGGAATAAAAGTCCCCACGCAGCGGAAGCGCATCGATTGGACCTTACGCCGTATATTAATTAACATTAAAATACCGTTACGATAACTCAAACAAAACTTTAAACAACTTTTAAAGCCGCTGTAAAATCGGTTTAAACATGCTAAAATAAATCTAAATTTATTTTTAAAATTTTTCTAAAGAAAAGAGGAAGAACCGTTACAAACCTCCGTTGTAGACTTGACCGTTCTTCGCCAACGACGCTCCACGAACGAAAACGCAGCAGCCGCTTTAAGGTTTTCTTCGCTAGAAATTCTTCTTTGATTGACACAATCACCACAGAGGTTACACCAGTATGTCTCTGAGTCTAGGAGGCTAAAGACTTGTGGGAGTCTTTCTCTAAGAGGGAGGCTAGAGAGAATTCTAGGTCTTGTCTTTCAAGAGTGTCAAGTGTCATGACCAATTAGGTCTAGTGTTCTATTTATAGAAGAGAGACCATGAATAAAATATTCAATTAAATCAATCTTTTCCATAATTGATTCAATCTTATTCCTTAATTAATCAATCATGATCAATCAATTCCATAATTGATTAATCTTTTCCACAAATGACTAATTACTTCCATAAGTGATTAGATCATTTCCATAAATGATTAATCACTTCCTTAAGTGATTAATTATTTCCATAATTGATTAATTCCCGGTTAATGAATTCTTTAATTAATTAACCACCAATTAAATATCACATATTTAATTCCCGGCCTAGAATTAATTAATTTGCCCAAAAACATTTTAGGCCTTAATTTAATGAATTCATTATTTTGAACTCTTTCAAACTTCCATAAATTTATATTTGAACTTTTCAAATATTAATTTCTCTCATAATAATATATCAATATATATTATATTTGTTTCCCTTAATAAATTGAACATTTTCAATTTACTTTTATTACTTAGTTGCCTCAAATTACTTTACGAGCTACCAGTGGGACCTAATGGACCTGCAGATCAGAAGCTCCAACGATGTGAGATTAATTGGTCAAACTCATTAACCACATTAATCAATATTCGTTAACTGTGTGTACATTCCACTATAGACTCACAGTTGCACTCTTCTCACTGCAGACATATTTTCTATGTCCACGGATCTTAGACCAATATCGACTAGTTAGTCCTTCACGAGTGTCCATAACACCAGCTGGGTCAAATTACCGTTTTACCCCTGGGTTACCTCTATTTCCTTAAGTACCAATTCTCCTCTAATGAACAACCTGTTTGTGGTCCAACCATCAAACAGAAAACCCTCTCGTGCCATTGAGAGGGTAGGGCCCTTTGTTCAAGACTCGGAGTAACCACTTAAGGGAACACTCATCTGCTTTCCTAAAGTCGGGAAGGAGTGAATTCCATCTTGTACGATTATGTTCCCCGCTCCCCATTCGGTCTTGTCCCCAAAGTGGTAGGCTTATTGGTCACTCTCACCCATACAAATCAAAGGACAATCTCTCATGAGCAGGAGTCCATAATCAACTCAGGATTAAGACTAAGTTGTCTAGGTCGTCCTAGTGAAATAGAAAACCAACTAGTTAACGGTGTTATAACCAGTGGTTACTATTTCGCGGTCCGGTCTTATGCAAACTCATTGCATAGGATACCCCCACTCGCATGTCTCCTACACGAACGCGTTGGATCGCAGCGTTTGTATCAAATACAAAGTGGGCCGTATCCATAGTGTCACCGGGATAAGGCACCCAGTCTTATCCCTATACTATAGACCCTTTAGGCTGTTTCTTGAACAATGATCCCATATGTCGCTACATATAGTTCAAGACTCATATTACAGCCTTGGATGTCTAGTTTATTGGATTAGGGTTATTATTAGGCAAAGACATATATAAAATAACTAATAACAATTAATGGAAAAATATATCAATATTATTTCATTAATATCCGATCAACGGTTACATTCACTATCTACGAGTTTTAGGGCATAAAACCCAACAACATCTGTCTCCTTAAGTACTAGCGCTCCTCTAATGAACAACCTGTTTATGGTCCAACCATTAAACAGAAAGTCCCTCTCGGGCCAGTGAGAGGGCGGGATCCCTTTGTTCAAGTCCCGGAGTCACCACTTAAGGGAACACTCATCTACTTCTCCTAGATGTGGGAAGGAGTGAATTCCTTCTTGTGTTGTCATGTCCCTAGCCTCCCACTCGATCTTGTCCCCAAAAATGAAGGCATTATTGAGTCGGCGTATTGGCCACTCTCACGCATGCTAATCAAAGGACAATCCCTCATGAGAAGGAGTTCATGACACACTCAAGATTAAGACTGAGTTATCTAGGTCATCATATTGAAACAGTAACCTAACTAGTTAACGGTGTTACATCTAGTGGTTTACTATTTCGTGGTCCGGTCTTATGCAAACTCATTGCATAGGATACCCCCGCTCGCATGTCTCCTACATGGACGTCTTGGATCAATACGTTTGTATCGAATACAAAGCGGGTCGTATCACATAGTGTTACCAGGATAAGGTACCCAGCTTTATCCTTGTACTATAGACCTTTTAGGTTGTTACTTGAACACCAATCCTCGTATGTCCCCACATACTAGTTCAAGTCACATGTAAACAACCTTGGATCTTAGTTATTGGATTTGGGTCAAATTGTGCAATATTTAACAATAACACTTTATTGTAGAAACTCAATTACACTTTATTGAAACAAGTATACAATTTGTTTACATTCACTATCTACGAGTTTTAGGGCATAAAACCCAACAATATATACTTGAAAACTCTTTTAAAAAAATTTGCTTTCAAGTGTTTCTCTCAAAATGGTTTATTTCTTAATCTCATTTTTTAAGTCATTTTTAATGTTTGTCAAACTCTATAATTTTTTTCAAAATGATTTTTTTTTTTTAAATTAAACACTTGAAAAGCTAAACCAAACATACCCTAAAATTAATGTTGATAATTAGAGAGATACAAAATTTTTCATTTTTTTTATCTTTTTTTTTTTTTCTCTTAGTGGTTGAGATTTTAATATAGCGTGTAAAGAGATTCTTACATGGTTAAAAAAAGTAGCTTATTTTTTCGGGAAATATTTATATTGTTTATTTTTCTTCTTTTAGTTTGGTTGTTTGTATGTTCTAAAAATTTTTATTTTATCGTTAATATTTGACTTTAATTTTTTTTCAACCAGATTTACTTCAAAATCATCCAGCCTTGCCTTATATTGATCCATTGATCCATCATACTTGTATTTGACCCGATAAATCCATTTGCATCCCACCGTGTGCTTCCCAGGGGGTAAAGGAACTATACTTCAAGTAAGAGTATGTTCCATAGCCTCTATTTCAGCATCCATGGCCTTCCTCCATGGCTCTAGTTTGACAGCTTGATGGAAAATTGTGGGCTCATATATAGTGGAAATATTCAGGATGAAATTCCTGTGAGGAGCAGCAAGGTTATCGTATGTTAAGTAGTTGCTGATGGAATAAGGAGAATCAAGAATTTCCTTTGAATCACCTAGCAGATGACAGTGATAGTCCTGTAAAAAGGACAGTGGATCATGATTGCAGGTGGATCACCTCAAAGGAATGGTAGTGGCTGGCGGTGTTGGCAGATCATGACCATCAGTAATAGGTTCATGATGAATATCAGATGGTTCAGGACTAGTTGTGGCTGAAGAGGTTGGTTGAGTAGTAGGAAACTCAAAAGATATATCAGTAGGAGTAACTGAGGGACTAACAATCAGACATGGTAAAACATGTTCAGACAATAAACTCGATATTTCATTATCAGAAACAACAGCTTGACTATGAAAGGGAAAAGATCCCTCATGAAACACAACATCTCTAGATATTAGAATCTTCATCTTGACAATGTCGAATACCTTGTACCTTTAACGCCAGACGGATAGCCAAGAAAGACACAGGATGATGCTCGGAGATCAAACTTGACCGATTCACAGTAAGAGAGAACACAGAGCAGAGACAACCGAACACCCTTAAACAATTATAATCGACTACTTGATCAAACAATATTTTCAAAGGAGACTTGTTTTGTAATAAGGGAGCTGGAGTTCGGTTAATTAAGTAAGAGGCAGTGAGTATGCAATCACCCCAAAACCGGATGGGAACTCTAGACTGGAAAAACAAGGCTCTAGCAACATTAAGGAGGTGTTGATGTTTTTGTTCTGCTATGGAATTTTGTTGTGGCCTCTCTACACACGAAAACTGATGGAGTGTTCCTTTAGATGCAAAAAAATCTTTGAACTGAAGTTCCGGGGCATTATCAGACCTAAAGGTTTTAATGGTTTTTGAGAATTGAGTTTGCACCAATTGGAATAAGCAAGGAACAATAGTTATGGGATCAAATTTATTTCGCATGAGATATGTCTAGGTGTATCGGGAGCAGTCATCTACAAGTGTTAAAAAATATCTATAACCGGCATATGTAGGGGTCTTAAAGGGGCCCCAAATGTCACAATGGACAAGATAAAAAAGAGCAGCAACAACTTTATTATTGAATGGAAAAGACATACGACGTTGTTTGGCAAGGGGACATATATGACAAATGCTATGAGCAGACATATTGTTACTGATATGTAAAGTTTCCTTCATAGAATTCAAACGCATATGGGAGAGGTGCCCTAAACGATTATGCCAAGTATCAAGACTAACAACATGCACAAGAACATTAGACTGATATGTATGTGAGGACTTATCTGGATGAGCAAGCAAATAAAGGCCATTAGAGCATTCAGCCCTGCCAATCATCATCGAATGAAGCCTGTCCTGTATTTCACAAGAATCGCCAAAGAAGTTAATCAACAAATTCTTATCCCTCATCAAACAGCTTACATATATGAGATTAAATGAGAATCTTGGCACAAAAAGCATATCCCACCGCAGCAAAGAAGCAGAAATTTGAACATCTCCAATATACTCAACAATAACCCGAAAAGAAGTAGGAAGCACCATAGAGACACCATGTACCCGACACCAATTATGGAATAAACTATGAGTATGGCAGATATGTCTAGACGCACCAGAATCTAAAATCCATCTGTCGGATTTAGAAATAGTTGAGGAAGTCGAATAGATACCTACAGTGTGAGCAACGGTTGTGGCCACAACAATGGGCTCAGTTTTGGCGGCTTGTATATGGGAGTGGAGCATATCCATCAGCTGAGTGTACTGAGTTGGATTGAGGCTGGAGAAAAAGTCAGACTGCGAAACTGCATTGGCTTCAACCTTAGGGGTGGTATTCAAGTTTTGAGAACTTAAATTTCTGAATTTGTAGCCTGGAGGGTACTCGTGAAGCTTGTAGCATTTGTGGACTGTATGGCCCTTAATATTGCAATGTGTGCAGGAAGGTCTTTGGCTCTCTCTCTTGCGAGAACGATCAGCGTTCTGTCTTTTCGAAGCTTCAACAGCCAATAAGACAATGGATTCAGAGTAGTTGGAAGGGGATGAATTACCAACTGACCTCTGATGCTCTTCTTGGATGATTAGAAAGAAGACCGACTCGATTGATGGTATAGGATTTATGAGAAGAATTTGTGCCCTAACCGCAACAAAGGAGTCGCTGAGTCCCATCAAGAAGATCATCATAAATTCAGAATCCAGGTGCTAAATGAAAGGCTTGATTCCTTCACACGAACAATCAATAGTTGGGCAATAATCGATCAAGTCTTGCCAGATAGTCTTCAGCTTGGTATAATAGGATTCAACAGACAATGAGCCTTGACTTGTGGTCACCAATTCTTTGCATAATTGGTAAACATGAGGGCCATTACTCTGCTTGAATCGAGTATGCAATTCGTCCCAAACGTCCTTGATGTGCAAATTGCTAACCGCAAGTGTACGGGTCAAGTAATAATATAGTGTTTTCGTGATTAAACGAGTGTCGTCCTCTGGATTGGTTTTCTAGCAAATTAAGTACCGTGAATACTTTTGAACAATTTTATTTAGGGAGCAAAACTTAATGAAAAAGATAAATCTAAAGACAAAAAGCATAAAAATAAAAGTGGAGACTCAAATGGAAAGACTCTTAGGGAATTGATTTCATTGATTAAGAATGAGAATTGATTAATAGGAATGAATTTACTGTGCAATTATTCTACAAGCCAAGGAAACTTTTATCACGATTATCTCTCCCGAGTATAATTGATTCGCATGCATATAAACTAACTTGATATCCCTATCTAAGTTCATTAACATACAAGACATTATTCGGTTCGGTCCTTGTTATACTTCTAAAGTAATTCTAAATCCCGTCACAAACTTAGAATTTCTACTTTAGTCATGCAATTAAACAATGTAAGTCATATGCCAAATCCTCTCTCCCGAGTTAGATTCAACACTTAAATCATTCAATTAGTGATCAAGTAATTGAAAGAAATACACAAAATTGAATGCATACAATAAAAGCACATTCATACAAAAAATCAATCCAACAAACTAAAAATAACTACATCAAACCCTAAGACAAACAACTAGCAATTCATAGTCTTTGAACCACAAACACTAATTGCAAGAAAAACCATAAAAACTACAAGAGTTAAGGGAAAGAGAAAGGAAAACTCGAATCCGTCGAAACTGGCACGTCCTCGTCACGACCTCCACGTCTTCTCGCTTGATTCACGCTCCTTGGCCTTGCCTTTAGCTCCCACAAAAGGTCTCTAGTTGAAATTAGGGCTAAAATCTCACCAATTGGACTCCCCCAATTCGTAGCTTGAAAAGAAGATTAAATAGGAAATCTGTCGATAGGGTCGAGATACTAAGGAGACGACACTGTCTCTGTTGCCGCCTAATTCAGAAAAGGAAAGGCAGCGTCGAGACGCTCCAAGAGCAGCGTCCCGACGCTGGTCTGCAGAAGGCCCTCTTTTGACTTCTTCTAACTTGAATCTTTTTCATTTTTTAGCCAATTTTCATGTCCGGAACACATATTTAGCTCCAATTTCTCGATTTAACTCCGAAACATGATTCCTACAAATAGAACACAAAAATGCATAATTTTGGCCAATTAAATATAAAAAACTAGCTTAATTAATTAGGGAAACATAGCTAGCTATGCTCGCTATCACTTCACTGATCCGATATAGTTGATATTAGCTGCTATTTCCTTAGAAACAGAGTTCAAGATCTAGGAGGTGATGATGTCGTTGTTGCATTTCCAAGCGGCTGACTTTCTTCCTTCTGGTTTCTTGAGGGTTCCATCAATGAATCCTTCTTTGTTCTTGCCGAAGGGAGCGATAATCATAGCCTTGCGCCAAGAACTGTAGTTGCTAGCACGAACCAACGGCTGATTAACAAGAACTATAGGAATGTTGGAGATGATATGGGTTTAATTGCGCATCAACCGAGAGAGATTCATTGCTTGAGTTGGTTGGGTTCGCCATTGAAGAAACGAAGCCAAGAAACAAGGAAGCCAAGCGGAGAAGTTCGGGGCACGAAAAAAAAATTATAGCTCAGATACCATTTCACAGTTTGGAGAGGAAAGATATTTCCATTCATTTAATTCAATAATGAACATCTCCTTAAATACAAGATAATGAGTTAAACTCATTTAACAGAAACTATAATTCTGGTATAACAGAATATTACAATTAACAGAATATTACAACAATAGCTAATATATGTGATAACAAACAATGGTAATTTAAAATGTCGGACATCTATATTTTCAGATATCTATGATTCCAAACATCCAAAGATTTGAAAGCTATCTAAATTCCTAGAAAACAAATGGCTCTTAAACGATTCAGAAGCTTTAGTTATACTCCAAAATTTTAATTTGTTACAAAAAAAAAAAAAAAAAAAATTGTGAAAAGAAAAGCTCTTGGGTTAGCAATTTACATTATAATTGAATATTTTACAATATTTGGAAAAAATTGGTACGAATTTTTACATAGGTCAGAAGCAAATTTGGAACTCAACACATTTTGAAAGTTTCAATCTTATTTTTAATAATTAATTTCTATTAAGTAATTTAATGGATGTCTAAAAAAAAAAAAAATGATTTGAGGATAAAATTGAACTTTTTGAGATGCCAAGGATAAAATAAAAACCCAATTGCATATATGTTAAAGAGATTTTTTTATAAAATTTATCCTAATAATGATTAAAAATCACTAAATTAAATCAATTAATTTTTTTTTTAAAAAAAGTAGAGAACATGTGCTTGGAGAGAGATCAATGGAAAAAATATAAAGAGACGGATAGAGGCTAATAAGAAAGGGAAAAAACTTGGCTGCACAACGGTATGTAGGGATCTCCCTGCATACCACCATTAAAATGTTGACAACTAGGATGGATAAAATTTTTTTTCTCATTTTCTCCCTTCCTCTTTCTTAATTGTGAAGATTTTAATGGGGTATGCGGCCAAGTTTTGTTCATAAGAAAGTGTGTCTTTGAAAAAAAAAAAAAAAAAAAGACAGTGTATTTGATGAGAGAGTAGAATGTGTATATTGCTACTGGTTCTATATAGAGGCATATTAAGAGTTTTAAATGATTTAATAATGCTATAGAATGAGGTGATATGAATGAAATTATTGCGATGGATAGATCTATATATGTTACTCAGACCTCTGTCGTTGTCTAACGTGCTAATCCAAATATAAATTAATGTAATGCCTAGAATCTAGAATCCATCTACAGAGAAGTATTTAAAAGATTCTAATGCGATTAAAACACTATCAGCTAACCTAAGGAATGCAAATTGGTGACAAAGAATAAAATAGGATGATGATTGTTTGTACAATATAAAATAAGCACAAGAAAAACACATGGAAATTGAAATACTTTAACGCAAACGAAGATCAAGCAAGTGAAAATAAGTGGAGGGAATGATCAAGACTTAGTTGTGACTACCTTATGTTACCCTTGGTTTTATATGGTAAACATGCACTCAATGGGCCATACTAGTGAATCTAAGCAAGGAATCTAACATGCACTACCTTTTCGTTGTAGCACCTCGCAAACAAGAATAGTTATATTATTTCTACGTTACTCTTGTTCATTTTTACCTCATTTCCTTTTATGCCTTGCATCGATTGTCTTAGCGCAAAGGGAAGACACATGGAGATGGCTTGGAGACTAGATGGAGGACTTGTCGAAGGTCCAAAATCAAATTACATTTATAATTCATGAATCCCTAAAGCTAACTTGTAGCACTAGCGATCGGTGTCAAACACAGGGAGCGATATTGTTAATTTGTCTAAATCAGGTTTATTGCAAAGACTTGACTAATGGGGGGATTGGATATGGAAGGATAAATGCGAGGAAATTAATAAATTAATGCAGGAAATAAAAGCGAAAAAATAAATGAAAGAAATATAAAAGCAAAAATTAAAAGGTGGGTAGGTTAATCTTACCACGATGGTTATTGCAATCGGAAACACTCGGTGTTCAGTATATTCAATTTCAGTCATCGATTATCTAAAAATTGATTTAAATGCATGAATGCCTAATTGATATCCCTAATTCCATCAACCCGATACAACATTGAAATCAACTACTTCTAATTGATATCCCTATGGCTAAGCATACTTTTTATAGGGATTAGAGATCTACTTACTTTTGAAGACCAAAGTACAACAGTTTCTTCTCCCTCACTGGTGGTCATGTACAATCAACGAACAAATCACATACAGTATTGCAGTAGGACACCACCACAAAGAAACTCCACTATTCTTTAAGTATTTTGAGATCGAGTTTGTGGGAACTCTGATCTTGAACACAGAGAAGAGTTTTTACAGAAGAATATGCCTGTAAAATAGAGAGAGAATCTTTTAGAAAGAGATCTTTCTTGGAGAGAAAACTTGAGAGATTGCTTGATTGAAGAGTGAAGCAACATAAAACTCTAGTGTTTTCATCAGTTTTTTTTTTTTGATCAGAGTGTTTTCATCAGTTGGGAGGGGAGTTATGTGTTAACTCCCCACTCATCCCAAATTTCTCTCCCCACTACCCAGACACATGTCTGGGTAGTTAGACTTTTTTTTTCTTTTTTTTTTTTTTAAATTTAATTAATTAGTAATAATAATAATAATAATAAATTTAATTAATAATTAATTATTATACATTACATTAATCAAATTAATATAACCTAAGGTATTAATTTAATTAAATCACATTAAATTAATGAATTAATTAACCAATTAATTAATTCCTTAGTTCAATTAATTAAATATCATATATTTAATTAACGTTACATTTGAATCATATTCAAATTTACATGTCTCCTAACCTATAGTTTTAATATGAATTGAATTCACATTAAATTTAATCTATAATTTCGATGTGAATCCAACTCACATTTAATTAATATTTGAACCCCTTCAAATATTTAATTCTCTCATATATTAATTTTGAATCATATCCAAAAATAATTTTATAGTATAAAGTTTAATTCAAAATTAACTTTATATTGTAATATATCATCATACATTATATTAATTGTATCACATACAATTTTCCTTCATGAAATTTGAACAATTCAAATTCTATTCAAGACTAATTGACCTCAACACCCTTTATGAGTAAGCAGGGGACCTAATGGACCTATAGATCAGAAGCTCCAACGATACAAGATTAATTGATTAAACTCATTAACCAAATTAACCAACATTCGTTAATTGTGGGGTCACTTCACTAAAGACCCACAACTGCACTCTTCTCACTATAGAATATTTTTTTGTCCATGGATATTGACCATTAACAGTTGTCAATCCTTCACGAATGTTCGTAATTTTAGTTGGGTCAAATTACCGTTTTACCCCTAAGTTACCTCTGTCTCCTCAAGTATCAATGATCCTCTAATGAACAATCTGTTTATGGTCTAACCAATAAACAAAAGTCCCTCTCGGGCCAATGAGAGGGGGGGTCCTTTATTCAAGACTTGGAGTCACCACTTAAGGGAACACTTACCTACTTACCTTAAAGACAGGAAGGAGTGAATTCCATCTTGTGATGTTATGTTCCCAACTGCTCACTCGGTCTTGTCCCAAAATGGTAGGTTTATTAAGTCAGCGAATCTGGCCACTCTCACTCATACAAATCAAAAGACAATCCCTAGCAGATAGGAGTTCACAACATACTCAGGATTAAAATTGAGTTACTTAGGTCATCCTATTAAATAATAACCTAATTAGTTAATGTCGTTACATCTAATCTATTATTTCGTGGTCTGGTCTTATGCAAACTCATTGCATAGGATGCCCTCACTTGCATGTCCACTACATGAACGATTTGGATCAACTCGTTTGTAACAAATACAAAGTGGACCATATCCATAGTGTCACAGGGATAAGGTACCCAACCTTATCCCTATACTGTAGACCATTTTGTTGGGGTTTATGCCCTAAAACTCGTAGATAGTAAATATAACAATTGACCGAACATAAATATAATATTGTTTGATGTTTTTTCAATAAAGAGTTATTGTCTATATTATGTACATCTTGCCTAAATAACCCTAATCCAATAAACTAAACATCCTAGGTTGTGGGATGAGTCTTGAACACTATGTGGAGACATACAGGGATCACTGTTCAAGAGACAACCTGAAGGGTCTATAATATAGGGATAAGGTTGGGTACCTTATCCTGGTGACACGATGGATACAACTCACTTTGTATTTGATACAAACGCAATGATTCAACACGTTCGTGTAGGGGACATGTAAGTGGAGGTATCCTATGCAATGAGTTTGCATAAGATCGGACTGCGAAATAGTAACCGCTAGCTGTAACACCGTTAACTAGTTAGGTTTCTATTTCACTAGGATGACCTAGACAACTTAGTCTGAATCCTGAGTGGATTATGGACTCCTGTTCACGAGGGATTTTCCTTTGATTGTATGGGCGAGAGTGGCCAGTACGCTGACTCAATAAGCCTACAATTTTGGGGACAAGACCGAGTGGGGAGCTGGGAACATAATCACACAAGATGGAATTCACTCCTTCCCAACTTTTGAGGAAGTAGATGAGTGTTCCCTTAAGTGGTGTCTCTGGGTCATGAACAAAGGGTCCTACCCTCTCACTGGCCCGAGAGGGGTTTTTGTTTGGTGGTTGGACCACAAACAGGATTTTCATTAGAGGAGCACTGGTACTTAAGGAGGTAGAGGTGACTCAGGGGTAAAACGGTAATTTGATCCAACTGGAGTTACCAACACTCGTGAAGGACTAACTTGTTGTTATTGGTCTATATCCGTGGACATAGAACTATGTCTGCAGTGAGAAGGGTGCAACTGTGGGTCTTTAGTGGAGTGAACCCACAGTTAATGAAAATTGATTAATTGGTTAATGAGTTTACGATAACTTGAAAATATCAAGTTATTAAGCATCTAATATAAGCTTATTGTGAGCCTCAAGAGAGTGAAAATACCCAAGTTTTAACTAATTTATATGCTAGATGCAGTAATATTGATTTATTTGTATTAATGTGCTCATATTGATTATTATCTTTGAAATTCGTATAAAACTGCACTAATTCTAATTTATTGCTGCATCAGGAAAGCTTGTAGCATGACATGTTTGTTGTTGTAGCATGGAAGCTTGTTGCTATAGCATGGAAAGCTTGTAGCATGGAAAGCCTATAGCATCGAAAGCTTGTAGCATGGAAAGCCTGTAGCATGGAAAGTTGTAGCATGGAAGCTTGTTGCTATAGCATGGAAAACTTGTAGCATGACATGATTGTTGTTGTAGCATGGAAGC
The DNA here is from genome assembly GCA_036850905.1 of Luffa acutangula. Classification (NCBI taxonomy): domain Eukaryota; kingdom Viridiplantae; phylum Streptophyta; class Magnoliopsida; order Cucurbitales; family Cucurbitaceae; genus Luffa; species Luffa acutangula. The sequence goes on along the minus strand of CM072092.1, from coordinate 32,772,204 downwards.
TTGTAGCATGAAAGCCTGTAGCATGGAAAGTACACAGGCACACATCCCAAGATGATAAAGAGAAGCAACTTGCTTTGGCTCAAAGCAAGACATGCTTTGACTCAAAGCAATACATGCTTTGGCTCCAAGCAAAGAAAAGTCTATAAATAGAGGGGAGATGAAGAATCAAAGGCATCCTGGAATCCAAGGATCCATAAGTCTTTCTTAGAGTGTTTTGTGTTTTATTGCATGCTGTAGCATGAACTTATTTAGAGTTTTATGTTTTATTTTATGTTGTAACATGAGTTAATTTCTTTTTATCAAGGCTTAGCCTAGGTGCCCATGAGGTATTAAGATTATTTTTGTATGCAATGCAATGAATCAGTGATATTGATGTTTTCTACTTAGATGTGATAATTCTTTCATTACTAATATCCGTCTGATCAACCGATAGAGGTAGTAACATGATAAATCCCTAACAGGTAATGCATGTGGAAATATCTAAGTAGATCAAGATAATACATTACATGTAGTCTGGTTGTGTTAGGAATAACTCAACCGCTTAGGATATTTCATGAATGTATTTGGGTTGCTTTAGGAATAATTCAACCACTTGCAAGCATATAGAGAACTGATTAAACGCATGAATTAAGCAATAGGAATATTCTTAGTTCATCGCATGTGTAATACCGGAAGAGAATCACATGTTTATTTCTCGCTTAGGCATCAATATCCTGTCGATTCATTGTTATGCGCTACATTAATATCTTATCTATCGCATGTGGTTGCTGCGGCGAAAGTCTTGATAGCTCATCATCCATCGTATCTTTCTATCGCATTATCATTGCTTTTCTTTATCGCATATTCAACCTGTCGCATCCATATTTTATTACCCCAGCACAACATCATTAGAATAGGATTTAATTTGAGATATTTTCTCTACTCGCCCTTCCCTGTGGATTCGACCCTGGAATACTCCAGGTATTACTTGGTAGTGCATAATTTATACTTGGATTAATGCACAACAACGACATACTCTTTAGTTAATTCAATATAAATTAGAAGAGATTAAAACTATCCTATCAAGTTTTTGGCGCCGTTGCCGGGGAAGGCAACAGTAGTTTAGAACGTCTTTTATTATTTCTTATTCTGTATATTGTGATATTACAATCATCTGATTTGAGTGGGTATTTTTCAGGTGTGTTAGGTGTTCACTCAAGAAATGGCTGCACTAAACCCACAAAATCCTCCCGTAAATCCAATACAATTGGCTGATGATAAAGAACGAGGCATTAGAGACTATGCAGCTCCAAGGATGTGCAACTTCAACCCTGGAATTGTACGTCCCAAGCTTGACACTGAAAGGTTTGAACTTAAGCCTGTTATGTTTCAAATGCTTACTGCAGCATGACAGTTTGGAGGAAGTGCATCAGCAGATCCTCACTCTCATCTAAAATCATTCCTCGATATTTGCAACAAGTTCATTATTCCAGGAGTTACCCCAGAATAACTTCAAGTCATATTATTCCCTTACTCGCTACGAGATGCTGCTAAGGTATGGTTAAATCAGCAACCTGCGAATTCTATTGCTACATGGAACGACCTGGCAGAAAAGTTTTTGGAGAAATATTTTCCACCAACAACAAATTCCAGGTTGCGCAAGGAGATTATAACTTTCTCACAACAAGAGGATGAGTCACTGAGCGATGCGTGGGAACGATTCAAAAATTTATTGCAAAGATGCCCCCATCATGGATTGCCTCACTGTATCCAATTGGAGACATTTTATGTGGGGCTGAACAAGAACTCTCAAGTGTTGGTTGACTCTTCAGCCAATGGCGCATTACTAAGGAAAACATATGTTGAAGCGCATGAAATCCTTGATCGCATTGCGAGAAACAATTATGAATGGAGATTAGTTGAAGACCAAAGGAAGCACCCAATGAAAAGTTCTGGAAGTTTTGAAGTGGACCCTATGACAACATTTAACGCAAAGATCGATGCGCTAACCACACGAATGAACGAATTAGTTGCAAATCAAGCTCCCATTGTAGTGCACCTTGCTGCGTTAGGATGTGCCATCTGCGGCGGTAGCCACATGTATGATCAGTGCCCATCAAATCCAGAATCATTTTTCTATATGGGACCCCAAGGTAACGCACGAAATAATCCCTTTGCAAACGCCTACAATTCTGGTTGGGGAAATCATCCTAGTTTCTCATGGAGTGGTAATGTTGGCGCATCAAAGCTACCGCAGCAGCAAGGGAGTAACAATTCTGGCCCTCAACTCTTTAATCCTAATAGTGATCAAGTTTTGCAGGGATCATTCCAAGGAAATTTCCAGCGCAACAACAATGCATGCGGTGGAGACTCTGGTGCATCATCTTCTAACTCGTTGGAGACCATGTTGAAGGATTTTATGATTAGTCAAAAGGAGTATATGGAAAAGAATGATGCGTTAGTGCGAAGCTAGGCCGCATCACTCAGAAACCTTGAAGTTCAAGTGGGGCAATTAACGTCAGAACTGAAGAACAAGTCAGTAGGAACTCTTCCAAACAACACTGAAGCGCCAAGAGGAAAAGAGTACTGCCATGCGTTAACCTTGTGCGATGGTAAACAAGTTCCAAGTAATACAACTACTCATGTGCTAGAAGATCCGGTAGTAAATTCAGAAGATCCAAAGAAGTGTCTGGAAGAACCCAACGCGGCTAAATAAAGCAAAGAAGGCGTTGTGAAGGAAAAAGAAGAGGAAAAGGCAAAAGAGCCTGACGCATACAAGCCACCTATTCCCTTTCCGCGGCGCCTACAAAAAAAGAATGATGACACAAACTTCAAGAAATTTCTGAATGTGCTGAAGCAGTTGCATATCAACATTCCGCTAGTTGAGGCGCTTGAAAAATGCCAAGCTACGCAAAGTTCTTAAAGGACATCCTTTCGAACAAGCGCCAGTGGAGAGAATTCGAGATCGTTGCGCTAACAAATGAGTGTAGTGCAATCCTCAGTAGCAAAATTCCCCCAAAATTGAAGGACCCAGGAAGCTTCACTATTCCATGTTCCATTGGAGGAATTGATGTGGGGAGAGCCTTATGCGACCTTGGCGCAAGCATTAACTTAATGCCTTTGTCAGTATTCAAGCGCCTTGGTATTGGAAAAACACGTCCAACAACAGTCACTCTCCAGCTTGCAGATAGGTCGGTGGTGCATCCAGAAGGAAAAATTGAAGATGTACTGGTAAAAGTGGATAAATTTATTTTTCCAGCTGACTTTATCATTCTTGATTATGAAGCAGATAGAGAAGTTCCAATCATTTTGGGAAGACCTTTCTTGGCTACCGGACAAACTTCGATTGATGTGCAGAAAGGCGAGCTAACCATGCGGTTCAATGATGAACAAGTAACTTTTAATGCTTTCAGCTCATTAAAATTCCCTGATAAAGTAGAAGAGTGCAATGCGTTAGAAGAAAAAGTTGGGCATCCTGAAGAAGAAGTTGCGCTCAAACAGAAGGCGAAAAAAGGAAAAAGAGTTAAGTTGGGGAGTAGCGCATCAAAGAAAAAATTCTCATCGCGTCAAAACACAACTACGAATGGCGCAACTGCAGTAAAGGAAAAGCACAAAAACTGTCAACCTTTGTCTTGGATAGAATGCAAACTTCGAGGGAAAACCCAACATTGCAAGGTGTGGCAGAAAATCCGACAGCGCAAATCAAGAATAAAATCTCATGAAGGGAAAAAGATGCAGTGGGACAATGCGCCCATCATCTTTTTGGACAACACATAAAGGAAGAGCATGTTGACGCCTCGGACCATTGAAGTCGCATCATTTTGAGGCAATTAAATCAGGGACGTTTTCTATCTCTTTACTTTATGTTTGTTAGGAAGTTTTCTTGCAATTATTTATTTTCCAAAAGTAGAAGAAAGTCTTAGGTTTTGGTCTATGCGCTAGCTTTGAGTCATAAGTAGAAAGCATGCGTTACTGTTACATTTTTCATATTTGATATGGTTTCTCAATGCGCTTGCTTTTAGTTCAGTATGTCTCTTTAGTGCTTAAATCTCCCATGAGTTGATTTGCATGCGTTTAATATTTTAATGCGTTAAAATTTTTGGGTTTTTTTTGCTGCAATAACGTTATCACATTAAATTGTTATTGCCCTGCCTCGCTTGCGTTTCCCCTGTGTTGCTTTACATAAACCTATGATGATAATATGCGCTAGAACTAACAACCAATTTTTCTTTGCTTAAGTTCTTCCTTGCCTTAGCTATTGATAAATGTCATTTTCTCCTTATTTAGATTTGTCTCAGAGTATCTTATGCTGCATTACTTCTTCTCTACTAGCCAATGCGCCAAATGTACTGGTGTAATAACGCATTCTTAGAAACTCTTCCCCTACCACATAGTGCAAAACAAGTTTGGGGGTCCAATGAGGACATTGTCCATTTTAAGTTTGGGGGGGTGCATAGCGCATGTTTCTATATTCCACAGTTGTTCAGCAAAGCAAGTTTAAAAAAAAAAAAAAGAATGCTCCACTTTCTTGAAGGCGTTAGTAACCAGGGGCATTCATGACACCCATCGTTTGCCTTTGCATGAAAGCGCTGAAAAGAAATGAGCATGCTTCGGCAACCTGAAAGATGAGGTGCTCGTAGTTGGATGCTTTCATCAACAATGTTGGCAAGCCAGAACGAAGGCGCTACATCTAAAAGGATTCTCATATGAAAAAATAATAATAATAATAAATAAAATAATAGATAAAAAATAAAAATTGCTGGCAACGTGTGCGCTATGAGTAAACATTCTTAAAAAGCGTTAGTGCATCCAAGTTTTGATTTAAAAGTAAGCTAGTAAAAAGGAAGAAGTGTAGGAAGGAGAAATGAGAGAAATCCATTTAAGTGAGAAGAAGGCATTTTGAGGTAGTAAAAGCAAAGTTGACCATAGGTTTAGAAAGTTGGATGTTGGTATTTCGCGTTGCTGAGGTAAATTTTTGTAGAGTGCGCTAAGGAATTGTAGTGAGGCATGAGGCATTGTGACAATCTGAGAAACAAAAAGTGTTGCATTGCTTGAGGACAAGCAATAATTTAAGTTTGGGGGTTTGATAACTTGAAAATATCAAGTTATTAAGCATCTAATATAAGCTTATTGTGAGCCTCAAAAGAGTGAAAATACCCAAGTTTTAACTAATTTATATGCTAGATGCAGTAATATTGATTTATTTGTATTAATGTGCTCATATTGATTATTATCTTTGAAATTCGTATAAAACTGCACTAATTCTAATTTATTTCTGCATCAGGAAAGCTTGTAGCATGACATGTTTGTTGTTGTAGCATGGAAGCTTGTTGCTATAGCATGGAAAGCTTGTAGCATGGAAAGTTGTAGCATGGAAGCTTGTTGCTATAGCATGGAAAACTTGTAGCATGACATGATTGTTGCTGTAGCATGGAAGCTTGTAGCATGAAAGCCTGTAGCATGGAAAGTACACAGGCACACATCCCAAGATGATAAAGAGAAGCAACTTGCTTTGGCTCAAAGCAAGACATGCTTTGACTCAAAGCAATACATGCTTTGGCTCCAAGCAACATGCTTTGGCTCCAAGCAAAGAAAAGTCTATAAATAGAGGGGAGATGAAGAATCAAAGGCATCCTGGAATCCAAGGATCCATAAGTCTTTCTTAGAGTGTTTTGTGTTTTATTGCATTCTGTAGCATGAACTTATTTAGAGTTTTATGTTTTATTTTATGTTGTAGCATGAGTTAATTTCTTTTTATCAAGGCTTAGCCTAGGTGCCCATGAGGTATGTTGGGAATTGGGAGGGCAACCAAAGTCCCACATTGGCTAAATAAGGGGATGATCATGGGTTTATAAGGGAGGACAAGTATCTCCATTGGTATGAGGCCTTTTGGGTGGAACCAAAAGCAAAGCCATGAGGGCTTATGCCCAAAGTGGACAATATCATACCATTGTGGAGATCTGTGTCGTGTCCTTGTCCTTAACAAGTGGTATAAGAGCTAGACCCTGACTTAGCCATGTCGGTAGAGTCCTCGGGTGTCGAACAAAAAGAATTTGTGAGCCTTGAAGAAATAGTCATGGGGGAGATCTTTAATCTGGCTCTAAGAGCAAAAAAAACTCCCCCGTATGAAAGGAGATCTGGACAGATTATCCGTAATCTGGCTCTAAGAGCAACTCCTCCGTATGAAAGGAGATCTGAACGGATACAATCCGTAATTTGGCTCGGCTCTAAGAGCAAACTCCGAATCCGTAATCTGGCTCTAAGAGCAAACTCCTCCGTATCAACGGAGATATGAACGGATAGAATCCGTAATCTGGCTCTAAGAGCAAACTCCTTCGTAAGAAAGGAGATATGGACGGATAGATGACTATTTGAGGGGAGGCTCGTCTGTGGTACTTTGTTCGAGGGGAGGATTGTTGGGAATTGGGAGGGCAACCAAAGTCCCACATTGGCTAAATAAGGGGATGATCATGGGTTTATAAGGGAGGACAAGTATCTCCATTGGTATGAGGCCTTTTGGGTGGAACCAAAAGCAAAGCCATGAGGGCTTATGCCCAAAGTGGACAATATCATACCATTGTGGAGATCTGTGTCGTGTCCTTGTCCTTAACAAGGTATTAAGATTATTTTTGTATGCAATGCAATGAATCAGTGATATTGATGTTTTCTACTTAGATGTGATAATTCTTTCATTACTAATATCCGTCTGATCAACCGATAGAGGTAGTAGCATGATAAATCCCTGACAGGTAATGCATGTGGAAATATCTAAGTAGATCAAGATAATACATTACATGTAGTCTGGTTGTGTTAGGAATAACTCAACCGCTTAGGATATTTCATGAATGTATTTGGGTTGCTTTAGGAATAATTCAACCACTTGCAAGCATATAGAGAACTGATTAAACGCATGAATTAAGCAATAAGAATATTCTTAGTTCATCGCATGTGTAATACCGGAAGGGAATCACATGTTTATTTCTCGCTTAGGCATCAATATCCTGTCGATTCATTGTTATGCGCTACATTAATATCTTATCTATCGCATGTGGTTGCTGCAGCGAAAGTCTTGATAGCTCATCATCCATCGTATCTTTCTATCGCATTATCATTGCTTTTCTTTATCGCATATTCAACCTGTTGCATCCATATTTTATTACCCCAGCACAACATCATTAGAATAGGATTTAATTTGAGATATTTTCTCTACTCGCCCTTCCCTGTGGGTTCGACCCTGGAATACTCCAGGTATTACTTGGTAGTGCATAATTTATACTTGGATTAATGCACAACAACGACATATTCTTTAGTTAATTCAATATAAATTAGAAGAGATTAAAACTACCCTATCAGTTTAGCTGATTAATCTCATATCGTTGGAGCTTCTGATCTGCAGGTCTATTAGGTCCCACTGGTAGCTCCTAAAGAGACTTGAGGCAATTTAGTATTAGTTGAAAGTGTTCAATTTAGGGGAATCATATAATATAAAGTTTATGAAACTTTATAATATAATTTTGAAATAAATTAAAAAATTAATTTTTGAGAGAAAATATTTGAAAGAGTTCAAATAATTAATATGAATTGGATTTATATTTATAATTTAATAAAATCCCTTAAATTAAATATATGATATTTAATTGGGTAATTAATTAAGTATTGAATTAATTAATTATTTATTAAAATTAGATATGAATAAGATAATAGATATGATTAGATCTTATTCATGACCTTTTCCTATAAGGATTAGATCTTATGACCTTTTCCTATAAATAGGACTCCTGGGGTAAGGTGAAAGGTATCTCATTCATTCTCCTACTCTCAGAGAATTTCCCTGAAGGCTCCCACCAGTCTCCTGTCTCTAGAAGTCTCAGAGTCATACCGGGTAGCCATAGTGGTAGTGTTCGTAGTAGTTCGTGATTATTTCACAAGCAGTTGGTGAATTAAATCTGAGTCGTCAACGAGAGTAAGTAACTTGTTACTAGATAAATTAGAATTAGATTCTATAGATTTTCAACATGCTTAATCTAGATATTCATTAGATTATGAATGTATGTATGTTGCTAGTGTATTAGTATTTCATAATTCTAAATTAATTTCGAAGTGTTCCGGAACCGCTTCCGCTGCATCGAGACCCCGTTCCCTTCACCTTTAGGTTATTACTTGAACATGATCCCCTGTATGTCTCCACATACTATTCAAGTCTCATTAAATTGTGAGGATTTTTGCCTTAAAACTCGTAGATAATGAACGAAAACAAATTGTATACTTGTTTCAATAAAGTGTTATTGAGTTTCAACAATAACGTGTTATTGTTAAATATTGCACAATTTGACCCAAATCCAATAAACTAAGATCCAAGGTTGTTTGTATGTAACTTGAACTAGTATGTGGGCACATACGAGGATCGATGTTCAAGTAACAACCTAAAAGGTCTATAGTACAAGGATAAGGTTGGGTACCTTATCCTGGTAACACTATGAGATACGACCCGCTTTGTATTTGATACAGACACATTGATCCAAAACGTCCATATAGTAGACATGCAAGCGGGGGTGTCTTATGCAATGAGTTTGCAAAAGACCGGACCATGAAATAGTAAACCAGTAGATATAACACCGTTAACTAGTTAGGTTAATGTTTCAATAGGATGACCTAGGTAACTCAGTCTTAATCCTGTGTGTGTCATGAATTTCTTCTCATGAGGGATTGTCCTTTTATTAGCATGGGTGAGAGTGGCCAATATGCCGACTTAATATGCCTTCCTTTTTGGGGACAAGACCTAGTGGGAGGCTAAGGATATGACAACACAAGAAGGAATTCGCTCATTCCCACTTCTAGGAGGAGTAGATGAGTGTTCCCTTAAGTGGTGACTCTGGGACTTGAACAAAGGGATCACGCCCTCGCACTGGCTCGAGAGGGACTTTCTGTTTATTGGTTGGACCATAAACAGGTTGTTCATTAGAGGAGCATGGTACTTAAGGAGACAGATGTAACACTGGGGTAAAACGGTAATTTGACCCAGCTGTGATTACGGACACTCATGAAGGATTGACTTACCGGTATAGGTCTATATCCGTGGACACAAAAATGTTCTACAGTGAGAAGAGTTCAGTTGTGGGTCTTTAGTGGAATGACCCATAGTTAATGAATATTGGTTAACCTGATTAATGATTTTAATCAGTTAACCCCATATCATTGGAGCTTCTGATCTGTAGGTCCATTAGGTCTCCTACTAGCTCGTAAAGAGTAATTAGGAACAAATATATCTTAAGAGAATTTGAATAGTTCAAATTCATATTGGGAATTAAGTTATTGTATAAGATACAAATTAATATAATGTATAGTGATCATTAAAATATAAAGTCTAATTTGAGATTAAACTTTATTATATTGAGAGATTGATGTATTTGAAAGAGTTCAAATATATGTCTAATTAAATATATGGTATTTAATTAGAAAATGAATGAATGAATTATGAATTAATTAATTATTCAATTTAGTTTATATTAGGGAAAAATACACTTTTGGTCCCTGAGGTTTGTGTTAAGTGACAGTTTGGTCCCTGAGTTTTCAAACTCAACAAAAATATCCCTGAGGTTTGAGATAAGGAGCATTTTGGTCCCTGCCGTCAAATTTTCTGTTAAATCTTAACAGTTGCTGACGTGGCACTACTATTTTTTTAATTTTTTTAAATAAAAAAAATATTAAAGTAATAGATTATTATTATTTTTTTATTATTATTTATTTTTTTTTTATTTCTCTCTTATTCTTCTTCTTCTTCAACCTTCTCCTTCTTTTCTCCTCATCTTCAACCTTTTCTTCTTCCTTTCTTCTTCAGCAGGTCGCCGACGGCAGACGGCCAGCGACCACCGCTGGTCGCCGACGATTTTTTTTTTCTTCTTTCTTTCTTCCTTCTTTCCTTATCTTTTCTTCTTCTTCTTCTCATTTTCACACCATTCTTTTTTTTTAAAGCTTACCGGAAAATCGAGGAGGGAGGAGGAATGAGAAAAATAAATTATTATTTGTTCGTTGGAACTGTAGCTGCTTGACTGAGCCTTTTTCTTCTTTGTTTGCACGATCTGGAACTTTGTTCGCACGAGTCTGTTTGCACGAGCCTTCTTCTCCTCTGTTCATGCAACCAAGACCCATAATCGTTTTGATGTTGCCAAAAAACCCACAGCTAGGCGTGATTCAACCTCATTCTTCGAGACCCAAAACTGACTCATACCTTCAGCTAAATTGATACCCACACAAACGATGAACCAACTCGAAATAGTAAAATGGGACTCGACTCTGAAACCCAAACCCATTTTTAACCAGCGTGAAATAGGAAATAGACGATGAACCAACGAGAAATAGGAAATAGGAAATCAATACCCACACCTTCAAGACCATCATAGGCGAGAAACTCGACTCTAGAAAAAGAGACCCATTCTAAACCCGACTCAAACCAGCACAAAATAGAGACTCACGATGTCTCTAAATCAAGATCCACAGCCGCTACTACTCCAAGATTGCGTTAGAAAGGGGAGGAACGAAGGGGAAACCCCTTCATTACATATATGTAACAAGCCCAGTTGGATCAACTTCTATGTTTTTTTTTTATATAAATGGAAAAGAGAGGAAGAATAAACAGAGAGGGAATAAGAAAATGAAAAGGACGAAGGAGAAGAAGAGAAAGTGGAAGAAGAAAGAAAGAAAGAAAGAGGAAGCGAGATGCGAAAGGCCAGTATCTTGAACTTGACACATAGCTTCTTCAAGCTGTTCGAGCTTCATGGCAACATCCGTCATGTTCGACGACTTAACCTTGTAACCCAAAACAGCGAGAAGCTCATCCATTCCTCCGTCAAGCTGGGTCTCCTCCCTCCTCGATTTTTCGGCAAGCTTTATAAAAAAAGAATGGTGTGAAATTGAGAAGAAGAAGAAGAAAAGATGAGGGAAGAACGAAGAAAGAAAGGGAAAAAAACGAAAAAAAAAGTCGCTGCCGGCAAGCAGTGGTCGCCGGCGGGCGACCTGCTGAAGAAGAAAGGAAGAAGAAAAGGTTGAAGATGAGAAGAAAAGAAGGAGAAGGTTGAAGAAGAAGAAAAATAAGAGAGAGAAATAGAAAAAATAAATAATAATAAAAAATAATAGGGAAAAAATACACTTTTAGTCCCTGAGGTTTGAGTTAGGTTTCATTTTGGTCCCTGAGGTTTCAAATTCAACAATTTAGTCCCTGAGGTTTGAGATAAGTAGCAATTTGGTCCCTGCCATCCATTTTTCTGTTAAATCTAACGGATTGCTGACGTGGCCTTATTATTTTAATTAAAAAAATTAATTTTTTATTTTTTAAATTAAAAATATATTAAAATAATAAAAATATTATTTTTTAATTATTTCTCTCCCTCCCTCCTCTTCTTCTTCCCCATCCTCCCTCTTCCTTCTTCTTCCTCTCCCTCCTTCTCATCCATGGCCGGCGACCGGCGACCGACGACCACCTCTCGCCGACGGCCGCCGCCGACGGTAACATGTTTTTTCTTTTTTTTTTTCTTTTTTTTTCTTCTCCTCTTCTCATCTTCTTCTTCTTTTTTCTGTTTTTTTTTTCTTTTCAAAAAAAAAAAAAAAAAAAGAAAAGGAGGGAGGAGGAGCTCCCTCCTCCCCGTTCGTTTCAGATCTGAAAAGTAGATGGCGAATCAGACGACAAGTTTACTGAATCTGATGCTCGATTCCCGTTACTGGGTGTGGGAGAAACAACCCCCCGGCGAGATTGCGACGGAGACAAGGGCGGCGGCGGCAGCGGCAGAGGAGGAGGAACGACAGAAGGGGTTACAGAGGGTTTCAAAGCAGGACAACACCAAGAATTCTTAGAAGAAACAATCACAATCGGACAATTGAGCTTCCAATGAGAAATAACCTGAAACCCAGAAGAGGAATTAGAAGAAGAAGAGGAAAAGGAGTTAGATTTAGCGGAAACAGTGATATCCCGACACTTTTGGCGCTAAAGCTTGGTGGGTTGGTGATGTGCAATTTTCTTACCGCAGGTGTACGGGTCAAGTAATAATATAGTGTTTTCGTGTAAAACGAGTGTCGTCCTCTGGATTGGTTTTCTAGCAAATTAAGTATCGCGAATACTTTTGTTCAATTTTATTTAGGGAGCAAAACTCAATGATAAAGATAAATCTAAAGACAAAAAACATAAAATAAAGGTGGAGACTCAAATGGAAAGACTCTTAGAGAATTGATTTCATTATTGAGATTGAGGATAAATTAATGGGATGAATTTAACATGCAATTATACTACCAAGTCTAGGAACCTTTTATCACAACTATCTCTCCCGAGCATAATTGATTCTCATGCATGCAATCAACTTGATATCCCTATCTAAGTTCATTAACATGCAAGGCTTTGAGTTTAGTTCTTCAAGCAACTTCTAAAGTTATTCCAAATCCCGTCACAAACTTAGAATTTCTACTTTAGTCATGCAATTAAATAAAGTAAGTCTTAGGCCAAATCCCCTCTCTCGAGCAAGATTCAACACTTAAATCATTCAACTAGTGATCAAGTAATTGAAAGCATTTAACCATAATTGCATAGGTAAAATAAATGCATATTCATACCACAAATCAATCCAACAAACTAAAACAACTACATCAATCCCTAAGACAAACAACTAGCAATTCATAGTCTTTAAACTACAAACACTAATTGAAAGAAAAGCCATAAAAACTACAAAAGGTAAGGGAAAGAGAAAGGAAAGCTCGAATCTGTCGAAACCGGCACGTCCCCGTCACGATCTCCACGTCTTCTCGCTTGATTCCCGCTCCTTGGCCTTGCTTTAGCTCCAACCAAAGGTCTCTAGTCAAAATTAGGGCTAAAATCTAACCAATTGGGCTCCCCAAATCCGTAGCTGAAAAGAGGAATTTATAGAAAATCTGGCGATAGCGTCGAGACGCTGTCGCGATACCGCATTTTTGGAAAATTTGTTGATAGCGTCGTGACGCTATGATTTTTTTTTTTTTAGATTGGAAGCTCCATTTGACTCCAATTGATGAATTAAGCTTCAAACACATACTTCCTACAAATAAAACATAAAAATGCATAAATTTGGGCAAATAATTGTAAAAGGCTAACTTAATTAATAAGAGAAAAATAGCTAGCTATGCTCGCTATCAGTTGGTTTTGAAACGAAGAAGAAATGGGATTAAATCAAAAATTGTCCTTTAGCTCACGCCATTGGGTTCGACAAATTAAATCAAAGACAAATCGAGGGGGTTTAGGTTTTGACGTTAACAGAGAGGAAAATAGAGATTAAAAACCAATCCTGGCATTAAAAATGGCAGTGCAAACGAGACAGATAAGAAAAAGACAGAAGAGCACAGCGAAGATAGAGCAGAGAGAGAGAAAAGGGGCATATACAAGACAAGCCCAAGAGATTTAGAAAGGGAATTAGGAATTAAAGAAGACGACCATTTTCTCTGCCTGTAAAAGCATTATATATATATATACAAATGGAATGGCTGAGGAGCCCCCACAAGCTTCAATCAATGGTTTGTGCGTGATCTGATAATGTTGGTTATAATGATTGAGGGAATTGAATGTTGGAATGTTGTTTTTGATTTGTGGGATTGAAACGTAGAAAGAAAAAAAAAAGTGTCACCGCCGGCCGCCGGCCATGGATGAGAAGAAGGTGGGAGAGGAACAAGAAGGAAGGAGGAGGATAGGGAAGAAGAAGGAGAAGAGGGAGGGAGAGAAAGAATTAAAAAAAATAATAAAATATTTTTTTATTATTTTAATAAATTTTTTATTTAAAAAATAAAAATTAATTTTTTAATTAAAATAATAGTGCAACGTCAGCATCCGGTTAGATTTAACAGCAAAATGGATGGCAGGGACCAAATTGTTACTTATCTCAAACCCCAGGGACTAAATTGTTGAATTTGAAACCTCAGGGACCAAAATGAAACCTAACTCAAACCTTAGGGACTAAAAGTGTATTTTTCCCAAAATAATAATATTCTATTACTTTAATAATTTTTTATTTAAAAAAATAATTTTTTAATTAAAATAATAGTGCCACGTCAGCAACTGTTAAGATTTAACAGAAAATTTGACGGCAGGGACCAAAATGCTCCTTATCTCAAACCTTAGGGGTATTTTTGTTGAGTTTGAAAACTCAGGGACCAAACAGTCACTTAACTCAAACCTCAAGGACCAAAAGTGTATTTTTCCCTTTAAATTAAATGAGATTTAATTAAATTATAGTCTATGAGAGAAATAAATATTTGAAGAAGTTCAAATATTAATATGAATTTGATTCATATTAGATTTATAGGATATAAGAGAATTTGAAGGAGTTCAAATTTTAATATGAATTTGATTCATATTATAGAATTAATTAATTGAAGGCCTGAAATTAAATATGTGATATTTAATTGTGTAGCTAATTAATTAGCTAATAGAAGGTCTGAAATTAAATATATGATATTTAATTGGTGATTAATTAAAGAATTAATTAATTGGAAATTAATCAATTATGGAAATGATTAATCACTTAATTATGGAATTAATTAATCATTTATGGAAATGATTTAATCACTTATGGAAGTGATCAATCATTTATGGAAAAGATTAATGAATTATGGAATTGATTGGTTATGGAATTGATTAATTATGGAAAAGATTAAATCAGTTATGGAAATAATTGATTTTAAATGAATATTTTATTCATTGCCTTTCTCCTATAAATAGAACACTAAACCTAGGGTTTAGGTACTACAACATAAGGCCACAAGAATGCACTCTTGCATTCTCTCTAGCCTCCCTCTCATATTCTCTCAACCCAAGAACTATAGGGAGAATTTTCTCTCTAGAGTTTTTCCCATTCAAGATTAGGTAGTCCCACAACTACGGTCCTAATCTCAGAGTCATAGCGGGGAAGATCAATTGGGGGTGTCCCAATTGTTGACGTTTGGTCCTTATGAAATCAAGAAAGGCATTTTTTATATTTTAGAGACAACAACGACGGTATGTTTGCTTCTCCCCTTTAGAATTAGTTCTAAGGTTGTATGCTTAGCCTTAATAATTGATTTAGAATAGTTTTCTAAATTTTTTTCAATGTATTGGTATTTTGGTGGAAACAAAATTAACTACGAACGGTCCCAATTCGCTTCCGCTTTACGGAATTAGGGAATTCCAAATCCTTCATAAATAACCTTGGATGTTAGTTTATTAGATTTGGGTTAAAAATGCAATTCGAAAATAAATTCCAATAACATTTTTATAATATTTGTTTACATTTATTATCCACGAGTTTATGGCATAAAACTCAACAATTTGCTCAACAAGAGGAGTTCAGTTGATGAATGTTGCTTATAAGTGCCCACATTTCTGTGACACAGACAAATTACGACCAAGTTGTGCCCGCATCTTAGGTAAGCCACTTAGCCATGAGTTAAGTCCTACTCCTATTCAACTTTGCTTTTGGTGTCTTTAGGAGACTAAACTAATTAGTGCACCTATTTTTAGGACTAATTAAATCTTAGATAATTCACACACACGACTTTAAAACCCTAGTGGTTCTTGTCCTATTTCTTGGATGCAAGAAACAAAGTCCTATTTCAAGGCTCTTTTCCACTATTGTTTTTGGGAACCTGCGCACTTAATTCAAACTTTTCAATAACCAATTAAGGACAAACAATGTTAAACTAAGTGATCAGTTTAAGCTAACAATGAAACTTAAACTTTCAACAAAAACAAACAACGCTAAGTGAGAGCAAAGTTGCTTTTGCAAGAGGTGGAGTTTTCTTCTACTTAAGGTATCCACATTGCTTGAATCCCCAAGTAGAAACTTAGCTCATATTGGAATTTAAAGTGCAAGACAAAAAAGTAAATACACACGAAAGATAAAGAAAAACTGAATTCATATTAAAGATAGATAAAAAAAATACACTTGATGGAAATTACAACTGAAAACATAATGTAAAGAACAATTACAATGAAACATAAAATGACAGAAAACTGAACCGACAATTTCTCCTCTTTATCTAACTTTCTCTTGATTTTTTTGAAGGAGAGACATATCTTTCTTCTATACTTGTTTTGAATGGAGAAACCGATAGAGGCTAGAAGGAGTTGGAACTCGGAATGACAGCTACAAGATGAAAGAAAAACATAAAGGGGGTGTTTGGCCCATGGTTTTGGGTTTGGGTGGTTTTGTGTTCCAAACCCAAAACCATGTTTGCCCCATTGTAATCACAACACCATGGGTTTCAAACCCAACCCCATGGTTTTTCTCTCCAAACCCACCTCAAAACCACTCCAAACCTATGATTTCTCTTTCTTCCATAAAGTTGGTGGGACCCACTATTACTTTATCCATTTTTGTCATAAATTTGGTGGGTCCCATCATTTCTCTTTCCATTTTTCTCATAATTCTTTTCATTTCTCTATATTAAATTAACAATATTTTAATATATATATATATATATATATATATATATATATATATATATATGTATGTATGTATAATTTTATAATTTTAACCTAAGGAAAAGTATTTTAACCAACTTACCCATATAAATATTTTTAAAATAAAATATAATTTTGAGTTAACGTATTAAAAAAATATATATTTATTTTCAAATTAACAATATTCTGAGTGACAAAAATAAATAGTATGTTATTTTGAATTTATTAAAATAAAATGAATAATATTTAATTTTAAATCCGCTATAGTAAATAAAGTATATAATTTTAAATTACATACACAAAAACAAAAAATAAATTTATATGTACAATTTTTTTTAGTTCAACAACATTTCGATGTGGGAATATTCGAATCTCTAACTTTTTGATCGAGGGCATATATCAATTATTGTTTAGCTAAGTTTATTTTGACATATGATATTTATTTTGAACTTATTTATATTTAAATAATATAAATATACATAATTTTATATTTAATTTAGTATTTTAAAGTAACCTCTAGATTCCATTTTATTTATTATGTGATTATATGTTCCAAAATTTTCTTTTCCCATGAACCATGTTTTTTTTTTGTCTCAATAACTACTTTAATTTAACATTAATGAACTATTGTTTTGAATTTAAATTTTGCATGTGGATCCATGGAAAAAATGACCAAACTTAAACCTCCGTTTAATAATTTGGCTTTTGGTTTTTGATTTTTGAAAAACATGTTTGTTTTCTCTCAATTTTCTTAGGATGATTTTCATCTTTGTTAAAGACACATTTGAATTCCTAGACAAATTCCAAAAACAAAAACTATTTTTTGAAAACTAATTTTTTTTTTTTTCAAACTTTTAAATTTTCAAATGGGGCCTAAGAATTTCATGTTATGTTTTTCAATTTGTCAATGATAATCAATATTTTGATTATTAGAAACAATTTTCCTATTCTTCGTCTATACTATAAATTAAATGCTTAATTCAAAATTCTTTTAAAAAATAATCTATGTTACACAAGGGGTTTTACAATTAATAAAACATTCACCAAAAAAAGAAAAAAATAATAAAATATAAAAGCAAAAAAAAAAAAAAATCTGTCCAAACCCGGGGTTCAGAACCCAGCACCCCAAACACTGTTTTCTGATTCCCAGGGTTCAGAACACATCACCCCAAACACTGCTTTCTGATTCCCAGGCTTTCAAACACGCCAGAACAAACCCCCAGGGTTCTGATTCCCAGGGTTCTGATTCCGAAACCATGGGCCAAACAACCCCAAAGTATAATAATCTAAGACTAAAATCTGAGCTCTCTTTCTTCTTGGTCTTGTGCCACCTTTTGTAGACATTGGGAGGTAGGGTTGGCTGTTGAGATCAGTGTAAGCAGTTCTCCACGAGTGTAATTCCTCAATTCTAGGAGATTTGATTTGGAATATTTGATCTTCAAGGATTTTCTGGGAATCCCACGATTTTTGAAATTCTGTCGGATTTGCCCAGTTGTGGCCACAAACACATTGCAATTCTTCATCTTTCCTTGGTTTTCCATATTCGACTAGATTCTTCCTTTTCCTCTCCAGATTTTCTTATCATCTTTTAACTATTCCATATTCTCCAAGATTTTTCATTTTCCAAATTCGGGCGCATATAATGACGCAATTGGACTTCTGCACAAAACCATTAAACTTTAACATTTTCTTAATAAAATACTCTCTTTTTATATCTTTTAAGTACAATTTTCATATTTTGAAATTTCAAACATTCAATGCTAGCTTTTGCCTAATTTAGTTTCAAATGATAAGATTTTTGGCACGAAGTACTTACTTTCTAAACAATAAGCTCGGTTTTTAAGGCTAAATAGTACACATAAATGAGTGTTATTAATGTTGCTTTCAAAAAACGTGGTCTTGGGAGGACAACTTCAAAATGCTATTGTTGAGTTTTATGCTGTAAACTCGTGGATAGTAAATGTAAACAAATATTATTTATTCAATAAAGTTGTTATTGAGGTTTCTTTTATAATTGCATTATTAACCCAAATCCAATAAACTACCATCCAAGGTTATTTAATGAGGCTTGAATAGTATGTGATGACATACAAGGGATCATGTTCAAGTAATAACCTAAGGGGTCTATAGTATAAGGATGAGATTGGGTACCTTATCCTGGTGACACTATGGATACGACCCACTTTGTATTTGATACAAACGAATTGATCAAAGTTGTTCAGGTAGGAGACATGCGAGTGGAGGTATCCTATGCAATGAGTTTGCATAAGACTGAACCACGAAATAATAGTCATTAGATTATTATTTCATAGGATGACCGTGAAACTCAATTTTAATCCTGAGTATGTTATGAACTCCTGTCTGCAAGGGATTGTCCTTTGATTTGTATTGGTGAGAGTGACCCGAGAAGTCGACTCAATAAGCCTACCATTTTGGGGACAAGACCAAATGGTGAGCTGGAAACATAACCACACAAGATGGAATTCACTCCTTCCCGACTTTAGGGTAAGTAGATGAGTGTTCCCTTAAGTGCTAATTCTAAGACTTGAATAAGGGGCCCCACCCTCTCACTGTCCCGAGAGAGACTTCTGTTTACTGGTTGGACCATATATAGGTTGTTCATTAGAAGATTAGTGGTACTTAAGGAGATAAAGGTAACTCAGGGGTAAAATGATAATTTGACCCAGCTGAAGTTACAAACATTTGTGAAGGATTGACTTACTATTAATGGTTAATATTTGTGAACACAAAACATTCTACAGTGAGAATAGTGCAACTGTGGGTCTTTAGTGGAGTGACCCACAGTTAATGAATGTTGGTTAACTTGATTAATGAGTTTAATTGATTAACCTTGTATCATTGGAGCTTCTGATCTGTAGGTCCATTAGGTCCCCCAGCTAGCTCGTAAAGGGTAATTGAGAACATTTTGTCTTGAAAAGAATTTTAATTGTTCAAATTAGTTAAGTGATTTAGGTTAATTGTATAAGATACAATTTATATAATGTATGGTGATACATTATAATATAAAGTTAATTTTGGATATGATTCAAAATTAATTCATTAGAGAATAATATATTTGAATGAGTTCAAATATAAATTTAATGTGAATTAAATTCATATTAAAAGTATATGTTATGAGAGAGATGTACATTTGATTCAAATGTAAGTTTAATTAAATATATGATATTGTTGGGTTTTATGCCCTAAAACTCGTAGATAGTGAATGTAATAAATTGTATACTTGTTCAATAAAATTGTTATTGAGATTTGTTCAATAAAGTTGTTATTGAATAATAAATTGCACATTATATAACCCAAATCAAATAAACTAAGAACCTCTGGCTGTAGGATGTATACTTGAACTATATGTAGATACATAAAAGTGGATCAAGTTCAAGTAATAGCCAAAACGGTCTAGAGTATAGGGATAAGGTTGGGTACCTTATCTTGGGGACACTGTGGATGCAACTCACTTTGTATATGATACAAATGATGTGATCCAAAATCGTTCATGTGGAGATATGCGAGTGGGGGTGTCCTATGCAATGAGTTTGCATAATACCAGGACCGTGAAATAGTCACTTTTATTTTATAACGTCGTTTACTGTTAAAACTGACTATTTTATGCAATAACCTAGGTAACCCGATCTTAAATCTGAGCTAACTATGAACTTCTGTTTATTTGAGATTATCCTTTTATTTGCATGGGTGAGAGTGGCCCAAGTTCTCCGACTCAATAAGCCTATCATTTTGGGGATAAAACCGGGTAGATAATTGGGGACATAGTCCTACAAGATGGAATCCACTCCTACTCGTTTTTGTTGGGTTTTATGCCATAAAACTCATAGATAGTGAATGTAAACAAATTGTATACTTGTGTTCAATAAAGTGTTATTTAGTTTCTGCAATAAAATGTTATTGTTTAATATTGCACTATTTGACCCAAATCCAATAAACTAAGATCCAAGGTTGTTTGTATGTAACTTGAACTAGTATGTAGGGACATACGGGGATCGATGTTCAAGTAACAACCTAAAGGGTCTATAGTATAGGGATAAGGTTGCGTACCTTATCTTGGTGACACTATGGATACGGCTCACTTTGTATTATGATACAAACGCTATGATCCAACACGTTCATGTAGTTAACATGCGAGTGGGGGTCTCCTATGCAATGAGTTTGCATAAGATCGGACTGCGAAATAGTTAACCACTGACTGTAACACCGCTAGTTGGCTTGGTTTCTATTTCACTAGGATGACCTAGACAACTCAGTCTCAATCCTGAGTGAATTATGGACTCCTGTTCACGAGGGGTTGTCCTTTAATTTGTATGGGTGAGAGTGGCCAGCACGCCGACTCAATAAGCCTACCATTTTAGGGACAATACCGAGTGGAGAGCTGGGAACATAATCACACAAGATGGAATTCACTCCTTCCCGACTCTAGGGTAAGTAGAGGTGTGTTCTCTTAAGTGGTGTCTCCGGGACTTGAACAATGGGCCCAACCCTCTCTATGGCACGAGAGGGACTTCTGTTTGTTGGTTGGACCTCAAACAGGTTGTTCATTAGAGGAGCACTGGGGACTTAAGGACAAAGATGTAAACCAGGGGTAAAACGGTAATTTGACCCAACTAGGATACGAACACACGTGAAGGACTGACTTGTAGTATTGGTCGATATCCGTGGACAAAGAAATATTCTGCAGTGAGAAGAGTGCAGCTGTGGGTCTTTAGTGGAGTGACCCACAGTTAACGAATGGAGACTAACTTGGTTAATGAGTTTAAGCCAATTAGTCTCGTATCGTTGGAGCTTCTGATCTGTAGGTCCATTAGGTCCCACTGGTAGCTCGTAAAAAGACTTGAAGCAAACAAATATAAATTTTAAATTGAAAGTGTTCAATTTATCTGGGGAATCGTATAATATATATTGATGCATTATAATATAAAGTTTATGGAACTTTATAATATAATTTTTGAAATTAATTTAAAAAATTAATTTTGGAGAGAAAATATTTGAAAGAGTTCAAATAAATTTAATATGAATTGGATTCATATTAATTTTAATAAAATCCCTAAGATTAAATATGTGATATTTAATTGGGTAATGAATTAATTATGGAATTAATTATTTATTTATTAATTAGAGACATTTTCCTATTAAGAAAGAAAATATTTGAAAGAGTTCAAATAAATTTAATATGAATTGGATTCATATTAATTTTAATAAAACCCCTAAGATTAAATATGTGATATTTAATTGGGTAATTGATTAATTATTGAATTAATTAATTATTTATTAAAATTAGATATTGTTCGTATAATAGATTTGAACTTATTCCTAGACCTTTTCCTATTAGGAAAAGGTCTTGGCCTTTACCTATATATAGGACCCCTAGGGTGGGGTGAAAGGCATCTCATTGTCTCTCCTTCTCTCAGAGCTTTCTCCCAAAAGACTCCCACAAGTCTCCTGCTTCAAGAAGTCTTAGAGATATACCAGTGTAGCCGATTGGTGGTGTTCGCACAAGAGGGTTGCTGCGTTTTGAATCTTATTGGCAAGAAAAGGCGAATTGATCGAAGCTTTCTACAAAAGTAAGTTTTCTATGAAATCCTTGATCACTAGGATCAATCTAGTTGATCTTTTAGCATGTTTATAACCTATGTACAACTCATTAAATATAGATTTATTGCTGTAATATTTTGCAAAATGTATTGGTATTTCAATTAGAATCTAAGACTCTTAGTAGGTTCAGTAATACTTTCCGCTGCGTGGTGATAGCGAGCATAGCTAGCTATTTTTCTCTGATTAATTAAGCTAGTCTTTTTCAATTATTTGCCCAAATTTATGCATTTTTATGTTTTATTTGTAGGAAGTATGTGCTTGAAGCTTAATTCAGCAATTGGAGTCAAATGGAGCTTCCAATCCTAAAAAAAAAAAAAAAAAAAAGTCATAGCGTCGCGACGCTAGGAACAGCATCGTGACACTATAGAAAATTTTCCAAATTTGCGGATCGCGACAGCGTCTCGACGCTACAACGAAATTTTGCTATTTAAGCATCTTTTCGACTAGGTTTTTGGGGACTTCGAATTGGGGACTTTTGGAGCCGACATTAGAGCAGAAAGAAGACAGAATTGAGCTGAAGCAAAGGGGATTAGTTGGAAATCAACCCATTGTTCGTGGGGATCGTGACGGAGACGTTCGGTCTCAGCCTACAACGAGTCTATTTCTCTTTTCCCTTACTTTAGACACTTTTTATGGCTTATTTAGACTTAGTTTATATTGTAACAAGGATTATGTGTAGCTAAGTTTAATTCTTAGGGATTGATGTAGCCGTTGGGCAAGTTTTGGATTGATTTACGGTATTTATGCTATTGATGTCATTTATGCATATGTTGTATGTTTAATGCTTTCGATTTACTGGCCATAAATTGATTGATGTTTATATTTGAATCTAACTCGGGAGAGAGGATTTAAATTAGTAATCAATATGCATAACTAGAATTTAGCTAAAAATCGGGAGATTAAGGTTAATTCTAGAAATTGTCATAAAGGTTAGCCTTATTGCCTTGTATGTTTATTGGATTTAGATAGGGATATCGGGTTCAATTGCATATGGGAGAATCATGTATGCTCGGGAGAGATATGTGTGATTTTAGTTGCCAAGATTTATGAATCATAACATGTGTTAATCTGTTTATTAATCCATAACTCCAATTGGTGAAATCAATTCCCTAAGACCAATTATTCTCATTTGATTGTCACTTTTTACTTTAGTTTTGTGTTGATTAATTCATATTCGCATTCTATTTGATTCCCTAAATAAAATTGGCCAAGAGTATTTTCGATAATTAAAACTTGGCTAGACACCAATCCAGAGGACGACATTCGATTGCATAATCACTATATTATTACTTGACCCGTACACTTGCGGTTAGCAATTTGCACATCAAGTTTTTGGCGTCGTTGCCGGGGATTGGCATATTTAGTCAATTTTAATATCGAAGAAAAATTGTCCGGTCTTAGTTTAGGGTGTATTCTATTTTGTTGCTATTTTTGTTATTTTTGTTTTCAGGTAGATTGCTTTTTTTCCTTTATTGTTTTCCATTCTTAAATTTTTCCATATTTAGATTTTTCCATATTTGTTTGAATTTTCCATTGATAGATTTTTAGTTTTTCCTCTTTAGATTAGTTTTTCCTTATTTGTTAGTTTCTTTATTGGTTTTTGTCTTATCTATTTTTGCATTCCATATTAGTTTATTTTCTTCCTTTTATAGATTATATTTCCCTTATTTAGATTTAGTTATTTTCTTTTTCTTGTTTCTTTCCTAATTTGTTTTATTTCCTTTTCTTTACCTTTTTAGGTTAGTGTAGTCGGTGTATGCGAAAGGTTAGGGAATTGGCCTTAGTTCCCTTAGATCCAGAGATCGAAAGAACTTTCAATAGACTTCGAAGGGAAAATCAAGAAAACATCCAAATGGCCAATCCTAATCCTGAAGAACCTAAGCCCATCAGGGACTATTTTCAGCCGGTCTTTCACGAGCAACAGTCGGGGATTGTCTATGCCCCAATTAATGCTAATAATTTTGAGTTTAAAACAGGTCTCATTCAGATGGCTCGAGACTGTGCTTACAGAGAATCACCCATGGAGGATCCAAATTCTCATCTGAAATCCTTCCTAGACATCTGTGGGATGGTAAAGTTAAATGGTGTTTCTTCAGTTTTTGACCGGTTTGTGATATGTTTGACCGGTTCTTGACTGGTTCAAGGAGTTTTGACCTGGTTTATGCATTATTTGCATGGTTCAAACATGTTTTGGCATTTTGGGGTCCGGTTCGAAGCAGTTCGGGTCGGTTCGTGCGGTCTAGTCCGATTCTGAAGCTGCAGAAGGATGTTTTTAGGATAAAATAGCTTAAATTATTGTAATTTATGTGCTTTATTTTATCCTAGGGGCCAATTAATCGGTTTATACGTTATTTAAATGCTTTATGGATGTCATTTAGATTTAAAATCTCACCTTATGTTATAAAGTTTGCTCATGCATTTTATATATATTGTAATTAGTTATAATGTATGGATTGAAATGCATGGTTTATTTTCGTGAGTTTTTAATATATAGTTGAGTTAATTTTTTTTTTTTTTTTTTTTTGAGAAGGTTATAGTTGAGTTATATTAATATCATGAAAAAGGATAAGCATGATGCATACAAATACCTAGTTAAATATAAATAGTTATATTTAATAAAATTGTTTGCAGCATGCTACTTTGATTTACCATTTTTGGCAATAATTTAATTGTTAATTTATTAATAATGGAAATCAAAGTTGCATTGGGCATGAAACATCCATAGTTAAATATAATTGTTGTATTAATTTTATGCAATGCAAGACAATATATATAGTTTTATTATATTAACTTGAATATGATTGTTAATTGTTTTAAAACTATAGTATGCATGATTATAGGGCTAATCATTAAAATTTTGAATAGTTTAAAATTGATGATTAGAAACTGTCAACCTATAATAAAGGTTGCATGCAAACATAGGATCATAGGTAAATGAATTGATTTTAAAATGTTTAAAATTAATTAGACCTAAGATCTAGTTAATTCTAATAGGATTAGAATTAAGTCTTGCTTAGTTTTTTTAAAATAGTTTTAACCTACTAAGTAGGACAAACATTACTATGATTATGAGGGAACTCTACCGGTAAAGTTCTGTCTAAGGTTGGTGGTACTTAAGTTGACGGTTTACGGAACACCTCCTACCTCGGAACTGACCCGGAATACCGGAGTTGAATTAATCATGGTTAAATGTTAGCATGCAATGTCACTAGGTTTATTAAAAGAGTTTAATACACCTAGATCTTTAGAGTAAAGACTTTACATTACTATGGTTAAAAGGGAACTCTCCCGATTACGTTCTGTCTAAGGCCGGAGGTATTTAAGCTGATGGTTTACGAAACACCTACTACCTGGGAACAAACCCGGAACCTGAGTTGAAATAACCATAATCATGTTAGCATACGGTGTTGCTAGGTTTGTTAAAAATGTTTAACTCACCTAGAACATTACAATTCTCATTATAATAGTTATAATAGGATTAGACTTAGATAAATTGAATTAGCCGGATTTATCTAGGTTAATAAACCCTAAAATATACGTTAGGTCACTTTAGTGGGAGGTAAAATCAAAACTTGATTTAAATCGAGTTTTTACTCCTACGTCCCTATATTCGCAACGTGAGATCCATGCTCGGCTTCGTGTCGTTTTAGCGCGACCTCCCTTTGGAATGTGTTTGCATGAGTCAATAACAAGGTGAATGGAGAAAGTGCCCATAGTAAGTGGGAGCGGGACACGTGTCAACGTATCCCTCGATCTCCACCCATAGGTCACACCGTGAGAGTCTTATGATCCGCCTGCGTGTTGTCCTTGAGCAATCATCCCTTTGGAGGGTCTGATCATAAGATTCGTAACACCGTGAACTCCTGGAAAGGATAGGGTCACTTAGGCTAATTACCAACAGTTGTCTTTCCCTTCGGTAGCTTGTTGGTGCGTGCCTCTGGGATCTGAAAGTGGGAGGGTTACACTTACGAGGATGAGTTAAGTGTCGTTAACAAATCCTTGACCAAATAACGGTGGCTAATGCCTATAGGAATATGAGTTATTCCGGAATTAGAATTAGTTGAGAAGTGTCTCATTTCAAAGGAGGAGTAGCTGATCACCCTTCGATGGCTGTTGCTCTAAACCTCTGAAACATCGTTGCAAAACTAAATCAATAGTCTTAGGGTTCTATGATTGTTTGTTTTTGCTAAACCGATTGGATTGTATGCAATTGTTTGTATTGCTCTTGTAATGGGTTAGTGCGATTAATAATCAAGTAATTTGTTATTTCAATTCAATGATTAAATATGTGCATAGTCTTAATCCTATAACGGTGATTATACAACAAACTTAAACGATTAATTTGTGGCGAATATTTTAAGATTAGTCTTAACAGAGAAATGTTCTCATGTCCCAAATGTTTAATTCATTAAGAAGTGTTATTAATGAATGCGACATTGAGCCTTGCTCAGCCAAAGAAGACTTGTTCAAAGACAGTAAATTCAATTTACTAGTCTTGGAAGCGTAATTTGTGAAGAATGGTGATTCTACCCGAATACTTGATTCATAGTCACAAATCACGTTTGTTCTTCTTATTGAAAGGAATGAATTCCTGACAACAGCTTGATGCTATTGAGATAACTCTCAAAGTTTTGAACTAGAAATGTTATCTTGGCTGTAGCAATGGGGAACGTTAAGTTATTTTTCCCAGTGGGAGAAAATACATATTATTAGATAATGTGTATATAATTCCTAAGATCAAAAGAAATTTGATTTTTGTATCTTATTGGCTGGAACAATGTTACTCTTTACCTTTCCCTGCTAACGCAGTTCATTTCAAGAAAGGGAGTTAACTTTTGTTCAGCTGAATTGAAAAATAACATAAATGTTTTTAAGACTAATTAAGAGTAAGGCAGTCATAAACACTACGTTGCCTGAGGCTGCTACTACTCAAAGAAATGAAAGGCAAAAGATTTCTCCTACAGGAAATACCTTCCTTTGGTTCTTAAGGTGTTAGGCTAATTTTGATCTCAATATGATTGGGAGCTTAGTCTAGAGTATACTTCTAAGTTAGTTAGAAGAACACTCTCTAATACCAATTAAGTCATGCCTTATGGGCAATATGACTGATAGATCTTTTACTGGAAAAGAGCTAAAAGAGCCAAAGAGCCCTTAGAGCTTGTACATTTGGATCCTTGTGGTCTAATATGTTAAAGCAGTGGGGGGCATGAATAATTCATCTATATTATAGATAATTATTCAAGGTATGTGTATCTCAACCTTATGCAACTTAAGTCTAAAGCTCTTGAGAAATTAAAAGTGGTTTGAGACTGAAGTTGGAAACTTGTTAGTTGAGATGATAAAAACACTTCGATCTGATCGAGGTGTAGAGTAGATGAGACTTGAGATTCCAAGACTATTTGATAGAGCAAGGAATTACATCTCAACTACCCCTGAAGCTGAAGGGAATAAAAGTCCCCACGCAGTGGAAGCGCATCGATTGGACCTTACGCCGTATATTAATTAACATTAAAATACCGTTACGAAAACTCAAACAAACTTTAAACAACCTTTAAAGCTGTTGTAAAATCGGTTTAAACATGCTGAAAAATAAATCTAAATTTATTTTCATGCTTTTCTAAAGAAAAGAGGAAGAACCGTTACAAACCTCCGTTGTAGATTTGACCGTTCTTCGCCAACAATGCTCCAACGATCAAAACGCAGCAACCGTCTTTGGTTTTTCTTCGCTGGAAATTTCTTCTTTGAATGATACAATCACCACAGAGGTTACACCGGTATGTCTCTGAGTCTAGGAGGCAAAAGACTTGTGGGAGTCTTTCTCTAAGAGGGATGCTAGAGAGAATTCTAGGTCTTGTCTTTCAAGAGTGTCAAGTGTCATGACCAATTAGGTCTAGTGTTCTATTTATAGAAGAGAGGTCATGAATAAAATATTCAATTAAATCAATCTTTTCCAAAATTGATTCAATCTCATTCCTTAATTAATCAATCATGATCAATCAATTCCATAATTGATTAATCTTTTCCATAAATGACTAATTACTTCCATAATTGATTAGATCATTTCCATAAATGATTAATCACTTCCTTAAGTGATTAATTATTTCCATAATTCATTAATTCCCAGTTAATGAATTCTTTAATTAATTAACCACCAATTAAATATCACATATTTAATTCCCGGCCTAGAATTAATTAATTTGCCCAAACACATTTTAGGCCTTAAATTAATTAATTTATTATTTGAACTCTTTCAAACTTCCATAAATTTATATTTGAACTTTTCAAATATTAATTTCTCTCATTATAATATATCAATATATATTATATTTGTTTCCCTTAATAAATTGAACATTTTCAATTTACTTTTATTACTTAGTTGCCTCAAATTACTTTACGAGCTACTAGTGGGACCTAATGGACCTGCAGATCAGAAGCTCCAACGATGTGAGATTAATTAGTCAACCTCATTAACCACATTAATCAATATTCGTTAACTGTGTGTACATTCCACTATAGACTCACAGTTGCACTCTTCTCACTGCAGACATATTTTCTGTGTCCACGGATCTAGACCAATATCGACTAGTTAGTCCTTCACGAGTGTCCGTAACACCAGCTGGATCAAATTACCGTTTTACCCCTGGGTTACCTTTATTTCCTTAAGTACCAATTCTCCTCTAATGAACAACCTGTTTGTGGTCCAACCATCAAACAGAAAACCCTCTCGTGCCATTGAGAGGGTATGACCCTTTGTTCAAGACTCGGAGTAATCACTTAAGGGAACACTCATCTACTTCCCTAAAGTCGGGAAGGAGTGAATTCCATCTTGTACAATTATGTTCCCAGCTCCCCATTCGATCTTGTCCCCAAAGTGGTAGGCTTATTGAGTCGGCGTATTGGCCACTCTCACCCATACAAATCAAAGGACAATCTCTCATGAGCAGGAGTCCATAATCAACTCAGGATTAAGACTAAGTTGTCTAGGTCGTCCTAGTGAAATAAAAAACCAACTAGTTAACGGTGTTATAACCAGTGGTTACTATTTCGTGGTCCGGTCTTATGCAAACTCATTGCATAGGATACCCCCACTCGCATGTCTCCTACACGAACGCGTTGGATCGCAGCGTTTGTATCCAATACAAAGTGGGCCGTATCCATAGTGTCACCAGGATAAGGCACCCAGTCTTATCCCTATACTATAGACCCTTTACGCTGTTTCTTGAACAATGATCTCATATGTCGCTACATATTGTTCAAGACTCATATTACAACCTTGGATGTCTAGTTTATGGGATTAGGGTTATTATTAGGCAAAGACAAATATAAAATAACTAATAACAATTAATGGAAAAATATATCAATATTATTTCATTAATATCTGGTCAACGGTTACATTCACTATCTACGAGTTTTAGGGCATAAATCCCAACAGAAGCACCTTAAGGAAATGGTGTATCAGATAGGAGAAATAGAACCCTATTGATACGGTTCGATTCATTATGAGCTATGCTCATTTGCCTGACTCGTTTTTGGGGTCATGCAGTGTTGACTGCAACACATATTTCGAACAACGTTCCATCAAAAGTGTTTTTGAAACATCTTTTGGATTGTGAATAAGACGTAAAAATAGTTTACGTTATTTTTTGGGAGTTCAACACACGTGCTCGGATATTAGTGAAATAATATTGATATATTTTTCCATTAATGGTTATTAGTTATTTTATATTTTATATTTGTCTTTGCCTAATAATAACCCTAATCCAATAAACTAGACATCCTAGGTTGTAATATGAGTCTTGAACTATATGTAGCGACATATGGGATCATTGTTCAAGAAACAGCCTAAAGGGTCTATAGTATAGGGATAAGACTGGGTGCCTTATCCTGGTGACACTATGGATACGACCCACTTTGTATTTGATACAAACGTTGCGATCCAACGCGTTCGTGTAGGAGACATGCGAGTGGGGGTATCCTATGCAATGAGTTTGCATAAGACCGGACTGCGAAATAGTAACCATTGGTTATTACACCGTTAACTAGTTGGTTTTCTATTTCACTAGGACAACCTAGACAACTTAGTCTTAATCCTGAGTTGATTATGGACTCCTGCTCATGAGAGATTGTCCTTTGATTTGTATGGGTGAGAGTGGCCAATACGCCGACTCAATAAGCCTACCACTTTGGGGACAAGACTGAATGGGGAGCTGGGAACATAATTGTACAAGATGGAATTCACTCCTTCCCGACTTTAGGGAAGCATATGAGTTTTCCCTTCAGTGGTTACTCCGAGTCTTGAACAAAAGGGCCCTACCCTCTCAATGGCACGAGAGGGTTTTCTGTTTGATGGTTGGACCACAAACAGGTTGTTCATTAGAAGAGAAATGGTACTTAAGGAAATAGAGGTAGCCCAGGGGTAAAACGGTAATTTGACCCAGCCGGTGTTATGGACACTCATGAAGGACTAACTAGTTGATATTGATCTATATCCGTGGACACAGAAAATATGTCTGCAGTGAGAAGAGTGCAACTGTGAGTCTATAGTGGAATGAACACACAGTTAACGAATATTGATTAATGTGGTTAATGAGTTTGACCAATTAATCTCACATTGTTGGAGCTTCTTATCTGCAGGTCCATTAGGTCCCACCGGTAGGTCATAAAGTAATTTGAGGCAACTAAGTAATAAATGTAAATTGAAAATGTTCAATTTACTAAGGGAAACAAATATAATATATATTGATATATTATTACGAGAGAAATTAATATTTGAAAAAGTTCAAATATAAATTTTATGGAAGTTTGAAAGAGTTCAAATAATTAATTAATTTAAGGCCTTAAATGTGTTTGGGCAAATTAATTAATTCTAGGCTGGAATATTTAATTTGTGGTTAATTAATTAAAGAATTCATTAACCGGGAATTAATGAATTATGGAAATAATTAATCACTTAAAGAAGTGATTAATCATTTATGGAAATGATCTAATCACTTATGGAAGTAATTAGTCATTTGTGGAAAAGATTAATCAATTATGGAATTGATTGATCATGATTGATTAATTAAGGAATAAGATTGAATCAATTTTGGAAAAGATTGATTTAATTGAATATTTTATTCATGGCCTCCCTTCTATAAATAGAACACTAGATCTAATTGGTCATGACACTTGAAATTTTGCTCTTGCTCTTAGACTCTCAAAGACAAGACCTAAAATTCTCTCTAGCCTCCCTCTTAGAGAAAGACTCCCACAAGTCTTTTGCCTCCTAGACCTAGTGTCATACCGGTGTAACCTTTATGGTTATTGTGTCATTCAAAGAAGGAATTTCCAGCGAAGAAAATCAAAGGCGGCTGCTGCGTTTTCGTTCGTGGAGCGTCGTTGGCGAAGAACGGTCAAGTCTTCAACGAAGGTATGTGACGGTTCTTTCCCTTTTCTTTAGAAAAGCATGAAAATAAATTTAGATTTATTTTTAAGCATGTTTAAACTGAATTTCCAGCAACTTTAAAGAATGTTTAAAGTTTGTTTGAGTTTTCGTAACGGTATTTTAATGTTAATTAATATACGACGTAAGGTCCAATCGATGCGCTTCCGCTGCGTGGGGACTTTTATTCCCTTCAATTGGTATCAGAGCCATTGCTGTCCCTATTAATTAATATTAAAAGTTGCGATAGGCTCTAATAGGTGGGATTTATGCATAATGTATGTTCGGTTTGCGTTGAACTGTTTGGGTTAATTTTATGGCCATAGATTTTATTTTTATGTGATTTTGATCATGTAAGGCCCGGTGTTTCGGGTATATTAAGTAAAATCGAGTCCTATGAAAGTCCGGGTCTAGAATAGGTTTTTATGAGATGAAAATCGACGAAACCACCGCTGAAATCAGAAGAAAAATCGAAGAATCGACGCTGTTTTTGCCTAGATTCTACCTCCCGACGCAACAGCGTCGAGACGCTACCTCAACAGCGTCGAGACGCTACCTCGATTCCGCAAGCGCCAGATAAGGAATGCGCACAGCGTCGAGACGCTATCAACACAGTGTCGAGACGCTATCAACACAGTGTCGAGACGCTGTCACGATGGCGAGGCGCGCTAGGGCTTCAACAGGCGCGGTTCAAGCTGGTGGCCGGTTCGGTTCGGACCGGTTCGGCTGGGCTGGGACCTATTTGGTCCGGTTCAGCCAATTTTTGGCATGGTTCGGGATTTTCGAAGCCGGTTCGAGGTGGTTCGGGGCGGTTCGTGCTGTCTAGACCAATTCCGGAGCTGTACAAGGATTTTTTAGGATAGAATTTAGCTAAATTAATGTAATTTAATGCTTTATTTTATCCTAGGGGCCAAAATTAACCGGTTCAATTGCTATTTATATGCTTTATGGATGTCATATAGAATATTTAATCCCACCTTAGGTTATAAACATGCTCATGCATTTTTTATATATTATAAATTGTTATAATGTATGTTTAAATGCATGGAATTGTTTTCATATTTTTAATATAAGTGTACATTAATTATATGAAAAAATTGGAAAGCATGAAGCATGTCATTACTTAAATTAAATATAAATAGTTATGTTTAATGTAATGAATGAAGCATGCTTGATTGATTTTCTTGATTGGCTTATAATTGTTATATTTAAAGAAAATCAAAATTGCATGAAGCATGAAACATGAAACATCCATAGTTAATAATATAATTGTTATATTATTCATGCAATTAGTGTGGTTTAATTATTTAATTTGAATGAGATTGTTGAATGAATTAAACCCTAGATTCTTGATTATAGGATTAATCATTAAAATTTGAAATAGTTCTTTAATATTAATGATTAGAAACCGTCAATCTATAATCAAGATTTGCATGCAAACATAAGATCATAGGATAAATTGGATTAATTTTAAAGGAAACTCCACCGGTAATGTTCTGTCTAAGGCTGTGGGTATTTAAGTTGACGGTTTACGGAACACCTCCTACCTGGGAACTGACCTGGAATACCGGAGTTGAATTAATCATAGTTAAATGTTAGCATGCAATGTCACTAGGTTTATTAAAAGTGTTTAATGCACCTATATCTTAGAGTAAAGACCTTACATTACTGAGGTTATAAGGGAACTCTCTCGATAAAGTTCTGTCTAAGGTTGGGGGTATTTAAGTTGACGGTTTACGGAACACCTCATACCTGGGAACTGACCCGAACATTGAGTTGAATTAACCATAGTAATGTTGACTTGCAATGTTGGGTTTATTAAAAGAAGTTTAATTCACCCAAAAGATTGCAGTTGAATCCTTTCCATAATTGTTGTAATAGGATCAGACTTAGATAGATTGACTTAGCCGAATACTATCTAAGTTAAACAACCCTATATTAACCTTAGGACATTTTCAGTGGGAGGAAAATTACAAAACGAGATTTAAATCAAGTTTTGCTCCTACCTCCCTATATTCACAATGTGAGATTCATGCTCGGCTTCGAGTCCCCTTAGGAGCGGCCTCCCTTCGGAAAGTGTTTGCATGAATCAATATCAAGGTGAATGGGAAAAATGTCTAGAGTAAGTGGGAGCGGGACACGTGTCAACGTATCCCTCGGTCTCCGCCCATAGTTCACACCGTGAGAGTCCTATGATCCGCCTGCATGTTGTCCTGGCGCAACCATCCCTTCGGAGGGCCTGGTCATATGATTCGGAACATCGTGAACTCCTGAAAAGGATAGGAGCTCTTAGGCTAATCACCAACAGTTGTCTTTCCCTTCGGTAGCCTGTTGG
This sequence comes from Luffa acutangula, assembly GCA_036850905.1. Classification (NCBI taxonomy): domain Eukaryota; kingdom Viridiplantae; phylum Streptophyta; class Magnoliopsida; order Cucurbitales; family Cucurbitaceae; genus Luffa; species Luffa acutangula. Next base: position 32,738,403 of record CM072092.1, on the reverse strand, counting down.
TGCGTGCCTCTGAGATTTGAAAGTGGGAGGGTTACACTTACAAGGATGAGCTAAAAGTGTTAACAAATCCTTGACCGAAAAACGGTGGCTAATGTGTATAGGAATATGAGTTATTCTGGAATTAGAATTAGCTGAGAGGTGTCTCATTTCAAAGGAGGAGTACCTGATCACCCTTCGGTGGCTGATATTCTAAACCTCTGAAACATCGTTGCAAAACTAAATCGATAGTTTTAGGGTTCTGTGATTGTCTGTTTTGCTAAATTGATTGAATTGTGTGCAATTGTTTGCTTGTATGATGGGTTAAGGCAAAGATAACTATTACGGTCACTGTTTGTTTAAATTTCAGCAATGTCTTCCTCAATTGTCTCTCTGCTTAAAAATGAGAAATTAACCGACGAAAATTATGCTACGTGGAAGTCGAACCTGAATACGATTCTTGTTGTCGATGATCTGCGGTTCGTCTTAACGGAGGATTGTCCTCAAGCCCCTGCTCGTAATGCATCCCAAGCAGTTTAGGATGCTTATGACCGCAGGAAAAAGGCCAATGATAAGACTTGAGTCTATATCCTAGCCAGCTTATCTGAAGTTTTGGCTAAAAGGCATGAGGGCATGGTAACAGCGAGGGAGATTATGAACTCTCTCCAGGAGATGTTTGGACCACCGTCCTACCAACTCCACCATGACGCTCTCAAATACGTTTATAGCTTTCGCATGAAAGAGGGCACGTCTGTTCGGGAGCATGTCCTGGATATGATGGTCCAATTCAACGTGGCAGAGGCAAACGAGACAGTCATAGATGAGCGTAGTCAGGTTACATTCATCTTAGAATCTCTTCCGAAGAGTTTTCTACAGTTTCGAAGCAATGCAATGATGAATAAAATAACATTCAACCTGACTAGCCTCCTGAATGAGCTACAACTCTATCAGTGTCTTCTTAAGAACAAAGGACATATAGAAGGAGAGGCAAATGTTGTTCACTCTAAGTAAATTAACTAACGAAGCTACAGAAATATCAACAAGAGTTGTTGATTAATCAACAAGGGTTGTTGATGATGCTGGACCTTTTAACAAGAGTTGTTGATAAGGCCAATACAACTGGTTAGTTACATCTATCTCAAAAGTTGAGAGTGCCCCAATATAGTGGGAGGAATTTTCTACAATCTGACTGTTACATGAGCTTAATTGAAGCCCAGATCGTCATACCTGATGATGATTTAGAGGATTCATTGTCTCAGAGCAAGACAATGAATGATGTTAACAAGAACCAATTGGATTAAAGTAATGGACCCGGAATTGAAATATGTGATTTCAATTCCATCTAGACTCTTGTAGATCTATCTAATGGGGTAACACCTATGGATTAAAAATGAAATCTACAAGAAGAAACGAGACATAATCTTATGGTTAGACTTATGGCAAAAGGGCCTAGAGACAGGGGACTGTAAGAAATTCTTATCTCCTGTCGTCATGCTGAAGTCTGTTAGAACTCTTGTCCATTTAGAATGGATGTCAAGACTACCCTTTTGAATGGTAATCTTGAGAAGAGTATCTACATGTCTCTAGCAGAATGGTTCATTTAGCAAGATCAGAAGCAAAAGGGGTTTGCAAGCTTAAGTGATCCATTCATGGATTGACCTAAGCAATTCAATCTTGGAATATAAGATTTGATAGTGTGATCAAATTTTTTCTCTTTGATCAAGAACATTGATGAATCTTGTCTTAACAAGAAGATCGTCAATATTTTAGTAGCTTTATTAGTATTGTATGTGATTGATATCCTAGTCATTGGAAATGATGTAAGTTATCTTACTAACTAGTAAAATAAGCTAGCAGCTCATTTCCAAATGAAAATTTGGGAGAAGCTAAGTTTGTTCTTTGGATCCAAATCGTTAGGAACCGTAAGAACAAAAAGCTAGCCTTGTCTCAAGTGTCTTATATCTACAAGATGTTAGTTAGATATAAGATGCAGAATTCCTAGAAGGATTCACCACCTTTCAGGCGTGGAATTCATTTTGTCTAAGAAATTGTTTCCTAAGACACCTCAAGAAATTGAGGACATGAGACGAATGCCCTATGCAATAGGGATTGTCAGTAAGTATCAATCTAATCCAAGATTTGATCATTGGAAAACCGTTAAGAATATCCTTAAGTATCTGAGGAGAAAGAGGAACTATATGCTCGTGTATGGGACTAAAGATTTGATCCTTACGGGATACAATGACATGGATTTTAAGACTGATAAGGATATATGTCTGACGTAAAAGAATGGCTAGCGGCCCAATTCCAAATGAAAGATTTAGGAGAGGCCTAATATGTTCTTGGAATCCAAATAATCCGGGATCGGAAGAACGAAACGCTAGCCCTGTCTCAAGCAACGTATATTGACAAAATGTTGTCCCGATATTCGATGCAGAACTCCAAAAAGGGCTTATTGCCTTTCAAGCAAGGGGTTCACTTGTCTAAGGAATAGTGTCCTAAGACACCTCAAGAGATTGAGGATATAAGACAGATTCCCTACGCCTCCGTTGTGGGCAGCTTATTGTATGCAATGCTCAGCACGAGGCCTGACATCTGTTATGCTATAGGGATAGTCAGCAAATATCAATCAGTATCCATGGTCAAACTTTACAATGGAGCTATAGTGTGGCATAATTACAGTCTTGACCATATAGGGCGAAAATACAGCTGCTTGTGAAGCAGCGATAAAGACTGTAAGGCTTAGAAAGTTCTTGACTGATTTGGAATGTATTCCAAATGTGAACTTGCCCATCAGACTTTATAGTGATACAATGGTGCTGTGGCAAATTCATAAGAACTTTGCAGCCCAAGACAAGCAAGCACATTGAATTAAATTGAAATATTCACGAAGGCTCTCTCGGCTAAAGGGTATGAGGGTCATCTAGAAGGTCTAGGTCTACGAGTTATGTGCAAAGGTGAAATCTAGGGCAAGTGGGAGAAATGTAATGGGTATAGTGATACCATTATGTAATGGGTATTGTGATGCCCTAGTTTATTGTATTTGTACATTGTATATGTTTTGTACATGTATTTATACATCCACTGCTGAATAGATTGTTGTACATCCCACTAAACTAGAGTTTTAGTTCAAGTGGGAGTTTGTTGGGTTTTATGCCCTAAAACTCGTAGATAGTGAATGTAAACAAATTTTATACTTGTGTTCAATAAAGTGTTATTTAGTTTCTGCAATAAAATGTTATTGTTTAATAAATCACTATTTGACCCAAATCCAATAAACTAAGATCCGAAGTTGTTTGTATGTAACTTGAACTAGTATGTAGGGACATACGTGGATCGATGTTCAAGTAACAACCTAAAGGGTCTATAGTATAGGGATAAGGTTGGGTACCTTATCCTGGTGACACTATGGATACGACCCACTTTGTATTATGATACAAACGCTATGATCCAACACGTTCATGTAGTTGACTTGCGAGTGGGGGTATCCTATGCAATGAGTTTGCATAAGACCGGACCGCGAAATAGTTAACCACTGACTGTAACACCGTTAGTTGGCTTGGTTTCTATTTCACTAGGATGACCTAGACAACTCAGTCTCAATCCTGAGTGGATTATGGACTCCTGTTCACGAGGGGTTTTCCTTTGATTTGTATGGGTGAGAGTGGCCAGCACGCGTGACTCAATAAGCCTACCATTTTGGGGACAATACCGAGTGGGGAGCTGGGAACATAATCACACAAGATGGAATTCACTCCTTCCCAACTCTAGGGTAAGTAGAGGTGTGTTCTCTTAAGTGGTGTCTCTGGGACTTGAACAATGGGCCCAACTCTCTCTATGGCACGAGAGGGACTTCTGTTTGTTGGTTGGACCTCAAACAGGTTGTTCATTAGAGGAGCACTGGGGACTTAAGGACAAAGATGTAAACCAGGGGTAAAACGGTAATTTGACCCAGCTAGGATACGAACACACGTGAAGGACTGAATTGTAGTGTTGGTCGATATCCGTGGACACAGAAATATTCTGCAGTGAGAAGAGTGCAGGTGTGGGTCTTTAGTGGAGTGACCCACTGTTAACGAATGGGGACTAACTTGGTTAATGAGTTTAAGCCAATTAGTCTCGTATCGTTGGAGCTTCTGATCTGTAGGTCCATTAGGTCCCACTGGTAGCTCGTAAAAAGAGTAGAAGCAAACAAATATAAATTGTAAATTGAAAGTGTTCAATTTATCTGGGGAATCGTATAATGTATATTGATGAATTATAATATAAAGTTTATGGAACTTTATAATATAATTTTTGAAATTAATTTCAAAAATTAATTCTTGAGAGAAAATATTTGAAAGAGTTCAAATAAATTTAATATGAATTGGATTCATATTAATTTTAATAAAATCCCTAAGATTAAATATGTGATATTTAACTGGGTAATTAATTAATTATGGAATTAATTATTTATTTATTAATTAGAGACATTTTCCTATTAGGAAAGAAAATATTTGAAAGAGTTCAAATAAATTTAATATGAATTGGATTCATATTAATTTTAATAAAAACCCTAAGATTAAATATGTGATATTTAATTGGGTAATTAATTAATTATTGAATTAATTATTTATTTATTAAAATTAGATATTGTTCAGATAATAGATTTGAACTTATTCCTAGACCTTTTCCTATTAGGAAAAGGTCTTGGCCTTTACATAGGACCCCTGGGGTGGGGTGAAAGGCATCTCATTGTCTCTCCTTCTCTCAGAGCTTTCTCCCAAAAGACTCTCACAAGTCTCCTGCTTCAAGAAGTCTTAGAGATATACTAGTGTAGCCGATTGGTGGTGTTCGCACAAGAGGGTTGCTGCGTTTTGAATCTTATTGGTAAGAAAAGGCGAATTGATCAAAGCTTTCTACAAAAGTAAGTTTTCTATGAAATCCTTGATCACTAGGATCAATCTAGTTGATCTTTTAGCATGTTTATAACCTATGTACAGCTCATTAAATATAGATTTATTGTTGTAATATTTTGAAAATGGTATTGGTATTTCAATTAGAATCTAAGACTCTGAGTAGGTTCGGTAATACTTTCCGCTGCGTGGGGCTTTTATCCCTTCAGTTTTTAAGGATAGTTGATAGGTTGTTCCCTTAAGTGATGACTCTAGGTCTTGAACAAGGGGCCCCACCCTTTCATTGACCCGAGAGGGACTCGGCTTGATGGTTGGAGCACAAACCAATTGTTCATTAGAGGATCAGTTAAGGAACAAGAGGTAATTACAGGGGTAAAATGGTAATTTTGGCCCAACTATAATTACGAACAACCTATGAAGGATCGACTTAATATTCATGGTTATATCAAGTGGACAAAAATATATCTATAGTGAGGAGAGTGTAGTTTCTAGGCTATAGTGGAGTGACCCGACGGTTAACGTATGTTGGTTAACTTGGTTAAAGAGTTTGGTCGATTAACCTCGGGTTGTTGGAGCTCATGATCTGTAGGTCCATTAGGTCCCCCTGCTAGCTCATATTGGACTAAACCTTAGAACAATGTGATGAGAGAATTTGAATTGTTCAAATTCGGTTTAGGGAGTATGTGTTAATTGTATACGATTTAATTGACGTCTTGTAGTTTAATTGTGAGCTAAACTATATTGTAGAGAGTGATTGCTTGCGAAATGCAAGCTATTTACCCTCTAAATTTAGGCTAAAAGAAGGCAAAAAGAACCTCCAATGCGTTATCTTAGCGCATAAAGAAAAGGGAAAAGTGTTTTGATATAAGCGGCAGGCTATATTCATGTATGCGATAAGAAATTATAAACACAGGGCGCTAACGCAACTAATCTGGACATTTTAAGTATCTTTTTAGCGCAAGCACACTTTCCAAGATGATCAAAAGACAGAAAAAGATGGGTGAAAAGACAAGCGCTGGCGCAGCCAGAGCAAGTAGGCGATAAAGGAGATTAAAAAAAGGCGCAAGTGGCCTAATGATGATTAAGCGCTGACACAACTAACGCAAGTGGACTCACAAGTTGACAGTTGGTGACTTGAAGAAGTTTGCTTCCCTCACCTATAAATAGAAGTCACCTATTCAAAGGAGAGGGAGATGAGACCGTGAAAAAAAAAAAGAGAGAAGAAGAACCTTACAAAAGGAGCTGCAGAAATCTGTAAATGGGAGTACACTTGTGTGTAATGTATCATTTCATGTTTATCTGCTTTGCTTTCATGAGCTAAATCTTCTCTTCAAGGCTTAGCGCAAGCACCTCATGCGGCGATAAGTATCACTTGTACGCGCATATTTTTGGCTTAATAGAAACATTGTTTGCTTTCTACTTAGTTGTGCTAATTCTTTCATTGCTAAATCCCGCTTGGCCAGCTGGATGCGGTATTAGTATGATAAATCCTTGACAGGTAATGCATATAGATCTCTCTACGTAGAACAAGCTAGCGCATGCCATGTAGTCTTGGTAATAATTAATTATTACCACTAAAAGATATTGCATGTTTGAGCTTCGATTGTATTGTGACTAACGCAATCCCTTGTAAGCATTACGAGAACTGAACTTCACGCATAAACTAGGCAAAAAGTCATTCGCTAGTTTATTGCTAAAACGCATAAGGAGTACCGGAAGGTAAACTTAATGATTTTTTCTCACTTAGGCATGAATGGATCAATTAATCAAAAATTAGCGCTACAAGTCTCTTATAAACGCATGAGGTTGCTACCGCAATAGCCTTGATATTTTTCGCATTTAAGTCCTTTCCTCAATTTATATTATTTTCTTTCCGCAATACATCTATTTTTCAAACTACACCACTCAAATTTTCCTTACTTACCTAGCATGTGGAGAAATTAGATCAGTGAATATATAATTTTTGTTCCATTTCCCTGTAGATTCGACCCTGAACTCATCAGGTACTACTTGATTTAATCAGTTTATACTTGGATTGATTTAAATCTGCGACTATTCCACCAACTATACTGATAACCAATCAGAGAGATTTGGAAATGTTTAAATATGATTTAAATATTGCAAATGTGTATGTGATACATATTTGGGTTTGAAGTTTACATATGAATAGAGATTCATATTCAAACGATCGGTTTTGAGAGATATCGAAATTGGTGCAATTATTTAATTAGGCATTTGATATTAAATTAAATAATTATAATTAATTAAAATGTTTAATTAATTATTTAAATTAATTTTATTTAAAATCAATTATTTGAATTAATTTGAATATAAAATTAATTTCATTTAACATGAAATTTCAAGAGGCAAATTCCATTCTTTGGACACCTATTCCATGACTAATTCCCTTCCTCAAGTTGTTGTCATCATTTGCAAAGCTTGAATGCATGTGTTTCTTCTTTAAAAGAAGTATGAAATGAGATTCAAGATTGATGGAGGTGGTTGGAGGAAAACTCTAAAAAAACAGAACACTTAGCTCTCATTTTCTTCTCCCTAATTTTTCTTATTACAATCGGTTTCCACAAACTGTTCTAAGGCCAGAGGATAGCGGGGAAGACTCTAGTGGTAGTTCACGAAGTGTTCGTGATAGATTCAAGCCAACGGTGTGAAGGAATTTCAGCTTCAAAGAGGTTGGTACTCACTTCATCTATTTTTCGGTTTTGAAAACATGCTTTTTATCCATGAAATTGATGTAATTTAAGAGCCTAAGATCCAAATTGTTTCTGCACAAGTGTCCGACACTCTTTCAGATATTTAATTAATTAAGGAATTAATTAATTGATTTATTTAATTTAATTAAGTTAATTAAAGTAATACCTTAGGTTATATTGATTTAATTAATATATTATATGATTAATTAATTAAATTAGTTTAATTAATTAATTAAATTGATTTTAATTATTATTTAATTAATAACTAGTAACTCTTTTGCAACTGTAGGAGAGTGGGGTGAGACAGATGGGAATAGTGGGGGGTTAATGTAACTCCCCTTCCCTCATCAAATAAAATATAGTAAGATCAATATTATTTTGGTTCCTTCAACTGCCTCTGTGAATTCTCTCCCAAGGAGCTCTCTATCTCTCAAATTCTCTCTACACAAGTTTTATAGAAACCATTCTCTCTATAAAAACAAGTTCTCTGTATTTTTCAAGAAGGGTTTCCACAAACTTGTTCTCAAACTCATAGAATAGAAGGGAAGTTCTAGTGGTGGTGTCTTGTTGTTGTTCGTTGTTGTTTGTGACCACCATATCGATGGAAGTAGGAATTCTTGCTCTGAAATTGCAGATTGGTCTATAAATCTAAGTTTTCTTTTCCCTTAGAACACATGTTTAGCTTAAATAAGTTTACATGAAATGTTCTGTAATTTATATTTTCCTGTACAATGTTCATGTGAATTCTAAATTTGATTGGAATACATGTGATCACACACACTTCCTAATAAATGCCAAAAATATATCTATTTTGTCCCTTATTCTTAGCTTATTTCATGTGAAACTTGTATGTTTTTTGGATAAAATTACCTTATCCCGAGCCTAAAAAGTGTCCAGTTGGTAAGTTGAGTCTAAGAAAGTCATGTTTGTTAAATTATGCATTTTTGTGCTTAAATGAGCTGATTTGATATGAATTTAATCCATTTTTGCATGCTGCAGGAAAAACAGGGCAACAACAGAAATGAAACTGCATTTCTGCCAAGGCTAAATGAAATGTGACTGCATTTCTGGACAGAAACAGAAAAGTCGGAGCCAGTCGGGGGTCGTTTTGAACGAGCTTTCACACACCTAACCGGCTGTTTTGACTCTGAAACTGACTGGGCTACCTGCAAGTTGTTGGGTTTTATGTCCTAAAACTCGTAGATAGTGAATGTTAACGAATTATACACTTGTATCAATAAAATTTTATTGAGGTTTTGATAGCGAGCAGAAATGTCGCTATTTTAGTCTCAAATTATTAAGCTTTTTGGTGCTTTAATCGTGATTTTAATGAATATATTTAATGAATTTTGTTATTTTGTCTTTAGGAGCATAAATGATGATTTTGGGAGAAAAAGAGCCAAAATTGATGGAATTATAGCCCAAATCAAAGTATGAAGCCCAAAGAAGACATCCATGAGGAAAAGTCCAAGAGAAATGAAGAAGAAGGCCCAAAAATCAGCCCAAAAAGAAGCTGATTTTTCTGGAAAATCTGGACAGCGTCTCGACGCTTAGCAAGGCAGCGTCGCGACGCTGCCCTTTCTTGTTGCCCAAGCCGCGTGCGCAGCAGCGTCGCGACGCTTGGCAAGGCAGCGTCGCGACGCTACCCCTTTTCCAGGCCTATAAATAGGAGCCTTTGGTGCCTCATTTCAATCATCAATCAAATCATCACTCACTCATTCCTTTCTTTCCTTTCTTAAGACTCCTTTTTTGGAGCCCCTCTCAAGGCTTTTGAGCCTTTTTGAGAGGGTTCTTCTAGTGGGAATTTTTGGGGAATTTTGGGGAGCAATTCTAGAGGCTCGAGGAGTAGTCAGCGGGGGCTCCAAGCGTCTGCAAGGGGTTTTTCGACGGTCAATTCCTTTTCCTTTATGCCTTTTATTATGCTTTCCCTTGTAATTATTGTGAATATTATGAGTAGCTAAACCCCAATTTGGGGTCTTGAAATGAAATGTTAGTGGAAATATTGTTATAATTTCTTGTCTCTTGCCCATGTTCTAATTATTTGTATGGATGTGCTTAATGCTTTACTCAATCTGGCCAATTGTGTAATGATTCGATTCTTAATGGAAACTCGACGGAGAGAAATTAGGATAGATCATAATCCATGCAACTAGTTTAATTGCCCGTTGTGACACCGGGATTAGTTGATTAAACTTAGATTCCTAAAATGAATCAGAGCGTAATAATTAATAATTTTTAATAGCGCTAAGGACACTTAGGTTGTTAAAAAGAATTAATTACAATTAGGGGAAACCGACAGGAGAACCTATGTGATTAACGGAGATTCTAGGTTTATAATTAGTTGGGCAATGAGATAGGATAATTATAGCAATTATTTAGCTAATCATTGATTTTCAAGACCCCTCTTCCCATTTTAAGAAAACTCTTTCTCCGCATTTTATTTTTGATTGATCAAATTGTTTTTATTAATTGTCTTTAAATTAAATCTTTTTATCACATGAGCATAGTTCCTAAATATTATTTCACCTAAGTATTTTCAGTGCTCAAGAGAATTTTAATTGATTGCTTAAGTTTCGCTTCGCCTCCCTGAGGATTCGATACTCGGAATACTTTCCGTTTTATATTACTTGTGGCCCGTGCGCTTGCGGATAATCGTACACCAACAAGTTTTTGGCGCCGTTGCCGGGGAGGCTTGATTTTTAAGCAAAAAAATTAATTTTTCTTGACATCGAAAAGAAAAGGGTAAATGGTAATTTAGGTGTAAATATTTTTCATCATTTTGTAAATATTATTTTATTTTCATTTTTGTTTGGTTCTTTTTGTTATCTGGGAGCATTGTATGCGAAGAAACAAGGTGGTTTATCTGTTTCCGTTAGATCTTGAGATTAACAGGACTCTAAAATTCATTAGAAAAGAAAAAAGATTAACAGAAACGATGGCTCACCAAGAAGAAGCTCCCAAGGCAATTAGAGATTTTCTGCAGCCAGTTCTTCCAACCGAAAATTCTGGGATTGTTTACGCCCCCATCCAAGCTACAAATTTTGAGCTAAAAACAGGGTTGATTCAGATGGCACGCGATAACTCGTTCAAGGGACATCCCTCCGAGGACCCCCACTCTCATCTGCGATCATTCCTTGAAATATGCGGGACAGTAAAGATGAACGGAGTTCCGGCCGACGCAATCAGATTGAGGCTGTTTCCATTTTCTCTTCAGGATAAAGCAAAAGATTGGCTCGAATCAATCGAGACGGGCAGCATCAGTACTTGGGACGAGCTTGCCCAAGCTTTTCTGACAAAATTTTTTCCACCAGCTAAGACTACCAAGCTGCGGACTAAAATTGGAACATTCAGACAGCTTGATGAGGAGCAGTTATACGAAGCGTGGGAAAGATATAAGGAAATGCTTAGGCGATGCCCCCAACACGGATATCCTGATTGGCTTCAGGTACAGTTATTCTATAATGGATTAAACTCCTCCACGAAGACAATCCTTGACACATCAGCAGGAGGGAGTTTTCTTTCAAAAACAGTGACAGAAGCCAAGGACCTGCTTGAGGAAATGGCGGCAACAAGCTATCAATGGCCGACGGAGAGAGGAACAGTTACAAAGAAGGCTGGATTGTATGAATTAGATGAGTCAAGTTCACTGAAAGCGCAACTGGCATCTTTGACCAATGCTCTAAACAAATTGACGTCATCTGAGGTGGTTAAGTCCATTTCCACCTTAGCTGAAGGTCATTCGAAGAAAGAAGGTCAAGATGTGGAAGAAGTTCAATACATAGGAAACAGATCATATACTCAAGGAGTACCGAACTTCTACCACCCTAGTCTACGCAACCACGAGAACTTCTCATATGCGAATACGAAGAATGTTTTGCAGCCACCCCCAGGTTTTGCATCAACAAGTAATCCTGAGAAGAAAAATAATCTGGAGGAGATGGTGGCTTTATTCATTAAGGAACAGAGAATATTGAATGTGAGTCTCCGGACATCAGTAAACAACCACGACGCAGCTCTAAAGAATATGGAAGTGCAGATAGGTCAGATTGCTTCAGTAGTAAATGCCCTTCAAAAAGGAAAATTTCCAAGTGATACTGAGCCTAACCCGAAAGAGCAGTGTAAGATGGTGGTTTTGAGAAGTGGCAGAAGACTGGAGGACAGTTCAGAGAAGAAAAAGGAAGAAGAAAAGAGAAGGGATGAAGATGAAGGGGCTGAGGCACAAAAAGCCTCCTCTGAAAGGTTCCAACATCCTCCCAACTCTATTGAATTAAAATGTGATTTTTCTAACAGCTGTGCAGGTAGAAAAGAAGAAGAGAGGCAGAAGGACAAAGAGAAGATGACTGAGGAAGAAGTGGTTCCATGCAACCACCATGACAGAGGTTCGCATATTAGCCCGCCCAAGCGGAGGGGCGAATGTCCAACCTTTGATTACAGGGAGTTACCTTTTCCTCAGAGATTTAAGAATGTCAAATTAGATGAACAATTTCAAAAATTTTTAGAAATGTTTAAAAAGTTGACTGTGAATATTCCATTGGTAGAAGCTTTGTATAATATGCCAAATTATGGAAAATTCATGAAAGAAATGCTTTCTAAAAAGAAAAGTCTGAAAAAAGAAGTTTTTAATTTATCTGAGAGTAGCAGTACCATCATTTCTGGTAGGATACCCTCTAAGCAGAAAGACCCAGGGAGTTTTACTGTTCCCTGTACCATAGGAGAAGTATCCTTCGATAGGGCTTTGTGTGATTTAGGAGCAAGTATAAATTTGATGCCCTACTCTGTGTACAGGAAGATTGGTTTATCAGGTATGACAGACACTGACGTCACTCTCCAGCTTGCTGATAGATCGATTACCCACCCGATGGGTGTTGTGGAGGACGTGTTGGTGAAAGTCAACAAATTCATCTTCCCTGTAGATTTCGTGGTGCTAGACATGAAAGAGGACAAAGAGGTGCCAATTATCTTAGGCAGACCTTTCCTAGCCACTGGTAAGGCTGAGATTAGCGTGCATACAGGTAAACTTACCTTGAACATTGATGATGAAAAAGTCGTGTTTAGTATTTTTGGCCAAGATGAATCTGTTTGTAGTTTGCATACATGTTTTTCTGTTGGGCCTGAATACTTGACTGATGACGATGAAGAGGTAGAGTATAATCTTGGCCTAGGCTTAGGAGAAATGCTTGTTGATAATATGGATTTTGATCATGATGCATATATGGATAATCCTCTGTTTGAAAATGATTTGGACCTGCCTGACTTTGAAAATGAATTAGACTTGCCTGCTTGTGATAATGAAAGATCTGTAGTTGACGATTTACCTTCCTTTGAAAATGAATTGGATTTGCCTGAACTGAATAATTTTGATGATGATATTGAATTGCCTGACATTGAGCATGAACATAAAAGGCATAAAAAAGATTGTTCGATAGATAATTTTGAGTCTGACCATGATTACAGTGAATCTATTGAGTCTGATCTTGACATTCCTGAATGCATGAATCCTGACAATGTGAATACTTTCTTTTCATGTCCTGATGATGTGTATAGAATAGAATCTGACCCAGAAGAACTTGAATCTGTGCATAGTATAGAATCTGATCCTGAAATTCTTGAATTCTTTAATTCTTCTGATGATGAGTCATATGATAGCTTAGTTGAATCATTTTTTAATTCTCAGTCTGAAGGATCTAATGAGCATGTAGATATTTTTTCTGATGAATGGACTGGCATGATTGATAGGCCACCTATAGATCCTAGACCAGTAGACATTATAACGCTTGATGACTCCGTTAACAATTGTTTTGAAAATAGAGATTTAGAAAAGAGATTTGATGCGGCTGATTATTTTCTGAAATGTTATTATGAGAATCTCTTTAGTGAAGATGGGCCAGGGGAAAGTTTTTTTTCTCCCCTGTTTGTAGTATGCAATTCGGTGCGTGATTTCTTGCAGGGCCCGGAGGATGATGAAAATTTTTATTTTGAGCCTCCGTAAGCGTGCCGAGCCTAGTCTAGCTAAAGACGTTAAAGAAAGCGCTGCTTGGGAGGCAACCCAAGGATTAAAGTAGTTAGTTGTTTTTGCGGTAAATAATTTTCTTTGCTCCGTGATCCAATTTTGTTTTGCAGGATCACCTTAGCAAATCCCAAAATTCCACGTTTCCCATTTTTCATGGATCCAAAGGAAGAGGATGAAGCGCTCCTAGCTCAGGGAAGTCTCAGTATCTCTCTTTATGCTTTTCTGTTTTAAAACATTGGGGACAATGTTTAGTTTAAGTTTGGGGGGGAGGCTTCCGCTGTGTTGAGCATATTTAAATTCTGTTGGATGCATGAATAGATAGCCATGATAGCCAAGGATGTGATTTTTGAAATTTTGGGAGAAAATGGTTTATATGATTGTGGAATCTGGGAGCACGGCAGAAATTGTGAAATTTTAAAATTTTTTGATACTTAGTTTTGATGTCTAAAGCATGCAATAGTCTTATCTAATGACGTCTTTGAAAATCTAGATTCTTATTATGGTTTTCAAAGTTGTTGTCACCCCGATAGGCTTAGTTTCTAATATCAGGAAGTTCATGCTTGATTGCTCTAAAGAACTAGGTAGGAAAAAAATTCTATGCCTGCTAAGAGAAAAGCAAAAGCAACAAAAAGAAAATATGAGAAAAAGAAAATCTGTTGAAAAAGAATTTTTGCTTGCTCAAAAGAGAAAAAAGCCTAGGGGTAAAAAGAGCTATCTGCGGTGTGATCAGTTAGGCCAACCAAGAATAAAATTCGGGTTAAGGGTCCCTGCACCGTAGTGTGAAAGCTAGTACCATTAGATATCATAATGCAAGTTTGGGGGAGGAGCAAAAGAAAAAGAAAAGAAAAAGAAGAGAAAAAGAAAAATCATGTGAGAATTCTGCTCCCTCATGAAAAAAAAAAAAAGAAAAAGAAAAAGATGACAGGCACCCTAGTTACTTTTTTTTGCATGATAGAAGGACTCCGAAGTATTAGGGGCTCTTAGCCAGTGTAGGGGGAAAACAAATGGAGAAAGCCATAAGACTAATCTAGGTTAGTAAAAGAATCAATAGATAAGTCTTGAGCATGCTATTCATTAATCTTAAGTTCAAACTAGTTTAAGATTTCTTCAAGAGTATGCGGTGCTTGCTTATTCCACTTGCATGTTTTCCATTCGATCCTAAGAATTCCAAAATCACTGAGGGTTGAGCGAGTCTATTTCATGCATCTTTAGAATTTATTTTGCTCGGGACTAGCAAAAGCTTAAGTTTGGGGGTGTGATAGCGAGCAGAAATGTCGCTATTTTAGTCTCAAATTATTAAGCTTTTTGGTGCTTTAATCGTGATTTTAATGAATATATTTAATGAATTTTGTTATTTTGTCTTTAGGAGCATAAATGATGATTTTGGGAGAAAAAGAGCCAAAATTGATGGAATTATAGCCCAAATCAAAGTATGAAGCCCAAAGAAGACATCCATGAGGAAAAGTCCAAGAGAAATGAAGAAGAAGGCCCAAAAATCAGCCCAAAAAGAAGCTGATTTTTCTGGAAAATCTGGACAGCGTCTCAACGCTTAGCAAGGCAGCGTCGCGACGCTGCCCTTTCTTGTTGCCCAAGCCGCGTGCACAGCAGCGTCGCGACGCTTGGCAAGGCAGCGTCGCGACGCTACCCCTTTTCCAGGCCTATAAATAGGAGCCTTTGGTGCCTCATTTCAATCATCAATCAAATCATCACTCACTCATTCCTTTCTTTCCTTTCTTAAGACTCCTTTTTTGGAGCCCCTCTCAAGGCTTTTGAGCCTTTTTGAGAGGGTTCTTCTAGTGGGAATTTTTGGGGAATTTTGGGGAGCAATTCTAGAGGCTCGAGGAGTAGTCAGCGGGGGCTCCAAGCGTCTGCAAGGGGTTTTTCGACGGTCAATTCCTTTTCCTTTATGCCTTTTATTATGCTTTCCCTTGTAATTATTGTGAATATTATGAGTAGCTAAACCCCAATTTGGGGTCTTGAAATGAAATGTTAGTGGAAATATTGTTATAATTTCTTGTCTCTTGCCCATGTTCTAATTATTTGTATGGATGTGCTTAATGCTTTACTCAATCTGGCCAATTGTGTAATGATTCGATTCTTAATGGAAACTCGACGGAGAGAAATTAGGATAGATCATAATCCATGCAACTAGTTTAATTGCCCGTTGTGACACCGGGATTAGTTGATTAAACTTAGATTCCTAAAATGAATCAGAGCGTAATAATTAATAATTTTTAATAGCGCTAAGGACACTTAGGTTGTTAAAAAGAATTAATTACAATTAGGGGAAACCGACAGGAGAACCTATGTGATTAACGGAGATTCTAGGTTTATAATTAGTTGGGCAATGAGATAGGATAATTATAGCAATTATTTAGCTAATCATTGATTTTCAAGACCCCTCTTCCCATTTTAAGAAAACTCTTTCTCCGCATTTTATTTTTGATTGATCAAATTGTTTTTATTAATTGTCTTTAAATTAAATCTTTTTATCACATGAGCGTAGTTCCTAAATATTATTTCACCTAAGTATTTTCAGTGCTCAAGAGAATTTTAATTGATTGCTTAAGTTTCGCTTCGCCTCCCTGAGGATTCGATACTCGGAATACTTTCCGTTTTATATTACTTGTGGCCCGTGCGCTTGCGGATAATCGTACCACCAGGTTTCAGCAATAAAGTGCATGTTATTGTCATATTAAGTATAAAATTGTACAATATGACTCAAATCCAATAAACTAAGATCCAAGGTTGTTTACATGTAACTTGAACTAGTATGTGGGGACATACAGGGATCAGTGTTCAAGCAATTACCTAAAAAGGTCTATAGTACAAGGATGAGGTTGGGTCCTGGTAACACTAGGTGATACGACTCGCTTTGTATTCGATATAGACGTATTGTTCTAAGACGTCCATGTAGAAGACATGCGAGCGGGGGTATCCTATGCAATTAGTTTGCATAAAATCGAACCACGAAATAGTAAACCACTAGATGTAACACCAATAACTAGTTAAGTTACTGTTTCAATAGGATGACCTAGGTAACTTAGTCTTAATCCTGAGTGTGTCATGAACTCCTTCTCATGAGGGATTGTCCTTTGATTAGTAAGAGTGAGAGTGACCTGCATGCCGACTCAATAAGCCTACCTTCTTGGGGACAAGACCGAGTGGGAGGCTGGGGACATGACTGTAGGATCGTATGGCAACACTAGAGGGGGGGTGAATAGAGTTGCTTAATAAAATTTAAAACTTTTTGCTTAATTAAAATGAATTGATTTAATTTAAACTAAATAAATTTAATAACCACTATAAAGCATAAAGTATGCAAGAACTATTTGACAATTTTTCTAGGCAATCAATCTACTCATAAAAATGAAATAGCGGAAATTAAAAGAGTAGAGAAAAAGAGATAACACCAGGAAATTTTATAGTGGTTCGGAAATCCCTACTCCACTCCCCAAGACTCCTTCTTGGGTATTTTACTGCAACGACTCTCTTACGGGTGAGAACCAAACCGACTCTTTTTCCAGGTTCAAGAGTAAACCTTTACCGATCCTTTTACAAGTTCAGGACCCAACCTATACCGATCTTTTTAAACGGGTTCAAGATCAAACCACTGTGATCCTTTTAACCGGGTTCAGGATCAAACCACTACAAATCCTTTTTCGGGTTCAGGATCAAACCACTCACTCAATTCCCAAGGTGCACCCACACCTTATTACAAGTTCCCAACAATGAGTAGAAGAAGAAAAGAAGCTCACAAAATAAAATACCTCTTGAAGGCTAATTACACAATGTTGTGCACTCACAATAATAAAACCTCACAATAACACTAGGCCAATTTAGGAGCAAGGGAGGATTTTTAAACAAGAATTGAAGAGTATGGAGACTTGAGAGCTTAAGACTTTGATGTCTTTTTTTGGTGTGTTTATAAAGAGTAAAATCAAGTCGAATTTATAGGAGAGGGAGATAAATATTGGCCGTTAGATCAAATTAAAAATGAAGGGTGGAAATTGAATTTAAATAGAAAAGGAAAGGATTTCAACATTAAGGTTGAATTTTGAAAGATTGGAATTTTTGAGATTTGAGAATAAATCAAGGATTTTAAGAATATGGATTTTGGAAAGAATTCAAATTTGAATGATATGTAATTGATAAATTTTGGATAAATTTGGATTAAGGAAAATGAAAAAATGAAGCTACAAAAATTCAAAAAATGGTTGAAATGCTCCCCAAGATGAGTAGAATTTTTTTTTAAATTTTTTTCCCAATTTTTTTCAGAATTTTTTCGAGCCTTAAAAAGACCAAAAATGGCTAAACTAGCCGTTGGCTGCCACGTGTCGCTCTCTGATTGGCTGCAATAAAAGAAAATCAAAATTAATAATAAATTAATATTATATTCAAAAGTTGACCGTTTGACTTTCTTTATTATTAAAGAAATTCGACTGCCACGTGTCACAATATCATTGGGACACGTCATCGCCACGTCACTGCCATGTCATCGCCACGTCAGCAAAATTTGACCGTTTGAGATGCCACGTCATCTGCCACGTCATAAAAGTTGAGCGTTGACCGTCCTTGTCAGCCGCCACGTCGATGCCACGTCAGCGTAGTGCCACGTGTCACTGCCACGTTGGATTTTCCTCTCCAATCTTCTTTTGCTTATAACTTTCTCGTTTGAACTCCGATTTGAGCGATTCAAGTTGCGTTGGAACCGTCTTTCTGAGCTCTACATTATGAACACTTTAAAACACTAAAATAATTAGTAAATTAAAGTTTGTTATCATCAAAACATATATTATGATTGAAGCTCGTAAAGCTAACAATCTCCCCCTTTTTGATGATGACAAACTACTTAAGAAAAATATTCTCAAAGTAGAATGTGAATAATGATATCGAAAGAATTCAGTCAGTAAACATTGTATTTATTCAAATAACATCAAATATATTTTTCTAAATTCTCCCCCTTTTGTTATCATCAAAAGATAACAATTTAAAGTATAAGCTCCCCTAAAAAGAATAATCATAGGAATAATTAAAGATAAGGCTTCCCCTCAAAATAATAATTGAAAGTTAAAGCTCCCCCTCAAAACAATAATCAAACAAGTAATAACCATAAGTTCATTTAAGCACCCCTAGTAAATGAAGTCAATCAATTTGAACAAAAATAATCAAGACATATTACATATTCAACAATACATCAAAGCACACAATCTCAATTTCACAGAGACAAGAATTTATCTCAATAAATCAACGAACATCTCTATAACAAAGATACACGATCATAATATTTTCACAAAACAAATGAAGCTCCCCCTAAACAAGTGGATCATATGAATATATGGACAAATGAATAAGAACTCCCCCTAAATATATGAGACATAGTAAATATCGCAAATTACGGACAAACAAATATTAATCCATTTAATCACCATTTGAATTTTTCATACCAAATAATTTTTTTAAAAAAAAAGGATAATTCATAATTACTCAAAAATATCACAAATAATTAGTCTACAATTAAGCCCACAAAAATTATCTCATTTTTAAAAGACATTTGCTCCCAAAAAAAATAATCAAACTCCAATAAAAATATTAAGAGAATTTCATGGAGTTTCATAAATCAACATAAAGAATAATTTAAATTCTAATAACCTTTTCAATGACTCAATTAACCATAATGAAAAAGGCATTAATAAAAATGTTCGTAAATCACTTTAGAGACATACCAAATATAGAATTCAATTCAAAGTACTTACTCACACTATCTCATAAAAATCAAGCAATTAGGCGATAGGAGATACCAATTAAAAAAAAAAAACAAGATATATAAAATATTTAAACATTCAAAAATTTCACATCATATACCAATTGATAGGATCTAATTCATAGAATTAAGGCAATATATAAAAAAATCAAATTCATGGAATTTAGGCAAGATACCAAATTTAATTCATACAAATATAATATCAATTTTATATCAAAAAATAAAAAGGCATCTATATGAGAGACAAAGAAAAAAGATAAATCAATACATTTTTCTTCCTAAACTTGAACTAAAAAAAGATATGAATTAATGA
The DNA here is from genome assembly GCA_036850905.1 of Luffa acutangula. Taxonomy (NCBI): domain Eukaryota; kingdom Viridiplantae; phylum Streptophyta; class Magnoliopsida; order Cucurbitales; family Cucurbitaceae; genus Luffa; species Luffa acutangula. The sequence continues at coordinate 32,718,734 of CM072092.1, read as the reverse complement.
AACACCCTCAATAATTATTGCAAGCAAACCAACTTCATTTAAGATCAGATTAAAATTCACATATAAAATGATACACTCCTCAAAGATATGCATTCTCCTAATAAGAAAGCCAATACATATCAAGGAGATAAAAAAAATCATTCAAGAATAATAATTTGCACAAGATAGCCAATTAAAAAAAATCATGATAATTCAATCTATCTTAAACAAATCATAAATATTTTTCATAAAAGAATTTCATTCAAGAAAGTATGCATAAGACATTAAAATTTTTCAATAGAGCAATTTAATCCTCATGATTAGACACAAAAAGAATTCTATCTTTACAAAGCAAATTAATCTCTAGACAATCAATTCATTAAACTTCAATTACAATTCAAACAATTGAGATACCAAAAGATCAAATTTATTTTAGCAAAAATATATTAATTTTATACAATATGCCAAAAATTAACAAGATACTAATATGAAAGACAAAAAGATTCATCAATAACAACCATAATCTCAAAGTAATTTAGTTCATACAAGGAAAATTATCAATAAATGAAATATGTAAACAATTGTTACAATCAAAGCACATTTCATTTAGGAATAAAATAAATTTGAATATACAACTAATAAGGAACATTCTTTTTTTCAAGTACTCCCCCTTATTAAAAGGAATTTAACATCTTTTTTTCATAACACATAATAACTTTTAGGAACTAGATCATCAAAACATAATGCTTTAATTAAGAATATACATTCAAGCTCATAAAGCATTTAAATAATTCAAAATATTTTTAAACTAACAAGCCTTAATACTAATTGTAAGAGTGGAACTCAAACAATAAAGTATAAAGTGAGCTAGTAACAAAAATCTTTCTAAACTTCTTTGACAAATTTATAACAGGAATTAATTCTAATCAAATTTTAATAATCATTTATCAAGCAATAAATAATAAAAAAAATCAAACGATTGAGATGTGTCAATGGTCCACAATTTTAAACATTAAAGATTGAATCATCCAAGATAAACCAAAAATGATATTAACTTTAAGAAAATATAAAGAATCAAAATATCAAGTATATTTCAAAAGGCTCAAATTCAAAAGAATCAATAGTATGTCAAAATAGATTTTCAACAATTTCTTATGACATGTAATTAATTCTATAAATTTAAACATAAAGCAAAGAAGAATATAAAATAAACAAGCAATTTGAAATTAATCCATTTTAATTTAAGGAGCATATAATCATGTGATCCATAAATAAACAATCAATCAAGGTAAATGTCATCAAGTAACATTCTTAATTATCTCATGAACATTTAATATAATAATCAACAAAATTCAATAATCAATCTAAAAACAATTCTTTATACCAATATATAGTAGGTAATTCACAATTCAACAACAACAAATTTTTTAAAAAAAATAAATCAACATTTCAATCATTCAACAAATATAATAGTTTACCTTACTAATAATTCAAGAATATAAAATCCAAACTCAATATGCATATCTCAAGGAATATATTTAACCATCAATAATATATAAGCAAATCATAATTTCAATTCCAAACAATAATATCACAATAAAAATATTTCCATTCAAACAATTCAAAAAACCAATATTCAAATTCAAATGTAATATCATAAAATATCTCTAATTATCTCAAAGGAGCATTAATAGGAGAATGATAAATATATATGTTTCAAAATATATAAAAACATCAATTCAAACAATTCAAGATTTTCAAATTCAAATTCAAAAGAAGATATCATAGCACATTATATCTCACAATTCATTTAAGAAATAAAGTTACCAAATAAGGGTTTTTCCTTTTGAAGCACCAAGAGAGTTTCAATCCTCCATTTGAATTTTGAATAATTTCCTTTTGAAGCTCATCCAATCTTCAAATTTGAATTTTGGCGCACACCTACAAAACAATTTAACAAGTAGTGATCTTTGGTACCCATACTAGTTTGGGTCCATGTAGGTTAGTCTCAATTTTTGGAACCCATTTCTTTTTAGTTCCAATATTACTAGCATTCATTTTTGGCAAATAACAAGTATTAAATTTATGACCAATTTTGCCACATGAATAACAAGTAACATTATGCATAAACTTTTCATTCATATAATGTCTATGCATGTTATTTTTCACATAAGTGTTCCTTTTGTAAGTATTTTGAAATTTTGCTTTATAAGGAACATTTTTCTTTCCATAATGATCAAGATCATTTTTCAATTTATAGCAATTTGGTCTAATATGACCTTTAATACCACAATAATGACATATAAGTACAAATTTTGCATTATGCACAAATCTAGCATTATGAACTAAATTAGACTTAGAATAAGAATGATTTGACACACATTTTGCTACATCATGCTTATGAACAAAATTTGGTACATCATGCTTATGGACATTACCTTTTAGCAAAACATTTGGCAAAGCGTCACTAGGCATAATAGAAGATGTTTTAACAAAAATAGTTTTGAAACTTGATGGAGTAACATTCTCATCAACATAACCAAGACCTCTTTTGTCATTTAACGGTTTACCCATGTCAATAATTTTATCCAAATTTTGTGCACCTATAGTCAATTTCTTAATGGACTCTTTTGCAATTCCAAGCTCTTTATTAGCTAACAATTCTTTTTCTTTAAGCACATGCAAAAGATTATTTTTCTCATGACTATCACATTCAATGAATTTAATCTTGTCAATCAAGGCAAGTTTATCATTCTCTAAAGAAGTATTGCTAGTTTCTAAATCAATAATTTTATTTTTCAAGCTAGCAATTTCATCTTTCAATTCTAATGAAAAAGATTCAATTTTCTCATTCTTGTTTCTCAAATCATTAAATTCAAGTTTCAATTCACAAGATAAAGATTTGAGATCCTCATTCTCTTTCTCAAGAAATTTAATTCTATTAACCTTAGCATTTTTCTCATCACAATCACTATCAACCTCATTATGCAACAAAACATTATTAGTTCCATTTTTCAAACATGCATTTTCATTTATCAAAGATTTATTCTCAATAGACAATGTCTTATATTTCTTTGATAATTTCACATATTTTGAACCAAGTTTTTCCAAATCTTGATGCATACTTTCAAAAGCATCATAAAGTTCATCATAAGTAAGAGATTTGTGATTTACCTCATTTTCGTCACTATCATCACTGGAATCATTATTCGAATGAGCCATCAAGCATACGGAGGATCCATCACATTTTTCTTTTTCTACTCCATAGAACTTTTCTTGATTTTGAGAATTATAATTCTCCTTCACATCAAAGAAGTCATTAGTAGTACAAAGAGAATTTTCAACATTATACATATTATCAAGAAAATTCCAAACATCATATGCATAATTAAAATGTGAAATTTTATCACATATTTTACTATCCAAAGCACAACATATAATATTAATGGCTTGGGCATTAAAAGAGAAAAATTTATCATTCAATTTCAATTTAGATAAATCATGCTCACAAGCATACAAAATATTAAAATCAATAGCAAGCAAAAAAGTTTTCATTCTTTTTCTCCAAACATCATAATTTCTACCATTAAAGAATGGAGGTTTATCAATACATTGACCTTCAAGAAAATCCATAGTTGCCATAGCTCTTAGCAATTAAGCTTTTCAAATAATTTTTGAAAAAGAGAAATTACTTTCAAATACCAATTATTGAAAGAACTCAAACAATGAATGTTAATACAATGAGTTCTTGAAAAATATTTTTAATTAAAAACAAGAGCAACCCGCTCTGATACCAATTGTAGGATCGTATGGCAACACTAGAGGGGGGTGAATAGAGTTGCTTAATAAAATTTAAAATTTTTTGCTGAATTAAAATGAATTGATTTAATTTAAACTAAATAAATTTAATAAGCACTATAAAGCATAAAGTATGCTAGAACTATTTGACAATTTTTCTAGGCAAGCAATCTACTCATAAAAATGAAATAGCGGAAATTAAAAGAGTAGAGAGAAAGAGATAACACCAGGAAATTTTATAGTGGTTCGGAAATCCCTACTCCACTCCCCAAGACTCCTTCTTGGGTATTTTACTGCAACGACTCTCTTACGGGTGAGAACCAAACCGACTCTTTTTCCAGGTTCAAGAGTAAACCTTTACCGATCCTTTTACAGGTTCAGGACCCAACCTATACCGATCTTTTTAAACGGGTTCAAGATCAAACCACTGTGATCCTTTTAACCGGGTTCAGGATCAAACCACTACAAATCCTTTTTCGGGTTCAGGATCAAACCACTCACTCAATTCCCAAGGTGCACCCACACCTTATTACAAGTTCCCAACAATGAGTAGAAGAAGAAAAGAAGCTCACAAAATAAAATACCTCTTGAAGGCTAATTACACAATGTTGTGCACTCACAATAATAAAACCTCACAATAACACTAGGCCAATTTAGGAGCAAGGGAGGATTTTTAAACAAGAATTGAAGAGTATGGAGACTTGAGAGCTTAAGACTTTGATGTCTTTTTTTGGTGTGTTTATAAAGAGTAAAATCAAGTCGAATTTATAGGAGAGGGAGATAAATATTGGCCGTTAGATCAAATTAAAAATGAAGGGTGGAAATTGAATTTAAATAGAAAAGGAAAGGATTTCAACATTAAGGTTGAATTTTGAAAGATTGGAATTTTTGAGATTTGAGAATAAATCAAGGATTTTAAGAATATGGATTTTGGAAAGAATTCAAATTTGAATGATATGTAATTGATAAATTTTGGATAAATTTGGATTAAGGAAAATGAAAAAATGAAGCTACAAAAATTCAAAAAATGGTTGAAATGCTCCCCAAGATGAGTAGAATTTTTTTTGAATTTTTTTCCCAATTTTTTTCAGAATTTTTTCGAGCCTTAAAAAGACCAAAAATGGCTAAACTAGCCGTTGGCTGCCACGTGTCGCTCTCTGATTGGCTGCAATAAAAGAAAATCAAAATTAATAATAAATTAATATTATATTCAAAAGTTGACCGTTTGACTTTCTTTATTATTAAAGAAATTCGACTGCCACGTGTCACAATATCATTGGGACACGTCATCGCCACGTCACTGCCATGTCATCGTCACGTCAGCAAAATTTGACCGTTTGAGATGCCACGTCATCTGCCACGTCATAAAAGTTGAGCGTTGACCGTCCTTGTCAGCCGCCACGTCGGATGCCACGTCAGCGTAGTGCCACGTGTCACTGCCACGTTGGATTTTCCTCTCCAATCTTCTTTTGCTTATAACTTTCTCGTTTGAACTTCGATTTGAGCGATTCAAGTTGCGTTGGAATCGTCTTTCTGAGCTCTACATTATGAACACTTTAAAACACTAAAATAATTAGTAAATTAAAGTTTTTTATCATCAAAACATATATTATGATTGAAGCTCGTAAAGCTAACAATGACAACACAACATGGAATTCACTCCTTCCCGCTTCTAGGAAAAGTAGATGAGTGTTCCCTTAAGTGGTGACTCCAGGCCTTGAACACAGGGATCCCGCCCTCTCACTGGCCCGAGACGGACTTTTTTTTTACTGGTTGGACCATAAACAAGTTGTTCATCAGATGAGCACTGGTACTTAAGGAGACAGATGTAACACAAGGGTAAAACGGTAATTTGACCCAACTGTAGTTACAAACACTCGTGAAGGATTGACTTACCGGTATTGGTCAATATCCGTGGACACAAAAATATTCTACAGTTCGAAGAGTGAAGTTGTCGATCTTTAGTGGAGTGATCCACAATTAATGAATATTGGTTAACTCAATTAATGAGTTTAGTCAGTTAACCTCATATCATTGAAGCTTCGAATCTGTAGGTCCATTAGGTCCCCTTGCTAGTTCGTAAAAAGTAATTGGGAACATTTTAATCTTGAAAGAATTTGAATAGTTCAAATTCATCTTAGGAATCAAGTTAATTGTATGAGATACAATTAATATAATGTATTTAGATACATTATAACATAAAGTTTGATATGAGATTAAACTTTGTTATATTGAGAGAATAATATATTTGAAAGAGTTCAAATATGTAATTAATTAAATATATGATATTTAATTAGTGGATAAATTAATTAATTATTCAATTTAGTTTAATTTAAATGTGATTTAATTAAACTATATATATAATATGGGAGATTAAATTAGAATATGATTCTAATATGCAATTAATTAAATATGTGATATTTAATTAATCACAAAAGTTAATCAATTTTGGATTAATTAATTGTTTAATTTAATTTAGTTAAATGTAATTTAATTTAGTTAAATGTGTTTTTATTAAATTAATAGCTATAGATTAATTTTAATATGAATATGAATTGGATTTATATTAAAACTATAGGCTATAAGAGAGATGCATATTTGAATAGGATTCAAATGTTAGATTAATTAAATATGTGATATTTAATTGACCTAAGAATGAATTAATTGTGTAGTTTAATTAATCTAATTAAATGTGATTTAATCAAGTTTAATTAAAATTATAGCTTAAGGGATGAATACGCATTTAGATGTGATTTATATGCATATGTTATTAAATATAAGATATTTAATAAGCCTAATTAATTAATATGATTAATTTATTTAATTAAATAAAATTTAATTTTAATTACGTTTATTTAATTAATTAAATAAAATATTAATAACCATCAGTTGGTTAAACTCTTTTTCTGTCTCACTTAATCTAACGCAGGAGGGGTCATAGGATGTAAGATTCATTTTTTGGCTCCGTCTACAGAATACCCTCTTGCTCCCTCACTCTCATTCTCTCTCAAGCCTTGAACACAAAAGACTTCTATGTTTTCTCCTCCCAAATTCAAGAGGTCATGGAGTCCCACTACTCCGTTCCTAACCTCAGAGAATAGTGGGGCCTCGTGGTGGTGTTCGTGGTTGATGAACGTTCGAGAAAGTGTTCTTGAATTCAAAGACGTCAACGACGGTATGTGATTCTCGTTCATAGTTAGATATAGATCTAATTAATTGCTTAGCCTAGATAATTCTGAATCGTTCTGAATTTTTCCAATGTATGGGTATTTTGTATAAATTAAATTAACTGCAAATCGGTCCAATTGCGCTTCCGCTTTACGAAATTGGGAATTCCAATCCTTCACAAGTACCGTTTTTGTGACTCATCAATGACTCCCCACTCTATAAAAGGCCACAAACTGAAGGCAAACACAAGCATAACTCACTCGTAGAAGATGGTGGTGACAGAACTCAAGTTCACGCCCACGAGTTATGATGCCCGCAGTCTTTGCTAGAAGATCAAATTCTAACCTTAGTTAGACATCAAACCTTCATGTTTATAGAGATTTCACCCTATTTCCATATTGTATAAGGAGAGTAAAGTGTCGTGAGAACTCTAGAGGGATTGGATAAAGAGAAAAAAAAAAAACTCTAATCTTAGCTACTGCACATTATTTTCCAGCATTCATTTCTTTTCATTATTTCTTGTATCTACCACTTATTATTCAATGAAAAGCTATTTGTTTACACTTTTATCCATCATGAGTAGCGAAATTCCATTAAGGGTTTCAGTTTAGTGAATTCCCTTGTGGATGCAATGACTTGAAAGTATACTTGTTTGCTTATGATTTATTTATGCATGTCAATCCTTTATTGATTGTCATTCTATCTTGTTAAGTTTAACTTGATCACTTACTTAGCATGCAATGTGAGTTCGGTACCGAGAGGGTCGAATAATATCGGTGTTCATAAAGGTGATATAGGAGAAAAGCCTCGAAAGAGGGTATTCGCTGTTATAGGGGATGATCGCTTATAACAACTATAGGGTTATAGGTTGCATTCGTGAATCATCTATGTCAGAGTCGAGTCACAGAAATGTGCATCACAGTACTCGTTTAGCCTTCTAACAGTTCTTGGGAGTAAGGCCGAATAAGAGTTAAACCTGCCCCAATGCATAAATAGACTTAGGTTAAACAAGCTATTAATAGAGTTATTCACACTTGAGTTGAAGCTTTACTGAATTCCTTGTTTTTATTATTTCTTACTTATTCTTTATTACTTGTTATGTTATTTTCATTATTTTCCAAAACTCCTGTAACGTCGACAATCCAAGGTAAAACTCAATTTCTCTAATTATGAGTTTAATTGAGCTTAATTTGAGGATTTTAGTGGAAGATATGATTTATATGATTGGGTCTTTGGCTGACTGGCAGTTATGTAATTTTTATGGATGTGGAGCCAAGCTAAAACCCTACAACTTTAAGTTAAATTGGTGCACACAGCTCTAGACGCTTCAGCAAGCCATCTAAGATCTTCTTCTCCATCTTCACGTTTGGGTAGCCCTTTTAGTGAGTTTGAGTTGTTTCCTTCTTCTGTTCAGCGTGCTTCTCGTCGTCGGCAGCCTTCTCCTTCAGCGGTCTTCTTCTCCGACAACAGCAAGCGGTGTTGGTGGCATCTCTGTACAGTCCGTCAGCGTCATCGACAATCGTGGTTTTAGGTGGGTCGGTGCTCGGCTTCTTTCGATATTCTTCCTTTTCCGCGGGTTTTTCTCTCAACTTTTGTTCCTCTCAACCGTCAGTTGGTCTGCAGGCTCAGATTGATGGTGCTTTCAGTGAGTTTTAGGAGTTGCAGCGGTTGTTTTCGTGGGATTCCAGTTGCTGTGTTATTTAGGTGTTGAGTGCTATCCGCAAGCGCATGGGTCACAAGTAATATAGAATGATAGGTATTACCGAGTATCGAATCCAAAGGGAATTTGAATTAAGTCCATTAATTATCAAGAACTATCATGCTCAATTTTATTTAAAATTTCAACTCAAATGAACAAGTGAAAATTAAAGAAACTAACAAGCAAAAAAGAAACATGCAAATAAATTGAAATTACCTATCAAGGGGACTCAACCTAGGGTGTTAATTAGCCTTTTGGATTTGTAGCTCAATTAAATGGATGCATGCAATTACTAGTCTTCAATTTCATAAATCTAAAAGTAATTTAAGTGGATTTCTCTTTCAAGATCCTCCACATCTCATACTAACATAACTAATTTATGTGTTCATTTCCTTAGTTAATTATAGTATGGCATTAAGCAACTTCATCATAAATTTCTAGCAATTCTTTTTCACTTTCGTATTCCAAACAATTGTTAGCCATGCAATTGGGATCTAATCTAACTTCTTTCTGTCGGAGCAACAAATCAATGAATCCGTGATCAAGGGATTAAAAGCATTAAGCACAAATTGCATAGATGAAATATGAAGAAATTCATTACAATATCCAAATAATAAAGCTACATAATCCAATTAGCTAAATTAACGACCCTAGGTCTCAAGATCTACTCACAAATGGGAATAATTTCGGTCCAATAATTTTGATCCATGGTCCTAACTCAATTATAATATAAAATTACAGAGATATCAAGAAGAAACAACCGTTGTGTGCTGATCCAAAGCTCCCCGTCATGATCATCTTGAGTCTTGAGCCTTGGAATCCCGATCAATTTCACATTTCTTCTCTCATTTCCACTCATTTTTTACTCTCTATTGAGCTAGGGGAGAACCCCCCAGATTTGGATGCCTTTCACCAATGAGAAGTGGCCAATTTGTAGAGAAAGAATTGAAGGTGCCTTGCTGCCCACGTCGAATAGCGTCGCGACGCTGTGATGTCATTTTCATGTCGCCTAATCCAATCAGCGTCGAGAGGCTCTAAGCACAACGTCTCAACGCTGATCCTTCTAGAAGCCTCTTTGGACGCTAGCTTGGCCTTTACTTCTTCATTCCTTTAGGCTTTTGGGCCTCTTCTTTAAATACATTCTTTTGTTTTCTTCATTTATGGTCCAAAGCCTCTAATTTGATCCCAATTTGAGCAAAATTCCCGATTTTGCTTCACAAGCTCGGTTTTCTACTATTTCAACATAAAAAGACATTAAAGCTCACAATTAACGCACAAAACTAGCCAAAATAACTAGGAAATAGATAGCATAATTGTATGCTATCAAATACCCCCAAACTTTGAGTTTTGCTAGTTCCGAGCAAAATAAAGTTATGTAAATGAATCATAAATTGCATATCAATTACTCTACCCTCAATGTTTCTAGCCATGAATTTAAGTCATTGAAACAAATAAGCAAGTATGATCCACCATCAAGAAATTTAAATTAAATCCTAGCATCCCTTGCGAAAACAATTCATCATTTGCCATATCAAAATTTTTACTAGTCCGGAATACTTTATACACTCATCCATTCATCTTCCCCCTACACTGGCCCTAAAGCTCGCTTTTTAGCCATCTCGCTTATCTAGCAAGCACTATTTCACTGAGGTGCCCATACATCATGGGGCGTCCTCCAAACTTGCATTTTTCTGAAGGCACTAGCTTTCACACAATTGCTGCCGGGAGCCATATCCCGAATTTTATCCTTGGATGGCCTAACTGATCACAACAGATGTAACTCTTTTTGCCTTAGACTTTTAAGCATATTGCAAGTTGAAATAATGATTTTCTTTTCAAACAAATAGCTTTTTTTTCTTTTTTTTTTTATTGGGGGGGGGGGGGGGAAATCAAAGCATATCTTTTCCCAAAGCTCAATATTACTAACTATTATGCAAGAAAGCCATCTAGACAAACTTTACGCCTATCGGAGTGACAACGAACTTCAAAAGCATATAAATTTCATCTAGGCTTTCAAAATCATAATAAAACAACGAAATCTTCATAATTGTAAGGGATTCCAAGAAAAAAAATTAAATTTTCTTGAATTTAGACATGTTTTTGAATTTGCAACAATAAGGGTGAATCATGGCTTAAAGCAAATCATCAGACGTCATCATCATCAACATTCATTTAATCATGATAAGCATTACCAACGCAAAACCGAGACAGAGCAGACCTCCCCCCCCCCCCCAACTTAAAATATACATTGTCCCCAATGTATTGACAATTAATCAAATAAAGAGAGATCGATACTGCCCTGAAAATGCGAGGGAATCCGAATCGTTCTAAATTTTCGACCAGAGAGAGATTGAGAAGCTAGGCATGAATTCACGAGCTTCTTGCACAATGATCGATCATACAGGAGTATAAGGATCAACACACAATAACTAAGATAAAAACTACAAAAACATTAAAAACTTGGGTTGCTTTCCAAGAAGCGCTTGTTTAAAAGCCTGAGCTAGACGGGGATTGGTCATCCAGGATCAGACAAAATAATTTTTTCAACTTTCCGCTCTTCGAATCCACAATAGTGCTTCACACGTTGAGCATTGACTTTAAAGGTTAAACCACTACTAACCATCAACTCTATTGAACCATAAGGAGACACTTCCTTGACTATGAATGGGCCTGACCACCTTGACTCAATTTTCCATCTACGCGTTCTTTCTTTATAAAGCTTAGCGTTCTCATAAGTCTGGCTTTTGAATTCTTCTAGCTCATTGAGTTGCAAAAGTCGATGTTCTTTAGCCTTCTGCACGTCAAGGTTTAATTTCTTGATAGGCTAGTATGCTTTGTGTTCGAGTTCCACAGGCAGATGACAGGCCTTACCGTACACCAATCGATACGAGGAAGTATCGATCAGAATTTTGAAAGCCGTCCGATAGGCCCACAAAGCATCGTCCAACTTGTATGCCCAATCTTTTCTGTTGATGCGAACTGTCTTCTCCAAGATTTGCTTAATCTCCCTGTTAGAAATATCAGCTTGGGCGTTAGTTTGGGGATGATAAGCTAAAGAAGTTTTATGCTTGACACCATATTTTTTAAGCGTTGCTTCAAAAAAGTTATTGCAAAAATGAGACCCTTCATCACTAATTATAGCTCGTGGTGTGCCAAATCTCGAGAAAATATTTTTATGCAAAAAACGCAACACAACTCGTGCATCATTCGTCTTAGTAGCTATCGCCTCTACCATTTAGACACATAATTGATAAGTCCAATTTATTATACACTTAGAATCTCCCAATTTGCTTATCTTAGTTGAATTCCTTGCGAAAAATGTTTTAAAATGAGTATAATATGTCTATAGGTCCTCGTTGGAGCTTTGGAAGTGATTCGGTCCTCGTCGAGACGCTGCAACCCAGGCGTCGGGACGCTGCTCAAATAAGGAAAAGAAGTGGGTGTGAAGTTGAGGCAAGAGTGTCGCGACGCTCTCACCATAGCGTCGTGACGCTATGTGATCCGCAAAATAATTTCCCTTATCAGCAGGCCTAGCGTCGCGACGCTAGGCAATTTTCCAGAATCGATTTTTTCCAATTTTGGCCAGAATTTTTCCTTGTTTGAAGATCCAATTCAGCACCATTCTACCACGAATTGAAGGCCAAGAAACTCTATAAATAGAGGCCTTTGGTGTAGGTTTAGAATCATCCCTCCACACAATTCACTACACTTTGTAGTCCATCTCTCTCCCCTTTTTCAACCATTCTTCTTAGTTTTAGTTTTTATTTCTTTCTTTGATGTATTCCATGAAGAATCAAGCTTTCTCTTTCTCCATGAGAGGCTAAGTTCTTCATTCATGTAACCGGGGTGTCAAGAGTAAGTTCATATTCTTTTAATGAAATTTCTTGTTTGAATTATCAAAGCATGTTTATGTGATTTTAGTTCTTTTTCTATAAGTTTAGATTGTGGTAGGAAAGATTGACAACCTTGATCGTGCCCTCTCTAAATTTACTTGCTAAATCTTAGTAGCATATAGGTTAACGTTATGTTTATATGTGCGTCCCTAGAACTAAATGATTTAATTAATTGTAATTGTGGTTTGTTGCCCGCTGCATGTGAATTAACTCAGCTAGATCCCATTGCGATTTAGGTTAATTAATAGGCCAATTAATTAGTTTAAACTAGAATCAAACTTAGCATTTGCATGTTTGTGATAGTGGATCATGATTCTCGGTTTGTTGCCGGAATATGCCAGGCTTAAACTTGTTTTGACTTATTAGTGAAATTGATGATTTAATTGAATTGAACTTACCATGACTAACCCGGTTGCATGATCTTTAAGGTATTGATTTCTTTCCTAAATTTGATTCTCTTACTTTCCTCTTTTGTTATTTTCCATGTTTGGTTTTCTTTCCTTGTTAACTTTCTTTCCATATATAAAAACCCCCATTTTTGGTTACCTAAAACAATTAAGGAATTAAAGATTTGTTTGCATAGACTCCCTGTGATCTGATAGCGAGCATAACTATCTATTTTTCACTGATTAATTAAGTTAGTCTTTTACAATTATTTGCCCAAATTTTTGCATTTTTATGTTTTATTTGTAGGAAGTATGTGTTTGAAGCTTAATTCAGCAATTGGAGTCAAATGAAGTTCCATCCTATATATATATATATATATATATATAAAAAAAAAAAAAAAAAAAAAACACTTTTCGTCCCTGAGGTTTGGGTTAAGTGACATTTTGGTCCCTGAGTTTTCAAACTCAACAAAAATACCCCTAAGGTTTGAGATAAGGAGCAATTTGGTCCTTGCCATCCATTTTACTGTTAAATCTAACGGAGGGCTGACGTGGCACGATTATTTTAATTTAAAAATTAATTTTTAATTTTTTTAAATAAAAATATATTAAAATAATAATAAAATATTATTATTTTATTATTTATTTTTATTTTCCCTCCATCTCTCTTATTCTTCTTTCTTCTCCAACCTCAACTTCATCTTCAACCTTATCTTCTTCTTCAACATGAGACTTCTTTTTTTTTTTTCCTTCTCTCATCTTTTCTTCTTCTTTTTCTCACTTTCTATCATTTTTTTTATAAATGGTTGCCGGAGAGAACCGAAGGAGGGAGGCAGGCATAATTTTGACTAGAGACCTTTGGTGGGAGCTAAAGCAAGGCCAAGGAGCGGGAATCAAGCGAGAAGATGTGGAGATCGTGACGGGGACGTGCCGGTTTCGACGGATTTGAGTTTTCCTTTCTCTTTCCCTTACCTCTTGTAGTTTTTATGGCTTTTCTTTCAATTAGTGTTTGTAGTTTAAAGACTATGAATAGCTAGTTGTTTGTCTTAGGGTTTGATGTAATTGTTTAAGTTGTTGGATTGATTTTAGGTATGAATGTGTTGTTATTTTATTCATGCAATTTTGTTTAATGCTTTCAATTACTTGATCACTAATTGAATGATTTAAGTGTTGAATCTAACTCGGGAGAGGGGATTTGCCCTATGACTTACCTTGTTTAATTGCATGACTAGAGTAGAAATTCTAAGTTTGTGACGGGATTTGGAATTACTTTAGAAGTATAACAAGGACCAATCGAAATAATGCATTGCATGTTAATGAACTTAGATAGGGATATCAAGTTAGTTATATGAATGGGAATCAATTATACTCGGGAGAGGTAATCGTGATAAAAGTTTCCTTGGCTTGTAGAATAATTGCACGGTCAATTCATTCCTATTAATCAATCCTCAATCTTAATCAATGAAATCAATTCCCTAAGAGTCTTTCCATTTGAGTCTCCACCATTTTATTTTTATGTTTTTAGTCTTTATTTTTATCTTTATCATTGAGTTTTCCTCCCTAAACAAAATTGAACAAAAGTATTCGCGGTACTTAATTTGCTAGAAAATCAATCCAGAGGATGACACTCATTTTACACGAAAACACTATATTATTACTTGACTCGTACACTTGCGGTTAGCAAATTGCACATCATGATCGACCCCGACCGCTACTGCTACAAGTTAGCTTTAGAGATTGAGGATTGTAAATTTATTTGATAAGAGACCTCGACAATCTCTTCCATCAATAATCAACAGCAACAAGAATATACAAGTATCCATTGGAAGAGGAAAAAGGGCCCATACAATCTATGCCCCACACATCAAAAATCTCAACTTCAAGGATAGGGGTTAGGGGCATTTCATGGCGTTTAGAAATGTTACCTGTCCTCTGACATCTATTGCATGTTTTCACAAAGGTATAACAATCTTTAAACAAAGTAGGCCAATAAAAACCAGATTGAAATACCTTTGTTGTAGTACGAGTTGTTCCAAAGTGACCACCATACGGAGAGGCATGACAATCATGTAAAATCTTACCTGCTTCCTCTGCTGAAATGCACCTTCAAATAATTTGATCAGCACATACCTTGAAGAGAAAATGGTCATTCTACAGGTAGGACTTCGCATCATGTAAGAATTTCTTTCTTTTCTGAGCATTTAAGTCAGGTGGCAGTTCTCCTCCTGCAAGAAAATTCACAAAGTCATCATGTAACGCCCCGCGTTTCGAAATCGAACCCTTTCGGGATTTGTTGAGCGTTTTATTCTAATTTGAAAAAAATAGAATTTAAGCTTAACCTTGGGTCATTAAATTAAATTTCATAATTTAGGACAAAGATATTTTAAAATTTAATCTTTAATTTCCTAAAATTTGGAGGCTTAATATTCGATATTTATTTTAAATATCAAAAGGTCCAAATCCCAAATTAATTGGTTTATTTTCTTTCCAAAATCTGATAGGAGTTAAGTTTGGGATTGTAAATAAAATCCTAGACAAAATCTAATTCCTAATTAAAATGAGTTTTCCTTTCTTAAGGTTTATTGAAAAGAAAAGAAAAGCTAGAAAAAAAATTAAAGAAAAAGCCCTAATATCATATCTTTCTCTCTTTCCCCTTCATCTTGGTGTTGTGGTTGCCCCCCCCTTCTGTGTTTTCAATCCCGTCGGCCAGCACCCACGCGCCACCACTGCCTTGTTGTGCCTCGTCGGAAACCCGTCACCCTCATCCCTCTCTCGCTCAGGTTCTTCTACCGGAAGCAAGACTCGTGTTGCAGTCAAGTCCTTCCATCTCTCGCACGCGCAGTAAATCCATGTGTCTTCTCCTTTGCTCATCTCGTGTCATTCACTCAAGCAGCAAGGTCATGCGCTCTCTTCCCTCGCGTGCGTCTCCCTCTCTTATGTGTTTGTCGACCAACCACCAGCGAACCCACAGCTTAGGTGTTCTTCTTCGCGTTTTCAGCCAGAACCATTAGTAAGAGGTCGAATCTTCCTTGTTCCCACGTTTTGGGCTCGTTCAAGTTGGTTTAAGGTCCGTTCCGACGTGTTCAAGCCCTCTTGGTAAGTTTTCAACGTTGCCCATGAAGGGAATAAAAGTGCCCACGCAGCGGAAGTGCATCGATTGGACCTTACGCCGTATATTAATTAACATTAAAATACCGTTACGCAAACTCAAACAAACTTTAAACAACCTTTAAAGCTGCTGTAAAATCGGTTTAAACATGCTGAAAAATAAATCTAAATTTATTTTCATGCTTTTCTAAAGAAAAGAGGAAGAACCGTTACAAACCTCCGTTGTAGACTTGACTGTTCTTCGCCAACGATGCTCCAACGATCAAAACGCAGCAGCCGTCTTTGGTTTTTCTTCGCTGGAAATTTCTTCTTTGAATGACACAATCACCACAGAGGTTACACTGGTATGTCTCTGAGTCTAGGAGGCAAAAGACTTGTGGGAGTCTTTCTCTAAGAGGGAGGCTAGAGAGAATTCTAGGTCTTGTCTTTCAAGAGTGTCAAGTGTCATGACCAATTAGGTCTAGTGTTCTATTTATAGAAGAGAGGCCATGAATAAAATATTCAATTAAATAAATCTTTTTCAAAATTGATTCAATCTTATTCCTTAATTAATCAATCATGATCAATCAATTCCATAATTGATTAATCTTTTCCACAAATGACTAATTACTTCCATAAGTGATTAGATCATTTCCATAAATGATTAATCACTTCCTTAAGTGATTAATTATTTCCATAATTGATTAATTCCCGGTTAATGAATTCTTTAATTAATTAACCACCAATTAAATATCACATATTTAATTCCCGGCCTAGAATTAATTAATTTGCCCAAACAAATTTTAGGCCTTAAATTAATTAATTCATTATTTTGAACTCTTTCAAACTTCCATAAATTTATATTTGAACTTTTAAAATATTAATTTCTCTCATAATAATATATCAATATATATTATATTTGTTTCCCTTAATAAATTGAACATTTTCAATTTACTATTATTACTTAGTTGCCTCAAATTACTTTACGAGCTACCAGTGGGACCTAATGGACCTGCAGATCAGAAGCTCCAACGATGTGAGATTAATTGGTCAAACTCATTAACCACATTAATCAATATTCGTTAACTGTGTGTACATTCCACTATAGACTCACAGTTGCACTCTTCTCACTACAGACATATTTTCTGTGTCCACGGATCTAGACCAATATCGACTAGTTAGTCCTTCACGAGTGTCTGTAACACCAGCTGGGTCAAATTACCGTTTTACCCCTGGGTTACCTCTATTTGCTTAAGTACCAATTCTCCTCTAATGAACAACCTGTTTGTTGTCCAACCATCAAACAGAAAACCCTCTCGTGCCATTGAGAGGGTAGGGCCCTTTGTTCAAGACTCGGAGTAACTACTTAAGGGAACACTCATCTGCTTCCCTAAAGTCGGGAATGAGTGAATTACATCTTGTACGATTATGTTCCCAGCTCCCCATTCGGTCTTGTCCCCAAAGTGGTAGGCTTATTGAGTCGGTGTATTGGCCACTCTTACCCGTACAAATCAAAGGACAATCTCTCATGAGCAGGAGTCCATAATCAACTCAGGATTAAGACTAAGTTGTCTAGGTCGTCCTAGTGAAATAGAAAACCAACTAGTTAACGGTGTTATAACCAGTGGTTACTATTTCGCGGTCCGATCTTATGCAAACTCATTGCATAGGATACCCCCACTCGCATGTCTCCTACACGAACACGTTGGATCGCAGCGTTTGTATCAAATACAAAGTGGGTCGTATCCATAGTGTCACCAGGATAAGGCACCCAGTCTTATCCCTATACTGTAGATCCTTTAGGCTGTTTCTTGAACAATGATCCCATATGTCGCTACATATTGTTCAAGACTCATATTACTGTTGGGTTTTATGTCCTAAAACTCGTAGATAGTGAATGATTAACGAATTATACACTTGTATCAATAAAGTGTTATTGAGGTTTATGCAATAAAGTGTTATTGTCATATTAAGTCTAGAATTGCACAATATGACCCAAATCCAATAAACTAAGATCCAAGGTTGTTTACATGAGACTTGGACTAGTATGTGGGGACATACGGGGATCAGTGTTCAAGTAACAACCTAAAAGGTCTATAGTACAAGGATAAGGTTGGGTACCTTATCCTTGTAACACTATGTGATACAGCCTGTTTTGTATTCGATACAGACGTATTGATTCAAGGCGTCCATGTAGGAGACATGCGAGCGGGGGTATCCTATGCAATGAGTTTGCGTAAGACCGGACCACGAAATAGTAAACCACTAGATGTAACACCGTTAACTAGTTAGGTTATTATTTCAATAGGATGACCTAGGTAACTCCATCTCAATCCTGAGTGTGTCATGAACTCCTTCTCACGAGGGATTGTCCTTTGATTAGTACGGGTGAGAGTGACCAGTACGCCGACTCAATAAGCCTACCATCTTGGGGACAAGACTGAGTGGGGGGTGTTGGGTTTTATGCCCTAAAACTCGTAGATAGTAAATGTATATTTGATCGAACATTAATAAAGTGATGTATTATTCAATGTTTGTATTATATCTTGTCTTATTAACCCTAATCCAATAAACTAAACATCCAAGGCTAATAGAATGAGGCTTGAACTAGTATGTAGGGACATACGGGGATCAATGTTCAAGTTTTAGCCTAAAGGGTCTGTAGTATAGGGATAAGGCTGGGTACCTTATCCTGGTGACACTATGGATACGGCCCGCTTTGTATATTGATACAAACGTACTGATCAAACGCGTTCATGTGGTTGACATGCGAGTGGGGGTATTCTGTGCAATGAGTTTGCACAAAGACCGGACCGCGAAATAGTTAACCACTAACTGTAACACCGTTAGTTAGCTTGGTTTCTATTTCACGAGGATGACCTAGGCAACTTGGCCTTAATCCTGAGTGGATTAGGGACTCCTGTCCATGAGGGCTTGTCCTTTGATTTGTACGGGTGAGAGTGGCCTGTTCGCCGACTCAATAAGCCTACCATTTTAGGGACAAGACCGAGTGGGGAGCTGGGAACGTAGTCTTGCAAGATGAAATTCACTCCTTCCCGAGATTAGGGTAAGTAGAGGTGTGTTCCCTTAAGTGGTGTCTCCGGGTCTTGAACAATGGGCCCTACCCTCTTTATGGCACGAGAGGGATTTCTGTTTGCTGGTTGGACCACAAACAGGTTGTTCATTAGAGGAGCACTAGTACTTAAGGACCAAGAGGTAGCCCAGGGGTAAAACGGTAATTTGACCTAGCTGGGGTACGAACACACGTGAAGGGCTAACTTGCTGTTGACGGTCGATATCCGTGGACATAGAAATATATCTGCAGTGAGAAGAGTGCAGCTATGGTTCTATAGTGGAGTGAACCACAGTTAACGAACATTGATTAATTTGGTTAATGAGTTTAGCCAATTAATCTCACATCGTTGGAGCTTCTGATCTGTAGGTCCATTAGGTCCCACCGGTAGCTCTATAAGGGCGTTGAGGTAAATTTCTAAGGGAGAATTGAATATTCGAAGAGGTTTGAATAGTAAAATAAAATATGAATTTGATTCATATTATAAAACTATAGGTTATAATTAATGCACATTAGATGTACATTAATACTATAGTTTATTTTTGAGAGGAATATAATTAAATATGAGATATTTAATTATGATATTAATTAATTATTGTTTTAATTCAATTCAATTAAATTTGATTTAATTTAATTAGATTAAAACTTTAGGTTATGTGGGAATGTTATGTAAATATATGATTTACATTAATTATAATAATTAGTTAGTTTAATTGTTAAATTAATTATATTATTATAAATTGGTTAATAATTTAGAATTATTAATTAATTTATTTATCAGTTAGTTGAACTGATAAGTGTGTACGTGTGAAGGGGAGTTAAATTAGGGAGTGGGAAGTTTTATCGGTAGAATAACCACTCCCCAATATAATCCCATTTGGTGAGTTGGTTACGCAACTTTTTTTTTCCAGTCCACACACGCCATTCTCTCTCTCTCACTCTCCAGATCTCTCTGCAATTTCTCTCAAGAATACAGAGAAGAAAAATTCTCCTAACCCTTAGAAAATTTCGCTCCCACAAGCACTTTTCGCACATCCTTCAAGAGAATACCGGTGCAACCATTTTGGTGGTGTTCGTGACTAATTTCCAGCGAAGAAAAGGGGTTTTTGCTGCTGTTTTTGGGTGGAGAACCAAGGGATTTTGGTGATACGTGTCAAGAACCTCTTCAAAGGTATAGTGTTCTTGATCTTGGATCAATAGGATCCAATTTAGATTAGATCTAAATTAAGAACTAGCATGTTTTATAATTAAAATTCAGTAGTTTTATTTTGATTTTACTGCTGTATTTTATTTGCCAAACGTATTGGTATTTTATTCCGAATTAAATACTGAGTAAAGGTTCTGTAAGTTTTCGCTGCGCAAGGGCTTTTATCCCTGCAGGGGGCTGGGGACATGACAATACAAGATGGAATTCACTCCTTCCCCTATTGGGGCAAGTAGATGTGTGTTCCCTTAAGGGCTGATTCCGGGGCTTGAACAAAGGCGCGTCGTCCTCTCTTGGCCCGAGAGGAACTCTTGTTTAGAGGTTGGACCCTAAACAAATTGTTCATTAGAGGGATCAGTGGTACTTAAGGATCCAGAGGTAACCCAGGGGTAAAACGGTAATTTGACCCAGCTGGTGTTACGAACACACGTGAAGGATTGACTTACTGCATTGGTCGATATCCGTGGACACAGAAATATTCTACAGTGAGAAGAGTGCAGCTGTGGGTCTTTAGTGGAGTGACCCACAGTTAACGAATGTTGATTGTTTCGGTTAATGAGTTTAGCTGATCAATCTCGTATCGTTGGAGCTTCTGATCTGTAGGTCCATTAGGTCCACCTACTAGCTCATAACGGGTTCTGAGATAATATAGTCTTGATTATTAAATGGAATATAAGTTAATTGTATTTTGATACAATTAATATAATGTATGGAGATACATTATAGTATAAGTTTAATTAATGAATTAAACTTTATAATAAAATTAATTTTGGATATGATTCAAAATTAATTAATGAGAGAATTATTAATTTAATTAAATATGTGATATTTAATTAATTCATGAATTAATTAATTGGGAAATTAATTAATTTAATTTTAATTTGGTTAAATGTGATTTAATCAAATTAAAACTATAGTTTACATTGATGTACATTTTGATGCACATTAAAACTATAGGTTAAATGAGAGAAATTAAATTGAATATGATTCAATTATAAAATTAATTAAATATTTGATATTTAATTAATGTGGGATCGATTAATTTAGAATTAATTGAATGACCAATTTAATTTAATTGAATATGATTCAAATTGAATTAAAAACTATATATTATAATTCATTTAATTTAATTAAATTAATTATAATTAATTAATTAATTAAATATTTATTATTTAATTAGTTAATGGTCGAGATCGTTTTGATTAAGATCTAACGGTCTAGATCTAGTAGGGAGATAACTCCCTCCCCACTTATCGTTGAGGGGAGAGGGAGTTCCCCAACGAAGGTTCACTCTCTCATTTTTTACGTGAGAACACAGAAAAGCTTTGGGATTTTTCTCTTTAATTTTCTCTAAAAACACAGCAAGAACCTTGCTGAAAATTCCCTTCCAAGACTGAATTTGGGTTCCCACAAGCCATATCTCAGCGACCCAAGAGAATAGCGGGTGATTCGAGTGGTGGTGTCCGTTGGAAGTCCCAAGAACGAGATCCTTGGAGCATTGTGCAGTGTTCTTCAATTCCATGTAAGTTCTTCTTAGATCTAAAATGGTTTTAGATTTTATTATTTTTTAACATGCTTAATCTTTGATTAATTTAGAAATTGTTTCTATATTTGATTTGCCAACCTAGAGGTTTTTCTAAAATTGAAATTAAAAACGAGGTTGTTCTTGATTGCTTCCGCTGCCAAAAGGAATTTTAATCCTTCAATTGGTATCAGAGCCATCTCGTTAATTAAATTCGATTTATGAAAATTGCGTTGGTTTTTGGTGGGATTGCATTGTGAATGTGGTTTGCTGAAAAATTGTTTTGGTTATATTTGGCCTTAGATTTACTGTGTTTTGATTTGATCAAAATTGTAAAGGCCCCTGCATTTTTGGGCAATTAAATCAGTAAATCGAGTCTTGTAAAGTCCGTGTCTAGATTAGGATTCATTTTGATGAAGATCGGGATGAATTTGGGCGAAAAATCGATTGGAATCGGTGCTGGAATCGAAGAACAGTGGCTGTCCAGAGGCGTAGCGTCGCGACCCTGCTCAACGGAGTCGCGACGCTGAAAAACGCAGGCTGGAAAAAATCGGGACAGCGTCGAGACGCCATGTCTACAGCTTAGATTTATTTTCATTAGTATTAATATAATAGTTATATTATGAATGGAAATAAATTTCAATGCTTGATTTTCATGTATAATTTTAATATAAAGTGTTATATTAATTTAATGAAAATGGAATAGCATTGAGCATGACATTAATTAGATTAATATAAGAGTTATATTATATTAATGTCTAATTTCATGTGATTTAATTTCGTTGATGATTAATTAATATAATCGATAATAATTAAATGAAATTGAAATTGCATGAAGCATGACACCACTTTAGATTAATATAATCGTTATATTGATTTTATTGGCGTCATGAACGTTATGGTGTTTAATAACTAGAATTTGATTGTTATTTTTCCCAACACCATAGAAGCATGTTATAGGGCTAATTATTAAAATTTTATAATAGTTATAAAATTGATTAGAAATCGTCAACCTATAACAAAGATTTGCATGCAAACATAGGACCTTAGGTTAAATTGAATTAATTTTAAATTGTTTAAAATTAATTAGACCTAAGCTCATTTTAATTCTAATAGGATTAGAATTATTTTCTTACTTAGGATTAAAATAGTTTTAATGCACTAAGTAGGAAAAACATTACTATGGTTATAAGGGAACTCTCCCGATGAAGTTCTGTCTAGGCTGGGGGTACTTAAGTTGACGGTTACGGAACACCTCCTACCTGGGAACTGACCCGGAACCTGAGTTGAATTAATCGTAGTTTAATGTTAACATGCAATGTCACTAGGTAATTAATGGGTTTAATTCACCTAGACATTAGAGTAAAGTCCTATTTATAAGAGTTATAATAGACATAGACTTAGATAGATTGACTTAGTCGGGTTTATCTAAGTTTAATAACCCTAAAATACAGTAGGTTACTTTAGTGGGAGGAAAATTACAAAACTAGATTTAAATCGAGTTTTGCTCCTACGTCCCTGTATAGTTCACACCGTGAGATCCATGCTCGGCTTCGTGTCGTCGTAGAGCGGCCTCCCTTCGGAAAGTGTTTGCATGGGTCAATACCAAGGTGAATGGGGAAAGTGACTATAGTAAGTGGGAGCGGGACACGTGTCAACGTATCCTTCGGTCTCCACCCCTAGGTCACAACGTGAGATTCCTATGATCCGCCTGCGTGTCGTCTTGGAGCGACCATCCCTTCGGAGGGCCTGATCATAGGATTCGGAACACCGTGAACTCCTGAATAGGATAGGATCGCTTAGGCTAATTACCAACAGTTGTCTTTCCTAACGGTAGCCTGTTGGTACGTGCCTCTGAGATCTGAAAGTGGGAGGGTCACACTTACGGGGATGAGTTAAATGTGTTAACTAATCCTTGACCGAACAACGGTAACTAAAGGCTAACGGAATATGAGTTATTCTGGTGTTAGAATTTGGTTGAGATTGTCTCAATTCAGAGGAGGAGTAGCTGACCACCCTTCGGTGGCTGTTGTTCTAAACCTCTGAAGTATCGTTGCAAAAACTAAATCAATAGTTTTATAGGGTTTCTTTGATTGCTTGTTTGTTTTTGCAGAATTTGATTGGATTATTTGTAATGGGTTAGTGCGATTAATAATACAAGTAATTTGTTACTTCAGCAATAATATAAAACTTTATGTGCATTGTCTTACACCATTTTATTAATAACGGTTTAAGATACAACTAGCTTAAACGAAACTTGTGGTAAATGATTTAAGATTAGTCTTTAGTGAGGAATGTCCTCAAGTTCAAATGTCTAGTTCATCTTGAATAGTTCATGATGACAATTACATTAACTGCCTAGCCAATATCAATGACAATTAATATGATTTATTGGTCATTGAAACATGCATAGTGGAAAATGAGGATACAGCCTGAATTTTTAATTCAGGTGCCATTTATCACGTTTGCTTTTCCTTTTAAGGAATAAGCTCATGGCAACTGTTGCAAATAGGTAAGATGACTCTCAGATTTTGATCTGGAGAGTATGTCTCGGCTTTGGCAGAAGGAACATTAAGTTATTTTATCCAGTGGAAGATAATACACATTATTAGATAATGTGTATGAATTTCCTGAAGATTAACATAAATTTGATTTTTGTATCGTATATGTTGGAACAATGTTAGTCTATACCTTTCTCTGCTAACGCAGTTTTATTTTAAGAAAGGGAGTTGACATTTGTTCAGCATTACTGAAAATAACTTATGTGTTCAAGACTAATCGAGAGTAAAGCAAGTCATGAGCACTGAGTTGTTTAAGATTACTTATACTTGAAGAAATAAAGGCAAAGGATATCTCCTAAAGGAAATACCTTTCTTTGGTTCTTAAGGTTAGGCTAATTTTGATCTCAATATGATTGGGAGCTTAGTCTATGAGTATACTTCTAAGCTAGTTAGAAGAAAACTCTTTAATACCAATTAAGTCATGCCTTATGGGCGATATGACTGATAGATCTTTTACTGGAAAAGAGCTAAAAGAGCCAAAGAACCCTTGAAGCTTATACATTTGGATCCTTGTGGTCTAGTATGTTAAAGCAGTGGGAGGGTATGAATAATTAATCTTTGTTAACGATAATTATTCATAGGTATGAACATCTCAACCTAATGCAACTTAAGTCTGAATCTCTTGAGATATTCGAAGGGGCTTAAGACTGAAGTTGAAAACTTGTTAGGTGAGATAATAAAACCACTTTGATCTGATCAATGTGTTGAGTATAGGGACTTGAGATTCTAGGGCTATTTGATAGTTCATGGAATCACATCCTAAATCTCAGTTAGGAGTAACAGAACCCTATTGGATATGGTTCAATCCATGTTGAGCTATGCTCAATTGCCTGACTCGTTTTGGGGTCATGCAGTGTGACTGCAGTGTGTATTTTGAATAACGTTCCATCAAACGTGTTTCTGAAACACCTTTTATGTTGTGGATAGGACGTAAAGATTGTTTACGTTCCTTTAAATTTTGGGGTGTCCAGGACTTGTGCTTGTGACTAACCCAAAATAAATTGGAATATCATTCAAAATAATTGTAGGCAATCCCAAAGGAAACGAGGAGAATATACTTCTTCAATCCATTAGATAATAAAGAATTTGTATCGACAAATCCTTCATTCTCAGAAGAAGAATATATTAGAAATCATAAGCCATAAAGTAAGGTCGGTTTAAGTGAATTAACTAATAAAGCTACGGAAACATTAACAAAAGTTGTTAATGAATCAACAAAAGTTGTTGATAAGTCTGGTTATTCAACAAAAGTTGTTGATAAGACCAGAGTTTCTTTTGGTCAGCCACATCCATCTCAAGAGTTGAGAATGCCTTGATGTAGTGGGAGGGTTGTTTTATAACCTGACCGTCACATGGGCTTATTTGAAGCTCAAGTCGTCCTTCTTGGTGATGACATAGATGATTCATTATCTTTTCGAAAGAAAATGAATGATGTTGACAAGGACAAATAGTTAAAAGCCATGGACTTGGAAATGAAGTCTTTACATTTCAATTCCATCTGGGATCTTGTAAATTTACTTGATGGGGTAACACCTATAGGTTACAAGTGGATTTACAAGAGGAAACGAGACGTTTAAGGTCTCAACCAGAAGGGTCCATTGAACAAGATCAAAAGCAAAAGGGTTTGCAAGCTTAAGTGGTCCATTCATGGATTGACCTAAGCATTTCGGTCTTGGCATGGAAGATTTGATACGGTGATCAAATTTTTTGGCTTTAATCAGAACATTGATGAGTCTTGTGTTTACAAGTAATCATCCATAGTTCAGTAGCTTTATTCATGTTGTATGTGATTTATATCCTAATCATTGGAACTGATGTAGGTTATCTTACTGACATTAAAAGAGGCTAGCAGCTCATTTCCAAATGAAAATCTGGGAGAAACTGAGCTAGTCTTGTCTCAAGTTTCTTATGTCTACAAGATGTTAGTTAGATATAAGATCCAGAATTCCAATAAGGGTTTACTACCTTTTTAGGAATGAAATTCTTTTGTCTAAGGAACTGTGTCCTCAGACACCTCAAGAAGTTGAGGACATGAGACATATGCCTTATGCAGTAGGGTTGTCAGTAAGTATCAATCAATTCCAGGATTTGATCTCTGGAGTGTCGTTACGTACATCCTCTAGTATCTTAGGAGAACGAGGTTTTATATGCTCGTGTATGGCGCTAAGGATTTGATCCTTAAAGGATACACTGACACAGATGTTTTAACTGATAAGGATTTGATGAAATCTACATCAGTGTCTGTCTTCACTCTAAATGGAGGAGCAATAGTACGAGTTATCTGCAGTCTCGACCATATAGGCCAATAAGTATTTGCTTATGAAGCACAGATAGAGACTGTATGACTTAGGAAGTTCAAGCCTAATTTGGAAGGTGTTCCAAATATGGACTATCCTATTGCAAGACAAGCAAGCACATTGAATCTAAATGATATATTGCTAATTCATTCACGAAGGCTCTCTCGGCTAAAGTGTATGAGGGTCATCTAGATGGTCTAGGTCTACGAGTTATGTACAAAGATGTAGTCTAGGGCAAGTGGGAGAAGTGTAATGGGTATAGTGATACCATTATGTAATGGGTATAGTGTTGCCCTAGTTTATTGTATTTGTACATTGTAAATACGTTTTATGTATTATACATGTATTTATACACCCACTGCTGGGATAGATTATTGTACATTCCCACTAAACTAGATTTTTAGTCCAAGTGGGAGTTTGTTGGGTTTTATGTCCTAAAACTCGTAGATAGTGAATGATTAACGAATTATACACTTGTATCAATAAAGTGTTATTGAGGTTTATGCAATAAAGTGTTATTGTCATATTAAGTCTAGAATTGCACAATATGACCCAAATCCAATAAACTAAGATCCAAGGTTGTTTACATGAGACTTGGACTAGTATGTGGGGACATACGGGGATCAGTGTTCAAGTAACAACCTAAAAGGTCTATAGTACAAGGATAAGGCTGGGTACCTTATCCTGGTAACACTATGTGATACGGCCTGTTTTGTATTCGATACAGACGTATTGATCCAAGGCGTCCATGTAGGAGACATGCGAGCGGGGGTATCCTATGCAATGAGTTTGCATAAGACCGGACCACGAAATAGTAAACCACTAGATGTAACACCGTTAACTAGTTGGGTTACTGTTTCAATAGGATGACCTAGGTAACTCCATCTTAATCCTGAGTGTGTCATGAACTCCTTCTCACGAGGGATTGTCCTTTGATTAGTACAGGTGAGAGTGGCCAGTACGCCGACTCAATAAGCCTGACACGTGGCAGTCGCTGATGTGGCATCCGACGTGGTGCTGATATGGCACAACAATCGACCAAAAATGATGATGTGGCAGCTGATGTGGCGGATGACGTGGGTCCACAACGATCAAATTTTGCTGACGTGGTGATGACGTGGCAAGTGACATGGCGGCTGTTGTGGATTACGTGGACCAATGGAATAGTGACACGTGGCAAGCTATGTATAAATAAATTTTCACCCAAAATTCCTCTCAATTCAAATTTTATTTTTTCCAAAATCCATCCCAAAAATCCTTGATTTATTCTCATTATCTCCAAAATTCCATATCTTCAAAATTTGCTCTTAATATCAAAATTCCTCCAAATTCAAATTTGATTCTTTCCAAAATTCATCCCATGAATCATTGATTTTATTCTCCTAATCCTAAAATTCCAATCCTTCAAAATTCTCTCTTAAATTTGAAATTCTTTCCTTTTCTAATTCTAAATTCAATCTCCACCATTCATCCTTAATTTGATCCAACGGTCAATGTTCATCCTCCTCGCCTATAAATTGGACTTGATTTTCACATTTCATTCACACACCAAAAGCTTTCAAGTCTTTAAGCTCTCAAAGTCTCTCTACTCTTAAAATTCTTGTCCTCCCTGCTCCAAAATTGGCCTAGTTATATTTTTGTGAGGTTTTCTTTTTAGAGTGCTCAACTTGTGTATCTAACCTTCAAGAGGCAATATTGTGAGGTTCTCTTTTCTTTTCTTTTTGGGAATTGTATTAAGGTGTGGGTACACCTTGGGTTGTGAGAAAAAGAAATTGGTTTGATCCTGAACCAGTTAAAAGGATCTTGGGTTTCTCTTTAGCCTAGGAAAAAGAGGGTCGTGTGTCGGTTTGGTTCTCACCCGCAAGAGGATCACTTAGTGAAATACCCAAGAAGGAGTCTTGGAGAGTGGAGTAGACAATTTGCCGAACCACTATAAATTCCCGGTGTTTTCTCTTCCTTTCTCTCTTCTATTTTCTGCTCTTAATCATCTCTTTGCTTTATTGTCTTAATTTTTTATTTCTCGTTAATTGCATGATTTAATTTTAGTGGGCTATTTAAATTTCTCGTTGATTAAATCATATTTAAATTCAAAGTTATCTTAGTGTGCATGCTTTAGGTTTTATCTTGCTTAATTTTCTCTTAAATTAAATTTGTGTGTTAATCTTTAATTGAGCATATTTCATAGATAAAATTATTTTAAAAAATTTGTAGTCAACCCTATTCACCCCCCCCCCTCTAGTGTTGCCTTTCGATCCTACAATTTGTATCAGAGCGGTTAGCTCGGTTTTCTTATTTCAAAAAGGTTTTTAAATATTTTTTCCTTGTTATACATTCTGTTTTTTTTTTTTTTTAATCTTTTTAAATCTTGAATTTTTCTAATTTTTGCAAAAAGTTTGAAAAATTGAGTTTTAAAAATCGTTTTCACTATAATTTTTTTTCTTGAAAATTAGTTCTTGAAACCTCATTTTTATTTTACTTCTTAATCTTTAAAATCTTTTTTGATTAAAATCTAAATTTTAGAAAAGTATTTTTCCTTTATAAAAATCTTAAAAAAAAAAAAAATCATATTCTCTATTTTTTTCAAAAACTTAATTGTTCGAGCTTATGGCAACCACTAGAATAAATGGGTATGGTGAAGGTCAATCTACCACTAGGCCACCCTTGTTTGATGGTAATAATTATGCATGGTGGAAAACTAGAATGAGAATTTATTTAATTTCGATTGATTATAATTTGTGGGAAATTATTTCTAATGGTCCTCTAATTCCTACTAAGTTAGTTGATAATAAAGATATTCCTAAGGAAGAAAAAGAGTTTAATGATGAAGATAAAAGAAAGTTTTCTATTAATGCTAAAGCCATGAATTGTCTGTTTTGTGCTTTATGTCCTGCTGAGTTTAATCGAGTCTCTGCATGTAATTCTGCTAAAGAAATTTGGGATATGCTTGAAGTAACTCATGAAGGAACTAATCAAGTTAAAGAGTCAAGAATTAGCACGTTAGTTCATAATTATGAATTGTTTAAAATGGATGCAAATGAGACTATATCTGAAATGTTTACTAGGTTCACTAACATTGTTAATGCTTTGAAAGGATTAGGAAAATCTTATACCACCTCTGAAAATGTGAGAAAAATTCTTAGATCATTGCCTAAGAGTTGGGAAGCTAAGGTGACGGCGATCCAAGAAGCAAAAGACCTCTCAAAACTTCCACTGGAGGAGCTCGTTGGATCTCTCATGACGCATGAGATAATCATGAAGGCCAATGTGGAAGAAGATGTCAAAAAGAAGAAGAGCCTAGCATTAAAGTCCACTCAAGTTCAAGAGGACTCTGAAACCGAAACTGAACTAAATGATGAGGAGTTCGCCTACTTGACCAAGAAGTTCAAAAAGCATTTCAGGAAAAGGAACTTCTCAAAGAAAGTCAACAGTCAAGAAGGTAAAGGAGAAAAGAGCAATAGAGATACAATCATCTGTTATGAGTGCAAAAAGCCCGGACACGTGAAGTGAGATTGTCCTCAAAGAAAAGCCACCTCAAAGAAGAACAAGAAGGCCATGAAAGCTACTTGGGACGAAAGCGACGAAAGTGAATCTGAAAGCGAGGAAGAAGTAGCAAATCTGTGCTTTATGGCTTTTGGAGACGACGACGACGACGACGACGAGGTAAGTCCTGAAAACCTTACTCTTGATGAGCTCATTGATGCATATAATGAAATTAAAATTGAATTTGAAAAACTAGGTTGCAAATATATGTCTCTTAGGAAGAAAAATGCTAAATTAGCTCTTGAGAATAATAACTTATTAATTGAGCTAGATAATCTAAAAGAGAAAAATGAGACATTAGAAAAAAATCTAGATTTATCTAAATCAAATTTGCATGCTTTAAAAGAAGAGTATAAATTATTAGAAAATAAAAATGAAGATATTTCATCTACTCTTTTAAAGTTTACAAATGGGAAAAAGAATTTAGATATCACGATGGGTAAGCAACAAGGCATATTTGATAAAAGTGGCTTAGGTTATAAACCTCACCAAAAACAAAAGAAATTTACAAATTACTTTGTGAAAGAAAATTCTATTACTTGTCATGCATGTGGAAATCATGGTCATAAAGCTTATGCATGCAATTTAAGAAAAATCAATATTATGAATGATAATAAAAAGAGATGGATTCCTAAATTTTTGTTAGCTAACCCCCAAGGACCCAAACAAATTTGGGTACCTAAGGTTACATCTTGAGAATTAACTCTTTCAGGTATGTTTGAGATCGATAAAGAATAAGTGGTACTTGGACAGTGGATGTTCAAAACATATGACTGGGGACCACACAAAATTCACATACCTAGAAAAGAAAGATGGAGGATATGTTACCTTCGGCGACAATAAAAAGGGTAAGATTGTTGGCAAAGGTAATATTAGTAACGGTTCAAATTTTATGATTGAAAATGTTCTGTTGGTTGATGGATTAAAGCATGATTTATTAAGTATTAGTCAGTTATGTGATAAAGGATATAGAGTAATTTTTAGTGATAAAAATTGTACCATAGAAAATGCATGTGATGGAAAAATTCTATTTGTAGGAAATAGAGATAAAAATGTTTATACTATTGATTTATTAGATTGTCCTACAGTAGAAAATAAATGCTTATCTGCTTTGCATGATGACTCGTGGTTATGGCATAGAAGGTTAGGTCATGCTAGCATGCATTTAATTTCAAATATTTCTAAGAAATCCCTTGTTAGAGGTCTTCCAAAATTAAATTTTGAAAAAGATAAAGTTTGTGATGCTTGTCAAATGGGTAAACAAACTAAGTCTTCTTTCAAACCAAAGAAAATGGTTTCTACTTCTAGACCTTTGCAACTATTACATATGGATCTTTTTGGACCTACTAGAGTTGCAAGTCTTAGTGGAAAGCATTATGCTTTTGTTATAGTTGATGATTTTTCAAGATTTACTTGGGTTTTATTTTTATCTCATAAGGATGAAGCTTTAAAATCTTTTATTAGTTTTTCAAAAAGAATTCAAAATGAAAAAGGTTTTATGATTTCGAAAATTAGAAGTGATCATGGAGGAGAATTTGAAAATGCGTCTTTTGAAAATTTTTGTGAAGAAAATGGAATTTCTCATGATTTTTCCTCTCCAAGAACACCCCAACAAAATGGTGTTGTAGAAAGGAAAAATCGATCTTTACAAGAATTAGCTACTTCCATGCTTAATGAATATGATTTACCAAAATCTTTTTGAGCTGAAGCTGTTAATACTGCATCTTATGTAATAAATCGTGTTTTAATAAGACTTGTTTTAGATAAAACTCCTTATGAGCTTTTTAATGATAAAACTCCAAATATTAGCTATTTCAAAGTCTTTGGTTGCAAATGTTTTATTTTGAAAGACAAAGGGAAACTTGGAAAGTTTGAATCAAAAACGGATATTGGCATATTCTTAGGATATTCTACATGTAGTAAAGCATATAGAGTGTTTAATAAAAGAACTCATGTAGTTGAAGAGTCAATGAATGTTGTTTTTGATGAAACGCATGTTGCCATTAATAAAGTCTCTGCTAGTGATGAATTAGAAATACCTGTTGAAGATCTTAGTATTAAAGATAGGGAAGCAACATCAAATGAATCTCAGAAAGAGCCAGAGAAATCCCTCCCTCAGGATTGGAGATTCTCTACTCACCATCCTCAGGAGTTAATAATAGGTGATGTATCTCAAGGGGTAAGAACTCGCTCCTCTTTAAATGCTTTAAATAATGTTGCTTTTGTGTCTCAAATTGAACCAAAGTCCTTTAAAGATGCTGAATCTGATGAGTTTTGGTTAATTGCTATGCAAGAAGAGTTAAATCAATTTGAAAGAAATAATGTGTGGGAACTAGTCCTGCGTCCTAGTGATCATCCCGTTATAGGTACTAAATGGGTATTTAGAAATAAAATGGATGAATCTGGTAATATTGTTAGAAATAAAGCTAGATTAGTTGCTCAAGGTTATAGTCAAGAAGAAGGAATAGATTATGAGGAAACATTTGCTCCTGTTGCAAGATTAGAATCTATTCGCATGTTACTTGCATTTGCATCTCATAAGAATTTTACTTTATTTCAAATGGATGTAAAAAGTGCTTTCTTAAATGGTTTCATAATGGAGGAAGTGTATGTTGAACAACCTCCTGGTTTTGAAAGCTTTGAAAATTCAAATCATGTTTTCAAATTGAATAAAGCTCTTTATGGTCTTAAACAAGCTCCTAGAGCTTGGTATGACCGTTTGAGTAATTTTTTGCTAGAAAATGGTTTTAAAATGGGACTTATTGATACTACACTTTTTATCAAGACTAAAGATAATGATATTTTATTAGTGCAAATTTATGTTGATGATATTATATTTGGTGCTACTAACTCTTCTCTTTGTGAAGAATTTTCTAAGTGTATGCACAGGGAGTTTGAAATGAGCATGATGGGAGAACTTAAATTCTTCCTTGGGCTTCAAATCAAACAACTTGAAGATGGAATCTTCATAAATCAAGAGAAGTACATAAGGGATCTACTCAAAAGGTTTAAGTTCGATAATGCAAAAGTAGCAAAGACCCCGATGAGTACCACTACAAAGCTTGATAAGGATGAAAAAGGTAAAAACGTAGATATTAAAGCTTATAGAGGTATGATCGGATCCTTGCTTTACTTAACTGCGAGTAGGCCTGATATTATGTTCAGTGTATGCATGTGTGCTAGATTTCAATCTTGTCCTAAAGAATCGCACTTGCATGCTGTAAAAAGAATTTTTAAATATTTACTTGGTACCGTTGATTTAGGCTTATGGTATCCTAAAAATGCATCTTTAGATCTGATTGCATATTCTGATGCTGATTTTGCTCGTAGTTTAACTGATAGAAAAAGTACTAGTGGAACATGCCATTTTTTAGGTAGTTCTTTAGTATCTTGGTATAGTAAAAAGCAAAATTCTGTTGCATTATCTACCACTGAGGCTGAATATATTGCTGTTGCTAGTTGTTGTTCTCAAGTTTTATGGATGAAACAAACCTTGCGTGATTTTGGTTTAAATTTTGAACAAGTACCAATCTTTTGTGATAATACTAGTTCAATTAATTTAACCAAAAATCCTATTCAACATTCTAGGACAAAGCATATAGACATTAGACATCATTTTCTTCGAGAGCATGTGCAAAATAAGAATATAGTCATTAATTATGTTAATACTGAGAACCAGGTGGCAGATATTCTTACAAAAGCTTTAAATGAAGAAGCTTTTTGTAAAAATAGACTTGCACTTGGCATTATTAGAATTTAATTGCTTTATTATGTTTGATAGGAGGAGCAGTTATGTGTTGTAATTTATTGAGGGGAGCATTATTTGTATGATTAAGGGGGAGTAAAATCATGGTAATATCTTTTTGTTGATAACAAAGGGGGAGAAGTATTTCTAGTATTATGGTAGTTTGTCATCATCAAAAAGGGGGAGATTGTTAGCTTTAGGGCTTCAATCAAACCAAGTATTTTGATGATAACAAACTCTAATTTTTATACTAACATTTTCAGTGTTTCAAAGTTACTATCTTGTAGAGCACGAGACAACACTTACAACGCCTTTTGAATCACTCAAATCGGAGCTCAAACGAAAAAGTTATGGCCAAAACAAATTTGATGGAGAAAAAACTACGTGGCAGTGACACGTGGCAGTCGCTGATGTGGCATCCGACGTGGCGCTGATGTGGCACAACAATCGACCAAAAATGATGATGTGGCAGCTGATGTGGCGGATGACGTGGGTCCACAACGGTCAAATTTTGCTGACGTGGTGATGACGTGGCAAGTGACATGACGGCTGTCGTGGATTACGTGGACCAATGGAATAGTGACACGTGGCAAGCTATGTATAAATAAATTTTCACCCAAAATTCCTCTCAATTCAAATTTTATTTTTTCCAAAATCCATCCCAAAAATCCTTGATTTATTCTCATTATCTCCAAAATTCCATATCTTCAAAATTTGCTCTTAATATCAAAATTCCTCCAAATTCAAATTTGATTCTTTCCAAAATTCATCCCATGAATCATTGATTTTATTCTCCTAATCCTAAAATTCCAATCCTTCAAAATTCTCTCTTAAATTTGAAATTCTTTCCTTTTCTAATTCTAAATTCAATCTCCACCATTCATCCTTAATTTGATCCAACGGCCAATGTTCATCCTCCTCGCCTATAAATTGGACTTGATTTTCACATTTCATTCACACACCAAAAGCTTTCAAGTCTTTAAGCTCTCAAAGTCTCTCTACTCTTAAAATTCTTGTCCTCCCTGCTCCAAAATTGGCCTAGTTATATTTTTGTGAGGTTTTCTTTTTAGAGTGCTCAACTTGTGTATCTAGCCTTCAAGAGGCAATATTGTGAGGTTCTCTTTTCTTTTCTTTTTGGGAATTGTATTAAGGTGTGGGTATACCTTGGGTTGTGAGAAAAAGAAATTGGTTTGATCCTGAACCAGTTAAAAGGATCTTGGGTTTCTCTTTAGCCTAGGAAAAAGAGGGTCGTGTGTCAGTTTGGTTCTCACCCGCAAGAGGATCACTTAGTGAAATACCCAAGAAGGAGTCTTGGGGAGTGGAGTAGGCAATTTGTCGAACCACTATAAATTCCGGTGTTTTCTCTTCCTCTCTCTTCTATTTTCTGCTTTTAATCATCTCTTTGCTTTATTGTCTTAATTTTTTATTTCTCTTTAATTGCATGATTTAATTTTAGTGGGCTATTTAAATTTCTCGTTGATTAAATCATATTTAAATTCAAAGCTATCTTAGTGTGCATGCTTTAGGTTTTATCTTGCTTAATTTTCTCTTAAATTAAATTTGTGTGTTAATCTTTAATTGAGCATATTTCATAGATAAAATTATTTTTAAAAATTGGTAGTCAACCCTATTCACCCCCCTCTAGTGTTGTCTTTCGATCCTACATAATAGACCATCCTAAAGCAGATTTATGTTTCCTCAAAATATCCAACAAATTTTCCTCTTCTACTTTACTCAAATCAGCAGATATAATAACAGGAAAAGTAGAAGATTCTCTTAAGAAAGCATAACGTAGGTGAGCAGGCAATTGTTTAAAATCAGGGGGATGGGTATCAATTTGAGCACAAACATCTAATATGAGTTTATCCTCCCTTCCTAGACCTAAAGGTCTATCGATCTCATCACAAATCAAAGCACTCTCCTGATTAATATCTATTAGCTCATCTCCAAGCACATCAAGAATGCTAATTTCATAACGATCAATAGGAGACTCTAACTCTACACATGCATCAATAATAGTGTCAACTGAATCAATTGTATAGCATGAACTTGTTGGGTTTTATGCCCTAAAACTCGTAGATAGTAAATGTACATTTGACCGAACATTAATAAAAGTAATGTATTATTCAATGTTTGTATTATATCTTGTCTTATTAACCCTAATCCAATAAACTAAACATCCAAGGCTAATAGAATGAGGCTTGAACTAGTATGTAGGGACATATGGGGATCAATGTTCAAGTTTTAGCCTAAAGGGTTTGTAGTATAGGGATAAGGCTGGGTACCTTGTCCTGGTGACACTATGGATACGGCCCGCTTTGTATATTGATACAAACGTAATGATCTAACGTGTTCATGTAGTTGACATGCGAGTGGGGGTATCATGTGCAATGAGTTTGCACAAAGACCGGACCGCGAAATAGTTAACCACTAACTGTAACACCGTTAGTTAGCTCGATTTCTATTTCACTAGGATGGCCTAAGCAACTTGGCCTTAATCCTGAGTGGATTATGGACTCCTGTCCATGAGGGATTGTCCTTTGATTTGTACGGGTGAGAGTGGCCTGTTCGCCGACTCAATAAGCCTACCATTTTGGGGACAAGACCGAGTGGGGAGCTAGGAACGTGGTCTTACAAGATGGAATTCACTCCTTCCCGATATTAGGGTAAGTAGAGGTGTGTTCCCTTAAGTGGTGTCTCCGGGTCTTGAACAATGGGCCCTACCTTCTTTATGGCACGAGAGGGATTTCTGTTTGCTGGTTGGACCACAAATAGGTTGTTCATTAGAGGAGCACTGGTACTTAAGGACCAAGAGGTAGCCTAGGGGTAAAACGGTAATTTGACCTAGCTGGGGTACGAACACACGTGAAGGGCTAACTTTCTGTTGATGGTTGATATTCGTGGACACAGAAATATGTCTACAGTGAGAAGAGTGCAGCTGTGGTTCTATAGTGGAGTGAACCACAGTTAACGAATATTGATTAACTTGGTTAATGAGTTTAGCCAATTAATCTCATATCGTTGGAGCTTCTGATCTGTAGGTCCATTAGGTCCCACTGGTAACTCTATAAGGGCGTTGAGGAAAATTTCTAAGGGAGAATTGAATATTCGAAGGGGTTCGAATATTAAGTTATAATATGAATTTGATTTATATTAAAACTATAGGTTATAATTAATGTGCATTAGATGTACATTAATTTGAGAGAAATATAATTAAATATGTGATATTTAATTATGATATTAATTAATTGGAGAATTAATTAATTATTGTTTTAATTCGGTTTAATTAAATTTGATTTAATTGAATTAGATTAAAACTTTAGGTTATGTGGTATAATTTGTATAAAATTGTTTTATATGAATTTTGCTAAATTAAATGTTAATTTAATAAAATTAAGTTAATTAATAATTTAATTATTAATTAAAATTTTATTTATTATCAGTTAACGTAACTGATATGGTCTTCCCACTAACCCAGTAAAACGCGTGGTAGAGAGGTTTTTTAGGGAGGGAGTTTCTTCACCTGTTACTTAACTCCCTCACTTAATGTGCAGAAGGGGTTACCCTCTCGTTTTCACGCAAAAAGACTATTTCCCTAACCTGTGATCTCTGGTTTTCTCTCTAGCAAGACAGAGGCAAAAATATTCTCTCCAAAACCTTAGAAATTCATTAGTTCCCACAAGCCACTCAATTCCATACCTTAGGAGAATATCGGTGTGATTTTTCTGGTGGTGTCTCTCATCAAATTACAGCAAAGAAGGATCTTGAAGGTTGCTGGAATTTTAAATTCAAAGGGTAGAATTTGGCGAGGTGATCAAGAATTTCCATAACGGTAAGGTATTCTTGATCTAGGATCATTAGGATCCAATTTAGATTAGATCTACTTTGAAGATTAGCATGTTTTATAATAAATTTTCAGTATGATTTATAGTATTTTATTGTTGTGATTTAATTTGCTAACGTACGGTATTTTAATTCAAATTAAATAAGAGTTAAGGTTCTGTAAGTTTCCACTGCGCTAGGGCTTTAATCCCTGCAGAACTAACCTCCTCTAAGTGTTTTAAAGCTTTAAAAATGTTGAACATTACCTCATCGTCCTCCACTCTGAGAGTCAGGGTTCCTTTTTGTACCTCTATGGTCTTCCAAGAATGATAGGGACTTCGGGGTCCTCTTCCATGTCTAGCACTACAAAATCTGTAGGAAAATGAATTTGTCAACATTAACCAAAACATCCTCTAATATACCTTTTGGATATGCCATCAAACGGTCTGCTAACTGTAGAACAATGGTGGTTGACTTCAAATCTCCCAACCCAAGTTTCTTGTAGACACTAAAAGGCATCAAGTTAATACTTGCCTCTAAGTCGTCACACAAAGCTTTCTTAATAAACAAACTACCAATAGTATAGGGAAGAGTAAAACTCCCTAGATCTTTTAATTTCGGTGGTAGATGTTTCTAAATGATGGCACTACCCTCGGCGGTCATATTTACTGTTTCATGATTCTCGAACTTCCTCTTCTTTGACAAAATCTCCTTCATGAATTTGGCATAGTGTGGCATCTGTTCCAAGGCATCAGCAAAAGGAATGTTAATGTGGAGTTGTTTAAAAATATCAAGAAATTTAGAGAACTCATTGACGGATGAGATTGTCGTGGTCTCTTGTCAAATTAATTTATAATCCACGATTCCTAAAGCTAACTTGTAGCAGTAGTGGTCGGGGTCGATCACAGGGAACATTCGGTTTATTTTTAAATTCTTTTGTGTTTTTGATGTAACCAAAAAGGGGGGTTTTATAGATAAAAGATTAAGACATAAAGTAAAGGCGGGAAAATAAATAAGGAAAATTAAATGAAAGGAAAGTAAATTTGGGGTTAGTTGATCTTACCACGAAGATCACTGTAATCGGGGTTGAACTCGGCGTTAAGTTTGATTAATTTCATTCATCGATTAACAAATGATATTTAATTAACTATGTAAGTCCGGCGTACTCCGACAACAAATCGAGAGCCATGATCCAGCTATCACAAACATGCAAACGCTAAGTTTGATTCTAGTTTAAATTAATTAATTATCCAATTAACTAATCTAAACCGCATTGGGATCTAGCCGAATTAATTCACATGCAACGGGCAACAAACCACAATTAAAATTTATTAAATCATTTAGTTCTAGGGACGCATGCGTATAATCATAACATTGGCCTATTCGCTACTTAAATTTAGCAAGTAAATTTAGAGAGGGCGCGGTCAAGTTTGTCAATCTTTCCTACCACAATCTAAACTTATAGAAAAAGAACTAAAATCACAAAGACAATTAACTAAGTAATGAAGAATGGAATCTCATAAAATTGAATCAAAATTTACAAACCGAGGTCCCGATTACAATGATCCGAGCTTAGTTGGCCATAGACAAGCACCTCCAAGCTCGAGGCTCGATCAACCGACCCATGGACTAAGAAAACTTAAAAGAACTATAGAAAAGTAAAGAGAAAAGTGGCTACAAAATTGTAGTGAGGGATGATTCTAAACCTACACCAAAGGCCTCTATTTATAGAGTTTCTTGGCCTTCAATTCGTGGTAGAATGGTGTTGAATTGGATCTTCAAACATGGAAAAATTCCAGCCAAATTTGGAAAATTTCAATTCTGGAAAACTGCCTAGCGTCGCGACGCTGTCCCCTTCAATTTTGGAAAATATTTCTCGGATTTCCCTAGCATCGCGACGCTGTGGGGCAAGCGTCTCGACTCTGATGACGAGCGTCTCGACGCTGATGAGGCTCCAAGGGCAGAAATGTCATTTTACGCTCCAGTTTCACTCGTTTAAGCCCCGAATTGCTTCCAAAGCTCCGGTAAGGACCTATAGACATATTATACTCATTTTAAAGAATTTTTCGCAAGGAATTCAACTAAGATAAGCAAATTGGGAGATTCTAAGTGTATAACAAATTTGAACGATCACTCATCATCCAACTTTTTCTTTTGAAATCTTTGCGGATACGGAATTTGATTAGGAATTAAAGGAATAGAATCAGCAGACTTATCTGGCACTGGCTGTGTTATCTCTTCCTCTGGTATAATTTGATCATAATCCTCATCGAGTATCTTCCTAGTGCGGGACTTCTTGACATCTTTTCTTTCTACTTCTTTTTATTGCTTCCCACTTCTTAATGATATGGTAGGGCAATGCTCTTGTGGGTCTATGGCGAAGACACTGGAGCATTTTCCTTACTGAATTTGGTCCATGAAAATTGTCATTTGATCAATTTTTGCCTCCATCTTACTGATGACAATATCTTGTCTCTCTACTCAGGCTTGCATAGTAGACACTGCTCCTTGCACATTAATTGATAAATTCCTAGTCTCATCAATGAACTTTCCTAACATATCCTACAAAGGATTCTTCTTCTCTTGATGAATTGTTTCATCTGATTGAGATTTCACTTCCACTTTCGATTTTTCACTACAAGCTTTAGGCGAGCTTGAAATCCCTGACCCTGAAAGCTAGTTCAAAGCCTTTATTAGAGCTTCAACTTGAAATTTCAAAGAACTTACTTCGTCAGCTTCACGGGGTCCCCTCTTTGGTTTGGACTCTGATTGCTCAGACCACCATTGGTACCTTGTCAAAGCCAACTATTCTACTAAAGCTCGAGCATCCTTGACAGTTTTGACTAAAAAGTTTCCTCCAGCTACAGTGTCAAGAAATTTTTTAAAATCATGCTTTAACCCATTATGAAGAGTTGTACCTGAAGGTAGTCTGAGTACCCATGTTGAGGGCATTTCCTTAACATATCCTTATAACGTTCCCAAGCCTCATATAGTTTCTCATCTTTCATTTGTTTAAACAACCCAATTTCAGTTCTGAGCTTTGTAATCTTTGCTAATGAAAAAAAATCTGTAAGAAAAGCCTTAACCAAATCATTCCAACTTAAAATATTGTTTGGAGTTAATGAATCTAACCAATTTCTAGCCTTATCTTGCAAAGAAAAAAGAAATAGTTATAAGTGAATAGCGTCAGGACTAACTCCACTAATTTTTACCATTCCACAGATATCCAAAAATGATCGTACATGACTGTGGGGATCTTCTGATGGATGTCCCTTGAAAGCATTCTCTCGAACCATTTGAAC
This sequence comes from Luffa acutangula, assembly GCA_036850905.1. NCBI lineage: Eukaryota > Viridiplantae > Streptophyta > Magnoliopsida > Cucurbitales > Cucurbitaceae > Luffa > Luffa acutangula. The sequence goes on along the minus strand of CM072092.1, from coordinate 32,677,658 downwards.
GAGATTAGCCTTGAGCTCAAAATGCTCAGTAGCAATTGGCTCATATGTTATCCCAGAGTAGTTCAATGGTATTTTTGGCAAGGAATAATCTCGAATCGCCTTGTCTTCATGATCTGCCATGATTAATGATAGCGAGCATAGCTAGCTATTTTTCTCTGATTAATTAAGTTAGTCTTTTTCAATTATTTGCCCAAATTTATGCATTTTTATGTTTTATTTGTAGGAAGTATGTGCTTGAAGCTTAATTCAGCAATTGGAGTCAAATGGAGCTTCCAATCTTAAAAAAAAAAAAAAAAAAAAATCAAAGTGTCGCGACGCTATAGAAAATTTTCCAAATTTGCGGATCGCGACAGCGTCTCGACGCTACAACGAAATTTTTCTATTTAAGCATCTATTCGGCTAGGTTTTTGGGGACTTTTGGAGCCGATATTAGAGCAGAAAGAGGACAGAATTGAGCTGAAGCAAAGGGGATTAGTTGGAAATCAACCCATTGTTCGTGGGGATCGTGACGGGGACGTTCGGTCTCGGCCTACAACGAGTCTATTTCTCTTTTCCCTTACTTTAGACACTTTTTATGGCTTATTTAGACTTAGTTTATATTGTAACGAGGATTGTGTGTAGCTAAGTTTAATTCTTAGGGATTGATGTAGCCGTTGGGCAAGTTTTGGATTGATTTACGGTATTTATGCTATTGATGTCATTTATGCATATGTTGTATGTTTAATGCTTTCGATTTACTGGCCATAAATTGATTGATGTTTATATTTGAATCTAACTTGGGAGAGAGGATTTAAATTAGTAATCAATATGCATAACTAGAATTTAGCTAAAAATCGGGAGATTAAGGTTAATTCTAGAAATTGTCATAAAGGTTAGCCTTATTGCCTTGTATGTTTATTGGATTTAGATAGGGATATCGGGTTCAATTGCATATGGGAGAATCATGTATGCTCGGGAGAGATATGTGTGATTTTAGTTGCCAAGATTTATGAATCATAGCATGTGTTAATCCGTTTATTAATCCGTAACTCCAATGGGTGAAATCAATTCCCTAAGACCAATTATTCCCATTTGATTGTCACTTTTTAGTTTAGTTTTGTGTTGATTAATTCATATTCTCATTCTATTTGATTCCCTAAATAAAATTGGCCAAGAGTATTTTCGATAATTAAAACTTGGCTAGACACCAATCCAGAGGACGACATTCGATTGCATAATCACTATATTATTACTTGACCCGTACACTTGCGGTTAGAAATTTGCACATCAATTAATTAAAAAATTCTCTAAGAACCAATTATCCACCTTATAACTTCCTGATTTTTGCTACAACTTCTCAATTTAAACTTAAAATGCGAAAATAAATTTCTAAATTAAAATCAAACACTTAATTCTCAATATTAATGGAAAATTAAAAAAAAAAAAAAAAAAAAACTCCCCAGCAACGACGCCAAAAACTTGTTGTTACGATCCGCAAGCGCACGGGTCACAAGTAATATAAAACGGTAGGTATTACCGAGTATCGAATCCACAGGGAATTTGAATTAAGTCCATTAATTACCAAGAACTATCATGCTCAATTTTATTTAAAATTCCAACTGAAATGAACAAGTGAAAATTAAAGAAACTAACAAGTAAAAAAGAAACATGCAAATAAATTGAAATTACCTATCATGGGGACTCAACCTAGGGTGTTAATTAGCCTTTTGGATTTGTAGCTCAATTTAAATGGATGCATGCAATTACTAGTCTTCAATTTCATAAATCTAGAAGTAATTTAAGTGGATTTCTCTTTCAAGATCCTCCACATCTCATACTAACATAACTAATTTATGTGTCCATTTCCTTAGTTAATTATAGTATGCCATTAAGCAACTTCATCATAAATTTCTACCAATTTTTTTTTTTCACTTTCGTGTTCCAAGCAATTGTTAGCCATGCAATTGGGATCTAATCTAACTTCTCTCTGTCGAGTATCAATTTAGACCAACAAATCAATCAATCCGTGATCAAGGGATTAAAAGCATTAAGCACAAATTGCATAGATGAAATATGAAGAAATTCATTACAATCATCTCAAGTCTTGAGCCTTGGAATCTCAATCAATTGCATCTTTTTTCTCTCATTTCCACTACCTTTTTACTCTCTATTCAGCTAGGGGAGAACCCCCCCCAAATTTGGATGCCTTTCACCAATGAGAAGTGATCAATTTATAGAGGAAGAATTGAAAGTGCCTTGCTGCCCACGTTGAACAGTGTCGTGACATTGACGTCACAGCGTCGCGACACTGTGACGTCATTTTCTTACCGCCTAATCCAATCAGCGTCGAGATGCTCTAAGGATAGCGTCAAGACGCTGAACCTTCTAGAAGCCTCTTTGGATGCTATCTTGCCCTTTACTTCTTCATTCCTTTGGGCTTTTGGGCCTCTTCTTTAAATACATTCTTTTCTTTTCTTCATTTATGGTCCAAAGCCTCTAATTTTATCCCAATTTGAGTAAAATTCCCGATTTTTCTTCACAAGCTTGGTTTTCTACAATTTCAACATAAAAAGACATTAAAGCTCACAATTAATGCACAAAACTAGCCAAAATAACTAGGAAATAGATAGCATGATTGCATGCTATCATTAGGCGCGCAGACAGCAGTGATTTGGGATCATTTTCAGCATTTTTATGACGTTTATTTAAGTGGGTATGTGTGTGGGAGTTATTTCTTGGTTGACTATTATGTTTAATCGAATACCCACTCATTTTTACTTTCATTCAGCAAGCTTTTCTCTTCAATTCCGGCGATTCAAGCAGTAAACCTTCACGTTTCAGCATCGTTGAGCAAGTTTAGCATTGGGTCAATGTTTTACAGCAAGGTTTCAGGTTGATTTTTATGTTTATTCGATTACCCATTGGTTGTGGCTTTTGATTTCAAGATCCCCTTTACTTTTGGAGGTTTAATTGTCGTTTTGGAGCGGAATTGGAAGCTTGGACAACAAGCATTGTTGTTGTTTTAGGTGAGTTTTTGGGAGTTAAAACATTTCCAAATTTAATTGACACCTCATGTTACTTGTTTTAATAGGTCTATGAGTTTCAAGAATATTTTTCCCTTTTTGTGTAGTTGGTTAAGGGCTTGAAAGCTAAGGAATTTTATTGTTTTGTCGAGCTAATTACTTAGCTAAGATAAGTAGCTATTGGACTCAATTTTTGTGCTTTAGACCCAATGCATGGTTGTTGGATTCGATAAAATCAAGTTCTATGCTTTAAACTGGTTTCTTTTGAGAATTTAGCATGCTAGCATGAGTTAGTTTTAAGCTTTGTATTTTCCTTTTGGAATCAAATCAGCATGACAAGTTTCATGGTGAATCATGGTGTTGGCAAGAGAAGTTGTTTATTAATTGTAGCATGTTTGAGACTGTTTTTGGATGGATTAGCATCTTTTAGGTTGTTTGGAAGCCTGTTTTGATTGGATAGCTTGGTTTCTCTGAATGTCTGTTTAGTTGTGGATGCAAGGTCTGACTCGCTATGGTTGCAGTAGTTCGGAGTACCAGAAGTGTGGTTGATGTTTGTAGTTGGGCAGTTTTTGTATATAGAAATCTTTTGTCTTGTTTCCAAGTGATAAGAAATTTGAGGTTCGCCATATGTATGTCGTTATGCTACCGAATTTTCAGTAGCACTACAGTGACTAATAGGACCTAAATAGTCCTATTTTATCACCTCTAATCTAAGCTTGTTAGAGTTATTTTATGTTTTACTTGTCTTATTTACAGGATCTTTGAGCTTAGGCGATGTCGGGAGCTAATCACGCTAATTTGGTGTTAATTCGGGCCAATTACGGAATTTTGGAGCCATCTCAGTGTCTTGGACGGCGAGGAGGTGAAAAGACCCAATTGTGCTGAAGCGGGCCTGAAGAACGACACCAAAAGCCGAAGATTGAAGCTCCGTATCGAGAAGAAACGAGACAAGACTGAGAAATAAAACAGCAAGTCAAGGATCATGGATGGCGTCGAGACGTTGCCCCTGGCGTCTCGACGCCGAATCGAAAATTAATCGGATCATAAAGTTCGCAGTTTTCTATAAATATGTAGTCTCGGTTTAGTCCGTCGTTAGGTTAGAAATTTGGTCCTTTTACTTTTTCTTTTGCCTCTTTTACGTTTCAGTACTGTTGTAGACCTTTTTAGGTCATATTTCAGGGATTCTTTCATGTCTATTCTTGTTTATACTTCATTTATGAATAGCTAATCGCATTTAGATCGTTGGATTGGGATTATGCTTTGATTTCTATTTATATTGACTGAGTTTTTTGGAGTTTATTGCATTGTTCTTGCTGTCTTTTCATTAAGTTTTGCTTGTTATCTCGTTTAAACCAATACATGAGGCTAGTCTATTAGGATTGACGACCCTATGTGATTACCGCTTGTGTATTCAATCAGTTATTTTTAGATAGCCACTAGGTTGAGGCAAGCCACTCTCTACGCGAGACGACCCTTGATAGGCCTAGGATGCATGTTAAAGGTTGTAGGAATTAAATTCGAATTACATTTGAATTTAGTTAATACAAATCTGGACCCACGATCCCAAAGCGGCTAGTTTAAATAGGTGATTGTGAAATTGCTTAATCTAAAACTAAGTTATAATTTAATGACCGTTGTGAGGTCTCAGATGGTTGTTATTTTATGTATGAGGGGTGGCGAGCGATAAAGAATATATTAATTAATCTTGTTAATTACAGAATTCACGGTTAGAAAGTTAATTAGCAGAGGTTAGTGTAGGGGGTCCTCTGAGTAACCCAGAAGTCGGTCGGACTAATGAAATCAGTCTAGAATAATTATTAGAGAAAACTAGGAAGCCAAACGAAATAGAATCAAGCATAAGAAATCTCAATCCAGCGATCCCTTTCATGTTAATGATTTCTCTTCTGCATGCTTTATTTTGCCTCTTTTAAATTCAGCATTTATTTATTTCTGTTTGTCCTTCTTTCCAAAAATCCTCCCTGTTTTGTAAGCACAAAATTTTGTTGGGTTTTATGCCCTAAAACTCGTAGATAGTAAATGTAACATTTGACCGAACATTAATAAAATGATGTATGATTCATTTATCTTGTTTGTATTGAGTAATCTTATCTTATTAACCCTAATCCAATAAACTAAACATCCTAGGTTGTTAGTATGAGGCTTGAACTAGTATGTAGGGACATACGGTGATCAATGTTCAAGATACAGCCTAAAGAGTCTATAGTATAGGGATAACGTTGGGTACCTTATCCTGGTGACACTATGGATACGATCCGCTTTGTATTATGATACAAACGCAATGATCCAACGCGTTCATGTAGTGGACATGCGAGTGGAGGTATCCTGTGCAAGGAGTTTGCATAAGACCGGACCGCAAAATAGTTAACCACTAGTTGTAACACCGTTAGCTAGCTAGGTTTCTATTTCACTAAGATGACCTAGGTAATTTGGTCTCAATCCTGAGTGGGTTATGAACTCCTGTTCACGAGGGATTGTCCTTTGATTTGTATGGGTGAAAGTGGCTTGCATGTTGACTCAATAAGCCTACCATTTTGGGGACAAGATCGAGTAGGGAGCTGGGAACATAATCACACAATATGGAATTCACTCATTCACGACTCTAGGGTAAGTAGAGGTGTGTTCCCTTAAGTGGTGTCTCCGGGTCTTAAACAATGGGCCCTACTCTCTCTATGGCATGAGAAGGACTTCTATTTGTTGGTTGGACCTCAAACAAGTTGTTCACTAGAGGAGCACTGAGACTTAAGGATGAAGAGGTAGCCCAGGGGTAAAACGATAATTTGACCTAGTTGGGGTACGAATACACGTGAAGGACTGACTTGCTGTTATTGGTCGATATCCGTGGACACAGAAATATATATGTAGTGAGAAGAGTGCAGTTGTGGTTCTATAGTGGAGTGAACCACAGTTAACGAACATTGATTAACTTGGTTAATGAGTTTAGCCAATTAATCTCGTATCATTGGAGCTTCTGATCTGTAGGTCCATTAGGTCCAACTGATAGCTCATTTAGGGTGTTGAAGTAAATTTCTAAGGGAGAATTAAATATTCGAAAGGGTTTGAATGTTAAGTTAAAATATGAATTTGATTCATAGTAAAACTATAGGTTATAATTAATGCGCATTGGATGCACATTAATACTATAGTTTATTAGAGAGAAATATAATTAAATATTCGATATTTAATTATAGTATTAATTAATTGTTGAATTAATAAATCATTTGGTTTTAATTTAATTTAGTTAAATTTGATTTAATTGAATTACATTAAAACTATAGGTTAAATGGGAATATTTGTATAAATGAGATTTATATAAATGATAATTAAATTAATTGTTAATTTAATTGGTTAATTAATTATTTATTTTATTTTTGATTAATAATTAATTATCTTATCAGTTTTAACTGATAAGAATTTGTCAACCCCACTAACCTAGCCTTTCTCCACGATTTGAGAGGGTTTTAAGGGGAAGTTGGTTTTCATCTGTTATATTACTTCCTTGTTTTGATCGATAATCTCTCTGGTTCTCACGTAAGGCTCTAACTCTCTCTTTCTCTCTCTCATTCTCTCGTGAATCACAGAGAATAGTTTTTCCAGAAAATCCTTAGAGTTTTGGGTTTCCACAAGCCCTTCAACGTGATCCCTTAGGAGATTATTGGTGTTGCTTTATGGTGGTGTTTGTGGAGAAAAATCCAGCGAAGGAGATCAAAGAAGGTTGTTGTATTTTCTATTTTTCGGCAAAGGAGTTGGCGAAACGATCAAGAAATTCAAGCAAAGTAAGGTTTCTTCATTCTTTGATCATTAGGATCATACTTTAGATTAGATCTAGGGTTTTGATCCATAAAATGCATGCTTTTATAATCTGTTTACAGCTTTATTTATTGCTATATGTTGCTGTAAAATATTTTGCAATCCATATTGGTATTTCAATTAAAATAGAAAAACAATGTGGGTTCTGTAAATCTTCCAATGCGTAGGACTTTTATCCCTTCAAATTCTACACTTACTAGGTCCCCTTCCCTGTGTTCGACCCCGACCACTATTTCTACAAAATAGTCGTAGTGTCGTGGATTATAAATTTTATTTGACCAACATGACCTTTGACAAGTCGGACCCGTCAGTGACGGTGAGGCTAAGCTTAGTGAAATCCCTCAATTAGGCTAAGCTTAGTAATATCTATCGATTACGTTATGCTCGATAGTCGTACGTATGAAGGGGACAATACTTAGAATAGGAACCTTAGTCATGATTCAGGACCTCATGTAGACTTAAAAGATCATTAAGTCTTATGCTAAGCTAGGGTTGTTTCCTTCCCCAACTCAGGATTGATGGAACCTAGTTTTCAGGCACGAGATTGTGCATTCTATCAGTGACTGGTAGAGCTTACTTTTTGGCACGGGATCGTGCATTCCATCAGGACAGTGTCGAGCTAGGCACAGGATCGTGCACCAGATGGAAATTAGGCATGCTTCATGCCCATATTGCTCCACCGTACTTTAAGTTAATGATTCAGGGATGTTGTGTTGGGATAGGTGTAGTTCTGCTAGAGGTTGCTAATAACTCTCCAAAAGGGAGTTATTCATACCTTATTCTATGATGATTTATATGTTAATTGTGTCATATGGATGTGTTGTTGGATGAATATATTATGTTTTAATCTAATTATAAGAATTGATGCTTTGGAGTTCTTTTGCAGAAAAATCAATGTTGATCAATTTGAGAGAGCAAAGTTCGTTGATCTAGCAAAGTTGTAAGCAAAATTGGCCACGTGAGCTACACGTGACCCACACAATACTCTTGTTGGCACAGGTTGGGGATAGGTAGCCACCCTAGGGAGAACATTACATAAACCCGATTATGGCCCTGGGGTTAGAAACCCAAATTTATGTTTCCAGATAGGTTCCTATGGTGTTAAGACCCATAAGCTAAGTTTCATGGTACTTGATCTCATGTTATCAGATTCAACTCTTAAGTGGGCTATTTACTGAGTATATTCTTATATACTCACTCATGCTACGTGATTTTCCTTTTCAGGTGGTACTTGAGGATGTCTGGCGTTTGGCGAGGGTTGTGACCTTGTTGACTATGGGATTGCAACTGCAGTTTATGTCTTCTTCTTTTATTTATTTTCAGTCTCCTTTGTCATAGGATCGAACTCTTGTTTTAGATACGATGTTTTAAAACTATGAGTTTTTCGGAGTTATGTTTCTGGTGTCCATTTTATGATTTATGAATATAACTTATGTTTTGGACCCTTTTGGTAAATGAAAGTTATTTTTCTTCCACTTTGTGTTTTTGAAAAAATAAAATCTATGACCTATGATGTAGTAGTGACCTTCAACATGTTTTTAGTTTCCTTCTAGTCGGGTTGTTACAACTCCAATCAATTTATTTTGTTACCTACCTTGCAATTTGAAAGCAAACCGTGTTTAATTAGTCTTGTGGTATCAATACTTTGAAATACTCCAGAGTTTTTATTACTACATGCGATAGTGTATACTTGAACTTAGCTAGACCGAATCCATCTTTAATTCTCATTTCCCACCTTTTTTCTACCACCATCTTCAGTTTGACATCGCATCACTTCCGTTGGGGATTCAATCCCTTCATCTATGGTCAGCGTCTCGACACTTCAAACAGAGAACGTATTGGGTGCGCATTTTGGACTTGTGACAACGTTTAGACGCTCTTGGACAACGCCTCAACTCTACCCTCTCGGTTTTGCCTTGCTCCTCTTCTTTGTGTTGGCTTCCATTGACTGGGTTTTGATTATTTTTCTTTCTTTTACACCCTTTTTACTCCTATTTCGCTCCAGGAAGCCCAAACACTCAATTACCTATAAATAAACAAATTAAGCACATAAATAACAAGAAAACTAGCATTCTTAACCCTAAATAAATAGCACAAAATTGGTGTTATCAAGACTCCCCAAAAATTTTGGACCATCACTAGTGAGAGGAATATGGAAAGGTAAATATCTTTAGAAGTGTTGGGTTTTATGCCATAAAACTCGTAGATAGTGAATGTAACTGTTGATCGAATATTAATGAAATAATATTAATGTATTTTTCCATTAAGTATTATTAGTTATTTTATTGTTTGTCTTTGCCTAAAATAACTCTAATCCAATAAACTAGACATCCTAGGTTGTAATATGAGTCTTGAACTATATGTAGCGACATATGGCATTGTTCAAGAAACAGCCTAAAGGGTCTATAGTATAGGGATAAGACTGGGTATCTTATCCTGGTGACACTATAGATACGATCCACTTTGTATTTGATATAGACGTTATGATCCAACGCGTTCGTGTAGGAGACATGTGAGTGAGAGTATCCTATGCAATGAGTTTGCATAAGACCAGACCGTGAAATAGTAACCACTAGTTATAACACCGTTAACTAGTTAGGCTTCTATTTCACTAGGACGAGCTAGACAACTTAGTCTTAATTTTGAGTTGATTATGGACTCCTGTCATGAGGGATTGTCCTTTGATTTCTATGGGTGAGAGTGGTCAATACGCCGACTCAATAAGTCTACCATTTTGGGGACAAGACCGAGTGGGGAGCTAGGAACATAATCGTACAAGATGGAATTCACTCCTTCCCGACTTTAAGGAAGTAGATGAGTGTTCCCTTAAGTGGTGACTCCAAGTCTTGAACAAAGGGTCATACCCTCTCAATGGCACGAGAGGGTTTTCTGTTTGATGGTTGGACCACAAACAGGTTATTCATTAGAGGAGAACTGGTACTTAAGGAAATAGAAGTAACCCAGGGTTAAAACGGTAATTTGACCCAGCTGGAGTTACGGACACTCGTGAAGGACTAACTAGTCGTTATTGGTCTATATCCGTGGACACAGAAAATATGTCTGCAGTGAGAAGAGTGCAATTGTGAGTCTATAGTGGAATGTACACAGTTAACGAATATTGATTAATTTGGTTAATGAGTTTGACCAATTAATCTCACATCGTTGGAGCTTCTGATCTGCAGGTCCATTAGATCTCACTAGTAGCTCATAAAGTAATTTGAGACAACTAAGTAATAAATGTAAATTGAAAATGTTCAATTTACTAAGGGAAACAATATAATATATATTGATATATTATTATGAGAGAAATAAATATTTGAAGAAATTTCAAATATAAATGTGAATTTGACTCATATTAAATTTATAGCAATTTGAAAGAGTTCAAATATGAACTAATTAATTTAAGGCCTAAAATTAATTTGGGCAATTAATTAATTCAAGGTCGAAAATTAAATATGTGATATTTAATTGGTGACTAATTAACTAAAGAGTTAATTAATTGAAAATTAATTAATTATAGAAATAATTAATCACTTATGGAAGTGATTAATCATTTAGGGGCTATTTGGGGCACTGAGTTGGTTATAATACCTGAGGGTTATAATAGTCTGGGGATTATAATAGGCTGTGTGTTATAATAGTCTGTGTTTGGGGTGCAGGTTATTATAGTCTGGGATAAAATAGTCTGTGTTTGGGGTGCAGATTATTTTAGTATGGGTCAAAATAGTTCGTGTTTGGAGTGTTGATTTGTTTAACATGGGGTTCTAAATCAAATGTTCAAGCTGACTATTTTTTTTTCCTTACTTTTTTTTTGTTTATTTTCCTCATGCAACTTTGTACTTCAAATATTAATTTAAAAAATGGGTTTAGTTGTAAAAAAAATAAAGTTTTGGTATAGGGGTTCAATTATGTGTTTAACTTAAAAGGAAACAAAAATAACCTAAGGTAAGGATTGACTTTCTTTGTTTTAGAGTCGTGATTTTTTCACAAAATAAGTCATTTTATGATTTCATATAGAAAAATCATATTTGTTTCATTACTATATTTTCAACATAAAAATGGTAAATACTTATTGAAAACTCATTTTACATTCATTATCAAAAGAATAAAATAAAATAGAAATCACATAAAATAAAAACTTGAGTAGTATTTTTTAAAAATTATTATTATCGCGATAAACTTAAATACGATAAGTATAATTTTGAATGAAAAATATGGTACGAAGAAGGTAAGCATTCATATACTTCATTATCAAAAGTAATTATGTAATAAAACTCCATATTTATATATGTACAAAGACAACCTAGTATCTAACTCCCTAAAAATTTTCTGACTTTTCCGATGACCACCAACAAATTTTTCAGCGACCGAAATTTTTTTCACTCTTTTTTCCTTTCGTTTCTTCTACCTCTTTTTTATTTTTTTTTCTTTATTTTCATTTTTTATATTTTTCAAAATGAAAATGAGAAGAAAAATTTAAAAAAAAAGTCGCCGGACAATTGTCGGTGGTCGCCTGAAAAGTAGTCGGCAGGTCGTCGGCAGAAAAGTCAATGAGTCATATGGAAGAAGAGAGTAGAGAGTTACTATAGAGAATGAATATAATAATTGGGTGGGTTAAATAGTGGTTATTGTAGCAACATGGAAGGGAAAAATAACCCACTTCACCCCTTATTTTTGTTGATGCCCCAAACACTTGGTGGTTTATAATAGCCCCCACTATTATAACCAACACAGTGAGTCAAACGACCATTTATGGAAATGATCTAATCACTTATGGAAGTAATTAGTCATTTGTGGAAAAGATTAATCAATTATGGAATTGATTGATCGTGGATTGATTAAATAAGGAATAAATTAAATCATTTATGGAAATAATTGATTTAATGTGAATATTTTATTCATGGCCTTTCTCCTATAAATAGAACACTAGACCTAATGGTTTAGTAGCCCTCTTACTCTTAGACTCACATGACAAGACCCTAGAATTCTCTATAGCCTCCCTCTTAGAGAAAGACTCCCACAAGTCTTTTGCCTCCTAGACTTAGAGACATACCGGTGTAACCTCTTTGATGATTGTGTTCTTGAGAAGAAATTTCCAGCAAATAATCAAAAGGGGGTTGCTGCGTTTTTGTTCGTTGAAGCGTCGTTGGCGAAGAACGGTCAAGTCTACAACGAAGGTTTGTAACGGTTCTTTCCCGTTTCTTTAGAAAAGCATGAAAATAAAAGTAGTTTTATTTTCTAGTTTTTTCAGCATGTTTATAGTGTTTTACAGCAGCTTTAAAGCATGTTTAAAGTTTTTTTTGCCTTTTCGTAACGGTATTTTGATATTAATTAATATACGACGCAAGGTCCTATCGATGCGCTTCCGCTGCGCTGGGGCTTTCATTCTCTTCAAGAATATCAAAATTTTCCTTTGGGAATTGTCTCACAAAGACATCAACACCAAAGAAATACTCAAGAGACATATACCATATTTTTACCTAGCTATTGCTCTTTGTCCAAGGTTGCTGATGAATTACAAAACCACATTTTTACGCATTTCTCTTTTGCTTGGAAATTCTAGAATAAAATCACATAAGTTTTTGGTTGGTATTTGACCATCCATTGTGATGCTAAGATCCTCTTCAATATTGTTTTGGTTGATCACCCTTTTAGGGGAGCAAAGGCTTTGTTGTGGATGCACTTGGAAGGAAATAAATCAAAGGGTTTTCTCAGACAAGGAGCTTACATTCGATGGGTTTTTCGATCTTGTTATTTATTATGCTATCTCTTGGTGTAAATGTTCTAGCATCTTCACTTCATATAGTTACGCTTTCCTTCTCAAAATTTGGGAATGTCTTTTGTAACCATGGTCTTATACCCCTTTTGTAATTTCATACATCAATTAAATTGTTTCTTATATATATATATTGTTGGGGTTGGTGCCCAAAAACTCATAGACAGTGAATGAAACAAATAATATACATGTTTGATAAAGTCATTATCGAGGTTTGTTCACTTAAATAGTTAAATATGTGAATTTCACGTTAAATGACCCAAATCCAATAAACTAAGATCCATGGCTATATAATATGTAAATTTGAGCTTTATGTGGAGACATAAAAGTGGATCATGCTCGCTCAGATGTCTATAGTATAGGGATAGGGTTGGGTACCTTATCCTGGGGACACTATGAGGCGCAACTCATTTTGTATTTAGTACAGACGATGTGATCTTGAATCGTCCATGTGGAGACATGCGAGTGGGGGCTTCCTATGCAATTGAAGGGAATAAAAGTCCCCACGCTGCGGAAGCGCATCGATTGGACCTTACGCCGTATATTAATTAACATTAAAATACCGTTACGAAAACTCAAACAAACTTTAAACATTCTTTAAAGTTGCTGGAAATTCAGTTTAAACATGCTTAAAAATAAATCTAAATTTATTTTCATGCTTTTCTAAAGAAAAGGGGAAGAACCGTCACATACCTTCGTTGTAGACTTGACCGTTCTTCGCCAACAACGCTCCAACGAACGAAAACGCAGCAGCCTCTTCGCCTCTTGATCGCTGAATTTTCTTCTTGATTGACACAATAACCACAAAGGTTACACCGGTATGACTCTAGGTCTACGAGGCAAAAGACTTGTGGGAGTCTTTCTCTAAGATGGAGGCTAGAGAGAATTTTAGGTCTTGTCTTTGAGAGTCTAAGAGCAAGAGCCAAATTTCAAGTGTCATGACCAATTAGGTCTAGTGTTCCATTTATAGAAGAGAGGCCATGAATAAAATATTCAATTAAATCAATCTTTTCCAAAATTGATTCAATCTTATTTCTTAATTAATCAATCATGATCAATCAATTCCATAATTGATTAATCTTTTCCACAAATGACTAATTACTTCCATAAGTGATTAGATCATTTCCATAAATGATTAATCACTTCCTTAAGTGATTAATTATTTCCATAATTGATTAATTCCCGGTTAATGAATTCTTTAATTAATTAACCACCAATTAAATATCACATATTTAATTTCCGGCCTAGAATTAATTAATTTGCCCAAACACATTTTAGGCCTTAAATTAATTCATTATTTGAACTCTTTCAAACTTCCATAAAATTTATATTTGAACTTCTTCAAATAGTTCAAATATTAATTTCTCTCAAATATTAATTTCTCTCATAATAATATATCAATATATATTATATTTGTTTCCCTTAGTAAATTGAACATTTTCAATATACATTTATTACTTAGTTGCCTCAAATTACTTTATGAGCTACCAGTGGGACCTAATGGACCTGCAGATCAGAAGCTCCAACGATGTGAGATTAATTGGTCAAACTCATTAACCACAATTGGTCAAACTCATTAACCACATTAATCAATATTCGTTAACTGTGTGTTCACTCCACTATAGACTCACAGTTGCACTCTTCTCACTGCAGACATATTTTCTGTGTCCACGAATATACACCAATATCGACTAGTTAGTCCTTCACGAGTGTCTGTAACACCAGCTGGGTCAAATTACCGTTTTACCCTTGGGTTACCTCTATTTCCTTAAGTACCAATTCTCCTCTAATGAACAACCTGTTTGTGGTCCAACCATCAAACAGAAAACTCTCTCGTGCCATTGAGATGGTAGGGCCCTTTGTTCAAGACTCGAAGCCGAGCATGAATCTCACGTTGTGAATATAGGGACATAGGAGCAAAACTTGATTTAAATCTCGTTTTGTAACTTTCCTCCCACTGAAAATGTCCTAAGGTTAATATAGGGTTGTTTAACTTAGATAGTATTCGGCTAAGTCAATCTATCTAAGTCTGATCCTATTATAACAATTGTGGAAAGGATTCAACTACAATCTTTTAGGTGGATTAAACTTCTTTTAATAAACCCAACATTGCAAGTCAACATTACTATGGTTAATTCAACTCAACGTTCGGGTCAGATCCCAGGTAGGAGGTGTTCCGTAAACCGTCAACTTAAATACCCCCAGCCTTAGACAGAACTCTACTGAGAGAGTTCCCTTATAACCTCAGTAATGTAAGGTTTTTACTCTAAAGATCTAGGTGCATTAAACACTTTTAACAAACCTAGTGACATTGCATGCTAACATTTAACTATGATTAATTCAACTCCGGTATTCCAGGTCAGTTCCCAGGTAGGAGGTGTTCCGTAAACCGTCAACTTAAATACCCCAGCCTTAGACAGAACATTACCGGTGGAGTTCCCTTATAATCATAGCAATGTTTTTCCTACTTAGTCAATTAAAACTATTTTTAATTCTAAGTAAGAAAATATTCTAATCCTATTAGAAACTGATCTAGGTCTAATTAATTTTAAACAATTTAAAATTAATCCAATTCATCCTATGATCTTATATTGCATGCAAATCTTGATTATAGATTGACGGTTTCTAATCATTAATATTAAAGAACTATTTCAAATTTTAATGATTAATCCTATAATCAAGAATCTAGGGTTTAATTCATTTAACAATCTCATTCAAATTAAATAATTAAACCATACTAATTGCATGAATAATATAACAATTATATTATTAACTATGGATGTTTCATGCTTCATGCAATTTTGATTTTCTTTTATTATAACAATTATAAGCCAATCAAGAAAATCAATCAAGCATGCTTCATTCATCACATTAAACATAACTATTTATATTTAATTTAAGTAATGACATGCTTCATGCTTTCCAATTTTTCATATAATTAATATACTCTTATATTAAAAAATATGAAAACAAATTCATGCATTTAAACATACATTATAACAATTTATAATATATAAAAAATGCATGAGCAAGTTTATAACCTAAGGTGGGATTAAATATTCTATATGACATCCATAAAGCATATAAATAGCAATTGAACCGGTTAATTTTGGCCCCTAGGATAAAATAAAGCATTAAATTACATTAATTTAGCTAAATTCTATCCTAAAAAATCCTTGTAGCTTCGGAATTGGTCTAGACAGCAAGAACCGCCCCGAACCACCTCGAATCGGCTTCAAAAATCACGAACCATGCCAAAAATTGGCTGAACCGGACCAAATAGGTCCCAGCCCAGCCGAACCGGTCCAAACCGGACCGGCCACACCTTGAACTGCGCCTTTTGAAACCCTAATGCGCGCCTCCATCGTGACAGCGTCTCGACGCTGTGCGTTTTCCATGTCTGGCGCCTACGGTATCGAGACAGTGTCGAGACGCTATTGAAGTAGCATCCCGTCGCTGTGCGCTTTCCTTACCGAGCGCCTACGGTATCGAGACAGCGTCGAGACACTGTTGAGGTAGCGTCCCGACGCCGTTGCGTCTGGAGGCAGAATCTGGGCGACAGAAGCATCGATTCTCCGATTTTGGCCCCGATTTCAGCGGCGATTGCTCCGTTTTTCATCTCATCAAAACCTATTCTAGACCCGGACTTACATAGGACTCGATTTTACATAAAATACCCGAAACACCGGGCCTTACATGATCAAAATCACATAAAATTAAAATCTATGGCCATAAAATTAACCCAAACAGTTCAACGCAAACCGAACATACATTATGCATAAATCCCACCTATTAGAGCCTACGCAACTTTTAATATTAATTAATAGGGACAGCGATGGCTCTGATGCCGATTAAAGGGAATAAAAGTCCCCACGCAGCGGAAGCGCATCGATTGGACCTTACGCCGTATATTAATTAACATTAAAATACCGTTACGAAAACTCAAACAAACTTTAAACATTCTTTAAAGTTGCTGGAAATTCAGTTTAAACATGCTTAAAAATAAATCCAAATTTATTTTCATGCTTTTCTAAAGAAAAGGGGAAGAACCGTCGCATACCTTCATTGTAGACTTGACTGTTCTTCGCCAACAACTCTCCAACGAACGAAAACGTAGCAGCCTCTTTGCCTCTTGATCACTGGAATTTTCTTCTTGATTGACACAATAACCACAAAGGTTACACCGGTATGACTCTAGGTCTAGGAGGCAAAAGACTTGTGGGAGTCTTTCTCTAAGATGGAGGCTAGAGAGAATTTTAGGTCTTGTCTTTGATAGTCTAAGAGCAAGAGCCAAATTTCAAGTGTCATGACCAATTAGGTCTAGTGTTCTATTTATAGAAGAGAGGCCATGAATAAAATATTCAATTAAATCAATCTTTTCCAAAATTGATTCAATCTTATTCCTTAATTAATCAATCATGATCAATCAATTCCATAATTGATTAATCTTTTCAACAAATGACTAATTACTTCCATAAGTGATTAGATCATTTCCATAAATGATTAATCACTTCCTTAAGTGATTAATTATTTCCATAATTGAGTAATTCTCGGTTAATGAATTCTTTAATTAATTAACCACCAATTAAATATCACATATTTAATTTCCGGCCTAGAATTAATTAATTTGCTCAAACACATTTTAGGCCTTAAATTAATTCATTATTTGAACTCTTTCAAACTTCCATAAAATTTATATTTGAACTTCTTCAAATATTAATTTCTCTCATAATAATATATCAATATATATTATATTTGTTTCCCTTAGTAAATTGAACATTTTCAATTTACATTTATTACTTAGTTGCCTCAAATTACTTTATGAGCTACCAGTGGGACCTAATGGACCTGCAGATCAGAAGCTCCAACGATGTGAGATTAATTGGTCAAACTCATTAACCACATTAATAAATATTCGTTAACTGTGTGTTCACTCCACTATAGACTCACAGTTGCACTCTTCTCACTGCAGACATATTTTCTGTGTCCACGGATATACACCAATATCGACTAGTTAGTCCTTCACGAGTGTCCGTAACACCAGCTGGGTCAAATTACCGTTTTACCCCTGGGTTACCTCTATTTCCTCAAGTACCAATTCTCCTTTAATGAACAACCTGTTTGTGGTCCAACCATCAAACAGAAAACCCTCTCGTGCCATTGAGAGGGTAGGGCCCTTTGTTCAAGACTCGGAGTAACCACTTAAGGGAACACTCATCTGCTTCCCTTAAGTCGGGAAGGAGTGAATTCCATCTTGTACGATTACGTTTCCAGCTCCCCATTCGGTCTTGTCCCCAAAGTGGTAGGCTTATTGAGTCGGCGTATTGGCCACTCTCACCCATACAAATCAAAGGACAATCTCTCATGAGCAGGAGTCCATAATCAACTCAGGATTAAGACTAAGTTGTCTAGGTCGTCCTAGTGAAATAGAAAATCAACTAGTTAACGGTGTTATAACCAGTGGTTACTATTTCGCGGTCCGTTCTTATGCAAACTCAATTCATAGGATACGCCCACTCGCATGTCTCCTACACGAACGCGTTGGATCGCAGCGTTTGTATCAAATACAAAGTGGGTCGTATCCATAGTGTCACCAGGATAAGGCACCCAGTCTTATCCCTATACTATAGACCCTTTAGGTTGTTTCTTGAACAATGATCCCATATGTCGCTACATATAGTTCAAAACTCATATTACAGCCTAGGATGTCTAGTTTATTGGATTAGGGTTATTATTAGACAAAGACAAATATAAAATATAAAATAACTAATAACAATTAATGGAAAAATATATCAATATTATTTCATTAATATCCGGTCAACAGTTACATTCACTATCTACGAGTTTTAGGGCATAAAACCCAACAGCAATAAGTTTGCATAAGACCATGACCGAGAAATTAGTCACTTTCACTTTATAACACCGTTTACTGTTGAGACTGATTATTTAGTGTGATGACCTAGGTAACTCATTATTAATCCTTAGCTAACTATGAACTTCTGTTTCTTTAGGATTATCCTTTGATTTGCATGGGTAAGAGTGACTCATCATCTCCCACTAAATAAGCCTACCATTTTGGGGATAGGACCGGGTAGATAGCTGGGGACATAGTCCTACAAGACGGAATTCACTCCTACCCAAATTAGGGATAGTAGAGAGGTTGTTCCCTTAAGTGCTGACTCCGGGACTTGAATGAAGGGATCCCGCCCTCTCATTGGCCCAAGAGGGATTAGGTTTGGTGGTTGGACCACAAACTAATTGTTCATTAGAGGATCAGTGGGACTTAAGGAACTAGATGTAACTTTAGGGGTAAAATAGACATTTGACCTAGCTGTAGTTGCGAACAACCTGTGAAGGATTGACTTACTAAGCATTGTTATATTGGGTGGACAAAAATATATCTACAGTGAGGGGAGTGCAACTATCGGGCTATAGTGGAGTGTCTCGGTAGTTAACGAATGTTAATTAACTAGGTTAATGAGTTTAGCCGGTTAATCTCGGATCATTGGAGCCCATGATTTGTAGGTCCATTAGGTCCCCCTGCTAGCTCCTACGGAATAAACCTTAGAACAGTGTGATGAGAGAATTTGAATCATTCAAATTCAATTTCGGGAGTAGACGTTAATTATATATATGATATACTTAACGTAATAGTTTAATTATGAATTAAACTATAATAAGAGAGAGTCGGATATATTTAAATATGATTTAAATATTATGCACGTGAATAGGGATTCATGTTTGAGAAATCGTTTTTGAGTCGGGATAGGTGTGAATTATTAATTTAATATTTGATATTAAATTAAATAGTTATTATTAATTAATTAATATGTTTAATTAATTATTTAAATTAATTTTATTTAAAATTAGTTATTTGAATTAATTTTAATATACAAAATTAATTAAAGGTTTTTCATTTAGTTTAGGATTAAATGAAAATTAAAACAAGAGTAAAATTACTATGGAAGACACCTAGCCTATGACTAAGAGCACACCTCTTGAAGGTGTCTTCATGTGATGGAATTAAGTGGCAATTTCCATCTTATATAAGGAACATGAATACACTGAAAGTTTTTTGGTTCAAGGTTGAAGAA
The DNA here is from genome assembly GCA_036850905.1 of Luffa acutangula. Lineage (NCBI taxonomy): Eukaryota > Viridiplantae > Streptophyta > Magnoliopsida > Cucurbitales > Cucurbitaceae > Luffa > Luffa acutangula. Next base: position 32,657,958 of record CM072092.1, on the reverse strand, counting down.
AGTTGAATGAATTGAGGTCACTTGCTGGATTTTTTCATTCAAAACCAAAGACTTCAAGCTCTCTCAAATTGTCATTTTCTTCTCCTTAAATTCATCATTCCTTGGGTCCCACAACCCGTTCTAAGGTCGGAGGATAGCAGGGAAGACGCTCATGGTTGTCCACAGCAAGCTCGTGTTCGATTTCATTCAACGTTGTTGAAGAATTCGGTCCAAAAGGTTGGTATCCAAACTTGCTTTGTTTTTCGGTTTAATATATGCATGTTTTCATTTCTAAAATTAAAGAAATTTGAGTTGCTTCGATCCAAACTGCTTCCACTAGAGTGTCGTACACTCCTTCATATATATATATATATGCTCACTCTTGTTCAACTTGAGTATTTCTACATACTCGAACCTCTGATGCCTAAGCATGACAATACTCTTATCTAAAAACATTACTAACTTGCTACCTTAATAATAAATGAATGCCCTGAAATTTTGACAGCATAACGACATAGGTATAGCTAACTCAAAAGTTTAAACACCTGCTAAACATAATATTGCACTTCTATAATCACAGTAACTCCATTAAAAATCCCCAAAACACTTGGGATCAACAAAACAAACTCAAAACTCCCATAAATCAAACTGAGTAGGATCTCGCATCATTTACTAATCAAATTAAATTGTTCATTACACAACAACTGACACAACTCAATTAGCTAATCAACTTTAGTAAACCTCATGCAATGACAAAACCAAGGACTAAATAACTAATTTAATCATCTAGTCTCAAGGTTATAGGAACTAGAAATATAAGTCCATTAAGCAAATTATTGGTGAGAGACACTACGCAAATTATTGGTGAGAGACACTACCCTATTCTAATGAGTGTGCATAAATCTCCCGCACCAATACAACTGAAACTTCCTTCTGTTGGGTTTTATGCCCTAAAACTCGTAGATAGTGAATGTAAACAAATTGTGTACTTGTTTCAATAAAGTGTTATTGAGTTTCTACAATAAAGTGTTATTGTTAAATATTGCACAATTTGACCCAAATCCAATAAACTAAGATCCAAGGTTGTTTACATGTGACTTGAACTAGTATGTGGGGGCATACGGGGATCAGTGTTCAAGTAACAACCTAAAAGGTCTATAGTACAGGGATAAGGCTGGGTACCTTATCCTGGTAACACTATGTGATACGGCCCGCTTTGTATTCGATACAGACATATTGATCCAAGGTGTCCATGTAGGAGACATGGGAGCGGGGGTATCCTATGCAATGAGTTTTCATAAGACTGGACCACGAAATACTAAACCACTAGATGTAACACCGTTAACTAGTTAGGTTACTGTTTCAATAGGATGACCTAGGTAACTCAGTCGTAATCCTGAGTGTGTCATGAACTCCTTCTCACGAGGGATTGTCCTTTGATTAGTATGGGTGAGAGTGGCCTGCACGTCGACTCAATAAGCATACCTTCTTGGGGACGAGACCAAGTGGGGGGCTGGGGACATGACAACACAAGATGGAATTCACTCCTTCCCACTTCTAAGAGAAGTAGATGAGTGTTCCCTTAAGTGGTGACTCCGGGTCTTGAACAAAGGGATTCCGCCCTCTCACTGGCCCGAGAGGGACTTTCTGTTTAATGGTTGGACCATAAACAGGTTGTTCATTAGAGGAGCGCTAGTACTTAAGGAGACAGATGTAACACAGGGGGTAAAACAGTAATTTGACCCAGTCGTGATTACGAACACTCGTGAAGGATTGACTTACCGATATAGGTTTATATCCGTGGACACATAAATGTTCTACAGTGAGAAGAGTTCAACTGTGGGTCTTTAGTGGAATGACCCATAGTTAATGAATATTGGTTAACCTGATTAATGAGTTTAATCGGTTAACCTCATATCATTGGAGCTTATGATCTGTAAGTCCATTAGGTCCCCCTGCTAGCTCATAAAGAGTAATTAGGAACAATTATATCTTGAGAAAATTTGAATGGTTCAAATTCATATTAGGAATTAAGTTAATTGTATGAGATACAAATTAATATAATGTATAATGATACATTAAAATGCAAAGTCTAATTTGAAATTAAACTTTATTATTATGAGAGAAATAAATATTTGAAGAGTTCAAATATTAATATGAATTTGATTCATATTAAATTTATAGGATATAAGAGAATTGGAAGGAGTTCCAATTTTAATATGAATTTGATTCATATTATAGAATTAATTAATTGAAGGTCTGAAATTAAATATATGATATATTTAATTGGGTAATTAATTAATTAACTAATAGAAGGTCTGAAATTAAATATATGATATTTAATTGGTGATTAATTAATTTAAAGAATTAATTAGTTGGAAATTAATCAATTATGGAAATGATTAATCACTTATGGAAGTAATTAATTATTTATGGAAATGATTTAATCACTTATGGAAGTGATCAATCATTTATGGAAAAGATTAATCAATTATGGAATTGATTGGTTATGGAATTGATTAATTATGGAAAAGATTAAATCAGTTATGGAAATAATTGATTTTAAATGAATATTTTATTCATGACCTTTCTCCTATAAATAGAACACTAACCCTAGGGTTTAGGGACCACAACTTATGGCCACCATAAGGCCCTCTCATATTCTCTCAACTCAGGAACTCTAGAGAGAATTTTCTCTCTAGAGTTTTTCTCATTCAAGATTAAGTAGTCTCACAACTACGTTCCTAATCTTAGAGTTATAGCGGGGAAGATCAAATGGTGGTGTCCATTTCGTTAAAGTATTCAGAGTCGTCAACGAAGGTATGTTTTTAACCGCTTAACTTTTTGCCAATGTATTGGTATTTTGCGAAATAAAATTAAATATGAACGGTCCAATTGCTTCCGCTGTAACGGGATTGGGAATTTCAATCCTTCACCTTCGGCCTTGCGCATAGTTTCTCCCATCTATATTTCTAGATCATCTCGGTAATGAATGAGGGAAGCTCTCGTGTCCTTACTAAAAAGTCATTCTCACAATGTACAACTCGGTTCTTCAAAAATGTGATCCGAGCTTTTATGTCTATTGGTGCGAAGGTTTTGAAGAAGAAAACATGTGTCTCTGAACCTCTAGTCCATGGCTTATGCACAAGGCCAGACTCAGATGTTTTCCTAATTCAGTCTAACCTTGACGAATCATATCCAAAAGAAATCATGACCAAGCACAATTTAAACACAGTTGGCCGCCCCTGATCTTAACCAACAACCATTATGTATCACCTACCTAGCTACAGAAGGTGAGTTTGAATTGAAGTCCGGTTTGATTCACTTACTCCCAATTTTTCGTGTCAGTGTAGGTGAAGACCCTCACAAGCATTTGAAGGAGTTCCACATTGTCTACTTGGGAATGAAACCCCACGGAGTCACCGAGGATAAAATAAATCTGAGGGCCTTCCTGTTTTGTCTAAAGGACCAAGCGAAAGATTAGTTGTATTTCTTGTCATTCAAGACCATCACGACATAGGTAGAAATGAAGCAACTTTTCCTAGAAAAATTCTTCCCTGCAAGCCAAGCCACCAACATCAGGAAAGAGATCTACGACATCACTTAAATATCCAAGGAGTCTCTAAGTATTGGAAGTGTTTTAAACGCCTGTATGCCATTCCTCTCCCCCCCCCCCCCTCCCCAATCAAATTTCAGATCAACTTCTGATCCAGTAATTTTTCGAGGGTCTTCTGCCAATGGATTGGAGTATGATCGATGCAACAAGTGACAATGCTCTGGTGAACAAGACAACAGCTGAGGCACAACAACTCATTTCTAGTATGGTTGAAAACTCACAACAATTCGAGAGTTCCTATAAAAAGGATAGTTAGCCAAGTTAGTGAGGCAATTGAATTAAAGTCCTAGATTTTTTAGCTAACTTCTCTTGTTCATCAAATTGTTATAGGTCAGGTGAAAGCCTGTGAAATCTGTTCTAACCCATAACATACCACAGACGTTTACCCGACTCAATAACAATGAAACTTAAACTAAAAAAAACAAACAATGCTAAGCGTGCAAAAAGGTTGTTTTTGCAAATGGTGGGGCTTTCCTCCTACTTAAGGTATCCATACTTCTTGAATCCCCAAGTAGGAGTTTAGCTCAAAATGGAATTAAAAGAACAAAACATAATAATGGAGACACGCTAGAAATAAAGAGAAACTTAATTCATATTGATTGAAATAAAAGAATACGGAGGTCGATGTGAAAGTGAAAGTTTACAATGTTGAATTCAACTTAAAATAAATAAATAAATGACAAGAAACAAATACAAACAAATAACAAGAAAAATGAAAGTCTAACTCTTCTCTTCTCTATCTAATTTGCTCTTCCTTTTTCAAGGAGAGATAAATACTTCTTCTCTTCTTCTTTCGAAAGGATGATCCGACAGAGAGGACAAGGAGTTGGAAAACTTGGACCGGTGACGAAACTAGGCTAAAGTGTGAAAACTGAAGTCAATCGAATTCCTCCTCTACTTTGATCCTTGAGTCGCCTTTTATAGACCTTCATAGGTAGAGTTAGCTGTTGAGATCAGTGCGAGAAGTTTTTTCTGATTACAATCCCTTGATCTTAGAAGATTTGTTGAAAGATTTTGGAAAATCCAGAAAGTTCTGTAAATCTCGAGATTCTAGAGATTCTATTGATTTGGTCCAGTTGCAGGCGCAAACTAAAACACAATTCTTGACGCTTTGCTTTTTTTTCTTCCAGCTTCATTCTTCAGATGCTGGCGCATTGTAGGCGTAATTGGGAGATCGAAAAGCTTTTGCACAAAACTTACAAAATTTTACACACTTTCTTAACAAAATCAATTCTCTTTACATATTTTTATCAACATTTGCACACTCATGGATTTAGATACATTCTACATTTGATTTTGCATAAATTCACTCAAAATAATATGCAATCTAACATTAACTACTAGCTTTCTAAATAATAAACAAGGTTTATAAGGCTAAATAACGCACATAAATGAGCGTTATCAAGGATTTAGTGAAAAGTTTAGTTGATAGTACATTTAAAATGCACCAGGATAACCTTAAGTTCTAGAAGGAGACTCATGTTGGAATGCAACATCTAGGGAGTCAGATCGCCCAGTTAGCCACGATTGTCAGCTAGCTTGAGACTTAGAGCTCAGGAAAGGTTCTGTTGGGTTTTATGTCCTAAAACTCGTAGATAATAAATGTAACAAATTAATTTATATCAATAAAGAGTTATTGAAATTATTCAATAAGGTGTTATTGAGTTAAAATTAATTTATATCAATAAAGTGTTATTGAATTTATTATTTTAGTTTTGCATTAATTAACCCTAAATCCAATAAACTAAACATCTAGGGTTGTTTTATGTAACTTGGATTGTATGTGGGGACATACGAGGATAAATGTTCAAGTAACAACTTAAAGGGTCTACAGTATAGGGATAAGACTGGGTACTTTATCCTTGTGACACTATGGATATGACCCACTTTGTATTTGATACAAACACAATGATCCATCACGTTCGTGTAGGTGACATGCAAGTGGGGGTATCTTATGCAAAGACTTGCATAAGACCGAACCATGAAATAGTAACCATTAGATGTAACACCATTAACTAATTAGGTTATTGTTTCAATAGGATGACCTAGGTAACTCAATTTGAATCCTGAGTGTGTTATGAACTCCTTCTCATGAGTGATTGTTCTTTGATTTGTGTGGGTGAGAGTAGCTAGATTCACTGACTCAATAAGCCTATCATTTTGGGTACAAGATCGAGTGGGGGGCTGGAAACATAACAACACAAGAAGGAATTTACTCATTCCCATCTGTAGGGGAAGTAGATGAGTGTTCCCTTAAGGGCCAATTTTGGGTCTTGAACATCCATCCTCTCCTGGCTCGAGAGGAACTTTTGTTTATTGGTTGGATTATAAACAAGTTTTTCATTAGAGGAATCAGTGGTACTTAAAGAGATAGAGGTAACCTAGGGGTAAAATGGTAATTTGACCCAGCTGGCGTTACGAACACTCGTGAAGGATTGATTTATCGTTATTGGTCGATATCCGTGGACACGGAAATAATCTAAAGTGAGATGAGTGCAGCTGTGGGTTTTTAGTGGAGTAACCCACAGTTAACGAATGTTGATTAATTTGGTTAATGAGTTTAGCCAATTAATATTGTATCGTTGGAGCTTTTGATCTGTAGGTCCATTAAGCCCCCTGCTAGATTGTAAAGAGTATTGAGCTTAAACAGTCTTGAATAGAATTTGAAATGTTCAAATTCATTAGGGGAATTAATATAATGTATGATGATACATTATAATATAAAGTTTATTTATTTAATTAAACTGTATAATATAAATTTAATTTTGGATATTATTCAAAATTAATTTATGAGAGAATTAAATATTTGAAGGAGTTCAAATATTAATTTAATGTGAATTAGATTCATATTACAACTATAGGTTAAATTTAATGTGAATGAGATTCATATTAAAACTATATGTTATGAGAGAAATATACATTTGAATATGATTCAAATGTAAGGTTAATTAAATATGTGATATTTAATTAAATAAAGGAATTAATTAATTAATTTTAATTTAATTAAATGTGATTTAATTGAATTAATTAAATTAATATTATAGTTTATGGTTAATGTACATTGGATGAACATTAAAACTATAGAATAAAAGAGAGAGAAATGCATTTGAATATGATTCAAATATAAGCTTAAATAAAATATGAGATATTTAATTTGAAAATTAATTAATTGTGAATTAATTAATTGATTAATTTAATTTGATTAAATATGATTTAACTAAATTGAATTAATATTATAGGTTGTGTGAGAGATATTCATTTAAATATGATTTAAATGATTATATTAATTAAATATTATTTAATTAATATTTTAATTAATTAAAATTAAAATTAAATTAAATATGTGATATGATTTATTTTATTTTTAATTAAATTAATTAATAAAATTAATTCACTCATTCTCCTATTGGGGTAAGTAGATGTGTGTTCCCTTAAGGGCTGATTTCGGGGCTTGAACAAAAGCGCGTTGTCCTCTCTTGGCCCGAGAGAAATTTCTGTTTAGTGGTTGGACCCTAAACAAGTTGTTCATTAGAGGGATCAGTGGTACTTAAGGATCCAGAGGTAACCCAAAGGTAAAACGGTAATTTGACCTAGCTGGAGTTACGAACACTCGTGAAAGATTGACTTACTGTATTGGTCGATATTCGTGGACACAAAAATATTCTACAGTGAGAAGAGTGCAGTTGCGGGTCTTTAGTGGAGTGACCCACAATTAACGAATGTTGATTAACTTGGTTAATGAGTTTAGCGAGTTAATCTCGTATCGTTGGAGCTTCTGATCTGTAGGTCAATTAAGTCCACCTGCTAGCTCGTAACGGGTACTAAGATTATTTAGTCTTGAATATTAAGAGAATTAATATAATGTATGGAGATACGTTATAGTATAAAGTTTAATTAGAGAATTAAACTTTATAATTAATTTTGGATATGATTCAAAATTAATTTAGGAGAGAATTATGAATTTAATTAAATATGTGATATTTGATTAATTCATAAATTAATTAATTGAAGAATTAATTAATTTTAATTTAATTTGGTTAAATATGATTTAATCGAAATTAAAACTATAGTTTATAATTAATGTACATTTGATGCACATTAAAACTATAGGTTAAATGAGAGAGATAAATTTGAATATGATTCAATTGTAATATTGATTAAGTATTTGATACTTAATTAATATGGGAATCGATTAATTGAGAATTAATTGAATGACCAATTTAATTCAATTAAATATGATTTAAATTGAATTAAATACTTTATATTATAATTGATTTAATTAATATTGATTTAATTAAATTAATTATAATTAATTAATTATTTATTTATTTAATTGATTGACGGCCAGGATCTTGTTGATTACGATCAACGGTGGAGATCATGTAGGGAAATAACTCCTTCCCCACTTATCGTAAAGTTGGGAGGGAGTTCCCTAACTAATCTTATTCAGTTCGTCACGAAAGATAACGACACAGAGAAAATTCTCTCTGCTCTCTTATCTCTCTCTCAAAACAAAAATACAGCAGCCCCTTTTGCTGTAGTTTTTTTTTTTCCCTTCCAAGATGTGTTTTTGGTTCCCACAAGCCGATATCTCAGCAATCCAAGAGGATAGTGGGTGATCCGTGGTGGTGGTGTTCGTTGGGAGGAAAAAGTACGTGATTTGGAGCATCGTGCAGTTTGATCTTCGATTCACGTAAGTATTCCTAATCTAAAATAGTTTAGATCTTTTTTATTGCATGTTTAATCTGAAATAGGATAGAAAATCGTTTCTGTTTTATGTTGCCAACATATTGGTTTTTCTAAATTGAAATTAAAACTGAGCAATGGTCTGATTTAATTCTGCTGCGTAAGGGCTTTTATCCCTTCAGGGCTCACATTTGGTGGTGTTCCAAACTGGAGATCCTGAGTTCATTGGATGTTTGGTTTAAGGGAGAAATGTTATTGTAATTTGGGTTCTACAACAAGTAAGTAAACCAAATCCATCGGTAGTGAAAAACATGCTTAACGTAGAAAATTTTGTAGGAATTGTTCTTAATTTATCTGTTGCATAATATACTGGTTTCTTATGAAAAACTTATTAAATTACAAGGCGATCAATCACTTCCGATGTGAGATTCAATCCCTTCAGGTTCCTGCTCAGCCTACAACCTAGAGAAAATAGAACGTTAGTGTTATCACACTGGGGAGTGGGACGATTTTGAATACCCAACAACCTTCCCCTCTTTCAACTAATGACGTCGAAAAGGAAGAAAAGAAAATGCCTGAGCAGAAGAAAAATGATGAAATCCGCGTGCCTTTTGTAAATCGTGGGCTATGTTTCAATCCTTCTTTGAATTTGAAATCTTACATGCATGTTGCTCCTTTTCCAAGCAGGTTAGTGAAGCCTGCCAAGGTTGATGAGGAGAAGAACGTGCTGGACACTTTCAAAAAGGTCGAGGTGAACATCTGACTATTGGATGTCATTCAAAAAAACCAAAATTTGTAAAGTTTTGAGAAAGTGGTTGTTCGAGGAAAGGCAAGTCAAAGAGCAGAGATGTCAGTGATAATGCTTCTGCACTTTCCTTAAATTTGATGTCTGAAAAACGTTTTGACCCTAGCATGTTTGCATTATCATATATGATAGGGGCAAGAACATCGTGCATGTTATGTTAGACCTAGGACCTCTATAAATGTCATGCCATTTTTCACTTTTCAAAGAGCTTAGATTGTCAAACAATCGAGAGACAGGCACAATGATTCAGTTAGCTGATTGATCTTTTATTAAACCCTTAGGCCTTTGTGAAAATGTTTTGATCAAAGTTCATGAACTAATTTTTCCTATTGACTTTTACATTTTAGATATGGAAGAAAAACACACGATTACTTAGTCAATTTGGGGCTTAAGAAGATGAATGTGGGGCAAATTCTTGAAAAGGTAGTGTTTTAACCCCATATGAAGCGTTGAAACGTTGATGAGGAACCTCCAAAAGCCAAATTCTCGAGAGCATAACATTGAGACATTAGTCCCTAGCGTTGAGACGCTTTTCAATGATGCGCAACATCGAGGGATAACATCTCGACGCTCAAAACATGTGTCCAGTCCATTTCCATCCGTAGCGTCGAGAGGCTATGACCAACATCTTGATGTTGTAGGTGTGCACACACGTTTCTTTTCCTTTTCTGTTTGTAACGTTGAGACACTATGGACAATGTCTCAATGCTATGTCGATTCCTATATAAACCAGATTTTGCCTAGGTCATTTTAGGTTAGTACATTCCAAATGTGTGTTTAATTGCAGTTTTTAGCTTTAATTTCAACTTTCCTTTATTTTATTTAGGGAAAAATACATTTTTAGTTCCTGAGGTTTGGGTTAGGTTTCATTTTGGTCCCTAAGTTTTCAAACTCGGCATTTTAGTCCTTGAGGTTTGAATTTCATTTCATTTTGGTCCCTCCATTCATTTTTCCGTTAAAAACTAACGGATTGTTGACGTGACACATGTTTTTTATTTTAAAAAATAATTTTGTTAATTTTTAAAATGAAAATAATATTAAATTAATAAAAAGGTATTATTTATTTTTATTCTTATTCTTTCTTTCACTCTCCTCCTCCTTCTCCTCTTCTTCTTCCTACGTTTGCCATCGTCGATCTTCTGCCGTCTCCGTCCGTTGTCACCGACGACCGACGACAAACTTTTTTTTTCATTCTTCTCATTTTCTTTTCCTTCCTTCTTTTCTTTCTGTTTTTTATTTTTTAAAAAAAATTGAATAACTCGTTCCAACCGTGCGAGAGAAAAGCCGACGAGGGTTTCGTTCCAAACGTGCGAGAGGAAAGCCGGTTTTCTTCAGACGTGCAATTCATTCTAGATATGCTAGGGTTTCTCTTTTTCCTCTTTCTTTCTTTTTCTCTTCAGATTGTGGGTTTTCTCTCCTTTTTTCTCTTTCTCAAATCGTGAGTTTTCTAATGGGGTTTTCAGATCTGAAACAAAGGGGCGACAACGACGACTTTTGGAACCTCTGTTGATTCCGAGAGAAAGAGGTGACGACCGACGGGTTTTTAGTTTTCTCCAGACGTGCGATTCGTTCCAGATCTGTTGTGTTTTCTCTCCTTCCTCTCTCTTTCTCTTCAGATCGTGGGTTTTCTCTCCTTTCTCTTTCTCAAATCATGGGTTTTCTAATGGGTTTTCAGATCTAAAACAAAGGGGCGACGACAACGACAGCTCTTTGGAACCTCCCTTGATTCCGAGAGAAAGAGGCAACAACTGGTGAGTTTTCGAAACCCTCCTCCTCGATTTTTTGGTGAAATCGACGTTTTTTTGTTTTTTTTAAAAAAAGAAAGGTTGGAGAAAAGAAGAGAAAAGAAGAAGAAGAAAAGAAGCGAAAGAGAGAGAAAAAAGAAAAAAGAAAACCAGTCGTCGTCGGCAACTTGCTGAAGAAGAAGGCTACTGATGAAGTAGAAGAAGAAAGAAAAAAAAAGAGAAGAAAGAGAGGGAGAAAGAGAGGGAGTAAGAATTTAAAAAATAATAAAATAATAATATATATTTTTAATATATTTATATTTTAAAGAATTCCAAAATAATTTTTTTTTAAAAAAATATAGTGCCACATCATCAAACCGTTAATTATTAACGGAAAATTGGATGGAGGGACTAAAATGAAACTAAAATCAAACCTCAAGGGCTAAATTGTTGAGTTTGAAAACTCAGGGACCAAAATGAAACCTTACTCAAACCTTAGGGACTAAAAATGTATTTTTCCCTTTTATTTATTAGATTAGGAGTAGACTTAGATGTTTAATTTTGCCATGTATTGTAATTTTGTAGTCTCGATGGCTGGCTAAGTTCGTACACGCCAATTCGAAGGTTTGTTGAGTTTTTGTTTAGCACAGTTGTGAGGATTTGTATTGAATTGCTTTGAATTTCATGTTGATTATATTTTAGATCTTGTTTTAATGATAAGCATGTATAGTATATTAAATTGACGCATTAATCACAACTTGCATGTTTATATCTGTTATATATGTTGTTTAAGATCCGTAATTGTCGCGAACACGTATATAATTTGAGTAGCGAATAGGGTGAAGTCGCTAGTGCTTATTAGAGGTTTTTTTTCTTGATCAGTAGTTTGTAGATTGGTCTTAGATCTAAAATAGCGTGAGGTTAAATTTGGTCCATTTAAATCAAGCGACCTAATCAATCATTAGAGCTTAATGCAATTAGTTAATCAGTACGAAATCCTATTGTGCCCAACTAGCTAATTAATTGGAGTTAATTGTGATGCTTTGTTAGATTAGCGAGTCTAGGGAACTTAGGGTATTTCTGGCCTTTTCGACTAAACCGATTAGGTAATCAATAATTAAATCTCTCTAAATGGAATAATTCAATGATCAATCTGGCTGATTAAATCCCAACGTATCCCAAATTGGTGTTGATTGGTAAAATTAATCTATTTTCAGTCTTTAAATTCCGTTTTTATTTCAGCTATTTCTTTTATTTTAAACCCCCCTCGCGTCATTGAAAAAAAAATCTTAAATAACTAGAAATTAATTACCAATTGAGCTCCCTATGATCAATCTGGACCACTATTACTACAAAAGTAGCTTTTGATTGATTTTATAAATATAAATTTGGGTCAGTTGCAAATATAGCAAACTGGCCCAAAATAATTGCAAATCTAGCGCCTTGCAAAAAATTGCAAAAATGGCAAAATCTCAAGGTCTGGGATGCGCATTTACTAAAATACCCTTCCTAAACCCCGATAGAAAGTTGGTGTTGTTTGGTTTCCGATAGAAAGTTTTTCTATAACTGATAGAATCAGTGATAGAAAAACTTTCTATCAGTGATAGAAGAATTCTATCAGATAAAAAGTTTTTCTATCGCGATAGAAAGATTTTCTATCACTGATAGATTCTATAAGTAATATAAAGATTTTCTATTACTTCTATCAGTGTTGTGATAGCGAGCATAGCTAGCTACTTTTACTTATTCAATTTAGCTAGTTCTTTTATAATGTTTGGGCCATGTTATTGTGCTTTATTGTTTATTTTGTAGGAAATGGTTGATTGGAGCTATAGCGCAATATTAGAGTTAATCGGGTGCTCAGGACGTGAAAAGATGCAAAAGAATGAAAAGAGTTAAAGAGGAAAAAAGTCAAATTTCGGTCAACAGTAGGCTAGCGTCGAGACGCTAGCTCTTGAGCGTCGAGACGCTCACATTCCATATCTGATTAGGCGCGTAAAGGTCACAGCGTCTCGACGCTGCGACCTTAGCGTCTCGACGCTGTGTTATTTTGCTTACTGAAAGCGCGTTTTGAAGGCAGCGTCTCGACGCTAAGACGAAAAATCTGCTATATAAGCTTCTTTTCGGCTAGGTTTGAAGGGACTTCGATTTGGGGACTTTTGGAGCCGACAATAGGACAGAATTGAGGGATTCTTGAGCTGAAGCAAAGGGGACGAGTTGGAAATCAACCCATTGTTCGTGGGGATCGTGACGGGGACGTTCGGTCTCGGCCTACAACGAGTCTATTTCTCTTTTCCCTTACTTTAGATAGTTTTTATGGCTTATTTAGACTTAGTTTATATTGTAACGAGGATTATGTGTAGCTAAGTTTAATTCTTAGGGATTGATGTAGCCGTTGGGCATATTTTGGATTGATTTACGGTATTTATGCTATTGATGTCATTTATGCATATGTTGTATCCTTAATGTTTTCGATTTACTGGCCATAAATTGATTGATGTTTATATTTGAATCTAACTCGGGAGATAGGATTTAAATTAGTAATCAATATGCATAACTAGAATTTAGCTAAAAATCGGGAGATTAAGGTTAATTCTAGAAATTGTTATAAAGGTTAGCCTTATTGCCTTGTATGTTTATTGGATTTAGATAGGGATATCGGGTTCAATTGCATATGGGAGAATCATGTATGCTCGGGAGAGATATGTGTGATTTTAGTTGCCAAGATTTATGAATCATAGCATGTATTAATCCGTTTATTAATCCATAACTCCAATTGGTGAAATCAAATCCCTAAGACCAATTCTTCCAATTAGATTGTCGCTTTTAGTTTTAGTTTTGTGTTTGATTAAATCATACTCTCATTCAATTTGATTCCCTAAATAAAATTGGTCAAAAGTATTTTCGATAATTAAAATTTGGCTAGACACCAATCTAGAGGACGACATTCGATTGCAAAATCACTATATTATTACTTGACCCGTACACTTGCGGTAAGCAATTTGCACATCATGTTGGTTTTCTATCAATGTTTGGTTGTTGTTGTTTGGTTTTCTATCACTTGTTTGATTTTTGCTTTGCAGTGTTTGATTTCTATAACTATTGGTTGTTGTTATTTGGTTTCTATTAACAAAAGATCTTTTATCACTAGAAGATTTCTGATAGAAAACTATCAGTGATAGAAAGTTTTTCTATCACTTTTAAAAAAAATTGCAATAGTGATAGAAAGAAAATCTATCGCTGATAGATTCTATCAATCATCACATATTCTCGTTCGTTTTCTTTCTTTTCGATTGATCGCATATCATCGATCTTGTTCTTTTTCTTTCTTTCTTCTCCATTAAAATTCTACTGATTCTCTTCTGATCTTCAATGACTTTTCCATACTTTTCTTTCTTTTCACTTCACTAAAAAAAGGCTTCTGCCGTCAATTTCTGACATCGACATATAAACTATATTAATTAAATTTGTCTCTGTTAATTAATCACTGAAGAAGAAGATCAAGTTCTTCAGAAAATGGTCGGAAAACTCAGTCTCGAGGAGATCAAGAACGAAATTGTTGACCGGTACGTTTTTGTTCGTAAATTTTCTCTACAACTTACGGATCTTGATACTTATCTGATTCTCTCAAAGTAGGCCAACTCAACCGAAAAACAATCGAAAAGAGAAGAAGAAGAAAACCAGAGCAAGGAAGGAGGAGATACGTGTGCACCAATTCAAGGGCAAATCAGGAATACTAAAAATTGATTTAAAAACTTTGCCATATTTGCAATTATTTTAAAAAGTTGCTATATCTGCCGTTAAGCCCCCAATTTTGCCACCCATTACAATTATCCTATAAATTTGGTGAGCCTTGATTATCATAGATCCTCATTTCTATGTCTAATACGACCTTTAACAAATTTAACCTTGATTATCATATATCCTCATTTTTTTTGGTTGAGTTCACTAATAAGATTTTTTTTTTTTTTTTTTTTTTTTTTTTTTTTTTTTTTTTTTTTTTTGAGATAATTGTGGTTATGTTGTTATTTTTGCAATCTTCCAAAGATTTGGATTGTGCTAAATAAGTGTGTAAATGTAGATGTCACAGTTCCCTTGACTTTACTATATCTGAAATCACGCATATGCCCTCAAATGCCTAACTAATTCACACCATACCCTTCTCCCGACTGTACTCTCCCACTACGCCCCCTCTCTCAATACTCCTCTCTTCTCGCCGTTACCTCATCGCCGTCGCCACCGGCCCCGCCGCCGACTCGCCGCCTCTCTTCGTCTTCGTCCTCAGGTATATCTCTCTTCCTATCTCTAATCATCTTCTTCTTTTTAGCAACCGGCATTAATTACTGTTTCAATTCCCTTTTTTCTTCTTTATCATCTGTAATCTCTCTCTCGGAGAACCCGAGTTCTTTCCCCGATCTCTGTTTTGAGGGCATGATTTTTTATTCTTTGTTGTTGTTTTTCGCAATTATTTTGGCTCTCGACTGTTAATTTTGCTTTAAATTAATTGTTGATTTTATTTTACAGTGTTGTTATCCTAAAAAAGGCATTCCGACGTTAGAAGAAATTGGACTACTGTCGCGTTTTTTAGAAGGTGTTGAATTCTGCGAGAAAATCAACTAAATTAGCTTTTGGGTAAGTTCTGTTTACTTCATTTTGCGAGTTTTTCATTTTGGGATCAGTTTGAATGACAGGAAAAGTAAACTAGACCATTTTAAACATTTATTTGGACCCTTAAATAGAGAATCATTGCATCATCATTTAGTAATTTGTGTATTCGTCTTAAATGAGAGTTGTTCGCATTTAGGCTGGCCGTTGATATTCCCTATTTTTGCATCTTAATGCTACTAACAGATGTTGAGATAGTTCTTTTTCAGTCCCCTTTTTTGTGAACTTTCTACTTTCCTCGTTAACCCTATGCAGAGGGCATTCTTAGAATCCCTTATCTGGAGGCAGGGATGGCGTTTTCCACCGGAACCCCTGCATTTGGAGCCCTTTTCCTTGAACTTTATGTTAGTCTCCTTCTTATCCACAAAAAAAGAACAAAAAATAAAAAAACCAACGTATAGGAGTTGGGTTCTTGTAATTTGTAAATATTCATTGTTGGGCAATAATATTTGTAGTACAAAATTGAGGGGCTGAAAATCATTACTAGTGCTGAAGCTACTGAGAATTGTTTCTGTAATTATTAACGGAGATATTGGAGAGGTTCTGAAGGGGTGAAACTTTAGAACCGAGACTGATAGGAAGGCTATATTATATGGGTTGCTAGATAAATTTTTAATCCACATTTTGTTACATGGGTGTCTGAATTTTTAATCAACTTGGATCAGAAGAACTTGTTATCATACTTCGAGAACTCATGGAAGGCTATTAAGCCAATTTTATGCTTGGTTTCTATACCTATGTGTTTCTTTTTGATAGGAAACAATACCATGTCACTTGAAGAAATGGAACATTTTTTTTTTGATAAATAGCCGAACTTTCATTGAGAAAAAATGAAAAAATACAAGGGGATACAAAAAAGAGAGGCAAACTACAAAAAGGTCTCCAATCAAGAGAAATGGGTCCTAATAGATAATTACAAAAGGGCTTTGTCACAGACGCCAACCACTTATCCTCCCAAGAAAAAGTGTTCCTCCCATCCCCAACTGAGTAATGAACAAAAAGAGAGAAGAAAGTAGACTCCTCCAATGACTTGACCTCCTATTTCCTATAACCTGCAACTCGCTATTAACCATCTCAGTTTATTCAACTAGAGAGCCAACCGTCTTTGTTTAGTGGTTGTCTTTATTCCCTTCCCTGTGCCACTAGATTGCTTGGACTTTATGACATCAAATTATATGAGATTAATGTAAAGGTCTCTCTCTAGTGAGTGCCCTTGGTCGATATTTCTTTTTGTATTTATGTTTTGGAGTTTGTTAAAGTTGTATTTGTGTTTTTGGCTATGTTTTGTATCTCAGTTTATTCAACTAGAGAGCCAACCGTCTTTGTATAGTGGTTGTCTTTATTCCCTTCCCTGTGCCACTAGATTGCTTGGACTTTATGACATCAAATTATATGAGATTAATGTAAAGGTCTCTCTCTAGTGAGTGCCCTTGGTCGATATTTCTTTTTGTATTTATGTTTTGAAGTTTGTTAAAGTTGTATTTGTGTTTTTGGCTATGTTTGGTGTTGCTTTTGGGTTATTTGGTTGCAAGGTTGTAGCTCAGACGAGGTCTTCTTGACAGAGGATTACATAGTTGGGTGGCCTTAGTGGAAAAGCTTAGTGTGGTGCAATTGGGTAATGACGAGCATCAAATTCATTGGTCCCTTGAGGAATTTGGAGCTTACTCTAGCAAATCAATTTTAAAATCTCTCTTTACTAGAACAAACAAGGTTGACACAACTTTACGAATTACATATGGAAGCATAAAAGCCCTAAGAAAGTTAAAGTCTTCCAGTGGTTTTTGGTCTACAGAACCTAAACACGGATGATAGACTTCAAAGGAAATTTTCGAATGGGTCCCTCTTGCCCTCAGGATGTAGGTTGTGTTTGAATAAGGAAGAGACTTTAGATCACTTGTTCCTCCATTGTGATTTTTCCACTTGCTCGTGGAACTATTTGATGGGTTTGTTGGGAATTTCTTACTACATTCCTAAGAAAGTGAACGATTGGCTGGATTAAATGCGTGGAATTTGAAAGGGAAAGTAAGGTGATGGGGAGCTGAGAGCTCTTTTGTGGTACTTGTGGAAGGAAATGAACGCTAGAGTTTTTGAAGATAAGTCCTTATGTTTTAATTCTTTTTATAACGTTGTACAAAATACATCGTCTTGGTAGATTTCTTTACACACAAAATTCTTTTATAATTATAGCCTCTTGATGATAATCAATGATTGGAAGGCTCTTACGATGTAGTTTGGGGGGGGGGACCTCAACCCCAACCCTTAGGCTGTTCTGGTTGTTTTTGTGGAATATATTCCTCCTTTCGTTTCTTATTAAAAAAAAATCTGGCTCTGTTGCTGCTGCTTTTGCTTGATATTTTTGAGGGTTGCGGTTGTTCCATGTCCACCTTTGTTTTCCGTCTTTGGTTGGAGATTTTTTAGCAACGCACTCTACCGAAAGTTATAAGCTTTTGTCTTTGTTGTTGCCCTTGAAATTTCTCTCTTTGTGCTATTTTTGGTGTAGCATTTGTAGTTTGGTTTGGTGTTTTTTGGCCCTTTTTAGTTGTTATTTTTCAGGCTCTTGTATTTTTGGTGTTTTGTTTTTTGGGTGTTTTATTCTCTCTCCCTCAAGGAGGTTGTATCCTTGAACACTTTTCTTCCTTTTCATCATCTATCAATGAATTCTTTTTTTCTTCTTAAAAAAAAAGAGATTGCCTTGACCTTACCATCCCAAGGGATGGACATCCCCACCCACTGGCTTGCTAAGTGGGGGTCTAGAGCGGGGCAATTTGAGAATTCGTAACAAAGCCTTGCTTGCTAAGTGGCTTTGGCGTTTCCGCCTCAAACTTGATTCTCTTTAGGTTTGGATTATTGTGAGTAAATATGGGCAGCATCCCTTCATGTGGTTGTTAGATGGGTCAAAGGCACCTTCAAGAATCCTTGGAAAGACATATCTTTGGAGCTTCCCTCTTTCTCTTAGTCCAGTGCATAGTGGGTGATGGGAGATGCATTTTTTTTCTGGGAGGATTTTTGGGTGGGGGTCGTTCCCTCTACTCCTTGTTCTCGCGTCTATATCATTTATCATCAATGAAAAATCGCACTGTGGCTGATGTCCTTGGATCTGTGGGGAATTCCACCTCCTTTTCCTTTGGTTTTCTTCGTCCGTTATTTGATAGAGAAACCACAGACATCATGACCCTCTTATCCCTGCTTGAGAGGGTTAGCCTTAGACCGGATAGGAGGGATGTTCACTTATGGAGTCTCGATCCCTATGGGGGCTTTTCTTGCAGGCCGTTCTTTCATTTTTTGGTCAATCCTCAATGGTTAGAGAGTTTTTTTTTTTTTTTTTTTTTTTTTTTTTTTTGTGTTTGTGAAAGGTTAAAGCTCCAAAGAAAGTTCTGTTCTTCGTTTGGCAGGTCACCTTGGGTCGTGTTTACACTTTTGATAGGCTTTCGAGAGTGAAGGCCCCTGTGGTTGGCCCTTTCTGTTGCATTCTATGTTGGAAGGTGGAGGAGGATCTTGATCATTTGTTGTGGGGTTGTGAGTTTACTCGCTCAATCTAGAGCCTTTTCTTTGAGGTTTTCGAGTTTCAAATTGTGGCCAGTGTTGTTGTAGGGAGATGATCGAGGAGTTCCTCCTCCATCTGCTGTTTCGGGAGAAGGGAAGGTTCTTTTGGCATGCTAACATTTGTGCTTTTTTGTGGAGTTTATGGGGGAAAGAAACAATAGAATTTTTAGAGGGACTGAGAGACATTCTTGTGAGGTTTGGGCTAATATTAGGTTTCATGTTTCTTTATTTTTTTTTTTATAAAGAACCGAGCTTTCATTGAAAAAGAACGAAAGAATACAAGGGCATCCAAAAAAAAACCAAGCTCGAAAGAGGAACCCACCTAAATGAAGGGTTTCCAATCTAACAAAACAAGACCTAGAGGGTAATTACAAAAAGCCTTGGTAACCGAGACCCATAAGGAAACATGAAATCTAATATTATCCCAAACCTCACAAGGATGTCTCTCGACTCCTCTAAAAGTTTTATTGTTCCTTTCTCCCCATAAACCCCACAAAATAGCACACACGCCCACATGCCAAAGTAACTTTCCCCTCTCTCGAAATGGCGGATGGAGGAGGAACTCCTCGATCAAATATGTACACCGTCTCTGGCTCGCGAACTGAAAGTCGAAGACCTCGAAGAAGAGGCTCCAGACAGAACGAGCAAACTCGCAATCCCATAACAAGTGATCAAGATTTTCCTCTGCCTTCCGACATAGGATACAACAGAAAGGGCCTACTAAAGGATCCTTCACTCTCAAAAGTCTAGCACAAGTGTTAACACGACCCAAGATGACCTGCCAAACAAAGAATAAGACTTTCTTCGGAGCTTTAACCTTCCAAAGGCACGAAAAAACAGATTCTCTAACGGGGGAGGGATTGATAGGTTTCATGTTTCTTTATGGGCCTGGGTTGCCAAGACTTTTTGTAATTACCTGCTAGGTCTTATTTTGATTGATTGGAAACCCTTCCTTTAGTTGGATTCCTTTTTTTGGGGTTGGTTTTTTTTGGATGCCCTTGTATTCTTTCATTTTTTTCTCAATGAAAGCTTGGTTCTTTATAAAAAAAAAAAAAAAAATCCCCACCCACCGGCTTTACAAAGCCTTGCTAATTGGTTAAATCTATGGATGCATGACTACATCTTGATCCCTTAAGAAGAAGGGCAGAACAAACAAACGCACAAATAAAGGTTGAGGTTTTGACCAAAAATGGGGATTGAGTTATGCTTGTATCTCTAGTACAAATTTCTCCATTATTATCATGGGCAAACCTCAAGGGAAGAGTCAAGCTACGTAGGAGAGACATACGATGAGGAGACCCTATTTCTCTGTACCTTTTCTTTATTGTGGTAGATTGCCACAGTAGGCTTCACAAAGCTCATTTTGTGGCCTTATCAAAAGCTTAAACATGGGATGTAGCTTTTTGTTCATCATTCTACCTTCCATGAGGGTTGCATTTGAAATCTCTTTATTAATATTATCAGAATCTTTGAGGAAACATGAAGTATTGATATAAATTACAATAAGACTAAGAT
Source organism: Luffa acutangula (assembly GCA_036850905.1). Lineage (NCBI taxonomy): Eukaryota > Viridiplantae > Streptophyta > Magnoliopsida > Cucurbitales > Cucurbitaceae > Luffa > Luffa acutangula. Next base: position 32,637,425 of record CM072092.1, on the reverse strand, counting down.
TAGGGGGATTGATGTTGATAAAGTTTGCACATTGAAGCTCTTGCTTCTTTCTTTCGATTGCAAAATTGGCTCTTGGGCCCAACTCATATTTGGGGCTCCTTCATAATGGCAAAACATGTATTTTTTTTTTTTCCTTTAAGATGGGAGTCCTTTCTTGTAATTAGGGTTGAGCTCCTTTTGGTGGACTAGTTTTTTTGTATGCCCTTGTATATTCTTTCATATTTCTCAGTAAAAGCTCAATTTCTTAAATAAAAAATATATATATATATATATATATATCAAGCACATAGAAAACAAGCTTCAAAGGTGAAGGAACTCATCCTCCTCGTTCATGGTGTTCTCTTTCGAATTTTATTGTTGGATTTTCTTTGCAGGATATTTACCTGAATTGGGTTGCTTTTATTTTCTCTTTGTACTTTTTCTTTATTTGTTTTTGTTTCTCAATTCTCCCCCTTGTGGAGTTTGTATCTTTTGAGCATTAGTCTCTTTTCATTTCCTCAATGAAAAAATTCATTTCTTGTTTAAAAAAAAAGAAAAATGGAGGAAGTCATGTATATTCAAAAGTGGCTTGTCTTACTATTATTCAAGTTAGTCTATCCAATCTTCCAAACTGCTATATTTCTCTCTTTACATTACGTTGCCTATTGAAATGACAAACACTATTGAGATATTAATCAAATGGAAAGATTTAGAAAATTGTGAAGCATCATCGTAGTTACTGGACACTAAATGAGCTCAAATTTATTTCCACCATAGTGATAAGGTGTCTTTTAACACCAGAGTAATGTTAGGCCACTAATTACAATGTGTATGTTAGGGGTAGAAGAAGAAATGTAACTTCAAGTTAGTTATGTAGGATGGTAACTACTACAAGGAGTCACACTTATAGGATGGGGGGGGTAGAGTATAAGTAGTTAAGTACAACTTGTTTTGGGGGTTTTATCTTTTGAGTAATGTGTGTATGTTGGGGGAGGAGATTGGCCCTCTCTAATTGGCCAACAGTTTGTAGGTTGTAATCTTCGTGGGAGAACATCCAACTAATTAAAGGATAACTATTACTTTTCCACGCAGCCCCACATCAAAAAAGTTTTAGGAAGCCAACCACCAATGTCTTTAGGGTTGCACTGAACTGAACCAAATTTACCAGCCACGAAGGAGATTTCAAATTTTATAGCAGACTCAAAATAAGTCGATTTTCTTCCTGAGAAAAGCAATTTATGCACACTTAGGGTGAAATAAATAGGGGAACTGCTCTTCCTTTGAGTTCTATTTTGTTTTCTTAAACTCGTGCAAGCCAGGGACCACATGAAGCATTTGATCCTTTCAGATTCTTACCTTCTCAAAGCAACTTTGTTAGAGGCAGCTCCAATCTCTGTGATGCACTGGTGCTTTATTAAATTGAAAGTTTTTTACTGATCTGTAAGAGAACAGGCTCGAACTATCAAATGTCAATAGCCTTTATCAAGATTTTAGTGATAGAACAAGTTTACTCTTCTAGTTCCCTACAATGACAGAAGTCTGGTTTTTCAGCTTCTTCTTCTTCTTACCCAGTTTAGTGGATATAACAAGTTCACTCTTCTTTTCCTATCTAAAAGGTTTCTAAGAAGATAGAAGTCTGGTTTTTTAGCCTCTATCTAGCAACCACTGACATGCTTCCCCTCCATAGATATTTGGAAAGGTTTGGATTAAAAGGGGTGAGCCAAACCTACGATCCTCCCAAAATCATAGGGGTTGTTTGGGTGTATCGTTAAACTTTGTTCTTAGAAAGTGTTCTGCAACTGCAAACTTCAGTTATTTAAAGAAAAGTAGTACTCAATGGTCTTTAATAGCCGGGCTGTCCTTTTTTTTTCTTCTTCTTCTTTATCTCTTTTTTTTTTAAAAAAAAAACTTTATTTTTTGTGAAACAATTTTATTGATGAAATGCAATACAGAAGGGTCAATAAAATTACAAAAGGGGAGGAAAGCAATCATAGGGGCATCTTTTCATCTCTTGTAAGTTTGCAAGTAGGTTTTGGAGACTGATCTTAGCCTCGTTTGGCTGGCAAACTCCAATTCATTTCAATGTAAAAGTCCTCCAGAATGCTTTCCTGGTTGTCCATCCTTTCAAGGGGAAAGGACTTCTTTAGATCCAAATTATCAAAGCTTTCCTTTGAACTGTTTGGTTGGAAAGAAACAATAGAACATTCAACCACAAATGCCTCTCTTTTGACTGATTCATGTAATCTATTTTTGTTAAGGCTCTTAGTTGGTGTAAAATTTTTTTTCTTCCTGTTTACAGATTATGGTTTAAATGACCTTTTGATCAATTGGCGGACCTTTTATAACCCAGTTCCTCGGGGTCTTCCCCACTTTTGTATATTTCATATCAGTGAAATATATGTTAAGGAAGTCACAAGAAATCTCCTCCAACTGGATAAAAGCAAGCTAACCAAGGTTGGACATTCCCTAGTGGAGTGGCCCTCTATGTCACATCTAAAACAAACATTCTTTCCCTCCTAGCTTTGCTTAATAAGACACCTTTACCTTTGGCTGGAGGGGCACAAAGGAACAGAAATCTGCCCTTGAAATTGCTATTGTGGGCCTTGCGAGGTTGAGTAGTAGATGTTGAGAGAAACCTCCTCAAAATGCCGGATGTGGAACCATTCTCAAGGTGGGGTTGCTCCTTTTTGGTAATATTATTGTCCAGGATCAGAGCACTTCCAAGTGTTGTAGCAAAGGTTGTTGGCTTCTTAAGAGTGATTGATCCTCTAATTTCTTCACGTAGTTCTTTGATGAACCTTTTATCTTCCATCCAGGTGTGTGGACCAAGTCTGGAGCAAATTGAGATAACTCAGTGAACTTCCTTTCGTAATGGGCTACTAATCGAATGCTCTACATAAGATGCAAAAGTTTCGTCTCTATCTTTCACCATGTCTGAAAAATGATAATTATACAACTCGTCCTTGAATTTCGTCCATGTAATGGGTTTGTTGGTGTGATCTTTCATTGCTTCTACAAACTTCCACCTCACTCTTGCTTCTTCCAAGGGTATAAACACGGCCTCTCTAACCTTCAATTGGTCCTCGTGGTTCAAGTAATCAAACATTGCTTCCAGCTCCACAATCCATTGTTCTGTTGCTGTGACTTTCTCTAACTGACCGTCGAAAATGGGAGGCCCTTATCTTTTGAAGTCCTTGACATCATAGAGGGAAAGAACCCAATTGGGGCTGCGAGGTTGCCTATTGTCTCTTTGCGTTATGTTGTTGAAAAGGGCCTGAAGGGTCTCTGGTGTGAGCACTGTTTGGTGCATTGCAGGAGGAGCGAGAGGATCCACCCCTCGTTGAGTTTCCATTGCATTGCCTTGAGCTCTTTGGTGTGAGCACCATTTGATGAGTTATCTCCGTCATGGTGGGTTCTTTTTCTGGTGACATTGGCAGTCGATTGTCAATCGGAGAAGGAGAAGATGAAGTGTGACAGCGACAAGTTTGGAAAAGCTGCGAAAGTTGTCCTTCATCTGTCGAAGGATGCAGTCGTAGGAGGTCAGAAGTTGCAGTATTCTAGGGATCACGTGAGGTCGACAGATAAAAAGATAGTGATTAAAAAAGATAGCCTCTATAAGAATCTGATTCCATGGAATGGGCCTTTGGGCCCGAACAAAGCTAGCCCATCCCTTGTATTTCAACGCGGGTAATCCAGCGAAAGAAGGCCAGTGTCATGAAACTCTCAGAAATTGTTCTAACAACCTTGCTGAAAAACAAGACCTTTAGATCTCAAATCTGAAAACCCCAAAATCGATTTGAAAATCAACCCAAGGAAAGTAAAAACCGAATTACCTTGTCGATCAAATATCTCAAGGCAAGAAACCTTGTTTGAGATTCGAATCACTCCACAAGCATGATTGATCTAGTCAAGCTTGAATGATTCTCACCATGCAACCTAAACTACATAGAATTGCAAAGAAACTTAGCTCTAGGCTAAAAGAAAAGCTCAAAGGCTCCTTTTACTATATTTCGAAGTCTGATATGCAAATACAACATACATGGCTTTTTAAAATTGTCCTTCAATTGTTGAGTTAAAGGCAATGCAATAGTGCCATAATTTTCTACAAAATTTAAGTAATAACCAGTCAATCCCAAAAACCAACACAACTCCAAATTTTTGGGTATCGACCACTGTTCCATCGCCCAATTTTAGACAAGTCAGTTGAAACACCATTGGTCGAAACTATATGACCCAAATATTCGATTTGCCTCAAAGCAAAATGACACTTCTTATTAGCGACCGATTTATTTTCTTGGAGCACCATCAACACTTAGATGTAAAACATGGCTTCTAAAGAAGAACTGTACACTAATATATCATAAAAAAAAATACGAACACAAACATGCGAAGGAAAGGTCTCAGTACCTTATTCATCAATGCCTGAAAAGTGGAGGGAGCATTACGTAATCCAAAAGGCATAACAAGGAATTCATAATGACCTTTATGGGTACGAAACGTAGATTTGGAAACATCCTCAACCTTGAAACGAATTTGATGATACCCCAACTTTAAATCAATTTTCGAAAATATCAGTGCACCGTGGAGTTTGTCTAACAACTCATCCACTATCGGAATCAAAAATTGATCTGGTACCATGACTTTGTTTAAAGCACAGTAGTCTACACAAAAACGCCAGCTGCTATCCTTTTTTTTAACCAGTAGCACCGGACTAGAAAACTCACTATTACTTGGGCGAATTATTCCTGCGACAAGCATCTCTTCCAACAACTTCTCAATCTCATCCTTCTGGAATTGAGGATATCGATACAAATGGACATTAACCGACGGTAGCCTTGGAATTAGTTCAATCCCATGGTTTGTGTCTCGAATTGGAGGTAAGGTAGGCAGAGGTTGAAAAACAGAGGAATGTTCTTGCAAAACCACTCGTTTAGCGGTTGGGACTTCCTCCCAAACATCTATTCCTTCTTGTTCGTTACTTTGTAACACATTCAATTCTACGATGAACCCTTGTTTTCCCGGCTTGAAGATTTTATTAATGATTTCAACGTTGCTTGTGAACGAACTAATGTTGAATCCCCTTTTAAAGCTACTATCGGTTTGCCCAACATAAGCTCATCCCAAGACTGATGCATCACCCAAAGTTGCTAGCCATTAAACCCCAAGAATTACATCCGCACTAAGCAAATCAGAAGAAAATCTTGCACAATTGTTATGGTTCCTAGAGATACCACAACATCTTTTCAAATTTCGGTTCCCCTCATTGAAGTTCCAGTTCCCAAGATGACCCCATAAGCATCAGTCTCACTCAAGGGCAACTTGAGTTCTTCCACTAAGGCCTTGGATAAAAAATTAATTGTGCGTAGCTCCACTGTCTATCAGCACTACGACCTCCTTCGATCCGATCAGCTCCTTTACCTTCAACGTCTTTGGTGAATCCAATCCCACCATTGAATGTAGCGCCAATTCTGCTACCTCTTGTGGAGCTTCTTCTACAGCCTCCTCATTAGCTATTTCTACCATTTGCATGGTCACTTCTCGATCATTTTCATTTTCTGCATGTTCATAATTGTGTATCACCATAACTTGCAACTCTTCTTCTTACAATTATGCCTGGGAGAAAATTTCTCCTCACAATTAAACACAAACCTTTCTCTCATCGACTTTGGAACTCTAATTCCGTCAAATGCTTAAAGGTAGGTGGTGCTTCCAACAATTTTCCGGTTGTTTCTCTTTTGCTCGCCCCTAATCGGTTTGGGTTAACCGAGATAGTCCTGGCATTGGATCCAGCCCCATACGTAACGGGCTTATTAACCACTGTACCTTGCGTTTGGCCCACTCCTTTTGGATTCAAGGCAGCTCCAACAAACTTCCCTTCCTGATGAAGTAACTTGTCTTCAATCTTTTGGGTCATCTCCATTTGTAAAGTTAGCCCAACAGGCAAGTTAACTCTTAACTCAACTTTGATATCTTCATTAAGCCCATCGATGAATTTTCCCTCCAACATATCATCATTGAGATTTTCGAGTGGACCAAACTATTCTTCAAACTTCTCGTGATAATCCGCCACTTTAATGAGCTTCACTTATAATCTTTTTCAGATGATTTATTATTTCAAGTGTGTCCAAGATGCATTCAAGAGAAAATAATAATAAAATATTGGACACATTTTTTTGCGCGTCTGACACATGTCCAACACGGACAATTTGCATAAGACAAAGTGTCGGGCTTCTTAGTTTGAGACCTTGCCACTTTTGTCAATATGAACATTTCAATCCTATGGCGATTTAGCTAGAATTGGACTCTTCTATTAACTCCAAAACAAAGTAGAGTATGACTCTGGTGAGGATGTGATGGTGTTGACCTGAAGTGGAAATTCTTTAGAACTCAAAAGACATAGTGTTACAACCTATAGAATAGATCTTGTTCAAGTAAGGTCGTTTGAAGAGGAAATTCTTTAACTTAACACATCCATGTTGCAATTTTACCTTGCGGGAAGGGAAATAACTGCTAACCTGATGACCAATCTCGGAATGGCGACAAAAGTTATGAATGTTTGCTTCCTTTACTCTGTCTATTTGTCTTATCTAAAAAAAAAAAAAAAAAAAAGAACCACCACTTTGCCGATGACTACAGATGGACCTAGAGCACTGTTTGCCTTTAAAGCTGTCCAATTTACACATCCTAAGCTCTACAACTTCATGATGTTGGAGTCAGTAATGTCAACCGGCTCCTGCAAAACAGCAAACACAGGCTTATGTTCCAATATTAGGTCCTTCCTACGCAGAGTTTGCCTTTACAGCTTTCCAATCTTGAGCTACACCAACTCCTTTATAATATCATAATCGATAACAGCAACTTTAGTCTCCTGAAAATGGCAAACACATACTAATGTTCCAAAACCAGGTCCTTTTCATGGCCTCTTCTTTTTGGAGCCCGAATATCTTACATTGTTTGTGATGATCTTCATTCACAACTCAAGCTTCCCCTCTAGAAGATCTGGATTTCTGGGAGCATCATACTAGACATCTAAATGAAGATGTTCAATTCAATAACCCATTTTTGGGTTGATTTACTAACTTTAAATTATAAATTGTTACAATACATTGGCCATGAGGTAGATTACGAATTTGTAAGGTTGGTAAACAAAGTCTTTCGTCGGTTACCTGTTTGCTACCATTGTGATGACATCATTATTGTACTTGAATCTTCTCCATTCTTACCCTGTGATCAATCATAATAAGATAATAAAATCAATTTATAAATTTATCACTTATGTTTCAATTATGTAAAATATTGTCTGGCAGTAGATTTGACTAATGTTGGAAAACTTCTATTTCTTGTATAATTAATTAGAGTTTGGATGTTTCTTTTAACAAATGAACCTGGCTTTCTATGATTCGTAAATTGCAATGCTGTATTGCCTAGTAGTTCTTGTTCATTATTATTTTTTATTCAACTCAGTTGTTTATTTTGGATTCTACCCTCTAACTTGAAATACTTTCTTTTCTCTTTCCAATGGCAGTGTGCTATAGTAGAGTGTCTAATACTAGTTCTTTAGTTCAACATGAAGATAACCTGCAGAGTCATGTGATGCTGGTGCCTTTTTACTCTGATGAATAAATGGCTGATCATTCTTTAATTGTATCTGACGCTGCACTTAGTCTGGTAGATCACACCTTGGTTATTGGACAAGAATTTCCCGATGTTGAGACTTGCCGGAGAATGTTGAAAGATATTGCTATAGCTATGCATTTTGATATTCGAATTGTTAAATCTGATCGTAGTCGGTTTATAGCTAAGTGCTCCAAGGAAGGTTGCCCATGGCGAGTGCATGTAGCAAAATGCCCTGGAGTTCCAACCTTTACAGTTAGAACCTTACATGGTGAGCATACTTGTGAAGGTGTTCGTAATCTTCATCATCAGCAAGCCTCAGTCGGATGGGTTGCCAGATCTGTGGCTGCACAAGTTCGAGATAATCCACAGTATAAACCCAAGGAAATCCTCCGGGATATCCGTGATCAGCATGGAGTTGCTGTATCCTACATGCAAGCTTGGCGTGGGAAAGAACGTAGCATGGCTGCACTTCATGGAACTTTTGAAGAAGGCTATCGTCTTCTTCCTGCTTATTGTGAACAAGTAAGGAAAACAAACCCCGGAAGCATTGCATCAGTTTTTGCAACTGGACAAGAAAATTGCTTCCAGCGCCTGTTTATTTCATACCGTGCTTCGATATATGGGTTTATAAATGCCTGTAGGCCGCTTCTTGAACTCGACAGAGCACATCTCAAAGGAAAATACCTGGGAGCCTTACTATGTGCTGCGGTTGTTGATGCGGATCATTTATTGTTCCCATTGGCCATTGCAGTTGTCGATGTGGAGAGTGATGAAAATTGGATGTGGTTCATGTCAGAATTGCGAAAGCTTCTTGGGGTAAATACTGATAACATGCCTAGGTTGACAATACTATCTGAAAGACAAAGAGGCATCGTCGAGGCGGTTGAAACTCATTTTCCGAGTGCCTTCCATGGATTCTGTCTGCGTTATGTAAGCGAAAATTTTCGTGATACATTTAAAAACACGAAGTTGGTTAATATTTTTTGGAATGCTGTTTATGCTCTCACTGCAGCTGAATTCGACAGCAAAATTGCTGAGATGGTGGAGATCTCACAAGAAGTTATAACGTGGTTTCAGCACTTCCCTCCCCAATTGTGGGCTGTAGCATATTTTGAAGGTATGCGATATGGCCATTTTACATTAGGGGTTACAGAATTGTTGTATAATTGGGCACTCGAGTGTCATGAGCTCCCCATCGTGCAGATGATGGAACATATTCGTAATGAGATGGCGTCTTGGTTTGACGAGCGGCGTGAGATGGGAATGAGATGGACCTCCATTCTCGTACCCTCTGCCGAGAAACGGATTGCCGAGGCAATTGCAGATGCTCGTTGCTATCAAGTACTTCGTGCAAATGAAGTTGAGTTTGAAATCGTCTCAACTGAGCGGACAAATATTGTGGAGATACATAATCGTGTTTGCTCGTGTCGTCGTTGGCAACTATATGGTCTGCCTTGTGCTCATGCTGCAGCTGCTCTAATGTCCTGTGGGCAGAATGCTCATCTATTTGCCGAGCCTTGTTTCACTGTTGCTAGTTACCGTGAAACTTACTCACAAATGATATACCCAATCCCTGATAAGAGCATGTGGAAGGAACCTGGCGAGGGGGCTGAGGGCGGAGGAGGTGCAAAGGTTGATATCACAATACGCCCGCCCAAAGTTCGTCGTCCACCTGGAAGGCCAAAAAAGAAAGTACTCAGAGTTGAAAACTTAAAACGCCCGAAAAGGATTGTACAATGTGGTCGCTGCCATTTGTTGGGACACAGTCAAAAGAAATGCACAATGCCAATGTGACACTTAGTAGTTTGTTGAATATATTATCTTCTCAGAATGCAATAGAATTAGTGGTATGTGCAATCTCAATTCTCCTGTAATCTCTAGTTACAAAATAAGATACTAAGTTATTTTTGGCCTAATTACATAGTTTCTTCTTTCTTTTTTCTTTTTTAACTTATCATTCTTGCTCATCAATAGTTGTTTAAAGATTTCCTGGTCCCTATCTCGATCTCGATATGTATATTATTTATGGGAACTAGTATATCTTCGTTTATTCTTCATCCTTTCTCTTTTCTCCAGCTTGTTATTTGTCCCTTGTATTACCACATCATATAAAAGTTTCTGACTTCGTTGTAGTAACATTTTTTTTAATTCTTTTTTTGGAAATATTCGTTGCAGTCACGGTTATGCATTAGAACGAGAAATTATCAACTAAAATCTGATCAATATTTAAAAAGATTAAAGTGGGGCAAAAAACGTGTCTAGAATATTTTTCTTTGTATAAAGTAGCATTCAGAAGAGAGAGCGGCTACTCCTTCGAGAAAACGCCATTTTTACGCAAGCGACCGAGGTTTTGATGGCTTTCGAGGGAGAAGAGGATGGTTTGGAACCAAAACATGGGGACAATATTCGTGGCGATATGAATCAATGGAGGAGGATAGGGACTCCGACCACGAAGAAGATTCAATTTTAGTCGATTACCAAAAATCGAAAGGAAGCCAAGGCGAACCAACACTGACGACTGAAGCTGACCATCAGACGACAACTGCAACTGACTCCGACGATCCTCCTCTTCCGCACTTAAAGCTCCAAACGGAAAATTCGGGTATTAAATGTTCGTTTCCTTAGTTAATGCTAATATTGCAGATGACGATTTTTTCGACAAGGAAAGAGAAGGAATAAATGGCTGTAACGGCAACAGATCCCTTAAAACCAGCGATTTCACAGTTGGGGAAGGGGAAGAAAACGACAGTCAGTTTAAAGGAGTAGTAGGGCAAAAGCATCCAATGGTTAAAAATAAATAGGTGGCTTGAAAAATGGCTACAAAAGTTTATAAATTAAATAGATGGCTAAACGTTTTACTGATTAATAAAATCCTATTTGTAAAAGACACAAATGCCCCCAACAAATTGCCTAAAGTGTTCCTACCGTTAAAAATTAAAATAAGATTTCATGAGAGATAAAATACACCCCTAAAAATAAGTTGGAAAAATTTTAGGAAGCTTGAAATTCAAAAATTAAAGAAACAAAAACTGGTTTCAAAATCTAGAAAAAGTTGTATCATATTGTTACTACTGGAAAAAAAATTGTTTCTCGGAAAAAGGAGTCGATACCTTTATTGGGAAAGGAATACAACACTCAACCTTCCCCAGTAGAGAGAAACACCTTCGGACTACGTTGATTGGAAAACACAGTCTTCTCAATCAGAGGATATACTACCTGCAAATAAGAAAACCTTAAAAAACAACTTAGTAAATGTTGTACAAAATTGACCATGAAACAACTAACAAAAAAAGGACCTTAAATGATGCCATTATGACCAGTCAAATCACCGCCCACCCTCCCACCAAAACGCCACCATGCATTGCGTCACCCCCCGTCGGTCCATCTTCGTCTCCCTCCCCTCGAAAACCTTGGAAGACTTAATCCTCCATTTCCCACCATTTTCCACCCCTAACACAGAGTGTATACCAATCCCTACCTCTCGCATTGCGCTGACGACCCACATCCGCCGTGCCGACGACCTTCTTCCGCCGCGCTGTCGAGACTCTTGCTCGCCCCACATCCTCCATCGATTCTCCTTTTGCGCGAGGACGATACAATTTCTCAGAAATTCAAACCAAGGTAACGACTTCATTCCCATTCCCTTATATTAGCAACAAACTGATACATTCCCCTGAGATTTTAGGGATTTCGTTTCTTCCATGCAATCCGAGAATATTACGCTCGATTGTAAGCAGAGACCAAAAAAGACGAAGCCCGTGGAGGTAAGACTATGTATTTACTCTTTAGGTTGTGTAAAACATGTTGTAATTACTCGTGTAATTGTGTTAAAAAAACAGTAAGAAGTTGTCGCAAGCGCCGATACGGGGGAAGACCATTCTATTGAAGACGATTACTCCTCAAGCGATAGCGGAGACAAAGGAGATAGCAAGAAAAAGAAAACGGTAGACAAAAAGGTAAAAAAGATCACCCACATCATCCCCTTGTGAATTACAAATTAGAGAATTAAACTCTCTAATTAACATCCATGATGCGAAGAGACCCAAAGGGAAGGACAGACGGACAAAAAGGGATGAAAGTGAGGAGGTCCAACCCACCAGAACGGTATGTACTGATAAATACTATTCCATCATTGTTGCAAACTCCTCTGGAAAGTATGTTGTGGTGTGGTCATATGAAAGTGTGTGAGAGGAGTTATATATCCCCCCTGCACCTTACAATCTATGTAATTGTAAACCTGTGTACATTGTTTGCCTGTGAACGTGTATGTATTAGTATATACATCCATGATCTCATACATTTATATATTGATATGTACAACTACTATCTCGTACATCTATATACATATATGCTCGTATGTACGTGTGTTTGAACAGTTATATACCCTCCATTGTCTGCCTGTGAACGTGTATGTATTAGTATATACATTTATGATATCGTACGTCTGTTGTCTGTGTAGATTGAATTGTTACATACAACTATGGAATTGTTTGATGTATTATTTTTGGGTAATCCATCTGTTGACTGCTTCATGCCGCTGAAAAACATAATTTTTTTTATCGTTAGAAAGCCTAAGCCTAAAAAATAGGTAAATCAGGATCAAAACAAACCGTCAACCGATCCCATGTAAGTAGGGATCCATCCACCAAGCAAAAAGGGGGCGTTTGCAACAAAAAAGACTGTTAACGGCGTTTGTATATAGCCGTATATACTAGGGGTAAAAACGTGAAAAAAACAAAAGGAAACGGTTCCTAAAATCCCGGTAGCCGCACCTGCAAAATCAAAACTTCCGTAGCCAAAAATCAAGGATGCCTTTTATTTGTAGTTATTCAGCACAATTCCCCAATGAAAAAACCAATAAAGCCCAATCTAGTGAGAGTCAACAGCCCAACACCAACAACTTTGAAGTCACGCATGAAGACAATCAGATGGAGACAATCACATGCAAGGCCATGCATGAAGACAATTAAGAAACCATGCATGCAGATGGGCCTTTCAAAAGCAAGACCATTCTAAGCCCATTTTCTTATCATGAAGACAATCAGATGGATGCAGATGGGCCTGTTTTCACGCCCAGACCGACGGTGACTCTCCCCCATGTGCAGATGAAGTGTTCTTCATGTGCAGCTACGACAAGTGAAAAAACGAAACTGCGGGCAACAGACAATTCATCATTCAGGCTGTTAAGAGGTTGGAAAAGATTTTACAGGCAGGGAGAAAATATTCAGACCGACCATTCCATAAAATCCACGAAGCTTGATGTAAAAAAGAGGGTTGCAGAGGATGATAATTTGGAAGGAAGCTCAGATAAGAAACTCAAATCACTAATTCCACTAAATGATGGAATTCTATCGGCGGAGCCTGACCAGCAGGCCCTCCGAGAGCCATGAAAATTTTCAGTTGGAATGCTTGAGGGGCGGGGAATCCTCGAACATTACGGGCACTAAAAGATTTGGTGCAAGAAAGAAAAAAACCCAAGTTGTGTTCTTAATGGAAACAAAGGCTAAGCAAAGTCGTATGAATACTTTTAAGGAGACTCTCATGTTTCATAATGTTTTTGTTGTGAATTGTATTGGTTTGAGTGGTGGACTAGCTTTATTCTGGCAATCTTCTATTAATCTAAATATTAATTCCTATTTCAAAGTGCATATTGATACTAACATTGAATTTCAGGGTAAAATGTTTAGATTTACCGGATTCTATGGAGAACCAAAACAGGAAAATCGCCATTTATCATGGACATTATTAGGACGTCTTGCAGACATTCCTCACACAGCATGGATGATAGCAGAGGATCTAAATGCAATTACCCAAGCAAATGAAAAGGATGGAGGAGGATAGTTCGAGAGATCTCAAAGCTTAAATTTCTTGAATGTCCTAAACGATTGTGCCTTGCGAGATCTTGGGTTCATGGGCAATCGATTCACATGGCAAAATAACCAACCTGGAACAACTTTTATTCGTAAAAGGCTGGACAAATGTATCGGTAATGTTGATTTTTTGAACCTTTATCATTCTGTCATTATTAATCATCTTGGTTTTTTTTCCTCAGATCATAGAGTCATAGAAGCTGCCTTACAAGAATCAGAAGATACTCACTACGCAAGGAACAACAAATCCCATTTCAAATTCAAAGAAGCTTGGACCCTCCATGAGGATTGTGTATCAACAATCCAGACAGGGTGGGAAAAAGGTGGAGGAGACGATTCACCGAATAATTTACTCACCCGCATCCGAAGCGTAACAGAAGAGCTAAAGCGGTGGGGAAGGAACAAAACAGGAAAAATTCAAAACAAGGATCATAGAGGCTAAAAGGAAAATTGAAGCTTTGAATGAGGGTCGTCTGGATGGAAATGTGCTAGCAAGTTTAAAGATGGAAGAGAAACAACTAGACAATATCCTCATGGAGGAAGAAATTTACTGGAAACAACGTTCAAGGGGGGATTGGCTTAAATGGGGGGATCGAAATACAAGATGGTCCCACTCTAAAGCCACTCATCGACAACTAAAGAATAAAATCCAGAAAATAACTGACTCTGTTGGCCACTGCTTTGAAAATAGGGAAGATATTGAGCGAGTTTTCCTCCATTATTACTCTGAACTTTTTAAATCCATTACTTTAAATGTGCAGGCGGTAGACGAAATTCTACAAGCAACTCCACCAAGAGTTTCAAATGAAATGAATTATTAGCTAGATTGAGCGTGTTTAGCTGCAGAGGTGGAGGAAGCTTTAAAACAGATGCATCCAACTAAAGCCCCTAGACCAGATGGTTTACCAGCCCTCTTCTACCAGAGATACTGGAACATAGTAGGGGACAGAGTGATTAGCACTTGCCTACGATGTCTTAATGAGGGGGAAATGCCAGATCGTCTCAATGAAACAACGATTGTCCTCATTCCCAAAAAGAAAAATCCAAGCACGGTGACTGACTATCGCCCTATTAGTTTATGCAATGTGTGTTATAAACTTATTGCTAAAGTACTTGCCAATAGATTGAAAATAATTCTCCATTCTATTATATCTGATAATCAAAGTGCTTTTATCCCTGGTAGATTAATAGCTGATAATGTTATTGTCGGTTATGAATGTTTGCATTTCATTAAAAAATCTAAATCTAAGAAAAAATGTTTTGCATCTATAAAATTGGACATGAGTAAAGCATATGATAGAGTGGAGTGGAGTTTCCTTAGAAGTATTATGGCAAAAATGGGTTTTAGTCCATCTTGGATTAAGAGAATTGGGATGTGTGTAGAGTCTGTGTCTTTTTCGATTCTCATTAATGGCATCTGCTCTGCAATTTTTAAACCCACTAGAGGGCTTAGGCAAGGTGACCCTTTATCTCCATATTTATTTCTCATGGGTGCTGAGGGCTTGTCTAGTCTCTTAAAAAAGGCTGAGACATCTAAAAAAATTACAGGTCTTAGAATTGCCAAAACGGCACCATCTATCTCTCACCTATTTTTTGCAGATGATAGTCTTCTCTTCCTTAAAGTAAGAAAGGAGGAATTTTTTGAGATGCAACGAATTCTGAAAGTCTATGAGGAAGCCACTGGGCAAATTATCATTTTTGAGAAATCAGAAATAGCATATGGGGCTGGAGTGGAAAGTGATGCAAAAGTCTATTTAGCCAACATTCTGCAGGTCAAGATAGTTCAAGATCATGGAAAAAATCTTGGTTGCCCATCTTCTCTATCTAGAAACAAGAAAGTCCCTTTGAGCTACATTACTAATAAAGTCCAAAAGGTGCTGCAAGGCTAGAAACAAAAGTTATTTTCCATGGCTGGAAAGGAGGTCTTGATAAAAGCAGTAGCCTAGGCAATTCTCACTTACACTCTCACATGTTTCAAACTTCCACAGGGGTGCTGTCATGATTTGAACAGGTTGATGGCTAACTTTTGGTGGGGCAGTTCCGAGCAAGGGAAGAAAATTCACTGGCTGAAATGGGAGGCAATGACAAAACCAAAGGATAGGGGAGAGATGGGTTTCAGAGACATAAAACTTTTCAACCAGGCTTTATTGGCAAAACATACTTGGCGGCTGTTACATAGACCACAATCTTTAATGACCCAAATTCTAAAAGCTAGATACTACCCTCAAGAAGAGTTCCTAAAGGCAAAGCTGGGAGGTAGACGATCCTATGTCTGGAGGGGGATCATTTGGAGAAGAGAACTTGCTGTGAAGGGAGTGAAGGGAATAAAAGTCCCCACGCAGCGGAAGCGCATCGATTGGACTTTACGCCGTATATTAATTAACATTAAAATACCGTTACGAAAACTCAAACAAACTTTAAACAAACTTTAAAGCTGCTGTAAAATTGGTTTAAACATGCTTAAAAATAAATCTAAATTTATTTTCATGCTTTTCTAAAGAAAAGAGGAAGAACCGTTACAAACCTCCGTTGTAGACTTGACCGTTCTTCGCCAACGACGCTCCAACGAACGAAAACGCAGCACCCTCCTCGCCTCTTGATCGCTGGAATTTTCTTCTTTGAATGACACAATAACCACAGAGGTTACACCGGTATGTCTCTAAGTCTAGGAGACAAAAGACTTGTGGGAGTCTTTCTCTAAGAGGGAGGCTAGAGAGAATTCTAGGTCTTGTCTTTGAGAATCTAAGAGCAAGAGCAAGAATGTCAAGTGTCATGACCAATTAGGTCTAGTGTTCTATTTATAGAAGAGAGGTCATGAATAAAATATTCAATTAAATCAATCTTTTCCATAATTGATTCAATCTTATTCCTTAATTAATTAATCATGATCAATCAATTCCATAATTGATTAATCTTTTCCACAAATAACTAATTACTTCCATAAGTGATTAGATCATTTCCATAAATGATTAATCACTTCCTTAAATGATTAATTATTTCCATAATTGATTAATTCCCGGTTAATGAATTCTTTAATTAATTAACCACCAAATAAATATCACATATTTAATTCCCGGCCTAGAATTAATTAATTTTCCCAAACACATTTTAGGCCTTAAATTAATTAATTCATTATTTTGAACTCTTTCAAACTTCCATAAATTTATATTTGAACTTTTCAAATATTAATTTCTCTCATAATAATATATCAATATATATTATATTTGTTTCCCTTAATAAATTGAACATTTTCAATTTACTTTTATTACTTAGTTGCCTCATATTACTTTACGAGCTACCAGTGGGACCTAATGGACCTGCAAATCAGAAGCTCCAACGATGTGAGATTAATTGGTCAAACTCATTAACCACATTAATCAATATTCGTTAACTGTGTGTACATTCCACTATAGACTCACAGTTGCACTCTTCTCACTGCAGACATATTTTCTGTGTCCACGGATCTAGACCAATATTGACTAGTTAGTCCTTCACGAGTGTCCGTAACACCAGCTGGATCAAATTACCGTTTTACCCCTGGGTTACCTCTATTTCCTTAAGTACCAATTCTCCTCTAATGAACAACCTGTCTGTGGTCCAACCATCAAACAGAAAACCCTCTCGTGCCATTGAGAGGGTAGGGCCCTTTGTTCAAGACTCGGAGTAACCACTTAAGGGAACACTCATCTGCTTCCCTAAAGTCGGGAAGGAGTGAATTCCATCTTGTACGATTATGTTCCCAGCTCTCCATTCGGTCTTGTCCCCAAAGTGGTAGGCTTATTGAGTCGGCGTATTGGTCACTCTCACCCATACAAATCAAAGGACAATCTCTCATGAGCAGGAGTCCATAATCAACTCAGGATTAAGACTAAGTTGTCTAGGTCGTCCTAGTGAAATAGAAAACCGACTAGTTAACGGTGTTATAACCAGTGGTTACTATTTCGCGGTCCGGTCTTATGCAAACTCATTGCATAGGATACACCCACTCGCATGTCTCCTACACGAACGCGTTGGATCGCAGTGTTTGTATCAAATACAAAGTGGGTCGTATCCATAGTGTCACCAGGATAAGGCACCCAGTCTTATCCCTATACTATAGACCCTTTAGGCTGTTTCTTGAACAATGATCCCATATGTCACTACATATTGTTCAAGACTCATATTACAGCCTTGGATGTCTAGTTTATTGGATTAGAGTTATTATTAGGTAAAGACAAATATAAAATAACTAATAACAATTAATGGAAAAATATATCAATATTATTTCATTAATATCCGATCAACAGTTACATTCACTATCTACGAGTTTTAGGGCATAAAACCGAACAGGGAGGACGCTGGAGAGTTGGAAACGGAGAGTCTATAGACATCTATGACGATCAGTGGATATCGAGATAAAAAACCTTTAGGTTGTTTTCCCCATAAAGGCTATTAACTGATGGCAGAGTTAAAAGCCTTTTTGCAGGTAACCAGTCATGGAATTCTCATTTGCTAACAGATCTCTTTGTGCAGGATGATGTGCACAAAATCCAAGATATCCCAATTGTAGGAGACAACCATCCGGACACTTTCTTTTGGCATCATGACAAATCAGGGAAGTATTCAGTCATGAGTGGATATAAATTTGCAATTGATGATCTCCATGAGGCGTCCTCATCTGTAGACTCGTCTACCCTATCTTGGTGGAAGATTTTGTGGATGTTAAACCTTCCAAACAAACTAAAGATCTTCACTTGGTGGGCTAGCCTGAATATCCTGCCTACCAAGTTGAATCTGGAAAATCGTCAAATCAATGATAATCCTCATTGCCCACTGTGTGGAAAGGAAAATGAAACAACGCTTCATGCCTTATGGACCTGCATGAAGGTAAAAAAGCACTGGGCTCGTTGGAGCCCAGTGCAACATCTCCTTAGTACACATTACGCTGATGCCCTTGATCTGTTTTGTAGGTGTCAGGAGGTTCTTTCTACTGATGATTTGACAACCTTCATGGCAATCATTTGGGCTATGTGGAACAATAGAAATAAAGATGTGTTTCAGGGCAACAGGAACTATGTCCAACAGGTATACGACCCTATAGAATGGGCATCTGCTTACATATCAGAATACAAGGAGGCCCAAGCTAAGCATCATGGAGTTAATCGAGATCAAGAGCGGATGAGAGATGATGATGATTCCAGTCTTACTGCGTGGATTCCGCCGCCCTAGAACCATTTCAAGTTGAATGTGGATGCAACTTTAGCTAATGGAGATATGGGATCAGGCATGATCATCAGAAATTCGAATGGAGAACCAATGGCAACCGTAGAGTACTTCAGGTGAACGAGTTGCTCAGTAGAGTGGGCAGAAGCAAAGGCTCTTGTATACGACATTCAGTTAGCTGTTGATTCAAGATTATCACCAGGTAGGGCAAAGACTGATTCCAAAATTGTATGGAATCTACTTCATGATCGCGACAATTATCAGAACGAAATTGCTCCTCTAATTCATCATCTCAAGCTTTTTGCAATAGATAAACACATCAGAGGGTTTTTGCTAACAAAAGGAGAAGGTAACAAATCGGCACATCAATTGGCTTCTCATGCTCGCACAATGAAGCACTCTGAAGTTTGGTTAGAAGATAATCCTCCTTGGACTTGTTGGGTTTTATGCCCTAAAACTCGTAGATAGTGAATGTAACCGTTGACTGAATATTAATGAAATAATATTGATATATTTTTTCATTAATTGTTATTAGTTATTTTATATTTGTCTTTGCCTAATAATAACCCTAATCCAATAAACTAGACATCCAAGGCTGTAATATGAGTCTTGAACTATATGTAGCGACATATGGGATCATTGTTCAAGAAACAGCCTAAAGGGTCTATAGTATAGGGATAAGACTGGGTGCCTTATCCTGGTGAAACTATGGATACGACCCACTTTGTATTTGATACAAACGTTGCAATCCAACGCGTTCGTGTAGGAGACATGCGAGTGGAGGTATCCTATGCAATGAGTTTGCATAAGACCGGACCGCGAAATAGTAACACTGGTTATAACACCGTTAAATAGTTGGATTTCTATTTCACTAGGACGACCTAGACAACGTAGTCTTAATCCTGAGTTGATTATGGACTCCTGCTCATGAGAGATTGTCCTTTGATTTGTATGGGTGAGAGTGGCCAATACGCCGACTCAATAAGCCTACCACTTTGGGGACAAGACTGAATGGGGAGCTGGGAACATAATCGTACAAGATGGAATTCACTCCTTCCCGACTTTAGGGAAGCAGATGAGTGTTCCCTTAAGTGGTTACTCCGAGTCTTGAACAAAGGGCCCTACCCTCTCAATGGCATGGGAGGGTTTTCTGTTTGATGGTTGGACCACAAATAGGTTGTTCATTAGAGGAGAATTGATACTTAAGAAAATAGAGGTAACCCAGGGGTAAAACGATAATTTGACCCAGCTGGTGTTACGGACACTCGTGAAGGACTAACTAGTCGATATTGGTCTAGATCCGTGGACACAGAAAATATGTCTGCAGTGAGAAGAGTGCAACTGTGAGTCTATAGTGGAATGTACACACAGTTAACGAATATTGATTAATGTGGTTAATGAGTTTGACCAATTAATCTCACATCGTTGGAGCTTCTGATCTGCAGGTCCATTAGGTCCCACTGGTAGCTCGTAAAGTAATTTGAGGCAACTAAGTAATAAAAGTAAATTGAAAATGTTCAATTTATTAAGGGAAACAAATATAATATATATATTGATATATTATTATGAGAGAAATTAATATTTGAAAAGTTCAAATATAAATTTATGGAAGTTTGAAAGAGTTCAAAATAATGAATTAATTAATTTAAGGCCTAAAATGTGTTTGGGCAAATTAATTAATTCTAGGCCGGGAATTAAATATGTGATATTTAATTGGTGGTTAATTAATTAAAGAATTCATTAACCGGGAATTAATCAATTATGGAAATGATTAATCACTTAAGGAAGTGATTAATCATTTATGGAAATGATCTAATCACTTATGGAAGTAATTAGTCATTTGTGGAAAAGATTAATCAATTATGGAATTGATTGAACATGATTGATTAATTAAGGAATAAGATTGATTAATTAAGGAATAAGGTTGAATCAATTTTGGAAAAGATTGATTTAATTGAATATTTTATTCATGGTCTCTCTTCTATAAATAGAACACTAGACCTAATTGGTCATGACACTTGACATTCTTGCTCTTGCTCTTAGACTCTCAAAGACAAGACCTAAAATTCTCTCAAGCCTCCCTCTTAGAGAAAGACTCCCACAAGTCTTTTGCCTCCTAGACTTAGAGACATACCGGTGTAACCTCTGTGGTTATTGTGTCATTCAAAGAAGGAATTTCCAACGAAGAAAATCAAAGTCGGTTGCTGCGTTTTCGTTCGTGGAGCATCGTTGGCGAAGAACGATCAAGTCTACAACGAATGTTTGTAACGGTTCTTCATCTTTTCTT
This sequence comes from Luffa acutangula, assembly GCA_036850905.1. Classification (NCBI taxonomy): domain Eukaryota; kingdom Viridiplantae; phylum Streptophyta; class Magnoliopsida; order Cucurbitales; family Cucurbitaceae; genus Luffa; species Luffa acutangula. Next base: position 32,616,470 of record CM072092.1, on the reverse strand, counting down.
TAGAAAAGCATGAAAATAAATTTAGATTTATTTTTAGCATGTTTAAACCAATTTTTCCAACAGCTTTAAAAGGAGTTTAAAGTTTAATTGAGTTTTCGTAACGGTATTTTAATGTTAATTAATATACGGCGTAAGGTCCAATCGATGCGCTTCCGCTGCGTGGGGACTTTTATTCCCTTCAGGACTCACAGCATTGTTGCTCAGGACATGCCTCAAAGGGACATCCCAACCTTTTCCTTTGTTTCGTTGTAGTTTTTTGTGTCTTGTTTTCTTTTCTGTCTTTCTTTTCAAAAAAAAAAAAAAAAAAGGTACCAACTTTCTAAATTTATTTAATGCTCTGATTCTTTTGATTTGTTTTACCACAATTCGGTAATTCCATAAATCATTTCCATGTCTTTTATTTGGGAAAAATACACTTTTGGTCCCTGAGGTTTGGGTTAAGTTACACTTTGGTCCCTGAGTTTTCAAATGCAACAAAAATGCTCCTGAGGTTTGAGATAAGGAGCAATTTGGTCCCTGCTGTCCAATTTGCCGTTAAACACTAACGGAATGATGACATGACACTATTATTTTAATTAAAAAAATAATTTTTAAAATTTTTAAATAAAAATATATTAAAATAATAAAAATATTATTATTTTATTAATTTTTTAAATTATTTTCCCTCCATTCCTTCTCCTTCTTCTTTCTCTTCTCCCCTTCTTTCTTCTCCCCCTTCTACTTCTCCAACTTCTTCTTCAACTCCGGTGGCCGGCCTGTTGGGTTTTATGCCCTAAAACTCGTAGATATTTAATGTAACCGTTGACCGGATATTAATGAAATAATATTGATATATTTTTTCATTAATTGTTATTAGTTATTTTATATTTTTCTTTGCCTAATAATAACCCTAATCCAATAAACTAGACATCCAAGGTTGTAATATGAGTCTTGAACTATATGTAGCGACATATGAGATCATTGTTCAAGAAACAGCCTAAAGGGTCTATAGTATAGGGATAAGACTGGGTGCCTTATCCTGGTGAAACTATGGATACGACCCACTTTGTATTTGATACAAACGTTGCAATCCAACGCGTTCGTGTAGGAGACATGCGAGTGGAGGTATCCTATGCAATGAGTTTGCATAAGACCGGACCGCGAAATAGTAACCACTGGTTATAACACCGTTAAATAGTTGGATTTCTATTTCACTAGGATGACCTAGACAACGTAGTCTTAATCCTGAGTTGATTATGGACTCCTGCTCATGAGAGATTGTCCTTTGATTTGTATGGGTGAGAGTGGCCAATACGCCGACTCAATAAGCCTACCACTTTGGGGACAAGACTGAATGGGGAGCTGGGAACATAATCGTACAAGATGGAATTCACTCCTTCCCGACTTTAGGGAAGCAGATGAGTGTTCCCTTAAGTGGTTACTCCGAGTCTTGAACAAAGGGCCCTACCCTCTCAATGGCATGGGAGGGTTTTCTGTTTGATGGTTGGACCACAAATAGGTTGTTCATTAGAGGAGAATTGATACTTAAGAAAATAGAGGTAACCCAGGGGTAAAACGATAATTTGACCCAGCTGGTGTTACGGACACTCGTGAAGGACTAACTAGTCGATATTGGTCTAGATCCGTGGACACAGAAAATATGTCTGCAGTGAGAAGAGTGCAACTGTGAGTCTATAGTGGAATGTACACACAGTTAACGAATATTGATTAATGTGGTTAATGAGTTTGACCAATTAATCTCACATCGTTGGAGCTTCTGATCTGCAGGTCCATTAGGTCCCACTGGTAGCTCGTAAAGTAATTTGAGGCAACTAAGTAATAAAAGTAAATTGAAAATGTTCAATTTATTAAGGGAAACAAATATAATATATATATTGATATATTATTATGAGAGATTAATATTTGAAAAGTTCAAATATAAATTTATGGAAGTTTGAAAGAGTTCAAAATAATGAATTAATTAATTTAAGGCCTAAAATGTGTTTGGGCAAATTAATTAATTCTAGGCCGGGAATTAAATATGTGATATTTAATTGGTGGTTAATTAATTAAAGAATTCATTAACCGGGAATTAATCAATTATGGAAATAATTAATCACTTAAGGAAGTGATTAATCATTTATGGAAATGATCTAATCACTTATGGAAGTAATTAGTCATTTGTGGAAAAGATTAATCAATTATGGAATTGATTGATCATGATTGATTAATTAAGGAATAAGATTGAATCAATTATGGAAAAGATTGATTTAATTGAATATTTTATTCATGGCCTCTCTTCTATAAATAGAACACTAGACCTAATTGGTCATGACACTTGACACTCTTGAAAGACAAGACCTAGAATTATCTCTAGCCTCCCTCTTAGAGAAAGACTCCCACAAGTCTTTTGCCTCCTAGACTTAGAGACATACCGGTGTAACCTCTGTGGTGATCGTGTCAATCAAAGAAGAAATTTCCAGCGAAGAAAAGCAAAGGCGGCTGCTGCGTTTTCGTTCGTGGAGCGTCATTGGCGAAGAACGGTCAAGTCTTCAACGAAGGTTTGTAACGGTTCTTCCTCTTTTCTTTAGAAAAGTTTTAAAAATAAAGTTAGATTTATTTTAGCATGTTTAAACTAATTTTACAGCGGCTTTAAGGGTTGTTTAAAGTTTTGTTTGAGTTATCGTAACGGTATTTTAATGTTAATTAATATACGGCGTAAGGTCCAATCGATGCGCTTCCGCTGCGTGGGGACTTTTATTCCCTACAATCGGCATCAGAGCCATCGCTGTCCCTATTAATTAATATTAAAAGTTGCGATAGGCTTAAAAATTCCGGAGCTGTACAAGGATTTTTAGGATAGAATTTAGCTAAAATAATATAATTTAATGCTTTATTTTATCCTAGGGGCCAAAATTAACCGGTTCAATTGCTATTTATATGCTTTATGGATGTCATATAGAATTTTTAATCCCACCTTAGGTTATAAACATGCCCATGCATTTTTTATATATTATAAATTGTTATAATGTATGTTTAAATGCATGAATTTGTTTTCATATTTTTTAATATAAGTGTATATTAATTATATGAAAAATTGGAAAGCATGAAGCATGTCATTACTTAAATTAAATATAAATAGTTATGTTTAATGTGATGAATGAAGCATGTTTGATTGATTTTCTTGATTGGCTTATAATTGTTATATTAAAAGAAAATCAATATTGCATGAAGCATGAAACATCCATAGTTAATAATATAATTGTTATATTATTCATGCAATTAGTGTGGTTTAATTTTTTAATTTGAATGAGATTGTTGAATGAATTAAACCCTAGATTCTTGATTATAGGATTAATCATTAAAATTTGAAATAGTTCTTTAATATTAATGATTAGAAACCGTCAATCTATAATCAAGATTTGCATGCAAACATAAGATCATAGGATGAATTGGATTAATTTAAATTGTTTAAAATTAATCAGACCTAGATCAGTTTCTAATAAGATTAGAATCTTTTCTTACTTAGATTTAAAAATAGTTTTAATTTACTAAGTAGGAAAAACATTGCTATGATTATAAGGGAACTCCACCGGTAATGTTCTGTCTAAGGCTGGGGGTATTTAAGTTGACGGTTTACGGAACACCTCCTACCTGGGACTGACCTGGAACACCAGAGTTGAATTAATCATAGTTAAATGTTAGCATGCAATGTCACTAGGTTAATTAAAAGTGTTTAATACACCTAGATCTTTAGAGTAAAGACCTTACATTACTGAGGTTATAAGGGAACTCTCTCGGTAAAGTTCTGTCTAAGGCTGGGGGTATTTAAGTTGACGGTTTACGGAACACCTCCTACCTGGGAACTGACCCGAACATTGAGTTGAATTAACCATAGTAATGTTGACTAGCAATGTTGGGTTTATTAAAAGAAGTTTAATTCACCCAAAAAGATTGCAGTTGAATCCTTTCCATAATTGTTATAATAGGATCAGACTTAGATAGATTGACTTAGCCGAATACTATCTAAGTTAAATAACCCTATATTAACCTTAGGACATTTTCAGTGGGAGGAAAGTTACAAAACGAGATTTAAATCAAGTTTTGCTCCTTCAACAGTCCCTATATTCACAACGTGAGATTCATGCTCGGCTTCGAGTCGCCTTAGGAGCGGCCTCCCTTCGGAAAGTGTTTGCATGGATCAATATCAAGGTGAATGGGAAAAATGTCTAGAGTAAGTGGGAGCGGGACACGTGTCAATGTATCCCTCGGTCTCCGCCCATAGTTCACACCGTGAGAGTCCTATGATCCGCCTGCAGGTTGTCCTGGCGCAACCATCCCTTCGGAGGGCCTGGTCATAGGAGTCGGAACATCGTGAACTCTTGAAAAGGATAGGAGCTCTTAGGCTAATCACCAACAGTTGTCTTTCCCTTCGGTAGCCTGTTGGTGCGTGCCTCTGAGATCTGAAAGTGGGAGGGTTACACTTACGAGGATGAGTTAAAAGTGTTAACAAATCCTTGGCCGAACAACGGTGGCTAATGTCTATAGGAATATGAGTTATTCTGGAATTAGAATTAGCTGAGAGGTGTCTCATTTCAAAGGAGGAGTGTCTGATCACCCTTCGGTTGCTGATATTCTAAACCTCTGAAACGTCGTTGCAAAACTAAATCGATAGTTTTAGGGTTCTGTGATTGTCTGTTTTGCTAAATTGATTGGATTGTGTGCAATTGTTTGCTTGTATGATGGGTTAAGGCAAAGATAACTAATACAGTCATTGTTTGTTTAAATTTCAGCAATGTCTTCCTCAATTGTCTCTCTGCTTAAAAATGAGAAATTAACCGGCGAAAATTATGCTACGTGGAAGTCGAACCTGAATACGATTCTTGTTGTCGATGATCTGCGATTCAATCATCTTAACGGAGGATTGTCCTCCAGCCCCTGCTCGTAATGCATCCCAAGCAGTTAAGGATGCTTATGACCGCTGGACAAAGGCCAATGATAAGACTCGCGTCTATATCCTAGCCAGCTTATCTGAAGTTTTGGCTAAAAGGCATGAGAGCATGGTAACAGTGAGGGAGATTATGAACTCTCTCCAGGAGATGTTTGGACAACCGTCCTATCAACTCCACCATGACACTCTCAAATACGTTTATAGCTGTCGCATGAAAGAGGGCACGTCTGTTCGGGAGCATGTCCTGGATATGATGGTCCAATTCAACGTGGCAGAGGCAAACGGGACGGTCATAGATGAGCGTAGTCAGGTTGCATTCATCTTAGAATCTCTTCCGAAGAGTTTTCTACAGTTTCGAAGCAATGCAATGATGAATAAAATAACATTCAACCTGACTAGCCTCCTGAATGAGCTACAACTCTATCAGTCTCTTCTTAAGAACAAGGGACAGATAGAAGGAGAGGCAAACGTTGTCCACTCTAAAAGAAAGTTCGAGAAGGGTTCATCCTCTGGAACTAAATCTGTAGCCACTTCTTCAAAGAAAACTCAGAAGAAGAAAGGAAACAAGGGGAAAGCTCCCAGTACTGTTGCTAAAAGCAAGGGAAAAGCCAAAGTTGTGGCAGATAAGGGCAAGTGTTTCCACTGCAATGTAGATGGACATTGGAAGAGAAACTGCCCAAAGTACCTTGCTGAGAAAAAGAAGGAAAAGGAAGGTAAATTTGATTTACTTGTTTTAGAAACATGCCTGGTAGAACATGATGAGTTTACCTGGATACTTGATTCAGGAGCAACTAATCATGTTTGCTCTTCTTTTCAGGAAAATAGTTCCTTTCGACAGTTGAACGATGGGGGAATGACACTCAGGGTCGGAACTGGAGAAGTCATTTCAGCTAAAGCAGTGGGAGCTGCGAAGTTATTTTTTAGAAATAGATTCTTACTTTTAGAAAGTTTGTTAACCGTTCCCAAGATTAAGAGGAACTTAATTTCTATTTCATGTTTGATTGAACAATCGTATACAGTTACTTTTGATATGAATGAAGCGTTCATTTATAAAAATGGTGTACTTATTTGTTCAGCCAAATTGGAAAATAACTTGTACGTTTTAAGACCAACCGAAAACAAAGCACTTTTAAATCACGAATTATTTAAAACTGCTGAAACTCAAAGAAAAAGGCAAAAGATTTCTCCATCAAGTAACAATACTCATCTTTGGCATCTTAGACTTGGTCATATAAACATCGATAGGATCGGTCGTTTGGTAAAGAATGGACTTCTAAGCAAGTTAGAAGATGATTCACTACCACCTTGTGAATCTTGTCTCGAGGGAAAAATGACCAAGAGACCCTTTACTGGAAAAGGTTACAGAGCCAAAGAACCCTTAGAGTTAATACATTCGGATCTGTGTGGTCCAATGAATGTAAAAGCTCGAGGAGGGTACGAATATTTCATCTCATTTATAGATGATTATTCAAGATTTGGTTACTTGTACCTAATGGGACATAAGTCTGAAGCCCTTGAAAAGTTTAAGGAGTTTAAGGTTGAAGTTGAAAACCTATTAGGTAAATTATTAAAGTACTTCGATCTGATCGAGGAGGGGAGTATATGGATCAAAGATTCCAGGATTATATGATAGAACATGGAATCCAATCTCAACTCTTAGCCCCTGGTACACCTCAGCAGAATGGTGTGTCCGAAAGGAGAAATAGAACCTTGTTAGACATGGTTCGATCAATGATGAGCTATGCTCAATTGCCTAGCTCGTTTTGGGGGTATGCAGTAGAGACTGCAGAATACATCTTGAACAATGTTCCCTCGAAAAGTGTTTCTGAAACACCTTTCGAATTATGGAAGGGGCGTAAACCTAGTTTGCATCACTTTCGCATCTAGGGTTGTCCAGCACACGTGCTTGTGACAAATCCTAAGAAACTGGAACCTCGTTCAAAACTGTGCCAATTTGTTGGTTACCCTAAAGAAACGAGAGGTGGTTATTTCTACGACCCACAAGAAAATAAGGTGATTGTATCGACAAACGCCACTTTCTTAGAAGAAGACCACATGAGAGATCATAAACCACGCAGCAAAATAATATTAGGAGAAGCTACTGAAGAATCATCAAGAGTTGTTGATGAAGTTGGACCTTCAACAAGGGTTAATGAAGGAACTAGTTCTTCAGATCCATCCCGTCCATCTCAAATGTTGGGAATGCCTCGACGCAGTGGGAGGGTTATATTACAACCTGACCGCTACTTGGGTTTAACTGAAACTCAGGTTGTCATACCTAATGATAGCAATGAGGATCCATTGTCCTATCGACAGGCAATGAATGACGAAGATAAGGATGAATGGGTCAAAGCCATGAACCTGGAAATGGAGTCAATGTACTCCAATTCTGTATGGGAACTTACAGATCTACCAAATGGGGTAAAACCCATAGGGTGCAAATGGATCTATAAGAGAAAAAGAGATGCAGCTGGAAAGGTACAAACCTTCAAAGCTAGACTAGTGGCAAAGGGTTATACCCAAAAGGAAGGGGTTGACTATGAGGAAACCGTTTCTCCTGTAGCCATGTTAAAGTCCATAAGAATTCTCTTATCCATAGCCACATATTATGACTATGAAATATGGCAAATGGACGTCAAGACTGCCTTTCTGAATGGTAATCTTGAAGAGAATATCTTCATGTCTCAACCCGAAGGGTTCATAGGCCAAGGGCAGGAAAAAAAGGTTTGTAAGCTCAATCGATCCATTTATGGATTGAAACAAGCATCCAGATCATGGAACATTAGATTTGATACTGCAATCAAATCTTTTGGCTTTGACCAAAACGTTGATGAGCCTTGTGTGTACAAGAAAATCAACAAAAGGAAAGTAGCTTTTCTAATACTTTATGTAGACGATATCCTACTCATTGGGAATGATGTAGGATACCTCACTGACATTAAGAAATGGCTAGCAGCCCAATTCCAAATGAAAGATCTGGGAGAGGCTCAATATGTTCTGGGAATCCAAATCATTAGGGATCGTAAGAACAAAACGCTAGCTCTGTCTCAAGCAACGTATATTGACAAGATGTTGTCTCGATATTCGATGCAAAACTCCAAGAAGGGACTACTACCCTTCAGACATGGGGTACACCTGTCTAAGGAACAGTCTCCTAAGACACCTCAAGATATTGAGAACATGAGACACATTCCCTACACCTCAGCTGTGGGCAGCTTAATGTATGCTATGCTCTGCACTGGGCCTGACATATGTTATGCAGTGGGAGTAGTCAGTAGGTATCAGTCTAATCCAGGGTTGGACCATTGGGGAGCGGTTAAGAATATCCTCAAGTATCTTCGGAGAACGAGGGACTACATGCTTGTGTATGGAGCTAAGGATTTGATTCTTACTGGATACACTGACTCTGACTTTCAAGCTAATAAGGATTCAAGGAAATCCACATCAGGGTCAGTATTCACCCTCAATGGAGGAGCAGTAGTGTGGAGAAGCATCAAACAAGGATGCATAGCAGACTCAACCATGGAGGCTGAGTATGTAGCAGCTTGCGAAGCAGCTAAGGAGGCAGTATGTCTTAGAAAGTTCTTGACTGATTTGGAAGTGGTTCCGAATATGAACGTGCCCATAACACTATACTGTGACAACAGTGGGGCTGTAGCCAACTCAAAAGAACCTCGAAGCCACAAACAAGGTAAACACATCGAGAGGAAGTATCACCTGATACGGGAGATTGTGCAACGAGGAGATGTGATCGTCACTAAGATCGCCTCGGAGCACAACATCGCTGATCCATTTATGAAGGCTCTCACGGCTAAAGTGTTTGAGGGTCATCTAGAGGGTCTAGGTCTACGAGATATGTATGCCATCTAATCTAGGGCAAGTGGGAGAAATGTATAATGGGTATAAGGATGCCCTAGTTCATTGTATTAATATACATGACATTTCCAGCTTTAGATTATTGCATTTACATCCCACTAACTAGTGTTTTAGTTCAAGTGGGAGTTTGTTGGGTTTTATGCCCTAAAACTCGTAGATAGTGAATGTAACCGTTGACCGGATATTAATGAAATAATATTAATATATCTTTCCATTAATTGTTATTAGTTATTTTATATCTGTCTTTGCCTAAAAATAACCCTTATCCAATAAACTAGACATCCAAGGTTGTAATATGAGTCTTGAACTATATGTAGCGACATATGGGATCATTGTTCAAGAAACAACCTAAAGGGTCTATAGTATAGGGATAAGACTGGGTGCCTTATCCTGGTGACACTATGGATACGACCCACTTTGTATTTGATACAAACGCTGCGATCCAACGCGTTCGTGTAGGAGACATGCGAGTGGGGGTATCCTATGCAATGAGTTTGCATAAGACCGGACCGCGAAATATTAACCACTGGTTATAACACCGTTAACTAGTTGGTTTTCTATTTCACTAGGACGACCTAGACAACTTAGTCTTAATCCTGAGTCGATTATGGACTCCTGCTCATGAGAGATTGTCCTTTGATTTGTATGGGTGAGAGTGGCCAATACGCCGACTCAATAAGCCTACCACTTTGGGGACAAGACCGAATGGGGAGCTGGGAACATAATCGTACAAGATGGAATTCACTCCTTCCCGACTTTAGGGAAGCAGATGAGTGTTCCCTTAAGTGGTTACTCCGAGTCTTGAACAAAGGGCCTTACCCTCTCAATGGCACGAGAGGGTTTTCTGTTTGTTGGTTGGACCACAAACAAGTTGTTCATTAGAGGAGAATTGGTACTTAAGGAAATAGAGGTAACCCAGGGGTAAAACGGTAATTTGACCCAGGTGGTGTTACGGACACTCGTGAAGGACTAACTAGTCGATATTGGTCTAGATCCGTGGACACAAAAAATATGTCTGTAGTGAGAAGAGTGCAACTGTGAGTCTATAGTGGAATGTACACACAGTTAACGAATATTGATTAATGTGGTTAATGAGTTTGACCAATTAATCTCACATCGTTGGAGCTTCTGATCTGCAGGTCCATTAGGTCCCATTGGTAGCTCGTAAAGTAATTTGAGGCAACTAAGTAATAAAAGTAAATTGAAAATGTTCAATTTATTAAGGGAAACAAATATAATATATATATTGATATATTATTATGAGAAAAATTAATATTTGAAAAGTTCAAATATAAATTTATGGAAGTTTGAAAGAGTTCAAAATAATGAATTAATTGATTTAAGGCCTAAAATGTGTTTGGGCAAATTAATTAATTCTAGGCCGGGAATTAAATATGTGATATTTAATTGGTGGTTAATTAATTAAAGAATTCATTAACCGGGAATTAATCAATTATGGAAATAATTAATCACTTAAGGAAGTGATTAATCATTTATGGAAATGATCTAATCACTTATGGAAGTAATTAGTCATTTGTGGAAAAGATTAATCAATTATGGAATTGATTGATCATGATTGATTAATTAAGGAATAAGATTGAATCAATTATGGAAAAGATTGATTTAATTGAATATTTTATTCATGGCCTCTCTTCTATAAATAGAACACTAGACCTAATTGGTCATGACACTTGACACTCTTGAAAGACAAGACCTAGAATTATCTCTAGCCTCCCTCTTAGAGAAAGACTCCCACAAGTCTTTTGCCTCCTAGACTTAGAGACATACCGGTGTAACCTCTGTGGTGATTGTGTCAATCAAAGAAGAAATTTCCAGCGAAGAAAAGCAAAGGCGGCTGCTGCGTTTTCGTTCGTGGAGCGTCGTTGGCGAAGAACGGTCAAGTCTTCAACGAAGGTTTGTAACGGTTCTTCCTCTTTTCGAAATTTAGATTTATTTTAGCATGTTTAAACCAATTTTACAGCGGCTTTAAAGGTTGTTTAAAGTTTTGTTTGGGTTATCGTAACGGTATTTTAATGTTAATTAATATACGGCGTAAGGTCCAATCGATGCGCTTCCGCTGCGTGGGGACTTTTATTCCCTTCATTTTTTGGGGGGCTTTGCACAAATAGCAAAAACCGGCATAAGTATTGCAAAAATAGCAGAAAAATAAAATTATTTGTGGAATTAGCAAAAAATACGTTAAATTACGAAAATACCCTTAGTATCTCCAATAGTCTATCAGTCCCTATTATTGATAGTCACTGATAGACTTCGATTAATCGGAGTCTATCAATGATAAATACTGATAGACTTTGATGATAAGTTTCAATTAATCGGAGTCTAAGTTTATCAGTGTGTATCACTGATAGACTTTGATGATCATAATCTATAAGTTTTTATCGTGTTTAATTCAAGCCTATCAGTGATAGTCGCTGATAGAAAACAATTTAATTCAAGGCTATTAGTTCAGTTTAATTCAAGGCTATCAGTTTCTATCCATCAGTTTAATTTAAGTCTATCAGTGATAATCACTAATAGAAAACCATTTAATTCAAGGTTATCAGTTTCTGTCACTGATAGAAATCAATTTAATTCAAAACTATTAGTTTCTATCACTAATAGAAACCAATTTAATTGAAGTTTATCAGTTTCTATCAGAAATTAATTTAATTAAAGTCTATTGACTTGTATCACTGATGGAAATTAGTTTAATTCAAATCTATCATTTTCTATCGAGGATAGAAATCAGTTAATTGAAGTCTATCAGTTTCTATCTCTGATAGTAATCAGTTAATTATCAATTAATTGAAGTCTACCAATGATTGTTACTGATAGAAATCAATTTAATTGAAATCTATCAGTAAAGTACTTTGCATTGCAATCATCTCGGTAATTAGAAACTCATCCAAAATTATTATACTACAATCATAAATTGAACAAAAAATTTAAGTCTCTTGTGGTAATTAGAACATAAAATCCAAAAATAACCATTACGAACAAGCGACTCTCAATCAACAATATAATTTTTAAAGCCTAGCACACAAGCTCCGTGACCACCACCATAAAATTGCTATTCTTGTATTCTTTGTATTTCATTATCTACCAATTATAGCCCTGATAGACTTCAGCCAGTGATAGTCAGTGATAGACTACAATTAACCGGAGTATATCAGTGATATACTTTGATATACCTATACAAACACTCACCAAAATTTCTATTTTAATTTGGGGAATTGCAATGGGTAGCAAAAAATATTAGGATATTTGCAAATTTAACTATGATTTATTAGGTTTGCAAATATAGCAAAATTTTAAAAATCTGATTTCCGTTTTTTTTATTATTCCAATTTTACCCTTGTTGGTATATCAATAAGTATATTAGTAGTATATCTGATATATTTTATATTTACTGATATACGAAATATAAAGTATACCAAATTTGATATACTCGAATGAATACAATGATATATCTAATATACTAATGATATATCTAATATATACTTGATTTGATAAACATAATATTTGATATACCATTGATATACTTGATATGTTACTTTATTTACTTATATTTTTTATATTTTCTTTTCTATTTATTGAATTATGTTGTATTATTTACATATTTTAAATGAAATGTTTGTCTTTTATAAAATAAATATTTGTCTTCTATACCTGTTATGAAAGTTGATACACCGTTGATATACCTCATTTTTCTTTACTAGTCAAATAATTAATAAATATACCTGATTATGAGTAGCTAAATACATCAATGATAGGACTTGTTATTAAAAAAAACCATTGATATATGCACATTCAACCGAGAGGTTAGATGTTTAAATCCTCTACCACACATATTGTCCCAAAATAAAGCTAATGTATCTAATTCTTTGTTGATGAAGTATATCAAAGATATCTAAACTAATGAAAGCTCATATGTAAAGTATATTATATTCACGAAATATACATCTGATATACTATATATTTAGTATATCAATTGATTGATATACCAAATATCTAATACATTATATTCACGAAATATACATCTGATATACTATATATTTACTATATATTTAGTATATCAGTTGATTGATATACCAAATATCTAGTATATTTTTAGGGTTTAATATACTAGATATTTGGTATATCAGTGGACGACGAGCTGAGGTTATTTTAGTCTTTTTACGTTATTGTCTGGGCCGGGCCAAACGTGTTTTGTTATATCTGCAAACCCAATAAATCAAAGACACGCTTGCAATTATTGATTTTTTTTTTTTTTTTTTTTTTTGCTATTGATGCAAATGCCCCTTTTAATTTTGTATTCTTGGCATTCTTGAATTAAAAAGAAGGCCAACAAGAGCTTAACTCAATTGGCATAAAGTTGTACTGATAACCACAACGTCTGTGGTTTGAATCCTCCTCCCCACATATTATCAATATATATAAAGAAGAATAAAAAGAAGAAGAAACAATCATAAAAAAAACAAGAAATCATAAAAACTCATAAATGCACAAAAAAAAAAAGATGAATAAGAAATCGTAACATATTTCAAAATATGAAAAAAAAAAGAAAAAAAAAGAAATCATAACAGATTTCAAAATACACCAGAAATGAGGGAAGAAAGGGTAAATGGAAAGGGAGAGAAAGAGAAGGGTAAAATGGGAATATTCTAATTTTTTTTGCCATATTTGCAATTCTTTTTACCTTGTGCTAAATTTGCTATTATATATAACTAATTTGCCACCCACTGCAATTACTCTATTTTTTTAGTTCAAATCTAACGTTATTTTTTGCCATAGAATGATTTGGATATACATCAAATATTCAAATATTGGTTCTTCTCGATACAGATATGATTGAGATATATGATTGATGAATTAAATTTCAAATTCACAGATACATGTAGAATTTACGGACAACTTTTCAAAAATATATACATCCCTTCAAATTATACAAACACATATTTTCACAAAATAAATACTAACTAATTCTATTTTAAAATGGTTGGTAAATTAAATTTAAAATACATATAGACACATCCTTTCAAGCATACACTTTCACTAATTAAATACAAATCATTTTGTTTTCCTTTGGCCAAAATTTTCTTTTTAAAATGTCAAATGAGAAGAAGATAGTTTCTTTTATAAGAGAGCTTAAAGTCTTTCAAAGAGAATGGAAGTTAAAAGTTTTCGTCCTTCGTAAAGGAAACGTTGAATCATGTCAAAATGACGTTTTGAGAATACAAAAGTTTATTTTCGCCGACGAAGAGGTAGTATTTTTATCTTCAAATGTTAGTATTTATCCATTATTATTCAAATTTATTAGCAATACAAATCGAGGATGACGATATTTTCTTCTTTGTTTTAAATCATATTTCACTTTACACTTTCTACAATTGCATAGTTTACTCGATTGTATCTTACGAGTTTAGTGTGAGACTAATTTGATTGACAATCTTATTGATTGAAAATCTTAACTAATATTCTATGAGTGAAATACACCGTGAAAATCAAAATTCAAATACTTTATTTTAAATTTTCTTCAATTTGTTATGTGTTTCCACGGATAAAAAATTCAAGCAATAATGTTCAATGAAGTTATAGAAACCTCTACATTTATATTACAATTTTTTGTAGGAGGGAAATTCTTTTGGATCATACAAACATGTCTACTTTTATTCTTCTCTCTAAAAAAAAATGGAAAAAGCAAAATTAGTAAGCATCAAAGATATTATTCATGGGTTAGTTGATGATTTATATTTTTCATTCTTCATTCATAATGGCATTTCTTTCAACATGTAAAAATTGTAAATACTTTACTATAAAATTGTAGATTGCAATTGATTTGTGTCTTTTACTATTGTGTATGTTACCAAAAACACACTGCACTTTGTCTTTGTGTTAAAATTCACTCCATCGTGGAATTTTGATGAAATATTATTTTTTCAATTGCATGAAATTTCATATTGAGATTTTCTTTTTTATTGTTGATTTTACTGGTTTGTTTGTGGTTTGATGGATTTTATATTATTTGTAAGTGATTGTTATATGATTAACTTTTTCTTTGTCATGCACGTTCAACTGTGTGCATGGATTTTTATGCCTATAATATGACTTTTATTGTAAATAATTACCTTATCTAACAATTAACAATCATCATATGTATACATTTTTTTTTTTCACTTATTTGAAGGAAGTCTCTTTTTCATTAGTATATATTTTTTTTTTTAATTTTCAACATAAAAAATTATATTCCAAAGATTTCAAACCACATGTTGTAACGCCCCAGGTTCTCTAACCTCTAGCCTTGCGGCACTACTACTTACTCTAGACTCTTAAGCATTTAGGACAACTCTTTAAAACCGAATGTACCGAAAATTTCGGCAGCATAACGGCGTGAAATGGGTTATCCCAAAATTTTACTTTACCTGATAAAAGAAATTTAGCACTTCTAAACAGACAACCAACCAAGCTCCACCAAACTACAACCAGAATCACAAACCTATCTCCTTTAGACAAGACAGACCTATGACAACGTACAATAACCAAAAATCATGCAGCGAAATCATAAAGACATTTTATCAAGAAAGAGCTAGACCACTAGCTAAAGCATTTATTAAACCTAACCAAAATAAACAAGTCTAGTTTAATCTCAGAAACAAAACCTTCCTCAGGTGAATCCCTCACCATATTGGACACTACGAAAAATAAACCAACTCAAGCTAACTCCAACAACAAAATAAAGCCACTAAGAAACATAACAACACTCTAGGAATGTTTCCTCGCAGTTCTCCTCCCTCGCCACCAAGGTCCGGATCATCCTCGATACCTGCAACATATAAATGTTGGGGGGAAAGTGGGGAAGGGGGTATCAGTACAACCGCGGTACTAGTAAGTAGCTCACACGAGCCAAATCACAAGCATCAAACAAGGCGAACAACATGCTTCTCACACGCATACAACATGCTTCCAAAAGCAGTAAAAACCAACATGCTCTCAAAGCAACAAACCAACAACATGCTCACAAGCATCAAAACCACTTCATGCATTTGCCTCCCACACTATGCACCCACACTATACTAGACCACACATGATTTACGCGTCATGTTCCGTCCCTAACACATGAATTATGCGCCATGTTGCGCAAACCAACACGTGCATTACGCGCCACGCTATGCAAATCCTTTCTTATGCATTACGTGTCATGCTACGCTAAACCAAACACGTGAATTACGTGCCACGCTGCGCACCTACACATGAATTATGCGTCATGCAACGCTACCGCTAGACTTATGCTACACTTCCCGTGACACAAGTGTTAGCTTTACGAGCTTCAATCATACTATATGTTTTGATGATAAAAAAACTTTAATTTACTAATTATTTTAGTGTTTTAAAGTGTTCATAATGTAGAGCTTGGAAAGATGATTCCAACGCATCTTAAATCGCTGAAATCGGAGTTCAAACGAGAAAGTTACAAGCAAAAGAAGATTGAAAGAAAAATCCTACGTGGCAGTGACGTGGCGCTTACGTGGCATCCAATGTGGCAGCTGATGTGAATGATCAATTTCCTCCATTTTTCTCTTAATTTTAACTCTAATTTTAATTCTCATTATCTCTTCAATTCAATCCTTTCACATCTCTTTTTAATTCAAATTTTATTCCAAATTTTCTTCTTTTTACAACTCATTTTCAAATCCAATCTCTTCCAAATTTGATTTCCTTCAAATCCTCATCCTAATGTCAAATTCCCTTAATTTCAATATATTCTCAAATCTCATTTTAAATTCAAATCCTTTCCTTTCTCATTAAATCAAATCTCCACCATCCATCTTTAGTTTTATCTAACGGCCAATATTTATCCTCCTCGCCTATAAATTCGACTTAATTTTACTCTTCATACACACCAAAACGCTATCAAAGTCTTATTCTCTCAAGTCTCACTACTCTAAAATTCTTGTCTTCCCTTGCTCCTAAATTGACCTAGTTATTATTTCGTGAGGTTTCTTTTTAAGAGTGCTCAACTTTGTGTATCTTGCCTTCGAGAGGTATTTTATTTTGTGAGCTTATTCTTTTATTCTTTTATTATTGGGAATTGTAATAAGGTGTGGGTGCACCTTGAGAATTGAGTGAGTGGTTTAATCCTGACCCCGAAAAAGGATTTGTAGCAGTTTGATCCTGAACCCAGTTAAAAGGATCGTAGTTGTAACGCCCCAGGATTTTTAAACTAATCCTAGCGACATTACTAACTCTCAACCCAAACTAATCGATTGCACTGAAAATTTCGGCAGCATAACGGCATACATAGGACTAACCCAAAATTTTTCTTTTAACCTGCTAAACATAAAACACACTTCTAAATAACTTTCAACCCACAACTACACTCCACAACTCCACTTTTTCACAACAGAAACCCATCCTCCACAATAAAACGAGTCAGACCTCGCATTCACAACTTCAGAAATATAAACTTACTAGGTAAAAGCATGCAACTCGATTATTAGCACGACGTAGCTTTATCAAAATAAGGCATCGAACTTCAAGTAAAACTTCTCAAAAGTTAAACCTATCCTCTCAAAACAAAACAACTAAACAAGCCTCTGAAAGAAGAAACATAACACTATCTCTTACAACCAGAGGAATAAAATTACTTTAATAACCAAAATAGAAAAACTAATTTCTAGATAACAAAATGCCTAGGCCAGTGGAGTCACTCCTCGTGTGTCTCCTCGTCAGCACCACCGGGCTCATAATATCCGCCAACACCTGCATCATCTAAAATGTTGGGGGGAGAAAGGGGAGGGGTCAGTACAACCACGGTACTGGTAAGCAGCTCACACCCGGTGAGCCATCAAGCATCAAACAACAAAATCAACATGCTAGGCACACGCATCCAACATACTCTTAAGCAATAAACACATAATCATGCTCCACAAAACGATAACTCATCAACAAAACTCTTGTTAACTCAAAAGAATGGCTCATGTAAACACACGACATGCTATGCAACCCACATGGATTCCGCGCCATGCTCGCTTTCTTAGCACATGATTTACGCGTCATGCCACGCACCAATGCACATGAATTCCGCGCCATGCAACGCAACTTAACACGTGATTTCCGCGTCACGCTCCGCACCAAAACATGATTTTCGCGTCATGTAACGCACTCACACCCAGCACATGAATTACGCGCCATGCGCAGCGCACACTCGCACGTGATTTACGCGTCACGCTCCGCACTCACAACCCACACGTGATTTACGCGTCACGCTCCGCACCAATAACATGATTTTCGCGTCATGTAGCGCAATCTTAACACGTGATTTTCGCGTCACGCTCCGCTCACACAACCCGACTCACCTCTCAATGAGCACACAAGACCATGCAACTTGGCTATCATGCAGTATAGCTCAAAAGCAATAAGACAACGTGCTTAACACAACCAACAGTTCATCATGCTTTAATATCGATCAAACAACACTTCTAACACATAAATCAAATTCCAGAACAAACAACGAGACAACGAGGCATACTAGAAAAGCGATAAACAGCAAGCATGCTCATGCAGTCAAACAGACTCAACGAATAGAAACTACTTACCGAAAAGCTTACGAGCGCTCCTAAGAACTCCTTGAACCGCTCAAGAGATTCAAACAATCTCCTAAACAACAAGGATAATTCTAAAAATAAGAAACAACCTACTGAAAGCTTAAGACATGCTAGAAAAGCCTAAATCGACTGAGGAAAGTCTATTTCCTTACCGTTTAACCACTAAAAATTCCCCAAATTAAAAACCCAAAGCCTTTAGACCATGGGCAACCATGTCTAAGGAACAACAAGCAATGGGTATTTACCGAAGGGCCATATTTAAGGTTTTTCAGTCGTTGGACAGTAAGCAAAAGACATGAATTCACATTCTAAGGATTCCTAGAGGTTGGGTAACGCTACTCGGGCTTAGGCAATTGATAGAAGATATTTTAGCATGCTTTTTAAATCACAAACAGCAAGCAAAAACTCCTAAATTCATGATTGAAGAACCTACAAGGGTTGGGTAAAACTAATTAGGCGACGACACATAGCAGACATTAATAGAACATGCTTTTAAGCCAAAAACCGCAACAAATACTACCCAAACGACCTCGATACCACGCTAGACGGGTTATACTAACCACGAACAACGTGATAGAACACTCCTTGGACAATGGGTATTCAAGTTTTAAGTGATTCGAACTCAATCGAACACTTTTACGGCGCTGCAGATCAGAATTTCAATATTTTCTTATAATTTCCAGCACCTAATCCATTGGGTAATCTAATGTAAACTCTAACCAAGAATGGGTAAGAGTTAAAGCTTACCGAAATCACCAAACGACGCCGAAAACGCCCGAAAACGATGCTGGACAGAGACAAAAATGCGAGAAAACGGAAACTCCGCTGCTGGACGGACACGAAACTAGTCGGAATGAGCGCAAGGGGTTAGATCGGGCCTTCAACAACTAGGAATGAGAAGGATAGAGACTTACCCACGAGCTTCCTTAGTCGAAATCACACGAACAAAGAGGGAGAGAGGCGACGAAGGGACGGCGTTGCTGCGACGGGGCTCAGTGCTGCGACCAACGGCGGCGGCGCGAGGCTCTAATCAACGGCGGCGCTGAAGCTTCACGACGGGGGAAACCGAGAGAGAGAGAGAGAGAGAGACGCGCGAGAGAGAGATGAGCGGGGATGGCGCGGCTGGACAGCGGCAAGGGAAGGCTGGACGGCGGTGTGCGTTCGTGGTTTGGGGCGGCGACGGCCGGATTCCGGCGACTGGACGGAGGGTGCGGCGGCTGGAAGAAAATTATAAAGGGGAGGGGCTGGTTCACGGCAAGAAGGAAGGAGATGGAGAGAGAAAAGGGAAATTAGGGCTCTTTTTGCTAACTTCCTTTTTTTTTTTTTTCCCCACATTCTTTTAAATAAACCCTAGGGATAAAATCCCAATTTAATAAGGAGTTAGGATTTCAATTTAAAACCCCGATTGGATTTTAAATCCCAATCTTAGCTCCTAAAGATTTTGAGATTTAAATTGAGTTAGGGGCTTATGATATTCAAAATAAATATCGATTATCAAACCTCCAAACTTTAGGAAAATTAAAGACTTAATTAAAAATCTCTTTTCCCCAAGTTATAGAAATTTATTTAACGACCCAAGGCTAAACTTAAATTCTAATTTTCCAA
The DNA here is from genome assembly GCA_036850905.1 of Luffa acutangula. NCBI lineage: Eukaryota > Viridiplantae > Streptophyta > Magnoliopsida > Cucurbitales > Cucurbitaceae > Luffa > Luffa acutangula. Next base: position 32,596,454 of record CM072092.1, on the reverse strand, counting down.
ATTAGAATACAATGCCCAAATAACTCCAAAATGGCTCGATTTCAGAACGCGGGGCGTTATAGTAGTGGTTTGATCTTGAACCCATTTACAAAGATCGGTATAGGTTGGGTCCTGAACCTGTAAAAGGATCAGTAAAGGTTTACTCTTGAACCTGGAAAAAGAGTTGGTTTGGTTCTCACCCGTAAGAGAGCCGTTGCAGTAAAATACCCAAGAAGGAGTCTTGGGGAGTGGAGTAGGAATTTCCGAACCACTATAAAATTTCCTGGTGTTATCTCTCTCTACTCTTTTAATTTCCGCTATTTCATTTTTATGAGTAGATTGCATGCCTAGGAAAATTGTCAAATATTTATAGCATATTTTATGCTTTATAGTGCTTATTAAATTTATTTACTTTAAATCAATTCATTTTATTTTAGCAAAAAGTTTTAAATTTTATTAAGCAACTCTATTCACCCCTCTCTAGTGTTGCCATACGATCCTACAACAAGCTAGCCTAACCAACATGCTTGACTCCCAACACATTATGCTAGACGACAACCACAACTCGGCAAATCATGCTTATCACAACACACATGCTTACCACAAGCACAAAACAAAGTAAGCTCATCTTAAGCGATTCAGAACGATTGTAAACAACATAACATGCTCCACACAAGCAGTTCAGTACATTTATATAGAACAAAATATGCTTTACACAAGAACAAGGGTAAACATAAATAAACATCATGCTCACAGAATCAAACAAGATCTAGCAAGTAGAAACTACTTACAAAACACGCTTCCAAATACCAACAAGGCACACTTGCACCAAGCTCCACAAGAACCTTGAACTACAACCAAAATAATAATCACTAATTTAATAAAAAAAGTAATCACTTGACAAACATTGAAGTAATCACTAATTTAATAAAATAATAATCGACATTGGATATTTGATAACTATAAAATTCATAAGACTAATAATTATAATAATAATAAAAAAGTAATCACTTGACAACAAGACTAATAATTATAATAAAAAAAAAAAAGTAATCACTTGACAAACATGGAAGAAAATAAAATTTAATAAATTAATAATCGACATTGGATATTTGATAACTATAAAATCAATAAGACTAATAATGTACTTTTCAAAAAATAAAAATAAAAAAATAAAAAAAATAAAAGTAATAAAGTAATAATGTAAAGAAAGATGGTAATCTTTTAATCTTAAACTTCTTAACTTAATAAATAAATTTGAGAATAGTTTAGATAGTTTGAGAGAATTTGGAATAATTGAGAGAATTGGGAAGATTGAGAGAATTTGGAAAAATTGGTAGAATGTGATAGAATTGAGAGAGTTTGGAAGAGAGTTTGAGAATTGAGGTGTGAAGAAATTGAAATGAAGTTAGGGTATTTATAGGTGGTAAAAATAATAAAATAATAAAAATTTAAAATTAAAATAATTAATTAAAAATAATTTTGGTGGTAGAATGAGAATTTGAGAATTTGTAATATTTTGATGGAAAATTGATTTGAAATTTAAAATTAAAATAATTAATTAAAAATAAATCCAATGGTAGAAAATGAATTTAGGAATTTGTAATATTCTTATGAGAAATTGATTCCAAATTTGATAAATGAAGAGTAAAAGAAAAAAGTAAAAAAAGTAAAAAAAAAAAAAATCGTGGGTTAAAATTTTAAAAAATAGTTATATATATATATATATATATATATATATATATATATATATATATATATATACTTATTTAGCTAACTGATCGGACATTTGGCAAGAATCGAACCTATCTACAGGTATTTACCAAGCACGTGCACATTCACTAGGACTTGGAAGACTTACAAAAATTGGGGCTTAAAACTAAATAGGAAAACACTTTAGGTTCCTGAAGTTTGGGTTAGGTTTCATTTTGGTCCCTGAGTTTTCAAACTCGACATTTTAGTCCCTAAGGTTTGGACTTTGTTTCATTTTGGTCCCTCTGTTAATTTTTCCGTTAATTAGCTAACAGAAAGCTGACTGAATATTTTTTTTATTATTCTTTTTATATTAATGTGACATTTCTTTTATTAAAAAATATATTATTAAATATTTTTAATATTTTCTTTTTAATTTTATTTTCTCTCCTTTCTCTCCCTCTCCCATCCTTCTTTTTCATTTTCCTCCCTCCCTCACTGCCATTGTCTCCGTCCACTGCCCATCGCTGCCGACACCCATGTTTTTTTTGTTCTCTTTTTAATAAGGGATTAAGAAGTTGTTCAGTTTCTTATCTGTTAATTAGTTTTGTTTAGTAGTTGGCATCTGTTATTCTTTGGCTATTTATTCAGCCTTGCATACATCAATAAGATGAGCAAGAATTATTAACTCTCTTGGATTCAATATGGTATCAGTTGACCTTCTCTGAAAGAAAAGAGAGTTTCTTGCGTTTACCGATCTTTATCTGTCTTCTCCTTGCTCATGGCCGGAGTTGATACTGTAGATCCCTCTTCTTCTGCGTCTGCCAATCAACCCACAAGTCGGTCAGTGATTGATCAATACGCTAATCCGTATTTCCTTCATCATTCTGATGGAACCAATCTTGTTCTTGTATCCGAATTACTCACTGAATCGAACTACAATTCCTGGAGTCAAGCCATGCTTCTGGGATTAATGGTGAAAAACAAAGAAAGCTTCATAGATGGAACTTGCCACAACCCACTGGTGAATTGTCGCATTCTTGGAAGATTTGCAATGGGGTCGTTAAAGCCTGGATCCTCAATGCTCTTTCTAAAGAAATTGCCGCCAGCATCAATTTCTCAGACACGGCCAGAGAAATGTGGGCAGATCTTCAGAATCGCTATCAGAGGAAAAATCGACCGCGAATTTTTCAACTCAGGCGAGAAATCTCAAACCTCCATCAAGATCAGCTCTCTGTCACTGCCTATTTTGCCAAACTGAAGACGCTATGGAACGAGTTAGCTTCATACCGTCCTTCTTGCACATGTGGTAAGTGCTCTTGCGGGGGTGTCAAAGAATTGGCAAAATACTCTCAAACCGAGCATGTCATGGCCTTCTTGATGGGCCTTAATGACTCCTTCAGCCAAATTCGAACTCAATTACTTTTGATGGAGCCTGAGCCAACTATTCTTCGTGCCTTTTCTCTAGTTGCCCAAGAAGTAGAACAACGGGCATCTACACAGCCCACGGTTTCCCCTTCAAGCGAAGCTACTGCTCTTCTTGTCAAGAATTCCCAGACGAATTCGACTCAAAGTTCCTCTAATCTTCGCTCGCAGACATCCAAGAAAAAAGAGCGCCCACAATGTACTCATTGTGGAGTCCTTGGCCACACTACAGATCGTTGCTACAAAATTCACGGTTATCCCCCCGGATACCGCAATCAGAGGTCCACCGCACCTCCCAAATCAGACCAATCTGGGCTTCCGAGCTTGACCGCAGAACAGTGTCAAGGTCTCCTTTCGCTCCTGCAGACTCAACTTGCTGCGGTGAAGGCCACCTCTGGTTCACCCTCACCTTCCTCTTCATCTGGGAGTACACATGTTGCAGGTATTTGTACCTCCTTAATTCCTGAATCAGATAAATGGGTTGTCGATTCCGGGGCGTCTGCTCATATCTGCTATTCAAAAGGATTATTCTCCTCGTTAGTTCGTGTTTATGGCTTTTCAGTAACTCTTCCTAATCAGACTCGCATTACAGTGGATTATGTTGGTGATATTGAACTGTCTCCCTCACTTGTTCTGAAAAATGTGCTCTTCATCCCGGAATTTAGTTTTAATCTAATTTCCGTGAGCGCCATTACCACTCAGTTGCCAGTTTTAATCACGTTTGTTGATGGTTTTTGCCTAATTCAGGACAAGTTATCTTTGAGGAAGATTGGGAAGGCTAAGTCATGGCAAGGACTTTACTTACTAAACCATAGTTGCTTACTGCCAGAGGATGCTAATCTGCCTGCTGTTACTCCTATTAGTGCTTCTTGTAATTCTGTTTCACATTGTAGTTCTTCACTATGGCATGACCGCCTTGGTCATCCTTCCCAAAAAAATTTGAATGCATTAAAAGGACTTCTTTCTTTTAAATCTTTTGATGTCCAACCGTGTTTAATTTGCCCTCTTGCAAAGCAGCGCCGACTCTCTTTTTCTTCCCACAATCATCTTTCTACTGCATCGTTTGACTTGATCCACTGCGACACTTGGGGGCCTTTTCAAACCCCCACTCATGCTGGCTACCGGTATTTCCTCACAATAGTTGATGATCACTCCCGTTATACCTGGCTTTTCCTCATGAAGAATAAGTCCGATGCTCGCAGCATAGTTCTCAATTTTTTCAAGTATGTGGAGACTCAGTTCCAAAAGACAATCAAAGGCTTTCGCTCCGACAATGCACCGGAACTATCCTTTGTTGATTTTTTCCAATCAAAAGGAGTTGTTCATCAACATTCATGTGTCGAGCGTCCAGAGCAAAATGCTGTGGTGGAAAGGAAGCACCAACATTTGTTAAATGTTGCAAGAGCCCTTCTCTTCAAGTCAAGATTGCCTATATCCTTTTGGGGGGAATGTGTACTGAATGCTGCCCATCTAATCAACCGAATACCTTCCCCGGTTTTATCTTGGAAAACCCCATACTATCGACTTCATCACACTAATGCTGACTATACTCAGCTTCGTGTGTTTGGATCCTTGTGCTTTGCTTCTACACTGCCTTCCAGTAGATCAAAGTTCTCACCACGAGCCATACCTTCGGTATTTGTTGGATATCCGCAAGGAGTCAAAGGCTTCAAGCTTTACAACATTGAACTCAAGCAGTTGTTCATCTCCCGTGATGTCGTTTTCCATGAAGATATCTTCCCGTTTCATAATATTACTTCACACGGTGATGTCTCAGATGTTTTTCCTGATTTAGTTTTACCTAAATCTTTTAACTATGCCGGTTGCTCTTCTCAAACAATTGGCACAGGTACAGCTAGTGACCACCATACTACTGTTGACTCCACAACAATTGTACCTGCAGTTTCTCTTCCTGATATTCCACAGGATACTGCAACTACCGCTTCTTCCAGCATTCCTGATATTCATCAGGATACGGTTGAACATGTTGATGAACCTGTTGCCGATGAACATGTCGATGCTCAGCCTGCAGTTCCTTTACAGAATCTCAGACGATCGAAAAGACAAGCAAAAGTCCCATCCTATCTAAAGGACTTTCATTGTGCTCTTTTGTGTTCCATTCCACCCGTGTCGCTTAAGACAAAGTATCCGTTGCACAAGTATCTCTCTTATGAGAAATTATCCCATGATTTTCGCCATTTTATCCTAAATGTTTCCTCCATTTTTGAACCTCAATTCTATCATCAAGCCGTTCCTTTCCAACATTGGAAGGATGCTATGGCTGCTGAATTGAAGGCCATGGAGGATAACAGTACTTGGTCCATCGTTTCCCTTCCTAAAGAGAAACATTCCATAGGCTGCAAATGGATCTATAAGATCAAGCATAAGGCAGACGGCTCTGTAGAAAGGTTTAAAGCCCGTCTTGTTGCCAAGGGCTACACCCAGCAGGAAGGTCTTGATTACACCGAAACTTTCTCTCCTGTGGCCAAGCTGGTAACCATCAAAGTCCTCCTCACCGTGGCCGTTTCCTATCAGTGGCCGTTGGTGCAACTGGACGTTAACAATGCGTTTTTAAACGGCGATCTATTCGAAGAGGTATATATGGACTTACCCTTGGGGTACAAGCATAATCAAGCATGTCCTTAGGGGGAGCGTTTAGTGTGCAAGCTACACAAATCCATCTACGGATTGAAGCAGGCCTCGAGACAGTGGTTCGACAAATTCTCTTGTGCTCTTATCTCACTCGGCTTCACACAATCAAAATCTGATTATTCGCTCTTCACCAAAGGGTCTGGTATTTCTTTTTTGGCCCTCTTAGTGTATGTGGACGACATAATCATCACAGGTGCTTCCTTGTCCAACATTGAGTCTTTGAAATTGCTTCATGACACCTTCAAACTCAAAGATCTGGGGCACCTAAAGTATTTTTTAGGTCTTGAGATTGCTCGGTCTGCAAAGGGCATCTTCCTTTCTCAACGAAAGTATGCTCTCCAAATAGTTGAGGATGCTGGCTTATTGGCTTCGAAGCCTTCCTGGTTGCCCATGGATCCAAATAGCAAACTTGCTATTGATCAAGGCACATTGCTTGATGACTCTACACATTACAGACAACTAATTGGCAGATTGTTATACTTAACAATCTCTCGCCCAGACATTGCCTTTGCCGTGCACAGGTTAAGTCAATTTGTAGCCAAGCCGCGCCTTCCTCATCTACAGGCTGTCCACACTCTACTTCGATACTTGAAAGGGTCTCCTGGTCAAGGAGTCTTCTTACCAGCATCTCAATCTTTTCAAATCAAGGCCTTCTCTGATGCTGATTGGGCGTCTTGCCCTGATTCTCGCAAATCCAACACTGGTTTTTGCATATTCTTGGGTGAAGCCTTAGTGTCCTGGAAAGCCAAGAAACAACAAACAGTCTCTCACTCCTCAGCAGAAGCATAATACAGGGCATTAGCAGCTACTTCCTGTGAAATTACTTGGCTACACCAACTTCTGCGTGACTTACATGTGGATTCTCCTGCTCTTTCGTTACTGTTCTGTGACAATAATGCAACCATCCATATTGCTACCAATCCAATTTTTCATGAAAGGACGAAGCACATCGAGCTTGACTGTCACTTCATACGAGAGAAAGTTACTGCTGGTGTTATTAAGCTTCTTCCTGTCCGCACCAACCTCCAACTTGCAGATGTCTTCACTAAAGCACTGCCATCTTCTTCTTTCTCTTTTTTGTTATCCAAGATGGGAGTTAAGAATATTACTTCTCCATCTTGAGGGGGAGTAATAAGGGATTAAGAAGTTGTTCAGTTTCTTATCTGTTAATTAGTTTTGTTTAGTAGTTGGCATCTGTTATTCTTTGGCTATTTATTCAGCCTTGCATACATCAATAAGATGAGCAAGAATTATTTACTCTCTTGGATCAATACTTTTCTTCCTCTCTCATCTCTCTTTTTCTCCTTCTTTTGTTCTTCTTTCTTCTCCTAATCGACATGATTTTCTTCCCCTCACATCGGTTCTTCTTTCTTCCTCTCTCCGGCAAGGATCTGCTGGTCTGCGAGCTGAGTCGGGTTCCGACGAGAAATCACGATGAGTAACCCACAAACGGCGAAGAAGGCCACCAAAATCCGAGGAAGAAGAGGAGCATGTTGAAGCGATGAGTAACCCACGAACGACGGCAGTCGAGTTTCTTTACATCTGGGCAGCGACGATGATTTTAATTATTTTAATATATTTATATTTTAAAAAAATTAGAAATAATTTTTTTTAATAAAAAATTAGCACAACGTCATCATCCCGTTAACTATTAACGGAAAATTGGATGGAGGGACCAAAATGAAACTAAAATCAAACCTCAAGGACTAAATTGTTGAGTTTGAAAACTCAGGGACCAAAATGAAACCTAACCCAAACCTCATGGGCTAAAAGTGTATTTTTCCTAACTAAATATTAAACCAAAAGAGAAATTAAAAAATAATAAAAAACCAACATTTCTAGACATGTCGCCTACATGGGAGGAAGAACCTCGAAATGTTGAGTCGGTCGACATACCGACATGTCGACCGACATTTCATTATGTCGATCAACATTTGATACCTTGGTTTTAGAGAAGGAATTTTGTCCAGTGGCGGATCCATGATTTTGAGTTAGAGGGGCACAAATTTATATAAGATTAAATTACAAATTTAGTCAATAAATTTTTAGATTTGTATCTATATGATTCTTGGACTTTAAAAAGTGACATATAACTTTTTAAGTTTAAATTTTGCTTTTAATAGATCCTTGAAATTTCAATTTTTTTTTTTTTGGATAAAAGAGGACATTTTATATGCCACAAGGGCAAGAAAACAACGGTCAATAGACCAGAGCATTGATCCCAATGGCGGATCCAGAACTTTATGTAAGGGAGCTTGATATATTTTGAAATTAGTTTATTCAATAGAAAATAATATTGACATTTTTTTAGATTAAAATATCATTTTTGTCAATGTACTTTAGGTCTCATTTCATTTTAGTCTAACTTTTAAATGTTCAAATTTAATCCATGTATTTAAAAAAAAAAATAACAATATACTTTTTTTAAAAAAATGTTCAAAAAGTTATTAACAATGAAAAAGAAAACAATTTTAATTTATTTTTTTAATAAAAAAACGGACTTCAAACGAAAAAACAAACATTTCGTAGGCCTCGAACTCGGACACTGGGGGCGTGGTAAGGGCCATCGGAGGACTAGAACTCATACATGTGGGCATGCAGTTGGGGGCTTAAAGAATATTGCCAACGAGCCAAAGGAGCATTTTAACAAAACAAGTGAACTTATTAATATAAATCTAATATATAGTAAAGTTCAGGGGGGCTCGAGCACTCCCTGGACCTACTACATATTCGCCATTGATTTGAAGCTATCTATCAGATTTCTTCCACCAAATTGCCAACCTTACTCCATACCTCTACCTTTCTTGAAACCAAATTAACAGCTTGGAGACAATCAGATTCAATGATTACCTTTCTTGAAATTTAAGGTTTTTTTTTTTTTTTTTAATATATTCAAAATTTTATTTGATATAAATTTAATTTAAACTATTCGACTTTTTTTTTTTTTTTTTTTTTCAGATTCACATATCTATTAGATACAAAATTGAAAGTTTAAAGTTCAATTAGACACAAAATTAAATTTGATTTCTGGTAAAAAAAAATAATTCTTAAAATTTTTAATATATATTTCAGACATATATTGGATACTAAATTGAAAGTTATTGTAACGCCCCAAGTTTTCCAACCTCTAGCCTAGCGACGTTACTACACACTCTAGACTCTTAAGCAACTAGGACAATTCTCTTTAAACCGAATGTACCGAAATTTTGGCAGCATAACGACGTAAAACTGGTTATCCCAAAATTTTACAACATCTGATAAAGATATTTAACACTTCTAAATATGCAAAAAAGCCAAACTCCACCAAACTACAGTCAGATTTCACAAACATATCTCCTCTAGATGAGACAAATCCTATGACAACATACAATAACCAAAAACCATGCAGCGGATCATAAAGACATTTTATTAACTTAACCAAAACTATCTGGTCTAGTTTTAAACTCGAAAACAAAACCTTTCTCAGGTGAATCCCTCACCATCACAGAATTACAAAATGAAACAACTCAAGCTATCCTACTAAAGCCATGAAGAAAACATAACAACAGAAAAAACCATCACTCTAGGAATTTTCCTCGTGGTCCTCCTCCTCGCCACTAGGGTCCTGATATTCCTCGATATCTGCAACATCTAAAATGTTGAAGGGAAGGTAGGGAAAGAGGTATCAGTACAACCGCGATACTGGTAAATAGCTCACACAAGCTAGATCATAAACATCGAACAATGACAAACAACATGCTTCTCACACGCATACATCATGCTTCTAAAAACAGTAAAAACCAACATGCTCACAAAGCAACAAAACCACATCATGCTCACAAAGCACTAAAACCACATCATGCATATGCTTCCCACACTCTATTAGACCACACATGATTTACGCGTCATGCTCCGTAGCTAACGCATGAATTACGCGTCATGCTGCGCAAACCAACACGTGAATTACGCGCCACGCTGTGCAAACCAATCACATACATTACGCGTCATGCTACGCAAAACCATTCGCATACATTACGCGCCATGCAACGCTAAACCAAACATGTGAATTACGTGCCATGCTGCGCACCTACACATGAATTACACGTCATGCAACGCAACCGCTAGACTCATGCTACACTTCCCGTGACACATGCTAGCCTAACAAATCATGCTTGACCCAAACGCAACATGCTTACTCAACACCCACAATTCAACAGTCACATATCTCATGCTCTAACAATAACACATGCTTATCCCAAGCACTGAACAACATAAACTCATCTTAAGCGTTACAACACATATCAACATAGCAGATCATGCTCTTCGCAAGTATAAAGATAAAGCAAGAGAACAAACAGACATGCTTCATGCAATCAATCACAACCCAACAAGTAGAAACTACTTACAAATCACGCTTTTAAATACCAACACTAGCTGGAACTGCACAATCTCGCTCCAAAACGAGCTTCCCAGCTACAAACAAACTACCAACAATTAAAGGAAGTCTATTCTAAAGGAAAACACCCTAAAACAAGATGATAAAGGCGAAACTGAACCAATAACGGTTTATTTCCTTGCTGGACAACATCTAAACATAACCCAAATTGAAAACCCAACGCCATTAAACCACGGACAACCACGTCTAAGACGTTACGGACGGTGGGTATCTGTTAGTTGACGATATTAAGGCTATACAACCACTGGACAACAAGCAACAACCACCTAAAACACATGAACGACATTCTAAGACCTAAACAACTATTGGGCAAAGATAAATTCATGCTTCCAAAGCTAAAACACTTAACTACCAATGAACCTCAAAACTAATAAACTGAAGACAACAACAAATCTTACCCAAACGGTCTTTTTTCAACGCTAGACGGGTGATACAAACCACAACCAGCGAGTCAAAACGCTCCTTGGGCAATGGGTGTTCAAGTTCCAGCTATTTGAACCCCAAACGATCACCTAGACGGCGTTGCAGATCAGAATATCGAACACAACTTAATTTTCTAGCACCCAAAACTAATGGGTAAACTGATTTTAAAACCAAAAGCATGAGGGTTAGCACTTACAGCTTACCGACAAGGTTAACGACGCTGCTACAATCCAGAACGGAGTCAAAACGCCGCTGGACAGAGGCGAGGATGCGCGAAAATGAAGCTCGGGTTGCTGGCCACTCAAGATCTACCCATAATAGAACAAGAATCACTTAGATCAGCTTTAAACCAATAAGAACGAGGGAGAATAAACTTACCCACGATTTCTAAGGCTGAAACACGGAGGAAATGAGGCTTTAAGCTACTGCCCGCGCAAGATCTAGTCATTACAGACACGAGAGAGTTAGATCGGGCCTTAACAACTACAAATGAGGGAGTATGAGGCTTACCCACGACTTTTCTTGGCCAAAAACGCACGGACAGAGAGGGAGACGACGCGAAAATGGCGAAACGGAGATAGAGCCGCATGAAGACCTTCACACGCGACTGGATCATGGCGGCGCTGCAAGCGAGGGTTGCGGCTGGACGACCACCATGCGAACGCCAAGTGAGAGAGAGCGAAGGGAACTGTGACCCACGAGAAGAGAAAGGGGATCTCGCGAAGGAGGCAGCCCGACGACGGCGGCGGCTGGGGAAGGTCGGTTGGCGGCGACGACACTCTCAAAGGGAGGGAGAGAAAGAGAGATGGAGAGAGATGAGAGCCTTAGGGCTTTTTCCTTCTTTTCCTTATTCCTTTTTTTTGGGGAAATTGTGATAAATGACTACAAAAAAAAAGCATTCTTGATTTTTGGCTACGGAAGTTTGGATTTTGCAAGCATGGCTACCGACATTTTAGGGAACTGTTTACTGGATTATTTTGGACGTTTTTACCCCTTGTATTTACGGTTACTTACAGACGTCGTTTACGTCATTTTCGAGGACAGAGATGTGTTTTGGATGGTGAACGAATTTCAAAACGGTACATACAGGGGGTGATGTGTAGTCGTTGACATCCCGAGTGTCAATACCGGTATACACCCCGTGGGGACAGTTTCAAAGGGAGTAAACTAAATCCCTAAAATCTCGGGATTTTAGTATCTGTTTGTTGCAAATATAAGGGGAGGGAAACGAAACTGTTACCTATTTCAATTTTTTTGGTACAGTCGTCGCGTAGGGGGAGAAACGACCGAGCATGCAAGAGATGGTTGTCGACGCGGCGGATGAAGGTCGTTGGCACGTCGGAGATGGTTCGTCGGCGTGGTATGAGAGGTAGGTAGTGATATTCACTCTGTTTGGCGGTGGGAAATGGTGTGGAATGGAGGGTTCGGGGGTGTGGAATGCTCTCAAATGGTGTGGAATGCTCTCAAGGGTTTCTACTTTTGGAGGAAGAAGATGGACGGGTGGGCTGCTGCATGAAGGCTATTCTGGTGGCGAGGGTGGGCGGTGACATGACGTTTTTACCCCTTGTATTTACGGTTATTTACAGACGCCGTTTACGTCATTTCCGAGGACAGATATGTGTTTTGGATGGTGAACGAATTTCAAAACGGTACATACAGGGGGTGCTGTGTAGTCATTGACATCCCGAGTGTCAATACTGGTATACACCCCGTGGGGACAGTTTCAAAGGGAGTAAACTAAATCCCTAAAATCTCGGGATTTTAGTATCTGTTTGTAGCAAATATAAGGGGAGGGAAACGAAACCGTTACCTATTTCAATTTTTTTGGTACAATCGTAGGGGGAGAAACGATCGAGCATGCAAGAGATGGTTGTCGACGCGGCGGATGAAGGTCGTTGGCACGGCGGAGATGGTTCGTCGGCGTGGTGTGAGAGGTAGGTAGTGAATACTCACTCTGTTTGGCGGTGGGAAATGGTGTGGAATGGAGAGTTCGGGGGTGTGGAATGCTCTCAAGGGGTGTGGTATGCTCTCAAGGGTTTCTACTTTTGGAGGAAGAAGATGGACGGGTGGGCTGCTGTATGAAGGCTATTCTGGTGGTGAGGGTGGGCGGTGACATGACGTTTTTTACCCCTTGTATTTACGGTTATTTACAGACGTCGTTTACGTCATTTCCGAGGACAGAGATGTGTTTTGCAGTATTTAATTGCAATTATTCATTCTGGTGGTGAGGGTGGGCGGTATCTTCTTTTTAGCTTATTCGTTTTTGGGGAAAAATTTGACATTTTTTCCAATTAATGCATTCTGAAGGTATTTCCCTCTAATGAGGGAGGTTGAACTTTGTTATCCTTCCCCAATAAAGGTATTGACTCCTTTTTTCCCGGTAGCAACTTTTTCTGGGGTGCACATTTTTTCAGTAGTAACACCTACTACTAGTTTTGTTTTTCAAACTAGTTTTGTTTCTTGGATTTTTTATTTTTCAAACTTCCTAAAATGTCTCCAACTTTTTTAGGGGTATATTTTATCTCTCCTAAACTCTGATTTTGATTTTAAACGTTAAGAATACGTTAGGCAGTTTGTTGAGGGCATATTTGTCTTTTACAAATATGGATTTATTAATCATTAAATCGTTTAGCCTTCTATTTAATTTTTAAACGTTTGTAGCTATATTTCAAGCCACCTATTTATTTTTAGCCATATTTCTTGTTGCCCTTTTTTTTTCTTAATAACTATAAGCCCAAAATAGTCATTTCTCAACCAAAACCCATTATCTAGCGTATACTTCGAATTAAATGGTGAATTTCCTCAACCAATACTGACCAAACAAACGAGACTTAGAGGGAGATTTAAAACACGTTAATTTCCCTAAACACCTTAGTTTTAGATTAATAATTCCTTAGTACCAATCCAAATAAAATTCACATTTTATTTGACCAACTATACAAAATTAAAAAGAACACCAAGATGCACGGGGTGTTACAGTTATTAAGGGTGTGTTTGGTTTAACTTTTCAAGTGTTTAATTTTGAAAAATTTTCTAGTGTTTGGCAACCACTAAAAATGACTTATTAGTAAAGGAGATTGATAAATAAACCATTTTGAGGGAAACACTTGAAACCAACTTTTTAAAAAAGAATTCTTAAGTAAACAATAACTTGTGTATACAAACATTTGTGAGGAAATGCAACCAAACATATGAGTGTTTAAATTCTAAACAATTTTTATACAAAATGTTTTTTAAAGAATGCATTCTTGAAAAACATTTAAATTAAAATGTATTCAAAACGAACCCTAAATCTATTAGACATTTTTACGGTTCAAGGAATTATTAAACACAAAATTTAAATTTCATAAACCTATTAGACACTTTTTAAAGTTAGGAACCTATTAGATATACACTTGAAAAAGTAAGGATTAAACTTATAATTAAACCTTGATATAAATATAATTTTAAATTTCTTTATATATATATAATATTTAGATCAAGAAAATATTAATTAAAAAAATGTAACAAACTATAATAGAATTATCCACCTAAATATATAACCAACTAATGAAAATTGAAGTTAAAAAAAAAAAAACTAATGAAAATTGAAATTAAAATGGAATTGAGTTTTTTTTCTAATGTATTTAATTTTTCAAACTTCTGATAATACTAAAAATTAAAATAAGAAATAAATATATTACAAAACTGAATAATAAAAGAAAATAAAAAGTGACACAACTCAAGGTGTCTGCCACAATTCTGTGCCCCTCTTACCAACAGTGGCGGATCCAAGATTTTATGTCGGGGGCACAACTTCATATGAATGTAATTTTTTATGCTTTGATGCAATATGCAAATTAAGTAATATCGATTAGGTTAAACTATAAGTTTAGTCTCTAAATTTCTAGGGCTTGTGTCTATTTGATCCCTAAACTTAAATTTAAGTAAAATAGAATAAGTCGAGAATCTATTAGACATTTTTATAATTCAAAATTTTATTGCACACAAAATTGAATTTTTTTAAACTTTAGAGACCAAATAGACACAACCATAAAATTAAAGTTTAGGGACTAAATTTATAATTTAACCTACCTATCAATTACTAAACTATAATAAATCATTGTGGTTTTTCCAAAAAAGAAAAAAAATTATGGTACATGGTATCATTTTTTTTAATACAAAAACAACAAAAATAAAATTTGTTTGCACATAATTTTATATTAATTTTAAAAAAGAAAGTATAATTGAATTATGTAAATAAATATACCAAAAACAAATAGAACTTCAAATAGGGAGTAGAGGTTTTCTAAAAATGCATCAATTTTTTTTTATGTGAAATTAATTTTCTAAAAAAATTTTACCAAAACTTAAAAAATGTTTACTATGAAAAGTATAAATTATTTACTTTGTAAACATAAATATATTCTATTTACCAATATTAAATATAAAACCCATGAGATTTATTATCAAGAAAGAAAAATGGAGTAGTTTTCAGAAGAAAAAAAAGATGCCGTTGGTTTTGAACACAATATTTACCAATATTAAATATAAAACCCATGAGATTTGTTATCAAGAAAGAAAAATGGAGTAGTTTTCAGAAGAAGAAAAAAATGCCGTTGGTTTTGAACACAGGGCACCAAGTACTTCTGCATTTAATAATTGGGATTAACCAAAAGAAAAAATGCAGCCGGCTAGTTTTGAACACGGGACCAACAGGGGGCACTTGCGCATGGATGGGAAAGAAACCAACAGAAGCAAAGCCATAATTTGGTTATAAAATCATCAAATATTATATATAATACATATTATTTGAAATTGAGGGGGCACGTGCCCCGACCCCTTCTTAAATCCGCCCCTGCTTACCAACATATAACACAACTCGTTTTTTGTAATTAGGATGAAAAAATATATATATATATATATATATATATATATATATATATATATATGACCCCTACATGGACCCAAACAAAAGTTAGAGAAGAATAAGTTTAAGAAGAAAAGAGAAGGTTTATAGCGAAAATTTTAGAGGGTAAATAAATAGAGAAATATGATAGGGACAAAGAAAAGATAAACAAAAGAAATAGAAAGAGATAGGTAAGTTGGGAGAGAGAGAATACTCATAGTAACAATGAAAGGTAGCTTCGATCTCGATCCAAGCTTGCCTCAAAGTTAAAGTTTAATAGGTCGAACCTGACTTTGTTCAATCTATAGTAATGTCATCATGATGCAGAGCCGCCAACGTCTTTTTCTAAGAGTCTCTTTCAAGATGAGATGTTTGAAGTCGCCACCAATCTTCATGGAATATGATTGGTCACCAATTTTAAAGAAAAATCGGTTTTAGAAAACCAAAAATTAGGTTTAGGGTCGATTGAATATATGAAAGGTGGTAGCACCACTAAAACACCTGTTTTTAGAAAAAAAAAATAGTTATTACATTTTATTTTAAAATTATACTTTTATTTTTTTGGTCCAAAGAAAAAAAAAACCATTTTTTCTTTGTTTTAAATGTCCCAAATTTATTAATTCACATTTAATAATAAACATAAATTAATAATTATGAGTCATTCAAGGACATTAGAAAAATCTTGGAATTTATTTTGATATTTCATAATAAATTTCTCACTTGAGAATATTAAAAAAAATGTTTTCTAATAGTCCATCATCGAAATTGTTGGGAAATATCACGTTTTTCTAGGATAAAAACGGTAACAACGCGGTGTATATATATATATATATATATATATATATATATATATATATATATATATAATTTATTTAATTGTTTTTCAAAAAATCATTTTGGAATTTGAATTTATTTATTTTTAAATTAGGAGATAAATCTGATTTATCATTTTATTTAAAAAAAAGGAAATAATCTAGTTTTGATCATGGTTCTTTTTACTTTTTTTAACCCTAATTCTTTTAATGTTTGGGAGTCCAACAAGAGAGAAAACAAGAACACATTGAAAAAGCAGTAAATTTTCTTCCATTTTGTTCTTGATTTTCTTTTCTTTTCATTCATGATTTATTGAATCTTGAAAAGTTGTAGTGTTAATTTTTAATTGTCCTCTCGTTTAATGTATTGTGATGAAATTGGTTTTCAAACTTTTTCCTTAAAAAGTTTTAGATTTTTGTTTTGACCTAATTTTTTTTATAAAGTTTTTCCTCTTAAGACTTTTGGTTTAAATTCAAGATTTGATAAAAAATGATTTGTTCCAGAATTTTTCAGCCTTTAATTTCTTTAATTTGGGGGTCATTTTTGTGACTTTTTTTTTATTTATTTTATTAAAATTGTACTTTTTAAAACTTATTACAATAATAAGATTATTTGGAAACTTATTATTACAATATTGTAGTTTTTTTTTTTTTCACGTCAACAGGTCGTCTCTTGAAGAGACGGCCTGATGACGTGGCACACCATCTGCCCAATAAATTAAAAAAAAATAAAAAAAATCAGTACCTACATTCAAATTTTTTTTTTAAAAAAAACGAGATCTATTAACTCAGGTTAATGCCGAGACGTCTGGCAAGTTGGTGAGTCAGCCACCCAATCATGTGAGAGGTCCTTGGTTCGAGCCTGTTGATTGGTTTTTTCTTTTCTTTTATTTCTTTTTCAATTTTTTTTTCCATTTTTCTCTCAGTTTTTTCCTTCTCATTTCAATTTTTTTTTTCAAAAAATAAAATAAACGAGCCTGCTAACCTTTTTTCTTCTTATTTTCTTATTTTCTTTTTGTTTCCAATCGTTTTTTTTTTTTTTTCGTTTTTCTCTCAATTTTTTCCTTATCCTTTCAATTGTTTTTCAAAAAAGAAAATAAACTTCGATCATTTTCTTTTTATTTGTTTTTTTTTATTATTTCTTTTCTTCTTTTTTTTTTTCGAGTCCAACCACTAGTTTTTCAAATAAATGAAATGATTGTAAAATGTGTGCAGGTCGTCGTTGCGTTAACCCGAGTTAATAGATCATCTCTTCAAGAGACAATCTATTTTCGGTGTTTTTTTGTTTTTTTTTTTTATAAATTTGAATGTAGGTCAAGAGACGACCTACTGTTTTTTTATTTTTATTTTTTAATTTATTGGGCAGATGGCGTGCCACATCATCAGGTCGTCTCTAGAGACGACCTATTGACGTGGAAAAAAACTACAATATTGTAATAATAAGTTTCCAAATAATCCTATTATTGCAATAAGTTTTAAACAGTACAATTTTAATAAAAAATGTCCGTCATTTTTGTGTTTAAATTGGATTCTTTTCGTTCAAAAGTTTGTCATATAATTGCTAATTTGAATTGGGATTTATGGTTTTGATTTCATCATGAAAAGCAAATGTTTTTATCATTTTACAACATTTTTTTTTTGAAAAATTATTTTACAGCAGTTTT
Organism: Luffa acutangula; assembly: GCA_036850905.1. NCBI lineage: Eukaryota > Viridiplantae > Streptophyta > Magnoliopsida > Cucurbitales > Cucurbitaceae > Luffa > Luffa acutangula. The sequence continues at coordinate 32,578,484 of CM072092.1, read as the reverse complement.
ATCATGGTTTTTAGATCTGATTTTTTTTTTTTTTAATTAAAAAGATAGCAATAAGGATTTGTCTTGGTGTTAAAACTTGGAAAAATCTTTATATTTGTTTAAGAAATTTTCTGGGTTATTTGTCCAAATTTTATGATAATTTTGAAGGTTTTAAAGGTTGAAAAATTGAAAATTTGTTTGGTAGTTTAAAGATATGTTTGGTTTAACTTTTCAAAGTGTTTAATTTTGAAAATAAAATTTAGTGTTTGGAAACCACTAAAATTAACTTACTAAAAAATAAAATTGAGAAATAAATCATTTTGAGGGAAACACTTGAAAGCAATATTTTTAAATAGAGTTTTTAAGTATTTAAAAACACTTATCAGGAAATGAAACCAAACATATGAGTGTTTAGATTCTAAACAGTTTTTATACAAATTGTTTAAAATAAAATGCATTTTTGAAAAACATTTAGGGTTCATTTGGAATACATTTTAATTTAAATATTTTTCAAGAATGCATTTTTTAAAAAACATTTTGTATAAAAATTGTTTAGAATTTAAACACTCATATGTTTGGTTGCATTTCCTCACAAATGTTTTTATACACAAATTATTGTTTACTTAAGAAATATTTTTTTACAAGTTGGTTTCAAGTGTTTCTCTCAAAATGGTTTATTTATCAATCTCATTTTCTAATAAGTCATTTTTAGTGGTTGCCAAATACTATAAATTTTTTCAACAGAAATTATAGCGAATAGGTTCTTTTGATGAGCAAATTTAAAAAATGTCCATAATTAATATAATTATTATCGGTAGTTTATTTTTTAGAAGATTATCGATAGGTTTTTATCCATCAATCATTTTATTTCTCTTACCAAAAATGTCCTTACATTAATGAATGAAATCAAATTTAAATTAATATTATATTTAAACTAAAGATACGTTTAACAATAAAGTAAAGTTGAAAACATTTTGAATTTACTTTTTTTTTTTTCCTAAAACGTATCCCATATGCACGTGGTGGGATTTGAACCATGGTGAGGAGGGAGTAAAATGTATCCCATATCAAATTTTGATTCTCCTTGATTTTCTACCGATTTTCGAATTTCATTTTCAGTTATCCTTATTATTATTATTTTCTTTATTTTTTTTTTCTTCTAGCCAAACAATATTCTCTTCCTAAAAAAAAATTGTTATTTCTTTGTTTGTTGTAACCATTTTGCTTAAAAATAGGAATCATCTCCACGCTTTCCTCCTCCACACCACAAAAATATTTTAGACCTTTCCTCCTCCACACCATGAAAATGTCGTTGGCAAAAATACGGTCCATCGTTTCATGTTGTTCGTTGTTCGACGTTTGCCGACATTTCTGAAGATTACATTTTTTTTTTCTTTTAGTGAGTTGGATATTTTATAAGGAGGGGTATGAAATTAACAAATTTCATACCTGTTTGTAAACTGTATATATCATTACATAATTATCAGGAATTCGTTAAAATTATGATTTGGCTAATTGCATACCTTTTTGTATGTGGTATATATATTTACAAATTTATAATGTATGTGTTATAGGCAATTTTGGACCACCCCGATATACAAGGAGCTGACGAGGACAACCGGGGAGAAATCGGGCTGAAAGATGGACCAAGGAGGCAAAACCGGCAAATGGGACGGGCCAAGACCGAAGGGGTCGGGTTTTAGGCCCGACCCCCTGCTCGGGCTCGGCCCATGGCCGAGGCCGAGCACATGGTCGGCCTCGGCCATGTGCCGAGGCGGACCCTCGGCCCGCTCGCGCGGGCCGAGCCCGTTTGGTCCCGTCTGGTCCCCACTGCCTCTGGATGCCCCGGTTTCGCCTGGTTTGACCTAAAACGCCTCCGAAACCCTAAAAAGGCTAGGAGGATGAACAAGTATTTATATCCCTCTTCGCCACTGAAGAGGGGATCCCGAATTCTATCCCTAAACTCTACTCTCGAACTCTGTATTTTCTCCTCTTGCTCTTACTTTTCCACGCCCTACCGTTCTGTTTGCTGACTTAAGCTTCGGAGCCGGTGTGGCGAGCACCACACCGGTGTGCAGGTTTACTGTCTTGCAGGCCACGTCTTCCCCCCTCAACTACAAATTTACCGTTGGTGGCACGTGAAGGTCAGGTGAGTTCCTCTGGCCAAAATCGACCATCAACAGTATGTGTTTAATACCCTTTATATACATGAAGTCATACCTGGTATGAACAATAACAACCTTATAATATACTTTTTTTAATCGAAAAACAGAGTTCCGCTCACTGATAAATGGTTTTTTGCTTCGGGTATGAGCAATAAAAACATATGAACTCAACGCCTTTTTCCCCCCCAAAAAAAAAATCTTGGATGCGCGATTTTTCCTAATCTTTAGAACATGCAAGCTGAAAAGAAATTAAAAAAAGCTCACCTCTTCCGCTTATAAAACCAGGGTATTTTGCTGCCGATGGTAGGGAAGAAGACGAAACAACTCACTGATTTTTTAACCTAAGAACTCACGAAATAAAATCCCCCAATAATGCAAAATCATAAACCAAAAACCCTAAAATCAGTAACTTACTTCCCCGTGAAACCCACAAGATTGTCGCCGGAGTTTTGAAGAAGACGAAGCCCTAACCTTCAACAATGGAGAAAACCGTCGGTTGCAAAAAAATGGCAAGTCGAAGAAGACGAAGTGAGTTTTCATTTTCGGAAGGAAGAAGACCGTGTTTTTGGGGTTTTTTTCAAATCCGATTTATGAACGGTTTTTTTTCCTTTTATGTCTTTTCTTTTTTTATTTTTATTTTTATATTGAATATCATAGAGTCAAAATGGTAAATGGACTACATTTAATTAAAACGGGCTGGACTGGAATGAAATTTTCAAGAATTATGGACAAAAGTGAAATATATGGGCTTCTTTTAGCCCATTCTTGTAGATAACCCTTTTTTCAAAATGATTTTTATTTTTCAAAATTAAACACTTGAAAATTTAAACCAAACACATCCATAAACTCAAAATATTCCAAATGGGCCCTAAATGGTATTGAAAAGTATTTGTTTTACTAATTTTTGGTATGTATAAGTTGGTTGTTAAAGTGGTTTTTCCCTAGTGTTCAGTGCTGTTTTTGCTATCCCAAAAGCCTATGTTCCCAACATTTTATGAAGAGAATTGGTTTTGAGCAAGAAAAATTGGTAGTTACGGTTGATTTAAATTTGGATTGGTCATTAGATCTTTAAGATAAAATTTTGGTTTCACTACAAGAAAAGGAGGTTTTATCGATGCCAAAAACGCGTCGAGAAAACCAAAATTGCGTCGTTAAAGGTCTTTTCGACGCACAAATAAGAGTCGACAATGGCGTCGAAATAGATCAGTCAGCAAAAGTTCTGCCAACGCCAAATAGGCTCGTGTCGGCAAAAAAGACTTCTGTCGACGCCACTTCATTGGCGTCGACAAAAAACGACAGAAGAGACTTTTGTTAATTAGCGTCGACAGAATAGAGTTCTACCATCGCAACTTCACAAGCGTTGGGAGAAATTGTAGTAGAGACTTTTGCCGACGCAGTCAAAATCGCGTCGGCAAAAGTCACTTTTGCCGACACCGTCAAAGTAGCATTGGGAGAAATTGTAGAACAAATCTCCTTTTTTTTTTTTGCTCTACCCCAAATTTTTTTGTACCTAAAAATGTTGTAGATAAACTCAAAATATTTTCCAATTCTCATTCAAATAAGTTAATGAACCAAATTAAAATTTTTTCATACAAGTTTGAGATTAAAATAAAATTACAAAGCACCTACACTACTTTAAAAGTCCTAAACTACAAAGTATACTTAAAAACTAACGCCTAAACTTCTCGTACAGGCATCTTGATTCTCGTCGGCACTATAATCTGGCTCCTACATCGACCTCGAAGAACCTAAGGAAAAGAAATATTAATTAGGTTCAATATATATTAAGTCAATAAATTTTCAACTTAATGAACATAATATCAAAACATAACCCAGTTATCAATTTATTCAAAACTTAGGAACATAGTATCAAATTTAACTAAAACTTTTCAAAACTTAAGAATATAACAAAGAATTTCTCATTCACCTCTATACTGAAACAATCACTCATTATCAAAACTCATGCTAAGACTAATTAATATAACTTCATCACAACTAATTAACTAAAACCTCGTTTGATAACCATTTGGTTTTTGGTTTTTGAAAATTAAGCTTATACACACATACTTCCACTCATAAGTTTCTTGGGTTTAGTATCGATCTTCTACCTTGTTTTCAAAAACCAAGTCCAATTTTGGAAACAAAAAAAAGTAGTTTTCAAAAACTTGTTTTTGTTTTTAAAATTTGGCTAGAAATTCAAATGCAACCTTAACTCAATGAAAACCATGATAGGAAATTTAGGGGAAAACAAGCATAATTTTCGAAAACAAAAAATAAAAAACCAAATGGTTATCAAACGGGGCCTAAGTTATCAAAATTTTAAAACTAATTAGTATCGAATTTGGCTCACTCTTTTACTCATCATGAAAATGAATTCTTACCTTTTCTACATCTCTTATCGCACACCCTCCAACAAAAACAATCTCAATATCATACAAGCACAAATTCAATCTCAAACTCCAAACTCCTACAAACACGTATAATCTCAACATTTATAAACTAAATTTATAAGTAAACACTAAAATAAAAAGATGAAACAACTTCGGGCACTATAAGCTCGTCGATATGACCTTTTTTTTTTTTTTTGAAAAATCTCGTTGATATGACCTTTTATTGGATGGAAGATAATCTACGAAGAGGGAAATTCGCAAACATCAAGTAAGTTCCTATGTGTCAACTTTCTCACAACAACAAACTACAATAGTTTAAAAAAAAAAAAAAAACAGATCTCAAAATTTCCCACCGATGTAACTTGTCGTCGAATAAAGAAATCAATATCGCCAAGCAAACACATGTTTTCTTCTTTAGTTCACTACTTCTCTCCAACTCTAGCTATTTTCTTCTCCACACACTTGCTTCAAGCACACTAATATGACATCTATGAGCCCAATGAAAATATCTAGACCGTACAATAATTTCCATCCTATGAATCCATATAATATACGCCACAATTAATTCATCTTAAAAAACTATATACACTAACACTTAATTAAATATTTGTTCATATACATGTCTCTAAACACACAAATGGGCATAGAATCAAACTTTAATCCTACATAAGCTCCAAATCAAACTTCAAACACACAATAGCTACAAATTTGGTCATATTGCACCATTTCGAACCCCCTCCCCCCTCCGGCTGCACGTAATTTTGAACCCCCTTTGCACATAATTAATTGAACCCGCCTCCCTCTCTCATTTTGAAACTCACCAAATTCACAACATTTTTTTCCCATGTTCTTTCCTATAACCTTACTGTTCTAGCTTCCCTTAATTGCCCCTAATTCAATGGAAAACCACCAAAGTTATCTCCAAAATCCCCAATTCAAATGAGCAAACAAAATTAACCCTAAAATTCTCAATTCAATAGAACAAACAAAATCTCCAATTATCCACAAACTCAAACAATCAAATTCCCCGCATTTAAGCTAACTTATACAAAGATTCTAATAATAATAATAATAACATTCCAATTTAAAATTACAAGGATTCCACATTGCAAAACAAACTAAAAAAAGAAAATATAGAGAAAAAACCCAGCAAACCTCACGAGTATAGCTAGCTAGTGGCGGCGGCAACAAGACGACACATGCGACGGTGGTGACAACGAGACGACATAGCAAAGGTAGACGATGTGATCAGAGAGGGAGGCCATAAAGAAGGAGAAGAAAATGTAGTGGCCTGAAATGAGGAAGAAGACACAACATGAGGAAGAAGAAAACTGATTAGAGATTTTTAATAAACTTCTATTGACGTCGTCTTAAACGTGTCAGCAAAAGTCACCTCTGCTGACGCTATTTTAACTGCGTTGGCAAAAGTGACTTCTGCTGACGCCATTTGAAAATGACATCGGAAGAAGTCCGAGTTTTGGAGGAAAAAATTATTCAACAAATTTTAAATGACTCTCTGTCGACGCCATTTTAACCGCGTCGGAAAAAGTCACTTTTGCCGACACCATTTGAAAATTTCTAATGAGTGAAATTTTGGATATGTTTTTGTTGGGTTTTATGCCCTAAAACTCATAGATAGTAAATGAAACAAATTAATTAACCTCAATAAAGTGTTATTTGAGTGATTTAGTAATTGTGTTATTGAATAATCGAGTTTTGCATTAATTGACCCTAAATCCAATAAACTAAGATCCAAGGTTGTTTAGATGAAACTTGAACTAGTATGTAGTGACATACAAGGATCAGTGTTCAAGTAACAACCTAAAATGTTTATAGTATAGAGATAAGGCTAGATACCTTATCCTGTTGACACTATGTGATACAGTCCGCTTTGTATTCGATACAGATGTATTGATCCAAAGCATCCATGTAAAAGACATGCAAGTGAGGGTACCTATGCAATGAGTTTGCATAAGACCCGACCACGAAATAGTAACCACTAGATGTAACGTCGTTGACTAGTTTAGATTTCTATTTCAATAGGATGACCTAGGTAACTCAATCTGAATCCTGCGTCGTCTGTTATGAAAACCCCTTTGCAGGAGGGATTGTCCTTAGATTTGTATGGGTGAGAGTGGCCAGTTCGCCGACTCAATAAACCTACCATTTCAAGGGCAAGACCGAGTGGGGAGTGGGAACATAACAATACATTATGGAATTCACTCCTTCCCCTATTGAGGTAAGTAGATGTGTGTTCCCTTAAGGGCTAATTCCTGGTCTTGAACAAAAACGCGTGTCCTCTCCTGGACCGAGAGGAATTTCTGTTTAGTGGTTGGACCCTAAACAACTAGTTCATTAAAGGAATCAATGGTACTTAAGGTTCCAGAGGTAACCCAGGGGTAAAACGGTAATTTGACCTAGTTGGTGTTACGAACACTCGTGAAGAATTGACTTACCGGTATGATCGATATTTGTGGACACATAAAGATTCTACAGTGAGAAGAGTGCAGTCGTGAGTCTTTATTAGTGGAATGACCCATAGTTAACGCATGTTGATTAACTTGGTTAATGAGTTTAGTTAGTTAATCTCGTATCGTTGAAGCTTCTAATTTGTAGGTCCATTAGGTCCACCTGCTAGCTCATAAAGGGTTATGAGATTAATTAGGTCTTGAATAGAATTTGAAGAGTTCAAATTCATTAAGAGAATTTTAGTTAATTGTATGTGATGCAATTAATATAATGTATGAAGATACATTATAATATAAGTTTAATTAGTGAATTAAACTTTATAGTATAAAATTAATTTTGGATATGATTCAAAATTAATTAATGAGATAGTTAAATATTTGAAGGAGTACAAATATTAAATATGAATTAGATTCATATTAAACTATAGGTTAAAATTAATATGGATAAGATTCATATTAAAACTATAGTATAAGAGAGAAAAATGCATTTGAATATGATTCAAATATGAGATTAATTAAATATGTGATATTTAATTAATTCATGAAATAATTAATTGGAGAATTAATTAACTAATTTATTTAATTTGATTAAATATGATTTAATTAAATTAATACTATAGTTTATATTTAATGTACATTTGATGCACATTAAAACCAAAGGTTAAAAGAGAGAGACACATTTGAATATGATTCAATTGTGAAATTAATCAAATATAAGATATTTAATTAATATGAGAAACAATTAATTGTGAATTAATTAGTTGGCATAGATTAATTCGATTAAATGAGATTTAATTGAATTTAAACTATATGGTATGGTTAATCTAATTAAATCTTGATTTAATTAAATTTACCATATATTTTTATCTTATTGTTAATTTAATAAGTAAATTAATAATTAAGTTATTATTAAAATAACTCCCCAGCAGTTGCTGGGGAGTTATATGCCACATTCCCAATCGTGAAACAGGGTTGGCTGAAGATTTTTTGGAAGCCTCCCTCCCTCTCTCACTCTTTGTGTGTAGGACACAAAAGAAAAAAAAAAGCTATCTCTATATTTTCTCTCAATTCTCAAGAAAAAGAAACAACATAATTCTTGCTACATTTTTCCACTCCCATACCAAGACGCTTAGGATCCCACAATCCTAGTGTTATGCGATACTACAAGCGTACGGTTGCCTCAAGTAATATAAAACGGTAAAGTACTGAGTATCGAATCCACATGGAATTTGAATTAAGTCCATTAAGTACCAAGAACCATCATGTTCAATTTTATTTAGAATCCCAACTCTAAGAATGAAAGAACTAACAATAAACTATCGGAATCATGCAAATAAATGGAAGTATCCTGTTAAGGGGACTTGACCTAGGGTGTTAACTTAACTTTTTAGATTTATAGCTCAAATAATTGGATGAATGCAACTACTAATTGATAAGGGTAAAAAATATACATGTTTTACCCTTATATTTAGCTCATTTCCTTGTCAAAGTTGCATGTTTTAGATCAAATTTACTATTCTCGAGCTCTAAAAGTGTTAAAGTTTATGAATTAGGGAGTTGAGAGTCACATATGTCAAATTATGCTTAAAAGTGCTTAAAAAGACCTATTTTGATATGAATTTGACTTAATTTGGTGTTATGTAGAAAAACAGAGGAAAACTGAAAATTCCCAGAAATGCGTGGGCAGACAGAGGCAGTTCCGAGTCCGTCGCGGGTCGTTTTGAACGAGAGTTTTGCGCACCTAACCGGCTGTTTTGACTCCGAAACTGACTGGGCTACCTACCAACACCTATTTCGTGGTTCCTCAACTACTCCCCACACTATATAAGGCCTTGATTCGAAGGGAAATCCAAGCAGAACTCACTAGAAAGAAGATGGTGGTGACAGAACCCTAGTAGACGCCCATGAGTAAGGATGCCCGTCGTCCTTCTTAGATGACTGAATTCTAATATTTAGTTAGACATCAAACCTGAGTGTTTGTAGAGATTTTCACCCTATTCCCACTTGTAAAGGAGAGTAGAGTGTCAAGTGACCTCTAGAAGGATTGGATAAAAGAAAAAACCCTAGTTTTAGCTACTGAACCTTATTTCCAGCAATTGTTCTTTTCATTATTTCTGTATTCTTACATTCATTATGTCGATGAAATGTTATTCTTTTGTATCTTATTCCATCATGCGTAGCTAAATCTCATTGAGGGGTTCAATATAGTGAGTTCCCTTATGGTTAACTTAACTTGAAAGTGTTTATTTGCTTAAGTTCTATTCATTACATGTCACTCTTTATTGAATATCATTCCGAATCTTGCTAAGTTTGAATTGATCACTTAGACTTTGCATGCTATGTAAGTTTGATCTTGAAAGGGACGAATAATATCGGTTTTAATAAAGGTGATATAGGAGAAAAGGGCGAGGTTGCCTAAGACACCCTATAACAACTATAGGGTTATAGATTGCATGCTTGAATTATCTATGTCGGAGTCGAGTCACAGACATGTGCATAACGGTACTCACTTAGCCTTCTAACGGTTCTTGGGAGCAAGGCCAAATAGAAGTTAAATCTGACCCAATGCATGAATAGACTTAGGTTTAATAAGCAATGATTAGAGTTATTTTACATTAGGGTTGAAACTATATTGAGCACCACGCTTATTTATCATTGTTTTCTTTACTTGTTTATTTGGACTATTTTTCAAAAATCATCATCAACTATTTCTTCGGTTACCTTATCTAAGCAATCTTTGAACAGTTTCTTCTTCAAATATGTGTTTCCAATTTAGTCCTCGTGGGATCGATACCCTCGGAATACTTCTAAGGTTTTTATTACTACATGCGATAGTGTATACTTGCACTGGGTTGACTGAATTTATCTCAATTATTATTTACCATCTTTTCTTACATCCACATTTCAGCCTGACACGCATCACTAATCTTCCATTTCATAAATCTAGAAGTGAATTAAGTGGAATTCTTTCTCAAGTTCCTCCACATCTCATACTAACATAACTAATTTATGTGTCCATTTCCTTAGTTAATTATAGTATGTCATTAAGCAACTTCATTTTAAGTTTCTAACAATTCTTTTTCACTCTCGTGTTCCAAGCAATTGTTAGCCACACAATTTGGGTCTAATCTAACTTCTCTCTGTCGAGTATCAATTTAGACCAACATATCAATCAATCCATGATCAAGGGATTAAAAGCATTAAGCATGAATTGCATAGATGAAATATGAAGAACTTCGTTACAATCTCCAAGTAATTAAGCTACAATATCCAATTAGCTAAATTAAAGACCCTAGGTCTCAAGATCTACTCACAAATGAGAATAATTTTGGCCCAGTAATCTTGATCCATGGTCCTAATTCAATCTATCATAAGAAATTACAAAGACATAAGGAAGAAATAACCGTTGTGTTGATCCCAAGCTCCCATCACAATCATCTTGATTCCCGAGCCTTGGAATCTTGATCAATTCCATTTTTTTTCTCACAATTCTCCTCACTTTCTCTCTATTGAGCTAGGGGAGAACCCCCAAAATTGGATGTCTTCAACCATTGAGAAGTGGGCTAATTATAGGTGAAAAAACGAGGCTAACTTGCTACCCAAGACGCATAGCGTAGTGACGTTGTGATGTATACCTTTCTTGCCGCCTACTCCAACTAGTGTCTCGATGCTCTAAGGACAGCATCTTGACGTTGGTCCTTCTAGAAGCTTTATGCACGGATTTTAGCCTTCAATCTTCACTCTTTTGGACTTTTTGGGCCTCTACTTCAAATGTAATCTCTTTTCTTCTTTTATGGTCCAAAGCCTCATTTCTTATCCTGAGTTTAGTCAAATTCCTGGTTTTGCTTCACTGGCTCGACTTTCTATAAAATCAACATAAAAAGACATTAAAGCTCACAATTAATGCACAAAACTAGCCAAAATATCTAGGAAAAAAGATAGCATAATTGCATGCTATCACCTAGATCTCACAACCCAAGAGATATAATGGGTGTACTCTCTTTGGTGGTGTCCGGGAGATTACTATGATCAAGTTGTTTGGAGAATAGTGCTGTGGTGTTCTTCGGTCTCCATCATCACGTAAGTCTCCTTAATTCTAAATGATTTAGAATCATTATACATCATACTTAATCTATTAAATTCATGGAAATTGTATGTGTTGAATTTATGCACAATGTATTGGTTTTCTAATTGACTAGAATTAATTCACGTACGATTAAATTCGCTTTCGTTGGGATTCAATTCCTTCAAATGGTATCATAGCCATTTCGTGAATTCAATTCTAGTCTTAGAATTTGCATTGTGTTTTTGTGGGGATCAATTTTACATATTAGGTGTAATTGGTTTGCTGATAGACTGCTTAGGTATTTTGGCCATAGATTTACAATTTTTACTGATTTGATCATGTAAGGGCCCATGTTTTTGGAGCAAATTCTTGTAAATCGAGTCATGTAAGTCCGTGTCTAGAATTAGGGGTTCAATTGTTGAATTGATGCTTGAATTAGGGTTCAATTTGACGATTTATGGCTGCTAGAATTGAAGAAAAGAGGCTGTCCTGAGACGTAGTGTTCGACGTTGATGAACGCACGCAAAGGAGAAATAGAACCTTATTGGATATGGTTCGTTCTATGATAAACTATGATTAGTTGCCTGACTCCTTCTGGGGTCATGCAGTTTTGATTGCTGTTTATATTTTGAACAACGTTCCAACCAAGAGTGTTCCTGAAACACCATTTGAATTATGGAGAAGGTGTACACCGAGTTTACGTTACTTTAGAATCTGGGGTTATCTATCACACGTGCTTGTGACTAACCCGAAGAAATTGGAACCCTGTTCACAACTATGCTTATTTGTAGGCTACCCTAAGGAAACGAGAGGTGGATACTTCTTCAATCCACAAGAGAATAAGGTATTTGTATCAACAAATGCCACATTCTTAGAAGAAGACCACATGAGGAATCACAAGCCACAAAGTAAAATAGTGTTAAGCGAGTTATCGAATGAAGCTACGGAAACATCAACAAAAATCGTTGATGAAGCTCGCACCTCAAGTCAGTCACGTCCTTCTCAAGAGATTAGAGAGCCTCGATGTAGTGGGAGGGTTATTAGACAACCTGATCGCTATTTAGGTTTAGCAGAAACTCCAGTCATACCTGATGACGGAGTCGAGGATCCATTGACCTTTAAACAGGCAATGGATGACGTGGACAAGGATGAGTGGATTAAAGCTATGGATCTATAAATGGAATCCATGTACTTTAATTCAGTTTGGGACCTTGTAGATCAACCTGAAGGGGTTAGGCCCATAGGATGCAAATGGATCTACAAGAGAAAACAAGACGCAACTGGAAAGATATAGATCTTTAAGGCACGACTGGTGGCAAAAGGTTTTACCCAAAGGGAGGGGGATTGACTATGAAGAAACCTTCTCCCAGGTTGTCATGTTAAAGTCAATAAGGATACTTCTATCCATTGTTGCATTCTATGATTATGAGATATGACAAATGGATGTCAAGACTACTTTCTTGAATGACAATCTTGAAGAAAGTATCTTTATGTCTCAGCCATAAGGGTTCATTGCCCAGGGTCAAGAGCAAAAGAAGCTCAAATGATCTATTTATGGATTGAAACAAGCAGCAAGATCCTGAAATATAAGATTTGATACTGCGATCAAGTCTTATGGCTTTGTACAGAATGTTGACGAGCCTTGTGTGTATAAAAGGATCGTCAAAAGTTCAGTAGATTTCTTAGTTCTGTATGTGGATGATATCCTACTCATTGGAAATGATGTAGGCTATCTGACTGACATTAAAAATTGGCTAGCAACTCAGTTTCAAATGAAAGATTTGGGTGAGGCGCAGTATGTTCTAGGGATCCAAATTATTCGAGACCGAAAGAACAAGACGCTAGCTATGTCTCAAGCAACTTATATAGATAAATTGTTAATTAGAGTCAGATGCAGAATTCCAAGAAAGGTTTGTTACCTTTCAGACACGGAATTACTCTGTTTAAAGAATAATGTCCTAAGACACCTTAAGAAGTTGAGGACATGAGATGGATTCCCTATGCTTCTACAGTAGGCAGCCTAATGTATGTCATGTTGTGTATAAGGCCTGACATTTGTTATGCAGTAGGGATTGTCAGTAGGTATCAATCTAGTCCAGGATTCGATCACTGGACTGCCGTTAAAAATATCCTCAAGTATCTTAGGAGAATGAGGGACTATATGCTCGTGTATGGTGATAAGGATTTGATCCTTACAGGATACACTGATTCTGACTTCCAAACTGATAAAGATTCAAGGAAATCCACATCAGGTTCAATATTCACTCTAAATGGAGGGACAATAGTATGGCGTAGCATCAAACAGGGATGCATAGCATATTCGACCATGGAGGCTGAATATGTAGCTGCTTGCGAAGCAACAAAAGAAGTAGTATGGCTCATAAAGTTCTTGACTGATTTGGAAGTCATTCCAAATATGCATGTGCCCATCACTCTCTATTGTGATAATAGCGGTGTAGTTGCAAACTCAAAAAAACCTAGAAGCCATAAGAGAGCAAGCACATTGAAAGAAAATATCATCTCATCAGGGAAATAGTGCATCGAGGAGACGTGATCGTCACAAAGATAGCATCGGAGCACAACATTGTTGATCCATTCATGAAGGCTCTCACGACTAAAGTGTTCGAGAGTCATCTAGAAGGTCTGGGTCTGTGAGATATGTATGGAAAATAATCTAGGGCAAGTGGGAGGAATGTAACCGGTATTCAAAAACCGAATGTATTGGGTATTGTGATGCCGTAGTTTATTGTATTTGCAAATTGTTATTAATACAAGTATTTATTCACTCACTGTTGTTATAGATTATTATACATCCCACTAAACTAGAGTTTTAGTGCAAGTAGGAGATTGTGGGGGTTGGTGCCCTAAAACTCGTAGATAGTGAATGAAATGAATAGTTATATACTTGTTCGATAAAGTCGTTATTAAGTTTTTGTTCACTCAAGACATTAAATGAGTGAATTGCACGTTAAATAACCAAAATCCAATAAACTAGTATCCTTGGCTATGACATGAATGCTTGAACTATATGTAGTGACATAAATATGGATCAAGTTTAAGTATTAGCCTAAACGGTCTATAGTATAGGGATAAGGCTGGGTACCTTAATCCTAGAAAAACTATGTGATGTAGCCCACTATGTTTAAGTACAAATGACGTGATCCTGGATCGTTTATGTAGAGACATGCGAGTGGGGGCATCCTATGCAAATGAGTTTGCATAAGACCAGGACCGAGAAATAAGTCACTCTTGCTTTATAACGCCATTTACTGACAATACTGACTATTTCAATACGATGAAATAGGTAACTCGATCTTAATCCTGAGCTAACTATGAACTCCTGTTTATTCGGGATTATCCTTTGATTTGCATGGGTGAAAGTGGCTCAACATCGCCGACTCAATAAGCCTACCATTTTGGGGATAAGACTAGGTAGATAGCTGGGGACATAATCCTGCAAGATGGAATTTACTCCTACCCAATTTAGGGATAGTAGAGAGGTTGTTCCCTTAAGTGTTGACTCCGGGATGTGAACAAAGGGATCCCGCCCTCTCATTGGCCTGAGAGGTTTTAGGTTTCGTGATAGGACCTGATAGCGAGCAAAAATATCGTTATTTTAGTCCCAAATTATTAGGCTTTTTTGTGCTTTAATTGTGTTTTTATTGAAAATATTTAATGTATTTTGTCATTTGGTCTTTAGGAGCAAATTATGGATTTTGGTGAGAAAAGTGCCCAATTTCCATGCTTGGGTCAAGGAGAGTCAAAAGAGGTCAACCATGAAGAAAAAGGTCCAAAAAGAAATGTGGAGAGGCCCAAATTGAAGCCCAAATCCGCAGCTGAAAGTTCTGGAAAGCGCCTAGCGTCGAGACGCTGTAAGGACAGCATCGTGACGCTGTCCATTTCTTGGCCGGCAAGTCGATGACGTCACAGAGTCGCGACGCTGTGCCATTTTCCTATTAATTTTAGCTAGTTTTGTGCATGAATTATGTACTTTAATGCTATTTTATGTTTAAATTTCAGAAAACCGAGCCAAGGAAGCAAAACCGAAATTTTGAGAGATTTTGGATGATTTTGGAGGCTTTTTGGAGCAATTTGAAGAATTACATTAAAAGATCCAAGTCCAAAAGCCCAAGAAGAATGAGTTAGAAGCCCAAATTTATGAATTCCAAGCCTTAAATTTTCAAGTTGGGTCAAGAAAATACCCCACAAATCCATTACAAGAAGCATTTGGGCCAAAAGAAAGTTGGAGGCCCAAAAAATTGGGTCAAAATCGGGCCATTCTAGAAGATTCAGGGCCTAGCATCGAGACGCTAAGCCTTGAGCGTCTCGACATTAGGCAGCTATGCTGAAAGATCCAGAAAGGGGGTAGCGTCGCGACGCTGCGACGACTTGGAGCCCAATAAAAGATGACATTAGAGCGTCGCGACGCTGTGACGTAGCGTCATGACCGCCTGCTGGGAGCCTATAAAAGGAGCCTTTTGCAACCAAGTTTTGTGTGCCAATTTGTGGGTTTTCACTCCATTCTAGAATCCACACTAAAATTGGGGATTTTTGGAAGAGTTTTGGAGCTTTTTTGAAGATCTTTGGAGCTCGGGATCGATGGAGGTCGGCGCGGGATCGAGGAGATCGATACTTTTATGAGCATTTCTCTTCTCTTTTCCTTTATGTTTTAGTTTCTAGAATTGTTGTGATTAGGAATTATTGGTTTTTAATGATTATGAGTAGTTAATTCCTAAATTCTATGAGATTGATTTAGATGTTGAACCTTTGCTTGATTAATGAATTAAATTGGTTTAATTGTCATTATTTTTCATTTTTGCATTTTGTGCGTAATGCTTTTAATCAACTGATCACTGATTAAATGAATCGTTACTAAGTGGAAACTCGATGGAGAGAAGCTTAGACTAGAACTGAATGCATGACTGACGTTTATTTACCCGAGTGACACAGGATGGAATAAATAACGTTAGAGGTTGTACTGAAGGGTCGTAATGCCATGCTAAGTAAATAAAGATGAGATTGAAAAGAGATTCTTTATTGAAAGGTATGAGATAAGAGGAGACCGACAGGAGAGTCCTTGTCATTAGGCTTCTAGACTTATGAATCAAATGATTAGTTAATCCATATTAGTTAATTGATTAAGCGATTAAAGGTCCAATTGATGAAATCAACCCTCTAAGAATTATCCATCCAAATTGTGTCTCCATTTATCTTTTGCTTTCTAGATTAGCTTTTAGTTTATTCTTTTCGACATTAGATTTTGTTCTCTAAATAAAACTAAGCAAGATTATTCGCGGTAATTAATTGAATAAATCCAATCCCTGTGGAGACGATACTCTATACTCAAAATCACTATATTACTTGTGACGACCCGTACGCTTGCGGTATAAAAATCGTGCGAACAAATTTTTTTAAAAGTTGTTCGTTGATCGATTACCGCAAGTGCACGGGTCGTCACAAGTAATAGAAAACGGTAGGTAATACCGAGTATCGAATCCACAAAGAGGCGAAGCGAAAATTAAGCGAAGCAAAAATTCCTTGAGCACTATAAATACTTGGGCGAAATAATATTTAAGGATCGGATCATGCAATCAAAGAAATTTAAAAATCAAAGCAATTAAAGAGAAAATTTGATCAATCGAGAAAAATAAAAAATGGAGAAAGAGTTTTTAATGAGAAGAGGGGTCTTGAAAATCAATTATTAGCTAAACCTATATTATAATTATCCTATCTCATTGCCCAACTAATTATAATCCTAGAATCTCCGTTAATCACATAGGTTCTCCTATCGGTTTTCCCTAATTGTAATTAATTCATTTTAACAACCTAAGTGTCCTTAGCGCCGTTAAAAATAATTAATTATTACGCTCTGATTCATTTTAGGAATCTAAGTTTAATCAACTAATCTCGTTGTCACGACGGGCAATTAAACTAGTTGCATGGATTATGATCTATCCTAACTTCTCTCCGTCGAGTTTCCATTAAGAATCGAATCATTACACAATTGGCCAGATTGCATAAAGTATTAAGCACATCCATACAAATAATTAGGAAAAAGGGCAAGAGACAGGTAATTATAGCAACATTTTGACTATAATTTCATTTCAAGACCCCAAATTGGGGTTTAGCTATACATAGCTAAAATATCCACAAAATTTACAATGGAAAGCATAATTAAGAGCATAATAAAACGAAAGGAATTAACCATCGAAGACCCCTTCACTGACGCTTGGAGTCCCTCCGAACACTCCTTGAGCCTCCTAGGATGCTCCCCAAAATTCCCCAAAAGTTTCCCATTAAAGAAACTCTAAAAAAGGCTAGAAAGCCTTGAGAGAGGTTCCCAAAGGAGCCAAGAAAGCAAGAAAAGAATGGAAGAATATGATGATTGATGGTAAAATGAAGCACCAAGGGATGCCTTATATAGGCTCGGAAAGGGGGTAGCGCCGCGACGCTATTTGGCACAGCGTCGGGACGCTATGACGTCATCGACTTGCCGACCAAGAAATGGACAGCGTCTCGATGCTAGGCGTTTTCCAGAACTTTCAGCTGCGGATTTGGGCTTCAATTTGGGCCTCTCCACATTTCTTTTTGGACCTTTTTCTTCATGGTTGACCTCTTTTGACTCCCCTTGACCCAAGCATGGAAATTGGACTTGAATGGCTTCATTTTGAGCACTTTTCTCACCAAAATCCATAATTTGCTCCTAAAGACCAAATAACAAAATACATTAAATATTTTCAATAAAAACACAATTAAAGCACAAAAAAGCCTAATAATTTGGGACTGAAATAACGACATTTCTGCTCGCTATCAGGACCACAAACCAATTGTTCATTAGGGACTCAGGAATAAGATCTAAGTTCAGGGGTAAAACGGACATTTGACCCAGCTTTAGTTATGAACAACCTGTGAAGGGTCGACCTACTAATGATGGTTATATCGGGTGGACAAAAATATTTCTACAGTGAGGGGAGTTCAACTATCGGGCTATAGTGGAGTGTCCCGGTAGTTAACGAATGTTGGTTAACTAGGTTAAAAGAGTTTAACTAGTTAATCTCGGATCGTTGGAGCCCATGATCTGTAGGTCCATTAAGTCCCCCTGCTAGCTCATATAGATTAAACCGTAGAACTTAGTGATGAGAGAATTTGAAACGTTCAAATTCGACTTAGGGAGTTACCGTTAAAATATATATGATATATTTAACATTTAAAGTTTAATTAAGAATTAAACTATTTAACATTTAAAGTTTAATTAAGAATTAAGAATTAAACTATATTAAATAGAGACGAGGACATTTAAATAAGATTTAAATATTAGAATTTGATGCACATATTGGTTTGAATATGAATAGTGATTCATATTAGAAAAGCTGGATTTGAGCAAAGTCAAGATTGGTGTTGGGTTAATTACTTAATTTAATATTTAGATATTAAATAAGTGTAATTGTTAATTAAAATGTTCAATTAATAAATTTTGGTTTAAATCCTATTTAAAATTGATTAAAAATATTTCAATTATATCAATTTTAGTGGGTTTTGGTGAAATTGTTCTTCATTTATAAAAACTTTAAACCAAGAGGAAATTACCTAATGTTGACACCAAGACCATGAATAACACTTAAATCCATTTGCTGTCTTGAGATGGTGAAGAGTTGTGCATGATGTGGTTGTTTAAAAGGAGGAGAATAGTTGAGAAATTTGGTTGATTACATTCTGAATTCTCTCCAAAGACAAGAACTTCATCTCTCTAAAATTGGTTTAAGTAACTAAGCTTCTCTCTAGAAATTCATCACACTCTTGAGTCCCACAACTCGTTCTAAGACCGGAGAATAGCAGGGAAGACTCTTGTGGTCGTCTACAATTGGTTTGTTCAAAGAAATCATCAACGGGTTGCTAGAATTTCGTAAAAAAAGGTTGGTATCCGAATTGCTATGTTTTCAGTCTTTTTTTTTGCATGTTTTTCTAAAGCAAAATTAATGAATTTGATTGGTCAATGATCCAAATTGCTTCCGCTAGTGTCTCGTACACTCCTTCAATATTCGGTCCGGTTCACACGTGGTTTGGTTCAGTTCAACATTATTTGGTCCGAATCTTGGAGAATTTGGTTTGGTTCGAGTTGTATGGGTCCGGTTCGGGTGATTCTGACACAGTTCAGTCTGGTTCTGAGTAGTTCGAGGCGATTCAGACCCTTACATGGCGATTGAGGGCTAGATTTTGTTAAATTATTGTACGATAAGAGTTATAATGTATGATAAATATGTATGATTTAATTTCATGAGTAATTTAGTATAAGAGTTATATTTAATATATGAAATTGGAGAAGCATGATGCATGACATTAATTTAACTAAATATAAGAGTTATATTTAATTAATGTAGCATGCATGCTTAAAATTATTTTCATGAGTTATAATGTAATTAGTTATATTATGGATGAAAATAATAAATTCAATGCATGATTTTCATGTTTATTTTAACATAAGTGTTATATTAATGAAAATGGAAATGCATTGAGCATGACATTAATTTAGATTAATATAAGAGATATTAAATCAATGTAAAAGTATATGTAATTTAATTTTCATGGATGTTTAATTAGTATGTTTCATATGAATTAAATGAAAATTAATTTGCATGATGCATGACATTTCCTTAGATTAATAATCATATTAATTGGATGTCATGATCATATGGTGTTTTAATATAACTTGAATTAGATTGTTATTAGAAAACACCATAGGAGCATGTTATAGGGACAATCATTAAAAGTTACCAAAGTTATAAAATGATAAGAAACCGTCAACCTATAACAAAAAGTTGCATGCAAACATAGGATCTTAGGTTGAAATTGAATTAATTTTAAAATGTTTAAAATTAATTAGACCTAGGCTAACTTTAATTCTAATAGGATTAGAATTATTTTCTTACTTAGTATTAAAATAGTTTTAATGAACTAAGTAGGAAAAGCATTACTATGGTTATAAGGGAACTCTCCCGGTGAAGTTCTGTCTAAGCTGGGGGTACTTAAGTTGACGATTTACTGAATGCCTACCTGGGAACAAACCCAGAACCTGAGTTGAATTAATCGTAGTTTAATGTTAACATGCAATGTCACAAGGCAATTAAATGAGTTTAGTTCACCTAGACATTAGTATAAAGACCTATATATAAGGGTTATATAAAGGCATAAACTTAGATAGATTCAATTAGCCGGAATTTACCTAAGTAATTAGACCCTAAAATTCTAAAAATACTTAGTGGGAGGAAATATATCAAAACATGATTTTTATGAATCAAGTTTTGCTCTCACGTCCTCAAGAGTTCACAATGTGAGATCCATGATTGGCCTCGAGTCACCTTGGGAGTGACCCCCTATGGATGGTGTTTGCATGGATCAAAGCAAGGTGAATGAGGGAGTGTTTTATAGTAAGTGGGAGCAAGACATGTGTCAACGTATCCTACGGTCTCCTCCATTAGATTACACCGTGAGATTCTCATGATCTGCATGAGAGTTTCCCTGGGAGCGATCACCCTACGAAGGGTCTGATCATAGGAGTCAGAACAATGCAAAATCCAGAAATGGATAGGGTTTCTTAGGTCCATTTTCAACTTTGACATTCCCTACTGTAGCATTGTTGGAGCCGACCTCTGAGATCTGAAAATGGAGGGTCACAGTTACGGTGTTAATGATTTCCTGACCGAAAAACGGTAGCTAAGAACTATTGGAATATGAGTTATTTTGGTAATAGTGATTGGTTGAGAATGTCTCAATTCAGGGGAGGAGTAACTGACTGTCCTACGGTAGCTGTTGCTCTAAACCTCTGAAGTATCTTTGCAAAATAAATGATTTTATTATGGGTCCCTCATTACTGTTGCTAAATTGATTGGATTAATAGTATTTTTTTGTGTAATGAGTTAATTCAAGAAAACTAATTAAATTAATTTGTTGATTTCAGCATGAATCGTTCTATGAATGCCTTGTATGACACCAATTATAAAACTGGTATATTTAATACAACCAATGAAACAAACTTAGACACTGATTTCATGGCAAATCATTTGGAATTGGTCTTAACTGAGGAATGTCCTCAGGCGCACATGTCTAATTCATTTAGAATTGTTCATGATGAATATGACATATACTGCTTAGCAAACATCAATGACAGTAAATGTGTTTTATTTGTCATTGAAACGTGTATAGTGGAAAATAATGATACAACCTGGATCCTTGATACAGATGCAACTCATCACGTATGCTCTTCCTTTCAGGGAATGAGCTCCTGGCAACAGTTAGAAGTTGGAGAAATGACTCTCAGATTTGGGACTGGGGAGTTCATTTTGATAGCGAGCATAGCTAGCTATTTTTCTCTGATTAATTAAGCTAGTCTTTTACAATTATTTGTCCAAATTTATGTTTTTTTATGTTTTATTTGTAGGAAGTATGTGTTTGAAGCTTAATTCAGCAATTGGAGTCAAATGAAGTCTTCAATCTAAAAAAAAAAAAAAAAAACTCATAGAGTCGCGACGCTATCGAAAAATTTTCCAAAATTGCGGATCGCGACAGCGTCGCGACGCTATCGGCAGATTTTCTATATAATCTTCTTTTCATGCTACGGCCAAGGGGAGCCCAATTGGTTAGATTTTAACCCTAATTTCGACTAGAGACCTTTGGTGGGAGCTAAAGCAAGGCCAAGGAGCGGGAATCAAGCGAGAAGACGTGGAGATCGTGACGGGGACGTGCCGGTTTCGATAGATTCGAGTTTTTCTTACTCTTTCCCTTACCTTTTGTAGTTTTTATGGTTTTTCTTTCAATTAATGTTTGTAGTTTAAAGACTATGAATTGCTAGTTGTTTGTCTTAGGGATTGATGTAGTTGTTTTAGTTTGTTGGATTGATTTGTGGTATGAATATACATTTATTTTACCTATGCAATTATGGTTAAATGCTTTCAATTACTTGATCACTTGTTGAATGATTTGAGTGTTGAATCTTGCTCGGGAGAGGGGATTTGGCCTAAGACTTACTTTATTTAATTGCATGACTAAAGTAGAAATTCTAAGTTTGTGACGGGATTTGGAATAACTTTAGAAGTTGCTTGAAGAACTAAACTCAAAGCCTTGCATGTTAATAAACTTAGATAGGGATATCAAGTTGATTGCATGCATGAGAATCAATTATGCTCGGGAGAGATAGTTGTGATAAAAGGTTCCTAGACTTGGTAGAATAATTGCATGTTAAATTCATCTCATTAATTTATCCTCAATCTCAACAATGAAATCAATTCTCTAAGAGTCTTTCCAATTGAGTCTCCACCTTTATTTTATGCTTTTTGTCTTTAGATTTATCTTTCTCATCAAGTTTTGCTCCCTAAATAAAATTGAACAAAAGTATTCACGATACTTAATTTGCTAGAAAACCAATCCAGAGGACGACACTCGTTTTACACGAAAACACTACATTATTACTTGATCCGTACACTTGCGGTAAGCAAATTGCACATCAAGTTTTTGGCGCCGTTGCTGGGGATTGGTATATTTAGTTAAATTAATATCAAGGAAAAATTGTTCAGTCTTAATTTAGGGTGTATTTTTTTTTTTTATTTTGTAGATAGATTGCATTTTTTTCCTTATTTGTTTTTATTTTCCATATTTGTTGCATTCCTATTTTAGTGTTTTCCTTATTTGTTTTTCTTTTCATATTTGCTTTTCTAATTTAGATTTTCTTTTATTTGTGTAATCTTTTCCTTATTTGTTTTTTGTGTTATTTTCTTGATTTTTTTTTTTTGCTTATTTAGATATTTTTCCTTGTTAGTCTTTTGCCTTCCATATTTGTTTCTTGTTTTCCTTAATTAGATAGTACTTTCCTTTTCTAGATTATATTTTCCATATTTAGATTTTTCCATATTAGATTTTTTCCATATTAGATTTTTTTTGTTTGTTTGTTTGAGTCTTTGTCATTTGTTCTTGTTGGGTTATTGTTTGATTGAAAGCCTAATTATCATTGTTGCTTTAATTGATTTGAATGGATTTTTATTCAACACCATATTCCAATTTTTCATCTTCAAGTTATACCCCTTTAAATGAAAATTCTTCCTTGGAAAGCATAGTTCAAAATTATATTGAGGAGTCTAGAGCGAGGAGTCTAAAAATTGATGAAATCATAAGAGGACTTCAAGCTCCATAAGAAGTTAGTGAGGTGGGATCCACTTCCATAAGTTGTTTAGTGAGTCATGTGGCTGATGATTCATTGGCACCCATTCATGAACGTAGTTCTTTCGATCTTGATGAGGATGAGCAGTTAGGGGTGAGTTGCATGAATAGTGGGGATGAATTGGAGAGTTGGAGCACCTATCAAGAACATGGTTGTGAGGAAGAAAAAGAAAATGAGCTTGTAGTGTCAGAGGAAGTTCAGGAGGTAGAGTTTGAGGTTGAAAAGCCTTCGTCTGTTTTATCTTCTCCATCCTTTGTATATTTTGATTATTCCTTTTTCTATTCTCACGAGTCAGTTTTAGAGTCAGAGTCTCTTTATTTTGATCTTTCTCCTTTTATGTTTATTTTAGTCAAAAATACCAAAAATAATTCTATTTCAGGGGCCCATGAGAAGCTGGTAAGCTTGCTAGCAATAGTGAGTTTTATTGATTCAAGAAAGAAGGGTCCAAAGAAATACGAAAATTTTTATGTGCCTTGACAGACTGCACGAGCACGTCGAGCTAAAGACGATAAACAAGCGCTTATGGGAGGCAACCCAAGTTACTTCGTTATTGTTTTTCTTATGTCTGGTTGTTTTTGTTTTGTAGGAGTTCCCGTGCTCTTGTCTATGCCAAGCATTCATGAAAGGTCATCATTCCAGGGCAGTATCGTTCACCCCTTCCATTCTTTATTTGTTCTCATGCTTGACTATGCTTTATTGATTTATACATTGAGAACAATGCATGTTTTAAGTTTGGGGGTGGAATAGCATGTTTGTGGAGCCCTTGAGCATCTGAGTTCGGGCTATAGTTTTGAGATTTCTTTGAATTGAGAATATGGTTGTTTTCTGGATGTTATTTTTGCATGACTATGATTTCCTAGGATAGACTTTCTTGTCAATTTTCAAGTTTGCGAAGAGTTGTAAGCACGAGTGCCCAAAAAGGGAGACTTTTTAAACTTTTTCTAGGAGATGGCTGGCATGAGTAGAGTATTTGTCTTGGCTAGATTTGGATTTGAATGCTTAGGAGCGAATTATTAGGTTCATATGCTTGTTGTCACCTCGATAGGTGTAGGGAAGAGCTAAAGAGTTAATTTTTTTACAAATTAGCATGTTTAATCTTGCTTAGGAGGAAAGAAAAGAATATATGCTTATCATGATCATGAAAGAAAAAATCATTCTTGTTGTTACTTTTGAAAGAAAAAAATATTATGCCATGGCCTGTGCACAGTTTGCAATGAGTAAGAAAGATTTAGGCAAAAAGAGCTACCCTTGTTGTGATCAGTTAGGCCAACCCGAGAAAACTCAGGTAAAGGGTCCCTGCAATAGGTGTGTGAAAGCTAGTGCCACATATAAATGCTTAATTTAATTGTCAATTATAAGCACCTAAGTATGGAGGAAAACAAACTAATTTGTTCCATTAACTCGTTAGTGAAACCTTAGTGCCAGTGTAGAGGGAAGATGAGCTGTGAGTTTAATAATCCAATCCCGGGCTAGTAGAGTCTGATCTTATTGAGTAAGATCTTGCTTGTGCAAGTTAATTTTGGAAAAATTTTAATTTGTCTCCCTCATTGGTCCTTGTGTGCATGTCTCTTGCTTGCTTCACTATTTACTTTTGAGCTTTGAGGATTGAGTCATGTTTGTTGCATCCATTCTTCCACTGTATGCTTGATTTTTAGTTTGCTCGAGGACTAGCAAAAGCTTAAGTTTGGGGGTATTTGATAGCGAGCATAGCTAGCTATTTTTCTCTGATTAATTAAGCTAGTCTTTTACGATTATTTGCCCAAATTTATGCTTTTTTATGTTTTATTTGTAGGAAGTATGTGTTTGAAGCTTAATTCAACAATTGGAGTCAAATGGAGTCTTCAATCTAAAAAAAAAAAAAAAATTCATAGCGTCGCGACGCTATCGAAAAATTTTCCAAAATTGCGGATCACGACAGCGTCGCGACGCTGTCTGTAGCGTCTCGACGCTATCGGCAGATTTTCTATATAATCTTCTTTTCATGCTACGGTCAAGGGGAGCCCAATTAGTTAGATTTTAACCCTAATTTCGACTAGAGACCTTTGGTGGGAGCTAAAGCAAGGCCAAGGAGCGGGAATCAAGAGAGAAGACGTGGAGATCGTGACGGGGACGTGCCGATTTCGACAGATTCGAGTTTTCCTTACTCTTTCCCTTACCTTTTGTAGTTTTTATGGTTTTTCTTTCAATTAATGTTTGTAGTTTAAAGACTATGAATTGCTAGTTGTTTGTCTTAGGGATTGATGTAGTTGTTTTAGTTTGTTGGATTGATTTGTGGTATGAATATGCATTTATTTTACCTATGCAATTATGGTTAAATGCTTTCAATTACTTGATCACTAGTTGAATGATTTGAGTGTTGAATCTTGCTCGGGAGAGGGGATTTGGCTTAAGACTTACTTTATTTAATTGCATGACTAAAGTAGAAATTCTAAGTTTGTGACGGGATTTGGAATAACTTTAGAAGTTGCTTGAAGAACTAAACTCAAAGCCTTGCATGTTAATAAACTTAGATAGGGATATCAAGTTGATTGCATGCATGAGAATCAATTATGCTCGGGAGAGATAGTTGTGATAAAAGGTTCCTAGACTTGGTAGAATAATTGCATGTTAAATTCATCCCATTAATTTATCCTCAATCTCAACAATGAAATCAATTCTCTAAGAGTCTTTCCATTTGAGTCTCCACCTTTATTTTATGCTTTTTGTCTTTAGATTTATCTTTCTCATCAAGTTTTGCTCCCTAAATAAAATTGAACAAAAGTATTCACGATACTTAATTTTCTAGAGAACCAATCCAGAGGACGACACTCGTTTTACACGAAAACACTATATTATTACTTGACCCGTACACTTGCTGTAAGCAAATTGCACATCACATTTCAGCTAAAGTAAAAGGTTATTGTGCCAAAGAGCCCTTAGAGCTCATACTTTCGAATCTCTGTGGTCCAATGAAAGTTAGGGCTCAAGGAGGGTATGGATATTTCATCTCTTTCATAGATGATTATTCAAGGTATGGTTATTTGTACCTAATGAGTCATAAGTCGGAAGTGTTGGGTTTTATGCCCTAAAACTCGTAGATAGTGAATGTAACTGTTGACTGGATATTAATGAAATAATATTGATATATTTTTCCATTAATTGTTATTAGTTATTTTATATTTGTCTTTGCCTAAAAATAACCATAATCCAATAAACTAGACATCCAAGGCTGTAATATGTGTCTTGAACTATATGTAGCGACATATGGGATCATTGTTCAAGAAACAGCCTAAAGGGTCTATAGTATAGGGATAAGACTGAATGCCTTATCCTGGTGACACTATGGATACGACCCACTTTGTATTTGATACAAACGTTGCGATCCAACGCGTTCGTGTAGGAGACATGCGAGTGGGGGTATCCTATGCAATGAGTTTGCATAAGACCGGACCGCGAAATAGTAACCACTAGTTATAACACCGTTAACTAGTTGGTTTTCTATTTCACTAGGACGACCTAGACAACTTAGTCTTAATCCTGAATTGATTATGGACTCCAGCTCATGATAGATTGTCCTTTGACTTGCATGGGTGAGAGTGGCCAATACGCCGACTCAATAAGCCTACCATTTTGGGGACAAGATCGAATGGGGAGCTGGTAACATAATCGTGCAAGATGGAATTCACTTCTGCCCGACTTTAGAGAAGTAGATGAGTGTTCCCTTAAGTGGTTACTCCGAGTCTTGAACAAAGGGTCCTACCCTCTCAATGGCACGAGATGGTTTTCTTTTTGATGGTTGGACCACAAACAGGTTGTTCATTAGAGGAGAACTGGTACTTAAGGAAATAGAGGTAACCCAGAGGCAAAACGGTAATTTGACTCAGTTGGTGTTACGGACACTCGTGAAGGACTAACTAGTCGATATTGGTCTATATCCGTGGACACAGAAAATATGTCTGCAGTGAGAAGAGTGCAACTGTGAGTCTATAGTGGAATGAACACACAGTTAACGAATATTGATTAATGTGGTTAATGAGTTTGACCAATTAATCTCACATCGTTGGAGTTTCTGATCTGCAGGTTCATTAGGTCCCACTGGTAGCTCATAAAGTAATTTGAGGCAACTAAGTAATAAATGTAAATTGAAAATGTTCAATTTAATAAGGGAAACAAACATAATATATATTGATATATTAATGTGAGAGAAATTAATATTTGAAGAAATTCAAATATAAATTTATGGAAGTTTGAAAGAATTCAAATAATGAAT
Organism: Luffa acutangula; assembly: GCA_036850905.1. Classification (NCBI taxonomy): domain Eukaryota; kingdom Viridiplantae; phylum Streptophyta; class Magnoliopsida; order Cucurbitales; family Cucurbitaceae; genus Luffa; species Luffa acutangula. The sequence continues at coordinate 32,550,959 of CM072092.1, read as the reverse complement.
TAATTAATTTAAGTCCTAAAATCTATTTGGGCGAATTAATTAATTCAAGGCCGGAAATTAAATATGTGATATTTAATTGGTGGTTAATTAATTAATCACTTAAGGAAGTGATTAATCATTTATGGAAATGATCTAATCACTTATGGAAGTAATTAGTCATTTGTGGAAAAGATTAATCAATTATGGAATTGATTGATCAGTATTGATTAAATAAGGAATAAGATTGAATCAATTTTGGAAAAGATTGATTTAATTGAATATTTTATTCATGGCCTCTCTTCTATAAATAGAACACTAGACCTAATTGGTCCATGACACTTTTTGCTCTTGCTCTTAGACTCTCAAGACAAGACCTAGAATTCTCTCTAGCCTCCCTCTTAGAGAAAGACTCCCACAAGTCTTTTGCCTCCTAGACCTAGAGTCATACCGGTGTAACCTCTGTGGTTATTGTGTCATTCAAGAAGAATTTTCCAGCGATCACGAGACAAAGGAGGCTGTTGCGTTTTGTTCGTTGGAGCATCGTTGGCGAAGAACGGTCAAGTCTACAACGGAGGTTTGTAACGGTTCTTCCTCTTTTCTTTAGAAAAGTATGAAAATAATTTTGGATTTATTTTTCAGCATGTTTAAACTGATTTTCCAGCAACTTTAAAGTATGTTTAAAGTTTGATTGAGTTTTCGTAACAATATTTTAATGTTAATTAATATACGACGTAAGGTCCAATCGATGCGCTTCCGCTGCGTGGGGACTTTTATTCCCTTCAGGAAGCCCTTGAAAAGTTCAAGGAGTATAAGGCCGAAGTTGAAAACTTATTATGTAAGACCTTTAAAACACTTTGATTTTATTGAGGTGAAGAGGATATGGACTAGGGGTGTTCATTGATCGGTCAGTGTCAATTTTGGGGGAAAACTGACATCAACTGGTCGGTCGATTTTCCAGGTTGGTGGAAATCGACGACTTTTGATGGGTGATGCCAGCCGACCGACTGATCGGTTCGTTCGGTCAGTTTTTTTTTAAAAAATATTTAATATACTATTATTCAGGTTCTTGGTTTTTTCCTTTAACTTTTATGTTTATGAGTCTTTTTTTATATCTTCTTTTCTAGGAGGTTTTTTTAATATCATTATTAAAAGTTTTTTAATAACCATATAAATTATTGTAATCTAATATCTAAATTGATGATAAATTGAAATGTTTTCTCACCTGTAAATTGAATAATTATGAATGATACATTGAAATGTTTTCTCACCTGTTAATTGAGTGCACAGTCTCAAGTCCTATAAATAGAAATAGTCTAAATGCATATATATAATAACAAGATTTAGGTTGGGGGTATTTGATAGGACCTAAATAGTCCTATTTTATCGCTTCTAATCTAAGCTTGTTAGAATCATTTTATGCTTTACTTGTCTTATTTATAAGTTAATTGAGCTTAGGCTACGTCGGGAGTTGATCACGCTAATTGGTGTTAATTCGGGCCAATTACGAAGTTTTGGAGCCATCTCGGTGTCTTGGACGGAGAAGAGGTGAAAAGAGCCAATTGTGCTGAAGCGGGCCTGAAGATTGACACTGAAAGCCGAAGATTGAAGCCCCGAACCGAGAAGAAACGAGTCAAGCCAAGAAATTAAGCAGCAAGTTGAGATTTGAGGCTAGCGTCTCGACGTCGACGTATTTTCTATATATATGTAGCCTCATTTTTAGTCCGCCATTAGGTTAGAACTTTGGTACTTTTTACGATTTCTTTCCCTCTTTTACATTCTAGCACTGTTGTAGACCATTCTTGGTCATATTCTATGGATTCTTTCATGTTTATTGTTGATTTTACTTCATCTATGCGTAGCTAATCTCGTTTAGATCGTTGGATTGAGTTTATGTCTTGATTCTAAATAAGATTGGCTCGGTTTTCTGAGTTTACTTTCTGTTCTTGCTGTATTTTCATTGAGTTTTACATGTTATCCCGTTTAAACCAATACATGAGGCTAGTCTATTAGGATTGACGCCCTATGTGATTACCGCTTGTGGATTCTATCAGTTATTTTTAGATAGCCACTAGGTTGAGGCAAGCCACTCTCTACGTGAGACGACCCTTGATAGGCCTAGGATGCATGTTAAAGGTTGTAGGAATTAGATTTAAATTGCTTTTGAATTTGGTTCTTATGATTCCGGACCCACGATCCCAAAGTGGCTAGTTTTAATAGGTAGTTGCAAAATTGCTTGTTAACTAACTAGTTAGATATAATTAGTAACTATTGCAGAGGTCTCGGATGGTTGCTAAATTATGTACAAGGGGTGGCGAGCGATATAGTCTATATTAATTAATCTTATTAATTGCAGAATTCATAGTTAGCAAGATAATTAACACAGGTGTGTAGGGGGGTCCTTCGAGTAACCCAGAAGCCAACCAGACTAATGAAATCAGTTTAGAATAATTATTAGAGAAAACTAGGAAGCCAACTTATTAGAATCAAGCATAATAAATCCCAATCCGGCGATCCCCTTTCATGTTATTGTTTCTATTTAATCTCTTCTGCATGTTTATTTTGTGCCATTTAAATTCAGTATTTTATTATTCTTTAGTTGTCCTTCATTATAAAAATCCCCCCTGTTTTCATAAACACGAAATTCTACAGTTGCTAGATCCCTCTTCCCTGTGCTCAACCTCGACCGCTATTGCTACAAAATAGTAGTAGTGTCGTGGATTATAAATTTTATTTGACGACTTCGGGAGAATTCGACACCCTCCTACGGTCCCGTCAAGTTGGCGCCGTTGCCGAGAAAGGGCGTTTTTCTAGTATTTTTAGGATTTTGTGTTTTTGATTCTTGCTTGCATGGTTTATGATCACACGTACTTCGTAGGAAAACGATCTTAGATTTGAACCTGAAATTTCTAGAGCGGAGACGAGATTTAGAAGGCATGTGTTGCCTTGTGCAATGTGATTCTAAATTTGCAAGAAATGTTCACAACTAGCTAAAAAACGTGCAAGTATACACATCATGGCAGCAAGTGATAAGTATTTTTATATCGTTCTCCACAAGGATTGAATTAATGAAATTTACTAATTCTAAGCGTGATTTTCGATGAAATTGAAATTAACCAAGGGCAAAATATCTTTCACTATCTAAATTGCACAAATGTAAACAAATTTGGGTGAATTTAAAGAGTACTTAAGGTAAATAACGCAAGAAAAACAGCTGAATACAAAGTCAATAATGCTCGGATTAGGAATGTTCTGTATTGTTTCCAGAAATTGCTATAGCGAAAACTGTGCTAATTCATCTCACCCAGATTTTAACACGGGAATTTTCCAATTATCCAAAGATTAAGGTGATTAAACTCCCATTTAACCCCTTATTTTTAGCTCAATCTGATTAGTGCCTTAGGGGGTGATTTATCCCTAAATACCCACTCATTTTCATGATCATTAAAGACTAAGGTAAAGTAAAGTAATTGGTTACTAAATGTTTTCCCAAAAACCCAATAACAATGCTAGAAAATGGATGGCCAATCGAAATTCCAGCTTAAGCAATGAAGAACATTTTACTTTAAGATGAAAATAGCATGGTTCAACTACAAGCAACCACTCGTTACAATATAGGATCCCTAATCCTGACCTAAAGAGGATTAGTTCATGTTCAAAGAAGAAATAAGTTCAGTACAACAAAGATCACCCATACTCAACATACTTTTCAACTTCTTACACAACTAATACCAATGGGAAGATAAAAATATGAGAAGAAAAGACTAAAGAAGAAGCTCCCAAGATCAAATCCAGCTTTCCCAAGCTGAATAAGAGCTCTACGACAACTCTTCTTTTATTTTCCTCTGTTTTTGCTCTAAAAATCAGCTCCCCAATCGTAATTTTCTTCCACTCTAGCTCCCTTTCCAAATTTGGACCTCTTTCCTTATATACCCAACCTCAAACGTGGGTTTCAGGACTAATTAGACAAGCCTTGCCCACTTGGAATTCCTTCAAATGGATGAAAAGAGCTTTAGACTCCAGTTGGGAATGCCACATCAATAAATGAAGACCTCCATGTGTAAAACAGTTCCAGCTACCATTCTGCCTCTACCAGCTCATGCTGTAGCATTATCTGCACAAATTAAAGCTCCAGGTCAGCTCAAATACAGAATTAGCGTGAAATTAAACACCCAAAGCCCTCAATTAACATTCTTACTAAAAACCATTAAATTCATCTAAATCCAACTCAAATAGCAATTTCTCAAGGTGAAATTAAGCCTTAAAGCCCTAAAATCATGGCCAATAACTCTTATTTCTAAGAGTTATCAGCAAGCAAAAAGGAGAAGAGTTAATAATCTCGGCGAGGTTGAAGCACCAACCATGGGTGAAAGGACATTAAGGTAGCTGGCAACGCCAGATCTAAACCAGCAGCCACTCTGTATTACCTACCCTGAGACAACAGGTACTTTTGAATTGAAGTCAGGTTTAATACACTTACTTCCTATTTTTCGTGGTAGTGCAGGAGAGGACTCGCATAAACATTTGCAGGTATTTCACATAGTATGTTCTGGTATGAGACCCCATGGAGTGATAGAGGAAGCGCTGAACCTGAGGGCATTCCCCTTTTCGCTAAAAGATTCAGCGAAGGATTGGCTAAATTACTTTCCCTCCGGCTCACTGGGGAAATTCTTCCTTGCCAGTAGAGCTACAAACATCAAAAAGAAGATTTATGGAATTTCGCAGATCACTGGGGAGACACTCCACGAATATTGGGAAAGATTCAAGTGTCTGTGCGCCAGTTTTCCACATCACCAGATCTCGGATCAATTTTTGATCTAGTATTTTTACGAAGGGCTACTTCCTATGGATCGTGGTATTGTAGATGCAGCTAGTGGAGAAGCACTAGTCAACAAGACCCTTGTTGAGGCTTGACAACTGATTTCATGTATGGCTGAGAACTCTCAACAATTCGAGACGAGAGGACCACCTACAGTTGTGCAAGCCGCCACAAAAAGTGAGGTAAGCTCAATGCGCTCTAAAATGAGTGAATTGACTAAACTTGTTCGCTCTTTATGTCCAGGACAGGTGCAGGCGAAAGCCTGTGGACTTTGCTCGATGACTACCCACACCACCGATACCTGCCCTGAGATTCAAGACAATGGAGAGGTGAATGCCATTGGTGGATTCAATGGAAATCAAAGGTAGTACGACCCATACAGCAACACTTACAATCCAGGATGAAGGAATCATACAAATTTTAGTTATGGTAACCAACAGAAGCCACTAATGTTCAAGCAGAATCAAGCTTCCATCTAAACTTCAGGGACATCCTTCGATGAGGCACTTAAGAAGCTTACTGACAGCTCTTTACAGTTCCAGCGAGAGACAAGAAAAGCCATTCAGAATTTGGGAAACCAAATCACTCAGTTGGCAACCCAAGTCAGTAAGATGAACAACAAAAGCTCTGGTAAAGCTCTGGTAAGTTGACTGCCCAACCTGAGGTAAATCCTAAGGCGAATGTGAATGCAGTGTGGAATGGAGTGGCCACACCTGACTGTCCCATTAGATTCCCCACTGTCTCTGATAAGTTTTATATTTCTTTTGGAAAATTTTCTTCTTTAAATTTAAATGATAAAGATTCTTTTACTTCACCTGTGAACTTCATTGACCCTGTTACTCCAAGTGTGAAGGATGATTTAGATGTATTTAGAAAAGTTAAGGTGAACATCCCATTGCTTAAGGCAATTATGAAGATTCTAGCCTTTGCTGAGTTCTTAAAGACTTGGTATGAAGGTAAGGAAAAGTCTTCAGGTAAAGAAGAGGTTAGTGAAAATGTAAGTGCATTACTTTCTGAAAGCTTACCTCTAAAATGTTTTGATCCTGGCATGTTTACTTTTTCGTGTATGATCAGAGATTGCAAGATAAAATATGTCATGTTAGATCTAGGAGTATCAATTAATGTTATGCCTCTGTCTGTTTATAAAAGATTGAATTTAACTGATACTAAAACATCTGGCATAGTCATTCAACTAGTAGATAAGTCTTGCATTAAACCTCTAGGAATAGTTGAAAGCGTTTTATTTAGGGTGGAGGATTTGGTTTTTCCTACTGACTTCTACGTTTTGGATACAACTAATCCTGATTACAATCCATCTTCTGCTACGATACTTCTTGGTCATCCCTTTATGAAGACTGCCAAGACAGTTATTGATGTAGATGAGGTTGTTGTATCAGTAGGATTTCAGGATAAAACCCTGTACTTTAAATTTTTTGATGACATTGAAAATCCTCATGCATCTTTTGTTGAATACTATATGCTTGAACCTGACCCAGTGAATGATCGCACTATAAATTCTAAATCATGCATGGTCACCAATAATGAGATGCATTCTTCTTTTGTTAGATGCCCTAACTTAGACAGAGAAATAATTGATGTAGTTGATGAACACCAAATAAACCTTACTGATAAATCTGGTAGAGTAACCAAGTGTTCATCTTCTAGGATTAGGGCTGAGCACATTTTCTGTCAGCTCGCCTCTGCTTCCAATATTTTTTCTACTTCTACTGATCTTTCCTTACAGGCCCCAAAATTACTGAAACACGAGATCTCTAAATGTATTTTGGACATGTTGAGAGAAGCCTCCCTAAAAAATAGTGGAGAGTGTGGTCGAGCAAACGACCTTAAACAATTTCACCTTATAACTTTACTGCTTTCTGTTATTTCAATTCTTAGATAGGTTTATTTTTATCAGTTGCTTTTATGTCTGTTTCCTTGTTTTTGTTTGTCTTTTAAGATTGGCGGTACCAAAGTGATGCTTGCATGTTTGTAGAGAAAACGTGATTCACCACCCATGAGCGCAATATTCAGGGAAGTTTTATTCTTTCCCTATGCGTTGTCTCAATTCCTCACATTGAGGGCAATGCAAATTTTAGGTTGGGGGTGGGGAATTGTACTTTACACTTCTATTGGGCCTTGAGCATCTGAACGTCAGGCCAGTGCTTGTGCTTAATGAAATGACTTGCATGCTTGTTGTGTATATGTTTGTTTAAGTGATGATGGTTTCCTAGGATTGACAAAATGTTTTTTAAAAAATTTATTGTTTTCGATGAGTTGTGACCGAGAGTGTTAAAAAATGGAGCCTTTTAAAAACTTTTCTAGGATATGTCTTGCATATGATGGGTGTCTATCTTGCTTTCAAGTAGGACTTGAATGCTTAGGAGCGAGTTAGTTAACTCATATTCCTGTTGCCACCCCGATAGGTGTAAGGTTAAGCGAGAAAGTCTAATTTTTTTGCAAAATAGTGTGTGGAGTCTTGCGTAGGAGAGAAAAAGAAATTATGCCTGCAATAAAAAAGAGTGAAAAAATAAGTCGGTGGTGGCGAGCTGTTGGGTTCCTAGAGTGAGTAAAAATATGATATGAAATACTCTAGAATTCCTGTGCAAGTATACACAGTCTGCAGCAAGTAATATTATCAATCCAAGGTCTGAATGAGTTTCCACTTTACCTATTTTGTATAACTTTCTAATGGTTTCGAAGATAATAAAAATGTTGGGTTTTATAAGAATTATGCTGAAGCAAAATAAATGACAGAACAACGAGTAAACAAATAGACAGACAGATTAAAGACAGGCGCTGGTTAGGTTTTAGTGATTGTTCTAAGATATGCTCTAGCAATATTATTGATCATGCATTTCTCGCAGTATTATTAGCGGATTCCTCCCGGAACTCCGGATCTTTTGGGATGTGTTTCAACCCCAATGAAGTGCGACCGATCAAGCACTAGGCAACTGGCTATCCCTAGCTCAGTCACTGGCGTTCACCAATACACAATGTGTTGGGTTTTATGTCCTAAAACTCGTAGATAGTGAATGATTAACGAATTATACACTTGTAACAATAAAGTGTTATTGAGGTTTATGCAATAAAGTGTTATTGTCATATTAAGTCTATAATTGCACAATATGACCCAAATCCAATAAACTAAGATCCAAGGTTGTTTACATGAGACTTGGACTAGTATGTGGGGACATACGGGGATCAGTGTTCAAGTAACAACCTAAAAGGTCTATAGTACAGGGATAAGGCTGGGTACCTTATCCTGGTAACACTATGTGATACGGCCCGCTTTGTATTTGATACAGGCGTATTGATCCAAGGCGTCCATGTAGGAGACATGCGAGCGGGGGTATCCTATGCAATGAGTTTGCATAAGACCGGACCACGAAATAGTAAACCACTAGATGTAACACCGTTAACTAGATAGGTTACTGTTTCAATAGGATGACCTAGGTAACTCGATCTTAATCCTGAGTGTGTCATGAACTCCTTCTCACGAGGGATCGTCCTTTGATTAGTACGGGTGAGAGTGGCCAGTACGCCGACTCAATAAGCCTACCTTCTTGGGGACAAGACCGAGTGGGGGGCTGGGGACATGACAATACAAGATGGAATTCACTCCTTCCCCTATTGGGGCAAGTAGATGTGTGTTCCCTTAAGGGCTGATTCCGGGGCTTGAACAAAGGCGCGCCGTCCTCTCTTGGCCCGAGAGGAACTCTTGTTTAGAGGTTGGACCCTAAACAAATTGTTCATTAGAGGGATCAGTGGTACTTAAGGATCCAGAGGTAACCCAGGGGTAAAAAGGTAATTTGACCCAGCTGGTGTTACGAACACACGTGAAGGATTGACTTACTGCATTGGTAGATATCCGTGGACACAGAAATATTCTACAGTGAGAAGAGTGCAGCTGTGGGTCTTTAGTGGAGTGACCCACAGTTAACGAATGTTGATTGACTCGGTTAATGAGTTTAGCTGATCAATCTCGTATCGTTGGAGCTTCTGATCTGTAGGTCCATTAGGTCCACCTGCTAGCTCATAACGGGTTCTGAGATAATATAGTCTTGATTATTAAAGGGAATATAAGTTAATTGTATTTTGATACAATTAATATAATGTATGGAGATACATTATAGTATAAGTTTAATTAATGAATTAAACTTTATAATAAAATTAATTTTGGATATGATTCAAAATTAATTAATGAGAGAATTATGAATTTAATTAAATATGTGATATTTAATTAATTCATGAATTAATTAATTGGGAAATTAATTAATTTAATTTTAATTTGGTTAAATGTGATTTAATCAAATTAAAACTATAGTTTATATTGATGTACATTTTGATGCACATTTAAACTATAGGTTAAATGAGAGAAATTAAATTGAATATGATTCAATTATAAAATTAATTAAATATTTGATATTTAATTAATGTGGGACCGATTAATTTAGAATTAATTGAATGGCCAATTTAATTTAATTGAATATGATTCAAATTGAATTAAAAACTATATATTATAATTCATTTAATTTGATTAAATTAATTATAATTAATTAATTAATTAAATATTTATTATTTAATTAGTTAATGGCCGAGATCGTTTTGATTAAGATCTAACGGTCTAGATCTAGTAGGGAGATAACTCCCTCCCCACTTATCGTTGAGGGGAGAGAGAGTTCCCCAACGGAGGTTCACTCTCTCAATTTTTTACGTGAAAACACAGAAAAGCTCTCTGGTTTTTCTCTCTTCTCTCTCTCAAAAACAGCAAGATTCTTTGCTGTAAAATTCCCTTCCAAGATGAATTTTGGGTTCCCACAAGCCATATCTCAGCGACCCAAGAGAATAGTGGGTGATTCGAGTGGTGGTGTCCGTTGGAAGTCCCAAGAACGAGATCCTTGGAGCATTGTGCAGTGTTCTTCGGAATCCGGTAAGTATTCTTGATTTTGAATCAATTTAGCATGCTTAATCGTTTTAATTTAGAAATTTGTTTCTGAATTGATTTGCCAACGTAGAGGTTTTTCTAAAATTGAAATTAAAAACGAGGTTGTTCTTGTTTGCTTCCGCTGCCAAAAGGAATTTTAATCCTTCAATTGGTATCAGAGCCATCTCGTTAATTGATTTCAATTTTATGAAAATTGCGTTGGTTCTTGGTGGGATTTATTCTGCATTATGAATGTTGGTTTGCTGGAAAATTATTTTGGTATTTGGCCTTAGATTTACTGTGTTTTGATTTGATCAAAATTGTAAAGGCCCCTGCGTTTTTGGGCAATTTTATCAGTAAATCGAGTCTTGTAAAGTCCGTGTCTAGATTAGAATTCATTTTGATGAAGATCGGGATGAATTTGGGTGAAAAATCAATTGGAATCGGCGCTGGAAACGAAGGCCAGTACGCTGTGCAGAGGCGTAGCGTCGCGACCCTGCTCAACGGAGTCGCGACGCTCAAGAGCAGTTGCTGGGAAAAATCGGGGCAGCGTCGAGACGCTATGCCTACAGCGTCTCGACGCTGACGGAAGTTTTCGGATTCACGGAGCGTTGAACGCATCGTGGGCAGCGGTTACTCAGCAGTTACGAAATAAATTATTTATGCGTATATTGATTCTCGAACGTGGGTGCTGGATCAGTTGGTTTCGCGCGCGCCTGGTGTACGTTATGTCGCGTGTTCGAGCTTCGCGGATAGCAGTTATTTATTTCAATTTATTTTTCCGTGCGATTACTTCGTGGGCGGTTCGGTTTGAGCTGGTCTGGTCCGGTTCGCTGGTTCGGGTCGGTTCTGGAGCGGTTCAAGACTCAGAAGGATAATTAAATTGAAATTATTGTAATTTTTGTTTATTTTAATTATCCTAGGGGCCAATATACCGGTTTTCAGCTATTTATTGCTTTATGAATGTCATTTAGCTAGATCCCACCATAGGTTAAGCATGTTTCATGCATTTTTATGTTATAAATGTTATAATATATGATAATTATGCATGAATTTAAATTTCATGAGTGATTTAGTATAATTGTTATATTAAATATATGAAATTGGAAAAGCATGATGCATGACATTAATTAGATAAATATAAATTGTTATATTTTATTAATGTAGCATGCATGCTTAGATTTATTTTCATGAATATTAATATAATAGTTATATTATGAATGGAAATAAATTTCAATGCTTGATTTTCATGTATAATTTTAATATAAAGTGTTATATTAATTTAATGAAAATGGAATAGCATTGAACATGACATTAATTAGATTAATATAAGAGTTATATTATATTAATGTCTAATTTCATGTGTTTTAATTTCATTGATGATTAATTAATATAATCGATATTAATTAAATGAAATTGAAATTGCATGAAGCATGACACCACTTTAGATTAATATAATCGTTATATTATCGGCATCATGAGCGTTATGGTGTTTAATAATTTGAATTAGATTGTTATTTGGAAACACCATAGAAGCATGTTATAGGGCTAATTATTAAAATTTTATAATAGTTATAAAATTGATTAGAAACCGTCAACCTATAACAAAGAGTTGCATGCAAACATAGGACCTTAGGTTAAATGAATTAATTTTAAATTGTTTAAAATTAATTAGACCTAAGTTCATTATAATTCTAATAGGATTAGAATTAATTTTCTTACTTAGGATTAAAATAGTTTTAATGCACTAAGTAGGAAAAACATTACTATGGTTATAAGGGAACTCTCCCGGTGAAGTTCTGTCTAGGCTAGGGGTACTTAAGTTGACGGTTACGGAACACCTCCTACCTGGGAACTGACCCGGAACCTGAGTTGAATTAATCATAGTTTAATGTTAGCATGCAATGCCACTAGGTAATTAAATGAGTTTAATTCACCTAGACATTAGAATAAAGTCCTATATATAAGAGTTATAATAGGCATAGACTTAGATAGATTGACTTAGCCGGGTTTATCTAAGTTTAATAACCCTAAAATACAGTAGGACATTTCAGTGGGAGGAAAAATATAAAAACAAGATTTTCATATCGAGTTTTTACTCTCACGTCCCCCTGTGTTCACACCGTGAGATCCATGCTCGGCTTCGTGTCGTTTTAGCGCGGCCTCCCTTCGGAAAGTGTTTGCATGGGTCAATACCAAGGTGAATGGGGAAAGTGTCTATAGTAAGTGGGAGCGGGACGCGTGTCAACGTATCCTTCGGTCTCCACCCCTAGGTCACAACGTGAGATTCCTATGATCCGCCTGCGTGTTGTTTCGGCGCAACCATCCCTTCGGAGGGCCTGATCATGGGATTCGGAACACCGTGAACTCCTGAATAGGATAGGATCGCTTAGGCTAATTACCAACAGTTGTCTTTCCTAACAGTAGCCTGTTGGTGCGTGCCTCTGAGATCTGAAAGTGGGAGGGTCACACTTACGGGGATGAGTTAAATGTGTTAACTAATCCTTGACCGAACAACGGTAACTAAAGGCTAACGGAATATGAGTTATTCTGGTGTTAGAATTTGGTTGAGATTGTCTCAATTCAGAGGAGGAGTAGCTGACCACCCTTCGGTGGCTGTTGTTCTAAACCTCTGAAGTATCGTTGCAAAAACTAAATCAATAGTTTTATAGGGTTTCTTTGATTGCTTGTTTGTTTTGCAGAATTTGATTGGATTATTTGTAATGGGTTAGTGCGATTAATAATACAAGTAATTTGTTACTTCAGCAATAATATAAAACTTTATGTGCATTGTCTTACACCATTTTAAGATACAACTAGCTTAAACGAAACTTGTGGTAAATGATTTAAGATTAGTCTTAAGTGAGGAATGTCCTCAGGTTCAAATGTCTAGTTCATCTTGAAGTGTTCATGATGACAATTGCATTAACTGCCTAGCCAATATCAATGACAATTAATATGATTTATTGGTCATTGAAACGTGCATAGTGGAAAATGAGGATACAGCCTGAATTTTTAATTCAGGTGCCATTTATCACGTTTGCTTTTCTTTTTAAGGAATAAGCTCATGGTCACTGTTGCAAATAGGTAAGATGACTCTCAGATTTTGATCTGGAGAGTATGTCTCGGCTTTGGCAGAGGGAACATTAAGTTATTTTATCTAGTGGGAGAAAATACACATTATTAGATAATTTGTATGAATTTCCTAAAGATTAACAGAAATTTGATTTCTATAACGTATATGTTGGAACAATGTTAGTCTATACCTTTCTCTGCTAACGCAGTTTTATTTTAAGAAAGGGAGTTGACATTTGTTCAGCATTACTGGTAAATAACTTATGTGTTTTAAGACTAATCGAGAGTAAAGCAAGTCATGAGCACTGAGTTGTTTAAGATTGCTTATACTCGTAGAAATAAAGGCAAAGGATATCTCCTAAAGGAAATACCTTTCTTTGGTTCTTAAGGTTAGGCTAATTTTGATCTCAATATGATTGGGAGCTTAGTCTATGAGTATACTTCTAAGCTAGTTAGAAGAAAACTCTTTAATACCAATTAAGTCATGCCTTATGGGCGATATGACTGATAGATCTTTTACTGGAAAAGAGTTAAAAGAGCCAAAGAACCCTTGAAACTTATACATTTGGATCCTTGTGGTCTAGTATGTTAAAGTAGTGGGAGGGTATGAATAATTAATCTTTGTTAACGATAATTATTCATAGGTATGAACATCTCAACCTAATGCAACTTAAGTCTGAATCTCTTGAGATATTCGAAGGGGCTTAAGACTGAAGTTGAAAACTTGTTAGGTGAGATAATAAAACCACTTTGATCTGATCAATGTGTTGAGTATAGGGACTTGAGATTCTAGGGCTATTTGATAGTTCATGGAATCACATCCTAAATCTCAGTTAGGAGTAACAGAACCCTATTGGATATGGTTCAATCCATGTTGAGCTATGCTCAATTGCCTGACTCGTTTTGGGGTCATGCAGTGTGACTGCAATGTGTATTTTGAACAACGTTCCATCAAAAGTGTTTCTGAAACACCTTTTTTGTTGTGGATAGGACGTAAAGATTGTTTACGTTCCTTTAAATTTTGGGGTGTCCAGGACTTGTGCTTGTGACTAACCCAAAATAAATTGGAATATCGTTCAAAATAATGCCTAATTGTAGGCAATCCCAAAGGAAACGAGGAGAATATACTTCTTCAATCCATAAGATAATAAAGAATTTGTATCGACAAATCCTTCATTCTCAGAAGAAGAACATATGAGAAATCATAAACCATAAAGTAAGGTCGGTTTAAGTGAATTAAGTAATAAAGCTACGGAAACATTGACAAGAGTTGTTGATGCATCAACAAAAGTTGTTGATAAGACTGGTTATTCAACAAGAGTTGTTGATAAGGCCAGTGCTTTTGGTCAGTCACATCCATCTCAAGAGTTGAGAATGCCTTGATGTAGTGGGAGGGTTGTTTTATAACCTAATCGTTACATGGACTTATTTGAAGCTCAAGTCGTCATTCTTGATAATGACATAGAGGATTCATTGTTTTCTTTTCGGAAGAAAATAAATGATGTTGACAAGGACAAATGGTTTAAAGCCATGGACTTGGAAATGAAGTCTTTGCATTTCAATTCCATTTGGGATCTTGTAAATTTGCTTGATGGGGTAACACCTATAGGTTACAAGTGGATTTACAAGAGGAAACGAGACATTTAAGGTCTCAACCAGAAGGGTCCATTGAGCAAGATCAAAAGCAAAAGAGTTTGCAAGCTTAAATGATCCATTCGTGGATTGACATAAACATTTCGATCTTGGAATTTAAGATTTGATACAGTGATCAAATTTTTGGCTTTAATCAGAACATTGATGAGTCTTGTGTTTACAAGTAATCATCAATAATTCTGTAGCTCACTTAGGGTCGTATATGATTGATATCCTAATCATTGGGAATGATGTAGGTTATCTTACTGACATTAAAAGAGGCTAGCAGCTCATTTCCAAATGAAAGTCTGGGAGAAGCTGAGTTAGTCTTGTCTCAATTTTCTTATGTCTACAAGATGTTAGTTAGATATAAGATGCAGAATTCCAATAAGGGTTTACTACCTTTTCAGGAATAGAATTCTGTTGTCTAAGGAACTGTGTCCTCAGACACCTCAAGAAGTTGAGGACATGAGACATATGCCCTATGCAGTAGGGTTGTCAGTAAGTATCAATCAATTCCAGGATTTGATCTCTGGAGTGTCGTTACATACATCCTCCAGTATCTTAGGAGAACGAGGTCTTATATGCTCGTGTATGGCTCTAAGGATTTGATCCTTAAAGGATACACTGACACAGATGTTTTAACTGATAAGGATTTGATGAAATCTACATCAGTGTCTGTCTTCACTCTTAATGGAGGAGCAATAGTACGAGTTATCTGCAGTCTCGACCATATAGGCCAATAAGTAGTTGCTTATGAAGCACAGATAGAGACTGTATGACTTAGGAAGTTCAAGCCTAATTTGGAAGGTGTTCCAAATATGGACTATCCTATTGCAAGACAAGAAAGCACATTGAATCTAAATGATATATTGCTGATACATTCACGAAGGCTCTCTCGGCTAAAGTGTATGAGGGTCATCTAGATGGTCTAGGTCTACGAGTTATGTACAAAGATGTAATCTAGGGCAAGTGGGAGAAGTGTAATGGGTATAGTGATACCATTATGTAATGGGTATAGTGATGCCCTAGTTTATTGTATTTGTACATTGTAAATACGTTTTATGTATTATACATGTATTTATACACCCACTGCTGGGATAGATTATTGTACATTCCCACTAAACTAGATTTTTAGTCCAAGTGGGAGTTTGTTGGGTTTTATGTCCTAAAACTCGTAGATAGTGAATGATTAACGAATTATACACTTGTAACAATAAAGTGTTATTGAGGTTTATGCAATAAAGTGTTATTGTCATATTAAGTCTATAATTGCACAATATGACCCAAATCCAATAAACTAAGATCCAAGGTTGTTTACATGAGACTTGGACTAGTATGTGGGGACATACGGGGATCAGTGTTCAAGTAACAACCTAAAAGGTCTATAGTACAGGGATAAGGCTGGGTACCTTATCCTGGTAACACTATGTGATACGACCCGCTTTGTATTTGATACAGGCGTATTGATCCAAGGCGTCCATGTAGGAGATATGCGAGCGGGGGTATCCTATGCAATGAGTTTGCATAAGACCGGACCACGAAATAGTAAACCACTAGATGTAACACCGTTAACTAGATAGGTTACTGTTTCAATAGGATGACCTAGGTAACTCGATCTTAATCCTGAGTGTGTCATGAACTCCTTCTCACGAGGGATTGTCCTTTGATTAGTACGGGTGAGAGTGGCCAGTACGCCGACTCAATAAGCCTACCTTCTTGGGGACAAGACCGAGTGGGGGGCTGGGGACATGACAATACAAGATGGAATTCACTCCTTCCCCTATTGGGGCAAGTAGATGTGTGTTCCCTTAAGGGCTGATTCCGGGGCTTGAACAAAGGCGCGCCGTCCTCTCTTGGCCCGAGAGGAACTCTTGTTTAGAGGTTGGACCCTAAACAAATTGTTCATTAGAGGGATCAGTGGTACTTAAGGATCCAGAGGTAACCCAGGGGTAAAACGGTAATTTGACCCAGCTGGTGTTACGAACACACGTGAAGGATTGACTTACTGCATTGGTAGATATCCGTGGACACAGAAATATTCTACAGTGAGAAGAGTGCAGCTGTGGGTCTTTAGTGGAGTGACCCACAGTTAACGAATGTTGATTGACTCGGTTAATGAGTTTAGCTGATCAATCTCGTATCGTTGGAGCTTCTGATCTGTAGGTCCATTAGGTCCACCTGCTAGCTCATAACGGGTTCTGAGATAATATAGTCTTGATTATTAAAGGGAATATAAGTTAATTGTATTTTGATACAATTAATATAATGTATGGAGATACATTATAGTATAAGTTTAATTAATGAATTAAACTTTATAATAAAATTAATTTTGGATATGATTCAAAATTAATTAATGAGAGAATTATGAATTTAATTAAATATGTGATATTTAATTAATTCATGAATTAATTAATTGGGGAATTAATTAATTTAATTTTAATTTGGTTAAATGTGATTTAATCAAATTAAAACTATAGTTTATATTGATGTACATTTTGATGCACATTTAAACTATAGGTTAAATGAGAGAAATTAAATTGAATATGATTCAATTATAAAATTAATTAAATATTTGATATTTAATTAATGTGGGACCGATTAATTTAGAATTAATTGAATGGCCAATTTAATTTAATTGAATATGATTCAAATTGAATTAAAAACTATATATTATAATTCATTTAATTTGATTAAATTAATTATAATTAATTAATTAATTAAATATTTATTATTTAATTAGTTAATGGCCGAGATCGTTTTGATTAAGATCCAACGGTCTAGATCTAGTAGGGAGATAACTCCCTCCCCACTTATCGTTGAGGGGAGAGGGAGTTCCCCAACGGAGGTTCACTCAATTTTTTACGTGAAAACACAGAAAAGCTCTCTGGTTTTTCTCTCTTCTCTCTCTCAAAAACAGCAAGATTCTTTGCTGTAAAATTCCCTTCCAAGATGAATTTTGGGTTCCCACAAGCCATATCTCAGCGACCCAAGAGAATAGTGGGTGATTCGAGTGGTGGTGTCCGTTGGAAGTCCCAAGAACGAGATCCTTGGAGCATTGTGCAGTGTTCTTCGGAATCCGGTAAGTATTCTTGATTTTGAATCAATTTAGCATGCTTAATCGTTTTAATTTAGAAATTTGTTTCTGAATTGATTTGCCAACGTAGAGGTTTTTCTAAAATTGAAATTAAAAACGAGGTTGTTCTTGTTTGCTTCCGCTGCCAAAAGGAATTTTAATCCTTCACAATGATCGTAGTGTGGATAATTGCCACACACTCTCTAAATCATCCCTGAAACTAGAGAGAGCTATCCATACCGGCTGGCCAGGCGGGCATAAAATAAGAATAAGCACAACAATTAACCAAAATGCAATAGTCAATTTATTACTAGAGATGAAGCACAGTAATCACATTATTCCTAACCAACACCCTAAGCTACTTAGTTCATAATAGGCATAGGAATACGAATTACAATCTGAGTATGCACGTCCATAACCACAAGTTAATAAAGAAAGTAAACTCCCTAATCAGCTTGCGGTAAATGGTGTTCTTGATGATCTTCAATCTCCCTATACTATTCGGCTTCCAAGGGAAAACATGGAATGAATTTGACTTTGACGGCTACTTCCTTTTATAGAAGGATGGGAGGCTTGAATTAGGTCAACTAGGACACGTGTAAGGCTCTCCTTGATCCTTTATCACGAAAATAACTCAACAGAAGTCAGTTCATGAAGTTGGCTAACGAGCTGTGATGTGGCAGTTTCTGTTCCCAGTTTTGCTGCAGCATAGAATTTGCTCCTTCCAGTCGCTCAGCAGCATAATATGCACAAAGTGATTTCCAAAGCTTCCATTCTTCCAATTGGGTTAATCATGTAATATCTCTCTAAAACCAACCCTAATAAGCATAAAGGACACACAAATCCCTATATAATTGAGGCCTAAATAACTACCTTTTGGGCAGTTATCATACCCCCAAACTTGAACTATTGCGCGTCCCGAGCAATACTAACCAACCTTCCTTCAAGAATCTCAAAACATTAGACAAAGAATTAGCTTAATCAAACCAGACAGTCCAACACTACCTTTAACCTTTACCTGAGCACTCTGCAAAACCAAGCTCTGCTGCAGCAAAATGATTCCTTCAGCAGGGACAAATAATCACCACTTTTCAACTTAATTCTAAGAACTCACCACAACCTAGCTCTATTATCAGACATTTCAATACATATTAAAGGGGTTTATATCATTATTTATCAGACTTAAAGCAGCCTTACAGTCATAAGCTCTTAAGCATGGGATGACCCACTTTATGGTGTAGTATACCCTTGCCTCAAGCTCATCACCAACTAGACTCAATACTCATTATAAAGCTAAAAAATCCTTAGTTATTTCATCTCTTGCCCCTCAGAATGGCGACATTTTATGATGAAGCTCACCTAAGTTATGGAAGACAGAAAAACTGCTGGATCATCATTCATCCCTCAAAACCATTGCTTTGTCAATTTTTTCAGCAAAATCTTCAACAAATAATTTTTTTTCAGCAAATAATTTTTCTCATATTTCTCATTTCCTAGGTCATCTTTTGACGCGAAGACAAACTGTGGGTATCAAAAATGTCCCCGGTTACTCAATAACCTAGCAAATTTTAATTTTGAAGGAGAGGAATGCTCGAGCAAAATAATTGGAGTAGCAAAAAGTCCCCCAAACTTGATTTATTCATTGTCCCCAATGAATCATTAACTTTTGCAAATTATACCCCCAAACTTAAATTTTTCTCACCGAATTTTTAAACTAAACATGGGACTTAGATTAAGCTTAAAGTGGATCATACAAGTCAATACTACCTTCAAAATCTTCTTTGCCGCAGCAACAGTCCAGGCTAGAAGAAATGCTCAAGCAAAAGGTTTCTGGAGATCAGAATACCTTGATCTAATTAAGCGTAATCAGTCCAAGCTTCAAAAATTCAGAAGAAAATTAGTTAAGTTAGAGTTACTCAGTGCTCATGGAACGGAAACATCTAGAAATTTCATTTAAAAAAACACAAGAAAAGAAATTACATAGCAGAGGTATATTTTTAAAGCAAAAAAATTAAAAAGGAACAAGCAAACATATTTAGTAAATGGGGTCAGATATGCGCGAGCAAACAAAATGATAAGACAAAAATAATGCTCGCTGAAGATCATTCCATCCATCAATCTTCCTGACCCTGCTCTTCATCATCATTCTCTTCTTCTCTTTCAACCGGTGGGGGCGGAATCCAGGGGTTCAACAGATCTTCAGGGAATGTAGGAAGGGCTGGATACGGCTTGGAAAAATTCTCTTGCAGTGCCCTTCTTAAGCTGACCTCTCGATTCTTAACATAGTTCCAGAAGGTTAAAGTTTGCCTTTCAGCAAACTCCTTCCTACTGGCCGAAAGTGCCAGTTGTTCTAGAATCGAGTTGATGCCATGGATAAGCCCACCTTGACGTACCTCCTGCACACGCTGGAGTCGTGCCAAATTGGGCTTGTCTATGATCCCCTTATCAAACAGGATCACATCTCCCTCATCCACCGGAACTCCTGCTCTTCTGCACAGCATCGTGATTTTGTTCGGAAAGAATAGTTTCCCCACCTTTTTCTTCCAGCATCAAGCAATTTCATTACAAATAATTTTTCCTACGTCAATACTGAGAGACCTCAAGATAGCAAAAGCCAAAAGAATTCGTTCCCTGGATACTGTCGAGTCGTGCGTTGTTGGAAGCAACCTCTGCCGGATGAAACCCATCCACGTGTTCGCTTCCTTGTTCAAGTAAGCCGATTGGAATGTCCTTTTCTGAGTCTTAGATAGTTGCCATTGTGCCCCCTTGATTCCTACCTCCCTCACAGCATTACTTAACTGCTCCTCAGATGGCGTGACTGTCATTTCATTAAATACCGCATGGGGGAAGTTTTGAAGATGGTACAGTGCGTTGATCCCACTTGGACTCCAATCTATCTCGACTCCTCTGACAATTACCAGGAAACCCTCTTCTTTATCAATGTTGGCATAGAATTCTCGCACCACCTGTGCGTTCACAGCCTCTGGCTTAGCACAAAACAGCTCCCAGCCGTGGTCAGCTATGCCGGTCCTTAGAAATGGCGGAAGATCACCGCTGAAACCTCTTTCGAACAGAAAATCCCTTTTGAGGAGCTCAGTGTATTTTGCTCTAGCAAAATTATTGACGAAGCGATCGTATGGCACCTGTCGCTTATTTCATCGTGTTCCTCTGATGCTTCAGCAATCTTTTTGCCCTTCTCTTCTCTCCGCTTCAGCAACTGTTCCTCCTCTGCCTGTTTCTCTGCTTCTTCTCGCCTTCTTTCCTCAGCCTCTTTTTTCTTTCGTTCCTCTTGCTCGGCCTTCTCTCTCTCGGAATCTGATGATGGAGGCGGGGTATCAGTCCTGATCACTGGAATGCGCCCAGCCTTCCGCTTAATGCGGCGTCGTTTCGGAGGTTCAGGTATGATAACCTCCACCCGAGCCTCCTGAACTGGCTCTCTGTCTTCTTCCTCTACAGCCTCCATCTGCATAACCTCACTCTGTTTCGTCTGAATTTCCTCTCGAGCCTCTTCTATAGTCGCCACTTCCTGTCCATCATCTTCTTGATTCGGTTTGTCAGATTCTTTTGGGTCTTCGTCTTCTTCTGCAACAACCTCTTCCTCTCTCGCTCTTTCTTGTTCTTCAACTCTCTGTTGTCTTCTTCTTCGCTTAGCCTCCTTCTCTTCTGGCGTTCTTTTCTTTCTGGTTTTTCCTTTTTGAACTTCGGGGGTCACGGGTATCTCTTCCTCCTCACTCTCCCTTTCTTTTCGAGCTCTTGTTTTAGCAATTGAAGGTGTAAAAGGGTTTTGACAGAGAATGCAGAGAAACAAAGAATAACACTCACACGAAGATTTGATCAAGAAGATGAAGTGGAGAAGCTTACCAGCGTTTATGCATAAATAGGGCTGCAGCAAACAAGAATCCTAACCGAAAAGATTTGCCCTGCCATAACTAATATTACCGTTGTAAATTTAAAAATGCGAACCTGAAATTGAAAAATTACCGATGGTAAATTCGTGGATTCTAAATGCCCATGGTAAAAATCAATGTGCTGTCATCATTGAAGCCTTTGGATAATTACTCTGCGACACGTGGCCTCATCAGATGATGCACGCACATTTACCTGCGAGA
This sequence comes from Luffa acutangula, assembly GCA_036850905.1. Classification (NCBI taxonomy): domain Eukaryota; kingdom Viridiplantae; phylum Streptophyta; class Magnoliopsida; order Cucurbitales; family Cucurbitaceae; genus Luffa; species Luffa acutangula. Next base: position 32,529,348 of record CM072092.1, on the reverse strand, counting down.
ATTCAAAGCTAAATCTAACGGTAACAATAATAAATTCCAACGGAGACCCTTCTAATTCGAAATACTTTGCTCCAGCAATATCTTTGCCGCAACAATCTGCTGAACCTGAAGAATCTTAGATACGGAATTCGAATTTCAAAACAAGAAAAATCAAAGATTCAAATTAAATTTAAACCAATCATCCCAATCTTTTATTTTCAAAAGAAGCCGAATAAATTAGAGAAAATTTCTATGAATTAAAACTGAAAATAAAATCTAGATAAAATAAAATCTAACTATCTAAAAGATAATTGCAAGATAATTTAAATAAATAACCCGAAAATCAAATCAAATCAAATCAAAAATTGATCAAATCTAACCTACCAAAAATAATAAAAATACTAAAAAGAAAAAATCTAATAAATCATGCAAAATTAAATCTAACCTAACCGAAAAATAAAATCAATTCAAACCCTGGGAGCTCAAAATTTTGCTCTGTGAAATGCTCCCGCAAAAGTCCTGCTCTCTCAATCATCAACCAACCGTCGGGAAGGATATTTCGCCTGAAATTCCTCACCCCAATAATTTTTCACACGCTGTCCATTCACCTTGAACACTCTCCCATCTTTTTCATCCTGCAAAGTAATTGCTCCATTGGAAAAAACCTCAATCACAATAAACGGTCCTGGCCATTTAGATTTTAATTTTCCAGGAAATAATTTTAATCTAGAATTATTAAGCAAAACTTTTTGACCCTTGACAAACTCCTTAGATTTAATTTTTTTGTCATGCCACAGCTTAGTCTTTTCCTTATACATTTTCGCATTTTCGTAAGAAAATTGACGAAATTCTTCTAACTCATTAAGCTGCAACATTCTTATTGCTCCTGCACGACTCAGATCCAAATTTAACTTTTTCAGAGCCCAAAATGTTTTATGCTCAAGCTCTAATGGTAAATGGCAAGCTTTCCCATATACTAACCTATAGGGAGACATACCTAGAGGCGTCTTATAAGCTGTCCTATAAGCCCAAAGAGCCTCATCCAACCTAAAGGACCAATCCTTTCTAGATGGATGGACTACTTTCTCTAAAATAGCTTTAATTTCCCTATTACTAATTTCAGTTTGACCATTTGCTTGTGGGTGATAAGGGGTAGCTATCCTATGCTTAATCCCATACTTAGCTAAAAGCTTAGTTAAGATATTATTAACAAAATGTGTACCCTCATCACTCACTAGAGCCCTAGGTGTCCCAAACCGCGCAAAGATGTGCGATTGGAGAAACCTTGAAACCGTCTTGGCATCACTCTGATGGCATGCAATGGCCTCCACCCACTTGGACACATAATCAACTGCCAATAAGATAAAAACATTGCCATTAGAAGGGGGAAATGGCCCCATAAAGTCAATACCCCATACATCGAATAATTCAACTTCTAAAATGTAAGTAAGAGGCATTTCATCTCTAGGCCCCAAGTTTCCTCTCCTCTGGCAAGCATCACATTGCTTGTAAAACCAATGGGCATCCTTAAATATCGTAGGCCAGAAAAACCCGCAATGCAAAATCCTCATAGCTGTCCTCTGACCACTGAAATGGCCTCCATACGGCGAAGAGTGACATTGCTCTAGGATTTCCTTTGCTTCAGCACCTGAAACACACCTACGAATAATACCGTCAGAGCATTGCTTATACATAAATGGCTCATCCCAATAAAAAAATTTTGCATCATGCTTAAACTTTTTATTCTGCCTCCAATCCATATCAATAGGGGTGACTCCCTTTACTAAAAAGTCGGCAATATCAGCATACCAAGGGACATCCCTGAATACCTTTACCTGAACAGCAAAAAGCTGTTCATCCGGAAAAGAATCGGAAATGGCAGATTGCTCCAGGAAAGATGATGATGGATCAAGACAAGACAAATGATCTGCAACGACATTCTCTGATCCCTTCTTGTCCTTTATCTCCAAGTCAAATTCCTGCAGTAATAAAATCCAACGAATTAGTCTAGGCTTTGCATCCTTCTTAGTCATTAAATACCTTATTGCTGCATGATCCGTGAAAACCGTGACTTTGGATCCAACCAAATATGGCCGGAATTTCTCAAAAGCAAACACAACAGCTAACAACTCCTTTTCAGTAGTTGTGTAGTTGACCTGTGCTTCATTTAAAACCTTGCTTGCATAATATATAGGATGAATAAATTTGCCCTGCTTTTGTCCCAGCATCGCTCGTACCGCAGCATCGCTCGCATCACACATTACCTCGAATGGCAAATTCCAATTAGGCGTGCAGAGAATGGGTGCTGAGATTAAAGCAGCCTTTAATTTTTCAAAAGCCTTCCTACAATCTGCATTAAAGTCAAAAATATGATCAGTGCACAATAAGTTACAAAGAGGTTTACTGATTTTGGAAAAATCCTTTATGAACCTCCTATAAAATCCAGCATGTCCTAAAAAACTCCTAATTCCCTTCACTGAATTCAGTGGCTCTAGTCTTTCGATAACCTCAACTTTTGCTCTATCAACTTCTAGACCATTCTTAGAAATCCTATGACCTAACACTATGCCCTCCTTCACCATCAAGTGGCACTTCTCCCAATTAAGAACTAGATGGGTATCCTCACATCTTTTTAATACCTTTCCTAAATTATCCAAACAACTCTGAAAAGACCCTCCAAAAACTGAAAATCGTCCATAAAGACTTCAACAGTGGACTCAATCATATCAGAAAAAATTGCTAACATACACCGCTGAAATGTTGCTGGAGCATTGCAAAGGCCAAAAGGCATTCGCCTAAAAGCGAATGTCCCATAAGGACAGGTGAAAGTGGTTTTTTCCTGATCTTCAGGAGCAATAGTAATCTGGTTATACCCAGAATAACCATCCAAGAAACAGTAATAGGCCTGACCAGCCAATCGATCCAACATCTGGTCGATAAATGGTAGAGGGAAATGATCCTTTCGGGTGGCTTTATTAAGCCTTCTGTAATCCATGCAAACCCTTCAGCCAGTTACTGTCCTTGTGGGGATCAACTCATTATCTTTATTGCTCACCACAGTGACACCTCATTTCTTAGGAACACATTGGACAGGGCTTACCCAATTGCTATCGCCAATGGGATAAATGATCCCAGCATCCAACCATTTAATTACCTCCTTTTTAACAACCTCTTTCATTGCAGGGTTAAGCCTTTTTTGTTGCTCAATACTCCTAAAGGATCCCTCCTCTAGAGTGATTTTATGCATACAAAAAGATGGGCTAATTCCCTGAATATCAGCCAATGTCCAACCTATAGCTTTGCGATATTGCTGCAGCAATTTTATTAAGGTCTCCTCATGCTCCGACATTAAATCTGATGCAACAATAATGGGCAACGTCTCACCTTCCCCAAGATACACATACTTTAGATGATCTGGTAAAGGCTTCAAATCTAAAGTAGGTGCCTCAATCAGGGATGGTTTAATTGGGGGAGCCTTTCTTTGATCTAAATCTAAAAACTCAAAAACATCCTCACACCTAAACAATTCTTTTTCATTTTTTCTATCTAAAGAACAAAATTCAAAATCTTCTACATTAACCTCTCCATGCTTTTCTGAATGCTTATCAGCCGAATCCTGTATTGCTGTCTCAATAACTGTGCTCTCCAGAATCCTAATGAAGGAGTAATCCTCCATTTCGTCTGGATATTTCATGGCTTTAAACACATTAAATTTCACTTCCTCATTACAGACTTTCATTGTTAATTCTCCTTTTTGAACATCTATTAATGCCCTACCAGTAGCCAAAAGTGGACGACCTAGAATAATTGGGACATCTTTATCAGCCTCATAATCTAAAATAATAAAATCAACAGGAAATATGAACTTATCAACTTTTGTTAAGACATCCTCAATTTTACCCTCTGGATATGTGATAGACCTATTAGCTAATTGGAGTGTAACTATGGTAGGTTTAGCTTCACCAATACCTAACTTTCGATAGACCGAAAGAGGCATAAGGTTAATGCTTGCACCTAAATCACAGAGTGCTCTACCTAATTCCTTTCCACCTATAGACACAGGTATGGTAAATGACCCTGGATCCTTAGCCTTGAGGGGTAGACCATTCTTGAGAATAGCACTACACTCCTCAGTAAGAGATACAGTTTCAAACTCACCTAACCTTTTCTTTTAAGTCAAAATATCCTTAAGAAATTTAGCATAATTAGGCATTTGCTCTATAGCTTCTACTAAAGGGATATTTATATGCAACTGCTTAAGAATCTCTAAAAACTTTTTAAATTGACCATCCTGATTCTTAGGCTTTTGTCTTTGTGGAAAAGGTAGAGGTGGTACATAAGGTGGGGGCGACACATATGGTGGTTCTACATCTGGCACAGAACCAGATGCTCCAGCATTCTCTTTGCTGCCTCCAGCACCCTGTCCAGACTCCAATTCTTTCTCAACAACAACATTATTATCACTATTACTATTTAAATCCTGGGTCTTTCTAGACTCTTCTAGTGGCTTTCCACTCCTAAGAGTTACTGCCTTTACCTGCTCCTTACCTTCCCTTCGAGGGTGTTCAGTATCCGAAGGAAGTTTCCCTTGAGGCCTCGCCTTGAGCTCATTAGCTAGCTGACCCACTTGCAATTCCAGGGCCCTCATCGAAGCTTGATTACTTTGAATTGCGGCGTCTGTGCGAGCCATAAATTCTTTCATCATCGCCTCGAGAGGATTTCCCAAATTTTGCTGGGGCAAAGCCGGCTTATTTTGTTGGGGCATTACCTGCGCTTTAGCAAATCCCGGCTGGTTCATCTTCTGTTTTGCTTGTACGTTATTTCCTTGACCTCCCCATGAGAAGTTGGGGTGGTTGCACCAACCTGGATTATAAAAGTTAGAATAAGGGTTGTTCCTCTGATTACCTACAAAAAACACCGACGCTGGATTGCTGGGGCAAAACTCGTAGTTGTGGTCTTCACCGCAATAGACACATGTTTCGTCCGTGACTTGGTTCACCACTGCTGCAGGCTCCATAGCTGGTGGCTGCTGATGACTAATCACTGTCACATTCTTAAGAGCGTTAGCAATCATAGCAAGATCAACCCTAATGGTGGACACATCATCAACCTCTAACACACTCTTAACCTTTTTATTTGTGCCTCTAACATCCGACCACTGACAACTATTAATAGATATTCTTTCTAAAATTTCATAGGCTTCATCAAAAGTTTTTGCCAAAAGGGCCCCTCCAGCCGAAGCATCGACCATACCTTGGGTTACTCCATTTAAACCATTGTAAAATGTTTCCATTTGAATACAATGAGGTAACCCATGGTGGAGACACTTTCGTAAAAGCTCCTTAAACCTCTCCCAAGCCTCGCTAAAAGTCTCATCCTCAAGTTGCCTAAACCCTACTATTTCACTCAATTTAGCATTTCTATTAGGTGGGAAATATTTACTCAAAAAATTTTCAGCTAACTCATCCCACGTCCTAATTGATCCTGGAGCAAAAGAGTTTAACCATGACTTTGCTCCATCTCTAAGAGAATACGGGAACAAAGTTAATCTAAGAGCATCTCTAGGCACTCCTTGAATTACAAAAGAATCACTAACTCCTAGAAAAGACTTAAGATGTAAATGAGGGTCTTCAGATGACAAACCATGGAATTGCCCCACGGTTTGCAACATTTGAAACATTACCGGTTTCATTTCAAAATTTGCCGCTTGGATTTGGGGACGTGCAATCCCTGGATTCAACTCATTAAACATCGGGACAGCATACGCTCGAATGGCTCTGGTCCTATCGTTCGCTATCAAGATAGGATTCTCAGCCTGATTATTTCGCTGCTCATTTTGCTCAAACAGTGGGTTTTGCTGCAGCAACGGATTCTGCTGGGGGTTTGCTGCTGCTGGACCTTCAGGAACCTGCGAAAGTTGCGGGGCGTTCTCCATCTGGTTTCTGTGCTGCTCCCTCCTTCTGTTCCTAAATGTCCTTTCAATTTCTGGATCAAGCTCAAACCGTACCCCAGGCGGATCGCTCATGCACCAAAATCATACCTGCAAAAACAAAAGAAACAATCAAAAAGTTCTAGCACCAAACCACTAAAACACATACACAAAACAGATAAAATAAAAACTTATTCAAGTCCCCGGCAACAGCGCCAAAAACTTGTTGGGTTCCTAGAGTGAGTAAAAATATGATATGAAATACTCTAGAATTCCTGTGCAAGTATACACAGTCTGCAGCAAGTAATATTATCAATCCAAGGTCTGAATGAGTTTCCACTTTACCTATTTTGTATAACTTTCTAATGGTTTCGAAGATAATAAAAATGTTGGGTTTTATAAGAATTATGCTGAAGCAAAATAAATGACAGAACAACGAGTAAACAAATAGACAGACAGATTAAAGACAGACGCTGGTTAGGTTTTAGTGATTGTTCTAAGATATGCTCTAGCAATATTATTGATCATGCATTTCTCGCAGTATTATTAGCGGATTCCTCCCGGAACTCCGGATCTTTTGGGATGTGTTTCAACCCCAATGAAGTGCGACCGATCAAGCACTAGGCAACTGGTTATCCCTAGCTCAGTCACTGCGTTCACCAATACACAATGATCGTAGTGTGGATAATTGCCACACACTCTCTAAATCATCCCTGAAACTAGAGAGAGCTATCCATACCGGCTGGCCAGGCGGGCATAAAATAAGAATAAGCACAACAATTAACCAAAATGCAATAGTCAATTTATTACTAGAGATGAAGCACAGTAATCACATTATTCCTAACCAACACCCTAAGCTACTTAGTTCATAATAGGCATAGGAATACGAATTACAATCTGAGTATGCACGTCCATAACCACAAGTTAATAAATAAAGTAAACTCCCTAATCAGCTTGCGGTAAATGGTGTTCTTGATGATCTTCAATCTCCCTATACTATTCGGCTTCCAAGGGAAAACATGGAATGAATTTGACTTTGACGGCTACTTCCGTTTATAGAAGGATGGGAGGCTTGAATTAGGTCAACTAGGACACGTGTAAGGCTCTCCTTGATCCTTTATCACGAAAATAACTCAACAGAAGTTAGTTCATGAAGTTGGCTAACGAGCTGTGATGTGGCAGTTTCTGTTCCCAGTTTTGCTGCAGCATAGAATTTGCTCCTTCCAATCGCTCAGCAGCATAATATGCACAAAGTGATTTCCAAAGCTTCCATTCTTCCAATTGGGTTAATCATGTAATATCTCTCTAAAACCAACCCTAATAAGCATAAAGGACACACAAATCCCTATATAATTGAGGCCTAAATAACTACCTTTTGGGCAGTTATCACGAGCCAAAAGAAAAAAAAATCATATGCTCGCCATCTTTACTATGAGAGAAAAGAAAAAAGAGCATGCTTGCATTGAGGTTAAACGCTTAGGGGTAAAAAAAGAGCTACCTCGGGTTATGGGTCCCTGCACTGTAGTGTGAAAGCTAGTGCCCCATCCAAAAGAAATGCAAAAAAAAAAAAAAAAAGAGAGAGAGAGAAAAAGCAAAAAGCAAAAAGCAAAAAAGAAAAAAGAAAGAAATAGAAGAAAAAGGAATTCCTTGATCAGACACCTATGGAAGAGGAAGAAACCTAGTTTGTTCCATTTGGGCCTTTTAGCAAGACCTTAGTGCCAGTGTAGGTGAAAAATAGGATGAGAGTTGAGTAAACCAATCCTGGACTAGTAAAGTCTTCTTTAGGTGGGATGAAGCTCTCTTGTGCAAGATAATCTTTGAAAAATTTTGATTTGTTTCCTCATTTGTCTCTCTTGGGAATGTCCCTTGATTGCTTTAGTTTTTGGAATATATGAGTCTTGAGGATTAAATCACTTTTCGATTATTTGCACAATGTCTTTCTCTTTGCTCTGTGCGCGCCTTGCTCGAGGATTAGCAAGATTTAGGTTGTTGGGGGTATTTGATAGGACCAAAATAGTCCTATTTTATCGCCTCTAATCTAAGCTTGTTAGAATCATTTTATGCTTTACTTTTCTTATTTACAGGTTAATTGAGCCTAGGCTACGTCGGGCGTCGATCACGCTAATTGATGTTAATTCAGGTCAATTACGAAGTTTTGGAGCCATCTCGGTGTCTTGAACGACGAGTAGGTGAAAAGACCCAATTGTGCTTAAGCGAGCCTGAAAATTGACACCGAAAGTCGAAGATTGAAGCCCCAAACTAAGAAGAAGTGAGTCAAGCCGAGAAATGAAACAACAAGTTGAGATTTGAGGCTGGCATCTCGATGCCGACCTTGGTGTCTCGATGAAGACGCGAATTTGGCCCTGAGTATAATGTTCGCGGTGTCGAGATGCTACCCTTGGCGTCTCGACGTCGACGTATTTTCTATATATATGTAGCCTCAGTTTTAGTCCGCCATGAGGTTAGAACTTTGGTCCTTTTTACGATTTCTTTGCCTCTTTTACATTCTAGCATTGTTGTAGACCATTCTTGGTCATATTCTATTGATTCTTTCATGTTTATTGTTGATTTTACTTCATCTATGCATAACAAATCTCGTTTAGATTGTTGGATTGGGTTTATGTCTTGATTCTAAATAAGATTGGGTGAGTTTTCTGAGTTTACTTTCTGTTCTTGCTGTATTTTCATTGATTTTTACATGTTATCCCGTTTAAACCATTATATGAGGCTAGTCTATTAGGATTGACGCCCTATGCGATTACCGCTTGTGTATTCTATCAGTTATTTTTAGATAGCCAGTAGGTTGAGGCAAGCCATTCTCTACGCGAGACGACGCTTGATTGGCCTAGGATGCATGTTAAAGGTTGTAGGAATTAGATTTAACTTGCATTTGAATTTGGTTCTTATGATTCTGGACGCACGACCCCAAAGCGACTAGTTTTAATAAGTAGTTGCAAAATTGCTTGTTAACTAACTAGTTAGATATAATTAGTAACCGTTGCAGAGATCTTGGATGGTTGCTAAATTATGTGTAAGGGGTGGCGAGCGATAGAGTCTATATTAATTAATCTTGTTAATTGCTGAATTCATAGTTAGCAAGATAATTAACACAAATTAGTATCAGGGTTCCTCCGAGTAACCCAGGAAGCCAACAAATTAGAATCAAGCATAATAAATCCTAATCTAACGATCCCCTTTCATGTTATTGTTTCCATCTAATTTCTTTTCTGCATGTTTATTTTGTGTCGTTTAAATTCAGTATTTTATTATTCCTTGCTTGTCCTTCATTATAAAAATCCCCCATGTTTTCATAAACACAAAATTCTACACTTGCTAGATCCCCCTTCCCTGTGTTTGACGCCGACCGCTATTGCTACAAAATAGTAGTAGTGTTGGGTTTTATGCCCTAAAACTCGTAGATAGTGAATGTAAACAAATTTTATACTTGTATTTAATAAAGTGTTATTTAGTTTCTGCAATAAAATGTTATTGTTAAATATTGCACTATTTGACCCAAATCCAATAAACTAAGATCAAAGGTTGTTTATGTAACTTGAACTAGTATGTGGGGACATACGGGGATCAATGTTCAAGTAACAACCTAAAAGGTCTATAGTACAAGGATAAGGCTGGGTACCTTATCATGGTGACACTATGGATACGACCCACTTTGTATTATGATACAAACGCCATGATCCAACGCGTTCATGTAGTTGACATGCGAGTGGGGGTATCCTTTGCAATGAGTTTGCATAAGACCGGACCGCGAAATAGTTAACCACTAACTGTAACACCGTTAGTTGACTTGGTTTCTATTTCACTAGGATGACCAAGACAACTCAGTCTCAATCCTGAGTGGATTATGGACTCCTGTTCACGAGGAGTTGTCCTTTGATTTTTGTGGGTGAGAGTGGCCAGCACGCCGACTCAATAAGCCTACCATTTTGGGGACAATACTGAGTGGGGAGCTAGGAACATAATCACACAAGATGGAATTCACTCCTTCCCGACTTTAGGGTAAGTAGAGGTGTGTTCCCTTAAGTGGTGTCTCCGAGACTTGAACAATGGGCCCAACCCTCTCTATGGCACGAGCGGGACTTCTGTTTGTTGGTTGGACCTCAAACAGGTTGTTCATTAGAGGAGTACTGGGAACTTAAGGACAAAGATGTAAACCAGGGGTAAAACGGTAATTTGACCCAACTTGGATACGAACACACGTGAAGGACTGACTTGTAGTATTGGTCGTTATCCGTGGACACAGAAAAATTCTACAGTGAGAAGAGTACAGCTGAGGGTCTTTAGTGGAATGACCCACAATTAACGAATGGAGACTAACTTGGTTAATGAGTTTAAGTCGATTAGTCTCGTATCGTTGGAGCTTCTGATCTGTAGGTCCATCAGGTCCCACTGGTAGCTCGTAAAAAAGACTTGAAGCAAACAAATATAAATTGTAAATTGAAAGTGTTCAATTTATCCTAGGAATCATATAATGTATATTGACGCATTATAATATAAAGTTTATGAAACTTTATAATATAAACTTTGAATTAATTTCAAAAATTAATTCTTGAGAGAAAATATTTGAAAGAGTTCAAATAAATTTAATATGAATTGGATTCATATTAATTTTAATCTCTAAGATTAAATATATGATATTTAATTGGATAATTAATTAATTATGGAATTAATTATTTATTTATTAATAGAGACCTTTTCCTATTAGGAAAGAAAATATTTGAAAGAGTTCAAATAAATTTAATATGAATTGGATTCATATTAATTTTAATAAAATCCCAAAGATTAAATATGTGATATTTAATTGGGTAATTAATTAATTATGGAATTAATTAATTATTTATTAAAATTAGATATTGTTCAGATAATAGATTTGAACTTATTCCTAGACCTTTTCCTATTAGGAAAAGGTCTTGGCCTTTACCTATATATAGGACCCCTAGGGTGGGGTGAAAGACATCTCATTGTCTCTCCTTCTCTCAGAGATCTCTCCCAAAAGACTCCCACAAGTCTCCTGCTTCAAGAAGTCTTAGAGATATACCGGTGTAGCCGATTGGTGGTGTTCGCACAAGAGGGTTGCTACGTTTTCATTCTTATTGGCAAGAAAAGGCGAATTGATCAAGGCTTTCTTCAAAAGTAAGTTTTCTATGAAATCCTTGATCACTAGGATCAATCTAATTGATTTTTAAGCATGTTTATAGCCTATGTACAACCCATTAAATATAGATTTATTGCTGTAATATTTTGCAAATTGTATTGGTATTTCAATTAGAATCTAAGACTCTAAGTAGGTCGGTAATACTTTCCGCTACGTAGGGCTTTTATCCCTTCAAGTAGTGCCGTGGATTATAAATTTTATTTGACGACTTTGGGAGAATTCGACACCCTCCTGCGGTCCCGTTACTGTGTGATGTGGCCCACTTTTTTTTAGTACAAACGATGTGATTCTGAATCGTTCATGTAGAGACATGCGAGTGGGGGCGTCTGATAACTGTCCAAAAGGTAGTTATTTAGGCCTTATTTCTATAGGGATTTGTGTGTCTTTTGTGCTTAATAGGGTTGGTTTTAGAAATATATTACATGTTTTAACCCATTTGGAAGAATGGAAGCTTTGAAAATTATTTTGTGCAGAATATGTTGCTGGGCGACTGGAGGGAGCAAATTCTGTGCTGCAGCAAAGCTGGGAGCAAAACTGCCACGTCACAGCTCGTTAGCCAAATTAACAAACCGAATTCTGTTGAGTTATTCTCGGGATAAAGGAACAAGGAGAGCCATCCACGTGTCTAGGTCAACCTAATTCAAGCTTTCCTCAACTCTATAAAAGGAGGTAGTCGCCCAAGTCAAATTCATTCCACCTTGGGGAGCCAAATAGAGGAGAGAGATTGAAGATCAACTAGAAGACCATCATTGCAAGCTGATCAAGGAGATTTATATTTCTTTTATTATCTTGTGATTATGGATATGCTCACTCAGATTGTAACTTGTGTTTCCATGCATCTTATTAACTAAGTAGTTTTAGGCGTTGGTTAGGAGCAATGTGATTGTCGTGCTTAATTTCTAGTAATAAATATTGATTCTATGGATCTTGATTAATTGTTGTGCTCATTTATATTTTGTGCCCGCCTGGCCAGCCGATATGATTACCTCTCTCTAGTTTCAGGGATGATTTAGGGAATGTGTGGCGATTAATCACACTAGATCATTGTGTATTGGTGAACGCCAGTGACTAAGCTAGGGATAGCCAGTTGCCTAGTGCTTGATCGGTAGAACTTCATTGGGGTTGAAACACATTCCAAAAGATCTCGAATTCCGGGAGGAATCTACTAATAATACTGCGAGAGTTTTGCATGATCAATAATATTGCTAGAGCATCTTTTTAAACAATTACTAAATCCTGACCAACGCCTGTTTCTAATCTGTCTGCCTATTTGTTTATTTTCTGTTCTGTCATTTCTTTTGCTTCAGCATTATTCTTATAAAAACCAATCATTTTTACCATCTTTGAAACCATTAAAGAGTTATATAAAATAGATAAAGTGGAAGCTAGTTCAGGCATTGGATTGATAATACTTATTACTTGTTGCGGACTGTGTATACTTGCACAGAGTCTAGAGTCTATTTTCATATCATATTTTTACTCACTCTAGGAACCCAACAACGTCCTATGCAAAGGAGTTTGCATAAGACCGAGCCGCGAAATAAGTCACTTTCACTTTATAACGTGATTTATTGTGAAACTTACTATTTCAAACAATGACCTAGGTAACTCGATCTTAATCCTGAGCTAACTATGAACTCTTGTTTATTCGGGATTATCCTTTGATTTGTAGGGGTGAGAGTGGCTCAACATTGCCAACTCAATAAGCTCCTACCATTTTGGGGATAAGACCGAGTAGATAGTTGGAGACATAGACCTACAAGATGGAATTCACTCCTACCCGGTTTAGGGATAGTAGAGAGGTTGTTCCCTCTCATTGGCCCGTGAGGTTTTTGTTGGGTTTTATGCCCTAAAACTCGTAGATAGTGAATGTAACCGTTGACCGGATATTAATGAAATAATATTGATATATTTTTCCATTAATTGTTATTAGTTATTTTATATTTGTCTTTGCCTAATAATAACCCTAATCCAATAAACTAGACATCCAAGGCTGTAATATGAGTCTTGAACTATATGTAGGGACATATGAGATCATTGTTCAAGAAACAGCCTAAAGGGTCTATAGTATAGGGATAAGACTGGGTGCCTTATCCTGGTGACACTATGGATATGGCCCACTTTGTATTTGATACAAACGTTGCGATCCAACACGTTCGTGTAGGAGACATGCGAGTGGGGGTATCCTATGCAATGAGTTTGCATAAGACCGGACCGCGAAATAGTAACCACTGGTTATAACACCGTTAACTAGTTGGTTTTCTATTTCACTAGGACGACCTAGACAACTTAGTCTTAATCCTGAGTTGATTATGGACTCCTACTCATGAGAGATTGTCCTTTGATTTGTATGGGTGAGAATGACCAATATGCCGACTCAATAAGCCTACCACTTTGGGGACAAGACCGAATGGGGAGCTGGGAAAGTAATCGTACAAGATGGAATTCACTCCTTCCCGACTTTAGGGAAGCAGATGAGTGTTCCCTTAAGTGGTTACTCCGAGTCTTGAACAAAGGGCACTACCCTCTCAATGGCACGAGAGGGTTTTCTGTTTGATGGTTGGACCACAAACAGGTTGTTCATTAGAGGAGAATTGGTACTTTAGGAAATAGAGGTAACCCGGGGGTAAAACAGTAATTTGACCCAGCTGGTGTTACGGACACTCGTGAAGGACTAACTAGTCGATATTGGTCTAGATCCGTGAACACAGAAAATGTCTGCAGTGAGAAGAGTGCAACTGTGAGTCTATAGTAGAATGTACACACAGTTAACGAATATTGATTAATGTGGTTAATGAGTTTGACCAATTAATCTCACATCGTTGGAGCTTCTGATCTGCAGGTCCATTAGGTCCCACTGGTAGCTCGTAAAGTAATTTGAGGCAACTAAGTAATAAAAGTAAATTGAAAAATGTTCAATTTATTAAGGGAAACAAATATAATATATATTGATATATTATTATGAGAAAAATTAATATTTGAAAAGTTCAAATATAAATTTATGAAAGTTTGAAAGAGTTCAAAATAATGAATTAATTAATTTAAGGCCTAAAATGTGTTTGGGCAAATTAATTAATTCTAGGCCGGGAATTAAATATGTGATATTTAATTGATGGTTAATTAATTAAAGAATTCATTAACTGGGAATTAATCAATTATGGAAATAATTAATCACTTAAGGAAGTGATTAATCATTTATGGAAATGATCTAATCACTTATGGAAGTAATTAGTCATTTGTGGAAAAGATTAATCAATTATGGAATTGATTGATCATGATTGATTAATTAAGGAATAAGATTGAATCAATTATGGAAAAGATTGATTTAATTGAATATTTTATTCATGGCCTCTCTTCTATAAATAGAACACTAGACCTAATTGGCATGACACTTGACACTCTTGAAAGACAAGACCTAGAATTCTCTCTAGCCTCCCTCTTAGAGAAAGACTTCCACAAGTTTTTTGCCTCCTAGACTTAGAGACATACCGGTGTAACCTCTGTGGTGATTGTGTCGATCAAAGAAGAAATTTCCAGCGAAGAAAAGCAAAGGCGGCTGCTGCGTTTTCGTTCGTGGAGCGTCGTTGGCGAAGAATGGTCAAGTCTACAACGAAGGTTTGTAACGGTTCTTCCTCTTTTCTTTAGAAAAGTTTAAAAAATAAATTTAGATTTATTTTAGCATGTTTAAACCAATTTTACAGCAGCTTTAAAGGTTGTTTAAAGTTTTGTTTGAGTTATCGTAACGGTATTTTAATGTTAATTAATATACGGCGTAAGGTCCAAACGATGCGCTTCCGCTGCGTGGGGACTTTTATTCCCTTCAGTTTTATGTTTAGTGGTTGGACCACAAACCAGTTGTTCATTACGGACTCAGTGGGGACTTAAGGAACAAGAAGTGCTGTAGGGGTAAAACGGACTTTTGACCTAGCTATAGTTACAAACAACTTGTGAAGGATCGACTTACTGATCACAGTTATATAGGGTGGACAAAAATATATCTAAAGTGAGGGGAGTGCAACTACAGGCTATAGTGGAGTGTCCCGGTAGTTAACGAATGTTGGTTAACTAGGTTAAAAGAGTTCAACCGGTTAATCTCGGATCATTGGAGCCCATGATCTGTAGGTCCATTAGGTCCCCCCTACTAGCTCATACGGAATAAAACTTAGAACAGTGTGATGAAAGAATTTGAAGCATTCAAATTCGATTTAGGGAATTTGTTGGGTTTTATGCCCTAAAACTCGTAGATAGTAAATGAAACAAATTAATCGATCTCAATAAAGCATTATTTGAGTAATTCAGTAATTTGGTTATTGAATAATCGAGTTTGCATTAATAAACCCTAAATACAATAAACTAAGATCCAAGGTTGTTTAAATGAAACTTGGACTAGTATGTAGGGACATACTGGAACCGGTTTCCAAGTAACAACCTAAAAGGTCTATAGTATAGGGATAAGGTTGGGTACCTTATCCTGGTGACACTATGTGATATGACCCACCTTGTATTCGATACAGATGCAATGATCCAAAGCATCCATGTAGGAGACATGCAGGTGGGGGTATCCTATGCAATGAGTTTGTATAAGACCGAACCGCGAAATAGTAACCACTAGATGTAACGCTGTTAACTAGTCTAGGTTTCTATTTCAATAGGATGACCTAGGTAACTCAATCTCCATCCCGAGTCTGTTATGAACCCCTTTTAGGAGGGATTGCCCTTAGATTTGTATGGGTGAGAGTGACCAATTCGCCGACTCAATAAGCCTACCATTTCAGGGGCAAGACCAAATGGGGGCTGGGAACATAACAGTACAAGATGGAATTCACTCCTTCCCCTAGTGGGGAAAGTATATGTGTGTTCCCTTAGGGCTCTTTTGATAACGTTCCCGTTTCCTGTTTCTTGTTCCTGTTTCTCATTTTTAAGAAACAAACATGTTTGATAACTCATCCCTGTTTCTTGTTTCTAAATTTCTAGAAACGTTTCTAGAAAATGAGCAAAATTTGAGAAACTACAAAAAGTTATTTCTCAAATTCTGTTTATGTGTTTTTTTTTTCTTTCATGCATGTATTCATCTCTCTCTTCAATTCCTAGATCCATTTTACGACCGACAATCACCATCAACCTCCGACTACCGCTGCCGTCGACCTCTACCGACGGCCCGTCGTCGAAGACCTCTGTTGACCGACCAGCGGCAACTCCTTCTCCAACATTTTTTTCGAAAATTGTTTCGATGACTTTTTGGACGATCGTCTCCACCGTCGACTGGCTGCCACCGCCAACCTCCACCAACCGACCACCACCGTCGACCTGCAACTACCGGCTGCCGTTGACATCCACCGATCGATCGTCGTCGCCAACCTTCGACTATCGGCCACCATATACCTCCGACAACCGGCTACCGCTGACCTCCATCGATCGGCCGCTACAGTCGACCTCCAACGATCGACCGCCACCGTCGACCTCAGACTACCGGTTGCCGCTGACCTCCATCGATCGGTCGTCGTCGTCGACCTCTGACTATCGGCCAATACTAACCTCTCCAACCGACAGCCACCGTCGACCTATGATAACCGGCCTCCGTCAAGCTATGATAACCGGCCTCCGTCGACCTCCGCTGACCCACTTTCACCGACCGACCACTATCATCGACCTTCGACTATCGCGCCGTCGACCCCTGCAGACCAGCCTCTGCCGACTCACCACTACCGTCGACCTCAAGCTACCAGGCTCTGCGACCAGCCACTACCGTCGACCTCTGACTACCGACATGTACCGACCTTTGCCGTTGACCTCTGACAACCGAGCGCCACCAACCTCGAACTACCATCGACCAGCCACTGCCGATCGACCGCCATCGTCGACCTCTGACTACCGACCAACGCTAACCTCCACCAACTGACTGCCAACGTCAACCTACGATAATCAGCCTCTGTCGCCCCCACTGACCAGCCTCTGCCGACCGACCGCTACCGTTGACCTCCCACTACCTGGCACCATCAACCAACCACCATCATCGATCTCCGACTACAGGGTACCGTCGACCTCCGACTACAGGGTACCGTCAACCCTTGCTGACCAGCCTCTACCGACTGACCGCTACCGTCGACCTTAGACTACCGGGCGTCGTTGACTAGCCACTACTGTTAACCTTTGACTAACAGTAGTCGCCGACCTGCACTAAACGACCGCCACTATCGACCTCTAACTACCGACCTTTGCCGGCTGACTGCCATCATCGACCTCGGACTACTGTCAACCTCCGACTACTAGGTGTCGTCGACCAACCACTACCGTCAACCTCTGACTACCGGGCGCCACCGACCTCTGCTGAGAGACCGCCACCGTTGACCTCCGACTACTGGGCGTCGCCAATCTCCATCGACCTCTGATTATTGGTCGTTGTCGACGTCCGCTGATCGACCTTCGCCAACTGACCGCCACTGACCTCCATCAACAAGCTGCTACAGTCGACCTCTGACAACTAGATGCCACCGTGGACCTCCGACTACCGGCCGCTACTATCGTCGTCGACCGAAACTTTTTCCTTGTTTTCTTATTTTCAACGACTGCCGCCACCCGCCAATGACTTTTCCATCGTTCGCCGCTGACTGTCAGCATTTGCCTAGTGGTTGGAGGTCGGTAGCGATGGCTGATGATCAACGACGGCGGGTGATCAGTAACAATGGTGGTAGTGATGAGGAAGAAGAAGGAGAAATAAAAAAAATAATCGTTGAAATTTAATATAATTTTATATTATATGTACTAAATTTTATTTTTAACTAAAAAAACAAGAAACAAGAATTGGTTATCAAACACATTTGCATTTCTGTTTCTTTTTTCAGAGAAACAAGGAACAGAAATAATTATCAAACATGTTTCTGTTTCTAGTTCTTAAAAAACAAGAAACAGGAAACAGGAAACAAGAAACGAGAAACAAGAAATAGGAAATGAGAACGTTATCAAACAGGCCCTTAAGGGTTGATTCTGGGGCTTGAACAAAGGCGCGTCGTCCTCTCCTAGCTCGAGAGGAACTCTTGTTTAGTGGTTGGACCCTAAACAACTTATTCATTAGAGGAATCAATGGTACTTAAGGAACCAGATGTAACCCAGGGGTACAATGGTAATTTGACCTAGCTGGTGTTACAAACACACGTGAACGATTGACATACTGCTTGGTCGATATCTATGGACACAGAAATATTCTACAGTGAGAAGAGTGCAGCTGTGGGTCTTTAGTGGAGTGACTCACAGTTAATGAATATTGACTAAACTTGGTTAATGAGTTTGGCCAATTAGTCTCGTATCGTTGGAGCTTCTGATCTGTAGGTTCATTAGATCCCACTGGTAGCTCGTAAAGAGACTTGAGGCAATTAAGTATAAAATGTAAATTGAAAGTGCTCAATTTATTTGGGGAATCGTATAATGTATATTGATGCATTATAATATAAAGTTTATAAAACTTTATAATATAATTTTTGAATTAATTTAAAAAATTAATTATTGAGAGAAAATATTTGAAAGAGTTCAAATACATTGGATTCATATTAATTTTAATTTTAATAAAATCTCTAAGATTAAATATATGATATTTAATCGGTAAATTAATTAATTATGGAATTAATTATTTATTTATTTTAATTAGAGACCTTTTCCTATTAGGAAAGAAAATATTTGAAAGAGTTCAAATAAATTTAATATGAATTAGATTCATATTAATTTTAATTTTAATAAAATCCCTAAGATTAAATATATGATATTTAATTCGGTAAATTAATTAATTATTTATTAAAATTAGAGACATTTTCCTATTAGGAAAGAAAATATTTTAAAGAGTTCAAATAAATTTAATATCAATTGGATTCATATTAATTGAATTTTAATAAAATCCCTAAGATTAAATATATGATATTTAATTAGAGAAATTAATTAATTATGGAATTAATTATTTATTTATTAAAATTAGAGACCTCTTCCTTTTCCTATTAGGAAAAAGGTCTTGGCCTTTACCTATAAATAGGACCCCTGGGGTGGGGTGAAAGGCATCTCATTCATTCTCCTACTCTCAGAGAATTCCCCTTAAGGCTTCCTCTAGACTCTCACTAGTCTCTTGCCTCTAGAAGTCTCAGAGTCATACCGGTGTAGCCTTAGTGGTGGTGTTCGCACTAGTTCGTGATTAATTCACAAGTAGTTGGTGAATTTAATCTGAGTCGTCAACGAGAGTAAGTAATTTGTTACTTTATAAATTAGATTTAGATCTAATATTTTTGTATGATTAGCCTTAATATATATTTAGAATAGTTCTAATATTATTGCCAATGTATTGGTATTTTAGATTAAACAAAATTAATTGCGAATCGGTCCCAATCACGCTTCCGCTTTATGGAATTACGGAATTCCAATCCTACAATTGCTATCAGAGTCGATCGTAGATCTAATTTTGTTTCACTAAAATTTGCATTGGCTATTGGTGGGATTGATTAATGCATAATGTATGTATGGTTTGCATTGAACTGTTTAGGTTAATTTTTTGGCCATAGATTTTACTGTTTTTATGTGATTTAATCATGTAAGGGCCCAATGTTTCGGGTATTTTATGTAAAATCGAGTCATATGTAAGTCCGGGTCTAGAATAGGTTTTTATGAGATAAAAATCGGAGAAATTGCGACGCTGTCAAGATTACAACACGCGTTAGAAATTCTCAACAGGACAGTTCAAGGCTGTTGGGCAGTTCGGTTTACGCGGTCTAGTTGGGCTGGGACCGATTTGGTCCAGTTCAGCTGGAATTTGGCTCGGTTCGTGGTTTTCGTAGTTGGTTCGAAGTGGTTCGGGTCGGTTCAGGCGGTCTAGACCAGTATTTGGAGCTGCAGAAGAACTTTTAGGATAGAATTTAGCTATAATTATTGTAATTTATGCTTCATTTTATCTTAGGGGCCAAAATTAACCGGTTCAATTGCTATTTATTTGGTTTATGGATGTCATATAGCTTAAATTCCCACCATAGGTTAAGCATGTTTTCATGCATATTTATGTTATAATTGTTATAATGTATGGTAATGATGCATGAATTTAATTTCATGAGTTATTTAGTATAATTGTTATATTAAATATATGAAATTGGTGAAGCATGATGCATGACATTAATTTAGCTAAATATAATTGTTATTTTTAATTAATGTATCATGCATGCTTAGCATTATTTTCATGAGAATTAATATAATTAGTTATATTATGAATGAAAATAATAAATATAAATCAATGCTTGTTTTCATGTATGATTTAATATAAAATGTTATATTAATTAAATGAAAATGGAATAGCATTGAGCATGAAATTAATTAGATTAATATAAGAGTTATATTATATTAATGTCAAATTTCATGTAATTTAATTTCATGGATGTTTAATTAATATAATCTATATTAATTAAATGAAATTGAAATTGCATGAAGCATGACACCACTTTAGATTAATATAATCGTTATATTATCGTTATCCGGGCCATAATAATATGGTGTTTAATAATTAGAATATGATTGTTATTTTTCCAACACCATAGAAGCATGTTATAGGGCTAATCATTAAAATTTTATAATAAGTTATTAAATTGATTAGAAACCGCCAACCTATAACAAAGAGTTGCATGCAAACATAGGACCTTAGGTTAAAATGAATTAATTTTAAAATGTTTAAAATTAATTAGACCTAAGCTCATTATTATTCTAATAGGATTAGAATTATTTTCTTACTTAGAATTAAAAATAGTTTTAATTAACTAAGTAGGAAAAACATTACTATGATTATAAGGGAACTCTACCGGTTAAGTTCTATCTAAGGCTGGGGGTACTTAAGATGACGGTTTACGGAACACCTCCTACCTGGGAACTAACCCGGAATACCGGAGTTGAATTAATCATAGTTAAATGTTAGCATGCAATGTCACTAGATTTATTAAAAGAGTTTACTTCACCTAGATCTTTAGATAAAGAGTTTACATTACTATGGTTATAAGGGAACTCTCTCGATAAAGTTCTGTCTAAGGCTGGAGGTACTTAAGATGACGGCTTACGAAACACCTGCTACCTGAGAACTGACTCGGAACTTGAGTTGAATTAACCATAGTTATGTTAGCATGCAATATCACTAGGTCAATTAAAAGAGTTTAACTCACCTAGATCTTTAGAGTAAAGATTTATCATAACTATTGGTTATAAGGGAACTCTACCGGTAAAGTTTTGTCTGAGGCTGGAGGTTCTTAAGATGACGGTTTACGGAACACCTGTTACCTGGGAACTGAGCCGGAACTTGAGTTGAATTAACCATAGTTATATTAGCATGCAATGTCTCTAGGTAATTAAAAGTGTTTACTTCACCTAGACATCAGAGAAAATACCTATATATATAAAAGTTATATAAAGGCATAGACTTAGATAGATTCACTTAACCGGAATTTACCTACGTAATAGACCCTATAATTATAAAAATACTTAGTGGGAGGAAATATATCAAAACAAGATTTTCATAAATCAAGTTTTGCTCTCACGTCCTCAAAAGTTCACAACGTGAGGTTCATGCTTGGCCTCGAGTCACCCTGGGAGTGACCCCCTACGGATGGTGTTTGCATGGATTAATATCAAGGTGAATGAGGGAGTATTTTATAGTAAGTGGGAGCAGGACACGTGTCAACATATCCTACGGTCTCCTCCATTAGGTTGCACCGTGAGATCCATATGATCTGCCTGTGAGTCGCCCTGAGAGCGATCACCCTACGGAGGGCTTGATCATGGGAGATGGAACAACGCAAACTCCAGAAATGGATAGGGTTTCTTAGGTCCATTTCCAACTTTGACTTTCCCTACGGTAGCATTGTTGGGACTGGCCTCTGAAATCTAAAAAATGGAGGGTCACACTTACGAGAAATTGTTAAGGTGTTAATAATTTCCTAACCGAAAAAACGGTAGCTAAGAACTATTGGAATATGAGTTATTCCGGGAATAGGGATTGAATGAGATTGTCTCAATTCAGAGGAGTAGCTACCCTACGGTAGCTGTTGTTCTAAACCTCAGAAGTATCGTTGCAAAATGAATGTTTATTCTATTGGTTGATCATTACTTTTGCTAAATTGATTGGATTAAAATAATAATATTATTTTGTGTAATGGGTTAATGCAACAATACATATTAAGTTAATTTGTTTGTTCTATCAACAATGAAACATTCTTTGTATGCCTCTAATAACGCCAATTACAAAACTGGTATTTCTAATACAACTAAGAAAATGAACTTAAACACTAAATGTGTGGAATTGGTCTTAACTGAGGACGGTCCTCAAGCCCATATGTCTAATTTATCCGAAATTGTTCATGATGAATATGACATAGACTGCTTAGCACATCTCAATGAAAATAAATTTGATTTATTGATCATTGAAACATGTATAGTGGAAAATGATGATACAGCCTGGATCGTTGATTCAGGTGTCACTCATCACGTATGCTCTTCCTTTGAGGGAATGAGCTCCTGGCAACAGTTAGATGCTGGGGAAATGACTCTCAGAGTCGGGACTGGGGAGCTCATTTCAGCTAAAGCAGTGGGAGATATTAAAATGTTCTTCTCCAGGGAACGCTATATGTTATTAGATAACGTATATATAGTTCCCAAAATAAAAAGAAATTTGATTTCTATTTCTTGTTTGCTAGAACAAGGGTATTCGGTGTCATTTTCTGTGAATGAAGCTTTCATTACTAAAAGGGGTGCTGATATATGTTTTGCGAAAATGGAGAACAATTTGTATGTCTTAAGACCATTGGAGTCTAGGGCTATTTTGAACAATGAAATGTTTAAAACAGCTGAGACTCAACCAAAAAGGCAAAAAGTTTCTCAAAGTACCTATCTTTGGCACTTGAGACTTGGCCACATAAATCTCAATAGGATTGGGAGATTGGTTAAGAACGGACTTCTAAGCCAGTTAGAAGATGGTACTTTACCTCCATGTGAGTCATGTCTCGAAGGTAAGATGACCAAACGACCTTTTACTAAAAAAGGTTATTGTGGCCAAGGAGCCCTTAAACTCGTACATACGGATCTCTGTATGTAAGAGCTCGAGGAGGGTATGAATATTTCATCTCTTTTATAGATGATTATTCAATGTATGGTTATTTATACCTAATGAGTCATAAGTCTGAAGCCCTTGAAAAGTTCAAGGAGTACAGGACTGAAGTTGAGAGCTTGTTAGGTAAGACCATTAAAACACTTCGATCTGATCGAGGTGGAGAGTATTTGGACTTAAAATTCCAAAACTATTTGATAGAATATGGAATCTCGTCCCAACTCTCAGCACCAGGTACACCTCAGCAGAATGGTGTATCTAAACGGAGAAACAGGACCTTGTTAGACATGGTTTGATCTATGATGAGCTATGCTCAGTTGCCTAGTTCTTTTTGGGGTTATGCAGTAGAGACTGCAGTTTATATTTTGAATGTAGTTCCCTCAAAGAGTGTTTCTGAAACATCATTTGAGCTCTGGAGAGGGCGTAAACCTAGTTTACGTCATTTCAGAATTTGGGGCTGTCCTGCACATGAGCTAGTGGCAAACCCAAAGAAATTGGATTCACGTTCAAAATTATGCCTATTCGTAGGCTACCCAAAAAAAACAAGGGGTGGATACTTCTTCGATCCACAAGAAAATAAAGTGTTTGTTTCGACAAATGCTACATTCTTAGAAGAAGACCACGTTTGAGAACATAAGCCACGTAGTAAAATGGTGTTAAGTGAACTTTCTGGTGAAGCTACGAATGAATCAACAAGAGTTGTTGATAAGGTCGGACCTTCAACAAGGGTTGTTGATGAGCCCAGTACACAGACTGGACCTTCAACAAGAGTTGTAGATGAGCTTAGTACATCTGGTCAAACACATCCTTCTCAACAGTTGAGAATGCCTCGACGTAGTGGGAGAGTTGTTACTCAACCTGAACGCTATCTGGGTTTAGCAGAAACTCCAACTGTCATATACAATGATGCCATCGAGGATCCATTGACCTTTAGACAGGCAATGAATGATGTGGACCATGACCAGTGGGTCAAAGCTATGGACCTAGAGATGGAGTCTATGTACTTCAATCAAGTTTGGGATCTTGTAGACCTACCTGAAGGGGTTAAACCCATAGGGTGCAAATGGATCTACAAGAGAAAACGAGACGCAGCTGGGAAAGTGCAGACTTTCAAAGCTCGACTGGTGGAAAAGGGTTATACCCAATTGGAGGGGGTGGACTATGAGGAAACATTCTCCCCAGTTGCCATGTTAAAGTCAATAAGAATTCTCTTGTCCATCCATGTTTTATGATTATGAGATTTGGCAAATGGACGTCAAGACTGATTTTCTGAATGGCAATCTTGATGAGAACATCTTTATGTCTCAACCAGAGGGCTTCATTGCTCAAGGTCAGAGGCAAAAAGTTTGCAAGCTTAGACGATCCATTTATGGGTTGAAGCAAGCCTCCAGATCTTGGAATATAAAGTTTGACACTGCTGTCAAATCTTATGGCTTTGACCAGAACGTTGATGAGTCTTGTGTTTACAAAAGGATTATCAACAGTTCAGTAGCTTTTCTGGTGTTGTATGTAGATAATATTCTTCTCATTGGGAATGATGTAGAATATCTAGCTGACATTAAAAAATGGTTATCGAGTGAGTTCCAAATGAAATATTTGGGTGAAGCTCAATATGTTCTAGGGATTCAAATTATCAGGAATCGTAAGAATAGAATGTTAGCCCTGTCTCAAGCATCACATATAGACAAGATGTTGTCTAGATATAAGATGCAGAATTCCAAGAGGGGTTTACTACCCTTCAAGCATGGAGTTCATTTGTCTAAGGAACAGTGTCCTAAGACACCTAAAGAAATTGAGGATATGAGACGGATCCCTTATGCTTTAGCCGTGGGCAGTCTTATGTACGCCATGTTGTGTACTAGGCCTGACATTTGTTATGCAGTTGGGATAGTCAGCAGGTACCAGTCCAATCCAAGGTTAGACCACTGGACTGTAGTTAAAAACATCCTCAAGTATCTTCGGAGAACTGATGCGCAATTTGCTTACCGTAAGTGTACGAGTCAAGTAATACTATAGTGTTTTCGTGATTAAACAAGTGTCGTCCTCTGGATTGGTTTTCTAGCAAATTAAGTACCGTAAATAATCTTGTCCAATTTTATTTAGGGAGCAAAACTCAATGATAAAAGATAAATCTAAAGACAAAAAGCATAAAATAAAGGTGGAGACTCAAATGGAAAGACTCTTAGAAAATTGATTTCATTGTTGAGATTGAGGATAAATTAATGGGATGAATTTAGCATGCAATTACTCTACCAAGTCTAGGAACCATTTATCACAACTATCTCTCCCGAGCATAATTGATTCTCATGCATGCAACAAACTTGATATCCCTATCTAAGTTCATTAACATGGAAGGCTTTGAGTTTAGTTCTTCAAGCAACTTCTAAAGTTATTCCAAATCCCGTCACAAACTTATAATTTCTACTTTAGTCATGCAATTAAATAAAGTAAGTCTTAGGCCAAATCCCCTCTTCCGAACAAGATTCAACACTCAAATCATTCAACTAGTGATCAAGTAATTGAAAGCATTTAACCATAATTGCATAGGTAAAATAAATGCATATTCATACCACAAATCAATCCAACAACCTAAAACAACTACATCAATCCCTAAGACAAACAATTAGCAATGCATAGTCTTTAAACCACAAACACTATTTGCAAGAAAAGCCATAAAAACTACAAGAGTTAAGGGAAAGATAAAGGAAAACTCAAATCCACCGACACCGCACGTCCCCGTCACGATCTCCACGTCTTCTCGCTTGATTTCGCTCCTTGGCCTTGCCTTTAGCTCCCACAAAAGGTCTCTAGTCGAAATTAGGGCTAAAATCTCACCAATTGGACTCCCCCAATCCGTAGCACAAAAGGATGAATTTATAGAAAATCTGGCGTCAGCGTCGAGATGCTATGGACAGCGTCGCGACGCTGCCGCGAAACCGCTATTCTGGAAAATTTGTCGAGAGCTTCGTGACGCTATGATTTTTTTTTAGATTGAAGACTCCATTTGACTCCAATTGCTGAATTAAGTTTCAAACATATACTTCCTACAAATAAAACATAAAAATGCATAAAGTTGGGCAAATAGTTGTAAAAGACTAGCTCAATTAATCAGAGAAAAATAGCTAGCTATGCTTGCTATCAAATACCCCCAAACTTAAGCTTTTGCTAGTCCTCGAGCAAACTAAAAATCAAGCATACAGTGGAAGAATGGATGCAACAAACATGACTCAATCCTCAAGACTCAAAAGTCAATGGTCAAGCAATCAAGAGACATGCACATAAGAACCAATGAGGGAGACAAATTAAAAGTTTTCCGAAATTAACTTGCACAAGCGAGATCTAACTCAACGAGATCAGACTCTACTAGCCCGGGATTGGATTATTAAACTCTCAACTCATCTTCCCTCTACACTGGACTAAGGATTCACTAACGAGTCAATGGAACAAATTAGTTTGCTTTCATCCATACTTAGGTGCTTATAATTGAAAATTTAATCAAGCATTTATATGTGGCACTAGCTTTCACACACCTATTGTAGGGACCCTTAACCTGAGTTTTCTCTGGTTGGCCTAACTGATCACAATAGGGGTAGCTCTTTTTGCCTAAATCTTTATTACTCATTGCAAACTGTGCACAGGCCATGGCATAATTTTTTTTTCTTCAAAAGTAACAACAAGAATGATTTTTCTTTCATGATCATGATAAACATATATTCTTTTCTTTCCTCCTAAATAAGATCAAACATGCTAATTTGCAAAAAATTATCTCTTTAGCTCTTCCCTACACCTATCGAGGTGACAACAAGCATATGAACCTAATAATTCGCTCCTAAGCATTGAAATCCAAATCTAGCCAAGACAAATACTCTACTCATGCAAGACATCTCTTAGAAAAAGTTTAAAAAGTCTCCCTTTTTGGGCACTCATGCTTACAACTCATCGAAAGCTTGAAAATTGACAAGAAAGCCTATCCTAGGAAATCATAGTCATACAAAAATAACATCCAGAAAACAACCATATGCTCAATTCAAAGAAAACTCAAAACTAAAGCCCAAACTCAGATGCTCAAGGGCTCCACAAACATGATATTCCAAAATACCCCCAAACTTAAAGCATGCATTGTCCTCAATGTATGAAGAAAATAAAGCATAGTCAAGCATGAGAACAAATAAAGAATGGAAGGGGTGAACAATACTACCCTAGAATGATGACCTTTTCATGAATGCTTGACACAGACAAGAGCACGGGAACTCCTACAAAACAAAAACAACAAGACATAAAAAACAATAACGAAGTAACTTGGGTTGCCTCCCATAAGCGCTTGTTTAACTTCTTTAGCTCGACGTGCTCGTGCAGTCTGTCAAGGCACATAAAAATTCTCGTATTTCTTTGGACCCTTCTTTCTTGAATCAATAAAACTCACTATCGCTAGCAAGCTTACTAGTTTCTCATGGGCCCCTAAAACATAATTATTTTTAGTATTTTTGTTTAAAATAAACATAAAAGGAGAAAGATCAAAATAAAGAGACTCAGACTCTAAAACTGACTCGTGAGAATAGAAAAAAGAACAATCAAAATCTACAAAGGATGAAGAGATAAATCAGACGAAGGCTTTTCAACCCCAAACTTTACCTCCTGAACTTCCTCTGTCACTGCAAGCTCATTTTCTTTTTCTTCCTCACAAACATGTTCTTGAAAGGTGCTACAACTTTCCAATTCTTCTCCACTATCTATGCAACTCACCCCTAAATGCTCATCCTTAGCAAGATCGAAAGAACTAAGCTCCTAAATGGGTGCCAACGAATCATCGGCCACATGACTCACTAGGCATCCTATGGAAGTGGATCCCACCTCACTAACATCCTTTGGGGTTTGAAGTCCTTTTATAATTTCATCAAATTTTAAACTCCTCGCTCTAGACTCCTCAATATAATTTTGAACTATGCTTTCCAAGGAAAAATTTTCTTTTAAAGGGGGATAACTTGAAGATGAAAATTGGTGTTGAATAAAAAGCCATTCAAATCGATTAAAACAACAATGATAATTAGGCTTCCAATCAAATAATAACCCAACAAGAACAAATGACTAAAACTCAAACAAAAAAAAAAGGAAAGAAAAATAAGAACAAAGAAAATAAAATAGAAAACAAAAACAAAAAGAAAAAAAGAAAAAAAAATCAAACAAAAAAGGAAAGAACTAAAAAGGAAAATTACAACTATGGAAACAAAAAAAAAAGGAAATAAAACTAATAAGGAAAAAAAATGCAATCTACCTAAAAAAATAAAAATACACCCTAAATTAAGACCGAACAATTTTTTTCACAATATTAATTTAACTAAATATGCCAATCCCCGGCAACGGCGCCAAAAACTTGATGCGCAATTTGTTTACCGTAAGTGTATGGATCAAGTAATAATATAGTGTTTTCGTGATTAAACGAGTGTCGTCCTTTGGATTGATTTTCTAGCAAATTAAATACCATAAATAATCTTGTCCAATTTTATTTAGGGAGCAAAACTCAATGATAAAAGATAAATCTAAAGACAAAAAGCATAAAATAAAGGTGGAGACTCAAATGGAAAGACTCTTAGAGAATTGATTTCATTGTTGAGATTGAGGATAAATTAATGGGATGAATTTAGCATGCAATTATTCTACCAAGTCTAGGAACCATTTATCACAACTATCTCTTCCGAGCATAATTGATTCTCATGCATGCAACAAACTTGATATCCCTATCTAAGTTCATTAACATGGAAGGCTTTGAGTTTAGTTCTTCAAGCAACTTCTAAAGTTATTCCAAATCCCGTCACAAACTTAGAATTTCTACTTTAGTCATGCAATTAAATAAAGTAAGTCTTAGGCCAAATCCCCTCTTCCGAGCAAGATTCAACACTCAAATCATTCAACTAGTGATCAAGTAATTGAAAGCATTTAACCATAATTGCATAGGTAAAATAAATGCATATTCATACCATAAATCAATCCAACAACCTAAAACAACTACATCAATCCCTAAGACAAACAATTAGCAATGCATAGTCTTTAAACCACAAACACTAATTGCAAGAAAAGCCATAAAAACTACAAGAGTTAAGGGAAAGAGAAAGAAAAACTCGAATTCGCCGACACCGCACGTCCCCGTCACGATCTCCACGTCTTCTCGCTTGGTTCCCGCTCCTTGGCCTTGCCTTTAGCTCCCACAAAAGGTCTCTAGTCGAAATTAGGGCTAAAATCTCACCAATTGGACTCCCCCAATCCGTAGCACAAAAGGATGAATTTATAGAAAATCTGGCGACAGCATCGCAACGCTGTCGCGAAACCGCGATTCTAGAAAATTTGTCGAGAGCGTCGCGACGCTATTTTTTTTATTTTTTTATTTTTTTTATTTTTTATTTTTTAGATTGAAGACTCCATTTGACTCCAATTGCTGAATTAAGCTTTTAACACATACTTCCTACAAATAAAACATAAAAATGCATAAATTTGGACAAATAATTGTAAAAGACTAGCTTAATTAATCAAAGAAAATTAGCTAGCTATGCTCGCTATCAAGAGCGAGGGACAATCAGCTTGTGTATGCCTCTAAGGATTTGATCCTTACAGGATACACAGACTGATAAGGATTCTCGGAAATCCACATTAGGGTCAGTATTTACCCTCAACGGGGGAGCTGTAGTCTGGCGTAGCATCAAGAAAGGATGCATTGCAGACTCCACCATGGAGGCCGAATATGTAGCTGCTTGTGAAGCAGCTAAAGAGGCTGTATGGCTACGGAATTTCTTGATGGATTTGGAAGTTGTTCCAAATATGAACTTGCCAATCACCCTTTACTGTGATAATAGTGGTGCAGTGACAAATTCTAAAGAACCTCGCAGTCACAAAAGTGGCAAGCACATGACCGCAAATATCATCTCATCAGAGAGATCGTGCAACGAGGAGACGTGATTGTCACGAAGGTAGCCTCTGCGCACAATATTGTTGATCCATTTACGAAGGCTCTCACGGCTAAAGTGTTCGAGGGTCATCTAGAGGGTCTAGGTCTGCGAGATATGTACATAGAATAATCTAGGGCAAGTGGGAGAAGTGTAATGGGTATTGTGAATGCCCTAGTTTATTGTATTTATCTGTATTTGTACTTTTCATGTATTATACAGTATTAATACAAACTACTATTCCTACTTCAATGATTATTCATTCAATTTTGATTGTTGATGTACATTGCCCACTAGAGTTTTAGTTCAAGTGGGAGTTGTTGGGTTTTATGTCCTAAAACTCGTAGATAGTAAATGAAAAAAATTAATCGATCTCAATAAAGTGTTATTTGAGTAATTCAATAATTTGGTTATTGAATAATCGGGTGGGGGTATCCTATGCAATGAGTTTGCATAAGACCGGACCACGTAATAGTAACCACAAGATGTAACGTCGTTATCTAGTTTAGGTTTCTATTTCAATAGGATGACCTAGGTAACTCAATCTCAATCCTGAGTATGTTATGAACCCTTTTCAGGAGGGATTGTCCTTAGATTTGTATGGGTGAGAGTGGACAATTCGTCGACTCAATAAGCCTACCATTTTAGGGGCAAGACCGAATGGGGGTTGGAAACATAACAGTACAAGATGGAATTCACTATTTCCCCTATTGGGGTAAGTAGATGTGTGTTCCTTAAGGACTGATTCCGGGGCTTAAACAAAGGCGCACCGTCCTCTCCTAGCCCGAGAGGAACTCCTGTTTAGTGGTTGGACCCTAAACAACTTGTTCATTAGAGGAATCAGTGGTACTTAAGGAACTAGAGGTAACCCAAGGGTAAAACGGTAATTTGACCCAGCTGGTGTTACGAACACACGTGAATGATTGATTTACTGCTTGGTCGATATCCGTGGACACAAAAATATTCTACAGTGAGAAGAGTGCAGCTGTGGGTCTTTAGTGGAGTGACCCACAGTTATCGAATATTGACTAAACTTGGTTAATGAGTTTGGTCAATTAGTCTCGTATTGTTGGAACTTCTGATCTGTAGGTCCATTAGGTCCCACTGGTAGCTCGTTAAGAGACTTGAGGCAATTAAGTATAAATTGTAAATTGAAAGTGTTCAATTTATTTGGGGAATCGTATAATGTATATTAATGCATTATAATATAAAGTTTATGGAACTTTATAATATAATTTTTGAATTAATTTCAAAAATTAATTATTGAGAGAAAATATTTGAAAGAGATCAAATAAATTGGATTCATAATAATTTTAATTTTAATAAAATCCCTAAGATTAAATATATGATATTTAATTGGGTAAATTAATTAATTATGAAATTAATTAATTATTTATTAAAATTAGAGACCTTTTCCTATTAGGAAAGAAAATATTTGAAAGAGTTCAAATAAATTTAATATGAATTGGATTCATATTAATTTTAATTTTAATAAAATCCCTAAGATTAAATATATGATATTTAATTAGGGAAATTAATTAATTATTTATTAAAATTAGAGACATTTTCTTATTAAGAAAAAGGTCTTGGCTTTTACCTATAAATAGGACCCCTAGGGTGGGGTGAAAGGTATCCCATTCATTCTCCTTCTCTCAGAGAATTCCCCTCAAGGCTTCCTCTAGACTCCCACCAATCTCCTGCCTCTAGAAGTCTCAGAGTCATATCGGTGTAGCCTTAGTGGTGGTGTTTGCACTAGTTCGTGATTAATTCACAAGTAGTTGGTGAATTTAATCTGAGTCATCAACGAGAATAAGTAATTTGTTACTTTATAAATTAGATTTAGATCTAATATTTTTGTATGCTTAGCCTTAATATATATTTTGAATAGTTCTAATATTATTGCCATGTATTGGTATTTTAGATTAAACAAAATTAATTACGAATCGGTCCCAATCACGCTTCCGCTTTACGGAATTACGAAATTCCAATCCTACAAAATTTACGTTAAACTATATTCGATATACTTAAACGAAATAGTTTAATCATGCATTAAACTACATTTGAGAGAATTGGAAATATTTAAATATGATTTAAATATTTATGTGATATATATTTTGGTTTGGATATGAATAGGGATTCACATTCAAAAGCCGGGATTCAGAGAGATCGGGATTGGTGTAAATAACTAATTTAATATTTTGATATTAAATTAATATAAATCAATCAATGGACTTGAAGTTGATGAAGAAGATGGAGAAGAAAGAGAATGAAGAGAGAAGAAGATGAAGAAGAAAAAGAAGGAAGAGAGAAAATTGAGAGGGAAAATTGGGAGGGAAAATGAAATTTAAAAAATATATATTTTTAAATTAATTTATTATTATTTTATTTAAAAACTTAAAAAATAATTTTTTTAATTAAAAAACATATTTCCACATCAGCAAACCGTTAAGATTTAACGGAAAATTGGATGGAGGGACCAAACTGCTACTAAATGCAAACCTCAGGGACTAATATGTCGAGTTTGAAAACTCAAGGACCAAAATGAAACCTAAATCAAACCTCAGGGACCAAAAGTGTATTTTTTCCTTAATTTAAATATTAAATTAAGGAAATTAATTACATTTTGAATTATTTAATTTTAGAAGGTTAATTACCTTGTTGAAACACCTATCCTATGAGTCATCTTCAAGCTATATTTGTGTCTTCATTTTAAGGCTGATTGCTGGCTTTAATTAGCTACTTTTTCCTCCTTAAAATGTAGAATACATAGCTGGAAAAAGTGGAAGATTTTTAGTGCAAAATGCTGGACAATTTCTCTCTCAAAATTAGCATCTCTTAAGCTTGATGTTTCAAGCATTCATCCCTAAAATCTTCATCTAATTCATCACCTTTAAAGTCCCACAACTCGTTCTAAGATCAGAGGATAGCGGGGAAGATCACGGTGGTCGTCCACGACTTGATTGAGCTCAAAAACATTCAATGGAGAAGGAGAATTCGAGCTCCAAAGGTTGGTATTATTCTGTCTCTATTTTCAGTTATTTTTATAAGCATGTTTTCAATTGCAAAATTAATGGAATTGAGTGGCTCTCGATCCAAATCGCTTTCGCTAGTGTCTCGTACACTCCTTCATAATCAAGCAAAAAATAAAACAAAGGAAAACCATTACCTTGCTCTAGTGTTGAGTATTCCTCCAGTAGCTTGAAAAACTCAATATCTATTGTGATGGAATTGAGCCAATTTTTGAGTGCATATAAGAGCCTCAACTATTTTTTGAGCTAATGAAGAACAAGAGGAATCAACTACATGTCCTCCAGTGCTAAAAGCAAACTCAGATGCTACGGTTGAAAATGGAATTGCCAAAATATCTCTACTTATTGCACTGAGAATCTCAAACCGATGACTATGATGCTTCCACCAATTAAGAATGTCAAAAGTACTATCACCCTTAGCAAGAGTTTCTAATAAATACACACCAATCTCTGACTCTCTATCAAAGGTGGTAGTCTCGACACTCGAGAATGAACGTGCAAATCCATATGTCTCACTTTCATCATCAACATCCATTATATTGTTTGAGCCCCACCATTTTCTTTAGTATGACACTTATATTGCCATTGCCACTGCCAATGCCAACTACTGCTAGAAGAAGATGAACTATAATCATGGAAGAGTTGTCTCAAAGCCTGCTCTACTTTATCTGTCATGCTTTTAGCAGAAGTTGGCTCAAACAAGTTGTTGAAACAATACGACAAAAAATTGAACTTATATAGTGGGACTAAAACAATAGCAACATACAACAACAAATTGGTCTTCTCATTATTGTTGGGAATGACTAATTCAAGTCAAAGAAGGAAAAAGCTACTTGCTAAATTTAGTGCTTCTTATATTTAGAGGGCACTAAATTTGGGTTTGCTAATTATAGAACCACTAAAAATAAAGTCTTACTTCTATATAAATAGGGAGACTTTTGGTTCTGTTTAGAGCAGAGATCTTTCCTCTTCCCCTTATTGGTTTGGGTAACTGTAGTGTCTGTTCCAGCTCCTAACCACGAGTGCACATGTGTTTTTGGAGTCGCTGTGTTAACCTTCGGGAGCGAACGGTTAAATCTCGGTTGCACCACGGTCGAGCCGGAATTTCGCTTTCAGGGCAGTGGTTTTCCACGTCACAGCTTTATCGGTTTATTTTCAATTCACACATATACGCATATATATATATTTATATATTATCTCTTACAATCTGAAAGCGAAATCAGTGTGAATTGATTTTTTTGAAATGGGTAAGTAGTATATATTCTTTTCTTAAATTTGATTTATGTAGTGTTTTAATTTATTCACACATTAACGGTTGTGCAAGTTTTTGTGTGAATTATAGAAATTCAGTTGAAGGGAAGAAGATTATACCTTAATTGATGTGTCACTGCTGCTCAATGTGTCTTTGTTAGCATGGATGGAATCATTCCATTGTGGTTGAGATTTTTCTTTGCTTTTCTAATCTCTCTATTTTCTCTATTTTAGAATTGCTAAGTTCTCTGGAGAGAGCTCTTGGAGCTCTTGAAATTAGCGACTGCAAAAGGTCCAATAAGTCGAGAGATGAAGAAAGGCTTCTCCCTGCAATAATTCGAGAGAGGGACAAAGACACATGACAAGGATAACTTGATTAGAAGAAAATGAGGTATTGTAGTATCTCATATTAGCAATTTAAGTGCAAGCATTATATTCCAATGTTTATTGAGTATTTTATTTGGCCATGAATTTTTTATTAAGCTAAATATTGTTGTAGTTATTAATTTAGCTTGGCCTGTAATTTCTCAATTATATATGCTGCACATTAAAAATGGTTTTGGATAGTTTAAGATCTTCATAGCTGCCTGTATGAAATGCGTTGTTGAAACCCAATGGTGGCTTAAGGTTTTATTGGTTGTATTTGTATATATTGAAAAAATATATAAAATTATTCTTTTTGAATATTTTATTGAGCATGTCTGTAATCTTGAAAGGAAAATAAACTTCCCACATGTCTAACAATTTTGATTATCACATTGTATAAAATTGTTGCAACATTTTTTCTTAATTTATACATGTGATAATGTTTTAAGAGATTAAAGTATATATGTTATACGAAATATCTCAAAATGTGGGGGGAATATTTTTAAAAGTCAATATTGCAACGTAAAGAAACATATGTTTCTATTGATGGACGTTGATTGAGTTTTTGCATGTCATGTATATGCAAGAACAATTTGATTGACTAATTAGACGAATTAAATTGGTGGAAACTATAGAAATCTTATGAGAGATGGATTGTTGAAATATTTTAAAGAGATGTGTATTGCTTGCTCTACCATTCGTAGCTTTGAACTAGCATGTCAAAAAACAAAATGGTTGAAAAACCTATTAGGTGACATTCCATTGTGGGGGTCATTGGGCTGCTATTAGAGTTGCCAAAAATTATGTGTATAATGGCAAGAGAAATATATCAGGGGATGTGAAATTAAACCCTTGGATTGAGAACTATGGTGGAAACCATTATTAAGTGGTCAAACGAAGCTATATGTTGAAGCATTAAATCCATAGTCCTGTATTTGGGTGGTCCTAAAAAGGACTTGATGGATGATTTTGATGAAATCTGAGTCTAATATGTCTCAGTACTCCATAGCCCTCATTTTGGGTGGTCCATTTATGGACTTGATGGATGGTGTGATGTATTTTGTGAATCCATAGCCCCAATTTTGGGTGGTCCATTTATGGACTTGATGGATGGTATGATGTATTGAGCCCTCATTTTGGGTGGTCCATTTATGGACTTGATGGATGGTGTGATGTATTTTGTGAATCCATAGCCCCAATTTTGGGTGGTCCATTTATGGACTTGATGGATGGTATGATGTATTTTGTGAATCCATAGCCCTTTATTTGGGTGGTCTGTGTGGACTTGATGGATATTGTGTAAAGTCTTCATAGCTCACTTTTGAGTGATTTATCTATGATAGACTTGATGAAGCACTAAATGAGTGTGAAGGTGGACGACGTTCCATGAAAGAATTAAGAGATTTTTCTTTCTAGAGCACTCATAAGAACTCAAGGTTTGTGAGTATAATGGTCTATAATAGTGCTTTGAAGAAATTTTTCGCGGAATAGCATACATTAAGGAATTAGTACGTGTCATGGGGGTCTCAACCTAAGCTTTTGGAAGTTCAAGAATTATTTTACTTTCACTAGCTAAGTTGTTGCCTCATTTCACTACGCATTAATTCAAATCGAAAGATATTAATGCTTAAGTACCAAAATTCCTTCCTTTACCCAAAAAAATGTATTAGTCATTCGTGGGGGATTGTTGGGAATGACTAATTCAAGTCAAAGAAGGAAAAAGCTACTTGCTAAATTTAGTGCTTCTTATATTTAGAGGGCACTAAATTTGGGTTTGTTAATTATAGAACCACAAAAAATAAAGTCTTACTTCTATATAAATAGAGAGACTTTTGGTTCTGTTTAGAGCAGAAATCCTTCCTCTTCCCCTTATTAGTTTGGGTAGCTGTAGTGTCTGTTCCAGCTCCTAACCACGAGTGCACGTGTGTTTTTGGAGTCGTTGTGTTAACCTTCGGGAGCGAACGGTTAAATCTCGGTTGCACCACGGTCGAGCCGGAATTTCGCTTTCAGGGCAGTGGTTTTCCACGTCACAGCTTTATCGGTTTATTTTCAATTCACACATATACGCATATATATATATATATATTTATATATTATCTCTTACAATTTCCCCAATACTTCTCAAACTTAGACTTTCATGCTCTTAGCCACATCACACTACAACAAATTGGACGAAAAGCATGCGGGCCTTTTAATGTCAGACAGTGCGGTTTGAAAATTTTCAGACTTTTAATGTCTGGCAATGACCGACATTAAAAGCCCCTATATGTCGGGCAATGCCCGACATTAAAACGTTTTTTTAATTAATTCATAATATTTTTTTAAAAAAAGTTCCTCTCTCCCCAAAAGTGGCAACACCTTTACTTTCTCTCTCCCTGACATTTCTTCCCCCTTATCTCATCTTCGCTTTCTCACTTTCTCTTCCGAGCTTACCAACGACGACTGGAAGTTTTTCATCTCCGGCGCGATCTCCCTTCTTTCGTCTTCACAATGTGTGGGTTTTCACTTTCTCTCTCAATGGAGATTGAAAACTCTCCATCTTCGACGCAGTTTGACTTGATCTCTTCCCCTCACCACCGGTCACTAAGCTCTTCATCTCCAGCACGACGTGGTTTTTTTTGTTTGTGGGTTTGTGGGTTCAAAGTGTAGATGTGTGTGGCTGTACTTCGTGGGTAGCAAACCTGTGATGGTCGTGGTTGTCCGTACTCAGATTTGAGGCCGTAGTGCTCGTGGGTAGCAAATCTATGGTGGTTGTGTGGCTGTTTTGGCACTTGCATTTGGTGTTTTGCTCGTTTCTAGGGTTTGGCGTTTTCTTGGCTTTAGTTTGAATAATTTTGAGGTTTGTTTCTGACTCACCTGTTCTTATGGGGTTTCACCGATTTGGCTTCCTCTCAGTCGATTGAAACTTGAAACTCCTTTCATTTTAGTTTCCAGCAGGTCATTGATGATCAAAGGATTGAGGGTGAACGATGGCATTCTTGATTTCGAAACGACCAAAAATTTCTCTCTCCCAAAAATTTCGAACTTAAACAGACCGAGAAAATCATCTCTGTAAGCTTTATTTCAAAATGTTCGAATGCCTCCTAGTTCCCCCCCCCCCCCCTCCCCCCCCCAAGGATGAAACTTTTGGTATTTGTTCTGTTTCAGGTTGAGTACTTTGGACATATTCTTTAAGCATGCCAGGTAGATTGTATAACAACTATTTTTATTAAACTGGACTCTGAAATTATTTTTTTTCCACTCCTTTGTTCTTGAAAGCATTAAGTAGGTAAATCTCATTGTAGACTAGAGCACAAAATTTTAAGGTACTTCTTGTTATATGCTGGCTAAGTTTATTCTCTCTTTTTTGTTATTTTGATTAACAAAATAGTGATATTTCGAAATGTTGATTAGGCGGTTGTTTTGTTAAATGGTTGGCACTGATAACCATTGTCTGGATTTTGTCATCAGCTGGCTGAAAATTAGGAAAATATTTGATTTGTTCAAGTCAACTTCGTGCCTTTGTTAATGTTGCTTTACAATTGATAAAGTGTTTAGTGCTCTGGTTAGAATTCAATGTTAATGCTTTTTTTTTCTTTCACATCATCATATGCCTTTTCTCATGTACACAAAAATAGATCTATATCATTGCCTTGCTTTTTTTTTTTTTTTTTTTTATATTAAACTGATTGAATAACTTAATAACAGTCTTAATACAAAACATCTGGTTCTTACTTATTTATTCCCTCTCCCTGTTGAACTGTCAATTTACTTTATAATTATCTAGATCTATGTTATTGTTGCTTCAGGAGCTGTTAAACATGAGGATTTTGTTGAGCAAGTAAAGAAATTGTTCACTAAGGTCTCGTTTGATAACAATTTGATTTTTTGTTTTTTGGTTTTTGAAAATTATGCTTGTTTTCTCTCTATTTACTTACCATGGTTTTGCCAAGTACACATTTGAATTCCTAGCCAAATTCCAAAAACAAAAACAAGTTTTTGAAAACTACTTTTTTTAGTTTTAAAAAATTGGCTTGGTTTTTGAAAACATGGAAATAATTTATTAATAATACAAAGAAACTTGGAGGTGTAGGTTATATTTATAAGCTTAATTTTAAAAAACCAAAAACCAAAAATTAAATGGTTATCAAACGGGGTCTAAGTTGTT
The DNA here is from genome assembly GCA_036850905.1 of Luffa acutangula. NCBI lineage: Eukaryota > Viridiplantae > Streptophyta > Magnoliopsida > Cucurbitales > Cucurbitaceae > Luffa > Luffa acutangula. Next base: position 32,490,433 of record CM072092.1, on the reverse strand, counting down.
AGCTGAACCAATCACAACTTCTCAGTCGGTTGCAAATGAGCCAACAATTTTTACTGATTATGAGGTTAGGAATAACTCATGACGATGTTCCTTCGACACAATTTGCTATTGGTTTTAACGGAGCATCCTTGACATATCCAGACTCCATCACTCTAATGGTTATGCAGGCTATGTTGGGTTCTTGGAATGAAAGTGCTGGAGCTGGAATGCATATGGGGGTGATTTTTTCCTCTGTAGTCTTTAATAATCTTTATGTCTTTATTTCAAACCTATGTGCAGCTAATATTGATGCACATTTTATATTGATTTTGGCCGCATAATTCAATGTACAAGCAACTCAACAAGGGATGATTTACATCAATGAATTTACAGGTTCTTGATGGTAAGTGTTATAAAAGAAGATTTTGCTGAATGGTTAGTTGCTTTAATAGAGTTTGCTGAATTGGGACTAATTGTCTGCCTTACTTTAGTAGCAAATATGTGATTCAAGAAGCTAGATTGGTGTGGTGATTTATTTCTACACTTGATCTTTTTATCTAGTCTGTTTTTTTTTTTTTTTTTTTTTGTTAATAAGTTTACCATGTCATTTTTTTGTCATTTCACAATTCCATCCTCAATAGATATTCTTTTATGTTCTGGGTATTTTTTTTTTTTTTGAGTTAACTAAAGCTAAAGTGTTTGTTTGTTTTTTTTCCCCTGAATTAATGAAAGGGAAGTGCGATCATTTACAATTTGAAGCTAAAAAATGTTCTTGAAGATGTAGCCTGTAAGCTTCTTGGTTGTTCTCATTTGTTTGAAATTCTTATGAAACATGGTTTGATTCTATTGCTTAAAGAGTGAATTATTTTGGTCTATCATTTCCAATCTATTGTAGTTGGATTTAGCAACATCGGGGAGAGGAGGGCTTGGCCCTTTCATAGGAATTTGTGTCATTAGCGGTGCGTTTGGAATTGCAGTTCCTCATGTTCAAGGAGGAATGGTTGGGGATCTTTCCTTTATATGCAACCCGAACTCATGCAGGTTAATATTGCCTTCTTCCATGGCTTGTGCATTGACTTGTCTTATCATTTTTCCCTGTCATTAGTTTTGCTCTTCATGGTCTCTAATTTGTAAACTCTTTTGTGGTTTTTTATCTAGAATTCCTCTGTCTTTCCTGGTTGGCTTGGTTGCGGCGGACGCACTTACCTCAATTTTGAGATTAGTTACTAAGAGAGCATTTGAAAATTCTAAGGGTGGCCTTCGCCAAGGAGCTCGCAAGTGCTCTTGTTTTTGGGTTTTGATTTGTTTTAAAGCAAATTGGTGCATACTTGGATTAGAATTGTAAACTGCTATTGATATAAGCATATTGCACATGGGTTTTTTAGCTTCTCTGTGTTGTCCTCTACACATTTACTTTTCCAAAACTGCCAATTGTGAAGTACTTTTGGGCCATGGCGGCTTCAGAGGGATCAAAAACAGTTTCAGCCGACCTTGTTGCTGCTGGATGAGGTATGTAACTTCTCTAAACATCTAAGTATCTCCTTATCAAACCTGTTCAAGTAACGCACTGAAATTACCTGTAGGCCAACGGAAAAGCAACCGAAACCCAACGACTGAGAACTAAAGAATTACTGTTACAGAACATAGACTATGCAATCGACATTTTTCTGTTATATGGCATGTTCTCACATTGTCCATTTTTGTACTCAGTTTACAGTGTGAATGTGGAGCTGATTTGGTTTAGATGGTTGATTTCCACTATCCATAGAATTTGATTGTATACAATTTTGAATTGTGCTAATTTGGTGGAAAATAACATTCGAGCCTAAAATCTTTAAAGTGACATTATAAAACACTTTCAAAAACCTACCCAACATCTTAGCATTCTCCCAATCTTCTCTAGTTGGTTGACATTCATTCATAAAAGTTGAGTCTTCATCCTCTAATCTTACAAAAGCTTTTTGGAACTTTGTAGCCACCTTAAGTATCATATATGTAGAGTTCCATTTAGTGGAAACATCTAGACACGTCAAACTCTTAGAAGTAATCTTTTCAATTTCAATACACTTCTTAAATTCCGTAGCAGGTGTGAGTGAAGACCTCACAAATCTTACAACATTGCGAATCCTACTAATGCATTCATAATGCTCATTGAAAGCATCAGTTACAATAAGATTTAATATGTGGGCACAACATCTAACGTGCAAAAAACCACCTTTCAATAACAATCCACTACTAAATCTCTTAATAAGATAAACAATTGCAGTATCATTTGAACTAGCATTGTCCACAGTCAAAGTCATAACTTTATCAATACCCCAATTCTTTAAATTTTTTTCGATGGTTTTACTAATGGTATCTCCTCTATGATTGTTAATCGTAGAAAAACTAAGAATCCTTTTATGTAAATTTCAACCAGAATCAATAAAATGTGTTGTCAATACCATATAATTAATGTTTTGTCCAGAAGTCCAATAGTCAGTTGTGAGAGAAACTCTATAATGCTTTGCCTTAAACATGTCTTTCAAACATTTTCTCTCACTGACATATATCTTAAGAACATTCCTAGCAATAGTTATTCGAGATGGAAGGACAAAATTAGGTGCAAACAAGGCTATTGATTTGCTGATAAATCTTCAAAAACCTATGTTCTCCACAAACCTAAAAGGCAATATCTAGAATAATTATCTCAGCAAGAGCTCTTCTACAACTCTCCAAACTGAAAGTCTCACAACTAAGTTTTGATTCAGAATCATCAATCGCTTCTTTAGGTTTGAAAACCAATTGTTTTTGTCTCGGATCTTTCTTAGCTTTCTTTGATAAGAGTATTTCTTACAATTTTCTAAATGGTGTTTCAAACTGTCGATACCATTATGCTTGGAATGACATGCATACTTAGCCCCAGAGTATTTACACTTGGCATAAGGATCATTAGGATCACAATCTTTATTTTTCTAAAATTGATCCCAAACTACAGAGATTTTAGTATTCTTACGCTTTTTGGTTGGACTCGAATGACCCACTTTGCTTTTCTTAGCTCCACTTGATTTTTCTACAACATGGACCGAACTTTCTTCAGGGATACTATCCATGTTGACTCTGTGAAAATAAACATTGAATGAAATTAATATTTAACAAACACTCAACATTAAAAATGAAAAATCCGTAAAATTTGGCTTCTAGTTCTACTTCTAAAAACTAAAGCTTTCAGTTCTAATTTACCAAAAATTGTGTTTTGAAATCTAACTCTTCTGAAGAGTCCAGCTTGTAAGTTGAGAAAGACGGTGTGCTGACGACGATGTTGCTGAAACTGAAACAGAAAGCTAGCATTAGGAAGAGAGAATCATAAATATTGAGGGATGAAAGATATAGGGAACTAAATAGTAAATTCATTAACATCATTAATTGTTTTGTTTTTAATTAACCGTCTCGAACAATTTTCCTTTTGGCAATTTGGGTAACGTATATTTCTTTTTTTTTTTTTGAAACAGGGTAAGGTATATTTCTTAATTCAAGCATACACCTCTCATATCCAAATTTGAAAAATAAATTCTAGAGCCAAATTATCAATTTTATGCCGATGGAACTTAATAAAATATTGGAGCTCTAAGCCAATGAAGGCGCTAAAATGTGAGTTTTTGGTTAGCTTTTGTTACGATTTTATTTTAAATCAAACTTTTGTCTTTCTTAAAGTTCAAAGAAAGACATTATTGTGGAGCTAATTTAGTTTTCTGAAGCGTAAAAAAAAATAAATCTTATGAAGGAATTCAATTGATTTTACCATATGAAAGTTGAAAAAGCATGTTTATGAAACAATTCTTAAAATGAAGTGATACTGAATTTTGTTTATTCATTCTGAAATATTTTTTCAATTGATTTTTTGGAATAATTTTTTTAATGTTGCCCAAAAATAAGCTGCAGAAGGTTTATCATTATCGTATTGGGCTTCATGGAATTCACGAGTTTTAACAACTTCAAAGATTAAATTAATAAGACAAACAAAAAAAAGGTTAAATTAATACCTTGCAACTGCCAAGACCGAGAGAGAGTGAGAGACGACGAGGCGATGAAGAAGAACTCAAAATAGAGAAGAGAGTGAGAGACGACGACACGAGGCGATGCTGAAGGAGGTGAGACGACGATGTTGAGGTGACGGTGACCTTGTGAGTTTGGAGAGACTAGAGACTAGAGAGAAATGAAGCAGAGGGAGTGAGAGATGAGAGATGTCGTGGGTGAAGCAGAGAGAGAGTGAGAGATGAGAGACAACGTTGTGAGATAACTCTGGTTACGAACTCTGGCAGTGTCCCAACTCTGTTTGAGAATCCCTTCTCGTTGAGGAAATCTCTTTTTCTCATGATCTCCATCCGTTCCTGAAAATTGACATCTTTAAAGACTTTTGGGAATAGATTTTTAGGAGATGGAGCCTTAGGTGATTTGGCTTTCGACTTGACAGGTGAGACGGTTGGAGGAGTTGCAGGAGAGGCATCCATGGATCTTGTCCTCGGCCTCTTGGCAAATATGGGGTCATTCTTGTTTTTGGTTCTCCTTTCGGCCCTAAGCTCTCTTCTTCTCTTTATCCTCAATGCTGTAGAGATAGGAACTTGGTCGTCACCCAACTCCTTGATCTCTGAATCAAATTGTATTTCTGAGTCACTGGAGGTCTCGACCTCATTTTCAATTTCTTCCTCATCCCTCTTATCTCCCGAAGAGGTGCTCTCAGCTGCTGGTGGAGGTCCTCTGACATCATACTCAAATAGAGGATCCAAAGTTTCATCAGCTGGCTGTGCTTCATTGGTCTTCTGTTGGCCTTCTTTAGAATGCGGCCCAAATGCGGTCACATTCTGGCCTTCATTCACTTCTTCTTTTTCTTCCTCTTTTTCTGGATTTTCTTCGTTTGGCCCCTCAAGGGCCTCTTTTTCTGGATTTTCTTCGTTTGGCCCCTCAAGGGCCTCTTTTTCCCTTCCTTGCAGCAATTCAACATCACTTTGAGCCTTGTGCAGTGGCTCAAAGGCTGCAAGGAAATCTTTAGCCTATTTTCTTCTTTTCTCATCTTCTTTCAAAATTTCTCTTCTTTCTTTTTCTTCCTCAAGGAGTTGCAATTCAGCAGGTGCTCTCCTGAGTTCTTCATCTTGTTTTCTTTCTTTTTCAACTTCAATGACCCTCTCGACCTCTTTCCTTTCCTCTTCCTTCTTTCTTTCAGCTTTTTTTTCTTCTTCAAAGTCTCTTTGTCTTGCAAATTCATCATCTTCTCTCATGTTCTGATTTTCCATTTCTCTTTCAGCCTGGATTTCCCTCAAGGCATCTTGCTCAGCCCTATATCCTTCGGCAATAAGGAGGGCTTGTGCCACGACTTGGCAGATAATGTCCTTGAAAACATCCGGAGGCATTCTAGCCACTTTGAGGGGTTCAATAAAAAGCGGTTGTCCAGGTGCAACCTTCTTTAGACTCTTCTTCCTTGCACAAAAATGTTGGGTTTTATGCCCTAAAACTCGTAGATAGTAAATGTAACATTTGACTTGCTTCAATGAAGTATTATTTCTATATATTTGTTTTGCCTAAATATAACCACAAATCCAATAAACTAAGAACCCATGACTTTATTATGTATACTTGAAGTTTATGTGTGACATAAGTATGGATCAAGTTCAAGTAAATAGTCTAAACGATCTATAGTATATGAATAAAGTTGGGTACCTTAATCCTGGGGACACTATTGGCGTGGCTTGCTTTGTTCTTTAAAGACAGATGATGTGATCCTAATCGTTCATGTATTAGACATGTGAGTGAGGGTGTCCTATGCAAAGAGTTTGCATAGAGATCGGACCAGGCGACAAGTCACTTTCACTTTACAACATTGTTTACTGTTGAAACTGAACATCTCATACATATAACCTAGGTAACTCGATCTTAATCCTGAGCTAACTATGAACTCCGGTTTATTTAGGATTATCCTTTGATTTGCATGGGTGAGAGTGACCAAACATCGTCGACTCAATAAGCCTACCATTTTGGGGATAAGACTAAATGGTTAGCTGGGGACATAGCTTTGCAAGATGGAATTCACTGCTACCCGTTTGTAGGGTTAGTAAAGGTTGTTCTCTTAAGTACTGATTCCGAGTCTTGAACAAAGGGGTCCCACCCTCTCATAACCTTGAGAGGGACTTGGTATAGTGATTGTATCGCGAACTAGTTGTTCATTAGAGGATCAGTGGAACTTAAGGTACAAGATGTAACTATAGGGATAAAACGAACATTTGACCTAGCTCTAGTTACGAAAAACTAGTGAAGGGTCGACTTACTAATCATGGTTATCTAAAGTGGACAAGAAATATATCTACAGTGAGGGGAGTGCAGCTACGAGCTATAGTGGAGTGTCCTGGAAGCTAACAGATGATGAATGACTAGGTTAATGAGATTAATCGGTTATCATCATTTTGTTGGAGCCCATGATCTGTAGGTCCATTAGGTCCCTCTACTAGCTCAATAGGAATAAAACTTGGAACAATATAAGTTAATATTTGAAACGTTCAAAATTCGGAAAAGGATACAAAAGTCGCTTATATACGATATTTAACGACATATTAGTTTAATTATGAATTAAACTTAAAATGAGAGTTGTATATTTAAATATGATTTAAATATTAAATACGTGAATAGGGATTCATGTTCGAGAAAATTCGTTGGGAGAAAGAAACCAAGATTGCACAAATGGTATTAATTTAATATGAGATATTAAATTAAAGGATAATTGTAATGGGTGGCAACATGAAGATAAGTAATTACAAATATAGCAATTTTTAAAAATATTTGCAAATATGGCAAAATTTTTGAATTAATTTTTTATATTCCTAAATTGCCCCTGTGTGCCCATCTTCTTCTTCCTCGTTTTTTTTTTTTTTTTTTTTTTTTTTTTTTTTTTACTGATAGAAAGTCTTTTTATTACTGATAGATTCTATCAGTGGTAGAAAAATTTTCTATCAGTGATAGAAAGTTTCTATCACTGATAGAATAAAGTTTCTATCAGTGATATTTCTATCACTGATAGATTCTATCAGTGGTAGAAAAATTTTCTATCGACGATAGAAAGTTTCTATCACTAATATTTCTATGATTGATAGATTCTATCAGTGGTAGAAAAATTTTCTATCAGTGATAGAAAGTTTCTATCACTGATAGAATAGAAGATTTCTATCACTAATAGAAATTTTTTCTATCAGTGATAAAAGATTTCTATTACTGATAGGTTCTATCAGTGATAAAAAAACTTTTTATAGAAAATCATAGAAAAACTTTTGATAAAAAATCTTTCAATCCCTGATCACTCATAAAAATCTTTCTATCTCCGATAGAAATCTTTCTATCACCGATATAATCTATAAGTGATAGAAAAGCTTTCTATCAGTGATAAAAGATTTCTGATAGAAATTTTTACTATTCTATCAGTGATAGAAAGATATTCTATCAATGATAGAAAACTCTTGATAGAAAATCTTTCAATCCCTGATAGAACCTATCAGTGATAGAAATCTTCTATCACTTATAGAAATTTTTTCTATGAGTGATAGAAAAAATTTCTATCATTCATAGAAAATCTTTCTATGAGTGATAGAAAAACTTTCAATCTCTATCACTAAGACTGATAGAAAAACTTTTCGTGAGTTATAGAAAATCTTTCTATCACTGATACTTTTCTATCAGTGATAGAAGATCTTTTGTTTCTATCAACGATGGTGATACATGTTGAAATCGAGCATTGAAAAATAAAGCAAAAACGAACGATTATAGAAATCAAACACTGAAAAGCAAAAACCAAACACGGATAGAAAACCAAATAACAACAACCAAACATTGATAGAACACCGAACAAGTGATAGAAAAATATCTATCGCCGATAGAATCTATCAGTAGTAGAAAAATTTTCTATCATATGATAGAATCTATCAGTGAAAGAAAATTTCTATCACTGATAGAATCTATCAGTGATAGAAAATTTCTATCACGGATAGAAAATCTTTCTATCACTGATAGAATCTATCGGTGATAGAAAAACTTTCTATCAGTGAAAGAAAATCTGGAGGGGTATTTTAGTAAATGCAACACACAAACTATTAGATTTTGCCATTTTTGCAATTTTTTTTGTGGGTTGCTAGATTTGCAATTATTTTGGCCCATATTGCTATCTTTGCAACCGACCCTAAATTAAATAATTTTATTTTAATTAAATAAATGATACTTAATTTAAATAAAAATAAAAGAAAGTGGGATTATTCATAATTTTGTTTGCTATGCAATAGCTACTCTATGTTTGACGTTGTATTTGGAAAATAGGTTGGCTATCATCTTATTGTGAAAATGAGATCCTTCGTCCCTTATGATGAAACGAGGGGTTCCGTATGTTGTGAAAATATTCTTCATAAAAAAATTTCTCACCACCTTTGCATCATTTGTTGTTGTAGTTATGGCCTCAATCCATTTTGATACGTAATCGACTGCAAGCAAGATTTAAATGTTTCCAAAGGATGGCGGGAATGGTCCATAAAGTCTATCCCCATACGTCGAAGATTTCTACTTCAAGTATGAAGTGTAGAGGCATTTCGCTCTTAGCTGTCAGGTTCCCTGTCCTTTGACATTGATCACAGTTCTTTGTGAAGAGGTGTGCATCTTTGAAGAGACTTGGCCAAAAGTAGTTGGATTGGAGGACTTTGGCTATTGTCTTTAGTCCAGCAAAATGTCCTCCATATGGAGTGTTGGGCTCCTAGGGTGAGTAAAAATGATATAAGAAATAAGATATAATTAAACTCTAGACTCTGTGCAAGTATACACAGTTCGCAGCAAGTAATAAGTATTAGGGAAAAATACACTTTTGGTCCCCGAGGTTTGGGTTAAGTTACACTTTGGTCCCTGAGTTTTCAAACTCAACAAAATTACCCCTGAGGTTTGGTTTTAGTTTCATTTTGGTCCCTCCATCCATTTTTCCGTTAAAAACTAACAGATGGATGACGTGGCGCTATTTTTTTATTTAAAAAATTATTTTTTAAATTGTTTAATTAAAAAATATATTAAAATAAAAACAAATATTATTATTTTTAACTCTTTTTTTTATTTCTTTTTCTCTCTTCCTTTCTCCTTCCTTCTTCTTCTTCAACAAAGGGTATTCTTCATCTACACATGGCCGGCGGCCAGCGGCCGGCGACCACCGCTCGTCGGTCGCCGGCAACCGGCAACTCTTTTTTTTCCTCCCTCTCTTGTTTTTTTCTTCTTTAACACCCTCATCTCCTTCCTCTCTTCTACCCGATGGATGTCGCTTCTCCAGCCCCAACTCCGGCAACGTTCCGCACTTCCGGCGAGCATCTTCTTCCGCAGTAGTCGAACCCTCCCTCTCAATCTCTCTTTCTCACAGATCCACGCCGCACGAACCCATCATGAGAAGATCCACGCATGCCCGAAATCTGTCCTCTTCGCGAACCCATGTAAATCTGTCCTCTCAATCTCTCGAAATCGGTCTGAAATGAAACCCAAATCTGGGTTTCGTCTTAGATCTGAAACAAAGGGGATTTCCCCTTCGTTTCTTTTGCACGCAAGGAGGGAGAAAAAGGCGGTGACGTGGGTCTTCGTGGGCATGCAGGCGGCGGCGCAAGACGGCGTTCGTGGAGGGTATGCAGGCGGCGATGAAGCCTCCTCCTCCCTCTTCCTCTCCCTTATTTAAAAAAAAAAGAAATGGGGAAGAAATGGGAGAGAGAAAAAAAAAAAAAAAAAAACTCGCCGGCGGCGGCCGTCGGCCGCCAGAGTTGAAGAAGAAGAAGTTGGGGAAGAAAGTGTGGAAGAAAGAGAAAAATAAGAGATGTCGAGAGAAAGAATAAAAATAAAAGATAAAATAAGAATATTTTAATATTTTAATATTTTTTATTTAAAAAAAATTAAAAAATATTTTTTTATTAAAATAATAGTGCCACGTCAGCATCCCGTTAAGATTTAACGACAAAATGGATGGCAGGGACCAAATTGCTCCTTATCTCAAACCTCAGGGGTAATTTTGCTGAGTTTGAAAACTCAGGGACCAAAGTGTAACTTAACCCAAACCTCAGGTACTAAAAGTGTATTTTTCCCTAAGTATTATCAATCCAAGGCCTGAACTAGTTTCCACTTTATCTATTCTATATAACTCTTTAATGGTTTCAAAGATGGTAAAAATGATTGGTTTTTATAAGAATAATGCTGAAGCAAAAGAAATGACAGAACAACAAGTAAACAAATAGGCAGACAGATTAAAAACAGGTGCTGGTCAGGATTTAGTAATTGTTTAAAAAGATGCTCTAGCAATATTATTGATCATGCAAAACTTTCGTAGTATTATTAGCAGATTCCTCCCGGAACTCCGAATCTTTTGGAATGTGTTTCAACCCCAATGAAGTACTACCGATCAAGCACTAGGCAACTGGCTATCCCTAGCTCAGCCACTGGCGTTCACCAATACACAATGATCGTAGTGTGACTAATCACCACACACTCTCTAAATCATCCCTGAAACTAGAGAGAGGTATTAATACCGGCTGGCCAGGTGGAGACAAAATAGAATTAAGCACAACAATTAGTCAAGATGCATAGAATCAATATTTATTACTAGAAATGAAGCATGGCAATCACATTGTTCCTAACCAGCGCCTAAGCTACTTAGTTCATAAGATGCATGGAAACACAAGTTACAATCTGAGTAAGCATGTCCATGACTACAAAATAAAACAAGAAAAGATTAATTCCCTTGAACAGCTTGCAATCGATGGTCTTCTAGATGGTCTCCAATCTTCTCTCTATTCGGCTCCCAAAGGTGGGAGTAACCTTTCCAAGAATGGAATGTTTTCTCCCAAAAGTGGAATGACTTTGACTTAGGCGGCTACTTCCTTTTATAGAAGAATAGGAGGCTTGACTTAGGTCAACCTAGACACGTGTATGATCACGAAAATAACTCAACAGAATCCGGTTTATCAACTTGGCTAACGAACTGTGATGTGGCAGTTTTTCTCCCAGTCTTGCTGTAGCACAGAATTTGCTCCTTTTAGTCGCCAAGCAGCATAATCTGCACAAAATAATTTTCAAGGCTTCCATTCTTCCAAATGGGTTAAAACATATAATATGTATCTAAAACCAACCATATTAAGCACAAAAGACACACAAATCCCTGTAGAAATGAGGCCTAAATAACTACCTTTTGGGCAGTTATCATGGAGCCACATGACAGGATTCCAATATGAGTGGTATCTCTTCTTCTGCTACGCACCGTCTTAATATTTGATCTGGCCTTAGCCTGTACAAGTATAGCTCATCCCAGTAGTAGTCCTTGACATCTTTTAGAAACTTCTTAAGCTGTTGAGAGGTTGCTTCCGGTGGTTTTAGTCCACTGACTAAGTAATTCACATAATCTGCAAACCATGGAAGTTCAACAGTCCTAATCGCCAAAATTTGCTCATCCGCAAACGATTCTTGAATATCCAGCCCTTTCTCTATTTGTGTTTCTTCTCCAAGTCTTGATAGGTGGTCTGCTACCTGATTCTCAGTTCCCTTTCTATCCTGGATTTCAATGTCAAACTCCTGCAAAAGTACGATCCAATGAATTAATCGGGGTTTGGCATCCTTTTTAGAAAGCAAATGTTTGAGAGCTAAATGGTCAGTATGAACTATGACTTTAGTTCCCACGAGGTAGGATCTAAATTTGTCAAAACCAAATACTAGTGCAAGTAGTTCCTTCTCTATGACAGTATAGTTCAACTGAGCCTCGTTGAGCATTTTGCTTGCAAAGTAAATAGGTTGCACTATTTTTCCTCTTTTCTGACATAGGACTGCACCAACTGCAAAATAGCTAGCATCGCACATCAACTCGAATGGTTGGGTCCAATCTGATTCAATTATGATCGGTGATGGGCTGAGTGCATTCCTTAAAGTCTCGAAAGCTTGCTTACAATCTTCATTGAAGTCGAACGGTCTACCTACTTCAAGTAACTTGCACAAAGGTTTGGAAATTTTAGAGAAATCTTTAATGAATCTTCTGTAAAAACCTGCATGACCTAGAAAGCTTATGATATCTCGAACTGTTTTCGGGAAGGGCAATTTGGATATGATCTCAATTTTCACCTTGTCTACCTCAATTCCATTTCTGGAAATGCGGTGTCCAAGGACTATGCCTTCGCGCACCATGAAATGACACTTTTCCCAATTCAATACCAGGTTGGTTTCTTAACACCTTTCTAGCACTCGATCTAAATTCTCTAAACATGTTGCAAATGTTTCATCGAAGACAGAGAAGTCATCCATAAATACTTCCATGATTCGTTCTACCATATCGGAGAATATAGCCATCATACACCTTTGAAATGTGGTTGGTGCATTGCATAATCCGAAAGACATTCTTTCAAAGGCAAATGTCTCGTACGGACATGTGAATGCAGTCTTCTCCTGGTCTTCTAGGGCTATTGTTATCTGATTATAACTTGAGTAACCGTCTATAAAACAGTAAAAGTCCTTTCCTGCAAGTCTGTCCAACATTTGATCTATAAATGGCAACGAGAAGTGGTTTTTCTTGGTTACTTTATTGAGGCAGCGATAGGCTATGCAGACTCGTCATCCTATGATTGTCCTTGTCGGAATCAACTCGTTTTTCTCGTTCTCCACTACAGTTATCCCACCCTTTTTTGGGACGCATTGTACTGGACTGACCCAACTACTGTCTGACATTGGATAGATGACTCCTACGTCCAGCCATTTTAAAATTTCTTTCCTGAAAACTTCTTTCATAATGGGATTTAGTCTCCGCTGACTTTCAATGGAATTCTTAGCTCCTTCAAGGTTGATACTGTGCATGTAGAATGAGGGGTTGATTCCTTGAATGTCTGCAATTGTCCATCCTATTGCCTTTTTATGTTTAGAGAGAACCTACAACAAAGAGATTTCATCCTGGTTAGTAAGATAGGCTGATATAATAACTGGTAATGTCTTGTTTTCTCCAAGGAAACTATATTTAAGATGCTCTGGTAGAGGTTTGAGTTCTAGATCCGGAGGGTTGATCATAGATGGCTGCAGCGACCTGACTTCTTTCTGGTTTAATTCCGAAGAATCCTTCAGTGCTTCTATCCTTGCGACTGCAGAATCATTTGTGGTTGGTTCTTCTATTCCTTCAATTTCTTCTTGTTCCTCCCTCCCAAGCATGCTTCTCTTCAGTGGCTCTCCCTTTAATGTTTCCTGCAAAATAGATACAAAAAGTTCATCAATCTCTTCAATCATGGAGCATTCCTCAAGATATCATTGATATTTCATTGCCTTCATCACATTGAAAGTGACTTGCTGGTCATTGACCCTCTTAGTCAACTCTCCTTTCTGAACATCAATTAAGGTCCTGCCAGTTGCTAGGAATGGTCGTTGTTGGGTTTCCAGAGTGGGTAAAAAATGCAGTAAAAATAGACTCTAGAACACTGTGCAAGCATACACAATCCGCAACAAGTAATAAGTATTTATCGAATCCAGGGTTTGAATAGCTCTCACTTTATCTATTTTGTATAACTCTTTAATTGTTTCGAAAGTGGTTAAAATGATTGATTTTGATATAATGCTGAAGCAAAAGAAATGACAAAACAGAAAGTAAACAAATAAAGCAGTCAGACTAGAAACAGGCGTTGGTCAGGATTTAGTAATTGTTTTAAAAGATGCTCTAGCAATATTATTGATTAGGAAAAACTCTTGCAGTCTTATCAGCAGGATCCTCCCGGAACTCTGGATTTTTTGGAATGTGTTTCAACTCCAATAACGCTCTACCGATCAAGCACTAGGCAACTGGCTATCCCTAGCTCAGTCACTGACGTTCACCAATACACAATGATCTAGTGTGATTAAATGCCACACACTTCTCAAATCATCCCTAAAACTAAGAAGTGGTATTCATACCGGTTGGCCAGGCAGGCACAAAATATAAATATGCTCAACAAATAATCAAGATGCTCAAATCAACATATATTGAATAGAGAATAAGGCTAGGCAATTACATGACTCCTAACCAACACCTAAACAATTTAGTTCATAAAGCTCAGGACAACACACGCTACAATCTGAGTATGTGCATCCATAATTACAAGAAATTACAAGAAAATACTAATTCCTAGGGCGTCGTCAGCTAAATGGATGAACGTGAGATAAGATGATAAATATTAATAAAGATAAATTCAGCCAACCTTAGTGCAAGTATACACTATCACACGTAGTAATAAAAACCTTAAAAGTATTCCAAGGGTATCGATCCCATGAGGACTAAATTGGAAATTCATATTTGAAGAAGAAACTGCTCAAATGATTGCTTTTGAAAAAGGTCACCAAAGAAATAAGTTTGATTGATTGGGTTTTAGAAAAGATAAATAAATAAAACAAGCAAATAGATAATAAAGAATAACAATAATAAACAACGAGGTATTCAACATGGATTCATCCCTAAGGCAATAACTTTAGTCATGCAATATTTAACTTAAGCCTATTCAATTTGGCTTTGCTCCCAAGAACAGTTAGAAGGCTAAGCGAGTACCGTTATGCACATTTCTGTGACTCGACTCCGACATAGATAATTCACGAATGCAACCTATAATCCTATAGTTGATATAGGGTGCCTTAGGCAACTTGCCCTATACCGCCGAACAATCTCTTTTGAGCTTTTTCTCCTATATCACCTTTATGAGAACTGATATCGTTTGTCCCTTTCGAGATCAAACTCACATAGCATGCAAAGTCTAAGTGATCAAGTTAAACTCAGCAAGATCAGAGTGATAATCAATAAAGAATGACATGCATTGAACACAACTTAAGCAAATAAAACACTTTCAAGCTATTGAACCATAAGGGAATTCACCATATTGAGCCCCTCAACGGAATTTAGCTACTCATGGTGGGATAAAGTGCAAATGAGTACATTTTAATTGAAATAAGAATGTAAAGAATACAGAAAAATGAAAAGTATCAAGAGCTGGGAATAATGGAGATAGCTAAATATTATGGGTTTTTCTATTTACTCAATCCTTCTAGAGTTCGCTTAGACACTCCACTCTCTCACTTTTACAAGTGGGAATGGGTGAAAATCCCTACAAACCCTAAGGTTTGATGTCTAACTCAAGTTAGAATTCAGTCGTCTAAGAAGGACCTCGGGCTAAATTAAAAATAAAATATTAAAAAAAAAACCCTAAACTATGAGGTTTGTTTCAAAAATGCCCATGAACTTTACAAAATGTTTCAAAAATACCCTTGTAGTTAATTTTTGGATGGGAACCGTTAAAATCGTAAAAAATACCATTGCCGAAAATCTGGTCAAACTCTTGGGATAATGTGTTGAAAGAGAAAAAGAGCTGCTAGTGTATGAATACATGAAAAATAGGTAAAACTTCTCATTAATTTTCATGGAAGAAAATTTATGGTGGGACAAGGAAAAAAAAAGAAGCATTTTCTAATAAAGTTATTTTTTTAAAATCTTTTGAAACTTAAAGAGTATTAATGAAACTAAAATTTTTAATGGTTTCCATCCAAAAATTAAGGTATTTTTAAAACATTTTTTTTTAAGTTCAAGGGTATTTTTGAAACGTTTTAAAGTTCAGGAACATTTTTTAAACAAACCCAATAGTTCAAGGGCATTTTTTATAATTTAGCCTTTGAAATTTGAAATTTAGATGACAATTTCCACAATTTTAACTTTAAATTGACAGGATTAAAACTCGATAGAACCCCTAGACAATTACATCAAAAAGGGAGTGATAAACACCCTAAAAGAATGCCATCAAAGATGGCAACAAAGCTAAGTTGGAGTCAAAAGATGAGTACCTAATAAATATGCTCAATTATGACAACAAAATTTAGTAAGCATCAATTTAGCATAATAAATGCTTACTATGTTCTACTACTGTTATAGTAATAAAGTTTTTTTCCCTACAATCAACACACATCCGCCATGATCCATCTTTCTTAGGCACAAGAATAACCGGAACAGAACATGGACTCAAACTCTCACGCACATACCCTTTATCAAGGAGTTCACTTACTTGCCTTTGTATTTCTTCAGCCTCCTTTGGATTAGTCCTATATGTTGGACGATTTGGAATAGTCGCTCCCGGAATGAAGTCAATCTTGTGCTCAATTCCTCTAAGTGGTGGCAAACCACTTGGCATCTCCTCGGGAAATAAATCTTCAAACTCCTGCAAAAGTGTAACAAAAACACTAGGCAAAGAAGGGTTAAGCTCGTTAGTAAGAAAACAAGACCCTTTGTTGATGTGGACTTTTCCTAACCGCAAGCGCACGGGTCAAGTAATAATATAGTGAATAGTAAATTCGAATGTCGTCCTCTGGATTGGATTTTTAAGCAAATTGAGTATTGCGAATAATCTTGCCCAATTTTATTTAGGGATCAAAAAGTGATGAATAGGTGATACGAAAACTAAATCAAAGCAAGTAAAAAGTATGGAAATTCAATTGGGAAAACTACTTAGGGAATTGATTTCGCCGATTTCGTTTAGGATTGATTTTAAAGAATAAGTTATTATGCACAATGAAATTATGAGCCAAAGACCCTTTAATCACAACTACCTCTCCCGAGTATAATTGATTCTCATGCAAATTAACCAACTTGATATCCCTATCTAAGTTTATTAATAAGCAAGGCAATGAGATCTTTTAACCAATTCTAAAGTTAATCTAAAACCGTCATGAATTAGAAAATAAACTTTATT
Organism: Luffa acutangula; assembly: GCA_036850905.1. Taxonomy (NCBI): domain Eukaryota; kingdom Viridiplantae; phylum Streptophyta; class Magnoliopsida; order Cucurbitales; family Cucurbitaceae; genus Luffa; species Luffa acutangula. Next base: position 32,473,715 of record CM072092.1, on the reverse strand, counting down.
CATGCAATCTTGAGTAAGTCTAAATCAAATCCCCTCTCCCGAGCTAGATTCGAAACTTAAATCATTCAACTAATGGCCAATTAATTGAAAGCATTAAATCAAGATTACAAACACAATAACATTGCACAACTTAAACCATAAATCAATCCATAAACTTAATCAACTACATCAATCCCCAAGCTACAAGTTTAGCTACTCATGAATGAAAATACAATCTCAACTAAACATATGAAAGCAATAAATCTAACTAAAGGAAGAAAAGGGAAAAGAAAACTCAATGTAGGCCGAGTCCCGACGTCCCCGTCACGATCCCCACGAACAATGGGTTGATTTCCAAGTTCCTCATTTGTTTTCAGCTCCAAAAGCTCTCTGTTCTGCCCTCTTTACGGCTCCAAAAGGTCCCAAATTGATCTCCCCAAAAACCTAGCCGAAAGGAAGCTTTTATTCTGATTTTTCGTTGAAGCGTCGAGACGCTGTCAAGACAGCGTCGCGACGCTGCCTCTTAAACGCGCGTTCTGAATAAGGAAAAACGGTAGTGTCGGGACGCTTCCTATCATAGCATCTCGACGCTGTAAGCTTTACGCGCCTAATCTGATATGGAATGTGAGCGTCGAGACGCTCAAGAGCTAGCGTCTCGACGCTAGCCTGCTGTTGACCGAGATTTGACTTTTTTCCACTTTTACTCTTTTCATTCCTTTGCATCTTTTCACGCCCCGAGCACCCGATTAACTCTAATATGGCATTATAGCTCCAATCCATCATTTCCTACAAAATAAACAATAAAGCACAATAAAATGGCCCAAACATCATAAAAGACTAGCTAAATTAAATCAGTAAAGATAGCTAGCTATGCTCGCTATCATTTGTACAAAAGTACAAGAATGGTCCGGTTAGAGAGCAAAACATTCCTAGCCTCACATGATCTAACATACAAGCTCACTATTTTGGCTTTCCTCTCATTTTTCTCTCTAGGCCGATTGCTACTCAATTGCTTTTCACTCAACTCTTTTTTTTTTTCTCTCAATTCTTTTTCTTTCATTTCTTTTGAACCTTTTGCTATTGCATCGACCTCTTGCCTTTTCTTTTCAAGTTTACATTGATCAATATACACATCTGTTGGAGACAAAGGTACAAGAGTAGTTTTTCTCCCATTATGAGTAAAAGAGTAACGATTAGCATACCCATCATAGACTACCCGACGATCAAATTGCCAAGGTCTCCCCAACAATAAATCCCCAGCATGCATGGATACAACATCACACAAAACATCATCAGCATACTTCCCAATGGTAAAAGAAACAAGAGCTTGCCTATTTACCCTTACCTCCCCACAATCATTCAACCATTGAAGCCTATATAGTCTAGGATGGGGTTTGGTCTCTAAATTAAGTCTCTTGACCAGAATGGAACTCACAACATTGGTACAACTACCACTATCGATAACCATACTACAAGGTACAGATTGAACAAGGCACCTAGTGTGAAATAAGTTCTCCCTTTGGTCTAGACTATCCTCCTTAATTTGGGTGTTTAAAGCTCTCCTGGTGACTAAGGACATATAAGCAGGATCCTCTTCACTAAACTCATCACTTTCACACTCTACTTTTCCTTCCTCTATGACCTCATCTTCCTCTTCATCTTCTGTCACAAACTCTCCCTCTCGAAGGATCATCGTTCTCCTATTTGGGCAATCTCTACTATAATGACCTACCCCTTGACATTTCCAGCACTTCAAATCCCTATTTCGCACATTAGATTCATCTACCTTCTCTTTCCCCTTCTTGGAACTCTCCCCCTTTTCAAACTTCTCTTTAGGTTTCTCATACCCCTCTCGGTTTCTAGGCTTATAATCAATACTCTTACTATCCCTTTTCCATGATGAGCTAGAGTTGGAAAAGTGTTTAGAAGAATACCGTCGAGACTTTCGTTGGAGTTGCCTCTCAATTTTGATGGCAATATGCAGCATCTCTTCAATGTCAAAATAAGGTTGTAGATCAACCTTGTCCGCAATCTCCGTGTTTAGCCCATTAAGAAACCGTGCCAGGAGATTCTCCATGTCTTCATCTATATCAAGTCGATCCATCAACGTATCCATCTCCTTGTAATAATCCTCCACGGACTTACTTCCTTGTTTCAATGCTTGAAGCTTTTGCGCCATGTCCCGTTGAAAATGTTTTGGAACAAAACGCTTCCTCATGGCCTCCTTGAACTCGTACCAATCATCGATCGGTGTCTCAAGATTTCTTCTCCTACTTGACATCAACTTATCCCACCATGTTTGAGCATATTGTTTAAATTGAGCAACACATAATATTACCTTCTTTTCATCACTGAAATTATGGCAATTGAATACGGACTCCACTGACTTCTCCCATTCAAGGTATTCCTCCGGATCGGTTTTGCCATAGAACTTTGGAAGCTTCAATTTGATGTTACCCACATTTCGATCAACTCCCTCATATTGAGGAAATCGTTGTTGGAAAATATGATGTCCTCGTCCACGACCTCGCCCTCTTTCCATACCACGACCAGCATGTCTTTGTCTTCCTCTTGGAACCGCTACCAAGGTAACTTGGTCATCATCTGGTTGATCGGAACCATCACCCTCATAGTCATCCTCTCGTTCATTGTGAATACGTGGTGGTGGAATTCTCTCACGAGGTTGGTTCTGAGCCTCGAACCTTCCCATGCGTTCGGACAACTCTTCTATACAATGAATCATTCTTTCCATGGTTCCTTGTTCTGCCTCTCTCATCCGTGCTTCAGTAATATTAGGATCATTCTCATGATTTGCCATACTACAAAACAAAGTTAAGTGACAACAAAAAAAGTAATGGACCTCACAAGCGCTCCCTCACACGTTTCACTCGTTAATGAAAACCACTTGTGTTTAACACTCAACACTCAAAACAATGTACCACTCCCTTACAATCACACCCTCACAAATTGGCACACACTAATCACACTCCAAAACAGATTGGTATTGAGTCTAGCAAAGTTTAAGAGCTAAGTAGTGCAATTCAAGTGATTAGTCCACACACTTAGAACACAATCAAAGGTATTAAAGGAGCAATCTGAATAACAAAAAAGAAACAAGTTTAAAGAAAAAAAATTGGAATAGGATTAGGGAAGAAAGAAACAAACTTAGAACAAAGAGAAACAAAGTTGGACAGAATTGAAATGGTATGCAAAGTAGTTACTAAGTTCAATTCAAAATTTGATAAAGATGATGTTAACTCCAGCCAAATGATGAATAATCGGGTTTAATTCAGCCTTAGTAACAGATAGGAGTTAAATATATCAGCAACAAAAGAGTATTGAATCAGCCTAATTGTAACTGCCACATTTAATGCCCAACGGTTTTCTTTTGTTTGAATTCTGGATGTAACTGATATGTTGGAACTTTAAACAGTCAAATCTGAATCTAAGAAGAGAGTATTAAAATTAGAACATTCAGATCAACATGCTTTCAAACAATGAATTCAAAAAAGTCAGCAAGAAATTGCTCTCGGGTTGTACAGATTTCCTTTGAGAGATTTTCAAAATATGCCTAAATCACCCTGAAGCAAACCGATTTAGAAGTTCTCAAAGAAGGAAAAGTTGTAGATCATACGTCAATCTAAAACTTTGTAGAAGACAAGATCATGAAATGAAGAACGGAAATGATACTTTTTTTTTTTGTTTTTTTAAGACAGCAGAATAAGATGCGCAGATTTACGAAAACTAAAGAAAAAGAACAAATAGAAAAAAAAGATAAACACAGGGAAACATATGTCCGATCAAAGAGCCTAATGCTCTGATACCAAATGTTATGAAACCCCCAAGAAATGGATCTAACAACCTTGCTAAAAAAAACAAGACCTTTAGATCTCAAATCTCAAAACCCCAAAGAACAATATGGAACCAACCCAAGGAAAAGTATTGAAACGGATTACCTTGATGATCAAGATCAAGAGTAAAGAAAACTTGTTTCTAAACTCGTGATTCGAATCACTCCACAAGAGGTTTGATCAACACCACTTGAATGACTCTAGGATGCAAGATCTAAACACAAGAAATTGCACAATTTGAAAAAAAAACTCAGCTCAACACAAAGCTAAGAGAAAACTCAATATATTTCACTCCAAAATATTATGATTTGTGTTACATCCAAGATGGCTTTTTATAGCCTTCAAAATATAACCTAAATTCAGCTTAAATGACATATTTAAGAGTGTAACCTCCACAATATTAAAGCCCATAATCAGCCACTACTCAAATGTAACCTATAAGTTATGAAAAAGACTTAAAAACTGAAAATTACATAATGGAGGGCCATAAATCCGAGAATTGAACTCCAATGGTCAGCTTTGAGTTGTTTGTAACCTCCCATATTAATTGAAGCTTCACATGGAGTAGTTTAAGCTTAAGTTCCATAAAGCCAACTATAGTTCATTAAATGCAAGTCAAAATGCATTTAACGTGTCTCCATCTTGAATCTCAACTTTGGAAATAGTGTAGGGAAATAGTCCAACATCTCCTTGAACGTCCTTTGTCGAGCTCACCATAGCTTGAATATAGGTGATTAAAGCTTGTTGTAGCTTCTTGGCTCTCGACCTTGTAATTGGACCTTGAGGCATGACAATAGATGTAGCTTGGTTCACATCATCTTCTCCCTCTTCAGAAGGATTCGTCCTCGAATCATAGCCATCACCTACATCAAAAGGACTCAAGTCAGCAACATTAAAGGTTGCACTAACACCATACTCACCTGGTAAATCAATTTTATAAGCATTGTCATTGATGCGCTCAAGAACTTGGAAAGGACCATCTCCTCGGGGCAAAAGTTTCGATCTTCTTTGTGTAGGAAACCTTTCTTTTCGAAAATGCACCCAAACCCAATCTCCAGGTTTGAAGACTAAAAGCTTGCGTCCCTTATTAATTCTTGAAGCAACCTTGGAATTATGCTTCTCAATGTTCTCTTTCACTTTTTGGTGCAGCTTATGAACAAAGTCAGCCTTTGCATTGGCATCAAGACTCACAAACTCATTAGGGGGCATAGGTAATAAATAGATAGGAGTTAGAGGATTAAATCCATAAACAATTTCAAAAGGAGTGCATTTAGTAGTGTTATGTACAACCCTATAATATGCAAATTCTATGAATGGCAAACAATCCTCCCAAGTCTTAAGATTCTTGTCGATAATAGCTCTAAGCATATTAGTCATGGTCCGATTAACAACCTCAGTTTGTCCATCCGTTTGTGGATGACAAGTAGTTGAATACACTAGCTTAGTTCCCAATTTACCCCACAAAACCACGATCACTTACTATGCTTTTAGGAATACCATGCAATCTCACAACCTCCCTAAAAAATAAGTCAGCAATATGTTTTGCATCATCAGTTTTGTGACAAGGAATAAAATGAGCCATTTTACTAAATCTATCAACCACAACAAAGATACTATCCCTACCTTTCCTAGTTCTAGGTAAGCCTAAAACAAAATCCATTGATATATCAATCCAAGGACCATTAGGAATGGGCAAAGGTGAATACAAACCATGTGGTTGAAGCCTAGACTTAGCTTGTTTACATGTTATGCATCGTGCACACACTTTATTAACATCGTATCTCATTTTAGGCCAGTAAAAGTGTTCAGCAAGCATATCATAAGTTTTAGAAACTCCAAAATGAGCCATTAAGCCACCTCCATGAGCTTCCCTTACAAGTAACTCACGAATGGAACAAAATGGTATGCAAAGTTTCCCTTTTCTAAACAAAAATCCATCAAACAACATGTAATCATCCACAACAAGTCCTTTTTCACAAGATTCAACAAAAGGAGCAAAGAACACATCATGATGATACAAAGACTTTATATGCTCAAAACCCAAAAACTTAGCATTCAATCGGTTAAAAAGAGCATACCTTCGAGACAAAGCATCAGCAACAACATTCTCTTTACCTTGTTTATACTTAATGACATAAGGAAATGACTCGATGAACTCCACCCATTTAGCATGGCGACGATTGAGCTTATCTTGACCTCTCAAGTGTTTTAAACTCTCATGATCAGTATAAATAACAAACTCTTTAGGACAAAGATAATGTTGCCAAGTTTGTAATGCACGAACCAAAGCATAAAGTTCTTTGTCATAAGTCGGATACTTCAAAGAAGCACCATTCAATTTTTCACTAAAGAACATTAAAGGTCTTTGATTTTGCATTAAATCAGCCCCTATTCCAACACCACTAGCATCACATTCAATTTCAAAAGTTAAGTCAAAATTAGGTAATGCGAGTAATGGAGCAGAACTCAATTTTTCTTTCAAAGTATTAAAAGCAAGTTCTTGGTCTTTTCCCCATTCAAAAGAAACATTTTTTTTAACAAGTTCATTCAAAGGAGAAACCTTGATACCGTCTTAGCATCATTATGATGAGATGCAATGGCCTCCACCCACTTGGACACGTAGTAAACTGCCAATAAGATTAAAACATTACCATTAGAAGGGGGAAATGGCCCAATAAAATGATACCCCACACATCAAATAATTCCAATTCTAAAATGTAAGTAAGAGGCATTTCATCTCTAGACCCTAAATTTCCTCTCCTCTGGCAAGCATCACATTGCTTGTAGAACCAATGAGCATCCTTAAATAAGGAAGGCCAGAACAATCCACATTGCAAAATCCTCATAGTTGTCCTCTGGCCGCTGAAGTGACCTCCATACGACGAGGAGTGACATTGCTCCAGGATTTCCTTTGCTTCATCACCTGAAACACACCTAAGAATAATACCATCAGAGCATTGCTTATACATAAATGACTCATCCCAATAGAAAATTTTCGCATCATGCTTAAACTTTTTCATCTGCCTCCAATCCATATCAATAGGAGTAACTCCCTTCACCAAAAAGTTGGCAATATCAGCATACAAAGGAATGTCCTTGACTACTTTTACCTCAACAGCAAAGAGCTGCTCATCTGGAAAAGAATCTTAAATGACAGATTGCTTCAGCAAAGACAATGTTGGATCAAGACGAGACAAATGATCTGCAATGACATTCTCTGATCCCTTCTTGTCTTTTATCTCCAAGTCGAATTCCTGCAATAATAAAATTCAACGAATCAATCTAGGTTTTGCATCTTTCTTAGACATTAAGTTGAAGGTGTACATATTACACATGCGGAAGCAATTGAAGATCGAAAGCACTTAAGACATTCAATTTTACTCCTAAAGCATGCATGTTCTAGAAAAGACAGAATAGAGAGTTTAGAAAACACCAACCTTTGTAGCTCACTTATGTTGAACTCCTTGTGGTGTTTTCCTCTCCTATGCTTCTTGGACAACCTCTAGAGTCTTCCCTACTATACTCCGGGCCAAGAACGACTTGTAGGAGTCTATATAAGATAGGGAATGGGAAGGGAATGCTTGAAGCATCAAGCAATGGAGAAGAATGAGAGATGAAAGAACTTTTAGTCCAAATTCCAGCAGCATAACATTAAGGAAATGGATCACTTATGTTTGAATCTGATTCAAACTCCTTTTAAAGACATTCTCCATGGAAAGCCAAGCCTCTAGACACAAGACACATGGTGTATTTGCAAGCTCAAGTGGATTCTAGGTGTACATTTCACAAGACATGCAACAATGCATGAATGAGTTGTCTTTCCACTTTGAATGATCATGCATTAAATGGATTTCCAACTAAATCCACTAAATTCAAATTGAAATCAAATTTCAAGCTTGCAAATTATCCCCAATTTCAATTCTAAATTGAAATTGGTTGCTTGGTAATTAATTTGAAAATTTTCAAATTAATTTTGATATGATTAATCTAATTAATCTTTGTTATCTTGTGCAATTCCATATATATGATTCCTAATACATATATATAGTATTCAAAAAACTTTTAAATACTTCATCTCTCATTTTCTAATTTAATTCATAATTAAATAATTGTGTCAAACACAATTTACGATAATACCCTTTTTCCCGATTTTGAACGATTCAAATCTTTTGTTCTAGGCTTAATTCCGATATGAGCTAGTAGGGGGACCTAATGGACCTATAGATCATGGGCTCCAACGATTCGAGGCTAACCGACTAATCTCATTGTCCAAGTTAGCCAACATTTGTTAACTATCGGGACACTCCACTATAGCCCGATAGTTGCACTCCCCTCACTATAGATATATTTCCGTCCACTTGATTTAACCATGATTAGTAAGTCGATTCTTCATAGGTTGTTCGTAGCTATAGCTAGGTCAATCAGGCATTTTACCCCTATAGTACTTCTAGTTCCTTAAGTCCCACTGATCCTCTAATGAACAATTGGTTTATGGTCCAACCAATAAACCGAGTCCCTCTCGGGCCAATGAGAGGGCGGGATCCCTTTATTCAAGCCCCAGAGTCAGCACTTAAGGGAACAACCTCTCTACTATCCCTAATTCGGGTAGGAGTGAATTCCTTCTTGCACGACTATGTCTCCAGCTATCTACCCGTTCCTATCCCTGAAATGGGAGGCTTATTGAGTCGGCGATACTGAGCCACTCTCACCTATGCAGATCTAAGGATAAGCCCGAATAAACAGGAGTTCATAGTTAGCTCAGGATTAAGATCGAGTTACCTAGGTCATCACATGAAATAGCCAGTCTCGTCAGTAAACGGTGTTATAAAGCGAGAGCGACTTATTTCTCGGTCCAGATCTTATGCAAACTCATTGCATAGGACGCCCCCACTCGCATGTCTCTACATGGATGATTTAGGATCACATCGTCTATACCATCTATAAATTGGGTCGCGTCTCATAATGTCTCCAAAATAAGGTACCCAACCCTATTCCTATACTATAGATCGTTTTGGCTATTACTCAAGCTTGATCCACTTTTATGTCTCTACATAAAGCTCAAGTGTTCATCCTATAGCCATGGATCTTAGCTTATTGGATTTGGGTTATTATAAGTGCAATTACTTTATTCAGTAATGACTTTTAGTGAATCAATCTCGATAACACCTTTATCGAATAAGTATATAATTCGTTTAACATTCACTATCTACGAGTTTTAGGACACCAATCCCAACAATCTCCCACTTGAACTAAAACTCTAGTTTAGTGGGATGTACTATAATCTATAACAGCAGTGGATGAATAAATACTTGTATTAATAACAGAGTAAAAATACAATAAACTAGGGCATCTAAATACCCAGTATATTGAGGTATCGATATACCGGTTACAATTCTCCCTCTTGACCTAGATTATTTCTCGTACATATCTCGCAGACCTAGACCTTCTAGATGACTCTCGAACACTTTAGCCGTGAGAGCCTTCGTGAATGGATCAGCAATGTTGTGCTCCGACGCTATCTTCGTGACGATCACGTCTCCTCGGTGCACAATCTCCCTAATGAGATGGTATTTCCTTTCGATGTGCTTGCCTGTCTTATGGCTGCAAGGTTCCTTTGAGTTTGCAACTGCGCCGCTATTATCACAATACAAGGTGATAGGCAGATGCACATTTGGAACGACTTCCAATTCAGTTAGGAACTTCCTGAGCCATACTACCTCTTTGCAAGCGGCTACATATTCGGCCTCCATGGTCGAGTCTGCAATGCATCCTTGCTTGATGTTGGTGCCATACTATTGCTCCTCCATTTAGAGTGAATACTGGCCCCGATGTAGATTTCCTCGAATCTTTATCGGTTTGAAAGTCATAATCAGTGTATCCTGTAAGGATAATATCCTTCGAACCATACACGAGCATATAGTCCCTCGTTCTCCTTAGATATTTGAGGATACTTTTAACGGCTGTCCAGCGATCAAATCCTGGATTGGATTGATATCTACTGACAATCCCTACTGCATAACAAATGTCAGGCCTTGTACACAACATGGCATACATTAGGCTACCTACTGCAGAGGCATAGGGAAAACGTCTCATGTCCTCAACTTCTTGAGGTGTCTGGACACTGTTCCTTAGACAAGTTAATTTCGTGCCTGAAAGGTAATAGTCCTTTCTTGGAATTTTGCATTTTATATCTAACCAACAATTTGTCGATATAAAACGCTTGAGACAGGACTAGCGTTTTGTTCTTTCGGTTTCGAACAATTTGGATTTCTAGAACAAATTGTGCCTCACCCAAATCTTTCATTTGGAATTGAGTTGCTAGCCATAGTTTAATGTCAGTTAGATAACCTACATCATTCTCGATGAGTAGGATATCATCCACATACAGTACTAAGAAAGCTATAGAGCTGTTGATGATCCTTTTGTAAACACAAGGCTCATCAACGTTTTGTTTAAAGCCATAAGATTTGATCGCAGTATCAAATCTCATATTCCAGGATCTAGACGCTTTTTTTAATCCATAAATGGATCGTTTAAGCTTGCAAACTTTTTGCTCTTGATCCGGAGCTATGAACCCCTCTAGTTGAGACATGTAGATACTTTCTTCAAGATTACCGTTTAGAAAGGCAATCTTGACATCCATTTGCCATATTTCATAATCGTAAAACGTGGCAATGGATAAAAGTATCCGGATCGACTTTAACATGGCAACAGGGGAGAAGGTTTCTTCATAGTCAATCCCCTCCCGCTGGGAAAAACCCTTTGCCACAAGTCGTGCCTTAAAGGTCTGTACCTTTCCAGCAGCGTCTCGTTTTCTCTTGTAGATCCATTTGCACCCTATGGGTCTAACCCCTTTAGGTTGATCTACAAGATCCCATACTGAATTAAAATGCATGGACTCGATCTCTAAGTCCATGGCTTTAATCCACTCGTTCTTGTCAACGTCATCCATTGCCTGTTTAAAGGTTAATGGATCCTCGATCCCGTCATCAGGTATGACGACTAGAGTTTCAGTTAAACCCAAATAGCGATCAGGCTGTCTAACAACTCTCCCACTACGTCGAGGTTCTCTTATTTCTTGAGAAGGACACGATTGACTCGAGGTGCCAGCATCATAACAACTCTTGTTGATGTTTTTGTAGCTTCATTAGATAGTTCACTTAAAACGACTTTACTTCGTGGCTTGTGATCTCTGAGGTGGTCTTCTTCTAGGAATGTAACATTTGTCGATACAAGTACTTTATTTTCCTCTGGATCAAAGAAGTATCCACCTCTGGTTTCTTTGGGATAGCCTACAAATAGGCAAAATCTAGAACGAGGCTCCAATTTCTTTGGGTTATGTAGGGCATCCCCAAATTCTGAAATGTCGTAAACTAGCTTTACGACCTTTCAGGAGCTCAAATGGTGTTTTAGAAACACTCTTTGAGGGAACTACGTTCAAGATATAAACTGCAGTCTCTACTGCATAACCCCAAAATGAGTTAGGCAACTGAGCATAACTCATCATCGAACGAACCATGTCCAACAAGGTTTTGTTTCTCTTTTCTGATACACCGTTTTGCTGAGGTGTACTAGGGGCTGAGAGTTGGGACGTAATTCCATGCTCTATCAAATAGTCTTGAAAACTTAAGGAGACAGATGTAACACAAGGGTAAAACGGTAATTTGACCCAGCCGTGATTACGAACACTCGTGAAGGATTGACTTACCAGCATAGGTCTACATCCATGGACACATAAATGTTCTACAGTGAGAAGAGTTCAGTTGTGGGTCTTTAGTGGAATGACCCACAGTTAATGAATATTGGTTAACTTGATTAATGAGTTTAATCAGTTAACCTCATATCATTGGAGCTTCTGATCTGTAGGTCCATTAAGTCTCCCTGCTAGCTCGTAAAGAGTAATTAGGAACAAATATATCTTGAGAGAACTTGAATAGTTCAAATTCATATTGGGAATTAAGTTAATTGTATGAGATACAAATTAATATAATGTATAGTGATGCATTAAAATATAAAGTCTAATTTGAGATTAAACTTTATTATATTGAGAGATTGATATATTTGAAAGAGTTGAAATATATGTCTAATTAAATATATGGTATTTAATTAGAAGATGAATTAATTAATTATTCAATTTAGTTTAAATTAAATGAGATTTAATTAAACTTTAGTCTATGAGAGAAATAAATATTTGAAGAAGTTCAAATATTAATATGAATTTGATTCATATTAAATTTATAGGATATAAGAGAATTTGAAGGAGTTCAAATTTTAATATGAATTTGATTCATATCATAGAATTAATTAATTGAAGGCCTGAAATTAAATATATGATATTTAATTGGGTAATTAATTAATTAACTAATAGAAGGTCTGAAATTAAATATATGATATTTAATTGGTAATTAATTAATTAAAGAATTAATTAATTAGAAATTAATCAATTATGAAAATGATTAATCACTTATGGAAGTAATTAATCATTTTTGGAAATGATTTAATCACTTATGGAAGTGATCAATCATTTATGGAAAAGATTAATCAATTATGGAATTGATTGGTTATGAAATTGATTAATTAAGGAAAATATTAAACCAGTTATGGAATTGATTGATTTTAAATGAATATTTTATTCATGATCTTTCTCCTATAAATAGAACACTAACCCTTGGGTTTAGGGGATACAACATATGGCCACCATAAGGCCCTCTCATATTCTCTCAACTCAAGAACACGAGGGAGAATTTTCTCTCTGAGTTTTTCCCATTCAAAATTAGGTAGTCCCACAACTACGTTCCTAATCTCAAAGTTATAGCGGGGAAGATCAAATGGTAGTGTTCTTCGTTGTTGCAAAGCAAGCAAGAATCATTCTTGAAGTATTCAGAGTCGTCAACGGAGGTATGTTTCTCATCGCTTAACCTTTTTCCAATGTATTGGTGTTTTGTAAAACAAAATTAATTTACGAACGGTCCAATTGCTTCCGCTGTAACGGAATTGGAAATTCCAATCCTTCACCTTTAAAGTTTCAAAAGCCTTCCTACAATCTGCATTAAAGTAAAAAACATGATCAGTACACAATAAGTTACAAAGAGGTTTACTAATTTTTGAAAAATCCTTTATGAACCTTCTATAAATTCCAACATGACCCAAAAAATTATGAATCCCTTTCACTGAACTCGGTGGTTCTAATCTCTCAATAACCTCTATTTTTGCTCGATCAATTTCTAGACCTTTCTTTGAAATCTTATGACCTAACACTATGCCTTCCTTCACCATGAAGTGGCATTTCTCCCAATTAAGAACTAGATGGGTATCCTCACATCTTTTTAACACCTTACCTAAATTATCCAAACAACTTTGAAAAGACCCTCCAAAAACTGAAAAATCGTCCATAAATACCTCAACAGTGGACTCAATCATATTAGAAAAAATTGCTAGCATGCACCGCTGAAATGTTGTTGGAGCATTGCAAAGGCCAAAAGGCATTCGCCTAAAAGCAAACGTCCCATAAGGGAAGGTGAAAATGGTTTTTTCCTGATCCTCAGGAGCAATGGTAATCTGGTTATACCCAGAATAACCATCTAAGAAACAGTAGTAGGCCTGAACAACTAATCTATCCAACATTTGATCAATAAATGGTAGAGGGAAATGGTGCTTACGGGTGGCTTTATTAAGCCTCCTGTAATCCATATAAACCCTCCAACCAATTACTGTCCTGGTTGGGATCAACTCATTGTCTTTATTAGACACCACTGTGGCACCTCCTTTCTTAGGAACACATTGGACAGGGCTTACCAAATTGCTATCTGCAATTGGATAAATAATCCCAGCATCCAACCATTTGATCACCTCCTTTTTAACAACCTCTTTCATTGCAGGGTTAAGCCTCCTCTGTTGCTCAATACTCCTAAAGGAGCCCTCCTCTAGAGTGATTTTATGCATACAAAAAGAAGGGCTAATTCCCTGAACGTCAGCTAGTGTCCAACCTATTGCTTTGCGATATTGCTGCAACAACTTTATTAAGGCCTCTTCATCCTCCGACATTAAATCTGATGCAACAATAATGGACAACGTCTCACCCTCCCCAAGATACACATGCTTTAGATGTTCCAACAAGGGCTTCAAATCTAAAGTGGGTGCCTCAATCAGGGATGGCTTAATAGGAGGAATTTTCCTTTCATCCAAATATAAAGACTCAAAAACATCCTCACACCTAGGCACTTTTTTTCACTTTTTCTTTCTAAAGAACAAACCTCTAAATCTTCTACACTAACCTCTCCATGATTTTCCAAATGCTTGTTTGCCAAATCCTATTGATTTGCGATATTGTTGTAGCAACTTTATTAAGGCCTCTTCATCCTCCGACATTAAATCTGATGCAACAATAATGGGCAACGTCTCTTCTTTCCCAAGATACACATACTTTAGATGATCTGGCAAGAGCTTCAAATCTAAAGTGGGGGCCTCAATCAGGGATGACTTAATAGGAGGAGCCTTCCTTTCATTCAAATCTAAAGATTAAAAAACATCCTCACACCTAGACACTTCTTTTTCATTTTTTCTTTCTAAAGAACAAACTTCTAAATCCTCTACACTAATCTCTCCATGATCTTCCAAATGCTTGTTTGCCAAATCCTCCATTGCTGTCTCAACAATTGTGTTCTCCAGAATCCTAATGAAAGAACAATCTTCCACTTCGTCTGGATACTTCATGGCCTTAAACACATTAAATTTCACTTCCTCATTATAAACCCTCATTGTTAATTCCCCTTTTTGAACATCTATCAATGCCCTACCAGTAGCCAAAATGGACGACCAAGAATAATTGGGACATCTTTATCTGCCTCATAATCTAAGTTAATAAAATCAAATGGAAATATGAATTTATCTACCTTCACTAAGACACCCTCAATTTTACCCTCAGGACATGTGATAGACCTATCAGCTAGTTGGAGTATGAGTGTGGTAGGCCTAGTTTCACCAATACCTAGCTTTCGATAGACCGAAAGAGGCATAAGGTTAATGTTTGCACCTAAATCACAAAGTGTTCTACCTAACTCTTTTCCACCTATTGACACAGGTATAGTAAATGATCCTGGATCTTTAGCCTTCGTTGGTAGCCCATTCTTAAGAATAGCGCTACATTCCTCAATAAGAGATACAGTTTCAAACTCACCCAACCTCTTCTTTTTAGTTAAAATATCCTTAATAAATTTAACATAATTAGCCATTTGTTCTATAGCTTCCACTAAAGGATATTTACATGCAATTGTGGAAAAGGTAGAAGTGGTACATAAGGTGGGGGTGGCACATAAGGTGGTTCCACATCTGGAACAGAACCAAATGCTTTAGCATTATTATTGCTGCCTCCAGCACCTTTACCAGACTCCAACTCTTTTCAACAACAACATTTTTATCACAATTCTTCTCTACATCCTGGGGTTTACTAGGCTCTTTTCTCTCTTCTAGTGGCTTACCACTCCTTAGAGTCACTGTCAGTCACTGCCTGTACCTGCTCCTTACCTTCCCTTCTAAGGTGCTCAGTATCCGAAGGAAGTTTCCCTTGAGGCCTTACCTTCAGCTCATTAGCTAGCTAGCCCAGTTGCAATTCCAGGGCTCTCATTGAAGCTTGATTACTTTGAATTGCGGCATCTGTACGAGCCATATATTCTTTCATCATTGCCTCGAGATAACTCTCTGAATTTTGCTGGGGCAAAGCCTGCTTATTTTGTTGGGGCAATACCTGCTATTTAGCAAATCCTAATTGCTTCACCTTTTTCTGTGCTTGCACATTACTTCCTTGTCCTCCCCATGCAAAGTTGGGGTGGTTGCGCCAACCTGGACTATAAAAGTTAGAATAAGGGTTATTTCTCTGATTACCTACAAAAAACACAGAAGCTGGATTGCTGGGGCAAAACTCGTAGTTGTGCTCTTCACCATAATAAACACATGATTCCTCTGCAACTTGGTTCACCACTGCAGCAGGCTCCACAGCTGGCGGTTACTGATGACTAACCACTGTCACATTTTTAAGAGCGTTAGCTAACATAGAAATAT
This sequence comes from Luffa acutangula, assembly GCA_036850905.1. Lineage (NCBI taxonomy): Eukaryota > Viridiplantae > Streptophyta > Magnoliopsida > Cucurbitales > Cucurbitaceae > Luffa > Luffa acutangula. The sequence continues at coordinate 32,457,828 of CM072092.1, read as the reverse complement.
CAGCCCTAATGGTAAACACACCATCAACCTCTAACACACTCTTAACTTTTTTATTTGAGCCTCTAACATCTGACCACTGACAACTATTGGTTGATATTCTTTCTAAAATTTCATGGGCTTCATTAAAAGATTTTGCCAAAAGGGCCCTTCCAGCCGAAGCATCAACCATCCCTTGGGTTGCTCCATTTAACCCATTGTAAAATGTTTTCATTTGGATACAATGAGGTAAACCATGGTGGGGACACTTTCGCAAAAGCTCATTAAACCTCTCCCAAGCCTCACTAAAAGTTTCATCCTCAAGTTGCCTAAACCCTACTATCTCACTCCTCAACTTGGCATTCCTAATTGGTGGAAAATATTTAATAAGAAATTTTTCCGCTAACTCATTCCATGTCCTAATTGATCCTGGAGCAAAAGAATTTAACCATGTCTTTGCTCCGTCTTCAAGAGAATACAGAAACAAAGTTAATCTTATGGCATCTCTAGACACTCCTTGAATTACAAATGAATCACTAACTCCTAGAAAAGACTTAAGATGTAAATGGGGGTCTTTAGATGACAAACCATGGAATTGATCCACGGTTTGCAACATCTAAAACATTACCGGTTTCATTTCAAAATTTGCTACCTCAATTTGAGGACGTGCAATTCCTGGATTCAACTCATCAAACATTGGAAAACCATACGCTCGAATGGCTCTGGCCCTATCGTTTGCTACCAAGATAGAATTCTCAGCCTGATTATTTTGCTGTCCATTTTGCTCTAGCGGTGGATTTTGCTGCAACACACGATTCTGGGGATCAAGTGGATCTTCTGGACCCTGCGGGAGACGCAACACGTCAGTCGTTGGATTTGATTCAAACGCTGCTCTCTCCTTCTTCTCTTGAACGTCCTCTCAATTTCTGGATCAAGCTCGAACCTTACCCTAGGCGGATCGTTCTTGCACCAAATTCACACCTTCAAAAACAAAAGAAACAATAAAAAAGTTCTAGCACCAAACCACTAAAAGACATACACAAAACAGATCAAATAAAAACTTATTCAAGTCCCCGGCAACAGCGCCAAAAACTTGTTGGGTTTCCAGAGTGGGTAAAAATGCAGTCAAAATAGACTCTAGAACACTGTGCAAGCATACACAATCCGCAGTATGTAATAAGTACTTATCGAATCCAGGGTTTGAATAGCTCTCTCTTTATCTATTTTGTATAACTCTTTAATGGTTTCGAAAGTGGTTAAAATGATTGATTTTGATATAATGCTAAAGCAAAAGAAATGACAGAACATAAAGTAAACAAATAAAGCAGTCAGACTAGAAACAGGCGTTGGTCAGGATTTAGTAATTGTTTTAAAAGATGCTCTAGCAATATTATTGATTAGGCAAAACTCTTGTAGTCTTATCAGTAGGATCCTCCCGGAACTCTGGATTTTTTGGAATGTGTTTCAACTCCAATGATGCTCTACCGATCAAGCACTAGGCAACTGGCTATCCCTAGCTCAGTCACTAGCGTTCACCAATACACGATGATCTAGTGTGATTAAATGCCACACAATTCTCAAATCATCCCTGAAACTAAGAAGTGGTATTCATACTGGCTGACCAGGCGGGCACAAAATATAAATATGCTCAACAAATAATCAAGATACTCAAATCAACATATATTGCATAGAGAATAAGGCTCGGCAATTACATGACTCCTAACCAACACCTAAACAATTTAGTTCATAAAGCTCATGACAACACACACTACAATCTGAGTATGTGCATCCATAATTACAAGAAATTACAAGAAAATACTAATTCCCTTGGTCAAATCCGTAATTGATGGTCTTCTTGAAGTCTCCAATCTTTCTCCTCTATTCGACTCCCAATGATGGAAATGAGAAATGATCTCTTCCCCAAAAGTGGAATGTTTTTTACTTGAACGGCTCTTCCCTTTTATAGAATGAAGACAAGCTCAAATTAGGTCAATCTGGACACGTGGATGGCTCTCCTTGCTTCTTAATTCCGAAAATAACTTAACTAACTTCAGTTCATTAAAATGGCTAACGAGCTGTGACGTGGCAGTTTTGCTCCCTACTTTGCTGGATCGCAGATTTTGCTCCCTCAAGTCGCTCAGCAATATATTCTGCACAAAATAACTTCCAAAGCATCGATTCTTCCAAATGAGTTAAAACATATAATATTCATCTAAAAGCAACTCTATTAAGCACAAATGACACACAAATCACTATAAAACTAAGGCCTAATAACTCAATTTTGGAGAGTAATCAGTCGTCCTAAAATGATTGCCATTTCCTTATGAGCTTCACAATCTACGATGATGGAATCTACTGGGAATACGAATTTATCAACCTTGACTAACACATCTTCAATTTTTCCAATAGGTTGTGTTAGTGACCTGTCAGCTAACTGTAAGGTTACAATTGTTGCTCTTGCTTCAACTATCCCCAATTGTTGAAAAACTGAGTATGGCATCAGGTTTATACTCGCTCCTAGATCGCATAAAGCCCTGCCTACATTCCTTCCTCCAATGGAGCATGGAATGGTGAAGCTTCCTTGATCGTTTAGCTTGGGAGGGATTTCATTTTTGACCAGTGCACTAGAACATTCAGTGAGTGCTACTGTGTCATATTCTCCCAATCTTCTTTTCTTGCATAGAATGTCCTTTAGGAACTTCACGTAGGTAGACATCTGTTCGAGTGCTTCTACCAATGGAATATTGATATGTAGCTGCTTTAAAACATCTAAAAACTTTTTAAACTGTGCATCCTGCGAAGCATATTTAAATCTTTGAGGGTATGGAGATGGTGGTCTGTATTATGGATCTATAATAAACTTTTAGGTTTTGCGCTCGCATTTCCCTGTTTTTTCTCTAAACTTGAACTTTCATTTTTTTCTTCCAAGGTTTCATGCTCCTTGTTCTTTTCTTCATTGCTTTTATTCTGTATAACTTATGGGGTAATTTCTGACTTCTTTTCTGAAAACTTTTCTTGAGCTTCTTCTAGGATCTTCGTTACTTCTTGATTCTCGGGGTATTTTGGGCCATCATACTCTAGTCCACTTCTCAAGGTGACTGTCTTGCACTGCTCTTTTCCTTCTTGATGAAGGATCTCAGTCTTGCTGGGCAACGTCCCTTGTGGTCTATTTTTTATTTCTTGAGCAATTTGTCCAATCTGTACTTCCAAATTTCTGACGGCGACATCATTTCTTGCCATGTACTCTTTCATAAGAACCTCTAGATTTGACTCTTGACTCTGCACTTGGACTGGTTGGAAGTTCTTTTGTAGTTGTTGTTGTGTAGGAGGTTTCTCGAACTGATTTGTATTGGAATTACTTGAGCCGGCTTGTCCTCCCCAAGAGAAGTTTGGATGTTGTCTCCAGCCTGGGTTGTACGTAGCCGAGTATGGATTCCATATGTTTTGGTTTTGGTTCCCCTTGTTGACCTACATAAAAGATAGACGCGGGGTTTAGTGGACAGTTGTCAGCAGTGTGTTCCTCACCACAAATTTCACAACAGGGAGAAGAAATAGCATTGGCAGGGGATATGTTTGCTTGGTTGCTCATAGTCATGCCCATCATCATGCTGTGGATAGCGTTTATTTGAGCTTGCATTGTAGAATTAGCCTTTGTCTCAGCTGCTTTGGTTGGATTTTTCAAGATTGTTGTGGGTTCAGTTTCTCCCCAATGTCTATTGTTTGTGGCTATGGTGTCCAAAATAGCATGTGCCTCATTTGCAGACTTCTTTACGAAGGATCCGTTTGCAGATGCATTGACTAGTGCCTTCAAAGCTTGATCTAATCCGCTGTAAAAAATGCTTTAAGATGATGCAAGCAGACAATCTGTGGTGTGGACACTTCCGAACCAGCCTTTGAAGTCTTTCGCAGCTGCATCCAGAGGTTCATTGTAAGATTGTCTAAATGCAATAATTTCAGCTCTATATTTGTATTTTAGTAGAAGGAAAAAACTTCTCTAAAAATTTCTCAGCCAAGTCGTTCCAAGAAGTGATGGAGTTTGGAGGAATGAGTCCAACCAAGCTTTAGCATCTCCCTGCAAAGAAAATGGAAAAAGCTTTCGCTTTAAAGTATCTTTAGGCACTCCTGTAACTTTAAAAGAATTGCAAACTCTCAAAAATACCTTAATATGTTTATGTGGGTCTACATTTGGAAGTCTAGAAAACTAGCCAATGGTATTCAACATTTGGAACATCACTGGTTTCAGTCCAAATTGTGGAGCATCTATTGGTGGCTCCAAAATTCATAGATTTAAAGTCTAAAAAACAGGTAAGGCATAGTCCCTTATTGCTCTATTGCGGTCTTCGGCAATATAAATTGGATTTTCTTGTTGTGGCACCGGTGGAACTGGAGGTACTGGTGGAATTCTCCCACCATTTTGCTCCCTTCCATGATTTTGTGGGTTAACTTGAGGATCGACTCCAGGTTGTTCCATCGGAAACTCTTGTATGTAAGAAGCTTCTTCTAGAGGTTCCTGTGCGCTCAACTCTTGTTGTTCCCTTCTCTTTCGTCTTTGTTCCTTCCTACGACAATGAAAGGTTCTTTCTATCTCATGATCAATATCAAGGAGTGGACACTCCTTGCTCATACACTAACATTAATCTGCAAGAGAAAAAAAATTGCAAATCAAAGTCAAATTCTTCTTGGGACAGAAATGCGATCGCAATCGAATCGCAATTTCAAATAAACAAAACTGGTTTCACTTTTGGTCCCCAACAACGGCGCCAAAAACTTGTTGGACAAAGGCTGAAATGGTGGATATGTTAAAATGATAGATAATGAAGAATAATTCAGCCAACCTTAGTGCATGTATACACTATCGCATGTAGTAATAAAAACCTTAGGGGGTCGTTTGGTGCGCTGGAATTGAATAGGTTTGGAATGGAATGGAATGTGATTCTCATGAGAATATTTTTCTGGCATCTGGATTCCTGGGAATCATGACGCCTGTGTTTGGTGCGCTGGATTTGGGTTGGAATTATTGGAGAGAGAAATAGTGGGACCCACCAAAATTATAAGGAAAATAGAAAAAGAAATGGTGGATCCCATCAAAATTATGAAGAAAAAGGGAGAGAGAAATAATGGGACCCACCAAAATGTGGGAAATGGGTTGGAATCCACATGCCCACAATTCCATTCCAACCCCACCAAAATCCGGCCCACCAAACAAGGGTATCTCTTTCCAATCCAATCCAACCCCTTGGGCCAAACAACCCCTAGAAGTATTCCAATGGTATCGATCCCACGAGGACTAAATTGGAAACACAGATTTGAAGAAGAAATTGTTCAAAGATTGCTTAGAATAGGTAACCAAAGAAATAATTGATGATTGATTTTTGGAAATTAAATAAACAAATAAGTAAAGAAATAACAATGATAAATAAAACGACGTATTCAATATAGTTTCATCCCAAAGGCAAATAACTTTAATAATAGATCATTCAACTTAAGCCTATTCAATGCATTGGGTCAGATTTAACTTCTATTTGGCCTTGCTCCCAAGAACCGTTAAAAGACTAAGCGAGTACCGTTATACACATTTATGTGACTCAACTCCGACATAGATAATTCACGAATGCAATCTATAACCCTATAGTTGTTATAGGGTGCCTTAGGCAGCTTGCCCTATAACACCGAACAATCTCTTTCGAGCTTTTTCTCCTATATCACGTTTATGAGAACCGATATTGTTTGTCTCTTTCGAGGTCAAACTCACATAGCATGTAAAGTCTAAGTGATCAATTTAAACTCAGCAAGATCATAATGATAATCAATAAAGAATGACATGAATTGAATAGAAACTTAAGAGAATAAACACTTTCAAGCTATTGAACCATAAGGGAATTCACCATATTGAACCCCTCAACGGAATTTAGCTAAGCATGGTGGAATAAAGTGCAAATGAACAACTTTCCATTGAAATAAAATGTAAAGAATACAAATGAATGAAAAGTCACAAGTGTTGGAAATAATGGCAGTAGCTAAATACTAGGGTTTTTTTCATTTATCCAATCTTCCAGAGTTCGCTCGACACTCGACTCTCCTTTACAATGGGAATAGGTGAAAATCTCTACAAACCCTAGGGTTTGATGTCTAACTAAGGTTAGAATTGAGTCATCTAAGAAGGACCTCGGGCATCCCTACTCATGGGTGTCTACTAGGGTTCTATCACCACCCTCCTCTTCCCAATGAGTTCTACTTGGATTTGACTTCCAATCACGAGCTTATATAGTGTGGGGAGTGGTTAATGAGCCACAAAATAGGTGCTGGTAGGTAGCCCAGTCATTTTCAGGGTCAAAACGGTCGGTTAGGTGCGCAAAAGTCTCGTTCAAAATTACCTCTATTTTTCCATAAATGCGGTTGCATTTGATTTTAGCCTTCGCATTTCTGGGTAAATTCCAACTTTCCTCTGTTTTCCTACACAACACCAAATTGGGTCAAATTCATATAAAATTGAGTCTTTTTTGGCACAAATAAGCATAATTTGACAAATGTGACTCTCAACTCCCTAATTCATCAACTTCAACATATTTTGAGCTCGAGAATAGTAAAATTGATCTAAACATGCAATTTTGACAAGGAAATGAGCTAAATATAAGGGTAAAATAGGTATATTTTTTACCCTTATCAGGGGTCGACCTCGGCCTATCCCTTCTTTTCCTGCGTGCGCCCGAAAACTTCCACAGATTCCTGCATCATCTCACTCAAAACCACAATCGATATACAGTTTTTACTGGCAAGCCTTCTTCCCCACAGACGGCGCCAACTGTTGATGCCAAAATCTGGACAGAAGACTTACTTGACCTTCACATGACACCAACAATGAATTTGTAGAAACTGAGGAAGACGTGACCTACAAAACCAACAAAAACTGCACACCGGTGTGGTGTTTGCCACACCTACTCCGATGCTTAAGTCAGCCGAATTGGAAGTTAAGAGTGACAAGAATCAAGGTTTCGAACCTTTCTCCAGACATGAAGAAGGGTATTGATACCTGGGTTAGCATAGTAGGGTTTTTAAGCGTGGGAAGAGGATTCGGGTTGAACCAAATTTAACTGGGGTAGCTAGAGGATTCCAAGGACCGAGCGGAGGGGATCAGCCCGCACAAGTGGGCCGAGGCTAAGCGTGGGGTTGGGCCAAGGCTCGATCCCTTCAACCTTGGCCCAACCCTATGACCTATTTCCCCTCTAGGGTCCATTTCCTAGTCGTGTTTTCGGTTTCGTGTCGTGTTGTCGTCGTCTACTCCTTGAATTTTGGAATGGTCCAGAATTACCTATAACAAAGAGTATAGTGTATATTATATTATAAAAAGTAAAAAACTAAAAAGATTCGAGTAAATATTGATCTAAATTAAGTATAGTGAAGTAAATACTAAAATGGTATCAAATTTGTATATATTGTAAAAAATTTGTAGTAACTCATATTAGTAAATAATACAATTATAAGGTATATAATATTAAATACAATAAACTTCTAATATAATGGTATCAAAATTATTATACTAATCTAAAGAAAGTAAATAATATAATAATATCAAAATTCTTAGACAAATCTAGAGACTGTAAATAATATAATAGTAGCAAAATTAAAAACTACCTAATATAATGATGAGATAAATTAATCGGGATAAATTTAACAAATTACATAGTACATAAAAAACATCAAAATGTATTTTTCAATTAAAAAAAAAAAGAAGCAAACCTCAAAATGTTAATGGGGCGTTTAAACATTAGAGAGAAAACATGTTTAAAACGTTAGAATTGAAATTGTGAAAAAAAGGCTACAGCAAAAACAAAATTTACTCGCACATTGTTGTAGAAAATATTGTTGGAAAATAATATACTAACAAAAGACTGGGCAGAAATACAAAACAAATAATAACAACCAACAAATCAAATATATTAATCAGAGATAATAGGGTTTAAGAAAGCCTATTGTTTTGGGTCAAGGCGCGTTGCAGAACGTTGTCCTTAGAGAAGACGTGCCCCCACTTGCACTGAGTTATTCGACACTCTACTCCCAAGATACAACTCTCTTCAAGAAAGCTTGTGTGCCTTCTTACGAATCCCGTTGACTTGTGTGCTCAAAAAAATAAAAAGTATTTCGAATCTATTTGTAGGAAAACACATGTCAGAGGTTCTGAACTAATCTGGGTAAAAACTGATCCTTATCATTGAAGGGAATAAAAGTCCCCACGGAGTGGAAGCGCATCGATTGGACCTTACGCCGTATATTAATTAACATTAAAATACCGTTACGAAAAACTCAAACAAGCCTTAAACAAACTTTAAAGCTGCTGTAAAATTGGTTTAAACATGCTGAAAAATAAATCTAAATTTATTTTCATGTTTTTCTAAAGAAAAGAGGAAGAACCGTTACAAACCTCCGTTGTAGACTTGACCGTTCTTCGCCAACGATACTCCAACGATCAAAACGCAGCAGCCGCCTTTGATTTTCTTCACTGGAAATTCCTTCTTTGAACGAAACAATAACTACAGAGGTTACACCGGTATGTCTCTAAGTCTAGGAGGCAAAAGACTTGTGGGAGTCTTTCTCTAAGAGGGAGGCTAGAGAGAATTCTAGGTCCTGTCTTTGAGAGTCTAAGAGCAAGAGCAAGAGTGTCAAGTGTCATGACCAATTAGGTCTAGTGTTCTATTTATAGAAGAGAGGTCATGAATAAAATATTCAATTAAATCAATCTTTTCCAAAATTGATTCAATCTTATTCCTTAATTAATCAATCATGATCAATCAATTCCATAATTGATTAATCTTTTCCACAAATGACTACTTACTTCCATAAGTGATTAGATCATTTCCATAAATGATTAATCACTTCCTTAAGTGATTAATTATTTCCATAATTGATTAATTCCCGGTTAATGAATTCTTTAATTAATTAACCACCAATTAAATATCACATATTTAATTTCCGGCCTAGAATTAATTAATTTGCCCAAACACATTTTAGGCCTTAAATTAATTAATTCATTATTTGAACTCTTTCAAACTTCCATAAATTTATATTTGAACTTCTTCAAATATTAATTTCTCTCATAATAATATATCAATATATATTATATTTGTTTCCCTTAGTAAATTGAACATTTTCAATTTACATTTATTACTTAGTTGCCTCAAATTACTTTATGAGCTACCAGTGGGACCTAATGGACCTGCAGATCAGAAGCTCCAACGATGTGAGATTAATTGGTCAAACTCATTAACCACATTAATCAATATTCGTTAACTGTGTGTTCATTCCACTATAGACTCACAATTGCACTCTTCTCACTGTAGACATATTTTCTGTGTCCACGGATATAGACCAATATCGACTAGTTAGTCCTTCACGAGTGTCCGTAACACCAGCTGGGTCAAATTACCGTTTTACCCCTGGGTTACCTCTATTTCCTCAAGTACCAATTCTCCTCTAATGAACAACCTATTTGTGGTCCAACCATCAAACAGAAAACCCTCTCGTGCCATTGAGAGGGTATGGCCCTTTGTTCAAGACTCGGAGTAACCACTTAAGGGAACACTCATCTGCTTCCCTAAAGTCGGGAAGGAGTGAATTCCATCTTGTACGATTATGTTCCCAGCTCCCCATTCGGTCTTGTCCCCAAAGTGGTAGGCTTATTGAGTCGGCGTATTGGCCACTCTCACCCATACAAATCAAAGGACAATCTCTTATGAGCAGGAGTCCATAATCAACTCACGATTAAGACTAAGTTGTCTAGGTCGTCCTAGTGAAATAGAAAACCAACTAGTTAACGGTGTTATAACCAGTGGTTACTATTTCGCGGTCCGGTCTTATGCAAACTCATTGCATAGGATACCCCCACTCGCATGTCTCCTACACGAACGCGTTGGATCGCAGCGTTTGTATCAAATACAAAGTGGGTCGTATCCAAAGTGTCACCAGGATAAGGCACCCAGTTTTATCCCTATACTATAGACCCTTTAGGCTGTTTCTTGAACAATGATCCCATATGTCGCTACATGTAGTTCAAGACTCATATTACAACCTTGGATGTCTAGTTTATTGGATTAGGGTTATTATTAGGCAAAGACAAATATAAAATAACTAATAACAATTAATGGAAAAATATATCAATATTATTTCATTAATATTCGGTCAACAGTTACATTCACTATCTACGAGATTTAGGGCATAAAACCCATCAAACTGATTCCCATGTTTCTTTAAAAATTATAATTAATAAATTAATAAAAAGAAAAATGATTTAATAAAATAATTAAACTAAATACAAGATCATCTTAAATTTTCCAACAATCCCCCATATAATTTAAGATTTTCTTAATAAAATGGGAAGTAAAATTTTCTTTTAAAAAAAACAATAAGGTGAACATCTTTACTATGTAATAGGTGTAGGTACCTTCCGGGTTTGAACCTCCACTTAGTGAAGATAAGTGTACATCTAAAGGAGTCATAGTGAACATAGTCTTGAACTAGGTCCTTTTATTCAAATTTTCACTTACCCCACACATAGTACAATCCAATTTAGGGATTCTGGTCTGTTTTGCGCTTTAGAAGGTCATGCGCACATATCCCGTTTTCAAGAGTGTTTTAAGGGAGTAGCCTAAACCCCTATTGTAGCAACCTCACTATAACACTGTTGGGCTCCTAGAGTGAGTAAAAATATGATCTAAAAAGACTCTAGAATTCCTGTGCAAGTATACACAGTCTACAGCAAGTAATATTATCAATTCGAGTCCTGAATTAGCTTCCACTTTATCTATTTTGTGTAACTTTCTAATGGTTTCAAAGATGGAGAAAAATGATTTAGTTTTATAAGAATTATGCTGAAGCAAAATAAATGATAGAACAAAGAATAAACAAATAGGTAGACAGATTAAAGACAGGCGCTAGTTAGGTTCAGTAATTGTTTTAAAAGATGCTCTAGCAATATTATTGATCATGCAACTCTCGTAGTATTATTAGCGGATTCCTCCCGGAACTTTGGATCTTTTGGAATGTGTTTCAATCCCAATGAAGTGCGACCGATCAAGCACTAGGCTACTGGCTATCCCTAGCTCAATCACTGGCGTTCACCAATACACAATGATCGTAGTGTGGATAATTGTCACACACTCTCTAAATCATCCCTGAAACTAGAGAGAGGTATTCACACCGGCTGGCCAGACGGCATAAAATGGAAGTAAGCACAACAATTAACCAAGATGCAATAATCAATATATTACTAAAGTTTAAGCACGGCAACTACATGTTCCTAACCAATACCTAAAGCTACTTAGTTCATAATAAACATGGAAACATGAATTACAATCTGAGTAGGCATGTCTGATAGCGAGCATAGCTAGCTACTTTTACTTATTTAATTTAGCTAGTCTTTTACGATATTTGGGCCATTTTATTGTGCTTTATTGTTTATTTTGTAGGAAATGGTTGATTAGAGCTATAGTGCAATATTAGAGTTAATCGGGTGCTCGGGACGTGAAAAGATGCAAAGGAATGAAAAGAGTTAAAGAGGAAAAAAGTCAAATCTCGATCAACAGCAGGCTAGCGTCTCGACGCTAGCTCTTGAGCGTCTCAACGCTCACATTCCATATCTGATTAGGTGCGTAAAGGTCACAGCGTCGAGACGCTGTGACCTTAGCGTCTCGACGCTGTGACCTTAGCGTCTCGACGCTGTGTTATTTCGCTTACTGAAACGCGCGTTTTGAAGGCAGCGTCTCGACGCTAAGACGAAAAATCTGCTATATAAGCTTCTTTTCGGCTAGGTTTGAAGGAACTTCAATTTGGGACCTTTGGGAGCCGTAAACAGAGCAGAACAGAGCGCTTGGAAGGCTGAAACAGAGGGAGCGAAGTGGAAATCAACCCGTTGTTCGTGGGGATCGTGACGGGGACGTTCGGTCTCGGCCTACAACGAGTCTATTTCTCTTTTCCCTTACTTTAGATAGTTTTTATGGCTTATTTAGACTTAGTTTATTTTGTAACGAGGATTATGTGTAGCTAAGCTTAATTCTTAGGGATTGATGTAGCCGTTGGGCACGTTTTGGATTGATTTACGGTATTTATGCTATTGATGTCATTTATGCATATGTTGTATCCTTAATGCTTTCGATTTACTGGCCATAAATTGATTGATGTTTATATTTGAATCTAACTCGGGAGAGAGGATTTAAATTAGTAATCAATATGCATAACTAGAATTGAGCTAAAAATCGGGAGATTAAGGTTAATTCTAGAAATTGTTTTAAAGGTTAGCCTTATTGCCTTGTATGTTTATTGGATTTAGATAGGGATATCGGGTTCAATTGCATATGGGAGAATCATGTATGCTCGGGAGAGATATGTGTGATTTTAGTTGCCAAGATTTATGAATCATAGCATGTGTTAATTCGTTTATTAATCCATAACTCCAATTGGTGAAATCAAATCCCTAAGACCAATTATTCCCATTAGATTGTCACTTTTTACTTTAGTTTTGTATTTGATTAATTCATATTCTCATTCAATTTGATTCCCTAAATAAAATTGGTCAAAAGTATTTTCGATAATTAAAATTTGGCTAGACACCAATCCAGAGGACGACATTCGATTGAAAAATCACTATATTATTACTTGACCCATACACTTGCGGTAAGCAAATTGCACATCAAGTTTTTGGCGCCTTTGCCGGGGATTGGCATATTTAGTCAATTTTAATATCGAAGAAAAATTGTCCGGTCTTAGTTTAGGGTGTATTCTATTTTGTTGCTATTTTTGTTATTTTTGTTTTTAGGTAGATTGCATTTCTCCTTTATTGTTTTTCTTTTCCATTCTTAAAATTTTCCATATTTAGATTTTTTCCATATTTGTTTGAATTTTCCATTGATAGTTTTTTAGTTTTTCCTTTTTAGATTAGTTTTTCCTTATTTTTTTGTTTCCTTATTGGTTTTTGTCTTTTCTATTTTTGCATTCCATATTAGTTTATTTTCTTCCTTTTTTAGATTATTTTTTCCTTAGTTAGATTTATTATTTTTTCTTTTTCTTGTTTCTTTCCTAATCTATTTTCTTTCCTTTCCTTTTATTTTCTTTTTTTTTTAGGTTAGCTTAGATTGTGCATGCGAAAGGTTAGGGAATTGGCCTTAGTTCCTTTAGATCCAGAGATAGAAAGAACTTTCAATAGACTTCGAAGGGAAAATCAAGAAAATATCCAAATGGCCAATCCTAATCCTGAGGAACCTAAACCCATCAGGGACTATTTTCAGCCGATCTTTCAAGAGCAACAGTCGGGGATTGTCTATGCCCCAATTAATGCTAATAATTTTGAGTTGAAAACATGTCTCATTCAGATGGCTCGAGACTGTGCCTACAGGGGATCAACCATGGAGGATCCAAATTCTCATCTGAAATCCTTCCTAGACATCTGTGGGACGGTAAAATTAAATGGTGTTTCTGAAGATGCCATTCGCTTACGTTTGTTTCCTTTTTCGTTGCAGGACAAAGCGAGGGTCTGGTTACAATCTATTCCACCTGGGAGCATTACCACTTGGGATGCTTTGGTCCAGGCATTCTTAAAGAAGTTCTTTCCTCCTGCCAAGACGGTCAAGCTGAGGACCGAAATTGGGACATTCCAGCAACAATTCGATGAGCAGCTGTTCGAGACTTGGGAGAGATTTAAAGAGCTGCTAAGGAAGTGCCCTCAGCACGGATACCCCGACTGGCTACAGGTTCAATTATTTTACAATGGATTAACTCCTAGCTCGAAAACTATTGTTGATGCAGCTGCAGGTGGGACTCTGTTGTCCAAGACTGTTGAGAGTGCTAGGACTTTGTTAGAGGATATGGCCACCAACAGCTATCAGTGGCCATCTGAGCGGTCGGGACCCAAAAAGATTGTTGCTGGAGTGTTCGAGGTTGACAACGTAAGTGCACTTCAGGCTCAGATGTCTTCCTTGGCTAATGCATTTTTAAAGTTTTCAGGTTCAGGGAATGCTCAATCAATTGAGTTTGCAACTGCCCTTGCATCCCAGACTCAGGGGAAAATCTCGAGCAGGTTTAGTATGTTTCGAATTATAATTCTAGGGGGTATAATAATAATTCCACACCTACACATTATCACCCTAGCAATATAAATCATGAGAATTTTTCCTATGCTAATAATAAGAATGTTTTGAATCCTCCTGGCTTCACTCCTCAAAGTCAAGAAAATAAGAAATCTTTAGAAGACCTTGTTGGAGCTTTTATTGCAGAATCAAGTAACAGGTCAAATAAGCTTGAGGAGGCCGTGATTGCAATAAACACTACTGTCAATGGTCATTCTGCAGCAATCAAGAATATAGAGACTCAGCTGGGACAACTGGTAAGTGTTGTCAACTTTATGAATAAAGGTAAAGCCCCAGTTGAACAGGAGAAATCCTCTTTGGAGTACTGCAAGGCCGTATCTGTGCATTATGAGGAGGAGACTAAATTAGCTGAAGAGGAGAAAACTACTGAACCAGAGGAACTCACAGGAGGAGTTGAAGGAGACACCACCTCAAACGAAGCTGAAAAGCTTAATCCTGAGTCTTCTATCCCTTCTCCTACTGTTTTAGTTCCTAAATCAAAGAAAAAGAAAAATTCTAAGGTTAAGTTTGACAAGTTTTTAGATGCTTTTATGGGTTTGCATGTTAATATTCCTTTTTCAGATGCCTTGGAGCAGATGCCTCACTACAGAAAATTCATGAAGGAATGGCTCAACAAGAAGAAAAAGGAAAAGCAGTTGGAGACTGTATATCTTGCATCGACGTGCAGTGCTCGTGTCCAACAGGGAGTACCAGAGAAATTGTCTGACCCAGGGAGTTTTACCATTCCTTGTAATTTTGGTACTTTTTCATGTAGAGCACTATGTGATCTGGGGGCTAGCATAAATATAATTCTTCTATCATTATGTAAAAAGCTTAACATAGGAGACATAAAATCTACTTCTGTTAGACTTCAGTTGGCTGACCAGTCTGTGGTTAGTCCATATGGGATTGTTGAGAATATTCTGATTACAGTAGGTAGATTTTTCCTTCCTGTTGATTTCTTTGTGCTAGATATTAAAGAGAATCCTGCTATGCCTATCATATTAGGGAGACCATTCCTTGCTACTGGGAGGGTTATAATTGATATTGAACGCAGGGAGCTAATCATAAGAGTCCAACAGGAGAAGGAAGTTTTAAAAGCTTTTGAGGACCCCAAGAACACATCAGATACAATGATGGTGGGCTATAGGAGAGGTGCTAGGAAGAGCACCAGTGATGGAAAATCTGACAGGAGACCACCCTGATGCATAGTTGGTCAACACGTCGAGCTAATGACGTTAAACAAGCGCTTATGGGAGGCAACCCAAGTGAGTTAGTTATTTCTTTATTTTGAGTTTTATTTATTTTTTTTGTGTCTGTTTTGTAGGTCTTGTTTTCTTTCTCTCCTTTGCTTTCAAGCTGTCAAGAATCCAAGCATTCAGTCAAGAAGTCATCATCATTCTAGGGCAGTATTGTTCACTCCTTTCATTCGTTTATTGTTCTCATGCTTGTTTATGCTTTATTTTCGTTATACATTGAGGACAATGCATATTTTAAGTTTGGGGGTGGATTAGCATGTTTGTGGAGCCCTTGAGCATCTGAGTTCGGGCTATAGTTTTGAGCTTTCTTTGAATTATGCATATGGTTGTTTTCTGGATGCTACTTTTGCATGATTATGATGTCCTAGGATAGGCTTTCTTGTCAATTTTCAAGCTTGTGATGAGTTGTAAGCATGAGTGCCCAAAAAGGGAGACTTTTTAAAAATTTTCTAGGAGATGGCTTGCATGAGTAGAGTATTTGTCTTGGCTAGATTTGGATTTGAATGCTTAGGAACGGATTATTGGGTTCATATGCTTGTTGTCACCTCGATAGGTGTAGGGTAGAGCTAAAGAGTTAATTTTTTGCAAATTAGCATGTTTGATCTTGCTTAGGAGAAAAGAAAAGAATTTCTGCTTATCATGTTCATAACGAAAAATCATTCTTGTTGTTATTGTTGAGAAAAAAAATAATAATGCCATGGCTTGTGCACAATATGCATTGGTTAATAAAGATTAAGGCAAAAAGAGCTACCCCTGTTGTGATCAGTTAGGCCAACCAGAGAAAACTCAGGTTAAGGGTCCCTGCAATGGGTGTGTGAAAGCTAGTGCCACATATACATGCTTAATTTAATTGAATTATAAGCACCTAAGTATGGAGGAAAACAAACTAATTTGTTCCATTAACTCATTAGTGAAACCTTAGTGCCAGTGTAGAGGGAAGATGAGCTAAGAGTTTAATAATCCAATCCTGGGCTAGTAGAGTCTGATCTTGTTGAGTTAGATCTCGCTTGTGCAAGTTAATTTTGGAAAAATTTTAATTTGTCTCCCTCATTGGTCCTTGTGTGCATGTCTCTTGCTTGCTTGACTATTAACGTTTGAGCCTTGAGGATTGAGTTATGATTGTTGCATCCATTCTTCCATTGTATGTTTGATTTGTAGTTTGCTCGAGGACTAGCAAAAGCTTAAGTTTGGGGGTATTTGATAGCGAGCATAGCTAGCTACTTTTACTTATTTAATTTAGCAAGTCTTTTACGATATTTGGGCCATTTTATTGTGCTTTATTGTTTATTTTGTAGGAAATGGTTGATTAGAGCTATAGCGCAATATTAGAGTTAATTGGGTGCTCGGGACGTGAAAAGATGCAAAGGAATGAAAAGAGTTAAAGAGGAAAAAAGTCAAATCTCGGTCAACAGCAGGCTAGTGTCGAGACGCTAGCTCTTGAGCGTCTCAACGCTCACATTGCATATCTGATTAGGCGCGTAAAGGTCACAGCGTCTCGACGCTGCGACCTTAGCGTCTCGACGCTGTGTTATTTCGCTTACTGAAACGCGCGTTTTGAAGGCAGCGTCTCGACGCTAAGACGAAAAATCTGCTATGTAAGCTTCTTTTCGGCTAGGTTTGAAGGAACTTCGATTTGGGACCTTTGGGAGCCGTAAATAGAGCAGAACAGAGCGCTTGGAAGGCTGAAACAGAGGGAGCGAAGTGGAAATCAACCCGTTGTTCGTGGGGATCGTGACGGGGACGTTCGGTCTCGGCCTACAACGAGTCTATTTCTCTTTCCCCTTACTTTAGATAGTTTTTATGGCTTATTTAGACTTAGTTTATTTTGTAACGAGGATTATGTGTAGCTAAGCTTAATTCTTAGGGATTGATGTAGCCGTTGGGCACGTTTTGGATTGATTTACGGTATTTATGCTATTGAAGTCATTTATGCATATGTTGTATCCTTAATGCTTTCGATTTACTGGCCATAAATTGATTGATGTTTATATTTGAATCTAACTCGGGAGAGAGGATTTAAATTAGTAATCAATATGCATAACTAGAATTGAGCTAAAAATCGGGAGATTAAGGTTAATTCTAGAAATTGTTTTAAAGGTTAGCCTTATTGCCTTGTATGTTTATTGGATTTAGATAGGGATATCGAGTTCAATTGCATATGGGAGAATCATGTATGCTCGGGAGAGATATGTGTGATTTTCGTTGCCAAGATTTATGAATCATAGCATGTGTTAATTCGTTTATTAATCCATAACTCCAATTGGTGAAATCAAATCCCTAAGACCAATTATTCCCATTAGATTGTCACTTTTTACTTTAGTTTTGTATTTGATTAATTCATATTCTCATTCAATTTGATTCCCTAAATAAAATTGGTCAAAAGTATTTTCGATAATTAAAATTTGGCTAGACACCAATCCAGAGGACGACATTCGATTGCAAAATCACTATATTATTACTTGACCCGTACACTTGCGGTAAGCAAATTGCACATCAATGTCAATAGTTACAAGATAATAAAGAAAATAATAATCTCCTCAACCGGCTTGTGAACAATGGTGTTCTTTGTAGTCTCTAATCTCTCTATACTACTCAGCTTCCAAGGAAAGTTGGAATACCCTTGACTTCGACGGCTACTTCCTTTTATAGAAGGATATGAGGCTTGAATTAGGTCAACTCGGACACTGATAACTGTTGGTAGTCGGTATACGACTGTACTAAACGATTATCCGCAAGCGCACGGGTCGTCACAAGTTATATAAAACGGAAAGTATTCCGAGTATCGAATCCACAGGGAGGCGAAGTGAAACTTAAGCAAATAATTAAAATTCTTTTGAGCACTGAAAATACTTAGGTGAAATAATATTTAGGGACCACTTTCATGTAATAAAAAGATTTAAATTCAAGACAATTAATGAAAACAAATTTGATCAATCAGAAATAAAATGTGGAGAAAGAGTTTTCTTTAAGTGGGAAGAGGGGTCTTGAAAATCGATGATTAGCTAAATAATTGCTATAATTATCCTATCTCATTGCCCAACTAATTATAAACCTAGAATCTCCGTTAATCACATAGGTTCTCCTGTCGGTTTCCCCTAATTGTAATTAATTCATTTTAACAACCTAAGTGTCCTTAGCGCTATTAAAAATCATTAATTATTACGCTCTGATTCATTTTAGGAATCTAAGTTTAATCAACTAATCCCGGTGTCACTACGGGCAATTAAACTAGATGCATGGATTATGATCTATCCTAATTTCTCTCCGTCGAGTTTCCATTAAGAATCGAATCATTACACAATTGGCCAGATTGAGTAAAGCATTAAGCACATCCATACAAATAATTAGGACATGGGCAAGAGACAAGAAATTATAACAATATTTCCACTATCATTTCATTTCAAGACCCCAAATTGGGGTTTAGCTACACATAATATCCACAATAATTACAAGGGAAAGCATAATAAAAGGCATAAAAGGAAAGGAATTGACCGTCGAAAAAACCTCTTGCTGACGCTTGGAGCCCCCGCTGACTACTCCTCGAGCCTCTAGAATTGCTTCCCAAAATTCCCCAAAAATTCCCACTAGAAGAACCCTCTCAAAAAGGCTCAAAAGCCTTGAGAGGGGCTCCAAAAAAGGAGTCTTAAGAAAGGAAAGAAAGGATTGAGTGATGGTTGATTGATTGATGATTCCAAATGAGGCACCAAGGGCGCCTATTTATAGGCCTGGAATAGGGGTAGCGTCGCGACACTGCCTTGCCAAGCGTCGCGACGCTGCTGCGCACGCGGCTTGGGCAACAAGAAAGGGCAGCGTCGCGACGCTGCCTTGCTAAGCGTCTCGACGCTGTCCAGTTTTTCCAGAAAAATCAGCTTCCTTTTGGGCTGATTTTTTGGCCTTCTTTCTTCATTTCTCTTGGTCTTTTCTTCATGAATGCCTTCTTTGGGCTTCCAATTGCATTAAGCTAGGATTTGGGCTAGAATTACTTCAATTTTGGCTCTTTTTCTCCCAAAATCACCAACTTAGCTCCTAAGGACCAAATAACAAAATTCATTAAATATATTCATTAAAAACACGATTAAAGCACCAAAAAGCTTAATAAATTGAGACTAAAATAGCGACATTTCTGCTCGCTATCACACCCCCAAACTTAAGCTTTTGCTAGTCCCGAGCAAAATAAATTCTAAAGATGCATGAAATAGAATCGCTCAACCCTCAATGATTTTTGAATTCTTAGGATCGAATGGAAAACATGTAAGTGGAATAAGCATGCACCGTATACTCTTGAAGAAATCTTAAACTAGTTTGAACTTAAGATTAATGAATAGCATGCTCAAGACTTATCTATTGATTCTTTTACTAACCTAGATTAGTCTTATGGCTTTCTCCATTTGTTTTCCCCCTACACTGGCTAAGAGCCCCTAATACTTCGGAGTCCTTCTATCATGCAAAAAAAAGTAACTAGGGTGCCTGTCATCCTTTTCTTTTTTTCATGGGGGAGTAGAATTCTCACTTGATTTTTCTTTTTCTCTTCTTTTTCTTTTCTTTTTCTTTTGCTCCTCCCCCATACTTGCATTTTGATAACTAATGGTACTAGCTTTCACACTACGGTGCAGGGACCCTTAACCCGAATTTTATTCTCTGGTTGGCCTAACTGATCACACCGCAGGTAGCTCTTTTTACCCCTAGGCTTTTTTCTTTTGAGCAAGCAAAAATTCTTTTTCAACAGATTTTCTTTTTCTCACATTTTCTTTTTGTTGCTTTTGCTTTTCTCTCAGCAGGCATAGAATTTTTTCCTACCTAGTTCTTTAGAGCAATCAAGCATGAACTTCCTGATATTAGAAACTAAGCCTATCGGGGTGACAACAATTTTGAAAACCATAATAAGAATCTAGATTTTCAAAGACGTCATTAGATAAGACTATTGCATGCTTTAGACATCAAAACTAAGTATCAAAAAATTTTAAAATTTCACAATTTCTGCCGTGCTCCCAAATTCCACAACATATAAACCATTTTCTCCCAAAATTTCAAAAATCACATCCTTGGCTATCATGGCTATCTATTCATGCATCCAACAGAATTTAAATATGCTCAACACAGCGGAAGCCTCCCCCCCAAACTTAAACTAAACATTGTCCCCAATGTTTTAAAACAGAAAAGCATAAAGAGAGATACTGAGACTTCCCTGAGCTAGGAGCGCTTCATCCTCTTTCTTTGGATCCATGAAAAATGGGAAATGTGGAATTTTGGGATTTGCTAAGGTGATCCTGCAAAACAAAATTGGATCACGGAGCAAAGAAAATTATTTACCGCAAAAACAACTAACTACTTTAATCCTTGGGTTGCCTCCCAAGCAGCGCTTTCTTTAACGTCTTTAGCTAGACTAGGCTCGGCACGCTTACGGAGGCTCAAAATAAAAATTTTCATCATCCTCCGGGCCCTGCAAGAAATCACGCACCGAATTGCATACTACAAACAGGGGAGAAAAAAAACTTTCCCCTGGCCCATCTTCACTAAAGAGATTCTCATAATAACATTTTAGAAAATAATCAGCTGCATCAAATCTCTTTTCTAAATCTCTATTCTCAAAACAATTGTTAACAGAGTCATCAAGCGTTATAATATCTACTGGTCTAGGATCTAGAGATGGCCTATCTATCATGCCAGTCCATTCATCAGAAAAAATATCTACATGCTCAGTAGATCCTTCAGACTCAGAATTAAAAAATGATTCAACTAAGCTATCACATGACTCATCATCAGAAGAATTAAAGAATTCAAGAATTTCAGGATCAGATTCTATACTATGCACAGATTCAAGTTCTTCTGGGTCAGATTCTATGCTATACACATCATCAGGACATGAAAAGAAAGTATTCACATTGTCAGGATTCATGCATTCAGGAATGTCAAGATCAGACTCAATAGATTCACTGTAATCATGGTCAGACTCAAAATTATCTATCGAGCAATCTTTTTTATGCTTTTTATGTTCATGCACAATGTCAGGCAATTCAATATCATCATCAAAATTATTCATTTCAGGCAATTCCAATTCATTTTCAAAGGAAGGTAAATTATCAACTGCAGATCTTTCATTTTCACAAGCAGGCAAGTCTAATTCATTTTCAAAGTCAGGCAGATCCAAATCATTTTCAAACAGAGGATTATCCATATATGCATCATGATCAAAATCCATATTATCAACAAGCATTTCTCCTAAGCCTAGGCCAAGATTATAGTCTACCTCTTCATCGTCATCAGTCAAGTATTCAGGCCCAACAGAAAAACATGTATGCAAACTACAAACAGATTCATCTTGGCCAAAAATACTAAACACTACTTTTTCATCATCAATGTTCAAGGTAAGCTTACCTGTATGCACGCTAATCTCAGCCTTACCAGTGGCTAGGAAAGGTCTGCCTAAGATAATTGGCACTTCTTTGTCCTCCTTCATGTCCAGTACCACGAAATCTACAGGGAAGATGAATTTGTTGACTTTCACCAACACGTCCTCCACAACACCCATCGGGTGGGTAATCGATCTATCAGCAAGCTGGAGAGTGACGTCAGTGTCTGTCATACCTGATAAACCAATCTTCCTGTAAACAGAGTAGGGCATCAAATTTATACTTGCTCCTAAATCACACAAAGCCCTATCGAAGGATACTTCTCCTATGGTACAGGGAACAGTAAAACTCCCTGGATCTTTCTGCTTAGAGGGTATCCTACCAGAAATAATGGTGCTGCTACTCTCAGATAAATTAAAAACTTCTTTTTTCAGACTTTTCTTTTTAGAAAGCATTTCCTTCATGAATTTTCCATAATTTGGCATATTATACAAAGCTTCTACCAATGGAATATTCACAGACAACTTTTTAAACATTTCTATAAATTTTTGAAATTGTTCATCTAATTTGACATTCTTAAATCTTTGAGGAAAAGGTAACTCCCTGTAATCAAAGGTTGGACATTCGCCCCTCCACTTAGGCGGGCTAATATGCGAACCTCTGTCATGGTGGTTGCATGGAACCACTTCTTCCTCAGTCATCTTTTTATTGTCATTCTGCCTCTCATCTTCTTTTCTACCTGCAAAGCTGTTAGAAAAATCACATTTTACTTCAATAGAGTTGGGAGGATGTTGGAACCTTTCTGAGGAGGCTTTTTGTGCCTCAGTCCCTTTATCTTCATCCCTTCTCTTTTCTTCTTCCTTTTTCTTCTCTGAACTGTCCTCCAGTCTTCTGCCACTTCTCAAAACCACCATCTTACACTGCTCTTTCGGGTTAGGCTCAGTATCACTTGGAAATTTTCCTTTTTGAAGGGCATTTACTGCTGAAGCAATCTGACCTATCTGCACTTCCATATTCTTTAGAGCTGCGTCGTGGTTGTTTACTGATGTCTGGAGATTCACATTCAATATTCTTTGTTCCTTGATGAATAAAGCCACCATCTCCTCCAGATTATTTTTCTTTTCAGGAGTACTCGTTGATGCAAAACCTGGGGGTGGCTGCAAAACATTCTTTGTATTCGCATATGAGAAGTTCTCGTGATTGCGCAGACTGGGGTGGTAGAAGTTTGGTACTCCTTGAGTATATGATCTATTTCCTATGTATTGAACTTCTTCCACATCTTGACCTTCTTTCTTTAAATGTCCTTCAGCTAAGGTGGAAATGGACTTAACCACCTCAGATGACGTCAATTTGTTTAGAGCATTGGTCAGAGATGCCAGTTGCGCTTTCAGTGAACTTGACTCATCCAATTCATACAATCCAGCCTTCTTTGTCACTGTTCCTCTCTCCGTCGGCCATTGATAACTTGTTGCCGCCATTTCCTCAAGCATGTCTTTGGCTTCTGTCACTGTTTTTGAAAGAAAACTCCCTCCTGCTGATATGTCAAGGACTGTCTTTGTGGAGGGGTTTAATCCATTATAGAATAACTGTACCTGAAGCCAATCAGGATATCCGTGTTGGGGGCATCGCCTAAGCATTTCCTTATATCTTTCCCACGCTTCGTATAACTGTTCTTCGTCAAGCTGTTTGAATGTTCCAATTTCAGTCCGCAGCTTGGTAGTCTTAGCTGGTGGAAAAAATTTTGTCAGAAAAGCCTGGGCAAGCTCGTCCCAAGTACTGATGCTGCCCGTCTCGACTGATTCGAGCCAATCTTTTGCTTTATCCTGTAGAGAAAATGGAAACAGCCTCAATCTGATTGCGTCGGCCGGAACTCCGTTCATCTTTACCGTCCCGCATATTTCTAGGAATGATCGCAGATGAGAGTGGGGGTCCTCGGAAGGATGTCCCTTGA
Source organism: Luffa acutangula (assembly GCA_036850905.1). Lineage (NCBI taxonomy): Eukaryota > Viridiplantae > Streptophyta > Magnoliopsida > Cucurbitales > Cucurbitaceae > Luffa > Luffa acutangula. The sequence continues at coordinate 32,434,181 of CM072092.1, read as the reverse complement.
ACGAGTTATCGCGTGCCATCTGAATCAACCCTGTTTTTAGCTCAAAATTTGTAGCTTGGATGGGGGCGTAAACAATTCCAGAATTCTCGGTAGGAAGAACTGGCTGCAGAAAATCTCTGATTGCCTTGGGAGCTTCTTCTTGGTGGGCCATTGTTTCTGCTAATCTTTTTTCTTTTCTAATGAATTTAAGAGTCCTGTTAATCTCAAGATCTAACGGAAACAGATCAACCACCTTGTTTCTTCGCATACAATGCTCCCAGATAACAAAAAGAACCAAACAAAAAAAATGAAAATAAAATAATATTCACAAAACGATGAAAGAAAAAATATTTACACCTAAATTACCATTTACCCTTTTCTTTTCGATGTCAAGAAAAATTAATTTTTGCTTAAAAATCAAGCCTCTCCGGCAACGGCGCAAAAAACTTGTTGGTAGTCGGTATACGACTGTACTAAACGATTATCCGCAAGCGCACGGGTCGTCACAAGTTATATAAAATGGAAAGTATTCCGAGTATCGAATCCACAGGGAGGCGAAGTGAAACTTAAGCAAATAATTAAAATTCTTTTGAGAACTGAAAATACTTAGGTGAAATAATATTTAGGGACCACTTTCATGTAATAAAAAGATTTAAATTCAAGACAATTAATGAAAACAAATTTGATCAATCAGAAATAAAATGTGGAGAAAGAGTTTTCTTTAAGTGGGAAGAGGGGTCTTGAAAATCGATGATTAGCTAAATAATTGCTATAATTATCCTATCTCATTGCCCAACTAATTATAAACCTAGAATCTCCGTTAATCACATAGGTTCTCCTGTCGGTTTCCCCTAATTGTAATTAATTCATTTTAACAACCTAAGTGTCCTTAGCGCTATTAAAAATCATTAATTATTACGCTCTGATTCATTTTAGGAATCTAAGTTTAATCAACTAATCCCGGTGTCACTACGGGCAATTAAACTAGATGCATGGATTATGATCTATCCTAATTTCTCTCCATCGAGTTTCCATTAAGAATCGAATCATTACACAATTGGCCAGATTGAGTAAAGCATTAAGCACATCCATACAAATAATTAGGACATGGGCAAGAGACAAGAAATTATAACAATATTTCCACTATCATTTCATTTCAAGACCCCAAATTGGGGTTTAGCTACACATAATATCCACAATAATTACAAGGGAAAGCATAATAAAAGGCATAAAAGGAAAGGAATTGACCGTCGAAAAAACCCCTTGCTGACGCTTGGAGCCCCCGCTGACTACTCCTCGAGCCTCTAGAATTGCTTCCCAAAATTCCCCAAAAATTTCCACTAGAAGAACCCTCTCAAAAAGGCTCAAAAGCCTTGAGAGGGGCTCCAAAAAAGGAGTCTTAAGAAAGGAAAGAAAGGATTGAGTGATGGTTGATTGATTGATGATTCCAAATGAGGCACCAAGGGCGCCTATTTATAGGCCTAGAATAGGGGTAGCGTCGCGACGCTGCCTTGCCAAGCGTCGCGACGCTGCTACGCACGCGGCTTGGGCAACAAGAAAGGGCAGCGTCGCGACGCTGCCTTGCTAAGCGTCTCGACGCTGTCCAGTTTTTCCAGAAAAATCAGCTTCCTTTTGGGCTGATTTTTGGGCCTTCTTTCTTCATTTCTCTTGGTCTTTTCTTCATGAATGCCTTCTTTGGGCTTCCAATTGCATTAAGCTAGGATTTGGGCTAGAATTACTTAAATTTTCGCTCTTTTTCTCCCAAAATCACCAACTTAGCTCCTAAGGACCAAATAACAAAATTCATTAAATATATTCATTAAAAACACGATTAAAGCACCAAAAAGCTTAATAAATTGAGACTAAAATAGCGACATTTCTGCTCGCTATCAATAACTGCCCAAAAGGTAGTTATTTAGGCCTCAATTATATGGGGATTTGTGTGTCCTTTATGCTTATTAGGGTTGGTTTTAGAGAGATATTACATGATTTAACCCATTTGGAAGAATGGAAGCTTTGGAAATCACTTTGTGCAGATTATGCTGCTAAGCGACTGGAGGGAGCAAATTCTATGCTGCAGCAAAACTGGGAACAGAAACTGCCACATCACAGCTCGTTAGCCAACTTCATGAACCGACTTCTGTTGAGTTATTTTCGTGATAAAGGATCAAGGAGAGCCTTACACGTGTCCTATTTGACCTAATTCAAGCCTCCCATCCTTCTATAAAAGGAAGTAACCGTCAAAGTCAAAGTCATTCCATGTTTTTCCCTTGGGAGCCGAATAGTTAGGGAGATTGAAGACTATCAAGAACACCATCAACCGCAAGCTGATTAGGGAGTTTACCTTCTTATTTAACTTGTAGTTATGGACATGCATACTCAGATTGTAATTCGTATTCCTATGCCTGTTATGAACTAAGTAGCTTAAGGTGTTGGTTAGGAATAATGTGATTACTGTGCTTCATCTCTAGTAATAAATTGACTATTGCATTTTGGTTAATTGTTGTGCTTACTCTTATTTTATGCCCGCCTGGCCAGCCGGTATGGATAACTCTCTCTAGTTTCAGGGATGATTTAGAGAGTGTGTGGCAATTCTCCACACTACGATCATTGTGTATTGGTGAATGCCAATGACTGAGCTAGGGATAGCCAGTTGCCTAGTGCTTGATCGGTCGCTCTTCATTGGGTTTGAAACACATCCCAAAAGATCCGGAGTTCCGGGAGGAATTCGCTAATAATACTGCGAGAAATGCATGATCAATAATATTGCTAGAGCATATCTTAGAATAATCACTAAAGCCTAACCAGCGCCTGTCTTTAATCTGTCTGTCTATTTGTTTATTCATTGTTCTGTCATTTATTTTGTTTCAGCATAATTCCGATAAAACCCAACATTTTTATTACCTTCGAAACCATTAGAAAGTTATACAAAATAGATAAAGTGGAAACTCATTCAGACCTTGGATTGATAATATTACTTGCTGCAGACTGTGTATACTTGCACAGGAATTCTAGAGTATTTCATATCATATTTTTACTCACTCTAGGAACCCAACAAGTTTTTGGCGCCGTTGCCGGGGACTTGAATAAGTTTTTATCTGATCTATTTTGTGTATGTGTTTTAGTGGTTTGGTGCTAGAACTTTTTTATTGTTTCTTTTGTTTTTGCAGGTGTGATTTTGGTGCATGAGCGATCCGCCTGGGGTACGATTTGAGCTTGATCCAGAAATTGAAAGGACATTTAGGAACAGAAGGAGGGAGCAGCACAGAAACCAGATGGAGAACGTCCCGCAACTTCCACAGGTTCATGAAGGTCCAGCAGCAGCAAATCCCCAGCAGAATCCGTTGCTGCAGCAAAACCCACTGTTTGAGCAAAATGAGCAGCGAAATAATCAGGCTGAGAATCCTATCTTGATAGCGAACGATAGGACCAGAGCTATTCGAGCATATGCTGTCCCGATGTTTAATGAGTTGAATCCAGGGATTGCACGTCCCCAAATCCAAGCGGTGAATTTTGAAATGAAACCGGTAATGTTTCAGATGTTGCAAACTGTGGGGAAATTCCATGGTTTTTCATCTGAAGACCCTCATTTACATCTTAAGTCTTTTCTAGGAGTTAGTGATTCTTTTGTAATTCAAGGAGTGCCTAGAGATGCTCTTAGATTAACTTTGTTCCCGTATTCTCTTAGAGATGGAGCAAAGTCATGGTTAAACTCTTTTGCTCCAGGATCAATTAGGACGTGGGATGAGTTAGCTGAAAATTTTTTGAGTAAATATTTCCCACCTAATAGAAATGCTAAATTAAGGAGTGAAATAGTAGGGTTTAGGCAACTTGAAGATGAGACTTTTAGTGAAGCTTGGGAGAGGTTTAAGGAGCTTTTACGAAAGTGTCCCCACCATGGGTCACCTCATTGTATTCAAATGGAAACATTTTACAATGGTTTAAATGGAGTAACCCAAGGTATGGTCGATGCTTCGGCTGGAGGGGCCCTTTTGGCAAAAACTTTTGATGAAGCCTATGAAATTTTAGAAAGAATATCTATTAATAGTTGTCAGTGGTCGGATGTTAGAGGCACAAATAAAAAGGTTAAGAGTGTATTAGAGGTTGATGGTTTGTCCACCATTAGGTCTGATCTTGCTATGATTGCTAAAGCTCTTAAGAATGTGACAGTGATTAGTCATCAGCAGCCACCAGCTATGGAGCCTGTAGCAGTGGTGAACCAAGTCACGGACGAAGCATGTGTCTATTGCGGTGAAGACCACAACTACGAGTTTTGCCCCAGCAATCCAGCTTCTGTGTTTTTTGTAGGTAATCAGAGGAACAACCCTTATTCTAACTTCTATAATCCAGGTTGGCACAACCACCCCAACTTCTCATGGGGAGGTCAAGGAAATAACGTACAAGCGCAACAGAAGATGAACCAGCCGGGATTTGCTAAAGCATAGGTAATGCCCCAGCAAAATAAGCAGGCTTTGCCCCAGCAAAATTCGGGAAATTCTCTCGAGGCAATGATGAAAGAATTTATGGCTCGCACAGACGCCGCAATTCAAAGTAATCAAGCTTCGATGAGGGCCCTGGAATTGCAAGTGGGTTAGCTAGCTAATGAGCTCAAGGCGAGGCCTCAAGGGAAACTTCCTTCGGATACTGAACACCCTCGAAGGGAAGGTAAGGAGCAGGTAAAGGCAGTAACTCTTAGGAGTGGTAAGCCATTAGAAGAGTCTAGAAAGACCCAGGATTTAAATAGTAATAGTGATAATATTGTTGTTATTGAGAAAGAGTTGGAGTCTGGTCAGGGTGTTGGAGGCAGCAAAGAGAATGCTGGAGCATCTGGTTTTGTGCCAGATGTAGAACCACCATACGTGCCGCCCACACCTTATGTACCACCTCTACCTTTTCCACAAAGGCAAAAGCCTAAGAATCAGGATGGTCAATTTAAAAAGTTTTTAGAGATTCTTAAGCAGTTGCATATAAATATCCCTTTAGTAGAAGCTATAGAGCAAATGCCTAATTATGCTAAATTTCTTAAGGATATTTTGACTAAAAAGAAAAGGTTAGGTGAGTTTGAAATTGTATCTCTTACTGAGGAGTGTAGTGTTATTCTTAAGAATGGTCTACCCCCCAAAGCTAAGGATCCAGGGTCATTTACCATCCTTGTGTCTATAGGTGGAAAGGAGTTAGGTAGAGCACTCTGTGATTTAGGTGCGAGCATTAACCTTATGCCTCTTTCGGTCTATCGGAAGTTAGGTATTGGTGAAGCTAGACCTACCACAGTTACACTCCAACTAGCTGATAGGTCTATCACATATCCAGAGGGTAAAATTGAGGATGTCCTAGTACAAGTTTATAAGTTCATATTTCCTGTTGATTTTATTATTTTAGACTATGAGGCTGATAGAGATGTCCCGATTATTCTAGGTCGTCCATTTTTGGCTACTGGTAGGGCATTAATAGATGTTCAAAAAGGAGAATTAACAATGAGAGTCTGTAATGAGGAAGTGAAATTTAATGTGTTTAAAGCCATGAAATATCCAGACGAGATGGAGGATTGCTCCTTCATCAGGATTCTGGAGAGCACAGTTATTGAGACAGCACTATAGGATTCGGCTGATAAGCATTCGGAAAAGCATGGAGAGGTTAGTGTAGAAGATTTTGAATTTTGTTCTTTAGATAGAAAAAATGAAAAAGAATTGTTTAGGTGTGAGGATGTTTTTTGAGTCTTTAGACTTAGATCAAAGAAAGGCTCCCCCAATTAAGCCATCCCTAATTGAGGCACCTACTTTAGATTTGAAACCTTTACCGGATCATCTAAAGTATGTGTATCTTGGGGAAAGTGAGACATTGCCCATTATTGTTGCATCAGATTTAATGCCGGAGCATGAGGAGGCCTTAATAAAATTGCTGCAGCAATACCGCAAAGCTATAGGTTGGACATTGGCTGATATTCAGGGGATTAGCCCATCTTTTTGTATGCACAAAATCACTCTAGAGGAGGGATCCTTTAGGAGTATTGAGCAACAAAGAAGGCTTAACCCTGCAATGAAAGAGGTTGTTAAAAAGGAGGTAATTAAATGGTTGGATGCTGGGATCATCTATCCAATTGCCGATAGCAATTGGGTAAGCCCTGTCCAATGTGTTCCTAAGAAAGGAGGTGTCACTGTGGTGAGCAATAAAGATAATGAGTTGATCCCCACAAGGACAGTAACTGGCTGGAGGGTTTGTGTGGATTACAGAAGGCTTAATAAAGCCACCCGAAAGGATCATTTCCCTCTACCATTTATCGACCAGATGTTGGATCGATTGGCTGGTCAGGCCTATTACTGTTTCTTGGATGGTTATTCTGGGTATAACCAGATTACTATTGCTCCTGAGGATCAGGAAAAGACCACTTTCACCTGTCCTTATGGGACATTCGCTTTTAGGAGAATGCCTTTTGGCCTTTGCAATGCTCCAGCAACATTTCAGCGGTGTATGTTAGCAATTTTTTCTGATATGATTGAATCCACTATTGAAGTCTTTATGGACGATTTTTCAGTGTTTGGAGGGTCTTTTCAGAGTTGTTTAGATAATTTAGGAAAGGTGTTAAAAAGATGTGAGGATACCCATCTAGTTCTTAATTGGGAGAAGTGTCACTTCATGGTGAAGGAGGGCATAGTGTTAGGTCATAGGATTTCTGAGGATGGTCTAGAAGTTGATAGAGCAAAAGTTGAGGTTATTGAAAGGCTAGAGCCACCGAATTCAGTGAAGGGAATTCGGAGCTTCTTAGGGCATGCTGGATTTTACAGGAGGTTCATAAAGGATTTTTCCAAAATCAGTAAACCTCTTTGTAACTTATTGTGCACTGATCATGTTTTTTACTTTAATGCAGATTGTAGGAAGGCTTTTGAAACATTAAAGGCTGCTTTAATCTCAGCACCCATTCTCTGCGCGCCTAATTGGAATTTGTCATTCGAGGTAATGTGTGATGCGAGTGATGCTGCGGTAGGAGCGATGCTGGGGCAAAAGCAGGGCAAATTTATTCATCCAATATATTATGCAAGCAAGGTTTTAAATGAAGCACAGGTCAACTACACAACTACTGAAAAGGAGTTGTTAGCTGTTGTGTTTGCCTTTGAAAAATTCCGGCCATATTTGGTTGGATCCAAAGTCACGATTTTCACGGATCATGCAGCAATAAGGTATTTAATGACTAAGAAGGATGCAAAGCCTAGACTAATTCGTTGGATTTTACTATTGCAGGAATTTGACTTGGAGATAAAGGACAAGAAGGGATCAGAGAATGTCATTGCAGATCATTTATCTCGTCTTGATCCATCATCATCTTTGTTGGAGCAATCTGCCATTTCCGATTCTTTTCCAGATGAACAGCTTTTTGCTGTTTAGGTAAAGGTAGTCAGGGATGTCCCTTGGTATGCTGATATTGCCAACTTTTTAGTAAAGGGAGTCACTCCTATTGACATGGATTGGAGGCAGAAGAAAAAGTTTAAGCATGATGCGAAATTTTTCTCTTGGGATGAGCCATTTATGTATAAGCAATGTTCTGATGGTATTATTCGTAGGTGCGTTTCAGGTGCTGAAGCAAAGGAAATCCTGGAGCAATGTCACTCTTCGCCGTATGGAGGCCATTTCAGTGGTCAGAGGACAGCTATGAGGATTTTGCATTGCGGATTTTTCTGGCCTACGTTATTTAAGGATGCCCATTGGTTCTACAAGCAATGTGATGCTTGCCAAAGGAGAGGAAATTTGGGGCCTAGAGATGAAATGCCTCTTACTTACATTTTAGAAGTTGAATTATTCGATGTATGGGGTATTGATTTTATGGGGCCATTTCCCCCTTCTAATGGCAATGTTTTTATCTTATTGGCAGTTGATTATGTGTCCAAGTGGGTGGAGGCCATTGCATGCCATCAGAGTGATGCCAAGACAGTAGCAAGGTTTCTTCAATCGCACATCTTTGCGCGGTTTGGGACACCTAGGGCTCTAGTAAGTGATGAGGGTACACATTTTGTTAATAATATCTTAACTAAGCTTTTAGCTAAGTATGGGATTAAGCATAGGATAGCTACCCCTTATCACCCACAAGCAAATGGTCAAGCTGAAATTAGTAATAGGGAAATAAAAGCTATTTTAGAGAAAGTAGTTCATCCATCTAGAAAGGATTGGTCCTTTAGGTTGGATGAGGCTCTTTGGGCTTACAGGACAGCTTATAAGACTCCTCTAGGTATGTCTCCCTATAGGTTAGTATACGGGAAAGCTTGTCATTTACCATTAGAGGTTGAGCATAAAACATTTTGGGCTTTGAAAAAGTTAAATTTTTATCTGAGTCGTGCAGGAGCAATAAGAATGCTGCAGCTTAATGAGTTAGAAGAATTTCGCCAATTCTCTTATGAGAATGCGAAGATGTATAAGGAAAAGACTAAGCTGTGGCATGACAAGAAAATAAAATCTAAAGAATTTGTCAAGGGTCAGAAAGTTTTGCTTTATAATTCTAGATTAAAATTGTTTCCTGGAAAATTAAAATCCAAATGGTCAGGACCGTTTATTGTGATTGAGGTTTTCCCCAATGGAGCAATTACTTTGCAGGATGAAAAAGATGGGAGAGCGTTCAAGGTAAATGGACAGCGTGTGAAGCATTATTGGGGTGAGGAGTTTCGGATGAAATATCCTTCCCTAAGGTTGGTTGATGATTGAGAGAGCATGATTTTTGCGGGAGCATTTCACAGAGCAAAATTTTGAGCTCCTAGGATTTGTAGTGATTTTATTTTTCGTTGATTTGTTTTTAATTCCGATTAGGTTAGGTTTGATTTTTGCATAGTTTATTAGATTTCAGTATTTTTATTATTTTAGATTTTATTTTGTTTTGAATTTGATTTGATTTTATTTTTGGGTTATTTATTTAAATTATCTTTTAATTATCTTTTAATTAGTTAGATTTTATTAGATTTTATCTAGATTTTATTTTCAGTTATTTGAATTCTAGTTTTAATTAATAGGGATTTTTTCTAATTTATTCGGCTTCTTTTGAGAATAACAGGTTAAGTTTGCTTTGATCGGTTTAATTTGAATTAGAAAGGTTTGATTTGTCTATTTTGAAATTCGAATTTCGTATCTGAGATTCTTCAGGTTCAGCAGATTGTTGCGGCAAAGATATTGCTGGAGCAAATTATTCCGAGATAGAAGGGTTTCCGTTGGAATTTATTATTGTTACCGTTAGACTTAGCTTTAAATTCTCGCAGGTAAATGTGAGTGCATCATCTGATGAGGCCACGTGTTGCAGAGTAATTATCCAACGGCTTCAATGATGACAGAGCATTAATTTTTACCATGGCCGTTTGGAATTCGCAATTTTACCGTTGGTAATTTTTGAATTTCAGGTTTGCATTTTTAATTGCAACGGTAATATTAGTTATGGCAGGGCAAATCCTTTCGGTTAGGATTCTTGTTTGCTGCAGCCCTATTTATTCGCAATCACTGGTAAGTACATTTCACTTCGTTTTCCTGATCAAATTCTTGTGCGTGTGTTATTCTTTCTTTCTTTGCAAAACCCTATTATACCTTCCATGGCCAAAACGAGAGCGCGAAAAGAGAGGGAGAGTGAGGAGGAAGAAATACCGGTCACACCGGAAGTTCAAAAAGGAAAGTCTAAAAAGAAAAGAACGCCAGAAGAGAAGGAGGCAAAGCGAAGACGAAGGCAGCAGAGGGTTGCGGAACAAGAAGTCATCCAGGAGACAGCGGCTGTGCAGGATCTTGAGACAGAACCGATAGTTTCTACTACGGTTCAGGAAGGGAATGCTGAGAAGGAACATGAAACAAAGGTCGGAGGACAAGTCGCGGGTGTGCCTGAAAAAGAGAAAACACCGGAGCCGGTGCAGGGGGCCCATGTTGAAATTATTATGCCTGAACCACCCAAGCGCCGCCGCATCAAGAGAAAGGCGGGTCACGTGAGGGTGGTTCGGAACACTCCATCACCTCCGACGTCGGACTCTGAGGAAGAAAGAAGGGAAGCTGAGAATAAGGAAAAAGAAGAAGAGGCAAGAAAGGAAGAGGAAGAGCGTTTGCGTGTCCAGAGAGAAAGCAGGGGCAAAGGAATTACTGAAGCATCAGGAAAAATTGAGGAGCCGAGGGTGCCATTCATTCGCTTCGTCAACGATCTTGCTCGAGCAAAATACCAGGAGGTACTGAAACGGGACTTCTTGTTCGAACGTGGATTTGGCAGTGATTTGCCTAGGTTCTTGGAGTCTGGAATAGTGAACCTTGGATGGAGGCAATTTTGTGCGAAACCAGAACCTGTCAATTCCAACATTGTTCGAGAATTTTATGCCAATCTTGACATTAAGAATGATTTTGAGGTCATCGTTCGAGAAGTGCCTGTACAGTGGAGTCCTGAGGCCATTAATGAACTGTTCGGTCTCCAAGATTTTCCGCATGCCGTATTTAATGAGATGGTGGCTGCACCATCTAGTGATCAACTGAGTGCGGATGTCCGGGAGGTAGGCATTGAGGGGGCTCAATGGAGGGTGTCGCAGACGCGGAAGCATACGTTTCAAGCTGCTTATTTAAAGAGTGAAGCCAACACTTGGATGGGTTTCATCAGGCTACGCTTGCTGCCGACAACACACGACTCCACGGTATCCCAGGACAGGGTATTACTTGCCTTTGCAATTCTTTGCTCGATGAGTATTGATGTAGGAAAAATTATTTCTTCTGAGATTGTTGATTGCTGGAAAAAGAAGGTGGGGAAGCTGTTCTTTCTGAACACGATTACGATGTTATGCAGCAGGGCAGGAGTGCCCACGGTTCCAAAAGATATGATCATGACTGATAAGGGAATCATTGACACACCTAATCTGGCGCGACTTCAGCGTATGCATGAGGTTCGCCAAGGTGGGCTTGTGTATGGCGTTAATCAGATCCTAGAGCAACTGGCTGTGTTGACCAGTAGGTTAGAGTTTGCTGAAAGGCAAGCTCAGACCTACTGGACTTATGCTAAAAGGAGAGATGATGCGCTCAGGGGGGCCTTGCAAACCAATTTCTGTACACCGTATCCGGCCTTTCCAGTGTTTCTCGATGATTTGTTTAATCTTTGGATACCACCCCCGCCTGTTGAACGAGAAGAGAATGATGATGAAGACCAGGGTCAGGAAGATTGATGGATGGAATGATCTTCAGCGAGCATTATTTTTGTCTTATCATTTTGTTTGCTCGCGCATATCTGACCCCATTTCGCTAAAAATGTTTGATTGTCTTGTTTCTTTTTAATTTTTCTGCTTTAAAAATATATCTCTGTTTTGTAATGTTTTTCTATGATTTTAATGAAATTTCTAGATGTTTCTATTCCATGAGCACTGAGTAACTCTAACTTAACTAATTTTCTTCTGAATTTTTGAAGCTTGGACTGATTACGCTTAATTAGATCAAGGTATTCTGATCTCCAGAAACCTTTTGCTTGAGCATTTCTTCTATCTGGACTGTTGCTGCGGCAAGAAGATTTTGACGGTAGTATTGACTTATATGATCCACTTTAAGCTTCATCCTAGTCCCATGTTTAGTTTAAAAATTCAGATAGAAAAAATTAAGTTTGGGGGTATAATTGTTTAGTTAAAGATTCATTGGGGACAATGAATAATTCAAGTTTGGGGGACTTTTCGCTACTCCAATTATTTTGCTCGAGCATTCCTCTCCTTCAAAATTAAAATTTGCTAGGTTATTGAGTAACCGGGGACATTTGTGATACCCACAGTTTGTCTTCGCGTCAAAAGATGACCTAGGAAATGTGAAAAAATGATGAGAAAAATTATTTGCTGAAAAAAAAATTATTTGTTGAAGATTTGGCTGAAAAAAATTGACAGAGCAAAAGTTTTGAAGGATGAATGTTGATCCAGCAGTTTTTCTGTCTCCCAGAACTTAGGTGAGCTTCATCACAAAATGTCGCCATTCTAAGGGGCAAGAGATGGAGTAACTAAGGATTTTCTGAGCTTTATAATGAGTATTGAGTCTAGTTGGTGATGAGCTTGAGGCAAGGGTATACTGCACCATAAAGTGGGTCATCCCATGCTTAAGAGTTTATGACCGTAAGGCTGCTTAAAGTCTGATAAATAATGAAATAAACCCCTTTTAAAAATATGTTTTGAAATGTCTGATAATAGAGCTAAGCTGTGGAGAGTTCTTAGAATTAAGTTGAAAAGTGGTGATTATTTGTCCCTGCTGAAGGAATCATTTTGCTGCAGCAGAGCTTGGTTTTGCAGAGTGCTCAGGTAAAGGTTAAAGGTAGTGTTGGACTGTCTGGTTTGATTAAGCTAATTCTTTGTCTAATGTTTTGAGATTCTTGAAGGAAGGTTGGTTAGTATTGCTTGGGACGCGCAATAGTTCAAGTTTGGGGGTATGATAACTGCCCAAAAGGTAGTTATTTAGGCCTCAATTATATAGGGATTTGTGTGTCCTTTATGCTTATTAGGGTTGGTTTTAGAGAGATATTACATGATTTAACCCATTTGGAAGAATGGAAGCTTTGGAAATCACTTTGTGCAGATTATGCTGCTAAGCGACTGGAGGGAGCAAATTCTATGCTGCAGCAAAACTGGGAACAGAAACTGCCACATCACAGCTCGTTAGCCAACTTCATGAACCGACTTCTGTTGAGTTATTTTCGTGATAAAGGATCAAGGAGAGCCTTACACGTGTCCTATTTGACCTAATTCAAGCCTCCCATCCTTCTATAAAAGGAAGTAACCGTCAAAGTCAAAGTCATTCCATGTTTTTCCCTTGGGAGCCGAATAGTTAGGGAGATTGAAGACTATCAAGAACACCATCAACCGCAAGCTGATTAGGGAGTTTACCTTCTTATTTAACTTGTAGTTATGGACATGCATACTCAGATTTTAATTCGTATTCCTATGCCTGTTATGAACTAAGTAGCTTAAGGTGTTGGTTAGGAATAATGTGATTACTGTGCTTCATCTCTAGTAATAAATTGACTATTGCATTTTGGTTAATTGTTGTGCTTACTCTTATTTTATGCCCGTCTGGCCAGCCGGTATGGATAACTCTCTCTAGTTTCAGGGATGATTTAGAGAGTGTGTGGCAATTCTCCACACTACGATCATTGTGTATTGGTGAATGCCAGTGACTGAGCTAGGGATAGCCAGTTGCCTAGTGCTTGATCGGTCGCTCTTCATTGGGTTTGAAACACATCCCAAAAGATCCGGAGTTCTGGGAGGAATTCGCTAATAATACTGCGAGAAATGCATGATCAATAATATTGCTAGAGCATATCTTAGAATAATCACTAAAGCCTAACCAGCGTCTGTCTTTAATCTGTCTGTCTATTTGTTTATTCATTGTTCTGTCATTTATTTTGTTTCAGCATAATTCCGATAAAACCCAACATTTTTATTACCTTCGAAACCATTAGAAAGTTATACAAAATAGATAAAGTGGAAACTCATTCAGACCTTGGATTGATAATATTACTTGCTGCAGACTGTGTATACTTGCACAGGAATTCTAGAGTATTTCATATCATATTTTTACTCACTCTAGGAACCCAACAGACACGTGTAGGGCTCTCCTTGCTCCTTTATCCCGAAAATAACTCAACAGAAGTCGGTTCATGAAGTTGGCTAACGAGCTGTGATGTCAGTTCTGCTCCCAGTTTTGCTGCAGCACAGAATTTGCTCCCTCCAGTCGCCCAGCAGCATAATCTACACAAAATAATTTTCAAAGCTTCCATTCTTCCAAATGGGTTAAAACATGTAATATCTATCTAAAACCAACCCTATTAAGCACAAAGGTCACACAAATCAATATAGAAATGAGGCCTAAATAACTACCTTTTGGGTAGTTATCACACCCCCAAACTTGAACTATTGCGCGTAAGCAATACTAACCAACCTTCCTTCAAGAATTCAAAGCATTAGACAAAGAATAGCTTAATCCAACCAGACAGTCCAACACTACCTTAGACCTTTACTTGAGCACTCTGCAAAACCGAGCTCTGATGCAGCAAAATGATTCCTCCGGCATGGACAAATAATCACCACTTTTAACTTAATTCTAAGAACTTACCACAGTCTGGCTCTATTATCTGACATCTTAAAACATATTTTCAAGGAGTTTATTTTTGTTTTTCAGACTTAAAGCAGCCTTACAGTCATAAGCTCTTAAGCATGGGATGACCCACTTTATGGTGCAGTATACCCTTGCCTCAAACTCATCACCAACTAGGCTCAATACTCTTTATAAAGCTCAAGAATACTTAGTTATTCCATCTCTTGCCCCTCAGAATGGCGACATTTTATGATGAAGCTCACCTAAGTTCTGGGAAACAGAAAAACTGTTGGATCATCATTCATCCCTCAAAACTTTTGCTCCATGAATTTTTTCAGCAAAATTTTCAACAAATAATTTTTTTTTCAACAAATAATAATTCTCATTTTTTCATATTTCCTAGGTCATCTTTTGACGCGAAGACAAACTGTGGGTATCACAAATGTCTCCGGTTACTCAACAACCTAGCAAACTTTTAATTGAAAGAGAGGAATGCTCGAGCAAAATAATTGGAGTAGCAAAAAGTCCCCCAAACTTGAATTATTCATTGTCCCCAATGAATCATTAATTAAGCAATTTTACCCCCAAACTTAAATTTTTCTATCTGAATTTTAAACTAAGTGTGGGACTAAAACTAAGCTTAAAGTGGATCATATAAGTCAACACTACCTCCAGAATTTTCTTTGCCGCAACAACAGTCCAGGCTAGAAGAAATGCTCAAGCAAAAGGTTTCTGGAGATCAGAATACCTTGATCTAATTAACCTTAACCAGTCCAAGCTTCAAAAATTCAGAAGAAAAGTTAAGTTAGAGAAACTCAATGCTCATGGAACAGAAACATCTAGAAATTCCATTAAAAACATAAGAAAAAGAATTACATAGCAGATATATTTTTTAAAGCAGAAAAATTAAAAAGAAACGGTCATAACAAGCAAATATAGAAGAAGATGCGGTCAGGAATGCGCGAGCAAACAAAATATTTCAACAAAAAGATTGCGCGCTTAAATCCTCCTCCTTCAGTCTTCCTGACCAGGCTCCTCTTCTTCAACACCTTCTCTTTCCACAGGCGGCGGAATCCAGGGGTTTAGTAGGTCCTCAGGGAATATGGGTAAGGCCGGATATGGTGTGGAAAAATTCGATTGCAAGGCCACCCTTAATGCGGCATCCCTCCTCTTTACATAATCCCAGAAAGTTTGAAATTGCCTTTCAGCGAATTCCATTCTGCTGGAATGTAGTTGCAACAACTCTTGAATTTGTTGGATGTCGCACACCAAACCTCCTTGGCGTGCTTCCTCCGTTCTCTGAGGCCTAGCCAAATTTGGCGTGTCTATTATTCCCTTATCTGGTAATACCATATCATCCTCACCCTCTGGCACCCCTGCCCTTCGGCATAGCATCGTGATAGTGTTGGGGAAAAACAGCTTCCCCACCTTTTTCCGCCAGCAGTCAAGAATCTCAGAAGAAATTATTTTTCCTACGTCAATACTCATCGAGCGAATAATAGCAACGACAAGCAATACCTGATCCCGAGATACTGTGGAGTCGTGAGTTGTTGGCAATAAGCGCAACCTAATAAAACCCATCCAGGTGTTGGCCTCGCTTTTCAAATAAGCAGCCTGAAACGTGCGCTTCTGCGTCTGCGACAACCTCCATTGGGCCCCCTCAATGCCAACCTCTCGGACAGCCGCACTTAGCTGGTCACTAGATGGTGCAACCACCATCTCATTAAACACTGCATGTGGAAAATCCTAGAGATTGAACAGATCATTAACGGCCTCTGGGCTCTAGTCCACGGGCATTCCTCGAACTATAACCTGAAATTCTTCCTTATCGTCAAGATTTGCGTAAAATTCTCGAACAAGGTTGGAATTAACAGACGCTGGTTTCGCACAAAATTGGCTCCAGCCAAGGTTTTCTATTCCAGTCCTCAAGAACCGTGGCAAATCATCGTCAAATCCTCGTTCAAATAAGAAGTCCCGTTTTCAGCATCTTCTGGTATTTTGCTCGAGAAAAATTGTTGGCGAAGCGAATAAAAGGTAATCTTTGTTCCTCAACTTCGTCAGCCTCACCTGATGCCTCGGCAATACCTTTGCCCTTGTCTTCTCTTCGCTTGCGCAAAATCTCTTCCTCAGCCTTCTTTGCTTCTTCTTCCCTTGCTTTGTCTTCAGCTTCCTTCTTCTCTTTTTCCCTTCGCTCTTCCTCTGAATCCGACGATGGAGGCGATGGGGTATTTCGAATCACCCTGACGCGACCCACCTTCCGCTTGATGCGGCAACGCTTTGGTACCTTAGGCATGATTACCTCCACCTGAGCCTCCTGCACTGGTTCCTATTCATTCCCTTCTTCAGGCACCACAACGGTATGTTCATCTCGACCTCCGTCAGTCTCTGTTTCTTGATTCTTTTCAATATTCTCTTCTTGAACCGTTTCTGGGGCTATCGGTTCTTCTTCAGGATTTTGAACTTTCTCCGCTCCTGTGACATTCACTGGTTCTTCTTGGACAATTTCTTGTCCTTCAACCTTCTGTTGTTTTCTTCGCCTCTTGGCTTCCTTCTCTTCGGGTGTTCTCTTTTTCTTTGTCTTTGCTTTCTGTACCTCCGACACTGTTTTCTCCTCATTATCTCTCTCTCTGTTTGCTCTCGTTTTTGCCATGGGAGACACAGGGGTTTCCAGAGAAAAGCGACGAAGGAAAAAGAAGAAGAGAAACGAATAGGGAAGGAAGTAAATACGAAGTCGAAGTGAAAAGAAACTTACCACTGTCCGTAAATAAATAAGGCGTCAGCAAAATCGAATCCCACCTGAAAACATTTGCCCTGCATTTATTAATAATCCCGTTTTAATTTTAATCACATGCAAATTGGCAATTCAAAACCATCAACGGAAGTTTATGAATTCCAATCGCCCACGGTAAATCTCTATGCGCTGTCCACCATCAAAGCCCTAGGATGATTGCGGTGTGACACGTGGCCTCATCAGATGATACATGCAAATTTACCTGCGAAAATTCAAAGAAAAATCCCAACGGTAAAAATACTAAATTTCCAACGAAATCCCTTCTAATTCGGATGATTTTGCTCCAGTCATAACTTTGCCGCAACAACCTGAAGAATCTTAGATACGGAATTCAAATTTCGAAGTGGGAAAATCATATCTTTTAAATTTAAATTTAAATTTAACCGACCAAATCAAATTTAATCTTTCTTGAAGCCGGATTAATTTAGAGAAAATCTTTATTAACTAAACAAAATTCAAATAATAGATAAAATCTAATAATCCAATTAACGAAAAGATAATTCAAAGATAATTCAAATAAATAACCCAAAAATCAAATCAAATCAAATTCAAAATCTAAACCATCAAAAATAAAAAAATACTAATAAACCTTGCAAAATCAAATCTAACGTAATCGAAATTAAAAACAAATCAGAAAAATAAAATCAATACAAACATCCTGCTTTCTCAATCATCAACCAACCTTAGGGAAGGATATTTCGACTGAAACTCCTCACCCCAATAATGTTTCACACACTGTCCATTCACCTTGAACACTCTCCCATCTTTTTCATCCTGCAAAGTAATTGCTCCATGGGGGAAAACCTCAATCACAATAAACGGTCCTGACCATTTAGATTTTAGCTTCCCAGGAAATAATTTTAATCTAGAATTATAAAGCAAGACTTTTTGACCCTTGACAAACTCTTTAGATTTTATTTTCTTGTCATGCCACAGCTTAGTCTTTTCTTTATACATTTTCGCATTCTCATAAGAAAATTGGCGAAATTCCTCTAATTCATTAAGCTACAGCATTCTTATTGCTCCTGCACGACTCAGATCAAAATTCAATTTTTTCAAAGCCCAAAATGTTTTATGCTCAAGCTCTAGTGGTAAATGGCAAGCTTTCCCATATACTAACCTATAGGGAGACATACCTAGAGGAGTCTTATAGGTTGTCCTGTAAGCCCAAAGAGCCTCATCCAACCTAAAAGACCAATCCTTCCTAGATGGATGAACTACTTTCTCTAGAATCAATTTTATTTCCCTATTACTAATTTCCGCTTGACCATTTGCTTGTGGGTGATAAGGAGTGGCTATCCTATGCTTAACCTCATACTTAGCTAACAACTTAGTTCAGATATTATTAACAAAATGTGTACCCTCATCACTCACTAGAGCCCTAGGCGTCCCAAACCGCGCAAAGATGTGCGATTGAAGAAACCTTGCAACTGTCTTGGCATCACTCTGATGGCATGCAATGGCCTCCACCCATTTGGACACATAATCAACTGCCAATCAGATAAAAACATTGCCATTAGAAGGGGAAATGGCCCCATAAAATCAATACCCCACACATCGAATAATTCAACTTCTAAAATGTAAGTAAGAGGCATTTCATCTCTAGGCCCCAAGTTTCCTCTCCTTTGGCAAGCATCACATTGCTTGTAAAACCAATGGGCATCCTTGAATAAGGTAGGCCAGAAAAATCCACAATGCAAAATCCTCATAGCTGTCCTCTGACCGCTGAAATGACCTCCAAACGGCGAAGAGTGACATTGCTCCAGGATTTCCTTTGCTTCAGCACCTGAAACACACCTGCGAATAATACCGTCAGAGCATTGCTTATACATAAATGGCTCATCCCAATAGAAGAACTTCGCATCATGCTTAAATTTTTTCTTCTGCCTCCAATCCTTGTCAATAGGAGTGACTCCCTTTACCAAAAAGTTGGCAATATCTGTACCAAGGGACATCCCTGACTACCTTTACCTCAACAGCAAAAAGCTGTTCATCTGGAAAAGAATCTGAAATGGCAGATTGCTCCAGCAAAGATGATGATGGATCAAGACGAGATAAATGATCTGCAATGACATTTTCTGATCCCTTCTTGTCTTTTATCTCCAAGTCGAACTCCTGCAATAATAAAACCCAACGAATTAGTCTAGGCTTTGCATCTTTCTTAGACATTAAGTACCTTATTGTTGCATGATCCGTGAACACCGTGACTTTGGATCCAACCAAATATGGCCGGAATTTCTCAAAAGCAAACACCACACCTAACAACTCCTTCTCAGTAGTTGTATAGTTGACTTGTGCCTCATTTAAAACTCTGCTCGCATAATATATAGGATGGATAAATTTGCCCTGCTTTTGCCCCAGCATTGCACCTACTGCAGCATCACTCGCATCACACATTACCTCAAATGGTAAATTCCAATTAGGTGCACAGAGAATGGGTGCTGAGATTAAAGCAGCCTTTAAAGTCTCAAAAGCCTTCCTACAATCTGCATTAAAGTCAAAAATATGATCAGCACACAATAAGTTACAAAGAGGTTTACTGATTTATGAAAAATCTTTTATGAACCTCCTATAGAATCCAGCATGTCCTAAAAAACTCCGAATTCCCTTCACTGAATTCGATGGTTCTAGTCTCTCAATAACCTCTATTTTTGCTCTATCAACTTCTAGACCATTCTTAGAAATCCTATGACCTAACACTATGCCTTCCTTCACCATGAAGTGGCATTTTTCCCAATTAAGAACTAGATGGGTATCCTCACACCTCTTTAATACCTGACCTAAATTATCTAAACAACTCTAAAAAGACCCTCCAAACACTGAAAAATCGTCCATGAATACCTCAACAGTGGACTCAATCATATCAGAAAAAATTGCTAGCATACATCGCTGAAATGTTGTTGGAGCATTGCAAAGGCCAAAAGGCATTAGCCTAAAAGCAAACGTCCCACAAGGGCAGTTGAAAGTGGTTTTCTCCTGATCCTCAGGAGTAATAGTAATCTGGTTATACCCAGAGTAACCATCTAAGAAACAGTAGTAGGCCTGATCAGCCAATCTATCCAACATCTGGTCAATAAATGGTAGAGGGAAATGGTCCTTGCGGGTAGCTTTATTAAGCCTCATATGGTCCATGCAAACCCTCCAGCCAGTTACTGTCCTGGTTGGGATCAACTCATTGTCTTTATTGCTCACCACAGTGACACCTCCTTTCTTAGGAACACATTGGACAGGGCTTACCCAATTGCTATCGGCAATTGGATAAATGATCCCAGCATCCAACCATTTAATCACCTCCTTTTTAACAACCTTTTTCATTGCAGGGTTAAGCCTTTTTTGTTGCTCAACACTCCTAAAGGATCCCTCCTCTAGAGTGATTTTGTGCATACAAAAAGATGGGCTAATTCCCTGAATGTCAGCCAATGTCCAACCTATAGCCTTGTGGTATTGCTGCAACAATTTTATTAAGGCCTCTTCATGCTCTGGCATTAAATCTGATGCAACAATAATGGGCAACGTCTCACCTTCCCCAAGATACACATACTTTATATGATCCAACAAGGGCTTCAAATCTAAAGTAGGTGCCTCAATCAGGGATGGCTTAATTGGAGGAGCCTTCCTTTGATCTAAATCTAAAGACTCAAAAACATCCTCACACTTAAACAACTCTTTTTCATTTTTTCTTTCTAAAGAACAAACTTCTAAATCCTCTACACTAACCTTTCCATGCTCTTCCAAATGCTTACTAGCCGAATCCTGTATTGCTGTCTCAATAATTGTGCTCTCCAGAATCCTAATGAAGGAGCAATCCTCCATTTCGTCCGGATATTTCATGGCTTTAAACACATTAAATTTCACTTCCTCATTACAGACTTTCATTGTTAATTCCCCTTTTTGAACATCTATTAATGCCCTACCAGTAGCCAAAAATGGACGACCTAGAATAATTGGGACATCTTTATCAGCCTCATAATCTAAAATAATAAAATCAACAGGAAATATGAATTTATCCATTTTCACTAAGACATCCTCAATTTTACCCTCTGGATATGTGATAGACCTATCAGCTAATTGGAGTGTGACTGTGGTAGGCCAAGCTTTCGATAGACCGAAAGAGGCATAAGGTTAATGCTCGCACCTAAATCACAAAGTGCTCTACCTAATTCCTTTCCACCTATAGACACAGGTATGGTAAATGACCCTGGATCCTTAGCCTTGGGTGGTAGCCCATTCTTAAGAATAGCACTACACTCTGCAGGAAGAGATACAGTTTCAAACTCACCTAACCTCTTCTTTTTAGTTAAAATATCCATAAGAAATTTAGCATAGTTAGGCATTTGCTCTATAGCTTCTACTAAAGGGATATTTATATGCAACTGCTTAAGAATCTCTAAAAACTTTTTAAATTGACCATCCTGATTCTTAGGCTTTTGCCTTTGTGGAAAAGGTAGATGTGGTACATAAGGTGGGGGCGACACATAAGGTGGTTCCACATCTGGAACAAAACCAAATGCTCCAGCATTTTTATTGCTGCCTCCAGCACCCTGACCAATCTCCAACTCTTTCTCAACTACAACATCACCATTTTTATCACTATTTTTATTTATATCCTGGGTCTTACTAGGCACATTTTTTTCTTCTAACGGCTTACCACTCCTAAGAGTTACTGCCTTTACCTGCTCCTTACCTTCCCTTCGAGTGTGTTCAGTATCTGAGGGAAGTTTCCCTTGAGGCCTTGCCTTCAGCTCATTAGCTAGTTGACCCACTTGCAATTCCAGGGCTCTCATCGAAGCTTGATTACTTTGAATTGCAGCATCTGTACGAGCCATAAATTCTTTCATCATCGCCTCGAGAGAACTTCCCGAAATTTGCTGGGGCAAAGCCTGCTTATTTTGCTGGGGCAATACCTGCGCTTTAGCAAATCCTGACTGGTTCACCTTTTGTTGTGCTTGCACATTACTTCCTTGTCCTCCCCATGAGAAATTGGGGTGGTTGCGCCAACCTGGATTATAAAAGTTAGAATAAGGGTTATTCCTCTAATTACCAACAAAAAACACAGAAGCTGGATTGCTGGGGCAAAATTCGTAGTTGTGATTTTCACCACAATAGACACTGTTGGGTTTTATGCCCTAAAACTCGTAGATAGTAAATGAAACAAATTAATCGATCTCAATAAAGTGTTATTTGAGTAATTCAGTAATTTGGTTATTGAATAATCGAGTTTGCATTAAAAAAACCCTAAATCCAATAAACTAAGATCCAAGGTTGTTTAAATGAAACTTGGACTAGTATGTGGGAACATACGGGGATCAGTGTCCAAGTAACAACCTAAAAGGTCTATAGTATAGGGATAAGGTTGGGTACCTTATCCTGATGACACTATGTGATACGGCCCACCTTGTATTCGATACAGATGCAATGATCCAAAGCATCCATGTAGGAGACATGCAGGTGGGGGTATCCTATGCAATGAGTTTGCATAAGACCGGACCGCAAAATAGTAACCACTAGATGTAACGTCGTTAACTAGTTTAGGTTTCTAGTTCAATAGGATGACCTAGGTAACTCAATCTCAATCCTGAGTCTGTTATGAACCCCTTTCAGGAGGGATTGTCCTTAGATTTGTATGGGTGAGAGTGGCCAGTTCGCCGACTCAATAATCCTACCATTTGAGGGGCAAGACCGAATGGGGGGTGGAAACATAACAGTACAAGATGTAATTCACTCCTTCCCCTATTGGGGTAAGTAGATGTGTGTTCCCTTAAGGGCTGATTTCAGGGCTTGAACAAAGGCGGGCCGTCCACTCTTAGCCCGAGAGGAACTCCTGTTTAGTGGTTGGACCCTAAACAACTTGTTCATTAGAGGAATCAGTAGTACTTAAGAAACCAGAGGTAACCCAGAGGTAAAACGGTAATTTGACCCAGCTGGTGTTACGAACACATGTGAAGGATTGACTCACTACTTGGTCGATATCCATGGACACAAAAATATTCTACAGTGAGAAGAGTGCAACTGTGGGTCTTTAGTGGAGTGACCCACAGTTAACGAATGTTGACTAAACTTGGTCAATGATTTGGCCAATTAGTCTCGTATCGTTGGAGCTTCTGATCTGTAGGTCCATTAGGTCCCACTGGTAGCTCGTAAAGAGACTTGAGGCAATTAAGTATAAATTGTAAATTGAAAGTGTTCAATTTATTTGAGGAATCGTATAATGTATATTGATGCATTATAATATAAAGTTTATGAAACTTTATAATATAATTTTTGAATTAATTTCAAAAATTAATTCTTTGGAGAAAATATTTGAAAGAGTTCAAATAAATTTAATATGAATTGGATTCATATTAATTTTAATTTTAATAAAATCCCTAATATTAAATATATGATATTTAATTAGGGAAATTAATTAATTATGGAATTAATTAATTATTTATTAAAATTAGAGACTTTTTCCTATTAGGAAAGAAAATATTTGAAAGAGTTCAAATAAATTTAATATGAATTGGATTCATATTAATTTTAATTTTAATAAAATCCCTAATATTAAATATATGATATTTAATTAGGGAAATTAATTAATTATGGAATTAATTAATTATTTATTAAAATTAGAGACATTTTCCTATTAGAAAAAGGTCTTCCTTTTCCTATTAGGAAAAAGTTTTTGGCCTTTACCTATAAATAGGACCCCTGAGGTGGGGTGAAAGACATCTCATTCATTCTCCTACTCTCAGAGAATTCTCCCAAAGGCTCCCACAAGTCTCCTGCCTCTAGAAGTCTCAGAGTCATACCGGTGTAGCCATAGTGGTTTTGTTCGCACTAGTTCGTGATTAATTCACAAGCAGTTGGTGAGTTTAATCTGATTCGTCAACGAGAGTAAGTAATTTGTTACTTTATAAATTAGATTTAGATCTAATATTTTTGTATGCTTAGCCTTAATATATATTTAGAATAGTTCTAATATTATTGCCAATGTATTGGTATTTTAGATTAAACAAAATTAATTACGAATCGGTCCCAATCACGCTTCAGCTTAACGGAATTACGGAATTTCAATCCTTCAGACACATGCTTCTTCTGCGACTTGGTTCACCACTGCAGTAGGCTCCATAGCTGGTGGCTACTGATGACTAATCACTGTCACATTCTTAAGAGCGTTAGCAATCATAGCAAGATCAGCCCTAATGGTGGACATACCATCAACCTCTAATACACTCTTAACCTTTTTATTTGTGCCTCTAACATCTGACCACTGACAACTATTAATAGATATTCTTTCTAAAATTTCATAGGCTTCATCAAAAGTTTTTGCCAAAAGGGCCCCTCCAGCCGAAGCATCAACAATACCTTGGGTTACTGCATTTAAACCATTGTAAAATGTGTCCATTTGAATACAATGAGGTAAACCATGGTGGAGACACTTTCGCAAAAGCTCCTTAAACCTTTCCCAAGCCTCACTAAAAGTCTCATCCTCAAGTTGCCTAAACCCTATTATTTCACTCCTTAATTTAGCATTTCTATTAGGTGGGAAATAAATACTCAAAAAAATTTCAGCTAACTCATCCCATGTCCTAATTGATCTTGGAGCAAAAGAGTTCAACCATGTCTTTGCTCCATCTCTAAGAGAATACAGGAACAAAGTTAATCTAAGGGCATCCCTAGACACTCCTTGAATTACAAAAGAATCGCTAACTCCTAGAAAAGACTTAAGATGTAAATGAGGGTCTTCAGATGACAAACCATGGAATTGACCCACGATTTGCAACATCTGAAACATTACCGGTTTCATTTCAAAATTCGCCGCTTGGATTTGGGGACGTGCAATCCCTGGATTCAACTCATTAAACATTGGGACAGCATACGCTCGAATGGCTCTGGTCCTATCGTTCGCTATCAAGATAGGATTTTTAGCCTGATTATTTTGCTGTTCATTTTGTTCAAACAGCGGGTTTTGCTGCAGCAAACGGTTTTGGGGGTCTGCTGGACCTTCAGGACCCTCCGAAAGACGCGGCACGTTCTCCATTTTGTTTCTGCGCTGCTCTCTCCTTCTTATCCTGAATGTCCTTTCGATTTCTGGATCAAGTTCAAACCTTACCCCAGGCAGATCTCTCATGCACCAAACTCACACCTGCAAAAACAAAAGAAACAATCAAAAAGTTCTAGCACCAAACCACTAAAACACATGCACAAAATAAATCAGATAAAACTTATTCAAGTTCCCGGCAACGGCGCCGAAAACTTGTTGGGCTCCTAGAGTTAGTAAAAATATGATCTAAAAAGACTCTAGAATTCCTATGCAAGTATACACAGTCTGCAGCAAGTAATATTATCAATCCGAGTCCTGAATTAGCTTCCACTTTATCTATTTTGTGTAACTTTCTAATGGTTTCAAAGATGGAGAAAAATGATTTAGTTTTATAAGAATTATGCTGAAGCAAAATAAATGACAGAACAAAGAATAAACAAATAGGTAGACAGATTAAAGACAGGCGCTGGTTAGGCTCAGTAATTGTTTTAAAAGATGCTCTAGCAATATTATTGATCATGCAACTCTCGCAGTATTATTAGCGAATTCCTCCTGGAACTCTGGATCTTTTGGAATGTGTTTCAATCCCAATGAAGTGCGACCGATCAAGCACTAGGCAACTGGCTATCCCTAGCTCAGTCACTGGCGTTCACCAATACACAATGATCGTAGTGTGGATAATTGCCACACACTCTCTAAATCATCCCTGAAACTAGAGAGAGGTATTCACACCGGCTGGCCAGGCGGGCATAAAATGGAAGTAGGCACAACAATTAACCAAGATGCAATAATCAATATATTACTAAAGTTTAAGCACGACAACTACATGTTCCTAACCAACACCTAAAGCTACTTAGTTCATAATAAACATGGAAACATGAATTACAATCTGAGTAGGCATGTCCATAGTTACAAAATAATAAAGAAAATAATAATCTTCTCAACCAGCTTGTGAACAATGGTGTTCTTGGTAGTCTCTAACCTCTCTATACTACTCGGCTTCCAAGGAAAGTTGGAATACCCTTGACTTCGACGACTACTTCCTTTTGTAGAACGATAGGAGGCTTGAATTAGGTCAACTTGGACACGTGTAGGACTCTCCTTGCTCCTTTATCCTGAAAATAACTCAACAGAAGTCGGTTCATGAAGTTGGCTAACGAGTTGTGATGTGGCAGTTCTGCTCCCAGTTTTGCTGCAGCACAGAATTTGCTCCCTTTAGTCCCATTCCCCTCGATGATTCAGAAACTCACTTGCACGTTAAGCCTTTTGTAAACGGATCCGCTAGGTCCTCTTCAGACCTGACAAAATCAAGAGAAATCACACCATGAGACAATAATTGTCTAATAGAATTATGTCTAAATCTGATATGCATGTGTTTCCCATTATATATTTTATTATTAGCTCTAGCTAAAGTAGCTTGACTGTCACACTGTAAAGGGATAGTTGGATTGCCAATTGAAAATACAGGAATATCAACGATTAGATTTCTTAACCATTCTGTCGCCTTACTAGCTAAATCTAAAGCAATAAATTCAGCTTCCATGGTGGATCTAGAGATTAAAGATTGTTTAGTAGATTTCCATGTTATTACACCACCACCCAAAGAAAAAATATATCCACTAGTTGCTTTAGTCTCATCTGACTCAGTTATCCCATTTGCATCACTAAAGCCTTCTATTATGGAAGGAAATCCAATATAACATAGGCCAAAATTGGAAGTACCTTTAAGGTATCTACACAACCTTTCAATTGCACACCAGTGATATTCATTTGGGTTACAAGTATATCTACTTAATCTATTCACAGCATATGCAATGTCAGGCCTAGTGCAATTAGCCAGATACATTAATGAACCAATTATATGGGAATATTTATGTTGTGAAACTAGTTCTCCTACATTCTTGTTAAGTTTGAAATTTGGATCATAAGGAGTAGATACAGGACTCAAATCAAAATAACCAAATTTTCTCAACAATGGTTCTACATAATGAGATTGGGTCAACTTAAAATCATTGTCCCTTTTAATCAATTTTATACCCAAAATAACAATAGCATAACCCAAATCAGCTTTCATATCAAAATTATTTGATAAAAATTTTTTGGTTTCATTAATGACTTTCATATTGGTACCAAAAATAAGAATGTCATCGACATATAAACATAAAATAACACATGCATTATCTAGCATTTTAATGTATAAACATTTATCAGTCATTAATGACAAAACCATAAGAAATAATCACACTATCAAATTTTTCATGTCATTGTTTAGGGGTTTGTTTTAGACCATAGAGGGACTTAACCAATTTACAGACTTTATTTTCCTAGCCTGGTTTTATAAAACCTTCAGGTTGTTCCACATAAATCTTCTTTTCTAATTCACCATTTAAAAAAGTTGTCTTAACATCCATTTGGTGAATTTCTAACTTAAGAATAGAAGCAATGACTATTAACCCTAATAGTAGTCATTCTAGCAACAGGAGAATATGTGTCAAAAAAAAACTCAACGCCTTCTTTTTTACTGAATCCCTTTGCAATTAATCTAGCTTTAAATTTATCTATGGAACCATCAGGTCTAAGCTTTTTCCTGAAAATCCATTTACACCCAATTGTTTTGCAACCTTGTCGAAGTTCAATTAAAATCCAAGTGTTATTAGACAGGATTGATTCCATTTCACTATTAATAGCTTCTTTCAAAAAAATGTGAATCAATGGATTTCATTGCTTCTAAATATGTTTTGGGGTCATTTTCAACTAAATAAATGTAAAAATCGTCCCCAAAAGTTTTACTGACTCTCTTTCTTTTACTAGTGTTGAAGGAGAAATTTTGTCCAATCACAAATTGTCACGTCATTACATGAAATTAATGACAAAATTATAATTAATTAAATTTGGGACTAATTATAAATTAACATGTGTCCCAAATTTAATTTGAAGAAAAAGTTGGCCAAATATAAATTTATAGAGCCAAATTTCTATTTGATCAATTAATTAAAATTAAATTATTTTGATCAAATTAATTTAAAATAATAATTATTTGGATCAATTTTGGGTCTTTTAAATATTTGGGTCATATGGTTTTGGGTTAAATATGAACCAAACCCAACACTAAATAGTTGAGCCCAAGACCAATAAAACCCAAGTCCAAGTTGTTAGGCCCAAAAGTCACCAGGGCCCATCCTGCAATAACTCTATAAATAGAGGAGTTCTCCACCATTTCAAGGATTCAGAATTTTAGAGCTCTCAACCAGACTTAGAGAATTCAGAGAAATTCCCTCAAGACAGAAGACTGAAGACTCTGAAATCCATAATTTTCCAAGCGTTGAACACTTCTTGAAGACTGAAGACTCCTTCAAGACTGGAAGACTTCAAGCTCCAAGAATCCATTGAAGCTTCAGACTCGAGATCAAGTGTTCTAGCCCACGAGTGAAACACATTCACACACAAGAGAGAGAATCAAAGGATTAACATTAGAGATTGTACACTCACACACATACAAACATAAATACAATTACATATTTATTTCACGTGTCTCCATCTTCGAAGTTACGAGTGAACAACTAGTTCTTGGTTCTAATTGTTCTAAATTAGGAGACACATCCTTAGAACCTGAACTTTCACCAATTTGCTTATTCAAATTATTTTTCATGGGAAAAATATTTTCAAAAAAGCTAACATCACGAGATTCAATAATGATATTCTTTGGTATACCAAAAAACATCTTAATTCAAAACTAAGAGCCTATAAGTAGTGTTATTCAAAGAATATCCAACAAATGTACAATCAATAGTTTTAGACCCTAGTTTCCTTTTTTATTGAAAGAAATATTAACTTTAGCTAAACACCCCCACACTTTAAGAAAATTCAAGTTACGAATTTTATTTTTCCATATTTCATACGGAGTTTTATCAGAATTTTTATTCATAACTCTATTTAAAATTAAACAAGCAGAATACAAAGTTTCACCCCAAAAATTGGGAGGAAGGCTAGAACTTAACAACATAGCATTGACCATATCTAATAAAGTTATGTTTTTCCTTTCTGCCACACCATTGGATTGGGTGCATAGGGAGGAGTAACCTGATGAATTAAACCATGCAATCTACAAAAATCATTCATATCATCTGAACAAAACTCACCTCCCCTATCAGATCTTAGAACTTTAATTTTCTTTTCTAATTGGTTTTCTACCTCAGCTTTATAGATTCTAAATGTATTAAACACTTCATCTTTAGTAGAGAGTAAGTAAACATAACAGTATTTAGAAAAATCATCCACAAAGGTTACAAAATACCTTTTTCCTCCACGAGTTAGAGTATTATTGCAATTACAAACATTGCTATGAATTAATTCCAATAGTGATCAATTTCTCTCTATTGATTTAAAGGGTTTTCTGGGTTGGTTGGCTTGCA
Organism: Luffa acutangula; assembly: GCA_036850905.1. NCBI lineage: Eukaryota > Viridiplantae > Streptophyta > Magnoliopsida > Cucurbitales > Cucurbitaceae > Luffa > Luffa acutangula. Next base: position 32,404,933 of record CM072092.1, on the reverse strand, counting down.
CACAAATTTCACATTTATCTTTACTATCTAGAGCATATTTAGGAATTAATTCCATATTCATCATTCTTTTTATTGAACTAAAATTCACATGTCCAAATCGTCCATGCCAAATATCAGAACATTCAGCATTGGCCACAACAGAGGAAGAACATGAAAATTCAATATTCGCAACATTCAACTTAAATAATCCATCTGCCAAATAACCTTTACCAATAAAAATATCACGTCTACTAATTACAGTCCTATTAGATTCAAAGACAACTTTAAAGCCCTGTTCTACTAATAAGAAAACACTAACTAAATTTTTAAAGATTTCTGGAACATGGAGAACATTGCTCAACAAAAGATCTTTGCCAGAAGATAATTTTAATAAAACTTCTCCTTCTCCCTTTACAATGGCCTCATTCCCATTTCCCATATTTACAGATCTGGTACTTGATTCCTGATACAAAGAAAATATTTTTTTATTAGAACACACATGAACACTCGCACAAGAATCAAACCACCAATCATTTGAGTTAACAACTAAATTTAACTTAGGATTGCTGATATAATACCCGCTCGTGATGGTGTTGATATAATAAAAGCGGAAGCAATTTTGAATCTAGAACTCTTAATAAGCTCAATTTGATCAATTAAAACATGCTGTTCATGAGAAGAAAAACAGAGACAGCAACCTACCTTGCTTTTAATGGAGAAATTGGTTGGATTAGTAGCTTGTTTTCCTTCACCAATGAGTCAAGAACTACCACAGGGTCTTCCTTGCTGTCCTCAAGCTTTTGGAATGGATTGTGGGATCCTCAAGTGATGGAATTTTAGAGAGAAATGATAAAAAACGAGCTTAGGAACATCATAGGTTTGAGCATGGATTTTGGCAGCAATTCAACTCCTCTCACCCTCATTTCTTTCAGCCTTCTTCTTCACATTTATAGAGGGATTCAAGCTGAAGAGAATGCCCAATATTTGCCACCAAACCATCTCCATTTTAATGGAGAATTAAGTGGCTTAAGGGAGGTGAGTGCATGGGTTTAGTCACCATGCACTCCACCTCCAAAAAATCAAAATTAATTTTGATTTTTATAAATCCATATTTATCTTGGATTTTCCCACTAATTTTATTTAATTAATATTTGAAAAATTGAAAGACAATTTTCAATTTTTCTAATTTCTAAATTAATTCAAAATTAATTTTCAATTTAATTAATTAATTATTAATTTAATATCTTAATATTAAATTAATATTTTGCCACTTTTCCCGGACATTTCCGAAATGTTATTTTTCTTAACATGAATCATTATTCATGTTTTCGATTTATTTATATCAAAATCCATATATGCTTGGTTTTCGTAAAACCCGACGTAATATCAATACCTATTTTTCCCTCAATATGAATTTTAAAACCAATTCATTTTTATTCCATCATATTATTCCAAAAGTTAATCTCGAGCTAGCAAGGGGACCTAATGGACCTACAGATCATGGGCTCCAACGGTGCGAGGTCAAAATAGTCAAAAACCCTTTTTTTAACTAGTTAACCGACTTCCGTTAACCACCGGGACACTCCACTATAGCCCTGTAGTTGAACTCCCCTCTCTGTAGATATATTTCCGTCCACTCGATATAACCATGATTAGTAAGTCAATCCTTCACAGGTTGTTCGTTACTATAGACAGGTCAAAATGTCCATTTTACCCCTATAGTACATCTAGGTTCCTTAAGTCCACTGGTCCTCTAATGAACAATTCGTTTATGGTCCAACCAACAAACGAGGTCCCTCTCGAGCCAATGAGAGGGTGGGGCCCCTTGTTCAAGCCTTGGATTCAGCACTTAAGGGAACAACCTATCTACTAACCTTAAAATCAGTTATGAGTGAATTCCATCTTGCATTAATATGTCCCCAGCTATTCATCTATTGTTGTCCCCAAAATGGTAGGAATATTGTATGGTGTTTTGGAACCACACTCACCCATGCAGATCAAAAGACAACTTTAAACGAACAGGAGTTCATATTAAGCTCAGGATTAAGATTAAGTTACCTAGGTCATCGTATGAAAAAATCAGTCTTTACAGTAAACGGCGTTATAAAGTAAGAGTGACTTATTTCTCGGTCCTGTCTTGTGTAAACATCTTTTGCACAGGATGCCCCTACTTTCATGTCTCTACATGAACGAACCAGGATCACGTCGTTTGCCTCATTTGCAAAGTAGGCCGCATCCATAGTGTTACCAAAATAAGGTATCCAATCCTTATTTATTTTACTATAGACGATTTTAGGTTATATACCTGAACTTGACCCCTGTCTATATCCAAGATATAGTTCAAGTATCTCATTTTATAACCATGGAAGTTTCTATTGAATTTTTGAATAATTTCACTGAATAACATCTTTATAAAAGATAACAAAACTTGAGTTCTAGGACATATACCCCAACAAACTCCCACTTGGACTATAACTCAAGTGTGATTACATTCTTGTTAAGGTAACATAGCAATACTTCATATGCTAAAAACTCGTAGTCCTATACTCTGGAGATGTCCCTCAAACACTTTAGCCGAGAGGGGTTTTGTAAATGGATCAGCAATGTTTTGCTCTGAGGGTATCTGGCTTACGACCACGTCTCCTCTTTGTACTATCTCGCGTATAAGATGGTATTTGCGTTCAATGTGCTTTCCTCGTTTATGGCTTCGAGGTTCCTTTGAATTTGCGACTGCTCCACTATTGTCACAATAGAGAGTGACTGGCAGGTGCATGTTAGGAACAACTTCTCACTCATTTAGAAATTTTCTAAGCCACACTGCTTCTTTTGATGCTTCACAGGCTGCAACATATTCAGCTTCCATTGTGGAGTCTGCAATACACCCTTGTCTAATACTTCTCCACACCACTGCTCCTCCATTGAGAGTGAATACAGATCCCGACGTAGATCTCCTGGAGTCTATGTCGGTTTGAAAATCTGAGTCAGTGTAACCAGTAAGAATCAAATCCTTTGCTCCATACACCAGTGAATATTCTCTTGTTCTTCTCAAGTATTTGAGGATGTTCTTAACGGCAGTCCAATGTTCTTTACCAGGATTGGACTGATATCGGCTGACTATGCCTATTGCATAGCATATGTCGGGACGTGTGCATAACATTGCATACATAATACTCCCGACAGCTGAGGCATAAGGAATTCGACTCATATCCTCAACTTCTTGAGGCGTTTTTGGACTCTGTTCCTTAGATAAATGCATCCCATGTCTAAAGGGCAATAATCCTTTTTTAGAATTTTGCATTGAATAACGATTCAATATTTTATCGACATAAGATGCTTGTGATAGTGCCAGTAGTCTGTTCTTCCGATCTCTCAGTATTTGGATCCCTAGAACATATTGAGCTTCTCCCAAATCCTTCATTTGGAATTGTGCTCCTAGCCACTGTTTTATGTCGGACAATACTCCCACTTCATTTCCTATGAGTAGGATATCATCTACATATAGAACCAAAAATGCTACGGTTGAATCAATGATTCTTTTATAAACACAAGGTTCATCTATATTCTGATCAAAGCCATAAGACTTGATTGCAGTATCAAATCTTTTATTCCAGGATCTAGAAGCTTGTTTTAGTCCATATATGGATCTATTAAGCTTGCAAACCTTTTGCTCTTCTCCCTGGATCGTGAAACCTTCTGGTTGAACCATAAAAATACTCTCATCAAGATTTCCATTCAAAAATGCAGTTTTGACATCCATTTGCCAAATTTCATAATTGTAGAAAGCGGCAATGGAAAGGAGTATTCTTATTGATTTTAACATCACTACTGGTGAGAAGGTTTCGTCATAGTCAATCCCTTCTCTTTGGGTATAACCTTTAGCCACCAAACGGGCTTTAAAGGTTTGTACCTTACCAATATGGTCTCGTTTCCTTTTATAGATCCACTTACAACCGATAGGTCGTACATCACTTGTTTGATCTACAAGTTCCCAGACAGAATTAAAATACATCGATTCTATTTCAAGGTTCATAGCTTTGATCCACTCATCCTTATCCTTATCTCCTATTGCTTCTTTATAGGTCAATGGATCCTCTAGTTCATCATTCGGAATGATAAACTGAGTTTCAGTTAAACCCATGTATCGGTCAGGTTGGATTATAACCCTCCCACTGCGTCGAGGCAATTTTACTTCTTGAGATGGTTTTGAAGGACCAGGATCACAGACAACTTTTGTTTGTTTGTTTGTAGCTTTTCCGGAAACTTCTTTAAGTATTAGTTTACTGCGTGTTTGATGATTCTTTATATGATCTTCCTCAAGAAACGTAGCATTGGTCGAAACAATTACTTTATTATCTTCAGGATCATAAAATAGACCTCCCTTAGTTTCTTTAGGGTATCCTACAAATAGGCATATTCTCGAACGTCGTTCCAATTTCTTAGGTTTTGGTACCAACACGTGTGCTGGGCATCCCCAGATTCTGAAGTGTCGTAAACTCCCTTTACGCCCTCTCCACAACTCATAAGGTGTTTTTGAGACACTCTTTGAGGGTACCATGTTCAGAATATATGCAGCGGTTTCTACTGCAAAACCCCAAAATGAATCAGGCGATTGCGCATAACTCATCATAGATCGAACCATATCTAATAAAGTTCTGTTTCTCCTTTCTGACACACCATTCTGTTGTGGTGTACCAGGTGCTGAGAGTTGTGAGGATATTCCATGTTCTATCAAGTAGTCTTGGAATTCTAAATCCATATACTCTCCTCCTCGGTCAGATCGAAGAGTTTTGATAGTTTTACCTAACTTATTTTCTACTTCAGCTTTATACTCTTTGAATTTTCCAAGAGCTTCTGATTTTTGAACTATTAGGAAAACATACCCATATCTTGAATAATCATCAATAAAACTAATGAAATATTCATATCCTCCTCGTGCTTTAACATTCATAGGACCACAGAGGTCAGAATGTATAAGCTCGAGAGTTTCTTTGGCTCTTTGACCTTTTTCAGAAAAAGGTCGCTTGGTCATTTTACCTTCTAGACAAGATTCACATGTTGGTAGTGAGTCATCTTCCAACTTGTTTAGAAGTCCACTTTTAACTAACCTTTCAATTCGTTTTTGATTTATGTGACCTAGTCTTAGATGCCAAAGAAAGGTATCTTGAGAAACTTTTTGTCTTTTATTTTGGGTCTGTGCTGTTTTAAACATTTCTGTATTATAAACAGCTTTTCTTTCTTTTGGTCTTAACACATACAGATTGTTTTCAAGTTTAGCAGAACACACATAAAAATTTCTTTTGAATATAAACACTTTATTGACTTCAAAAGATACATTATAGCTTTGTTCCATTAAACAGGAGATAGATATTAAGTTTCTCTTGATACGAGGAACATACAAAACGTCTTTTAACAAAATATATCTATCTTTAAAACAAAGCTGTATATCTCCCACTGCTTCGGCTGAGACGACATCTCCTGTACCTACTCTGAGTGTCATCTCGCCTTTTTTCAGATTTTTCCAGGAACTAGTTTCCTGTATAGAAGAACACACATGATTAGTCGCTCCTGAATCTAATATCCATATGTAGCTATCGTTTTCTACTAAGCATGATTCAAGTACAAGTAAATCATATTTACCTAGTTTGGCAGCCTCTGCCTTTTCTGCTTTCTTCTCCGCAAGATATTTAGGACAGTTTCTTCTCCAGTGCCCGTCTTCATTGCAGTGGAAACAGGTTCCTTTTTCTGCAACTTTTTTCTTGCCTTTCTTGAAATTGGGAGCTTTCCCCTTGCCTTTATTCATTTTCTTCAATTTAATATTCTTATTCCTCAAAGTCTTAGATTTGTTCTTTGAGCTTGATCCTCTTAGGAATTTCCTACCAGAAACAACATTTGCTTCGTTTTCTTGTCCTTTACTCTTAGTAAGGGACTGGTAGGTTTGAAGTTCATTCAGGAGAGTTGTCAGATTGTACTCAATTTTGTTCATAACAGAATTGGTACGAAATTGCATGAAACTCTTCGAGAGAGATTCCATGATGAAACTAACTTGACTGCTTTCATCTATAACAGCGCCGTTTACTTCTGCTGCATTAAAATGCACCATCATATTCAAGACATGTTCTCGAACCGATGTCCCTTCTTTCATACGAGAATTGTAAACGTATTTGAGGGCCTCATGTCGAAGAGACGAAGATGGTTGACCAAACATGGCCTGCAAAGAGTCCATTATTTGTTTGGCTGTGGCCATACCCTCATGCTTTTTGGACAAAACATCACTTATGCTCGTCAGTATAAAAACTTTTGCCTTGTCGTTGGCTCTAGTCCATCTGTCATAGGTGTCTCGATTCACTCGAGTTCCTGTTGGGCCAGGGTTAGGAGGACATTCCTCCGTTAAGACGAAGCGAAGGTCATCAATCACTAATACTGTATTTAAATTAGATTTCCAGGTTCCGTAGTTGTCGCCGTTAAGTTTTTCTGAAGCTAACAGTTGTACTAATGTGCTAGGCATGCTGAAATCATAAATAATCTTTTATCAGTGAAATTAAATAAAGTTCAATTCTAGATTTAGCAAAAGTAATAATGTACCCATCTCATTTAGTTACTTTGCAACGATAATTTAGTGAGGGAGAATAACTGCTACCGAGGGGTACTCAGTTATTCCTTCATTAAATCAAGACATTCCAGACTAAAACAATTTTATAACCAGAATAACCCTTTATTCTTGTTATCATTTTAGTTATCGTCACTTCGGTCAAGCATAAGCTAACTTTTTAGTTTATCTTGTAAGTGTGACCCTCCATTTTTTAAATTTCTGAGAACGGTCCCAGTAATTCTACCGAAATGGAGAAGCTAATGATAGGAACGGTCCTGAGAAATCTTTTATCCTTATAGGGAGTTTATTTTGCTATAATTTCTATATTTCAACCCTCCGAATGGTTTAGCAGCTCCAGGGCGTGCTTAGCAGGTAAATATAGAGACCTTGCACTTGTAAACCAATGGAGGAGACCGTAGGATACGTTGACACGTTTCCTTCTCCCACTTACTATAAATACTATCTCCATTCACCTTGATATTGATTTATGCAATCACCTTCCGAATGGAATGGTTACGTTAGTGAGTAACAAGAGGTTATGCATAAATCTCACGGTGTGAATTCGAGGAGAACGTAGGAAAAACTATTTAATCTTATTCTCCCACTTAGTATTTTAAAAGGTTTGGGTAATAGTTACTTAGGTATATTCCGACTAATTGAATATAATCCTAAGTCTAGGTTATGAATAAACCTATGATTTTCTAGGTGATTTATAACCTTTCATCTCTCATGTGCATGCTCGTAAAACTTAGGTTAACCTAACTCAAGTACCGGCTCAATACCCAGGTAGGAGGTGTTCCGTAAACCGTCATCTTAAATACCTCCAGCCTTAGACAGTATTGAACCGGGCGAGTTTTCTTGTAACCTTAGCTTTACAAGTTATCGACCTATTCTAAAAAAAAATGATCGATTTGGTTCGTTTTAACCTAGGTGAGCATGCAATTTTATTCTTGTTATAGATTTTACGTCTATCTCGTTTTATAAACAATTATAAAGGAGATTAACCTATAACATGCTTTCTATTCGATATAAACGCTTTAATATCGAGCTAAGGTAGTCTCATGCTGCATACTTGTTCACAAACGAGAATTAAACATTCAGCATGCATCTAACATGAAACCTAAATCATGCATACTTATATTATAACAATTTATAACATACTTAAATGCATGAAGCATGCTTCCTATGGTGGGATTTTAAATCTATATGACATACTCTTATGCATATTTTATTCATAATTAATTATAACATGCATTCAGAAAGCATAAATAGTTAACCACACTGAAATGGACCGATTTTGGCAACCTAAGCAAGCAATTAACTAAATTATTACAAATAATAATTAAATATAGAGTTGAGAAGCTTCCGGGAACCTCGAACCATCAAGAACCGGCCTTATTGGACTCGAACCGGACCTCTAAAGCCTTGAAACTCAATGAACCGGTCCAAAAGGGTCTGAACCGGCCGAGATATACTAAACCGGACCGAGAAATGGTTGAACCGCCGAGATCTGGAAAATGCGCGCCTGTTCTTCAAAAACGCATCAGCGTCGCGACGCTATTTAAGCAGCGTCGCGACGCTATCGCGATCAGCAGCCCCCTGTTCTTCAGCCAGCATGTGTTCTTCTCCTTCTTTCGATCAATTACAATACTAAATGGACTCTAATGACTCCCCAAAAATTATAGACTCTTCTCAACACATTAAAGCTCATATACATGTGAGCAATTACATTTTCATCAAGAGATTGAAGAGAAATTAATTGCCAAAACTGTAATATATCCATTTCAGCACACATGCAAAAACGTTTTAAAAAAGCTACCCACCATGATCAAATTAGAGCGAATTAAGAGCCCAAACTTGCTCTGATACCAATTGATGGTGTTGATATAATAAAAGCGGAAGCAATTTTGAATCTAGAACTCTTAATAAGCTCAATTTGATCAATTAAAACATGCTGTTCATGAGAAGAAAAACAGAGACAGCAACCTACCTTGCTTTTAATGGAGAAATTGGTTGGATTAGTAGCTTGTTTTCCTTCACCAATGAGTCAAGAACTACCACAGGGTCTTCCTTGCTGTCCTCAAGCTTTTGGAATGGATTGTGGGATCCTCAAGTGATGGAATTTTAGAGAGAAATGATAAAAAACGAGCTTAGGAACATCATAGGTTTGAGCATGGATTTTGGCAGCAATTCAACTCCTCTCACCCTCATTTCTTTCAGCCTTCTTCTTCACATTTATAGAGGGATTCAAGCTGAAGAGAATGCCCAATATTTGCCACCAAACCATCTCCATTTTAATGGAGAATTAAGTGGCTTAAGGGAGGTGAGTGCATGGGTTTAGTCACCATGCACTCCACCTCCAAAAAATCAAAATTAATTTTGATTTTTATAAATCCATATTTATCTTGGATTTTCCCACTAATTTTATTTAATTAATATTTGAAAAATTGAAAGACAATTTTCAATTTTTCTAATTTCTAAATTAATTCAAAATTAATTTTCAATTTAATTAATTAATTAATTAATTAATTATTAATTTAATATCTTAATATTAAATTAATATTTTGCCACTTTTCCCGGACATTTCCGAAATGTTATTTTTCTTAACATGAATCATTATTCATGTTTTCGGTTTATTTATATCAAAATCCATATATGCTTGGTTTTCGTAAAACCCGACGTAATATCAATACCTATTTTTCCCTCAATATGAATTTTAAAACCAATTCATTTTTATTCCATCATATTATTCCAAAAGTTAATCTCGAGCTAGCAAGGGGACCTAATGGACCTACAGATCATGGGCTCCAACGGTGCGAGGTCAAAATAGTCAAAAACCCTTTTTTTTAACTAGTTAACCGACTTCCGTTAACCACCGGGGACACTCCACTATAGCCCTGTAGTTGAACTCCCCTCTCTGTAGATATATTTCCGTCCACTCGATATAACCATGATTAGTAAGTCAATCCTTCACAGGTTGTTCGTTACTATAGACAGGTCAAAATGTCCGTTTTACCCCTATAGTACATCTAGGTTCCTTAAGTCCACTGGTCCTCTAATGAACAATTCGTTTATGGTCCAACCAACAAACGAGGTCCCTCTCGAGCCAATGAGAGGGTGGGGCCCCTTGTTCAAGCCTTGGATTCAGCACTTAAGGGAACAACCTATCTACTAACCTTAAAATCAGTTATGAGTGAATTCCATCTTGCATTAATATGTCCCCAGCTATTCATCTATTGTTGTCCCCAAAATGGTAGGAATATTGTATGGTGTTTTGGAACCACACTCACCCATGCAGATCAAAAGACAACTTTAAACGAACAGGAGTTCATATTAAGCTCAGGATTAAGATTAAGTTACCTAGGTCATCGTATGAAAAAATCAGTCTTTACAGTAAACGGCGTTATAAAGTAAGAGTGACTTATTTCTCGGTCCTGTCTTGTGTAAACATCTTTTGCACAGGATGCCCCTACTTTCATGTCTCTACATGAACGAACCAGGATCACGTCGTTTGCCTCATTTGCAAAGTAGGCCGCATCCATAGTGTTACCAAAATAAGGTATCCAATCCTTATTTATTTTACTATAGACGATTTTAGGTTATATACCTGAACTTGACCCCTGTCTATATCCAAGATATAGTTCAAGTATCTCATTTTATAACCATGGAAGTTTCTATTGAATTTTTGAATAATTTCACTGAATAACATCTTTATAAAAGATAACAAAACTTGAGTTCTAGGACATATACCCCAACAGCTCGATGGGAGAATGGAGTCGGCCTGGTCTGCAGTAACCACATTGGCTTGTGGTTTTGTATTTGACTGTGCATGTGGCTTGGAAGTTCCACCTTTACGTTGGAAACAATCTCTTGCCAAATGATTCGTCTTGCCACAAACCCAACAGGGAGGACCCATATTCTTCAGACTAATAGATTTATCTTTTGGCTTATTATTATTCTGGTGATTTTTGTTAGGACCATTTTTCTAGAAATTTTTAGACGTGGGTTTATAGGCTTTATCAACCACTAGAGCTTTTGCTTTACTACTAGAAAGGAAAATTTCTTTCAAATTCTCACGATGTCTATCCTCAATCCTCAAAGAAACTACCAATTCATCATAAGAGAAAATTTCAGTTTTTTGTTTTAAAACCCTTTGAAAATCTGACCAAGAATGAGGTAATTTTTTAATCAGAGAAGAAACCAAAACAACAACATCAAACACAATTCCCTTCATTTTCAAATCGAAAAATAATATTCTCAAATTCATGAATTTGGTCACACCTAGACTTCTCATCGACCATTTTGAAATCAATCCATTTTACCACAGCATACCTCTTAAAACCTAATTCTTCTACCCCATACTTCTTTTCTAAAGCTTCTCATAACTCTAGAGAATTTTTGGTTGAACAAAAGATTTTATAGATACTGTCAAACAAAGCACTCAGAATATTTTCATGGCATAAAATATCTTTTTCTTTAATATTTTTATCAACAGTAGCCTTAAGGACTATGCTTTGATCAGTATCACTAGTTTTAAAGGTTTCAGAGACCTTTTCTTTTCCTTTCTCATTAACAGAAATTACAGAATATAGGCCTAAGGTAGTGAGCCAAAATTTCATCTGTTGTTGCCAACACATTTGAAATTTTGTCCAGTAAATTTTTCAGGCTTGCAAGAATGATATTTGAACTTAGAAATGGAAGGCATAGCAACTAAGGCATACACAAATTTCCTAACCTCGTCTTCTCTAAGACTGTTGGAAAATAATATACTAACCAAATATATTAATAACAACCAACAAATCAAATATATTAATAAGAGATAATAGGGTTTAAGAAAGCCTTTTGTTTTGGGTCGAGGCGCGTTGCAGAACGCTGTCCTTAGAGAATACGTGCCCCCACTTAGACTGAGTTATATGACACTCCACTCCCAGGATACAACTCCCTTCAAGAAAGTTTGTGTGCAGCTAATCCTTCTTACGAATCCCGTTGACTTGTATGCTAAAAAAAATAAAAAGTATTTCTAATATGTTTGTAGGAAAACGTATGTCAGATGTTTTGGACCAATCTGGGTAAAAAACTGATCCTTATCCTGAGGAAGTAGATAGTTGGCCAAATCCACCTTACATGCTTAACTTTTCTCCTTACAAGGAGGAACCACCATTAGACTGATTGTAACACCAATAATTTAAGAAAAATTCAAATTTATTTAGTTCAGTGAAATTTTAAAACCAAAGCTGGGATGACATTTTCGTAATTATATGGTCTTTAGAGCCAAGCCCAAGCCCAAAAGTTATTCTTTTAAAAGAGTGCACGGAGCCCTAGGTTCAAAGATTAGCCAAGCCACATAGCTACCCTTTCCCTTCTTCTTCACGTGTTCGGCTAGGGGGCTTGGGATTTTTCTTCTCCATGGCTTCAAATGGCAGCAGACGACGGTGTAGCAGACAGCGGTGCAGAGGCGACGTGTTGGATTTATGGATAAAATTATTTTAATAAAATAAAGAATCACAACTTTATGTGAAAGGGTGTGTCTTTTGTAAATGACACAACCCTATGTGAAAGGGTGTGTCTTTTGTAAAGGACACAACCCTATGAGAAAGGGTGTGTTTTTTGGAAAAGGATACAACCTTATGTGAATGGATGTGTCCATTTATCAAAAGAACAACCCTTACACGAAAAGATGTGATTATTTGAATGGCCAAAAATAGTCTATAAATATGTGATTCATTTTGAGTATTGAATACAAGACACAAACTCTTCTTTCAAAAAATACTTCTCCTACTTTTCTCTGTACTATTACTTAAATACTAATGTTCGAGAGTCCTGTGATTGGAGTGCTACATTCATAGGTGGGTAATTCGTCCTATCTTGGGAGACAATTGTTTGTGATACCTTGAGCACCATAGAGGGAACAAAATTTTCTTAAGTTAACAACGTTATCGTTGGGTTCGGATTGATTTTTGTCTTTTGTGTTTCCTTAAGTGTTTATGCAAAGGGTGCCAACACGACGTGTGGGTGGCTATTGCACGATTTTTTACCACAAGCGTACGGGTCGTCACAAGTAATATAGTGATTTTGATTATAGAGTATCGTCTCCATAGGGATTGGATTTATTCAATTGATTACCATGAATAATCTTGCTATGCTTTATTTAGAGAAAAAAATCTAATGCCGAAAAGATAAAATAAAAGGCTAATCTAGAAAGCAAAAGATAAATGGAGACACAATTTGGAGGGATAATTCTTAGAGGGTTGATTTCATCAATTGGACCTTTAATGCGTAATCAATTAACTAACATGGATTAATCAATCATTTGATTCATAAGTCTAGAAGCATAATGACAAGGACTCTCCTGTCGGTCTCCTCCTATCTCATACCTTTCAATAAAGAATCTCCTTTCGGTCTCTTCTTTATTTACTTAGCATGGCATTACGACCCTTCAATACAACCTCTAACGTTATTTATCTTATCCCGTGTCACCCGGGTGAATAGCGTTAGTCATGCATTCTGTTCTAGTCTAAGCTTCTCTCTGTCGAGTCTCCACTTAGTAACGATTCATTTAATCAGTGATCAGTTGATTAAAAGCATTAAGGACAAAATGCACAAATGAACAATAATGACAATTAAACCAAATCAATTCATTAATTCAGTAGAGGTTCAACAATTAAATCGATCTCAAGAAATTTAGAAATTAACTACTCATAATTACTAAAATCCAATAATTCCTAATCACCACAATTCTAGAAACTAAAACATAAAGGAAAAGGGAAGAGAAATGCTCATAAACGTGTCGATTTCCTCGATCCCGCGGCGACCTCCTTCGATCCCGAGCTCCAAAGATCTTCAACAAAGCTCAAAAACTCTCCCAAAAATCCCCAATTTTAGTGTGGACTCTAGAATGGGGTGAAAACGCACAAATTGGCACACCAAACTTGGATGCAAATGGCTCATTTTATAGGCTCCCAGCAGGCGCAGCGTCGTGACGCTACGTCACAGCGTCGCGATGCTCTGACGTCATCTTTTCTTGGGCTCCAAGTCGTCGCAGCGTTGCGACGCTATATGGACAGCATCGCGACGCTACCCCCTTTCTGGATCTTTCCTCATAGCTGCCTAGCATCGGGACGCTCAAGGCGTAGCGTCTCGACGCTAGGCCCTAAATCTTCTAGAATGACCCGATTTTGCATAGAATTTCGAGTCTCCTTCATTTTCTTTGGCCCAAATGCTTCTTGAAATGGATCTTGGGCTCTTTTCTTGACCCAACTTGATAATTTAAGGCTTGGAATTTATGAATATGGGCTTCTAACTCATTCTTCTTGGGTTTTTGGACTTGGGTCTTCAATGGACTTCTCCAAATTGCTCAAAAAGTCTCCAAAATCTCCCAAAATTCTGGTTTTGCTTCCTTGGCTCGGTTTTCTGAAATTAAACATAAAATAGCATTAAAGTACACAATTCAAGCATAAAACTAGCTAAAATTAATAAGAAAATCATGACATTTATGCATGTCATCAGTGGCGCTCCGGCCGACTTCTCCGGCCAACCCAGGACCACGGCGGCGCGACGTCTCGTTCGTGGTGTTTTTCGGACACTCAATCTTTCTCTCTCGCGTCATTCACAGCAGCAAGGGCCAATTTTCGTGGGTTTTTTCGACGGGTCTCACGGCTGTACAGCAGCAAAGGCAGCGTGCGACAGTGTTCAGCAATGTTCTTGGGCGTTTTTCGTCGATTTTGGCTTTGGGTAAGTTAGATTAAAGGTTGTCTCGCTTGATTTTAGTTTTTAGTTCAATACCCATCCATTGATTAGTTCGTTCGACAAGTTCTCCACTTAAATTCCGGCAAATCTTGAATGGGTAATTGAGATTCAAGTTTATTGGGTTGGATTTTAAGGTTTAATTAAATACCCATTATTTTTGCTTCATGATTTCATGGTCGATAGCGTGTTGGTGATTTAATTGGTGGATTTGAGACCTCGACCAGCAAGCATCTTTCTGTTTTTGTGTGCTTAAAAGCCTTGAAGTTAAAGGATTAATTTAGTTCTGTTTAGAATGTTTAAGCCAAGGTAAGTCAACTTAGTGTTGAACTTTTTAATTGGGTGTGCGTGTTTGATTTTCTAAAATTTCCGTGCTTATAAGTTGTTCATGAAATTTATTATTATTGTTAAAAGCATGAAAATTGTGCATGAAAAATTTATTATTTTCATTACGTAAGCATTTATGAAAATTGTTGAAAGCATGAACTTTATTATTATTGCTTTGTATTTGTTGATATCTGAAATAATTGAGTTAGTGGTCTCTCAAAATTCCATTAAAGGAATGGGTTTAAAATTCCATCAAAGGAATGAGTTTAACATTTCATTGAAGGAATGAGTTTAAATTATTTATGAGTTTTATAAGTGTACATGAAATTGATGTACATTCAGAGATGCCTACATAGGACTTAGAGACATGAAATTGATGTACCTAAGTCGAGGTTCGTGAAATTGACGACCTCGAGGTTTCGTGAAATTGACGGCCTGCGTAGGAGACACATGAAATTGATGTGTATAGGATATGCATGAAATTGATGTATATCATCTTTCATCAGTAAGTTAAAATAAAGTTTAGAGCCACTAAAAAGATATTTGTTGTTGATTTTTAAAATGTTTTTAAAGCGTGACCCAACCTCAATAGTAGGGTCACTTACTGAGTATTTAAAATACTCATTCTTTTCAAAAATATTTTTTGTTCAGGTAAAGGCAAGGGTAGATGAAAGGCGATTGATGAGAATTCGATAGACAGCCATGAAAGGATCTGAATTTCATATTTTTTTTCCGCTTTAAGAACTCTGTTTTACTTTATTGATTTATAAATTTGTTTGACAAATTTTCTAGAGGTCATGTACATTTATATTTTAGAAATTATTTAAAACTTTTAAAATTTAAGGATCCCAAATAAAAGCTTTGTTTAAAAGTTTTTACTTGAACGAGTGTTTTATATTTTTAAATGTTTTTATTTAAAAAGGCCTCCAAAGCATGCATTGTCATAACAGTCCCTTAAAAGACTATTTAAAAAGTCGGGTCGTTTCACTGGTTCCGATTTTTCTTTAAAAATTATAATCAATAAATTAATAAAAAGAAAATGATTGAATAAAATAATTAAACTAAATACAAGATAATCTTAAATTTTCCAACAAATATAAGTTTCTAATCACATTTTTCTAAAATTTGAAAAGAAAATCTAAAAATTATTGGAGTTTTAGAAAGGAAGAAAACGTAAGTTTCTGAAAACGTTTTTGAAATTGAAGGAAAAATGCAGTTTTTTTTTTTTTCTATTAATGTAAATTGACAATGATGAACGAAAATGATAGATAATCAATTTTTTTTTAAAGTTGAGACAAATGAGTAAGAAAACCGTAGAGAAAACTAATGAAATAGAAAGGGAAACTTTTTTTTTTTTTTTTTTAAGAAAAAGACAAGGTAACTTACACATACGTATGAATAACGAGTTAATAAAAACTCAATAATGATGGAAGATGAAAGAGAAGCGTTGATGACAATCTAAAGAAGGATAGGAGATGAGAGGAGATTACAAATGGTAAAAATTATTATTATTGTTTAAATTTAGAAAATGTCATTTTTTTTCGTCAATTTAGAAAATGTCATTGGATTTGAAAATGTTTTAAAATATAGGATTTGAAAATAATTTGGGAAAAAAAAATCATTTTTAACCCTAAACTTTGGGGATTGTATCAATTTTAACCATAAACTTTCAATTTCATCAAACTGAACCTAAAACTTATGAGATCGTATCGATTTTAACCTCAAACTTGCGTAAGTGTTACAATGTATACCTTTGGTTAACTTTCCGTTTGAAGTACCAAACGTAATTGATTATTTCTTCCGTTTTTTCATAATTCACATTGCACCTGAAATGGTTTCTTATAAATAAAATATTGGAGAAACTATATTTTAGATGATTTTTTCTTGTTGTTGAAAACTTTAATTGTGAGAGTTTTTTCGCTGCTAATATTTAAGATTATGAAAGCAAATAAACTTTGGAGGTTTTTTATCTTCAACTTTTTGTTGATTTTTTCTTGATAATTAGAAGAATGTACAAAGGTAGGAAACAAAAACAAAAAAAAATTCGAGTTTTTCATTTCTTATATTTTATGGATTTTTCGTGTTGCCAATAATTTTTTTTTTTTATTCTTTTTTGGATAACAATGAGAAGAATAGTTTGGGATATTTGAATCCTTCTGGTTTTTCCAACAAATTAAAACACTAAGGTGAAATGTGAATTAAAAAAGAAAAGGAAATTGTCAATTACATGTTTTAATAGCAATTCAAATGAAAAGTTGACCAGAGGTCTACATTGCAACATTTATGCAAGTTTGAGGTTCAAATTGATACAATTTGTTAAGTTTAGGGTTCAATTTGATGAAATTGAAAGTTTAGGGTTAAAATTGATACAACCCGCTAAGTTCAAGGGTCAAAATTGATTTTTTCCCAAAACTATATATATACATATTTTTTTTTATATAAAAATATTCCAAAAACTATATATGTTTGTCAGTTTTCATTTTTTTTCCTTGTACATTCATCATAAAATTTTATTTACAATGTAAGTTTTCATTTTTTTTCCTTGTACATTCATCATAAAATTTTATTTACAATGTAAGTTTTCATATTGTAATCTGACGAATTCATAAAAGAAAATAGAATTTGATTTACAATTGTAAACGATATAAAATATAAATTAAAATATATCGTTTGTGTATCATGTAAGTTTTTCATATTTTAATTCAAGGGATGAATTTGAATTCATAAAAGAGAATAGAATTGAACAAAAAAAAAAATTAATTTACAATGTAAACTAGAAAAAGTATAAATTATTTATTTGAAAAGTAATCTATTTTTATTATATATTATAAAAAGAAAGTTATTGCTGGCAAGGATCGAACACCGAACAAGGGATACGCTCAGTGGCACATCAGCGAGAGTAATGACAATTACCAACGAACCAACCAGATTAGATAAATTAAAACGTAAACTAATATGTAAAATTTGACATAAGTTCTCCTCGTTTTGTATTTTGTTCCATCCAAAATTCTTCATATGGAAGATATTGTTATATAATGATTTTCCTCTTATTTAACAAATATGGAACTTTGGATAAATCTAGATTATGAGTTTGTTGAATTGAAGTGTACGATATACGTACATTTATCTCTATTTTCTGTTTTCTGTGTTTACTAGTTTATTATTATTATTTTAATTCAACGATGTGGGGAGATAAAGAATTCGAACATCTAACATCTTAATCAAAGATATCTTAACCAATTGAAATATATGTTCAAGTTGACTTTACCGATATCTTATCCTTACATTCCCTAATTTGTTACAATAAGTTTTTACTCTTATCTCCCTAAATACATCGACTTAATAAACACAAACTAAATTGCGTAAAAAAACACCCCCTCAAAGTTTTCCCTTAAAAAGGAGATGGCACAAAAAGAATGGTAGGCAAGAAGTGAGAGAAAGAGGTAGAAGAAGGAAAACTTTATAAAAGAGGTAATAACTAATAATGATGTTTCATCTCTCGATCTATACTCTATCGTCTTGATTTTCAATCTAATGTTTGATTGCAATCTTTTTCCCTCTTCATGATTGCAACCTTTTCCAATAGGAATCCATACGAAAAATGTCTTTTTTGCCCACCAATGTTTTTAGGAAAAAAATCATTTTTAACCCTAAACTTTGGGGGTTGTATCAATTTTAACCCTAAGGGCTCGTTTGATAACGTTTTCGTTTCCTGTTTCTTGTTCCTGTTTCTCATTTTTTAAGAAACAGACTTGTTTGATAATTCATCCCTGTTTCTTGTTTCTAAATTTCTAGAAACATTTCTAAAAAAGAGGCCAAATTTGAGAAACTACAAAATGTTGTTTCTCAAATTCTGTTTCTGTTTTTTTTTTCTCTATCTTTCATGCATATCCATCTCCCCCTCCCAATCCTACACCAATCTCTTCTCTTCCTTTATTTTTTTAACCACTTCCTCGTCTATTTTTTTATTTTTTATATTTTTTCCGTTATTTCGTTCTCTTTCTTTTTTCTTTTTTTAGTTTTTTTTGTCTTTTTTTGTTATTTCTTTCTCTTTCATTTTTTATTATTTTTGTTATTTCTTTCCTTTTTTTCTTTTATTATCACCTCCACGATCTCAGACTACCAGCCACCATCGTTGACATCCGACTATCAATCGTCGGCAACCACCCGCCACTGTCAACCTCCGACTATCAGTTGTTGTCGATCGACCACCTCCGTCGACGACCTCCCCCGATCGACCGCCATAGTCGACCTCGGACTATCGGTCGTCGTCGACTTCTGTCGACCTTCGAATACTAGTTGCGGTCGACCGCTACCGTCGACCTCCAACGATCGATCGCTGTCGACCTCCACCGACCGACCACTACCGTTGACCTTCGACTATCGATCGTCGTCGACCTCCACCCACTGACCGCCACAGTCCACTTCCTACTAACGATCTTCGTCGACCTCCGTCAACCGGCCACCATCGTCGACCTCTGACTACCGGTTGCGGCCGACCGCCACCGTCAACCTTCGACTACCGGCCTCCGCTGACAGTCTGTCATCGTTGACCGATGAATACAACCCACGACCGATCGCTACCGTCGAACTCCAACGACCGACCGCTACCGTCAACCTTTGACTACCGGCCTCCGCAGACAGTCCGTCATCGTTGACCTCCGAATACAACCAGAGACTGACCGCTACCGTCGAACTCCGACGACCGACAGCCGTCGACCTCTACCGACTGACCGCTACCGTCCACCTCTAACTACTGGTCGTCACCGACCTTCGTCGACCTTCGACTACCGACCGCTGCCGACCTCCGCTGATCGACCACCACTGTCAACCTTCGTCTACTGGTTGTCTTCAACCTACACCGACTGACAACCATCGTCCACCTCCAACTACCAGTCACTGTCGACCTCCGTCGACCGACCGCCATCATCAACCTCAGACTACCGGCCACCACCGACCGCAACCATCGACCTTTGCTGACCGATTGCCACGGTGCACCTCTGACTACCGGTCGTCATCTACCTCTGACTACCAGTCGCGGTTGACCGCTACTGTCGACCTCCGACAACTAGCCGCTATCCACTAATCGGCCTTCGCCGACTAACCGCCATCGTCTTCCTCTAACTATCGATCGTCACTGACCTCCGTCGACCTATGATAACCAGTCGCAACCGACTGCTACCGTTGAGCTCCGACTACTGGCGCTGTCGACTAACCACCATCGTTGACCTCCAACTACCAGGCGCCGCTGACCCCTGCTGACCAGCCTCCGCCGACTTACTGCTACCGTCGACCTCAGACTACTAGGCGCCGCAGACCAGCCACTACCATCGACTTCTGACTACCGACAGGCATTGACCTCCACCGAACGACCGCCACCGTCGACCTCCGTCTATTGGCCGTCGTCGACCCCGCTGACCAGCCTCGGCCGACTGACAGCTACCCTTCAGACTACCAAGTGCCACCGACCAGACACTACCGTCAACATTTGACTACCGACAGCCGCCGACCTCCACCAAACGACCGCCATAGTCGACCTCTGACTACCGGCCGCCGTCGACCCCTACTAACTAGCCTCCACCGACTGACAGCTACCGTCGACCTCAGACTACCGGGTACCAATTGAAGGGAATAAAAGTCCCCACGCAGCGGAAGCGCATCGATTGGACCTTACGCCGTATATTAATTAACATTAAAATACTGTTACGATAACTCAAACAAAACTTTAAACATGCTTTAAAGTTGCTGTAAAATCGGTTTAAACATGCTAAAATAAATCTAAATTTATTTTAAAAACTTTTCTAACGAAAAGAGGAAGAACCGTTACAAACCTCCGTTGTAGACTTGACCGTTCTTCGCCAACGACGCTCCAACGAACGAAAACGCAGCAGCCGCCTTTGTTTTTCTTCGCTGGAAATTCCTTCTTGATTGACACAATAACCACAGAGGTTACACCGGTATGTCTCTAAGTCTAGGAGGCCAAAGACTTGTGGGAGTGTTTCTCTAAGAGGGAGGCTAGAGAGAATTCTAGGTCTTGTCTTTCAAGAGTGTCAAGTGTCATGACCAATTAGGTCTAGTGTTCTATTTATAGAAGAGAGACCATGAATAAAATATTCAATTAAATCAATCTTTTCCAAAATTGATTCAATCTTATTCCTTAATTAATCAATCATGATCAATCAATTCCCCAATTGATTAATCTTTTCCATAAATGACTAATTACTTCCATAAGTAATTAGATCATTCCCATAAATGATTAATCACTTCCTTAAGTGATTAATTATTTACATAATTGATTAATTCATGGTTAATGAATTCTTTAATTAATTAACCACCAATTAAATATCACATATTTAATTTCCGGCCTTGAATTAATTAATTTTGCCCAAACACTTTTAGGACTTAAATTAATTAATTCTTTCAATCTTCCATAAATTTATATTTGAACTTCTTCAAATATTAATTTCTCTCATAATAATATATCAATATATATTATATTTATTTCCCTTAGTAAATTGAACATTTTCAATTTACATTTAATTACTTAGTTGCCTCAAATTACTTTACGAGCTACCAGTGGGACCTTATGGACCTGCAGATCAGAAGCTCCAACGATGTGAGATTAATTGGTTAAACTCATTAACCACAATAATCAATATTCGTTAACTGTGTGTACATTCCACTATAGACTCACAGTTGCACTCTTCTCACTGCAGACATATTTTCTGTGTCCACGGAACTAAGACCAATATCGACTAGTTAGTCCTTCACGAGTGTCCGTAACACCAGCTGGGTCAAATTACCGTTTTACCCCTGGGTCACCTCTATTTCCTTAAGTACCAATTCTCCTCTAATGAACAATCTGTTTATGGTCCGACCATCAAACAGAAAACCCTCTCGTGCCATTGAGAGGGTAGGGCCCTTTGTTCAAGACTCGGAGTAACCACTTAAGGGAACACTCATATGCTTCCCTAAAGTCGGGAAGGAGTGAATTTCATAACTCGAAAGGTGTTTCAGAAACACTTTTCGAGGGAACATTGTTCAAGATGTATACTGCAGTCTCTACTGCATACCCCCAAAACGAGTTAGGCAATTGAGCATAGCTCATCATTGATCGAACCATGTCTAACAAGGTTCTATTTCTCCTTTCTAACACACCATTCTGCTGAGGTGTACCAGGGGCTGAGAGTTGAGATTGGATTCCATGTTCTATCATATAATCCTGGAATCTTTGATCCATATACTCCCCTCCTCGATCAGATCGAAGTACTTTAATAGATTTACCTAATAGGTTTTCAACTTCAGCCTTAAACTCCTTAAACTTTTCAAGGGCTTCAGACTTATGTCCCATTAGGTATAAGTAACCATATATTGAATAATCATCTATAAATGAGATGAAATATTCGTACCCTCCTCGAGCTTTTACATTCATTGGACCACATAGATCCGAATGTATTAACTCTAAGGGTTCTTTGGCTCTGTAACCTTTTCCAGTAAAGGGTCTTTTGGTCATTTTTCCCTCGAGACAAGATTCACAAGGTGGTAGTGAATCATCTTCTAACTTGCTTAGAAGTCCATTCTTTACCAAACGACCGATCCTATCGATGTTTATATGACCAAGTCTAAGATGCCAAAGATGAGTATTGTTACTTGATGGAGAAATCTTTTGCCTTTTACTTTGAGTTTCAGCAGTTTTAAATAATTCGTGATTTAAAAGTGCTTTGTTTTCGGTTGGTCTTAAAACATACAAGTTATTTTCCAATTTGGCTGAACAAATAAGTACACCATTTTTATAAATGAACGCTTCATTCATATCAAAAGTAACTGTATACGATCGTTCAATCAAACATGAAATAGAAATTAAGTTCCTCTTAATCTTGGGAACGATTAACAAACTTTCTAAAAGTAAGAATCTATTTCTAAAAAATAACT
The DNA here is from genome assembly GCA_036850905.1 of Luffa acutangula. Classification (NCBI taxonomy): domain Eukaryota; kingdom Viridiplantae; phylum Streptophyta; class Magnoliopsida; order Cucurbitales; family Cucurbitaceae; genus Luffa; species Luffa acutangula. The sequence continues at coordinate 32,382,363 of CM072092.1, read as the reverse complement.
TCGCAGCTCCCACTGCTTTAGCTGAAATGACTTCTCCAGTTCCGACCCTGAGTGTCATTTCCCCATCGTTCAACTGCCGAAAGGAACTATTTTCCTGAAAAGAAGAGCAAATATGATTAGTTGCTCCTGAATCAAGTATCCAGGTAAACTCATCATGTTCTACCAGACATGTTTCTAAAACCAGTAAATCAAATTTACCTTCCTTTTCCTTCTTTTTCTCAGCAAGGTACTTTGGGCAGTTTCTCTTCCAATGTCCATCTACATTGCAGTGAAAACACTTGCCCTTGTCTGCCACAACTTTGGCTTTTCCCTTGCTTTTAGCAGCAGTACTGGGAGCTTTCCCCTTGTTTCCTTTCTTCTTCTGAGTTTTCTTTGAAGAAGTGGCTACAGATTTAGTTCTAGAGGATGAACCCTTCTCGAACTTTCTTTTAGAGTGGACAACGTTTGCCTCTCCTTCTATCTGTCCCTTGTTCTTAAGAAGAGACTGATAGAGTTGTAGCTCATTCAGGAGGCTAGTCAGGTTGAATGTTATTTTATTCATCATTGCATTGCTTCGAAACTGTAGAAAACTCTTCGGAAGAGATTCTAAGATGAATGCAACCTGACTACGCTCATCTATGACCGCCCCGTTTGCCTCTGCCACGTTGAATTGGACCATCATATCAAGGACATGCTCCCGAACATACGCGCCCTCTTTCATACGACAGCTATAAACGTATTTGAGAGCGTCATGGTGGAGTTGGTAGGACGGTTGTCCAAACATCTCCTGGAGAGAGTTCATAATCTCCCTCGCTGTTACCATGCCCTCATGCCTTTTAGCCAAAACTTCAGATAAGCTGGCTAAGATATAGACGCGAGTCTTATCATTGGCCTTTGTCCAGCGGTCATAAGCATCCTTAACTGCCTGGGATGCATTACGAGCAGGGGCTGGAGGACAATCCTCCGTTAAGACGAACCGCAGATCATCGACAACAAGAATCGTATTCAAGTTCGACTTCCACGTAGCATAATTTTTGCCGGTTAATTTCTCATTTTTAAGCAGAGAGACAATTGAGGAAGACATTGCTGAAATTTAAACAAACAATGACCGTATTAGTTATCTTTGCCTTAACCCATCATACAAGCAAACAATTGCACACAATCCAATCAATTTAGCAAAACAGACAATCACAGAACCCTAAAACTATTGATTTAGTTTTGCAACGACGTTTCAGAGGTTTAGAATATCAGCCACCGAAGGGTGATCAGGTACTCCTCATTTGAAATGAGACACCTCTCAGCTAATTCTAATTCCAGAATAACTCATATTCCTATGGACATTAGCCACCGTTGTTCGGTCAAGGATTTGTTAACACTTTTAACTCATCCTCGTAAGTGTAACCCTCCCACTTTCAGATCTCAGAGGCACGCACCAACAGGCTACCGAAGGGAAAGACAACTGTTGGTGATTAGCCTAAGAGCTCCTATCCTTTTCAGGAGTTCACGATGTTCCGAATCCTATGACCAGGCCCTCCGAAGGGATGGATGCGCCAGGGCAACCTGCAGGCGGATCATAGGACTCTCACGGTGTGAACTATGGGCGGAGACCGAGGGATACGTTGACACGTGTCCCGCTCCCACTTACTCTAGACATTTTTCCCATTCACCTTGATATTGATCCATGCAAACACTTTCCGAAGGGAGGCCGCTCCTAGGGCGACTCGAAGCCGAGCATGAATCTCACGTTGTGAATATAGGGACGTAGGAGCAAAACTTGATTTAAATCTCGTTTTGTAATTTTCCTCCCACTAAAAATGTCCTAAGGTTAATATAGGGTTGTTTAACTTAGATAGTATTCGGCTAAGTCAATCTATCTAAGTCTGATCCTATTATAACAATTATGGAAAGGATTCAACTGCAATCTTTTGGGTGAATTAAACTTCTTTTAATAAACCCAACATTGCAAGTCAACATTACTATGGTTAATTCAACTCAATCCGGTTAGTTCCCAGGTAGGAGGTGTTCCGTAAACCGTCAACTTAAATACCCCCAACCTTAGACAGAACTTTACCGAGAGAGTTCCCTTATAGCCTCAGTAATGTAAGGTCTTTACTCTAAAGATCTAGGTGCATTAAACACTTTTAATAAACCTAGTGACATTGCATGCTAACATTTAACTATGATTAATTCAACTCTGGTATTCCAGGTCAGTTCCCAGGTAGGAGGTGTTCCGTAAACTGTCAACTTAAATACCCCCAACCTTAGACAGAACTTTATCGGTGGAGTTCCCTTATAATCATAGCAATGTTTTTCCTACTTAGTGAATTAAAACTATTTTTAATTCTAAGTAAGAAAAGATTCTAATCCTATTAGAAATCGATCTAGGTCTAATTAATTTTAAACGATTTAAAATTAATCCAATTTATCCTATGATCTTATGTTTGCATGCAAATCTTGATTATAGATTGACGGTTTCTAATCATTAATATTGAAGAACTATTTCAAATTTTAATGATTAATCCTATAATCAAGAATCTAGGGTTTAATTCATTCAACAATCTCATTCAAATTGAATAATTAAGCCACATCAATTGCATGAATAATATAACAATTATATTATTAACTATGGATGTTTCATGCTTCATGCAATTTTGATTTTCTTTTATTATAACAATTATAAGTCAATCAAGAAAATCAATCAAGCATGCTTCATTCATTACATTAAACATAACTATTTATATTTAATTTAAGTAATGACATGCTTCATGCTTTCCAAATTTTCATATAATTAATATACACTTATATTAAAAAATATGAAAACAATTCCATGCATTTAAACATACATTATAACAATTTATAATATATAAAAAAATGCATGAGCATGTTTATAACCTAAGGTGGGATTAAATATTCTATATGACATCCATAAAGCATATAAACAGCAATTGAACCGGTTAATTTTGGCCCCTAGGATAAAATAAAGCATTAAATTACATTAATTTAGCTAAATTCTATCCTAATAATCCTTGTACAGCTCCGGAATTTTGTCTAGACATCACGAACCTTCCCGAACCTCCTCGAACCGGCCTCCAAAATCACGAACCAGGCCAGAATTTGACTGAACCGGGCCAATAACACAGAAAATCAGAAAATCGGGCTGATCCAGCAAACCAGACCGGTTTCTCGGTCAGGATCCCGATCGGGATCCCGGTCACGATCTCGGTCACAAATTTTGTCGCAATCTCGGTCGCAATCTCGGTCACAATCTCGGTTTCGATGGCAGTCTCGATCTCGGTCGAGATCTCGGTCTCGATGGCAGTCTCGATCTCGGCCGAGATCTCGGTCTCGATGGCAGTCTCGATCTCGGTCGAGATCTCGGTCGGGATCTCGGTCTCGATCTCGGTCGGGATCCCGACCGGGATCCCGATCGGGAAATTTTCCAGCAAACCCTAAATCGTCGATTCCTCTGTTCTGCACTCTGTTTTTCTGATTTCCAGCGCCGTTTTTCATGATTTTCGCCCAAAATCATCTCGATCTTCATCGAAAACAGCCCTAAATCTAGACACGGACTTACAAGGACTCGATTTACATAAAATATACCCGAAACACCGGGCCTTACATGATCAAAATCACATAAAATAAATCTATGGCCATAAAATTAACCCAAACAGTTCAATGCAAACCGAACATACATTATGCATAAATCCCACCTTTTAGAGCCTATCGCAACTTTTAAAATTAATTAATAGGGACAGCGATGGCTCTGATGCCGATTGAAGGGAATAAAAGTCCCCACGCAGCGGAAGCGCATCGATTGGACCTTACGTCGTATATTAATTAACATTAAAATACCATTACGATAACTCAAACAAAACTTTAAACATGCTTTAAAGTTGCTGTAAAATTGGTTTAAACATGCTAAAATAAATCTAAATTTATTTTAAAAACTTTTCTAACGAAAAGAGGAAGAACCGTTACAAACCTCCGTTGTAGACTTGACCGTTCTTCGCCAACGACGCTCCAACGAACGAAAACGCAGCAGCCGCCTTTGTTTTTCTTCGCTGGAAATTCCTTCTTGATTGACACAATAACCACAGAGGTTACACCGGTATGTCTCTAAGTCTAGGAGGCCAAAGACTTGTGGGAGTCTTTCTCTAAGAGGGAAGCTAGAGAGAATTCTAGGTCTTGTCTTTCAAGAGTGTCAAGTGTCATGACCAATTAGGTCTAGTGTTCTATTTATAGAAGAGAGGTCATGAATAAAATATTCAATTAAATCAATCTTTTCCAAAATTGATTCAATCTTATTCCTTAATTAATCAATCATGATCAATCAATTCCCCAATTGATTAATCTTTTCCATAAATGACTAATTACTTCCATAAGTAATTAGATCATTCCCATAAATGATTAATCACTTCCTTAAGTGATTAATTATTTACATAATTGATTAATTCATGGTTAATGAATTCTTTAATTAATTAACCACCAATTAAATATCACATATTTAATTTCCGGCCTTGAATTAATTAATTTTACCCAAACACTTTTAGGACTTAAATTAATTAATTCTTTCAATCTTCCATAAATTTATATTTGAACTTCTTCAAATATTAATTTCTCTCATAATAATATATCAATATATATTATATTTATTTCCCTTAGTAAATTGAACATCTTCAATTTACATTTAATTACTTAGTTGCCTCAAATTACTTTACGAGCTACCAGTGGGACCTTATGGACCTGCAGATCAGAAGCTCCAACGATGTGAGATTAATTGGTTAAACTCATTAACCACAATAATCAATATTCGTTAACTGTGTGTACATTCCACTATAGACTCACAGTTGCACTCTTCTCACTGCAGACATATTTTCTGTGTCCACGGAACTTAGACCAATATCGACTAGTTAGTCCTTCACGAGTGTCCGCAACACCAGCTGGGTCAAATTACCGTTTTACCCCTGGGTCACCTCTATTTCCTTAAGTACCAATTCTCCTCTAATGAACAATCTGTTTATGGTCCGACCATCAAACAGAAAACCCTCTCGTGCCATTGAGAGGGTAGGGCCCTTTGTTCAAGACTCGGAGTAACCACTTAAGGGAACACTCATCTGCTTCCCTAAAGTCGGGAAGGAGTGAATTCCATCTTGTACGATTATGTTCCCAGCTCCCCATTCGATCTTGTCCCCAAAGTGGTAGGCTTATTGAGTCGGCGTATTGGCCACTCTCACCCATACAAATCAAAGGACAATCTCTCATGAGCAGGAGTCCATAATCAACTCAGGATTAAGACTAAGTTGTCTAGGTCGTCCTAGTGAAAATAGAAAACCAACTAGTTAACGGTGTTATAACTAGTGATTACTATTTCGCGGTCCGGTCTTATGCAAACTCATTGCATAGGATACCCCCACTCGCATGTCTCCTACACGAACGCGTTGGATCGCAGCGTTTGTATCAAATACAAAGTGGGTCGTATCCATAGTGTCACCAAGATAAGGCACCCAGTCTTATCCCTATACTATAGACCCTTTAGGCTGTTTCTTGAACAATGATCCCATATGTCGCTACATATAGTTCAAGACTCATATTACAGCCTCGGATGTCTAGTTTATTGGATTAGGGTTATTATTAGGCAAAGACAAATATAAAATAACTAATAACAATTAATGGAAAAATATATCAATATTATTTCATTAATATCCGGTCAACGGTTACATTCACTATCTACGAGTTTTAGGGCATAAAACCCAACAACCGCCGACTAGTCACTACCATCGACCTCTCACTACCGGCAACTGCTGACCTCCACCAAACGACTGACTTCGTCGACCTCTGACTACCGGACGCCGTCAACCTCCACTGACCGACATATGTCGATCGATTGCCATCGTCGACCTTCGTCTACCGGCCGCCACCGACCATCCTCCACCTTCGACCTCTGACTACCGACCTTGTCAACCTCCACTAATCGGCTTTCGCCGACTGACCGCCATCGACCTCCGTCGACCAGTTACTACAGTCGACCTTTGACTACCAAATGCCACCATCGACCTCCGACTACCGACCGCCACTATCGTTGTCGATTGAAACTTTTTCCTTTTTTTTCTTATTTTCGACCACTGATCGCTATCGTCGACCTCCGACGACCTTTCCATCATTTGTCGCTGACTGTCAGCATTCGCTCAGTGGTCGGAGGTCAATAGCAATGGCGATGATCAACGGCGGGTGATCGGTAACAATAGTGGTAGTGATGAGGAAGAAGAATGAGAAATAAAAAAATTAGTTGTTGAAAATTAATATATTTTTTATATTATATGTTCTAAATTTTATTTTAACTAAAAAAACAAGAAACAAGAATCGGTTATCAAACACATTTGTGTTTCCGTTTCTTTTTTCAGAGAAACAAGGAACAGAAATAGTTATCAAACATGTTTCTGTTTCTAGTTATTAAAAAACAAGAAACAAGAAACAGGAAACGAGAAACGAGAAACGAGAAACAGGAAACGAGAACGTTATCAAACGGGGCCTAAACTTTCAATTTCATCAAATTGAATCTTAAACTTAGTAAGTTATATCAACTTCAACCCTAAACTTTTAATTTCATCAAATTGAACCCCAAACTTATTAGATTGTATCAATTTTAACTCAAAACTTGCATAAGTGTTACAATGTAATACCTTTGGTTAACTTTTCGTTTGAACCACCGTACGTAATTGACTATCTCTTCATTTTTTTTAATTCACATTGCCCCTGAATTGGTTTCTTATAAATAAAATATTGGACAAACTTTATTTTAGATGATTTTTTCGTGTTGTTGAGAACTTTGTGAGGACTTTATTGCTACTATCTAATATTACGAAAGCAAAGCAACTTTTTGAAGGTTTTTTATCTTCAAATATTTGCTGATTTTTTCTTGCTGCTAAGAACTTTGCGGGCTTTTTTTTTTCTTCTTTTATTCTTTTTCTTGCTAATTAGAAGAATGTACAAATGTTAGGTTTCAGAACATTGCAAACTCCAGAAGTGGATAGGATAACTTAATTTAAACACCAACAGTTGTCTTTTCGAACGGTAGTCTGTTAGTGCGTACCACTGGGATCTGAAAGTGGGAGGGTTACACTTACGAGATTGAGATCCTTGACTGAATGAACGGTAGCTAATGTAATAGGAATATGAGATATTATGGTATTAGGAATTGGCTGAGATAAGTCTCAATTCAGAGGAGAAGTAGTTGCTCACCTATTTGGTGACTGTTGCTCTAAACCTCTGAAGTATCGTTGCAAAACTATATCGATAGTTTATTAGGGTTTCTTTTATTAATAGTTTTGCTAAGTATTGATTGGATTATTGATTAATGTTTAAGGCTAAGATTACTAATACAATCGTATGTTGTAATTTTTCAGCATGTCTTCCTCCATAAATACACTGCTTAAAAACAATATATTAACCGACGATAATAATGCTACTTGAAAGTGTAGCCCAAATACGATTCTGGATATAAACGATGTACGGTTTGTCTCAACAGCGGAGTGTCCTCTAGTCCCAGCTTATTATACATCCCAAACTGCAGCTGAGAAGATAGAAAGACAAGATAAATTTGATTTACTAGTTTTAGAAACTTGTCTTACTGAACATGATCGTAATGTTTGGATACTTGATTCCGAAGCTACCAATCATGCTTGTTTCTCATTGCAGGAAAATGGTTCTTTTCAACAGCTGGAAGAAGGTGAAATGGCACTCAGGGTCGGAACATGAGACGTCGTTTCAACTTCAGCAGTGGAAGATACTAAGTTGTTTATTGGAGACAGATTTTTATTTCTTCAAAACTTGTATATAGTACCTAGACTTCAAAGAAATCTTGTATCTATCTCCTGTTTGATTGATCAAGGATATTTTGTTTCTTTTAATTGTAATGAAGCGTTCATTTTGAAAAATGTAACCTTGATATGTTCAGCCTAACAAGAAAATAACTTATATGTAATTAGATCAACCGATACAAAAGCAATGTTAAATCACGAGTTATTTAAGACTGTTGAAACTCAGAGAAAGAGGCAACAAACTTCTCCCTTGGGTACGATAAGCAAGTTAGTGTTTTTCAACTAGTCACCATCTCCCTTGGGTACGATATCCGGAATACTCTCCACTTTATTACTTGATAGTGTATACTTGCACTTAGAGGCGTTCGCACGCACATCAGTCATTGCATGAAATAGACAGCCTCATCAGTAAACGACGTTATAAAGAGAGAGTGGCTAATTTCTCGGTCCTTTTTTTATGCAAACTCATTTCATAGGACCCCCCCCCCCCACTCGCATGTCTCTACATGAACGATTTAGGATCACGTCATTTGTACTAACTACAAAGTGGGTCGTTTCTCATAGTGTTCCCAGGATAAGGTGCCCAGGCCCTATCCATATACTATAGACTATTTAGGTTATTTACTCGAGTCTGATCCACTCTTATGTCTCCACATAAAGCTCAAGTATACATTCAATAGCTAGAGATCTTAGTTTATTAGATTTGGGTTTATAACGTGCAATTCAATTATTTAAGAACTTAAGTGAACAAAACTCAATAACGACTTTATTGAACAAGCATATATAATTTGTTTACATTCACTATCTACGAGTTTTAGGATGCCAACCCCAACATAATAACTTGTGTATAAAAACACTTAGGAGGAAATGTAACCAAACATATGAGTGTGTAATTCTAAACAATTTTTTATACAAAATGTTTCAAATAAAATGCATTATTGAAAAACACATAAATTAAAATGTATTCCAAACGGGTCCTAACTTGTGTATATAAAACACTTATGAGGAAATGCAATCAAACATGTGTGTTTAAATTATAAACAATTTTTATACAAAATGTTTTTTAAAAAATACATTTTTGAAAAACGCTTAAACTAAAAGGTATTCCAAACGGGTCCTAAAACAACTATTAATATCTTTCTTTTTTTTTTTTTTTTTGCAAAGGAATATCTTTTTATTTCTAGAAATAACATTAATATATTTTTAAAAAGCTTTTAACTTTATCACAATAATTAGATTATTAATCCCTACTAGAACAACTTTTTTTTCTTTGCCAACAAGAACATGACTAAAAAAAATTGACATAAAGCTTGTATTCCGACCAAGAGGTCTAAGGTTCAATCCCCGACTCCCACATGTTGTAAAAAAAAACTTTATTAAATTTGTACGGACAAATAAGAGAAGCAAAGATTCTCCACTATAGCCCCATGAAATTAAAAAGTAATGAAAGTTCAATATGTAACTACCTCCACTAAATAGTTGTGTCCATCGAGCATAAATTGCAACTATTCAACCCTTCTCTCAATGGATACATCATCTTGAAGAGTCACATTTTACTAGGATGCTGACGCAAGCAAAAGGGCATATATCCTTGTTTTGAAAAGGTGGGGCGATTATCATTTTTTCCTATTTTAGAGGGTCATCAGTTCAAAAATCTCTTTATTACCTCATAATTAATTCTCTAGTATTCTCTAAAGAAGACTTATTTTTTTAGAAAAGAAAGAAAGAAGTATTTAATAAATTGGACATTATAAGAAAATCTCTCTACAAACAACATTTTTAGACACATTTTTACTATTAGATCGTGATATTTCTGAAAGGGTTATTATTAAGAATGCGGAAGCAATTTAGGATCTTAGGCACTTAATTTCATCAATTTTAGTAATAAACATACTTGGTTCATACAATCGAAAACAAGGAATTTTCTACCAACCTCGCTTGGAGCTCCCAATTGATGCATCTCTTGTGTTGTAATTCTTCACCAATCGATCACGGACCACCGTTAGGATCTTTCCTACTATTCTTCGGCCTTATAACGGATGGTGGGATCCAATTTGTGAAGGAATTTAGGTGGATTGCTTGAAGTTCAAGCTTTTGAGAGTGTTTGTGTACTTGGTTTTGGGTCTCTAATTTGGCAACATTTCAGGATGTAATTTTTTATAATTTTCCACCTCTTAAATCCTCTATATAGAGGATTTCATGCCTCCAAAATTTGCCCAAAAAATGACACTAATTCATGGTGTAATTAAGAGTGGGATTAGGATGGTTTAAAGAACAAATGCATGGAGGTGGTGTAATTCCACCTCCTAAAATTAAATCCTTTTTTAATTTGAAAAATAATTTCAAATAATATTAATTCAAATAATTAATATTAAATTAATTTAATTTCAATTAAACAATTTAATTAATTAACTTAAGATCAAATACTAAATTAATATTCTACACCTAATCCCGACTTCTCTTAAAAAACGATTTCTCGAACATGAATCCCTATTCAAGTGTTTAATATTTAAATCATATTTAAATATATCCAACACTCTTAAATTATGGTTTAATTAAAAATAAACCATTATGTCGAAAATATCGTATACAATCGACATTAATTTCCTAAATCGAATTTGAACGATTTAAATTCTTTCATCACTCTGTTCTAAGGTTTATTCCAATATGAGCTGGTAGGGGGACCTAATGGACCTACAGATCATGGGCTTCAACGATTCGAGAATAACTAGCTAAACTCATTAACCTAGTTAATCATTATTCGTTAGCTACCGAGACACTTCACTATAGCCCAGTAGCTGCACTACCTTCACTGTAAATATATTTATGTCCACTTGATAAAACCATGATTAGTAAGTCGATCCTTCACATGTTGTTCGTAACTAGGGTTGGGTCAAATGTCTGTTTTACCCTAAAGTTACTTCTTCCTCCTTAAGTCCCACCGATCCTCTAATGAATAATTGGTTTATGGTTCAACCATCAAACCGAGTCCCTCTCGGGCCAATGAGAGGGTGGGGTCCCTTATTTATGACCCAGAGTCAACACTTCAGGGAATAACCTCTCTACTATCCCCAAAATGGTAGGCTTATTGAGTCGGCGAACTCGGGCCACTCTCACCCCATATAAATAAAAGGACAATCCCGAATAAACAGGAGTTCATAGTTAGCTCAGGATTAAGATCGAGTTACCTAAGTCTTCGAATGAAATAGTGAGTCTCAACAATTGATCGGTCTAATTTGTTATACATTTAGAATCTCTCAATTTGTTTATCTTTATTGAATTCCTTGCGGAAAAATGCTTTAAAATGAGTATAATATGTGTGTATATGTCCTTAGCGAAGCTTTGGAAGCAATTTGGGGCTTAAACGGGCGAAACCGGAGCGTAAAATGACTATTCTGCCCTTGGAGCCTTGCCAGCGTCAAGACCCCCATTAACCATGTTGGGACGCCGTGCAAATAAAGAAAATTCGAAGCCCAAACCTGAGACTCAGCGTCGAGACGCTGAAATCCTAACGTCGAGACGCTAAGCATGATTCTGCGGATATTTTCTTAAAATGCAAGGCATCGTCATGATGCTAGCCCACAGCGTCGCAACGCTATGGACTTTCTAGAATTGAAATTTTCTTATTTTGCTCCACAAATTTCCCATATTTGAAGGCTCCCTTCAGCACCAAGTTTCCACGAATTGAAGGCCAACAAGTCCTATAAATAGAGTGTCTTGGTTTAGGTTTAGAATAATCTCTCAATACAAAATTGTAGTCACCTTTCTCTTTAGTTTTCAAGAGTTCTTTTATGTTTTCATAGTCCAAGGGTCGGTTGATCAAGGCTCGAGCTTGGAGGTACTTGTCTATGGCTAACTAAGCTTGGATTACTGTAATCGGGACCTCAGTTTGTAAGTTTGATTTAATTTTATGAGATTTCCATCCTTAATTGCTTAGTTAATTGTCTTTGTGATTTTAGTTCTTTGCATATAAGTTTAGATTGTGGTAGGAAAGATTGACAACCTTGATCGCACCCTATCTAAACTTACTTGCTAAATCTAAGTAGCAAATAGGCTAACGTTTTGATATTCCTCTTGCGTCCCTAGAACTAAATGATTAAATCAATTGTAATTGTGGTTTGTTGCCCGTTGCATGTGAATTAATTTGGCTAGATCCCAATGCGGTTTAAATTAGTTAATAGGTCAATTAATTAATTTAAACTAGAATCAAACTTGCGTTTGCTTGTTTGTGATAGTTGGATCATGGTTCTCGGGTTGTTCCTAGAGTACGTCGAGCTTAGATAGTTAATTAAATATCAATTGATAATCGATGAATGAAATTAATCAAACTTAACACCGAGTTCAACCCCAATTACAGTGATCCTCATGGTAAGATCAACTAACCCCGCTTTTACTTTCCTTGCATTTAATTTTCCTTAGTTATTTTCCCGCCTTTACTTTATGTCTTAATCTTTTATCCATAAACCCCCCCCCCCCCATTTTGGTTACCTCAAAAACACAAAAGAATTTAGAAATAAATCGATTGTTCCCTGTGATCGATCCCGACCACTACTGCTACAAGTTAGCTTTAGGAATCATGGATTATAAATTTATATGACACGACACTCGACAAATCATTCCGTCAGCGGTAAACGACGTTATAAAGTGAAAGTGACTGATAGCGAGCATAGCTAGCTATTTTTCCTAATTAATTTAGATAGTCTTTTATAATTTATTGGCCAAAATTATGCATTTATGTGTTGTATTTGTATGAAATATGTTTTGGAGCTAATTGAATGCTCGGGATGCAAAAAGAGGCTAAAGAAACGAAGAAAATCGAAGTTGGAAGCACTCAATAGAGACCTTACCGAGGACCAGCGTCGAGACCCTTGGTTTAGGGCATCTCGACGCTGGCATTCCATTTCAAAATAGGCGGCAAAAGGTCACAGCATCGAGACGCTATGACTATAGCGTCTCGACGCTTGCAGGTTTTCCAAATAAGATTAGGCGGTATCGCGACAGCGTCGCGACGCTGTGACGATTTTTCAGACTATATATAATTTGCGATTAGGTCAGATTTGGAGATTTTTATGGTGATTTTGGAGCCGTCAAACAGAGAAAATTGGGGTTGTGGAAGTGGAACCAAGACGAGAAAAAGCGGGAATCAAAGCTTCTTTTGTGGGGATCGTAACGGGGACGTGTGGTATCGGCTTACCTAGTGTTTATTTCTCTTTTCCCTTACTTTAGTTAGTTTTAATGGCTATTGTAGACTTTTGCTCTATCGTAACGCTTTGTATGAGTAGCTAAGTTTCGAATCTTTAGGGATTGATGTAGCCGTTTGGCACTTTATGGATTGAATTTATGGATTGTTGCTATTGATTTCATTTATGCATCATGTATGTTTAATGCTTTCAATTTACCGCCCATGAATTGGATGTTGATTGTGTCTAAATCTAACTCAGGAGAGAGGATTTAGCTTAGAACTCATTATACAAAACTAGGATTTAGCTAGAGATCGGGAGATAATAGTTAATTCTAGAAATCGTTAAAAAGGATAACCTTAATGTCTTGCATGTTTAATGAATTTAGATAGAGATATCGAGTTCATTGCATGTGGGAGAATCATGTATGCTCAGAAGGGATATGTGTGATTTTAGTATTCCAAGATTTATGAATCATAGTATGTCATTAATCCATGAATTAATCCATAATCCCAATTGGTGAAATCAAATCCCTAAGACCGTTGTCATCATTAGATTGTCACATTCTTTTGGTTTTGTGTCTAATTTTGCATTCTTTGTCATTAAAGTTTGTTCCCTAAATAAAATTGGTCAAAAGTATTTCCGATAATTAAATTGGCTAGAAACCCAATCCAGAGGACGACATTCGAAATCTATTTTCACTATATTATAACTTGACCCGTACACTTGCGGTAGCAATTCGTGCATCAGTGACTTATCTCGCAGTTCGGTTTTATGCAAACTCAGCATAGGACGCCCTCACTCACATGTCTCCACATGAACGATTCAGGATCACATCGTTTGTACTGTATACAAATTGGGTCACGTCCATAGTGTCCCCAAGATAAGGTACCCAACCTTATCCCTATATTATAAATCATTTAGGCTATTACTTGAACTTGATCCACTTTTATGTCACTACATAGAGTTCAAGTATTCATAATATAGCCAAAGGTTCTTAGTTTATTGGATTTGTGGTTATTTAGGCAAGACTAATACAAATATATGCAACAAAACCTTTATTGCAATAACTTTAATAGCTCTTTATCAACGAACAGTCAAATGTTACATTTCCTATCTATGAGTTTTAGGGCATAAAACCCAACAAAGTGAAGGTAAAGTTAAAATTTGAAAAAACTCACCTTCATTGTCCTAGCATCTCTCTTGGACACCTAAACCTGAAGAGTTGCATCCCAATGATTGAAGAACCACCTCTATTAGACAAACTTCTCTCAATGGACACCTCAACTCAAAGAGTTGTGTCTCATCAACAAATAGTGAAGGGCAAAATAGGAATTTAATAAAATTGTAAGGGCAAAATTGGTATGTAAAGATTCTCCCCGCTAAGCCCCTTTTATATATTACATAGATTATAGATATTATTTCCTCGCAATCTCATTTTTGTATAATTAAAAGATGGCTTTTATATATATATATATATATATATATATATATATATATATATATATATATATATATATCTTACAAAATAGAAAAGTCTTTTACTTTTTCAATAAAGTCACAAAAGTAGTTTTAATTTCTAATTATTTTTATCTCTAATGAATGTGATATTAAAATACGCACATTAATTCTCAAAACTTGGAAATTCTTTTAAGTGTTGAATTGGTATGTAAAGATTCTCCCCTCTTAGCCCGTTTTATATATAGTATAGATTATAGATATTATTTCCTCGCAATCTCATTTTTGTATAATTAAAAGATAGTTTATATATACTAGTTAAAAAAACTCGTGCAATCCACGTAAAATTTCATTGTTGTTTTAAGTTAATTTATAATGAATATGAAAGTTTAAATTAAGTATTTTTTTTTTCAAAAGTCAAAACTGTGCATATCTTGTTTGTTTTTTTTTTTTAATTAACAAATCGATTCTATTTTAACTATATAATTTTAAATTTAATTTAGTTATTTTTGTTTGGAAAAGAAGACATAGATACACAATATAGAATTTCTAACATAATATATTGAAAAAAAAAACAATAATAATATATATGATCAAAGTTAAACCTTATTTACTTATTCATTAGACACATTTTAAGAAATATTTTTAAATATGACAATCATATTTTGTCAATTACGTTTGACAAAAGAAACAAATTAATTTTGGATATCTATAAAATATTTATTATATGTAAAAGAATTTTAATAAGGTTTCTTTATGCAATTATTCTTTAGATATATTTTGAAATTATGTAAAAAATATATTTTTTTAATAAATATTCTTTACTATTTATATATCTTTTAATGTTTCTCCCATCTATTTTACAATGGTTCAATGTTTAATGTTTAACCACCTCCACCCAAGTAGTCGCATCTATTTTAAATAAAATGATCCAATGTTTAACCACCTCCACCCAAATAGTCGCATCCCGTCAACTTATAAATTGCAACTATTCGATCTAATGATATAATATTACTTTAAAATTCAACTTTTCAGATATACAACAATCATAGTCATGTTTGAAAGATTACCTTCATTGTACGAATTTTTCTCAATAGACACCTTGACTTGAAGAGTCACGCCCCATCAACAAAAATTGTAAGGGCAAAAGAGGAAAGTAAAAAGTCTCATCTCTTGGCCACTTATATATACATACTAGTTTAAAGACACGTGTGATGAACGTTAAATTTCACTGTTTTAATTGAAAATAAAAGAAGAAAGACAGTACTTAGAAGTCTAAAACTATATATTATTTTGTTCTAGGTTCACTTAGAACGAATATGAAATACTTTGCATGTGGTTTGAAATCTTTGGAATATAATTTTTTATGGTGAAAGTTAAAAAATTTACACTAATGAAAAAAAAAAACTTCCATCAAATAAGTGAAAAAGAAATTAAAAAAAAAAAAATTACACTAATGATGATTGCTAATTGTTAGATAAAGTAATTATTTATAAGAAAAGTCATATTATATGCATACAAATTCACGCACACAGTTGAACATGCATGTCAAAGAAAAAGTTAATCATATAACAATCACTTACAAATAGTATCAAATCCATCAAACCAACAAACACAACCAGTAAAATAAACAATAAAAATGAAAATCTCAATATGAAATTTCATGCAACTAAAAAAAAAATCATCAAAATTCCATAATGAAGTGAATTTTACACAAAGATAAAGTGAAGTGTGTTTTAGGTAACATACACAATAGCAAAAGACAAAAATTAATTGCAATCTACAATTTTATAGTAAAGTATTTACAACATTTACCCGTTGAAAAGAAACATAATTCCATTATGAATGAAAAATGAAAAATGTAGTGCAATTTAAACTTTTAGTTTCAAACCACAATTTTTTTGGAGAGAAATTTATTGCGATGTCATACACAATTTTTAAGTAAAATCAAATAACCAACCACATGAAAATAAAAGGGATAAGGAATATAATAATTGACTAACATTTCTCATCTATTTCGAACCAAGTGATTGAAGTTCAAATGATGGAACCGATTGTCTGAGTGAAAAAACAACAAAAGCTAAACGGGATAATATACTCATGAAATAAAGGAAATTCATGAAATAACAACTTTTGAATCTAAGGATACAAATAATATAACTACCAAATTCATGAATCTCAACAATATATAACAACATGTTTTGCAAAAAATCACTTATCTATGAAGAACACATGGAAGCCAATAAATGAAGAACTAACTCAAAAGCAATAATTATATAACATAGTTCAATGCTTTTGTACATGGATTGCATTTATACGCGAATGGATGCATCTATTGATGTATAACCACCTCCACCCAATAGTCATGTCTTGTCGATATTAATTGCACAAATTTGAATAAACAGACACACACTCGAAGAGTCATATCGTCATTTAAATAGTCATGTCCTATAAGTATACATTGCAACTATTCAACATTTCTCTCAATGGACACCTCAACTCATAGAGTCATGTCACATCATTGAAGGGCAAAATGAAAATTTATTAAAAATGTAAGGGAATAAGGGGATAATATACTCATGAAATAAAAGAAATTCATGAAATAACAACTCTTGAATCTAAAGATACAAATAATATAACTACAAAATTCATGAATCTCAACAACATGTTTGCAAAAAATCACTTATCTATGAAGAACACATGGAAGCCAATAAATGAAGAACTAACTCAAAAACAATAATTATATAACATAGTTCAATGCTTTTGTACATGGATTGCATTTATACGTGAATGGATGCATCTATTGCTGTATAACCACCTCCACCCAATAGTCTTGTCTTGTCGATATTAATTGCACACATTTGAATGAACAGACACACACTCGAAGAATCACATCGTCATTTAAACAGTCATGTCCTATAAGTATCCATTGCAACTATTCAACATTTCTCTCAATGGACACCTCAACTCAAAGAGGCATGTCACATCATTGAAGGGCAAAATGAAAATTATTAAAAATGTAAGGGCATAATATTAAGACAAAGATTCTCCCCTCTTAGCCTCTTTTATATATTTTATATTTATATTTATATATACTAGTTTAGTAACACGTGCATTGCACGTGAAATATTATAATTTTAAATTCAAATATGAGAAAATAATAGTTTTCAAATATGTAATAAATAAATATTATTTAATTTTTATTTTAATAATTTTTTAATAGGTAGACAAAGCAAACATTTTTTTTCCATGTTTTCATATTATTGTTTTTTCATGAAAATTCTTCTGCATATTACAAACGAAATTTTGTACAAATAATTAATTTATTAAATGAATATGTTAATATTTTGACATAGTAAAACACATGCATCAAACAATTTTCATTTTAACGTTTTTATATTTTCATCTTTTTCATGAAAATTCTTAAAAAATATATATAATTTAGAATTGTTTACATGTGTCTTATATATAGTTGTAATAAGGGGCGTTTGCATCAATAGCAAAAAAAGAAAATGGAAATTGCAAGCGTGTCTTCCATTTATTGGATTTGCAGATATAGCAAAAAAAAGTTTGGCCCGGCCCAAACAATAACGTAAAAAGACTAAAATAACCCCAGCTCGTCGTCCACTGATATACCAAATATCTAGTATATTAAACCCTAAAAATATACTATATATTTGGTATATCAATCAACTGATATACTAAATAATATATAGTATATCAGATGTATATTTCGTGAATATATCAACTGATATACTAAATATATAGTATATCATATGTATATTTCGTGAATATAATATGCTTTACACATGAGCTTTCATTAGTTTAGATATCTTTGATATACTTCAAGAATTAGATATATTAGCTTTATTTTGGGACAATATGTGTGGTAGAGGATTTCAACCTCTAATTTCTTGGTTGAATGTGTATATATCAGTGATTTTATTTTAATAACAAGTCTATCATTGATGTATTTAGCTACTCATAATCAAGTATATTTATTAATTATTTGAGTAGTAAAAAAAATGAGGTATATCAACGGTGTATCAACTTTCATAACAGGTATAGAAGACAAACATTTATTTTATAAAAGACAAACATTTCATTTAAAATATGTAAATAATACAACATAATTCAATAAAGAGAAAAGAAAATATAAAAAATATAAGTAAAGAAAGTAACATATCAAGTATATCATTGGTATATCAAATATTAGTTTATCAAATCAAGTATATATTAGATATATCATTAGTATATTAGGTATATCATTGTATTCATTCAAGTATATCAAATTTGGTATACTTTATATTTCGTATATCAGTAAATATAAAGTATATAAGATATACTACTAATATACCAAACAAGGGTAAAATTGGAATAATAAAAAAAACGGAAATCAGATTTTTAAAATTTTGCTATATTTGCAACCCTAAAAAATCATAGCTAAGTTTGCAAATATCCTAATATTTTTTGCTACTCATTGCAATTCCCCTTGTAATAATCTATTCATGATTTGTATTTCTAACATATAAGAAATAAATAAATAAATTATATTATTGTTTTAAATTAATCATTACTAATTAATTTTTTAAAAATTATTATAATAATACACATTTAAATGAAAAAAGTATGTTATGACATATTTGCATCTCTACGAAATAATTTTGAATATTTTTTCTATAAATTGATATTTATATAATTGAAAGAACACAAGTAATAAATGTCAAAAAACTAAAATATGCATATAACGTTTGAGGAAAACAATATTAAAAAGTGAATAAAAAATGAAATAGGAAAAATGGAAAGAGAAAATTTCTCTTAATGGAGTCTCGTGTATCTCTAGTTTAGATTTTGAATTTTCAAAACTTACCTTCATACATGTACTTTAAGATTGGATGTCAAAATGATTGTTTATAACAATAAACGTGAACTAAACCTTTTCAAACACTTAATCATTTGAAACACCATTGTATAACACAAAATTAGGAATAGAGGTCGTTTTCTATAGAACTATAAACACATCTCCACTGTTAGATCATGATGTTACAAATTTACGGTCTAGATAACACTCATATGCAATGGAATAGTCACACCCGTATGTGAAAAAAAATGCTTTGTTTCACTATGTATAACCACTCCCATGGATTAAATTCTCTCAATAGACACTTCTAACAATTGTAACTATTCGAAGCAATGAATAGTCACACCCATATGTAAAAGAATGCTTTGTTTCACTATGTAACCACTCCCCATGGATTAAATTTTCTCAACACGACACTTTTTGTAACTCCCCGCGTTACGAAATCGAGTCATTTTGGTATTAATTGGTCGTTCTTATTCTAATTTGGAAAATTAGAATTAGAGTTTAGCCTTGGGTCGTTAAATTAAATTTCGACAATTTAGGGAAAAAAGATTTTTAATTAAATCCTTAAATTCCTGAAGTTTGGAGGTTTAAAATTGATATTTATTTTAAATATCAAAAGACCCAAGTCCCAATTTAATTGGGCTATTTTCTTTCCCAAATATTTTAAGGAGATAAGTTTGGGATTTTAAATGAAATTCTAGATAAGAGCCTAATTTCTATTTAATTGGGTTTTTCTTTCTTAGGGTTTTCATTTAAGAAGAGAAAAGGAAAGTGGGCCCTAAAACTCTTTTTCTCTCTTCTTCTTCTCTAGTGTGAGCAAGCCACTAGCCCCCTTCTTTTTTGAAAATTATCTCTTTCTCTCTCCTTTTCGTGAAAGCCGCCAGGACCCCCCTTCGTGCGTTTCTTCTCTAGCGCCAGTCGTAGGTCTTCTTCCCCTCTTGTCGTGTGTTGTGCAGCCGTGACAACTCCCTCTCGCGTGTTCGCCGCTAACAGCTAACCCACGAAGTCGTGTTCCTTGTTCTCCCTCTCTTGCGTCGTCGCGTCCGCAGGCATAGCTGTTCGCCGCCGTTCAAGCTTGCGCAGCCATCCCGTCTCCCTCATTCGCGAATAGCCGTAAGTCGTTGTCTCTCTCGTTTTCTTCTAGTTCAGTTAGCTAACTTTATCGTTCGTTCGTTTTTTATCAAGTTCAGCAAAAAGAAAACGAGTTTAATACCTTTTCCTTGCGTTTTCGGTCAGATTCGTGGGTAGAAGGTAGAATCTCTGTTGTTCCTGCGTTCTAGGTGCGTTCGGGCTTATTTAAAGTTCGTTTCAGGGTGTTTGGACCCTTTCGGTAAGTCTTCATCGTGACCCATGCTTATTCAAATCCAAATTTAGAATACCCACTCGCTAATAGTTTTGTATTGCTGAATGAAATCTTGTTTCATTGTTGTCCAATGCTGACTTGGGCTTAAAGCTAGTGTTTGGTGAGTGCCCATAACCCGAACGAACTTAAATCGGGTTACCCATAACTTGTTGGTTTGAGACCTTGGTTGTTGGGTTAATTCGAACACCAATCAGCAAGCAGTAAAGCTCGTTGGTGAATTTCGGTAAGTTTCTGCGTCCTTTAACCTTTGCAATTCAATTTGGTTGGCTTTAGGATAGCCTATAACCCATGGGTGTGCTTTTAAGTTTCAGTTGGACCCAATTCGAACCCTGGGCAATGCGTGTTCAAAGGAGTTTGGTGTTGGTCAGTAAGTTCCAACAAGCTTTTGGACTCATTTCGCGTGGTTCGGTAAGTTTCTCCACCTTCTTAGCCTTGTTAGAACTCTTGTTAGGCTCTGCTAATTAGTCTTTGATGCTTGAAGTTGTTTACTTGTAGCTTGGGATCAATTAAAGCTTACTTGGGTTATTTCCAACAAGGAACTTTATTCTGTTTGGTGGAGCTTAGAAGGTATATCATTATTCTTTAGACTCTTTCAATCGTGGTTTAAGTGCTTTAGGCTTAGTCTTTAATGCTCGAACATTATTATTTTAGGATTGTTCGAGTTGGTTCCAAGTTTTTGAGCTAGCCTTTAGGCTTGAAATCCAAGTTGGTTGGTAAGAAATTCTTCCCTTTGTTCTTTTAGGTTCAAATAGGGTGGTTAAGCTCAATTCTAATATTTTTATGTTATCGTTGCTGATTAGGAGCTTGCCTAGATTGGTTTAAGAGCTCTTGGATTATCTTTGGAGCTTTTCAACTAGTTTAGGAGCGTTTAGAGCTTTCGGTAAGTAGTTCTTATCTGACGTAGTCTGTTTGACTGTGTGATACATGCTGATTGATTTCCCGCTTTATAACTGTTCTCTTGTTCCTTGTTTCTCTGAATAAATATGTATATATATATGAAATCTTTGAAAAGTATGAACTGTTGTTGCGTGTTGATTGGTTGTAAAACATGTTGGTTATGTTTGGTATTCATGAGATAAGCATGAGTTGAGAGCATGTGATTACATGTATATGTATATGGTAATTTGACCCAACTGTAGTTACGAACACTCGTGAAGGATTGACTTACCGGTATAGGTCTATATCCATGGACACATAAATGTTCTACAGTGAGAAGAGTTCAGCTGGGGTCTTTAGTGGAATGACCCACAGTTAATGAATATTGGTTAACCTGATTAATGAGTTTAATCGGTTAACCTCATATCATTGGAGCTTCTGATCTGTAGGTCCATTAGGTCCCACTACTAGCTCGTAAAGAGTAATTAGGAACAAATATATCTTGAGAGAATTTTAATAGTTCAAATTCATATTGGGAATTAAGTTAATTGTATGAGATACAAATTAATATAATGTATAGTGATGCATTAAAATATAAAGTCTAATTTTAGATTAAACTTTATTATATTGAGAGATTGATATATTTGAAAGAGTTCAAATATATGTCTAATTAAATATATGGTATTTAATTAGAAGATGAATTAATTAATTATTCAATTTAGTTTAAATTAAATGAGATTTAATTAAACTATAGTCTATGAGAGAAATAAATATTTGAAGAAGTTCAAATATTAATATGAATTTGATTCATATTAAATTTATATGATATAAGAGAATTTGAAGGAGTTCAAATTTTAATATGAATTTGATTCATATTATAGAATTAATTAATTGAAGGCCTGAAATTAAATATATGATATTTAATTGGATAATTAATTAATTAACTAATAGAAAGTCTGAAATTAAATATATGACATTTAATTGGTGATTAATTAATTAAAGAATTAATTAATTGGAAATGAATCAATTATGGAAATGATTAATTGATTATGGAAGTAATTAATCATTTATGGAAATGATTTAATCACTTATGGAAGTGATCAATCATTTATGGAAAAGATTAATCAATTATGGAATTGATTGGTCATGGAATTGGTTGGTCATGGAATTGATTAATTATGGAAAAGATTAAATCAGTTATGGAAATAATTGATTTTAAATGAATATTTTATTCATGATCTTTCTCCTATAAATAGAACACTAAACCTAGGGTTTAGGTACAACAACATAAGGCCACAAGAATGCACTCTTGCATTCTCTCTAGCCTCCCTCTCATATACTCTCAACTCAAGAACTTTAGGGACAATTTTCTCTCTAGAGTTTTTTCCATTCAAGATTAGGTAGTCCCACAACTACGTTCCTAATCTCAGAGTTATAGCGGGGAAGATCAAATGGTGGTGTTCTTCGTTGTTGCAAAGCAATCAATAATCGTTCTTGATTTTCAGAGACGTCAACGGAGGTTTGCTTCTCTTTTCTTTATTATAGATTTAGATCTAAATTTTGTATGCTTAGCCTTAAGTTTCTATAGAATTTGTTCTATGATTTTTTCCAATGTTATGGTAATTTTGGATAAACAAAATTAACTACGAATCGGTCCCAATTATGCTTCTGCTTTATCGGAATTAGGGAATTCCAAATCCTTTCAGGGTGAATGTCAGTGCACCTCAGGTACAAATGATCGAGGGGTGTCATGTCACCTTGGGTTTAAAGAGGACTAGCATTGTGATTGAGATATCAGGGCCTCGGGTATAAATGGTCGATGACTTATATTGTTTCAAGGAAAGTAAAGTGATTATCAGGGCCTCAGGTATAAATGGTCGGGGACTGATATATCACTATTGGATGTCGATGCCTCGGGTATAAATGGTCGAGGGTCGATATGCCAATGTTAGATAAAGAGGAGCATCGAGGCCTTGGGTATAAATGGTCAAGGGTCGATGTGATGAGCCTTGAGACAAGTATTGAGGCCTTGGGTATAAATGGTCAAGGGTCGAATGTCGAGTTCTATAGAGAAGTGTCGAGGCCCTAGGTATAAATGGTCAGGGATCGGTGCAACTCGAAGGGTCAATCTTGGAGAGTTTTGCGGAGCGTGACGTGGAAATCACGTGTGGAGAGCCATGTGAGGGCTAAATATGAGCGTTGAGTGAGCTCGTGGAGCTTGAGTGGTTAGCAAGTTGCATAGAAAGATGCATGAGTCTTGGCTTAGGAGAGTCATTTGTTTTACTATCTTTTGAGCATGACATTGTGTTTACCGCTTTTAAAAAGCATGTTGTTTGCGCATGAAGAGCATGTTGTTTGCTTGTTTGCTGCTTGATGGCTTCTCAGGTAGGGGCTGTTTACCAGTACCTTAGTGTATTAACCCCCTCCCCTCTCTCTCTCCCCAACTACCAGATTTTGCAAGTTATGAGGACTGCGTGGACCATGGTGATGTGGAGGAGGCATATGAGGAAGGACCTTAGCTAGTTGCGCGGTTTCCATTTACTTTCATGTCAGATAGCTCACTGTTTATCTTGGATAGGGTAGTATTGATTTCATTGGTTGGGCAGTTGTTGTCCTAATTGTTTAGTTTCAAATTCATTCTTGTGAGACTCTAGGACTAGTTGTCTTTGTTTAAAGAACTCTATTTATTCATTCAGTTATTAATTATTAAGTTTGTTTCGAATGAGCTAATGTTTATAAACTTGGTTAAACTCGTGTTCCTAGTTAGTAGTTGAAAATGTGAGACCTGACTTGCAGCTGGTTCTGAGGAGTTTTGTTGCGTTGTAGTTTGGTAGTACAGTTGAATATGTTATATAGAAGTGTTTTATGCTTAGCAAGTTAAGATAAAAATTTGGGTTAGTCCTATGTATGTCGTTATGCTTCCGAAATTTTCGATACTCACGGTTAGTGTGGTTTAAGAGTTAGTAATGTTCCTAGGATTAGCTATTAAAATCCTGGGGCGTTACACTTTTAACAGTTGCAACTATTCGAAGGGAGGGACAAAACAAGAATTTGTTAAAATTTTAAGGGCAAAATAGGAAGGCAAAGATTCTCTCCTCTTAGCCCATTCCTTTTAGGGGAATAGATTAATTGAATTTTGGGAAAAATACACTTTTAGTCCCTGAGGTTTGGGTTAGATTTCATTTTGGTCCCTGAGTTTTCAAGCTCAAACATTTAGTCCCTAAGGTTTGAATTTCATTTCATTTTAGTCCCTCCATCCATTTTTTCCGTTAATTACTAACGGAGTGCTGACGTGGCATAAACTTTTGGTCCCTGAGTTTTCAAGCTCAAACATTTAATATATTATTTTGTTTTAAAAAATTAATAAAATGTTTTTTTAATTCAAAAGTTAATGCCACGTCAGCACTCCGTTAGTAATTAACGGAAAAAATGGATGGAGGGACTAAAATGAAACGAAATACAAACCTCAGATACTAAATTGTTGAGTTTAAAAACTCAGGGACCAAAATGAAACATAACCCAAACCTTAGGGACTAAAAGTGCATTTTTCCCTTGAATTTTTTACCACACCTCTCATAAAGTCATGCTAAATCGAACAAATTGTTACAAGTTGAGAGAAATTTGTACAATCAGTGTTTTTTTACATGGATTGCATTTATACGCGAATGGATGCATCTATTGATGTATAACCACCTCCACCCGATAGTCGTGTCTTCTCGATATTAATTGCACACATTTGAATAAATAGACACATACACTCGAAAAGTCACATCGTCATTTGAATAGTCATGTCCTACCAGTATATATTGCAACTATTCAACCTTTCTCGCAATGGACAACTCAACTCAAAGAGTCGTGTCCCATCATTGAATAGCAAAATGGGAATTTATTAAAAATGTAAGGGCATAATAGGAAGGCAAAAATTCTCCCCTCTTAGCCCCTTTTATATATATTATTCGACATTTCTCTCAACAGAAACCTCAACTTGAAGAGTCGCATACCGTCAACAAAGATTGAAGAGCGAAATGAGAATTCATTAAAAAAGTATGGGCAAAATGAGAATGCAAAGATCCTCCCCTCTTGTCTAAGTGAAAAAAAACCCAGAAGAAATGGATATATATGTTGGGTTTAATGTCCAATAAACTCGTAGTTTGTAAATCATTAAACATATTATATTTCCAATAAAGACGTTATTGAGGTTATTCAGTAAAAGATGTTATTGAATATGTAAATTGCAAATGATTAACCTAAATCCAATAAACTAAGATCCTTGGCTATAAAATGAATACTCAAACTATATGTAGAGACATATCATAGGATCAAGTTCAAGTTTATAGTCAAAATAGTCTATAGTATAAGGATAGGGATGGGTGCCTTATCCTGGGGACACTATGGACGTGACCCACTTTGTATTAAGTACAAACGATGAGATCCTAAATCGTTCATGTGGTGACATGCGAGTGGGGGCATCCTATGCAATGAGTTTGTATAAGACTGGACCATGAAATAAGTCACTTTCTCTTTATAACGCCGTTTACTGAAGAAACTGACTATTTCTCAAAGATGACCTAGGTAACTCGTTCTTAATCCTGAGCTAACTATGAACTCCGGTTTATACGAGATTATCCTTTGATCTGCATGGGTGAGAGTGGCCAGCATCGCCGACTCAACAAGCCTACCATTTTGGGGATAAGATCGAATAGATAGTTGGGGACATAGTCTCGTAAGACTGAATTCGCTCCTACCCATTTCAGGGATAGTATAGAGGTTGTTCCCTTAAGTACTAACTCCAGGACTTGAACAAGGGGCCCCACCCTCTCGTTGGATCGAGAGGGACTTAGGTTTGATGGTTGGACCACAAACCGATTGTTCATTAGAGGATTAGTGGAACTTAAGGAACAAGAAGTACTATAGGGGTAAAACGGTCATTTGACCAAGCTATAGCTACGAACAACCTGTGAAGGATCGACTTGCTGAACATGGTTAAATCAAGTGGACGAAAATATATCTATAGTGAGGGGAGTGCAACTATCGGGCTACAGTGGAGTGTCCCAGTAGTTAACGAATGTTGGCTAGCTTGAATAATGAGATTAGTCGGTTAGCCTCGAATCATTGGAGCCCATGATCTATAGGTCCATTAGGCCCCCCTACTAGCTCATATTGGAATAAAGCCTAGAACAAATTGATAGGATTCTTTGAATCGTTCAAAATCGGAAATAAGAGAATTATCATAAAATTGTGTTTGACACAATAATTTATTTATGAATTAAATTAGAAAATGAGAGATAAAGTATTTAAAAGAGATTTAAATACTATATACATGAATTAAGATTCATGAATAATTGATGCACAAAATTAAGATGATTAATTTGTTTAGTCATGCATAATTAGTGGGGCAAGCTTCAAGATTGATTATTATGATTAATTTCAATTTAGAATTGAAATTAATATCAATAATGCTAATTTAAAATCTGATTTTGAATCATAAGTTAGTGGAAAAGGTTGGAACTTCACTCTTGCATGAAGACTTAAAGTGGAATTACACCACATTCATGCAATGGTGCATGTAGTGTTGCTTGAACACCTAGCTTCCACTTTCACCCAAGAGAACACCATGTGTCTTGCATCTTGAGGCTTCTTCTTGCATGGATTCTCTCTATAAGTAGAGGAAGAATCAGATTGTGGAGTAAGACAACATTTACCTTAATGTTATGTTGCTGAAATTCTTCCTCAATCACTCTCTCATCTCATATCTCCATAGAGCTTGATTCTTCAAGCATTCCCTTCCCATTCCCTATCACTATAGACTCCCACAAGTCGTTCTTGGCCCGAAGAATAGTAGGGAAGACTCTAGAGGTTGTCCAAGAGAGATTGGAGAAGAAAACACTACAAAGAGGATCTCATAATTGAGCTACAAAAATGTTGGTGTTTACTATCTCTCTGTTCTGTTTTTCCAGAACAAGCATGCTTTAGGAGTAAAATGAATAGAGTTAAGTGTTTTCGATCTTCAATTGCTTCCGCATGTGTTATATGAACACATTCAATATACTTATGAAATAAAGGAAATTTATGGAATAACAACTCTTGAATCTAAAGATACAAATAATATAGCTATGAAATTCATGAATCTCAACAACAACATGCTTTGAAAAAAATCACTTATCTACGAAGAACACATGGAAGACAATAAATGAAGAACGAACTCGAATAAAATAATTATATAACATAGTTCAATGGTTTTATACATGGATTGTATTCATACGCGAATTGATGCATCTATTGATGTATAACCACCTCCACCTAATAGTTGTGTCTTGTCGATACTAATTGCACACATTTGAATGAACAAACACATACACTCGAAGAGTTACATCGTAATTTGAACAATCATGTTCTACCAGTATATATTGTCCTACAAGTCTATATGATCCCTAAACTTTAAAAAGTGTCTAATAGGTCCTTGAATTTTCGATAGGTTCTATTGAACATTTTTTTAAAAAAATAAATGTAGTTCAAAGTTAAAGGCAGAATTAGAGACGAAATTAAATTTTATGCCTAATATAACGCAAAATAATATTAGTTTTTTAAAAAGCTGCGAAATAAAAGAAAAAAAGAGATGCACCACATGTGTTTAGCAAGATTTAAGCCCATCCAAGTTGGCACTGAAAGAAACTTTGTTCCCCCTTGACCATTGACCCAAATACCTAGAGTGTTAAATATAATAGACTATAATATATAAATATATTAAACGTAGAATTTGAGGGGGCACATGCCCCTCCTGGCCCCAACGTGGATCCGCCCTTGAGCAATGTCAATACAAATGAATACGTTTAACAATATTGCAACCCAAAATACTGTATTAAAAGTAATGCAAAATGAAATAAGAAAAATATAAATTATATAATAAAAAGTTTGAAAATTAAAGAGAAGAATAAATACAGTAGAATAAAGATAAAAGAAGAAAAAATAAAGTTGAATAAAAAATAATAGTGGGAGAAATGAAAAAGAACAAAAATTAAAAAGTTTAATAAAAATAAAAAAATATATATTAAAATGTGCCAATCCTAAGATTTGGAACAATGCTATCTACCATCCTAACTACTGTGCATTTCCAGCCATGCCAATGTAACCTTTATATTTAAATTTCAACGAATAATATTTATTTACTAAATAAATGAAGTAAACTTAATCAAAATATTGACTTTACCTCCTCATATATGTGTTGGTATCTCCAAAAATCCGATATATTGGTCGATAACATAAAAGAAGTTAAATATTATGTAAATTTTATTTACATGTTTTAATTGTGGTGATTTTTTTTAGAAGAAAAAAGATAGAAAAGATTTAAATTAGAGGGGCATTCGAAGAATTGAACTCAGGATCTTGCACACCCTAAGCAAGAATCATACCACTAGACCAAATGCACTTTGCTATTTGGTGATTAATTATAGATGTGTGATAACATAAAAGAAGTTAAATATTATGTTAAATTTTATATACATATTTTAATTGTGGTAATCTATTTTAGAAGAAAAAAGACAGAAAAGATTTATATTAGAGGGGCATTCCGAGAATTGAACTCGGGACCTCTCGCACCCTAAGCGAGAATCATACCACTAGACCAAATGCCCAATGCTATTTGGTGATTAATTATAGATTTGTGATAAAATAAAAGAAGATAACATAAAAAGAAGTTAAATATTATGTTAAATTATATATATATATATTTTAATTGTGGTAATCTTTTTTAGAAGAAAAAAGACAGAAAAGATTTATATTAGAGGGGCATTCCGAGAATTGAACTCGGGACCTCTCGCACCCTAAGCGAGAATCATACCACTAGACCAAATGCCCGCTGCTATTTGGTGATTAATTATAGATGTGTGATAACATAAAAGAAGTTAAATATTATGTTAATTTTATTTACATATTTTAATTCTGGTAATCTTTTTTAGAAGAAAAAAGACAGAAAATATTTATATTAGAGGGGCATTCCGAGAATTGAACTCTGGACCTCTCGCACCCTAAGCGAGAATCATACCACTAGACCAAATGCCCGCTGCTATTTTGTGATTAATTATAGATTTGTGATAACATAAAAGAAGTTAAATATTATGTTAATTTTATTTACATATTTTAATTATGGTAATCTTTTTTAGAAGAAAAAAGACAGAAAAGATTTATATTAGAGGGGCATTCCGAGAATTGAACTCGGGACCTCTCGCACCCTAAGCGAGAATCATACCACTAGACCAAATGCCCGCTGCTATTTGGTGATTAATTATAGGTGTGTGATAACATAAAAGAAGTTAAATATTATGTTAATTTTATTTACATATTTTAATTCTGGTAATCTTTTTTAGAAGAAAAAAGACAGAAAAGATTTATATTAGAGGGGCATTCCGAGAATTGAACTCGAGACCTCTCGCACCCTAAGCGAGAATCATACCACTAGACCAAATGTCCATTGCTATTTGGTGATTAATTATAGATGTTTGATAACATAAAAGAAGTTAAATATTATGTTAATTTTATTTACATATTTTAATTGTGGTAATCTTTTTTAGAAGAAAAGATACATAAAAGATTTATATTAGAGGGACATTCCGAGAATTGAATTCGGGACCTCTCGCACCCTAAGCGAGAATCATACCACTAGACCAAATGCCCATTGCTTTATGGTAAATAATTATACTCATTAAAATTTATTTATTAAAAATTATACAACGTAGCATAAATCTAATATGAATTCTATCATATTGGAAAAATACATTTTTTTGATGTTGTTTATGTAAATGTTTCGTCTTTCATTTAGTAAAAAATAAATGATGAACTTCACGTGCTTCACACGTGTTACTAATTAGTAATAAATAAATGAAGGAAATAAAAAGAAGAGATAAGTAAAAGAAAGAAAGAAGAAGAGAAAAAAAAATTGATCGGCAACAAGACGATTTTGCAATTTTTTCTAGTCACGATCTTGCCCAAGAATGAGACCGAAAAAAATAGTGACATTTTGGCTTCTTCCCGACTAGGATCATGACCGCTGATCTTCCCATTTGAAAATCTAATAGGAACCATTGTTCTTCCTTATGATGCAAGGTAAATGTTGCTCGAAAGCAAAAACCCTTTAAAATCTTCCATTCTTCTACCATCAAACCTTTTTTTTTCCTCCAAATTCTTCGTGAAACATCCACTTTTCTCCAATTTTGTGTTTGAAAAAAAAAAAACTCATTTTTTATCGAACTCGTTTGAAATAAAAATACAATAAAAAAAGCCCTAACCTAACACAACTAGCTGCAAGTATTGTCCATTTCAAACTTTACCATTTGTTCATGGGGAATCCAAAATTGTGAAGATTAGCTAGAAAAAAATGGTCACAATGAAAAATAGCTAAAAGCTAGAGAAATTCCCAATTATGGCTACCATGATTTTAGGAGAAGATAATGAATAGGTCTTGATATATACTCGTATTCACAGTCAACCTTCACTAATTACAAAATATATTTCTTTTTTAAAAAAGATATTCTTGGTATTCTCTCACAATCTCTCATCGTATTTGACTCATCCTCTAGATTTACGTATTTTTAAATTGTCTCTTATTTTTTTTTAAAAAAAAATCTCCATTTTTAAACGCTTCACCTAAATCATAGATATCAATCTCCTTTATTTACTGTTTTTTTAATAACAAAATCAAGGTTGAGTGGAAGATAGAGGCATAAGAGGTTGAGGAGAGACGAAGTAGAGTTGGAGATCAAAGGAAATCAACATATAACGGGGTTTCAAATGAAATGAGTTGTTTAGGAAGATGGAGAGTGTTATGGAAATTAGCAATCAAGAAGAGCAGGAAGAAGAATTCCAAGCTCCACCAGCTCAAGAAGAAGATCTTGAAGCTCCACCAGCTCAATCAAGCTCGAATGAAGCTCCATGGTTGTCAACTCCAATTCAATCCAATCATGAGGCAATCATTATGCCACAAGCTCCAATGACAAAAGCTAGAGCTAAAAGACTACAAGAGGCAATAAATGTTTACTTCCAAGCTAAGGTGACTATCCATGACCAAGAGTTGCATCCATTGAAGCTTGGAAAGACACCTATTCAACCAAAAGACACAATGAATCTAAAAATTCAGATTCATTCACATATTTAATGCATTATGTATCTTTTGAATTCATGAATTTGTATTTATGAAGGTTCATGAATGGACTTGAAAGGTTAGGGGCTGAATTTAGACCACATAGATAAAGGGTTGTGTTCTTTCATGGTGTCTTTTCAATTAGTATAAATAGGGATGTAATTTGTCATTTGAACACAAGTTGAATTTGAATGAAATTTCAGATTGAGTTTAGTCTCTCTGAAGCTTTTATGCTTTCTTTGTGTTATTGTGTTTAGAATGCATGCTTAGAACTTTCAATCTAGTCTGATTAATTAGACTGTGAAGAGTTCGAAATCTTGAAGTTAGGAACGAGTTCTCCTTTCTTCTTGATCTTTGATCATCCTTCCAAGTCAAATCTGTTTAACTTTCTTGGGGTTGTCTTATCATTTGGTTAATGGGGTTATTCTTATTATTGTTGTGGGGGTTCACCTGAAAAAAATGGGAGTTCTCAAACATAAATGGGGTAGTTCCTTTATTAGAGAGTTTCAAGATGGAGGGGTTTTTATTGATTCAATAAATGGTGATAGGTAATTATAGTCTCAATTTTACCTTTTTGCATCGGTGAATGCAATGGGTGGTGACTCAACCAATGTTTTTAAAATCTTTCAATGTTGTTCATTTTACTTGTTACGGTTACTCATTTTTGTGTTCAACAGGAGAGGTATATATTTCAATATACTCATATTTAAATATATGTAATTATCATTATTGATCCTATAGAAATTGTTTTCATAAGTTTGATCAACAAGTGAGTGTATATATTCAAATATACTCATATTTAAACCTATCATAATGTATCTTAGGTTTAATTGCGATTATATACACACAATAGAAGCTATCCTCGACATAATTTTTTATTAGTGTATTTATATGTAATTATCATTATTTTTCCCAAAGACTCTTTTCATAAGTCTCCATGTACATTTTAGTGGTTGGATCACAAACTATTATACTAGCAATTAATTTTAATTAATGTCACATATTACAATTTATTATTCTAGTTTGTTAAGATTGTTTATTTCTACTACAGATATTTTCTTCCTTC
Source organism: Luffa acutangula (assembly GCA_036850905.1). NCBI lineage: Eukaryota > Viridiplantae > Streptophyta > Magnoliopsida > Cucurbitales > Cucurbitaceae > Luffa > Luffa acutangula. The sequence goes on along the minus strand of CM072092.1, from coordinate 32,349,628 downwards.
CCTAATACTCTTTCCATACTTGTTAGTTAGGATTGTTTTTTCCACTATTTCTCTTCCTTAATATTCTCTCTATTTTGATTGTTAAGATTATTGATTCATATGTATTTGATAGCACCTATTTCGTACTACATTATTACCGATATTATTACCGTTAATCTAAGTTTGTTAGTGTGCTTTTGATGTTTTAATTTATTTGTCTATTTTGTAGAGATTCGAGCATTAGAGGTTTCGGGAGCAATTTGCACAACTTGACGATAATTCGGGCGATTTAGGTGTTTTAAAGCCAATTTTTGAGTCCATGGGATGAAGAGAAGGTGAAAAAACATAAGTCGGAGTGTCTCAACCCCGAATTGTGGTGTCAAGATGCTAGAAATTGTAGTCCCAAGTGTGCAGACTCGAGATGGCAGTATTGAGATGCTACCTTAGTGGCGTCTCAACGCTGCCATGACTGCCAAACGCAAGAATTTACCGAAGCATCGAGACCCTATACTTATACATCTCGACACTACACTTTTGGCCCACGTTTCCCAGCTTTCCCAGTCGAGAGCGTTGAGATGCTCTCTTTGAACGTCTCGACGCTCCAACGGATTTTATAAATATAGTATTCATTTCCTAGCGTCGTTTAGGTCAGAACTTCGGGTATTTCCATTTCCAGCTTGTTTTTCTTTGTTCTTTCATCTTTCCTTTGGTTCTAGGATGGATTTAGATGTTTTCTTTTTATAATTTTGCGATTTGCGATGTATCCTTTCGTTATGCTAGTTTATTCTTTATTGTCGAATTTTTGGGATGTGTAGCTGAATTGGTTAATGTTTGTTTCGGTTGAGTTTGTTGTTTTATAATGGATTTTACTGAATTTCTATGTTCATCTATGTTATCATATTTAAATCATCGTGTATTAATGCTTTTGTAGACGATCTATTAGTTATTTGAGATAGCCAATAGGTCTGAATCATGTCCTTTGCATCTTTCACTTTAGAATTTGCATAGCTTGCTTGATAGGGCCTAGTAACAACCTAAAAGGTCTATAGTACAGGGATAAGGTTGGGTACCTTATCCTGGTGACACTATGTGATACGACCCGCTTTGTATTCGATACAAACGTATTGATCCAAGGCGTCCATGTAGGAGACATGCGAGCGGGAGTATCTTATGCAATGAGTTTGCATAAGACCGGACCACGAAATAGTAAACCATTAGATGTAAAACCGTTAACTAGTTAGGTTACTGTTTCAATAGGATGACCTAGGTAACTCAGTTTTAATCCTGAGTGTGTCGTGAACTCCTTCTCACGAGGGATTATCCTTTGATTAGTATGGGTGAGAATGGTCTGAACGCCGACTCAATAAGCCTACCTTCTTGGGGACGAGACTGAGTGGGGGGCTGGGGACATGACAACACAAGATGAAATTCACTCCTTCCCACTTCTAGGAGAAGTAGATGAGTGTTCCCTTAAGTGGTGACTCCGGGACTTGAACAAAGGGATCCCACCCTCTCATTGGCCCGAGAGGGACTTTCTGTTAAATGGTTGGACCATAAACAGGTTGTTCATTAGAGGAGCGTTGGTACTTAAGGAGACAAATGTAACATAGGGGTAAAATGGTAATTTGACCCAGCCGTGATTACGAACACTCGTGAATGATTGACTTACCGGTATAGGTCTATATCCGTGGACACAAAAATATTCTACAGTGAGAAGAGTTCAGTTGTGGGTCTTTAGTGGAATGACCCACAATTAATGAATATTGGTTAACCTGATTAATGAGTTTAATCAGTTAACCTCATATCATTGGAGCTTCTGATCTGTAGGTCCATTAGGTCCCCTTGCTAGCTCGTAAAGAGTAATTAGGAACAATTATATCTTGAGAGAATTTGAATAGTTCAAATTCATATTGGGAATTAAGTTAATTGTATGAGATACAAATTAATCTAATGTATAATGATACATTAAAATGTAAAGTCTAATTTGAAATTAAACTTTATTCTTATGAGAGATAAATATTTGAAGAAGTTCAAATATTAATATGAATTTGATTCATATTAAATTTATAGGATATAAGAGAATTTGAAGGAGTTCAAATTATAATATGAATTTGATTCATATTATAGAATTAATTAATTGAAGGCCTGAAATTAAATATATGATATTTAATTGGGTAATTAATTAATTAACTAATAAAAGGTCTGAAATTAAATATATGATATTTAATTGGTGATTAATTAATTAAAGAATTAATTAATTGAAAATTAATCAATTATGGAAATGATTAATCACTTATGAAAGTAATCAATCATTTATGGAAAAGATTAATCAATTATAGAAATTGATTTGTCATGGAATTGATTAATTATGGAAAAGATTAAATCAGTTATGGAAATAATTGATTTTAAATGAATATTTTATTCATGGCCTTTCTCCTATAAATAGAACACTAAACCTAGGGTTTAGGTACTACAACATAAGGCCACAAGAACGCACTCTTGCATTCTCTCTAGTCTCCCTCTCATATAATTCTCTCAACCCAAGAACTCTAGGGAGAATTTTTCTCTCTAGAGTTTTTCCCATTCAAGATTAGGTAGTCCCACAACTACGTTGCTAATCTTAGAGTCATAGCGGGGAAGATCAATTGGTGGCGTCCCAATTGTTGACGCTTGGTCCAAAATCAAGAAAGGTGTCCGTTGAAGTATTCAGAGACGACAACGACGGTATGTTCGCTTCTACCTATTAGATTTAGATATAAAAAATTGTATGCTTAGCCTTAAGTTTCTATAGAATTCGTTCTATGATTTTTGCCAATATAATTATATTTTGGTAGAAACAAAATTAACTACGAATCGGTCCCAATTACGCTTCCGCTTTATCGGAATTGGGGAATTCCAAATCCTTACAATTGGTATCAGAGCCGATCGTATATTTAATTTCGTTTCTCTAAAATTAGCATTGGTTCAATGGTGGGTATTTTAATTTCATATATGTGATATGTGGTTTAATTTTCAAAATTGATTATTTATGCATATTTGTTGGGATTAGATTTATACTTTTGATTAGATCAATTGTAAATGCCAAAAAGGAAAAGATTTGAAGACCAAGATATGTCTTGGATTTAAATTATCGTAATTTAAATTGCTTTTAATTTCTTAGGATATGCCAAATATGCCGGTCAATTTTGGTAGTTTTAATTTAATTATGCATGTGATGTATGTATTAAATTAATTGATTGTTGCATAAAGTATGTCATTTAGCTTAAAATCCCACCATAGGTTAAGCATATTCATGCATATTTATTATTATAAATGTTATAATGTATGAAATATGTATGAATTTTATTTTCATGAGTATTTAAAATAAATTGTTATGATTAAATGGATGAAAATTGAGAAGCATTAAGCATGAAATTACTTTAGTAAAAAAAATATATATAAAAAAGTGATATTTATGAAAGTAATTTATATGCTTATTTATTTTCATGAGCAATTAATATAAAGTGTTATGTTAATGTATGAAAACGTGGATGCTTATTTTAATTTTCTTGGGTAATGAATTTAAGAGTTAGATTAATTGAAGAAAATTAATTTGAATTGAGCATGAAATTACTTTAGTTTAATAATATATAAGAGTTATATTTATATAAGTAATTAACATGCTTAATTAATTTTCATGATATATTAATATAAAGTGTTATGTTAATGTATGAAAATGTGAATGCTTATTTTAATTTTCTTGGGTAATTAATTTAAGAGTTAGATTAATTGAAGAAAATTAATTTGAATTGAGCATGAAATTACTTTAGTTTAATAATATATAAGAGTTATATTTATATAAGTAATTAACATACTTAATTAATTTTCATGATATATTAATATAAAGTGTTATGTTAATGTATTAAAATGGTAATGCTTAATTTTAATTTTCTTGTATAATTAATTTAAGAGTTAGGTTAATTAAAAGGAAATTAAATTGCATTGAGCATGACATTACCTTAGATTAATATAATTGTTATATTTATGGTATGTCATGTATGCTAATGTATGGTTTTATAAATTAATTAGAATTTGATCGTTAATTTATTCACCATAGTAGCATGTTATACGGTTAATTCATTAAAATTTATAATAGTTATAAAATTAATGAGTAGAAACAGTTAACCTATAACAAAGAATTGCATGCAAACATAGGATCTTAGGATAAATGAATTAATTTTAAAATGTTTAAAATTAATTAGACCTAAGATCACATTTCTAATAGGATTAGAATTATTCTTACTTAGAATTAAAATTAGTTTTAATTGACTAAGTAGGAAAAACATTGCTATGATTATAAGGGAACTCCACCGGTAAAGTTCTGTCTAAGGCTGGGGGTATTTAAGTTGACGGTTTACGGAACACCTCCTACCTAGGAACTGACCCGGAATACCGGAGTTGAATTAATCATAGTTAATGTTAGCATGTAATGTCACTAGGTTTGTTAAAAGTATTTAATACACCTAGATCTTTAGAGTAAAGACCATACATTACTGTGGTTATAAGGGAACTCTCTCAGTAAAGTTCTGTCTAAGGCTGGAGATACTTAAGATGACGGTTTACGGAACACCTCCTACCTGAGAATTGACCCGAACCTTGAGTTGAATTAACCATAGTAATGTTGACTTGAAATGTTGGGTTTATTAAAAGAAGTTTAATTCACCTAAAACATTACCGTTGAATCCTTTCCATAATTGTTATAATAGGATCAGACTTAGATAGATTGACGTAACCGAATTTTATCTAAGTTAAACAACCCTAAATTAACCTTAGGACATTTTCAGTGGGAGGAAAATTACAAAACGAGATTTAAATCAAGTTTTGCTCCTACGTCCCTATATTCACAACGGGAGGTTCATGCTCGGCTTCGAGTCGCCTTAGGAGCGGCCTCCCTTCGGAAAGTGTTTGCATGAATCAATAACAAGGTAAATGGGAAAAATGTCTAGAGTAAGTGGGAGCGGGACACGTGTCAATGTATCCCTCGGTCTCCGCCCCTAGTTCGCACCGTGAGAGTCCTATGATCCGCCTGCAGGTTGTCCTGGCGCAACCATCCCTTCGGATGGCCTGATCATAGGATTCGAAACACCGTGAACTCCTGAATAGGATAGGGTCACTTAGGCTAATCACCAACAGTTGTCTTTCCCTTCGATAACCTGTTGGTGCGTGCCTCTGAGATCTGAAAGTGGGAGGGTTACACTTACGGGGATGAGTTAAATGTGTTAACTAACCCTTGACAGAACAACGGTAACTAAACGCTAATGGAATATGAGTCATTCTGGTGTTAGAGTTTGGTTGAGATTGTCTCAATTCAGAGGAGGAGTAGCTGACCACCCTTCGGTGGTTGTTGTTCTAAACCTTTGAAGTATCGTTGCAAAAACTAAATCAATACTTTTATAGGGTTTTTTGATTGCTTATTTGTTTTTGCAGAAATTGATTGGATTATTTGTAATGGGTTAGTGCAATTAATAATACAAGTAATTTGTTACTTCAGCAATTATATAATAATTTTATGTGTATTGTCTTACGTCATTTTATAAATAACAGTAATACAAGAAGCTTAAACGACAAATTGTGGTAAATAAGTCTAGGATTATTCTTAACTGAGGAATGTCCTCATGCCTCATATGTTTAATTCATTAAGAATTGTTCTTGGTGAATATGACATAGAATCCTGCTTAGCAAAAAGAGAACTTGTTCAAGACCGTAATTTCATTTACCTGTCTTGAAAACGTGATTAGTGAAGAATAGTGATTCTCCCTGAATACTTGATTCAGGGGCCACAAATCACGTGTGTTCTTCTTTTAAAGGAATAAGTTCCTGGCAAGAGCTGGCTGCTTGTGTAAAACTCTCAAAGTTAGAATTAGAGAGGTTATTTTGGCTATATCAGTGGGGAACATTAAGTTATTTTTCTCAGTGGGAGAAAATACATATTATTACATAATGTGTATGTAATTCCTAAGATCAAAAGAAATTTGATTTTTGTGTCTTATTTGCTGGAACAATGTTACTCTTTACCTTTCTCTGCTAACGCAGTTTTGTTTCAAGAAAGTGAGTTGACATTTGTTTAGCTTTACTGGAAAGTAACCTAAATGTTTTAAGACTAATCAATAGTAAAGTAGTCATGAACACTAAGTTGTTTAAGACTGCTACTACTCAATGTGAAAAGAGGCAAAGGAATTCTCCTAAAGGAAAATATCTTTTTTTTTTGTTTTAAGGTAGACCATATTAATCTCAATTTGATTGGGAGATTGGTCAAGAATGAACTTCTAAGCGAGTTAGAAGATGACTCTCTACTACCTTGCAAGTCATGCCTTGTGGTCAATATGACTGATAGGTCTTTTACTGGAAAAGATCTAAGAGCCAAAGAGCCCTTGGGAGCTTGTACATTTGGATCCTTGTGGTTCAATATGTTAAAGCAGTGGGAGGGCATGAATAATTCATCTCTTTTGGATGATTATTCGAAGGTATGAGTATCTTTACCTAATGCAACTTAAGTCTGAAGCTCTTGAGATACTCGAAGGGGCTTAGGACTGAAGTTGAAAACTTGTTAGGTGAGATGATAAAAACACTTCGATCTTATCAAAGTGTTGAGTATAGGGATTTGAGATTCCAGGACTATTTGATAGTACATGGGATCACACCCTAAATCTCATTTAGGAGAAATAGAACCCTATTGGATATGGTTCATTCCATGTTGAGCTATGCTCAATTGTCTGGCTCGTTTTGGGGTCATGCAGTGTTGACTACATTGCATACTGCAGTAGACAACCCCAAAGGAAACGAGAAGTGGATAGTTCTTCAATTCACAAGAGAATAAAGAATTTGTATCGACAAATGCTAAATTCTCAGAATAAGTCCACATCAAAAATCATAAACCACAGAGTAAAGTCGGTTTAAGTAAGTTAACTAATGAAGCTAGAGTAACATCCACAAGAGTTGTTGATGAGGTTGGTTGTTCAACAAAAGTTGTTGATGGACCAGTGCATCTGGTTACACACATCCATCTCAATAGTTGATAGTGCCTCGATGTAGTGGGAGAGTTGTTTTATAACCTGAACGTTACATGGGCTTGATTGAAGCCTAGATCATTGATTGGTTGTCAGTGTGATTGGTTTAGTAGTCGTAGATTTAAATCAATCCAAGTATAAATTGACTAAATCAAGTAGTACCTGATGAGTCGAGGGTCAAATCCACAGGGAAATGAAACAAAAGTGGTAAACAATATTCACTGATTTAATCTCTCACTGCGCGACGTTAGTTTTAGAGAGTAAAAAATGATTGGTATAGCTTAAACAATAAGTAATTTGCAGGAAGAAAAATTAATAATAAAAACTGAGGAAAAGGAGTTCAATGCGAAAAGTATCAAGGTTGTTGCGGTTGCAACCTCATGCGTTTATAAGAGACTTGTAGCGCTAACTTTGATTAATTGATCCATTAATGCCTAAGTGAGAAAAAATCATTAAGTTTCCCTTCTGGTATTCCTTATGCGTTTTAGCAATAAACTAACAATTGATTCTTTGACTAGTTTATGTGTGAAGTTTAGTTCTTTTATCACTTACAAGGGATTGCGTTAGTCACAACGCAATCGAAGCCCAAGCATGCAATATCTTTTAGCGGTAATGATTTAATGCTACCAAGACTACATGACATGCGCTAACTTGTTCTACTTAGAGAGATCCATATGCATTACCTGTCAAGGATTTATCATATTGTTACCGCATCCGGCTGGCCTAGTGGGACTTACCAATGAAAAGATTAATGCAACTAAGTAGAAAGCAATCAATGTTTCAATTAAACCAAAATATGTGCTTACAGGTTGTACTTATCGCCGCATGAGGCGCTTGCGCTAAGCCTTGAAGAGAAGAATTAGCTCATGTGAGCAAAACAAAACTGTATGAAATGACACATTACACACAAGAAGATAACTTCCTCAAGTAATGGCCACTTGCTTGATCATCACTAGGCAACTTGCGCCTTTCTAATCTCCTTTTTCGCCCACTTGCTTTGGCTGCGTGGCGCTGTCGTTTCATCCATCTTTTTCTGTCTCTTTATCATCTTGGAAAGTGTGCATGTGCTGAGAAGATACTTAAAACAGCTAGATTAACTTGCGTTAGTGCTCTGTATTTTATAATTTCTTATCGCATACTTAAATATAACTTGTCGCTTATAACAAAACACTTTTCCTCTTCTTTATGCGCTAGGATAACGCATCGGAGGTTCTTTTAGCCTTCTTTTAGCCTGAATTTAGAGGATAAATAACTTGCATTTCGCAAGCTATCAAACCCCCAAACTTAAACTTTTGCTTGTCCCCAAGCAATGCCTATTATCTACTTTGCGAGAATTACTCAACTCCCTATTGCTTGCGATCTTGGTATCCTCTTTTCTCTTTTTCTTGCACGCATTACTCCAATAGATTTAACTTTTGTCAAATTTTCTTCATTGCTTAAGGCAGGTTCCTTGCGCTTAGATTCTTCCTTGCGATAACTCAGCCACTTTTCCCTATCCTGGGTGCATGCATTTATCCTTCAACTTTTTTTTTTTAGAAAGCAATCAATTGGACATCAAAACGCATACTTTCGCTTTGGCTTACCCACATTTGTGATGAAAGGTATCCAACTACGGGTATTACATTTTTTTACTGCTCTTAACGCTCATAGGTTGCGTTTGTCTTCGCGCAGTGGCAAACTATGGGTGTCATAAATGTCCCTGGCTACAAGCATGCCGCATTCCTAGAGGAACGCATTCATTATTTATATATATATTGTTTTAAATACTTATGCCCCGACTCCCCCAAACTTAAAATGGGCAATGTCCCCATTGTCCCCCAAACTTACTCTGGAGCGCATGGACAGAAGAAAATAGAGGTTGAGTTGCAGCAAGTCGAAAATGCGAAGGAATTTGCCTTACGTTCTGAGGAAATCAAGACAAAGGTTAAATCAAAGTGAGGCAAATGTGGATAAGAAAAGTCAGAAAGTCAGATGCGTTGATTAAAACAAAGGAGTGAACGCAAAGAATTTGATAGATAAAAAGACATTAAAATGTAAGGCAGAGAAAAAGTGATATGAGATAATCACCGAGATATATATATATATGTATTTCGATGACAAAATTATAAATACGACGCATACATTTAAACAAAAGAAAAGGAGAAAAAAAAGATAATTAGTTTTTTTTCCTGCGGTGGCGGTGGAGATGGCCTGGGAAACCTTGGAACCGACGGTATTCTTGGTGGGCGCATTTGAGAAGGGCCTGCAGTAGAGGGTCTTTGTGCTGTAGTTGGTCGCGCAAACAGACTTGGTCCAATAGGCAGGCGATGGAAAGAATTTGTCCAATGTGTTAAGAAGAGGAGCAAAGTGTTCACCCTTTGCGACAACTCCTCTTGTTGTTTTTGCAGCAATTCATGTTGCTGACACAGCCGTTCTTGCTGCAGACGCAAAGGTTCCATGACTTCTTGGAACATTTGTCGCAGTTCCGAGAAAATTAGGGTTGTGTCAACATCAAGTGGTCGAGAAGCTGTATCTTCGCCTGTTGGTGCAGTAGCGGAGTCTTGCGCTGTTGTGGCTGGTTAAGGAGTTCCATCATTTCGATGGGCACTGGGTGAAGATTCTTCAAAAATTTCTTCCACACTTGCGTCAATGCGGGGAGGTGAGTGCTGAGCAGGTGGAGGTGGCGGATTTTGAGATTGAGCGCAGACAGTACTTTCCTACGCCGCAGACTCTCTTTGAGGACCTTTTGCAGTTGGGCGAGGGTATCGTCCTGCGGTTACCTTGCGCCTGTTCTTCTTTTGCGTTTCAGGCGCTGGTTCGTTGGGTTTTGCTGCGGGGGCTACCGGTCTGTGGCTACTGCCTTGCAAACGCCTATTTCGTGTGCCTGTAACACGCGTCCACCATTGCTCGTCAAAGTCCTTCCGCATTGTTCTTATCTCTTCATCAGCTGCGGGAAGGAGATTTGATGCGCGACATAAGGAGGTGACAAGGCCAGGACAGAATAATGCACCTCTTGGCTTAGCGGCGGTGTGGCGCAGGGATTCGACAAGGACCTTACCCAAGTCGATTGGTGTACCCTTCATTATGCAGTAGACCAAGATCACGCGTTGAAGGCTTAAGGTTGCGTCATGCGTTGTAGGCATGATGTGATTCTTTATCCAGTGCATCCAGAGTGTGGCCTCGAAGTCAAGCAACTGTGATTTTAGGGTCCTCTTTGCGCCATGGCCATCCCACTTAGCCCCAGGTCTGGCTACCGCAAGAAGGACAGCGCTCAGGAAGTCGTCGTCAAGGCAATCAAGAAGCTGGTTCTCTTCAGCGCTGGGGATATCCTGTAGCTCATAGACACTGTTTATATGCGCTGAGGAGAATGCGATGGCATGGTTGCGAACAAAAAAATCATCAATTTCTTCTCGCCATTGTGCGTGGTAGAAGTCGTGGACAAGCGCAGGGGCGTAGGTTCTAGGGTTCTCGCAGACTATTTCCCACTTGCGCTGGAAAATTTGGTCAGTCATCGTCTGCGACAGGGGGCAACTAAATCCCCTTTCTTTCTGAAATTTCCCCCATTCTTTTGCTTCTGCCTCTGCGCCTGTGCCTACTTTTTGTTTTCCCTTTTCCTCGGCTGCGGTGGGTGCTTTTTGTTTCTTGCTTTGGGTCACCGCAGCTTGCTCGCAAGGCTCTCTGATGACTACCCCTGTTGGTTGGATATTGCGGCGACGTGTGAAGGGGATTTCATCCTCGGAGTCAGACATTTCCATGGCTGCTGCGATGGTGGCCAAGTTTTACGCTGCGATGTCTGCGGCTTCCGCATTGCTTGGCCCCTCGCCTCTGTTTGCTGTGTTTATCTCTGCAGCAGTACACTCTCGCTCTTCTCTTTGGCGAATTTCATCGCCTTCTTCGCCTAGCTCTTGTAGCAGGTCGTTCCATGCAGCGACTTGCTGTTCTGAGAACTGTGGTAGTGTGGAAGAGGATGGGGGAAGAGGGGTGGAAATGGTGTTAGTTGGGGAGAAAGAAGGGGAAAGATCGGTGTTTTGGGTTAAGGTAGAAGAAGGGTTTGTGGATGGAAGGAGGGCAACCGATGGGAATGGTGATGGAAAGGGAGTGAGGTTTCGAAGGGTGGGGATGTTTGGGGTTGCTTGAAGAGTGACAGTTTGGATGGAAAAGGTGGATGCGTCTAATGGGGCGATGTTAAGCACTTCATCAACACTAGAGGTTGATGGGGCGGCGGCGAGTTGGGCGCTTGTGTTGGCTAAGGGAGGTTCTCCGTCCACAACCTCTGGTTCTTCTTCCTCCATTTGGTCGATGTTTTGTGGGTTGTCACCTTCCTCGTCTGAAGAGATAATCACATCTATGTTCGACCCCTCTACTTCCGGCGAAGAATGAACATCATCCGCGTATCCGGCGATGGAGAGATTTTGAGAGTCTGAAATGTTTGTTCCTCGGTGGGAAGGAGAAAAGAAATTTCGAAAACTTGGGGGTTTCGGGTTTTGGAATGAATGAGACACAGGTAATGAGGAAGAAGCATCAGAAGCTTTCCCCACTATATAGTTAACGCAAGGCATGCGTCCCTAGGTACTGACAACCTTTCGCATCCCACAAGAGTGGGTGATCATGATTTCTATGGAGGAATGTGAGCGGTTGCCTTGGGTAATGTGAGAAAAACAGGGATTAGTGCGTCTCCTTAAATGCTAATCATGATAATTGTTGCATGTCAATGCAGACAAAATACAAAATTTTACTGACGCAACGATTATACTCTAACGAAAGAAACGTGCGATGCTAATCATGCGATGGGATTTTCTCCTTAAAGCTCAACCTATCAAAATAAAACAAAGTATGCAGAAAGAAAATATTTACAACTTCTGACCTGCTAGTGCTCTTACCTTGCGCTAGGTTCTGCGCATTCAGAGCACTCCTCTCTGGACCTATCTTGTTTGGTTTCTTCAAGGTGGATCCTTCAGAAGGATCATCTCAACTACTTCATTCAAAGTTCCTTCGATATATGGTTTTACTCTCTGCCCGTTAACTTTGAAAATTCTCTTCCCATCTGTAGAATGTAGATCTACTGCCCCATATGGATAATCTTTATGAACTATGTAGGGGCCCGACCATCTGGATTTCAGTTTTCCTGGAAAGAGTCGTAAACGTGAATTAAACAATAGTACTTTCATTCCTGCCTTGAGATCCTTTTTGAGTATTTTTCGATCGTGCCAATGCTTTTGTTTCTCTTTATTTATCTTGGCATTCTCGTATGCATTCCTTCTAAATGCTTCTAATTCTGCCAGTTGACGCAATCGTTCTTGCCCTGCGACTTCTAAGTCAAAATTTAGACGCTTCATTGTCCAATGCGCCTTGTGCTCCAGTTCCAATGGTAAATGACATTTTTTTCCATAAACTAGCACATATGGAGATGCGCCTATGGGTGTTTTGAATGCAGTACGATATGCCCATAGTGCATCATCTAGGTGATGCGCCCAGTCTTTCCTGCTGGTGTTGACGACATTCTCGAGAATTCACTTTATTTCTCTATTTGAAACTTCCGCCTGATCATTATTCTGTGGGTGGTAAGCTGTTGTGATGTGATGTTTGACATTGTATTTTCGCAATAACTTATCCATGACCCTGTTTATGAAGTGGGTCCCTTCATCACTAATCAGCCTGCGTGGTACTCCAAATCTTGTAAAGATATTCCTTTTGAGGAATTTTGTCACAGTTGCAGCATCGTTTTTAACGCAAGCGATTGCTTCTATCCATTTGGTCACATAGTCCACTGCGAGGAGAATATATTAGTTCCCTTGCGATGATGGGAAAGGTCCCATGAAACCAATGCCCCAGACATCAAATGGCTATTATGTAGTTTTGAGGCATTTCATTTCTTGCACTAATGTTTCCAGTGTGCTGACATCTGTCGCAACCTTCGACATGTTTTCTGGCGTCTTGAAACAAGGTGGGCCACCAATAGCCGCTTTGAAGAACTTTAGCTGCAGTGCGTTGCCCTCCAAAATGGCCTCCGTATGGTTCTTCGTGGCAGTCTTTTAATATTTTCAGTGCATCTTTATGGCCAACGCGTCTTCTAAGAATTAGGTCAGGTCCTCTGCGATAGAGGCAAGGGTCATCCCATAAATAAAATTTTAATTTGTGAAAGAATTTCTTACGGTGTTGCCCTGAGTATTCTTCTAGCAAGGTTCCTGCGGCAAGGTAATTCGCAATGTTTGCAAACCACGTTCTTCTTCGTTGATTACAAAAAGCTTTTCGTCAGGAAATTCTTCTACGATAGGGACTCTTGGCGCATCTTCCTCCCCACGGTTTTCCAAGCGCGACAAATGATCAGCAACTAAATTCTCACTCCCCTTTTTGTCTTTGATTTCTAGATCAAATTCTTGTAGCAATAAAATCCATCTAATCAATCTTGGCTTTGCGTCCTTTTTTGAGATCAGATATTTTATCGCCGCATGATCTGTGTAAACTATGACTTTGGAGCCAATCAAGTAAGCACGAAATTTATCAAACGCATAAACAACCACCAATATTTCTTTCTCGGTTGTTGTGTAATTCGTTTGTGCTTCATTTAATGTTCGACTGGCATAATAAATGGGGTGCAGATTCTTTTCCTTTTTCTGTGCCAACACTGCTCCTACTGCCACGTCACTGGCATCACACATCAAGACAAAAGGCTCATTCCAGCTTGGGGTTGCAAGGATAGGTGCACTTACTAATGCAAGCTTCAGATTCTCAAATGCTTTAATGCATTCGTTAGAAAATTCAAATTTTCTGTTAGCTTCCAGTAATGCACAAAGTGGCTTTGCAATGTGTGAAAAGTTTCTGATGAACCTGTGATAGAATCCCGCATGTCCCAAGAAGCTGCGAATTCCTTTTACAGATGTAGGAGGTAGTAATTTCTCAATGACATCAATTTTAGCCTTATCCACTTCAATACCTGTGCTTGATATGCAGTGGCCTAAGACAATGCCTTCTTCCACCATGAAATGGCATTTTTCCCAATTCAACACAAGGTGGGTTTCTTCGCATCTTTCCAATACTTGCTCGAGCTGCTTCAAACAGTCTGCGAAAGACTTCCCATATACTGAGAAGTCATCCATAAAAACTTCCACCGATTTCTCTAGAAGTTCTGAGAAGGTGGCCATCATGCACCTTTGGAATGTCCTAGGCGCATTACACAATCCAAAGGGCATTCTTCTAAATGCGAAGGTGCCATATGGACACGTGAAAGTGGTCTTCTTTTGGTCGTCTGGCGTAATGGTAATTTGGTTATATCTAGAATATCCATCGAGAAAGCAGTAATAAGCTTGTCCTGCAAGTCGGTCTAGCATTTGGTCAATGAATGGGAGAGGAAAATGGTCCTTTTTGGTAATGGCGTTCAGCTTGCGATAATCCATGCAAATGCGCCAACCTGTAGTGGTGCGGGATGGAATCAGCTCGTTGTTTGCATTAGCCACTACTGTCATGCCTCCTTTCTTGGGCACGCATTGGATTGGGCTCACCCATCTGGTATCTGCGATGGGGTATATTACGCCTGCGTCGAGCCACTTAATTATCTCCTTTCGTACTACTTCCATCATTGCGAGATTTAGCCTTCTTTGTCTTTCAACGAATTCATTGGATTCATCTATCAATCGAATTTTGTGCATGCAATAGGAAGGGCTAATACCTTTAATATCTGCTAAACTCCACCCAATGACCTTTTTGTGTCTTGCGAGTACCTCCATCAGTAGGTGTTCTTGCGATGAACCAAGCTTTAATGAGATTATGACTGGGAGTAATTCTTTTTCTCCCAAGAATCTATACTTCAAATGCGTTGGCAAGGGTTTAAGTTCTAGTGCAGGAGGTTGCGTTATGGAAGGCAGGTGGGCTTTCTTCCTTCTAGATCCAGCTTGTGGGTAATTGTTTCATGCGGCAGTAAGATGCGGTTTCCTCTTTCCTGATCTTCCTGGTTTCCTCCTTCTGTGGGGCTGACCGCATTTGATAGTATTTCCTGTGAAGAGCATACATCTATGCGGGCTACCTTGTTGCATTCTTTGGGATCATCAGGATATTTTAGTGAGGAGAGAATATTAAAGACAACCTTCTGATCGTTCATGCGCAATGTCAGTTCTCCCTTTTGTACGTCAATTAGCGTTTGTCCGGTGGCAAGGAATGGTCTTCCCAAAATAATGGGAATTTCGTTATCGGCTTCATAGTCCAAAATGATGAAATCTGCTGGAAAAATGAATTTGTCAACTTTGACTAAAACGTCTTCAATCTTTCCCTCAGGGTGGACTACGGATCTGTCTGCTAATTGGAGTGTAATGGTTGTCGATCTTGCTTTTCCGATCCCTGGGCGCTTATAGACAGACAATGGCATCAAATTTATGCTTGTGCCCAGGTCACACAGTGCTCTGCCAACATCGATTCCTCCTATCGAACAAGGAATCGTGAAACTTCCAGGATCTTTCAATTTTGGGGGAAGCTTGTTGGTGAGTATTGTGCTACACTCACTTGTTAACGCAACAGTTTCAAACTCCTTCCATGGTCGTTTGTTCATCAGAATGTCCTTCAAGAATTTGGCATAACTTGGCACCTTTTCTAACGCCTCCACAAGTGGGACATTGATATGCAGCTCTCGCAAAACATTCAAAAATTTCTTAAACTGAGCCTCATCATTCTTCTTTCGCAACCTTTGAGGAAAAGGTAGTGCGGGTTTATATGCGTCAGGCTCTTTTTCTGCGTGAGCTTCCTTTTTTTCGGATCCTTTCTCCTGAGTTGCTTTCTCTTCTGGCGGCTGGCTGTGCCCTTCTGTGGTTGCGTTTTTGCATGGGTCATCTTTCGTTGGTGTAGGTTCATTTATCTGCAATTGTCTTCCACTTCGCAAAGTCACTGCATGACAGTGTTCTTTCCCTTTTTGGTCTTCCGTATTACTTGGCAGTGTCCCAGCAGGTTTGTTTTTCAACTCTAACGCAAGTTGTCCAACTTGAATCTCCAGACTGCGAAGGGATACGGCTTGACTCTAAACTACTGCTTCATTCTTGGCCATATATTCTTTTTGACTGGTCATGAATTCCTTCATCATGTTTTCTAATGCGTTCGAGGATGATGCTCTTTGGTTTCCTCCATCCATGTTGAGCTGGAAATGTCCCTGCGAAGATTGGTCATTGTTAGAATTGAATAATCTTGGCTCATGATTTACATTACCTTGTTGCTGTTTATTTGCGCTCCCATTCCATGAAAAGTTTGGGTGATTTCTCCACCTTGGGTTATATGTGTTTGAATATGGGTTGTTGCGTGTAGCTCCTTGTGATCCCACATAGAGAACTGATTCTCGGTTTGAAGGACACTGATCATGCGTGTGTCCTTCACCGCAGATCCCGCATCCCAATGCGTTGAGTTGCGCGACAAGGGTGCGGTGCTGGCTGTGAGCGCATCCATTTTTAAGGTCAACGCATCAATTTTTGCGTTTACTGAAGTCATAGGATCTACTTCAAAACTTCCTGAATTGGTCTCCGTCTTCTATCTTCCGCAGTGCCCCACTCATAGTTATTGCGTGCAATTCGATCTAGAATTTCGTGGGCTTCGTCATAAGTCTTTCTGAGTAATGCACCATTTGCGAATTAGTCTACCAAAACTTGCGAATTCTTGTTAAGACCTACATAGAAGGTCTCTAGCTGAATGCACAGTGGTAAACCATGGTGCGGGCATCTTTGTAGCAGGCTCTTGAATCGTTCCCAAGCTTCACTCAACGTTTCATCGTCCAGTTGTGTGAACGTCATTATTTCCTTTCTCAATCTAGAGTTTGCGGTGGGTGGAAAGTATTTTTCTAGGAACTTTTCTACCAAAACATTCCATGTTACGATGGAGTTTGCTGGCTGCTGGTTTAACCACACTTTCGCCGCATCTCGCAGAGAGTAAGGAAATAATATGACTTGAAGTTGTTCTAGGGTAACTCCTGGAATGATAAACTTGTTGCAAATGTCGAGGAATGACTTGAGGTGAGAGTGAGGGTCTTCTGATGCGCTTCCTCCAAATTGCCCTGCAGCTATTAACATTTGAAACATAACAGGTTTTAGCTCAAACCTTTCTGTTTCTAGAGTTGGCTGAACTATCCCTGGATTGAAATTGCAGTTTGCAGGGGCTGCATAATCTCTAATTCCTCTGGCCCTATCATCGGCCATCTGGATGGGGTTTAATGGTCTATTTGGTTGGTTTGGTGCTGCCATTTCTCCTGGTTGTCTTCGAGGTCTTCGATTTCTTCTTCTTCTGTGGTATGTTCTATCGATTTCAAGATCTACCTCGAATTCAATTCGTCGGGCGGCACGCATACAATTTCTTGTTCCTGAAGAAAAAGACTCAATAGGGAGCACTATGAGTATTAATTCAGCGAAAGTTAGTATAGACTCTTGTTACCAATTTCCCCGGCAACAGCGCCAAAAACTTGATTGGTTGTCAATGTGATTGGTTTAGTAGTCGTAGATTTAAATCAATCCAAGTATAAACTGACTAAATCAAGTAGTACCTGATGAGTCCAGGGTCGAATCCACAGGGAAATGAAACAAAAGTGGTAAAAAATATTCACTGATTTAATCTCTCACTGCACGACGTTAGTTTTAGAGAGTAAAAAGTGATTGGTATAGCTTAAACAAGAAGTAATTTGCAGGAAGAAAAATTAATAATAAAAACTGAGGAAAAGGAGTTCAATGCGAAAAGTATCAAGGTTGTTGCGGTTGCAACCTCATGCGTTTATAAGAGACTTGTCGCGCTAACTTTGGTTAATTGATCCATTAATGCCTAAGTGAGAAAAAATCATTAAGTTTCCCTTCTGGTATTCCTTATGCGTTTTAGCAATAAACTAACAATTGATTCTTTGACTAGTTTATGTGTGAAGTTTAGTTCTTTTATCACTTACAAGGGATTGCGTTAGTCACAACGCAATCGAAGCCCAAGCATGCAATATCTTTTAGCGGTAATGATTTAATGCTACCAAGACTACATGACATGCGCTAACTTGTTCTACTTAGAGAGATCCATATGCATTACCTGTCAAGGATTTATCATATTGTTACCGCATCCGGCTGGCATAGTGGGACTTACCAATGAAAAGATTAATGCAACTAAGTAGAAAGCAATCAATGTTTCAATTAAACCAAAATATGTGCTTACAGGTTGTACTTATCGCCGCATGAGGCGCTTGCGCTAAGCCTTGAAGAGAAGAATTAGCTCATGTGAGCAAAACAAAACTGTATGAAATTACACATTACACACAAGTTTGCTCCCATTTACAAATTTCTGCAGTTCCTTCTTGTCAAGGACGATTTTCAATTCCGCAAGCGCACGGGTCGTGACAAGTAATATAGTGATTTTGAGTATAGAGTATCGTCTCCACAGGGATTGGATTTATTCAATTAAGTACCACGAATAATCTTGCTTAGCTTTATTTAGAGAACAAAATCTAATGCTGAAAAGAATAATAAAAAGCTAATCTAGAAAGCAAAAGATAAATGGTGGCACAATTTGATGGGATAATTCTAGAGTGGTTGATTTTATCAATTGGACCTTTAATGCGTAATCAATTAACCAATATGGATTAACAAATCATTTGATTCATAAGTCTAGAAGCCTAATGACAAGGATTCTCCTGTCGGTCTCCTCCTATCTCATACCTTTCAATAAAGAATCTCCTTTCAGTCTCATCTTTATTTACTTAGTATGGCATTACGACCCTTCAGTACAACCTCTAACGTTATTTATTTTATCCCGTGTCACCCGGGTAAATAACCGTTAGTCATGCATTCAGTTCTAGTCTAAGTTTCTCTCCGTCGAGTTTCCACATAGTAACGATTCATTTAATCAGTGATCAGTTGATTAAAAGCATTACGGACAAAATGCACAAATGAACAATAATGACAATTAAACCACATCAATTCATTAATTCAGCAGAGGTTCAACATCTAAATCAATCTCATAGAACTTAGGAATTTACTACTCATAATCACTAAAATTCAATAATTCCTAATCACAACAATTCTAGAAACTAAAACATAAAGGAAAAGGGAAGAGAAATGCTCATAAAAGTGTCGATCTCCTCGATCCCGCGCCGACCTCGTTCGATCCCGAGCTCCAAAGATCTTCAACAAAGCTCCAAAACTCTCCCAAAAATCCCAAATTTTAGTGTAAACTCTAAAAAGGGGTGAAAACCCACAAATTGGCACACCAAATATGGATGCAAAAGGCTCCTTTTATAGGCTCCCAGCAGGCACAACGTCGAGACGCTACAAGGACAGCGTTGAGACGCTCTGACGTCATCTTTTCTTGGGCTCCAAGACGTCTCAGCGTCGAGACGCTACTTGGACAGCGTCGCGACGCTCTCGCGATTCTGGATCTTTCCACGCAGCTGCCTAGCGTCGAGACGCTCCAGGCTTAGCGTCGAGACGCTAGGCCCTGAATCTTCAATAAAGGCCCGATTTTGACTCCATTTTTGGGCCTTCAACTTTCTTTTGGCCCAAATGCTTCTTGTAATGGATTTTGGGCACTTTTCTTGACCCAAATTGATACTTTAAGACTTGAAATTCATGAATTTGGGCTTCTAATTCATTCTTCTTGGCTTTTTGGACTCGAATCTTCAATGTAATTCTCCAAATTGCTCCAAAAGCCTCCAAAATCATCCAAAATCTCTCAAAATTCCGGTTTTGCTTCCTTGACTCGGTTTTCTGAAATTTAATTAGAAAATAGCATTAAAGAACACAATTCAAGCGTAAAACTAGCTTAAATTAATAGGAAAATGATGACATTTTTGCATGTCATCACACCCCCAAACTTAAATCTTTGCTAGTCCCGAGCAAAGCTAAAACCATATATATGAATCAACTATTGCAAATGCATGACTCTAAGCTCAATGATCAAAATAATGAACTATAACAATTAAAGGAAATATTAAAACATATTCATTCATCACGAAATTTAAATCTAAACTCTTCATCCCTTGCGTGTGTGTGTGCGAGCTTCCTTATTAGGTCTTTACTAGCCTAGAAAAGGTTTATAAAATCCTCAGTTCATCTTCCCCCTACACTGGCCCTAAGCTCTAATTATCCAGCTTCCCAACAATCAAGAAAGCAATATCCCACTAAGGTGCCTGAAACAATGGGGTATGCCTCCCCCAAACTTGCATTTTTTTTTTTTTTTTTGAATCCTTTTAGATGTAGCGCCTTCGTTTTGGCTTGCCAACATTGGTGATGAAAGCATCCAACTACGAGCGCCTCATCTTTCAGGTTGCCGAAGCATGCTCATTTCTTTTAAACGCTTTCATGCAAAGGCAAACGATGGGTGTCATGAATGCCCCTGGTTACTAACGCTCTCAAGAAAGTGGAACATTCTTTTTTTTTTCTTTTTTTTTTCTTTTTTTTTTCATTTTCTTTCTTTTACCCTTTTTTTTTCATATATATTTTTTTTTTCACACTTTTTTTTTTTTTTTGCAGGCTAATAAACATGATTTTTCTCCCAAGTAAAACATTACAGACTCTCATGTCGTTCATCTTTCAAATTAGATCTTAAGCCTATCGGAGTGACAACAAACATCTAGATAATATAATCCAGTTCTAAGCATTCAAAACCATATAAGTAGGCTAAGTGCTCAACATGTGCAAGGAAATCAAAGAAAAAATTTAAATTTACATGAATCTTGAACATGCTTTGATATTTCACAAAAATTGAACAAAATTCATTATCTAGATCATATCATAGACCGTCCTCATCAAAACAGATGTAATAGAATCATCATGAAAAAAATTTCGCTCAGATCAGAACAGCAAAGCCTCCCCCCCAAACTTAAATCATACATTGCCCTCAATGTATCAATTATTTAGACTAATTAAGCATGCTTAAGGACAATTAAAAAAGATAAAGGGAGAACGAAACTGCCCTGAAGTGTGAGAGAAACCATGGATGTCAGCCTTCAACATTCATTGGGGTTGTTTTTGGAAGAAAATGTGGTCTCGAGCTCCTTTAAAAATTGATTAATCGGAACGAAAGATCAACATGCTCTAACTAAAAAAACTAAAAAACAAAGAAAAGGGAAATTAACGGAAAAATAAACTTGGGTTGCCTCCCAAGAAGCGCTTGTTTAACGTCTCTTAGCTAGACGAGTTTGTGCAGACTTTCAAGGCACGTAAAAATTCTCGTATTTCTTCGGGCCCTTCTTCCTTGAATCAATGAAGCAGACTATCGCTAGCAGACTTACTAGCTTTTCATGGGACCCTGAAGCAGAAATATTTTTGGGATTTTCTTTTAATAAAAGCATAAAAGGAGAAAGATCAAAATAAATGGACTCTGACTCTGACACTGACTCGTGAGAACAAGAAGAAGAACACTCATTATCAAGAGAGGATGGGAAGGATAGAACAGACAAAGGCCTTTCAACCTTAAACTCTACCTCTAGAAACTCCTTAAACATTACATGATCATTTTCTTTTTCTTCCTCACAAACTTGTTCTTGATAGGTGCTAGGATTATCCAATTCTTCCTCACAATCTATACAACTCACCCCTATATGCTCAAACTTAGCAAAATTGAAAGGATTAGGCTCTTGAATGGGCGCTAATGAATCAGTGGCCACATGACTCACTAGAAATCCTATGGAAGTGGATCCTACTTCCCTATCTTCCTTTTGGGTTTGGAGTCTCTCCATAGATTTTTCTAATTCTAAATTCATGGCTCTAGACTCTTGGATAAAACTTTCAAGCAAGCTCTCTAAGGAATATTTTTCTTCTATGGAAGCGGATTGCACTTCACTCTCATCCTCTTGGGGATGGAATCTCCCTCGGGATTTTTCTAGAGCTAATTGAGTGGCTCTAGTATCCTCAATAAAATCTTGAAGCAAATTTTCTAGGGGAGATTTTTCTTCTAAAGGGGGATAATTTGAATAAAAAAAATTGGATGATGGTGTTGGTTCTTCGGGCTCAGATTCCCTAAAGGGCCACCCAAAACTATTAAAAGCCATTTAAAATAATAAATCAACAATAGTCAGGCTTTCAGTCAGATGCAAACACCAATTAAATGCACAACAAGAACAATGGACCAGGATAAAAATAAAACAAAAAAAAGCAAAATAAAACCTCTAATCTAAAGCAAGCAATTTCTTCACAATATTAATTGAATGAAATTAGCCAATCCCCGGCAACGGCGCCAAAAACTTGTCAAGGACGATTTTCAATTCCGCAAGCGCACGGGTCGTGACAAGTAATATAGTGATTTTGAGTATAGAGTATCGTCTCCACAGGGATTGGATTTATTCAATTAAGTACCACGAATAATCTTGCTTAGCTTTATTTAGAGAACAAAATCTAATGCTGAAAAGAATAATAAAAAGCTAATCTAGAAAGCAAAAGATAAATGGTGGCACAATTTGATGGGATAATTCTAGAGTGGTTGATTTTATCAATTGGACCTTTAATGCGTAATCAATTAACCAATATGGATTAACAAATCATTTGATTCATAAGTCTAGAAGCCTAATGACAAGGATTCTCCTGTCGGTCTCCTCCTATCTCATACCTTTCAATAAAGAATCTCCTTTCAGTCTCATCTTTATTTACTTAGTATGGCATTACGACCCTTCAGTACAACCTCTAACGTTATTTATTTTATCCCGTGTCACCCGGGTAAATAACCGTTAGTCATGCATTCAGTTCTAGTCTAAGTTTCTCTCCGTCGAGTTTCCACATAGTAACGATTCATTTAATCAGTGATCAGTTGATTAAAAGCATTACGGACAAAATGCACAAATGAACAATAATGACAATTAAACCACATCAATTCATTAATTCAGCAGAGGTTCAACATCTAAATCAATCTCATAGAACTTAGGAATTTACTACTCATAATCACTAAAATTCAATAATTCCTAATCACAACAATTCTAGAAACTAAAACATAAAGGAAAAGGGAAGAGAAATGCTCATAAAAGTGTCGATCTCCTCGATCCCGCGCCGACCTCCTTCGATCCCGAGCTCCAAAGATCTTCAACAAAGCTCCAAAACTCTCCCAAAAATCCCAAATTTTAGTGTAAACTCTAAAAAGGGGTGAAAACCCACAAATTGGCACACCAAATATGGATGCAAAAGGCTCCTTTTATAGGCTCCCAGCAGGCACAGCGTCGAGACGCTACAAGGACAGCGTTGAGACGCTCTGACGTCATCTTTTCTTGGGCTCCAAGACGTCTCAGCGTCGAGACGCTACTTGGACAGCGTCGCGACGCTCTCGCGATTCTGGATCTTTCCACGCAGCTGCCTAGCGTCGAGACGCTCCAGGCTTAGCGTCGAGACGCTAGGCCCTGAATCTTCAATAAAGGCCCGATTTTGACTCCATTTTTGGGCCTTCAACTTTCTTTTGGCCCAAATGCTTCTTGTAATGGATTTTGGGCACTTTTCTTGACCCAAATTGATACTTTAAGACTTGAAATTCATGAATTTGGGCTTCTAATTCATTCTTCTTGGCTTTTTGGACTCGAATCTTCAATGTAATTCTCCAAATTGCTCCAAAAGCCTCCAAAATCATCCAAAATCTCTCAAAATTCCGGTTTTGCTTCCTTGACTCGGTTTTCTGAAATTTAATTAGAAAATAGCATTAAAGAACACAATTCAAGCGTAAAACTAGCTTAAATTAATAGGAAAATGATGACATTTTTGCATGTCATCACACCCCCAAACTTAAATCTTTGCTAGTCCCGAGCAAAGCTAAAACCATATATATGAATCAACTATTGCAAATGCATGACTCTAAGCTCAATGATCAAAATAATGAACTATAACAATTAAAGGAAATATTAAAACATATTCATTCATCACGAAATTTAAATCTAAACTCTTCATCCCTTGCGTGTGTGTGTGCGAGCTTCCTTATTAGGTCTTTACTAGCCTAGAAAAGGTTTATAAAATCCTCAGTTCATCTTCCCCCTACACTGGCCCTAAGCTCTAATTATCCAGCTTCCCAACAATCAAGAAAGCAATATCCCACTAAGGTGCCTGAAACAATGGGGTATGCCTCCCCCAAACTTGCATTTTTTTTTTTTTTTTGAATCCTTTTAGATGTAGCGCCTTCGTTTTGGCTTGCCAACATTGGTGATGAAAGCATCCAACTACGAGCGCCTCATCTTTCAGGTTGCCGAAGCATGCTCATTTCTTTTAAACGCTTTCATGCAAAGGCAAACGATGGGTGTCATGAATGCCCCTGGTTACTAACGCTCTCAAGAAAGTGGAACATTCTTTTTTTTTTCTTTTTTTTTTCTTTTTTTTTTCATTTTCTTTCTTTTACCCTTTTTTTTTCATATATATTTTTTTTTTCACACTTTTTTTTTTTTTTTTTTGCAGGCTAATAAACATGATTTTTCTCCCAAGTAAAACATTACAGACTCTCATGTCGTTCATCTTTCAAATTAGATCTTAAGCCTATCGGAGTGACAACAAACATCTAGATAATATAATCCAGTTCTAAGCATTCAAAACCATATAAGTAGGCTAAGTGCTCAACATGTGCAAGGAAATCAAAGAAAAAATTTAAATTTACATGAATCTTGAACATGCTTTGATATTTCACAAAAATTGAACAAAATTCATTATCTAGATCATATCATAGACCGTCCTCATCAAAACAGATGTAATAGAATCATCATGAAAAAAATTTCGCTCAGATCAGAACAGCAAAGCCTCCCCCCCAAACTTAAATCATACATTGCCCTCAATGTATCAATTATTTAGACTAATTAAGCATGCTTAAGGACAATTAAAAAAGATAAAGGGAGAACGAAACTGCCCTGAAGTGTGAGAGAAACCATGGATGTCAGCCTTCAACATTCATTGGGGTTGTTTTTGGAAGAAAATGTGGTCTCGAGCTCCTTTAAAAATTGATTAATCGGAACGAAAGATCAACATGCTCTAACTAAAAAAACTAAAAAACAAAGAAAAGGGAAATTAACGGAAAAATAAACTTGGGTTGCCTCCCAAGAAGCGCTTGTTTAACGTCTCTTAGCTAGACGAGTTTGTGCAGACTTTCAAGGCACGTAAAAATTCTCGTATTTCTTCGGGCCCTTCTTCCTTGAATCAATGAAGCAGACTATCGCTAGCAGACTTACTAGCTTTTCATGGGACCCTGAAGCAGAAATATTTTTGGGATTTTCTTTTAATAAAAGCATAAAAGGAGAAAGATCAAAATAAATGGACTCTGACTCTGACACTGACTCGTGAGAACAAGAAGAAGAACACTCATTATCAAGAGAGGATGGGAAGGATAGAACAGACAAAGGCCTTTCAACCTTAAACTCTACCTCTAGAAACTCCTTAAACATTACATGATCATTTTCTTTTTCTTCCTCACAAACTTGTTCTTGATAGGTGCTAGGATTATCCAATTCTTCCTCACAATCTATACAACTCACCCCTATATGCTCAAACTTAGCAAAATTGAAAGGATTAGGCTCTTGAATGGGCGCTAATGAATCAGTGGCCACATGACTCACTAGAAATCCTATGGAAGTGGATCCTACTTCCCTATCTTCCTTTTGGGTTTGGAGTCTCTCCATAGATTTTTCTAATTCTAAATTCATGGCTCTAGACTCTTGGATAAAACTTTCAAGCAAGCTCTCTAAGGAATATTTTTCTTCTATGGAAGCGGATTGCACTTCACTCTCATCCTC
Source organism: Luffa acutangula (assembly GCA_036850905.1). Taxonomy (NCBI): domain Eukaryota; kingdom Viridiplantae; phylum Streptophyta; class Magnoliopsida; order Cucurbitales; family Cucurbitaceae; genus Luffa; species Luffa acutangula. The sequence continues at coordinate 32,323,954 of CM072092.1, read as the reverse complement.
TTGGGGATGGAATCTCCCTCGGGATTTTTCTAGAGCTAATTGAGTGGCTCTAGTATCCTCAATAAAATCTTGAAGCAAATTTTCTAGGGGAGATTTTTCTTCTAAAGGGGGATAATTTGAATAAAAAAAATTGGATGATGGTGTTGGTTCTTCGGGCTCAGATTCCCTAAAGGGCCACCCAAAACTATTAAAAGCCATTTAAAATAATAAATCAACAATAGTCAGGCTTTCAGTCAGATGCAAACACCAATTAAATGCACAACAAGAACAATGGACCAGGATAAAAATAAAACAAAAAAAGCAAAATAAAACCTCTAATCTAAAGCAAGCAATTTCTTCACAATATTAATTGAATGAAATTAGCCAATCCCCGGCAACGGCGCCAAAAACTTGTCAAGGACGATTTTCAATTCCGCAAGCGCACGGGTCGTGACAAGTAATATAGTGATTTTGAGTATAGAGTATCGTCTCCACAGGGATTGGATTTATTCAATTAAGTACCACGAATAATCTTGCTTAGCTTTATTTAGAGAACAAAATCTAATGCTGAAAAGAATAATAAAAAGCTAATCTAGAAAGCAAAAGATAAATGGTGGCACAATTTGATGGGATAATTCTAGAGTGGTTGATTTTATCAATTGGACCTTTAATGCGTAATCAATTAACCAATATGGATTAACAAATCATTTGATTCATAAGTCTAGAAGCCTAATGACAAGGATTCTCCTGTCGGTCTCCTCCTATCTCATACCTTTCAATAAAGAATCTCCTTTCAGTCTCATCTTTATTTACTTAGTATGGCATTACGACCCTTCAGTACAACCTCTAACGTTATTTATTTTATCCCGTGTCACCCGGGTAAATAACCGTTAGTCATGCATTCAGTTCTAGTCTAAGTTTCTCTCCGTCGAGTTTCCACATAGTAACGATTCATTTAATCAGTGATCAGTTGATTAAAAGCATTACGGACAAAATGCACAAATGAACAATAATGACAATTAAACCACATCAATTCATTAATTCAGCAGAGGTTCAACATCTAAATCAATCTCATAGAACTTAGGAATTTACTACTCATAATCACTAAAATTCAATAATTCCTAATCACAACAATTCTAGAAACTAAAACATAAAGGAAAAAGGAAGAGAAATGCTCATAAAAGTGTCGATCTCCTCGATCCCGCGCCGACCTCCTTCGATCCCGAGCTCCAAAGATCTTCAACAAAGCTCCAAAACTCTCCCAAAAATCCCAAATTTTAGTGTAAACTCTAAAAAGGGGTGAAAACCCACAAATTGGCACACCAAATATGGATGCAAAAGGCTCCTTTTATAGGCTCCCAGCAGGCACAGCGTCGAGACGCTACAAGGACAGCGTTGAGACGCTCTGACGTCATCTTTTCTTGGGCTCCAAGACGTCTCAGCGTCGAGACGCTACTTGGACAGCGTCGCGACGCTCTCGCGATTCTGGATCTTTCCACGCAGCTGCCTAGCGTCGAGACGCTCCAGGCTTAGCGTCGAGACGCTAGGCCCTGAATCTTCAATAAAGGCCCGATTTTGACTCCATTTTTGGGCCTTCAACTTTCTTTTGGCCCAAATGCTTCTTGTAATGGATTTTGGGCACTTTTCTTGACCCAAATTGATACTTTAAGACTTGAAATTCATGAATTTGGGCTTCTAATTCATTCTTCTTGGCTTTTTGGACTCGAATCTTCAATGTAATTCTCCAAATTGCTCCAAAAGCCTCCAAAATCATCCAAAATCTCTCAAAATTCCGGTTTTGCTTCCTTGACTCGGTTTTCTGAAATTTAATTAGAAAATAGCATTAAAGAACACAATTCAAGCGTAAAACTAGCTTAAATTAATAGGAAAATGATGACATTTTTGCATGTCATCACTTCTTGATTTTCTTCTCCTCTGCTCTCCCCCTCTTCTTCCTTTTCGTTCATTTTGGGCTTCTATTTATAGGCGAAGAAGATAACTTCCTCAAGTAATGGCCACTTGCTTGATCATCATTAGGCAACATGCGCCTTTCTAATCTCCTTTTTCACCCACTTTCTCTGGCTGCGTCGGCGCTGTCTTTTCATCTATCTTTTTCTGTCTCTTGATCATCTTGGAAAGTGTGCCTGTGCTGAGAAGATACTTAAAACAGCTAGATTAACTTGCGTTAGTGCTCTGTATTTTATAATTTCTTATCGCATACTTAAATATAACTTGCCGCTTATAACAAAACACTTTTCCTCTTCTTTATGCTCTAAGATAACGCATCGGAGGTTCTTTTAGCCTTCTTTTAGCTTGAATTTAGAGGATAAATAACTTTCATTTTGCAAGCTATCAATCCTCATATTTGATGATGGCATAGAGGATTCATTGTCTTATAGAAAGAAAATGAATGATGTTGACAACGATCAAAGGATTAAAGCCATGGACCTAGAAATGAAGTCTTTTGTATTTCACTTCCATCTAGGATCTTGTAGAACTGCTTGATGGGTAACACCTATTAAGTTACAAGTGGATTTACAAGAGGAAACAAGACATTCATGTCTTAACCTGAAGGGTTCATACAACAAGATCAAAAGCAAAAGGGTTAGCAAGCTTAAGTGATTCATTCATGGATTGACCTAAGCATTTCGATCTTGAAATATAAGATTTGGTATAGTGACCAAATCTTTTGGCTTTAATCAGAACATTGATGAGTCTTGTGTTTACAAATAATCATCCATAGTTGAGTAGCTTACTTAGTGTTGCATATGATCGATATCCTAATCATTGGGAATGATGTAGGTTATCTTACTGACATTAAAAGAGGCTAGTAGCTCATTTCCAAATGAAAATCTAGGAAAATTTGGGGGTCGTAATGAAATTTACCCTACCTTTTCAGAATAATGGAGAATGCACTTTTGATGATGTCAACGTGCACATTTTATGACCGTGTTGCCCCTCCAGGCCAGCCCAGATTGATTCCCGCTTTCGCTCTCGTTCTCGTTATCAATATTTTAAAATACTCGGTTACTTAAATCGAAACCCTCGCTAACTTAAATGGCGTTGTCACTTCTGTCTCTTCACTTTAATTCATCGTTTACTTGAACAACGCTCTCACTTCTCACTCTCCACCTTAAATCATCAGTTACTTAAACTATTAAACCCTCGCACATATCTCTCCCCACCAGAACTTTTGGGTTGAGTCTCTCACTTCTCCCTCTACAATGGTCGACGTTCTGGACGCTTTTATCCCGCCTTCAAATCGAAACGTCAGTTAGTGCCCTTTTGGGTACTTTGTTTTATTTGTTTTGTGGATTTCATGCAGTGTTTTGTTTCATTGTTTAGACTTGTTTGTGCACTGTGGTCTGTATTGACTCCCATCCAGTTTATAGTTCGTTTCTATGATATTTTTATTGCATGTGGTTGCTTAGACTTGTTTGTGCATTGTGGCCTTGTCGCTTTCCCCATTTAGTTTGTAACTTTGTAGACATGTCTGTGCATTGTGCTTAGGTTAGGGATTGTACAAAACTGCTTCGTTTTGATATTTTATGATATGTAATGCGATGAACTGGTTGCACGAGCCAGTTGTGTTTGTCTATAGGTGTAGAGCAAAAAGCGAGAGGGAGAATCGAGAGTGAGAACCATGAGAAAGCGTCTGAGAGCAAGAATCAAGAGATAGGGTCAGGGAGCGAGAATCGATATTTTAACAAAAAAATTATGAAATTCAACTTTGCTGCATTTTTCCCTCAACTACCAGTGACATAAGACACGATTGTTGCATACATGCAGGATTAAAATGGCACCCATTTGTTGAGAGCACGAGCAAGAACAACCTTGAAGAAATGGAGATTTGTTACGGTTGCTCTACAGGAGCCGACAATGTCATTTTGCCGGTGACTGGAAATTAAAGGGCATTCTCAATTTTGTCATTTTCCACCCCTCTCTTCCCAGTTAATTTTGAATTTTTGCATTTAAGTTCCTGCTTTGTTTTCATTATCTATTCTACTGTACGTTCTAATTTTGATTTGCTGTAGTGAAGCTTCTCAATTGCAAATTCTAATTTTGAATTCTTAGATCTAAGCTCCTCTATAGTCTTCCCATACTCTTCCTTCGTTTTCTTGATCACTTCTATTGCACATCATACTTCTCGAATCCTTTAGCGACAACCTTATCCTGCTCGAGCATGGATTCACGAGTCATGTTATCCAGTCTTAGAAATTCATATTTGCATATTCTCCGTGTTGGGTTTTATGCCTTAGAACCCGTAGATAGTGAATGTAAACAAATTGTATACTTGTTTCAATAAAGTGTTATTTGAAGGAATTGAATCCCCTTGCGGAAGCGATTTTCACCGATCGTGATTTTAATTTCAGTTAAAAGAAAACTAATACGTTGGACAAAACAAGAAACATTTTCTAAATAAGATTAAACATGCATTAAAGAGGTCTAAAACCTATATTAGATCAAGAAAACTTACATGAACAGTGCTGGAAAATTCTGCACAATGCTCCTCAATCACGTACAGAAATTTTCTCCAATGAACATGACCACCCCAGAACACCTACTATCCTCTAGGGTTTGAGATAAGGATTGTGGGATCCCAAAAAAAACGTCTTGAGGGGAATTTTACAGCAAATAACTTGCTGGAAATTATGAGAGTGGAAGAGAGAAAAATCTCATAGTTTTTTCTGTGTTTTTTGCGTAAAAAATGAGAGAGTGACCGAATGAGTTGGGTAACCCCCTCTCCCCTTAACGATAAGTGGGGAGGGAGTTAAAAACCCTACTCAATCTTGATCGTTGGATCTAATCCAAACGATTTTGGTCGTCTAAATAATTAAATAATAATAACCATTTAATCAATTATTTAATTATAATTAATTTAATTAAAACAATATTAATTAAATCAATTATAACATAAGGTATTTAGTTCAATTTGAATCATATTCAATTGAATTAAACTGATCATTCAATTAATTCTATTAATTGAATCCACATTAGTTAAATATCAAATATTTAATTAATTTTATAATTGAATCATATTCAATTTTATCTCTCTCATTTAACCAATAGTTTTAATGTGCATCAAAGTGTATGTCGCAACGTCATCGCGACGCGGAGCGGCCGACATCCTCTTTTGGGTTTTTTAAAAAGGAAATTAGAGTCGCCACCAATCATTGAGGGTGTGATTGGTCACCTTTAAAATAAAATAAAAACTAGTCTTAGAAAACCATAAATTAGGTTTGGGAGTCGTTTGAGTGTAGGGAAGGTATTAGCACCCTACAACACCCGTTTAAAAAACGATTACCACAGTATCTTAAATTGTCCAATTAAATGAATAAAAACAATCCTTCATTTTATTTTTCTTAAAAAAAATGATAAATATGAAAATCAAAACCCAAAATGCAATAATGAACACAAGATGTCTCATTCGTTTTTACCTTAACTTTAGAAATAAAGTAAGGATTAAACATTATGAGTTGGATATCCAACTTAATATAAATCATGCCTAATTTCCCTTTTAATTAAAGGAAACATGGGTGTACATGATTATGTTTACTAAAAATAATTGTTTTTTAAAAAAATAGATGTAAAAGAAGAAAAATTATTCAAAGAGTAAATTCTTTTAAAAGGGAAAATGAGAATTTTCATACGCCTACACAGGAGTTGAACTCCACGAAGGCACATTACTCAGTTCCCACAATCCATTTCAAAAGAAAATTAATATCAAAACAATAACAATAATTGAAATTGAACAAACAGAATTAAAGATTGGATTAAAGCGATTTGGAGAATGAAAAAAGAAAAAAGAAACAAATAAATTAGAGAGTTTAAAAAGATGAAGTTGGCAAAGTGCAAAAGTGAACTAAAATGAGAGAGAAATTAATAATGATAATGATAATAGTAATAATAATAAAAAAAACAAAAAAAACAAAAAAAAAAAACAAAACCCCACCTTTTTTTACTTTTCTCTTTCTTCTTTTTTCCTTCTTCCTTACCCAATGCTTTTCTCTCTCCCCGTATACTCCTTCCTCCCCCTCTCTTTTCCTTTTTTCCTCTTCCACTTTCTTTTCTCCCTTTTTCTATCACTCTCTAAGCTAAGCTCACTTCCTAAAAAAAAACTCTCTCAACTAGGCTTATGCTCAAATCTTTTTCTTCTCCTTTCTCCCTCAAAAGAAATTCTTCTAAAAACTCTCTAAACTAAGCTCTTGCTCAAATGCCTAAACTCTCTCAAGCTCACTTTTACTCTAAAATTCTTCTCATTCTTCTTGTTTTCTTCATCCTCCATCTCCCCCCTTTTTATACTTGAAGGGTTACTAATTTGGGGGGAAGATGGATGAGAAAATGGTGGGAAAAAGAAAAAAAATAAAAAATAATAGCCATGGAAAAAGCTTTAGAATAGGTAAATGGTGGTAATGGGGGAGTTTTTTCATGAAAACTTCTCATTGAATAGGAATGGGGAAGACCACAAAAAAAAAAAAAAAAAAAGGATAATATTTGGGGAGGGGGATTTGAAACACAAACTTCGTGGTTATCAATACGACTTTATGCCAGTTGAGTTATGCTCTTGTTAGCATACCATAAAAACAAATTGGCCACCAAATATTGGAAAACTTCAAACATTATTACTGAAGATCAAGCCGGACCAAATACGGTGTCTACAGTTTGCCCCCTTTGTGTATCATTGAAGGATTGAAAGGGTAGATAAAGGAAAGAGACTAAGTACTGGGGAGGCGAAGATTTGTTTGGTAAAAATTTGAATTTAGAAAGGAAAATGAGCTTGACTTAATCAGGTCTCAACCACAATTCAATAGTTAGGTTTGGTTTAACCGTGAGAAAAACTGAAAACGGACATGGATTGACACAAGCTTCAACCTCGATTGAATAGTCGAGTTCGATTTAACCGAGAGAAAAACTTAAAACGGACCTGGATTGACATAGGCTTCGACCTCGACTGAATAGTCGGGTTCGATTTAACCGAGATAAAAATTGAAAACGGACCTGGATTGACACAGGCTTCGACCTCGACTAAATAGTCGAGTTCGATTTCACCAGGAGAAAAAATGAAAATGGACCTAGATTGACACAGGCTTCGACCTCGACTGAATAGTCGGGTTCGATTTAACCGAAAGAAAAAATGAAAATAGACCTTGATTGACACAGGCTTCGACCTCGACTGAATAGTCGGGTTCGATTTAACCGAGATAAAAATTGAAAACAGACCTGGATTGACACAGGCTTCGACCTCGACTGAATAGTCGGGTTCGATTTCACCGGGAGAAAAACTGAAAATGGACCTGGATTGACACAGGCTTCGACCTCGACTAAATAGTCGGGTCCGATTTAACCGAAAGAAAAAATGAAAATGGACCTGGATTGACACAGGCTTCGACCTCGACTGAATAGTCAGGTTCGATTTAACCCAAAGAAAAAATGAAAATGGACCTGGATTGACACAAACTTCGACCTCGACTGAATAGTCGGGTTCGATTTAACCGAAAATAAATTTTCTTTGCAATGCACGCTAAACTTGAATGCTTGAATGCATGGGATGCGGATTTAGCACTATTTGAAAACTATGATACAAATTTCTTAAAAGATATTTGATAGCTCGGGCACCCTATTCACATCACCCTTGGTAATATAACTTAATTGCATCATGAACTCACTAAACAACTTGCTCTTTGTTTGATCACCAAAAATGTATCCAGAACGACTTTGCTCCTGTGATAATAATGGTTTTGCCCCAGTTTGAGAAGACAAAAATAATGGTTTTGCCCCAGTTTAAGACTTTGTCATGTTGAAATTACGGTTTTGTCCTCCATGATGACATTCCATCAACCTTCATGATCACGACGCTCTTGAAAAAATATTGTCTTTGGATTCTTTCTTTGGACATATGTATTTCACATCAAATCGTTTAAGTTACCACCATTGATTTGAAATATCGTGTTTATGTAACTTTTTGTTTATTCAATTGTAATGATAATAAAGGTAAACATACCAAACATTCATAGTTGAGGAAATATTATGGAGAGTGAGGGAGAAAAATGGACAAGATATGCCATGCTTCGAGAAGGGAGCTTCGATTTATGACTAAAATTCAATAGACATATGTGTCAATGTTAAGGTTCTAGAACTTGAGACAAAAGTAACCTCTTAAACATGATATAGAAATTAAAGCGTAATTCTCCTAGACACTTGTTGAATTCCCGCAACTTTGCCGAATCCTTTGATACACAAGTAGCCTATGCGTAATATCTTCGAACCTAATCTGAATTAACTGGACTTGGCAGCTCATTACCATCCATGTTAGTCAAGACTAAAGCTCCTCCAGAGAAAGTTTTCTTCACCACGAATGGTCCTTCATAGTTTGGGGTCCACTTGCCTCGATGATCTTTTAGAAAAGGAAGAATTTGTTTTAAAACTAAATCCCCTTCTCTGAATACTCTAGGACGCACATTTTTATCATAGGCTTTCATCATTCGTCTTTGGTAAAGTTGACCTCTGCACAATGCTGTCAATCTCTTTTCTTCAACAAAGTTGAGCTGCTCATAGCGGTTTTGGACCCATTCAGCCTCTTCTAAATTAGTCTCCAAGAGAACTCTTAATGATAGAATTTCCACTTCAATAGGAAGAATAGCTTCCATACCATAAACTAATGAAAATGGTGTTGCCCCAGTTGAAGTGTGAACCGATGTGCGATATCCATGTAATGCAAAAGGAAGCATTTCATGCCAATCTTTATACATCACCGTCATTTTTTGCACAATCCTTTTTATGTTTTTATTGGCAGCTTCCACTACTCCATTCATCTTTGGTCTATACGGAGTTGAGTTGACATGTTTGATCATGAATTGCTCACATAACTCAGTCATCAATTTATTGTTCAGATTTTATCAGATACTATGGTCTCAGGAAGACCATAACGATATATAATCTCCTTCTTGATGAATTTGATCACAACTCCTTTCGTCACCTCTCGATAGGACATTGCTTCTACCCATTTGGTAAAATAATTTATTACCACCAAGATGAATTGATTTCCGTTTGAGGCTTTTGGGTTAATAAGGCCTATAACGTCCATTCCCCACATGGAAAACGGCCATGGTGCTGTCATAACGTGCAATTGAGATGCTGGAGCATGATCTTTATTTACGTAGATTTGACATTTGTGGCATTTTTGCGCATATTTGATACAGTCGGCTTCCATGGTTAACCAGTAGTAGCCAGCCCTTAATGCCTGTCTAGCCATCATGTGTCCATTTGCGTGGGTACCGTAAATTCCCTCGTGAATTTATTTCATAATCGTGTTGGCTTCTTTTGTATCTACACATCTCAAAAGTACCATGTCATAGTTTCTTTCGTAAAGTAGCTCCCCATTTAGGAAAAATTTCACTGCTAATCTCCTTAGAGTTCGTTTGTCATTTTCTGATGCATTATGAGGATAGGTTCCGCATTTCAAATAATGTTTGATGTCTTGAAACCATGGCTTATTGTTGCAATTCTGGAGTGGTTAAAAATATGAGATAAATTAACTCCAGAATATTGTGCAAATATACACAATCTAGCAGCAAGTGATAAGTATTTATCGTATCCACAGGGTCTTGAAACGCCTACCTCTATTGATTTAATTTGCCTTTGTAGTGATTTCAAAAGGTTGGTTAAATTGATTTGGGTTTTTAAAATGCTGAAGCAAAAGAAATATGAAAGCAGTAAATGATTACGACAGAGAAAACAGAATGGAAACAGACACAGGTTAAGACTTCTGTAATTGTTTATAAAGATGCTCCAGCAATTCTTTTGATCTGTCAATCTCATGCAGTATTATCAGCGGGATCCTCCCGGAACTCCGGATTTTTTGGAATATGTTTCAAAACCAATGAAGCTCTACCGATCAAACACTAGGCAACTAGCTATCCCTAACTCAGTCACTGGCGTTCACCAATACACAATGATCTAGCGTGAATTATTGCCACACAACTCCTAAATCATCCCTGAAACTAGGAGAAGCTATACATACCGGCTAGCTAGGCGGGCACATAATGAAATTAAAGATCAACAATAATTCAAGATGATCATGGTCAAATAGAATTTCCAGATTTATAAATATAACAATCACATAATTCTTAACCTATGCCTACAAAGCAATTAGTTCATGATTGAAAACATAAAATATGTTAAGATCTCGATAAGCACATCCATATTACGAAATACACAAGAAATACTAATCCTTTTTCAGAAAATGGGGATGAAACGGCTGCTCCAAACCACCAAGAACATGGAAGAACTTCGTCTCCTTGAGTGGAACCGCAAATGGTCTTCTTATATCTCTATTCCGTCGTCAATTCGGCCTCCGACCGATTAATTCGGTCTCCAAATCGTGAATGAATTTATCTTTGGCGGCTTCTCCTTTTATAAGATGAGAATTAGGTTAAATTGGACACATGGCAGGCTCTCCTCGCTCCTTTATCTCGAAAATAACTCAACAGAAGTCGGCTTGTCAACTTGGCTAACGAGCTGTGACGTGGCAGTTTTGCTCCCAGTTTTGCTGCAGCACAGAATTTGCTCCTTCATGTCGCTCAGCAGTATTTTCTACACAAAATAACTTTCAAAGCCTCCATTCTTCCAAATGGGTTCAAACATACAATATTCATCTAAAACCAACCCTATTAAGCACAAAAGACACACAAATCCCTATAGAATTAAGGCCTAAATAACTACCTTTCAGACAGTTATCACTTATCATCAAACTCTTCTTCTATATTCATGCAGGAGGCTGGAACATCTATCCTTCCCATCTTAATAGGTTGTACCTCATGATTGGGGTCTATGTTGAACATGACTACAAGCGTAGCCAAGGTGTCTGCTATCTGATTACTCTCCATTGGTAAATAGTCAAAAGTGATTTCTTCAAATTTATGAGACAAATCTAATATAAGCTTTTTATAAGGCAGTAGCTTAGTGTCTCTTGTTTCCCATTCTCCTCTCAATTAGTGAATCACCAGCATAGAATCCCCCAGGACTCGAAGTTTCTTTATCTTCATATCCAATGCAGTTTGGATACCCATAGAACAAGTTTCATATTCAGCCATATTATGAGTACAATCAAAACTTAGTTTGGCGGTGAGAGAGAACATCTTTCCTTCAGGCGATATTAATACAACACCTATCCCATGACCTAACTCATTGGAGGCCCCATCAAACAACATGGTCCATGTTTCCAAGTCTGATATTTCTTTTTTCACCATTATAGTGGAGACAAATTCATCAGGGAAATCAAATTTCATTGGTTCATGATCGTCTATAGGTTGCTCGGCCAAATGATCGGCTAGTGCACTTCCTTTTATTGACTTTTGAGTAACATAGACAATATCATACTCGGATAAAAGAACCTGCCATCTAGCAATTCTACCAGACAAAGACGGCTTTTCAAAGATGTATTTGATAGGATCCATCTTTGAGATGAGCCATGTTGTGTAATACAACATATATGGTCTTAAACGGCGAGCGACCCAAGCTAGAGCAAAACAAGTTCTTTCGAAAAGAGAATATCTGGTTTCGCAATTAGTAAAATTTTTGCTTAAATAATATATGGCTTGCTCTTTTCTGCCTGAACTGTCATGTTGTCCTAGTACACACCCCATTGAATTTTCCGTCACTGTAAGATATAGGATAAGTGGACGATTTGTAGTTGGAGGTACAAGAACAGGAGGGTTTTGTAGGTATTGCTTGATTTTTTCAAATGCTTTTTGACAATCGCCATTCCATATACCTGTATTGTTCTTACGAAGTAACTTGAAGATTGGTTCACATGTTGTTGTAAGATGTGATATGAATCTTGCAATATAATTCAATCTTCCCAAGAAACCTCTGACTTCTTTTTGAGTACGTGGTGGTGGCATTTCTAGAATGGCTTTGACTTTGTCTCGGTCAACTCTAATTCCCTCCTGGCTTACGACGAAACCCAACAACTTGCCAGAAGTGACCTCAAATGTGCATTTACTCAGATTCAGTTTCAACTTGAATTTTCTCAACCGCTAGAATAACTTTTGGAGAATGGTTGCATGCTCTTCCCCTGGTTTTGACTTAGCAATCATGTCATCAACATACACTTCGATCTCCTTATGGATTAGGTCATGGAAGAGAGTAACCATGGCCCGTTGGTAGGTTGCCCCAGCATTTTTCAATCCGAACGGCATGACCTTATAACAAAAGGTTCCCCATAATGTGATGAATGTAGTTTTCTCTTGATCTTCAGGTGCCATTTTGATTTGATTGTAACCTGAGAATCCATCCATAAAGAAAAAAGTTGAGAATCCAGCTGTGTTATCTACCAATACATCAATATGAGGAAGTGGGAAGTTACTAGCACACATTCGGACCTGTCCATTCTTTTTAGGTTCTGGCACAATGTTAGCTACCCATTCTGGATAATTAGCAACTGTTAAGAATCCTGCATCAATCTGTTTCATGACTTCATCTTTTATTTTGATTAACATGTCCGGCTTCATCTTGCGTAACTTCTGTCTCACTAGCCTGCATTCAGGCTTAAGTGGCAAATGATGCACCACAATACTTGTGTCTAAATCAGGCATATCTTGATAAGACCAGGCAAAAACATCAATGTATTCATGAAGCAATGTTATTAACCCTTGACGGCTTTCAGCAGACATGTTGGTCCCGATTTTAACTTCTTTAATCTCTACTTGAGATCCCAAGTTAATCGTCTCTTTCAACTCTTCATGTGGTCCCAATGTCCTCTCTTCTTCTTCAATCATTCTCAACAATTCGGGAGTAAGTTCTGGATCTTCCTCATTACCACTTGTTCTCTCATCGGACTCAATATCGTATGTAGGAGAATCAAGTTCGTATTTAAGATCATTATCGCTTTCAATCCCAATATCGCTGTTTAAAAGAGCGATTATTCAGTGTGATGAAAGAAGACAAAAGGAAGGAATGGAATAAATGAAATCAATGCTAAAAGAAGTAGAGACAAGAGAGATTCATTGGATAATAGGAAAGAAAGGAAAAAAAATGTTTCTTCATTAACAAATGAAATATTGACATAGAACACGTAAATCATCAAAACAAAAAACAAACAAAAAGTTTAACAATTACTTTGATATTTCATTAACAAATGATGGTAACTCCATTACAGTCCAATTGTTGAGTTCAGAGTCTTCTGGGCACAGATAAACCAAGGGACCAACTTTTTTCTTTTGTTCTATTATAGCCATGACTGCAGGGTCTTGAGATTCCGGATGAATTATTCCAGTGAAGATGAAGGTATCATGAAGATGAGGAATGATATTCATTTGATACTTCGGCTCACGGCTCTCCAATCTAGCCAGTCGTTTTTCTCTCTCCTGTCTATGTTCTTCAATCATATCTTTTTTGCTTGGTTTATATCCCAAACCAAACCTCTTCATATTTTTCGACATATTCAGCAAATTTTCGAGGCTTTGGTTGCTTCCTGTTAAGGAGAGTTTTGAAAGTTGCAGCTCCATTTTCCCTATCTCTCCGTATACAGTTGTGGCATTTGCAATCTCAAAAGCTTGAAATGATGACTCAGAAACCTCTTCTGTTGCTTCTATGTAGGGCATTGAGGAGGGTCTTGACACTAAGATATCCTCTTGCCCAGATATGATCAATAGTTTGCGGTCGACCACAAATTTAAGTTTTTGGTGTAATGATGATGAGACCACTCCAGTCGAGTGAATCCAGGGACGCCCTAACAAGAAGCTGTAGGCCGAATTAATGTTCATAACCTGAAAGGTTATATCGAAGGTGCATGGACCTATCTGAATGGGCACTTCTATGTCCCCAACAACTTCACTACGTGCCCCATCAAAAGCTCGTACGATCATAGTGCTGGGTCTTACATGAGACATATCAACAGACAATTTCTCCAATGTGGATTTAGGCATTATGTTCAAGGAGGAACCATTATCAACTAGAACTTTTGCCATAATAAAATTTTTGCACTTAACTGTAATGTGCAAGGCTTTAGTGTGTCTGGTGCCTTCTGGTGGTAACTCATCATCTGTGAAAGTTACTGAACTGGATGCAGTTATGTTTCCAACGATGTTATCCAAGTTGTCCACCGTAATATCCTGCGGAACATAAGTTTGATTCAATATGTCCAACAAAGTCTTACGATGCGTATCTGAAGCCAATAACAAAGCCAATATGGAAATCTTTGCAGGGGTTCGACCTAACTATTCAACCATTTTATAATCACTTTGTTTAACCAACTTAAAAAATTCTTGGATGTCCTCTTCAGATGTTGGCTGTTTAACATCTAGGTTTTTCACTGCAATGGGCTCTTCTGTCTTTTCCTTGATATCTTCAATGATCTTGGCTTTTCCTTTTTCTTTACCCTTGGGTTTCAATAGGTCTTCCGGTGTATAACACTTCCCGCTTCGTGTTAGACCTCCTATCCCATTGATATTATGGATTGGAAGGGGTTCAGGACCAACAGTTACCTTATATTCATAGTTCCAAGGTACTGCTTTTGAACTTTGATATTCAAAGGGAGTCGAAATCTGGATGGTAATCGGTCTTGGCTTGGAATTTGGGGTACTGGGCTTCTCGCGATGAGAAATTGTTAACGGTTTTGGCTTGAGAGAAAACCTTGAGCATTCTTCTATAATATCAACTTCCCCATACTGAGGGAGCTGAACCATCTTTTGAGAAACTGTTAAAAAATGTGAATCTAAAAACTCCTGGACCTTCAGACGAAAATGAGAACATTGGTCGATAAAATGCCCTTTTGCCCCAGTGTGATAAGAACACATCAAACTGTCATCGTATGTTCTGACACCCAAATCCGATTGGAAGCGTTCTACTCCAATGTATCCATTACTGAATAATATTTCGAATAGTTCTCCCATGGGAGTCACTACGCTCTCAGCATTCTTTTTCAAATCAGCTCCATGAACCTCTATCGCATTTACTTGTGCATTCTGATGGTTTGGCAGAGGATTGTTGTTGACATCTGAACCATTTTCTTTCTTAAAGTTTAACCATCCTGCCTTGATCAATGCTTGCACCCTATGCTTGAGTGCAATACAGTTTTCAGTGGAATGTCCAATTGCTCCTGCATGGTAGTCGCAACGAGCATTTGGGTCATACAATTTTGGGTAAGGTGGCTTTACTGGGTCCATTGACACAGGTGCCAGCTGATTATTCTAGAAGAGTTGGGGTAAAAGTTTGGTATATGTCATAGGAATCAGATCAAAATGAGTCTGTCTACGGACGCCTTTATTGTTTTGGTGTCCTTGGACATAAGGAGTATTCTGTTGATTCTGAGGCTGGTAGCCTTGAGTAGGATGAGGATTTTGGACGTAAAGGGATGAGTATTGGGCTGATGTATTATTGATATGGGGTTGAGGGTAAACATATGGAGGTGGATAGTGATATTGTGGCACTCCGGCATTAAGGTATGGTTGTCTTGAATTGAAACCAATCATCTGAACTTCTCCCTCTTTTTTCTTCGATGGAACCCCTTTTTCGTTGTTGATGATCCAAACGTATCAGTTATCTTTCCATGCTTAATTCTGTACTCGATTCTCTCTCCAATTGTCATTATGTCAGAGAAATTGGTAGAGGCACTCCCAATCATCTTATCATAGAAAGGAGATTTGAGAGTATTAATAAACATGGTTGACAGCTCCTTATCGGCTAAAAGTGGTTGCACCTGAGCAACAGTATCCCTCCACCTTTGGGCATACTCTTTAAAGCTTTTTGTGCTCTTCTATTCCATCCTCTGGAGATCTAGGCGGTCAGGAGCCACATCTATGTTGTGCTTATATTGCTTTAAAAATGAATCGGCTAGATTCTTCCATGAACATATAGGAGTGTTGTCTAACTGCATATACCATCGAGATGTTGGACCAGTAAGACTGTCCTGGAAGCAGTGAATTAACAGCTTGTCATTTTGGACGTATGCTGCCATCTTCCTGCAATACATGATGAGATGGTTTTTAGGACAGGATGCTCCATCATACTTTTCAAACTCGGGCATCTTGAATTTTTGAGGGAGGATTACATCTGGTACCAAGTATAGCTTGGTCGCATCTATATTTCCGAAGACGTATGTTCCTTCTACTGCCCTTAATCTTTCCTCCAGGACTTCAAGCTTTTCACTAGGAGAGACTTTATCACCTCCCATTAGCTCTTTTCTGATTTCAGGATCACCTAAATTGGGAACTGTAATGGTCACCTTGGGAGGTACCTCTGTGGGTAGTGAAAATCCAGGTTGATTGTGTACAGGCACTTGCTCATTCTTAAAAAATGGAAATGGGTGCTGCTCTACTGGAATATTGTACAATGGATGATATTTTAGAGTAGTACCCTCTGTTGATTGCCGGATTGGAGGGTCATTCATTGTATTGTTGGACTGAGCAATATCAGGTATTATTTTGCTTCTTTCCAGGGCGACAAGAATGACATCCATTTTTTCTCATAACTCCTCAATATCTTTCCTTGTTTTCTCCATCTCAGTACTTTGCTCTTCCATGATCCTTGTCTTGTATCTTGTGACGTAGGTGCGGTGGATTCGAGGTGACCGAGCTATCTTATGATTTTGTTTATATTTTTAATGAAAAGAGATTTTAGTGTAAGAAAAGAAAAAGACAAAACGAAACATTAAAAAAATGAAAAAAATAAAAAAAAAATGGCCTTGATATTAAATTGAAAATGATAAAACAATGTAGCAGCAAAATTTGTGCAAAATTGAATTACAAGATATTTCAACTATCTAAATAAAACATAAACTAAAGTAAAAAGTTAATAAATTGCCCCCAATACTCTAAACTTATATGAAGTTTTCCTGGAAACTTGAGCACATTCTTGCTATTCGGTTGTGTAGGTGCTATGACTTTAGAGAGAGTACGTGCATCTTCTGCTAGTTCATCTGCCCTTCGAGTGACTCTCCTAATCTAAGTGAGCATATTTTTCGCTCTACTTCGTAGTGTCGCATGGTTCTGTCTCGCAAACCCAAAATCATTGCTTAATCTGTCGTACTGCTCCTTTAAATAGGTATAGTCTTTCATTAATCCGTCAGTGGCATCCTGATACTTACCGAGGCGAACATTGAGTGACTAAACGGACTCTCTTAGACCCTTGTTGTCGTTGATGAGCTCTCCTAGTTGATCTTCTCTAATCTTGAGCGTTAATTGCAGGTCGTCAATTGTTCGACATTGCAGGGATAAAAACCCTAGCGCAGCGGAAACATTCAGAGACCTTAACCGGTTTAAATGCCGATTGGGATACCAATACGACGACAAAACAAATATATTTTACAGCAAGCAATATAAACAAAATACATGCTGTAAAACAGATATAAATCATGCTAAAACAGCCCTAAAAATAGATCTAATCTATAAAAGGATCCTATTGATCCTAGGGTTCAAGAATGACTTACCCTTGAAGACGTTCTTGAATTGTTTCACCAAAATTCCTTGGTTCTCCACCCAAATACAGCAACAAAGTCTCATTCTCTTTGCTGGAAAAACAGTCACAAACACCACCAAAAGATTGCACCGACATTCTCCTTGGAACTAGTGTTGAGCGGCTTGTGGGAACCAAAAATTCTAAGGGTTAGGAGTAATCTTTTCTCTGTAATCTTGTGAGAATAGTTTGCAGAGAGTTCGGGAGAGAAGATGAGTGAGAGAGCGTGATCTTTTTTTCAAAAAACAACTCTCGTACTGATAAGATAATTAATTATTAATGGTGAGGGAGTTATGTAACTGATGGAGAAACTCCCTCCTAAAAAACCTCTTAATCACGCATAACCCTGGGTTAGTGGGCTGAATTTTTCTTATCAGATATACTGATAAGATAATTAATTATTAATTTTAATAATTAATTAATCAAAATAACAATTAATTTAATTAATACTCATATAAATCATATTTATACAAATATTACCACTTAACCCATAGTTTTAATAAAATTCAATTAAATCAAATTTAATTAAAGTTATTAAAACTAATTATCAATTAATATAACAACTAATTAATATATTAATTAATATTATAATTAAATATCTCATATTTAATTATATCTCTCTCCAAATAAACTATAGTATTAATGTACATCTAATGTGCATTAATTATAACCTAATATTCGAACACCTTCGAATATTAAATTCTCCCTTAGAATTTTACCTCAACGCCCCTAGTGAGCTACCGGTGGGACCTAATGGACCTACAGATCAGAAGCTCCAACGATATGAGATTAATTGGCTAAACTCATTAACCAAGTTAATCAATGTTCGTTAACTGTGGTTCACTCCACTAAAGAGCCACAGCTGCACTCTTCTCACTGCAGATATATTTCTGTGTCCACGGATATCGGCCGTCAACAGCAAGTTAGCCCTTCAAGTGTATTCGTACTCCAGCTAGGTTAAATTACTGTTTTACCCCTAGGCTACCTCTTGATCCTTAAGTACCAGTGCTCCTCTAATGAACAACTTGTTTGTGGTCCAACCAGCAAACAGAAATCCCTCTCGTGCCATAAAGAGGGTAGAGCCCATTGTTCAAGACCCGAAGACACCACTTAAGGGAACACACCTCTACTTACCCTAATATCGGGAAGGAGTGAATTCCATCTTGTAAGATTACGTTCCCAGCTCCCCACTCGGTCTTGTCCCCAAAATGGTAGGCTTATTGAGTCGGCGAACAGGCCACTCTCACCCGTACAAATCAAAGGACAATCCCTCATGGACAGGAGTCCATAATCCACTCAAGATTAAGGCCAAGTTGCCTAGGTCATCCTAGTGAAATAGAAACCGAGCTAACTAACGATATTACAGTTAGTGGTTAACTATTTCGTGGTCCGGTCTTTGTGCAAACTCATTGCACAGGATACCCCCACCCGCATGTCAACCACATGAACGCGTTGGATCACTACGTTTGTATCAATATACAAAGCGGGTCGTATCCATAGTGTCACCAGGACAAAGTACCCAACCTTATCCCTATACTACAGACCCTTTAGGCTAAAACTTGAACATTGATCCCCGTATGTCCCTACATACTAGTTCGAGCCTCATTCTATTAGCCTTGGATGTTTAGTTTATTGGATTAGGGTTAATAAGACAAGATATAATACAAACATTGAATAACACATCACTTTTATTAATGTTCGGTCAAATGTACATTTACTATCTACGAGTTTTAGGGCAAAAAACCCAACAGACATAGCGTTCCATTCTTTCCTTCTACCTCAGTAATCGTTTGGTTCCTCAAACTAATGCAATCTTCGAGCTCTTTCATCAACTCATGGAGTGAGGCTATCTCAGAGTGTTGCTTCAAAACTTGGTCATTCCTTGACTTGAGAGTTGCTTGGGAGACTTCATTATCCCTTCTTAATCGATGCATTCTTCTATTCAGGTCGCGGGCCTCTGTGTCTAATGCTGAAATTTCCTTTTCTAACTGTTCTTGTTTGTTGACACTTTCCTTTAATCGGTTCAACTCTCTTTCTAGTTCAACATTGCGCAACAAACCTTATTTTACCTCCAATTGCAGCCTTTCATTTTCTTGAACCAATGATGAATTCGCTTTTCTCAATTCATCACATTCCTTTTCGCGTGCTGCTTGTTCTGTTTGTTGATCTGGTATCACCTTTGCATTAAGTTTTATCTTGGTTTTCATTTTTGGTGACACAAGCACGGTTTTAGCTCTATTCGCATGTCATGTTTTGTACGCCTTTGTGGTATCATCATGAAACTGACCACTCTGGATTTTAGTGATCATTTTCCATGATGTCACAATTTTCTGAATTTTATCTTTACAGAAGCCTTTATCATAAGCAAATTCGAAATCCTTCAACTCATGCATAGCAGGGATGAATCGTCGGACCCAAATTTGGCGTACTACCAATAAAGGAGCATAGGTTATACATCCCCAAGGACCCAAAAGAGGTAAACTTTTAAATTTACCACATTTATAGATTATTGGCCTAGTTGACATCCAAGGGGCTCTCCATATTACATCTTCTACCTTTAGTTCGGAGAAAAAGGCTTCCCAAGCGCTCCTTTCAGGGGAGGATGAACTCCAACCTGATTGCACGAACTCTGAAATGGGATTTTGTAGTTTATTCCAGGAACTTGAAAATTTGATCTCTGGACATTTGAATTATGGTGGACACTTCACATGACTAAGGACCCAAATGTTCAATAATGGTGCACACCCTATAAATCTTCCTATTCTTTTTGTTCTGCAATAATTTAATGAATGAAAAGTTTCTGCCAATACAGGAATAATGGGATCAACTCCTATTTCTATCTTAGCAAACAACTTGACCACGCGTTCCTCAACATATCCACATACTTTAGGAAACAAAACAACATTAAAGATACACAATGCCAGTAAAGTTAATTCCTTGTCTTCATTTGCAAATTTTTGTTGGAGAGTAAGGATGTAGTCCAGGGGTAGGCATGTGTTCTCTCCTTTTATCTTTACTTGTTTCTCAATGTCGCTTGTACGAATCTTGCCCAAAAGAGTAGATAATGCTCTTTTCATTGTAAGCTCTTGATCGTAAGAATAAGCTTCAACCTCTTTTCGTGTTGGCATATGCATAAGGGATTGATATTCCTCTATTGTAGAAGTCAGGTCGATTGAGCCAAATGTGAAACATCTGTAGGCTGGATCCCAATGTCGAACCAAATCTTTTAATACAGAATAATTGACTTGTACATACATGAGTTGAGCTAGACCGCCATATTTGCTTGTAAATTTTGCCTTTCTATCTACAGTTAAACTTTCCCAAGCTCGTTTTACTGTTTCTAATTGACTTTCTAGAAAACTGACATCCTTAAATTGAGAAACAATATTTTCTACTAAAGAATCTCCGTGGATTTGTTGTACATTTTCTGACCATTGACGTACTGTTGCTTGATCTTATATACCCATTTCTTGTATTGGAGGGGGTGATTTTATTTTACTCATGCTTTAGTTTCTGTCAATGTAAATAATCGAAAAATCTGTTAATTTAATTTGCACAATTTTCTTAACTACATCAAAAGAGATTTTAAAGGATATTTTCAATGAGTGAAAATTGAAAATTGATATAAGATACAAGGGAAATAAGAAAAATAAATAAATAAACTTTGACAATAATGCATGTAATAAGTCAAATCCTAGAACTATATGAGTGGAGTTTAATTCTAAGGCATCCTAGAAAAGGTCCCCAAACTTACCCACCGATTTAACGATGTAGTAGGCTTGAGTGGAGAATTTCATGCGCCTGCACAGAAATAGAAATTCCACGAAGGTCACATTACTCAGTCTCCGAGTCTAGTCCTAAGGTAGAGCCCGGGTAGGAGGCTAGTGAAAGTGTGTGAAATGCATGATTAATAAGATGACATGCAAATGAGTGACATAACTAAGATAAAGTACAATTACAACATAAAAAGATGGTAATAATAAAATGACATGCAAATGAATGACATAACTAAGATAAAGAACAATTACAACATAACAAGATAGTAATAGACAAGTGAATAACAATATGCCAAACAAATCATATTATAAAGTAAGGAAAACTAAATAAATAAATAACAAAAATAACAAAATAATAACTAAGGGACCTAAAGAAAAATTTAATTTAAAGGACAATAAAGATATTCATGGCTTGACCCTCAAAAGTCCCCAGTGGAATCGCCAAGCTGTCGCAACGTCATCGCGACGCGAAGCGACCGATATCCTCTTTTGGGTTTTTTAAAAAGGAAATTGGAGTCGCCACCAATCATTGAGGGTGTGATTGGTCACCTTTAAAATAAAATAAAAACTAGTCTTAGAAAACCAGAAATTAGGTTCGGGAGTCGTTTGAGTGTAGGGAAGGTATTAGCACCCTACAACACCCGTTTAAAAAAACGATTACCACAGTATCTTAAATTGTCCAATTAAATGAATAAAAATAGTCCTTCATTTTATTTTTCTTAAAAAAATGATAAATATGAAAATAAAAACCCAAAATGCAATAATGAACACAAGATGTCTCATTCGTCTTTACCTTAACTTTAGAAATAAAGTAAGGATTAAACATTATGAGTTGGATATCCAATTTAATATAAATCATGCCTAATTTCCCTTTTAATTAAAGGAAACATGGGTGTACATGATTATGTTTACTAAAAATAATTGTTTTTTAAAAAAATAGATGTAAAAGAAGAAAAATTATTCAAAGAGTAAATTCTTTTAAAAGGGAAAATGAGAATTTTCATACGCCTACACGGGAGTTGAACTCCACAAAGGCACATTACTCAGTTCCCACAATCCATTTCAAAAGAAAATTAATATCAAAACAATAACAATAATTGAAATTGAACAAGCAGAATTAAAGATTGGATTAAAGCGAATTGGAGAATGAAAAAAGAAAAAAAAACAAATAAATTAGAGAGTTTAAAAAGATGAAGTTGGCAAAGTGCAAAAGTGAACTAAAATGAGAGAAAAATTAATAATGATAATGATAATAGTAGTAATAATAATAATAACAAAACAAAACAAAACAAAAAAAACAAAAAAACAAAAGAAATAAAAAAAAACAAAACCCCACCTTTTTTACTTTTCTCTTTCTTCTTTTTTCCTTCTTCCTTACCTAATGCTTTTCTCTCTCCCTGTATACTCCTTCCTCCCCCTCTCTTTTCCTCTTCCACTTTCTTTTCTCTCTTTTTCTATCACTCTCTAAGCTAAGCTCACTTCCTAAAAAAAACTCTCTCAACTAGGCTTATGCTCAAATCTTTTTCTTCTTCTTTCTCCCTCAAAAGAAATTCTTCTAAAAACTCTCTAAACTAAGCTCTTGCTCAAATGCCTAAACTCTCTCAAGCTCACTTTTACTCTAAACTTCTTCTCATTCTTCTTGTTTTCTTCATCCTCCATCTCCCCCCGTTTTATACTTGAAGGGTTACTAATTTGGGGGCAGATAGATGAGAAAATGGTGGGAAAAAGAAAAAAAATAAAAAAATAATAGCCATGGAAAAAGCTTTAGAATAGGTAAATGGTGGTAATGGGAGAGTTTTTTCATGAAAACTTCCCCTTGAATAGGAATGGGGAAGACCACAAAAAAAAATGATAATATGTGGGGAGGGGGATTTGAAACACAGACTTCGTGGTTATCAATACGACTTTATGTTAGTTGAGCTATGCTCTTGTTGGCATACCATAAAAACAAATTGACCACCTAATATTGGAAAACTTCAAACATTATTACTGAAAATCAAGTCGGACCAAATACTGTGTCTACAGTGTACATTAATATAAACTATAGTATTAATTCGATTAAATCATATTTAACCAAATTAAATTAATTAATTCCCCAAATAATTAATTCACGAATTAATCAAATATCACATATTTAATTAAATTCATAATTCTCTCATTAATTAATTTTGAATCATATCCAAAATTAATTTTATTATAAAGTTTAATTCAATAATTAAACTTATATTATAATGTATCTCCATACATTATATTAATTGTATCAAAATACAATTAACTTAAATTCCCTATAATATCAAGACTAAATTATCTCAGAACCCGTTATGAGCTAGCAGGTAGACCTAATGGACCTACAGATCAGAAGCTCCAACGATATGAGATTAACTAGCTAAACTCATTAACCAAGGTAATCAACATTCGCTAACTGTGGGTCACTCCACTAAAGACCCACAATTGCACTCTTCTCACTGTAGAATATTTATGTGTCCACGGATATCGACCAATGCAGTAAGTCAATCCTTCACGTGTATTCGTAACACAAGTTGGGTCAAATTACCGTTTTACCCCTAGGTTACCTCTGGTTCCTTAAGTACCACTGATCCCTCTAATGAACAAGTTGTTTAGGGTCGAACCACTAAACAAGAGTTCCTCTCGGGCCAGGAGAGGACGGCGCGCCTTTGTTCAAGCCCCGGAATCAGCCCTTAAGGGAACACACATCTACTTACCCAAATAGGGAAAGGAGTGGATTCCATCTTGTACTGTTATGTTCCCAACCCCCATTCGATCTTGCCCCTGAAATGGTAGGATTATTGAGTCGACGAACTGGCCACTCTCGCCCATACAAATCTAAGGACAATCCCTCCTGAAAAGGAGTTCATAACAGACTCAGGATTGAGATTGAGTTACCTAGGTCATCCTATTGAAATAGAAACCTAAACTAGTTAACGACGTTACATCTAGTGGTTACTATTTCGCGGTCCGGTCTTATGCAAACTCATTGCATGGGATACCCCCACCCACATGTCTCCTACATGGATGCTTTGGATCATTGCATCTGTATCGAATATAAGGTGGGTCATATCACATAGTGTTACCAAGATAAGGTACCCAGCTTTATCCCGATACTATAGACCATTAGGTTGTTACTTGGACATTGATCCTCGTATGTCCCTAAATACCAGTCCAAGTTTCATTTAAACAACATTGGATCTTAGTTTATTGGATTTAGGGTTTATTAATGCAAACTCGATTATTCAAAAACCAAATTGTTGAATCACTCAAATAACGCTTTATTGAGATGGATTAATTTGTTTCATTTACTATCTACGAGTTTTAGGGAATAAAACCCAACACAACAGTGTTGAGTGCTTCAACGCACTGACCAAGGAGGCCCGATTGCTATCGATAACGTCCTTGCTTGAGAACGTAAGAGGCATCATCCAACAGTGGTTTTACGAATGAAGGAATCATAGGGGATCTAAAACGATGACTTTCTCAAACTATTGTGAGAATCACATGGCTATGTGACAAGGGTAGACAATATAAAGTCGAGTCGATCGATTGTTATAGGGTACATTTCAGAGATGGCTGATAAGGGTAAAAAATATACATATTTTACCCTTATATTTAGCTCATTTCTTTGTCAAATATTGCACGTTAGATCAACTTTACTGTTCCCGAGCTCAAAATATGTTAAAGTTGATAAGTTAGGGTGTTGAGATTCACTTTTGTCAAATTATGCTCATTTGTGCTTAAAAAGACTTGATTTTAAGAGAATTTAACTAAGTTTGTTGTTGTGCAGGAAAATAGAGGAAAAGTTGGAATTTCCCCAAAAATGCGACCTTATTTCTGGGAAGGAAAAATGAAATGCGACCGCATTTTTGGAAAAAACTGAGACAGTTCCGAGTCGTCCGCGGGTCGTTGTTGACAAGTCTTCTTCGCACCTAACCTACCTTTTTTACCCCAAAATCGACTAGGCTACCTACCAGCACCTATTTCACAGCTCTTCAACCATTTTTCACACTATATAAGCTCGAGTTTCGAAGTCAAATTCAAGCAGAACTCATTTGGAAGAAGAGGGTGGTGACAGAACCCTAGTTGATGCCTATGAGTAGGGATGCCCGAGGTCCTTCTTAGATGACTAAATTCTAACCTTAGTTAGACATCAAACCTTAGGGTTTCTAGGGATTTTCACCCATTCCCACTTGTAAAAGCGAGAGAGTTGAGTGTCTAAGCGAACTCTAGAAGGATTGAGTAAATAAAAAACCCATAATATTTGGCTACTTTCTTTATTCCCAGCTCTTGATACTTTTCATTATTCTATATTCTTTACATTCTTATTTCAATGAAAATGTATTCATTTGCACTTTATCTCACCATGAGTAGCTAAATTTCGTTGAGGAGTTCAATATGGTGAATTCCCTTATGGTTCAATAGCTTGAAAGTGTTTTATTTGCTTAAGTCTTGTTCAATGCATGTCATTATTTATTGAATATCATTCTGATCTTGCTGAGTTTAACTTGATCACTTAGACTTTGCATGCTATTTGAGTTTGATCTTGAAAGGGACAGACGATATCGGTTCTCATAAAGGTGATATAGGAGAAAAAGCTCGAAAGAGATTGTTCGGCGATATAGGGCAAGCTACCTAAGGCACCTTATATCGACTATAGGGTTATAGGTTGCATTCGTGAATTATCTATGTCGGAGTCGAGTCATAGAAATGTGCATAATGGTACTCGCTTAGCCTTCTAACGGTTCTTGGGAGTAAGGCCAAATAGAAGTTAAATCTAACCCAATGCATTGAATAGGCTTAAGATTAAATAATCCATGATAAAAGTTATTGCCTTTGGGATGAATCCATGTTGAATACCTCGTTTGTTTATTATTGTTATTCTTTACTTATTTGCTTGTTTTATCTCCTTTTCTAAAAACCAATCATCAAACTTATTTCTTTGGTTACTTAATTTTTAAAGCAATCAAGTTGAGCAGTTTCTTCTTCAAATCTGAATTTCCAATTTAGTCCTCGTCGGATCGATACCCTTGGAATACTTCTAAGGTTTTTTTTATTACTACGTGCGACAATGTGTACTTGCACTAGGGTTAGCTGAATTTATCTTTATTATTATTTACCATCTTATCTCACATCCATCCATTCAGCTGACGAAGCACCAACGGTCGGTTGGATGGCATTATGAACCTGTAGAGTCGAGAGTGTACGTGTCGAGAGTTAGAGTCGTTCGAGATCTCGTGTTCCCATGCTATCGTGGCCACTAGGAAACGCAACCTTCTCACAGATGCACTTTGTAGTGAGTATTACAGTGTGCGCTTCCTAATGGCTGCATATGCAGAATCCATGAATCCACTGACGCACATTTTTTTAGTGGAAAAAACCAACAGGTTACGTGGAGACGAAGATCTTTCTCCCACGTAGGGTAGTCCAAGTTGGACAGAGAAGAGTAAGGGGGATCCTGTTGGCAGAGGAATGACGTCCAACACCCAAATGTGGACGGTGTGGGAACGTTGGACAGAATAGACAAAACTACGATCAACCGCTCACGACTACAAGGTTCAACGTTTGAGAGGGTGGACCCACTGGGAATGTGCGTGTAAGATAGGTGCTGTTTTCATAATGTATACTTAGAGTCCAAAGTGTATGTAAACATGTCATTTCATGAATATATTACGATTGTAGGCTTACTTCGTAGATTGTACCAATGTCCATAAATATGAATGAAGGTTGCGTTTAGTTTTATTGACGTTTCGCACTCTCGATGCTCTCAATCTCGCTCTATATGTACATCACACTTGAACCCTTTTTCTCTTACACAGACGCACGCATACATTCTTATTCTCGATTCGTGCTCTTGTTGCTCTCAACCACGCTCTCGATGTACATCGAACTTAAACCCCTTTTCGATTACACACGAGTACGCATTCAGTTGGATTCTCGTTTCACGCTCTCATTGAAGAGGTTAATATCAAACATGCAGAAGCAATTTTGGATCTTAGGCACACAATTTCATAAATTTGATCCTAGAAGACATGCTATTCATAAGAGGTAAAACAGAAGCAAGATGCACCTACCTCTCGTAGCTCCCAATTCGTGTAATCTGAGGCTTTAATCTTCACACCAATGGCTCTTGGACAACCACTTGGATCTTCTCTACTATCCTCAGGCCTTGGAACGGATTGTGGGATCCTCAATTGATAGGAATTGGAAAGGAAAGCTTATGGGTTCATGTAAGTTTGAGAGTACAAGTTATGAAAGTTCTTGAGAAATTTTGGCAGCATTTCATGTTGAATAATTCCATGCTTTTCCATCAGTTGATCCTCTATATATAGAGGAAAATCATGCATAAAAAATGCACAAAATAATGACACCAAATTGGGATCATTTTGAGTCATAGATTAGGTGGTGCAATAAGACTAATCTCAAGAGATTAGTCACTAAGCACCACCTCCAAAAATTGTCAATTTTTTTTAATTTTCTTTAAATTCAAAATTTGCAATTCTTTAAATGAAAAATTCTCAAATTCCCACTTTCTTTTTATTTTATTTTATTTTAATTTAAATGAAATCTTATTTAATTAAAATAATAAAAAAATCAATTAATTTAATATCTTATATTAAATTAATAGGGAAAAATACACTTTTGGTCCCTGAGGTTTGGGTTAAGTGACACTTTGGTCCCTGAGTTTTCAAACTCAACAAAAATACCCCCGAGGTTTGAGATAAGGAGCACTTTGGTCCCTGCCGTCAATTTTTCTGTTATTTTTTAACGGTTGCTGACGTGGCACTATTATT
Organism: Luffa acutangula; assembly: GCA_036850905.1. NCBI lineage: Eukaryota > Viridiplantae > Streptophyta > Magnoliopsida > Cucurbitales > Cucurbitaceae > Luffa > Luffa acutangula. The sequence goes on along the minus strand of CM072092.1, from coordinate 32,295,942 downwards.
TTAATATAAAAAATTATTTATTTTATTTTTTAAATAAAAAATATTTAAAAAATATATAATATTAATATTTTTTTATTTTTTTATTCTTTCTCACTTCCTCTCTCTTCTTCTTCTTCTTTTCCATCTTCTCCACCTTCTCCACCTTCTCCTTCCTCCTTCTTCTTCTTCCTATGTCCGACGACCGGTCGCCGGCCACCGTTCGCCGCCGGCGCCGGCCGCCGGCGACTTTTTTTTTTCTCTTCTTTTTTCTTTTTCTCTTCTTTCTTCACTAATTTTTAAAAAAAAATAAAAAAAAAGAAAGGAACGGGGGAGGGAGGGAGGACCTCCCTCCTTCGATTCTCTCGCCGGAAAATCGAAGGAGCCTTCCCTCCCTGTTTCAGATCCGAAACGGGGAGGGAGGGAGAACCTCCCTCCTTCGATTTTCCGGCGAGAGAATCGAAGGAGGGAGGCCTCCCTCCCTCCCTGTTTCGGATCCGAAACGGGGAGGGAGGGAGGACCTCCCTCCTGCGAAAACCGAAGGAGGGAGGTCCTCCCTCCCTCCCCCGTTCCTTTCTTTTTTTAATTTTTTTTTTAAAAATCAGTGAAGAAAGAAGAGAAAAAAAAAAAAGAAGAGAAAAAAAAAAACAAAAAGGTCGCCGGCTGCCGGCGGCCGGTCGCCGGACATAGGAAGAAGAAGAAGGAGGAAGGAGAAGGTGGAGAAGGTGGAGAAGATGGAAAAGAAGAAGAAGAAGAGAGAGAAAGTGAGAAAGAATAAAAAAATAAAAAAAATATTAATATTATATATTTTTTAAATATTTTTTATTTAAAAAATAAAATAAATAATTTTTTATATTAAAATAATAGTGTCACGTCAGCAACCGTTAAAAGTTAACAGAAAAATTGACGGCAGGGACCAAAGTGCTCCTTACCTCAAACCTCGGGGGTATTTTTGTTGAGTTTGAAAACTCAGGGACCAAAGTGTCACTTAACCCAAACCTCAGGGACCAAAAGTGTATTTTTCCCAAATTAGTATTATTTGTCCAATCCCGACTTTTCTCCCAACGAAATTTCTCGAACATGAATCCCTATTCACATGCTTAATATTTAAATCATATTTAAATATATCCAACTCTCATTTTAATTTTAATTCGAAATTAAACCAATATGTCATGCTTAATATTCAAATGTTAACCTATCATATTGTTCCAAGTTTTATTCCTATTGAGCTAGTAGAGGGACCTTATGGACCTACAGATCATGGGCTCCAACAACACGAGCATAACAGGTTAAACTCATTAACCTAGTTATTCAACGTTCGTTAGCTTCCGGGACACTCCACTATAGCCCGTGGTTGCACTCCCCTCAATGTAGATATATTTCTTGTCCATTCGAAATAACCATGGTTAGTAAGTCGACCCTTCACCGGTTGTTCGTAACTAGAGCTAGGTCAAATGTCCGTTTTACCCCTATAATTACATTTTGTTCCTTAAGTTCCATTGATCCTCTAATGAACAATTGGTTCGTGATACAATCACTGAACCAAGTCTCTCTCAAGGTTATGAGTGGGCGGGGCCCCTTGTTCAAGACTCGGAATCAATACTTAAGAGAACAACCTTCTTACTAACCCTAAAATGGGTAGTAGTGAATTCCTTCTTACAAAGTTATGTCCCCAACTATCTATCCAGTCTTATCCCAAAAATGGTAGGCCTATTGAGTCGGTGATGATTGGCCACTTTCACCCATGCAAATCAAAGGACAATCCTAAATAAACAGGAGTTCATAGTTAGCTCAGGATTAAGATCGAGTTACCTAGGTCATTTGTATGAGATATTCAGTTTCAGCAGTAAACGATGTTTGTAAAGTGAAAGTGACTTATCTCCTGGTCTGATCTATATGCAAACTCATTGCATAGGACGGTCTCACTCACATGTCTTATACATGAACGATTAGGATCACATCGTTTGTCTTTAGAGAACAAAGCGAGTCGCGCCAATAGTGTCCCTAGGATTAAGGTACCCAACCTTATCCATGTACTATAGATCATTTAGGCTATTTACTTCAACTTGATCCATACTTATGTCACACACAAACTTCAAGTATACATAATATAGCTAGAGGTTCTTAGTTTATTGGATTTGTGGTTATATATAGGCAAACAAATATATATAGAAAATAATACTTCATTAAAACGAGTCAAGTGTTACATTTACTATCTACGAGTTTTAGGGCATAAAACCCAACACTTGTTTCTCTCGATATCTCTCTATATGTACATCGAACTTAAACCCTTTTTTCTTTTACACATGATGCACACATACATTCGTATTCTCGTTTACACTCTCGTTGCTCTCGTCCTCGCTCTCGATGTACATCAGGCTTGAACCCTTTTTCTCTTACACACGACTATGTATTCTATTTTATTCACGTTTCATGCTCTCAATTTTTTCGATCTTTGAATGGAACATCGACCTTCACAAATCCACAATATAAAAATTCTTCACATATTATTAGTTTAGTTCTAAAAAATATCCAGATTACAATAATCAAATCATTCATGTATTAATAATTTGTTCTGTTCTCTGAAAACTACATCGAACACAAAAATGGATATATTAAATATTACAACCTATTTTATAAGTCTCAAGCTTCCCGATGACTTTGGCTGCAAAATGGATCGCCAACAACTGAAAACGATCGGTGTATGGTTGAGGATGACGACTGAGGTTGATGGATGAACTTGGGATCCCAAGTAGTAGAATCTGGAATTGACAAAAATGGTCAAAGTATTACAGGAGACATTGATGGGACCGCAAAGCGCACGGGCCGCAAGTAATATAAAACGAGAAGTATTCTGAGTATCGAATCCTCAGGGAGGCGAAGCGAAACTTAAGCAAATAATTAAAATTCTCTTGAGCACTGAAGATACTTAGGTGAAATAATATTTAGGGACCACTTCATGCAATAAAAAGATTTAAATTCAAGATGACTAATGAAAACAAATTGATCAATCAAAAATAAAATGTGGAGAAAGAGTTTTCTTTAAGTGGGAAGAGGGGTCTTGAAAATCGATGATTAGCTAAATAATTGCTATAATTATCCTATCTCATTGCCCGACTAATTATAATCCTAGAATTTCCGTTAATCACATAGGTTCTCCTGTCGGTTTCCCCTAATTGTAATTAATTCATTTTAACAACCTAAGTGTCCTTAGCGCTATTAAAAATCATTAATTATTATGCTCTGATTCATTTTAGGAATCTAAGTTTAATCAACTAATCCCGGTGTCACAACGGGCAATTAAACTAGTTGCATGGATTATGATCTATCCTAATTTCTCTCCGTCGAGTTTCCATTAAGAAACGAATCATTACACAATTGGCCAGATTGAGTAAAGCATTAAGCACATCCATACAAATAATTAGGACATGGGCAAGAGACAAGAAATTATAACAATATTTCAACTATCATTTCATTTCAAGACCCCAAATTGGGGTTTAGCTACACATAATATCCACAATAATTACAAGGGAAAGCATATTAAACAGCATAAAAGGAAAGGAACTGACCGTCGAAAAACCCCTCGCTGACGCTTAGAGCCCCGCTGACTACTCCTTGAGCCTCTAAGATTGCTCCCCAAAATTCCCCAAAATTTTTCCACTAGAAGAATCCTCTCAAAAAGGCTCAAAAGCCTTGAGATGGGCTCCAAAGGGAGCCTAAGGAAGAGAGAAAGGAAGGAATTGGAAGGATGATTGATGAGAAATGAGGCACCCAAGGGGTGCCTTTTATAGGCCTGGAATAGGGGTAGCGTCGCGACGCTGCTGCGCACGCGGCTTGGGCCACAAGAAAGGGCAACGTCGCGACGCTGCCTTGCTAAGCGTCTCGACTCTGTCCAGATTTCAGAATTTTCAGCTTCCTTTTTGGGCTGATTTTTGGGCCTTCTTCTTCATTTCTCTTGGTCTTTTCTTCATGGATGTCTTCTTTGGGCTTCCAATTGCTTCACACTTTGATTTGGGCTATAATTACTTCAATTTTGGCTCTTTTTCTCCCAAAATCACCAACTTAGCTCCTAAGGACCAAATAACAAAATTGATTAAATATATTCATTAAAAATACGATTAAAGCACCAAAAAGCTTAATAAATTGAGACTAAAATAGCGACATTTCTACTCGCTATCACACCCCCAAACTTAAGCTTTTGCTAGTCCCGAGCAAAATAAATTCTAAAGATGCATGAAATAGAATTGCTCAACCCTCAATGATTTTGGAATTCTTAGGATCGAATGGAAAACATGCAAGTGGAATAAGCAAGCACCGCATACTCTTGAAAAAATCTTAAACTAGTTTCAACTTAAGATTGATGAATAGCATGCTCAAGACTTATCTATTGATTCTTTTACTAACCTAGATTAGTCTTATGGTTTTCTCCATTTGTTTTCCCCCTACACTGGCTAAGAGCCCCTAATACTTTGGAGTCCTTCTATCATGCAAAAAAAAAGAAACTAAGGTGCCTGTCATCTTTTTCTTTTTTTTATGGGGGAGCAGACTTCTCACATGATTTTTCTTTTTCTCTTCTTTTTATTTTCTTTTTCTTTTTCTTTTTCTTTTGCTCCTCCCCCAAACTTGCATTTTGATATCTAATGGTACTAGCTTTCACACTACAGTGCAGGGACCCTTAACCCGAATTTTATTCTCTGGTTGGCCTAACTGATCACACCGCAGGTAGCTCTTTTTACCCCTAGGCTTTTTTTTCTTTTGAGCAAGCAAAAATTCTTTTTCAACAGATTTTCTTTTTCTCACATTTTCTTTTTGTTGCTTTTGCTTTTCTCTCAGCAGGCATAGCATTTTTTCCTACCTAGTTCTTTAGAGCATTCAAGCATGAACTTCCTAATATTAGAAACTAAGTCTATCGGGGTGACAACAACTTTGAAAACCATAATAAGAATCTAGATTTTCAAAGACGTCATTAGATAAGACTATTGCATGCTTTAGACATCAAAACTAAGTATCAAAAAATTTTAAAATTTCACAATTTCTGCCGTGTTCCCAGATTCCACAACATATAAACCATTTTCTCCCAAAATTTCAAAAATCACATCCTTGGCTATCATGGCTATCTATTCATGCATCCAACAGAATTTAAATATGCTCAACACAGCGGAAGCCTCCCCCCCAAACTTAAACTAAACATTGTCCCCAATGTTTTAAAACAGAAAAGCATAAAGAGAGATACTGAGACTTCCCTGAGCTAGGAGCGCTTCATCCTCTTCCTTTGGATCTATGAAAAATGGGAAATGTGGAATTTTGGGATTTGCTAAGGTGATCCTGCAAAACAAAATTGGATCACGGAGCAAAGAAAATTATTTACCGCAAAAACAACTAACTACTTTAATCCTTGGGTTGCCTCCCAAGCAGCGCTTTCTTTAACGTCTTTAGCTAGACTAGGCTCGGCACGCATACGGAGGCTCAAAAAAAAAATTTTCATCATCCTCCGGGCCCTGCAAGAAATCACGCACCGAATTGCAAACTACAAACATGGGAGAAAAAAAAAACTTTCCCCTGGCCCATCTTCACTAAAGAGATTCTCATAATAACATTTTAGAAAATAATCAGCCGCATCAAATCTCTTTTCTAAATCTCTATTCTCAAAAAAATTGTTAACAGAGTCATCAAGCGTTATAATATCTACTGGTCTAGGATCTAGAGATGGCCTATCAATCATGCCAGTCCATTCATCAGAAAAAATATCTACATGCTCAGTAGATCCTTCAGACTCAGAATTAAAAAATGATTCAACTAAGCTATCACATGACTCATCATCAGAAGAATTAAAGAATTCAAGAATTTCAGGATCAGATTCTATACTATGCACAGATTCAAGTTCTTCTGGGTCCGATTCTATGCTATACACATCATCAGGACATGAAAAAAAAGTATTCACATTGTCAGGATTCATGCTGTCACACCCCCTCCCAGACCACCTGCTAGCTTAGCCCGAAAGACGGCGTGAAGCCAACAGACATCATCACCTCTAACGATCCCTGTTGACCCTACTGAAACTTTGAACCTGATAAACATACTAATCATGGACATAAAATATTCCTTATGAACCACAACACAACGGAAACCCCGAAAACATATCAACATACACGAGGTGTCGCCATGACATATCTCGGTTTGGAAATAACCTGGTATAGATATCATAACCAAAGACATGTACAACTAGGATTTATACAACCACGACCTCTAGGACTATGTTATCCAATCCTTACAAAACATTTACAATATGAACAGACTCAATTTACAACTCCACCCACATACTGAAGCTTGATTCGGAACTTTCAGCAGACGTTGGCAGTGTATCAGGCACCGGGAGCTCGATCTCTACCTGAAAAGTGGAAAAACATTTTGAAAGAATGAGCTACGAAGCCCAGTGAGTGACTAACTTTAAAACTCTAAATCCGGAAGTCAAAAACACGAGATAAACCTTTGAACGTATAAATATGCTCAATCAAAGCGTTTAACATAGACGTGTAATGGAAAAGGTTTTCTAAAATATCTCGCAAGTTCGTCAATAAAAATCTAGCAAGGCATATCAAGTACATCAAACGTTTTAACTAACATGACCGATCTACGTTGTGTAGGGCACGCCCAGTACAACCAACGTTACTAGTCCTACGATGTAGTGGGGCCCGCCCAGCACTCCCATCGTCTTTGTCGTAGTGGGGCCCGCCCAGCACTCACGACAGCATCGTTGTCACGGAGTACACTCAACGTCAACAACGGAACATAACCTGTGTGCACACGGTACCATATAGCCTCGGGCTCAATATCTCAGTCATGTAGTCAATAGAAATCTCGGAAATCACATGAAAACATTAAAACATGCCTGCTTATCGTTATCTTTCGTAAAACTCAAGCTTACTCAGCTTGCTCGTAAAAAACTTTAAACCATTAAACAATATTTGCTAACACATCCTTTACTTTAAAGATATCGTTTCAACTACTTTTCATTAAGCCATTAGCCACGTGCTCGTATATAAACCTTATTAGAAAATCTAAGCTCAAAACTCATGTTTGAAACCGTTCACAAAACCATGTATCATTCATAGAAAAGCATGTAAAACATATAATCATGAACAACCGTTTAAGAACATTTTCGAAATTCATTTTGTCACTCACAGTCTTATCTAGTTCCCCGGTTTGTAGACTCGACCTATTTCCTCTTGGCCTGTCAAATAACCAAAACCGAGCATTAGAACCATAGATAGCTTTGTTTTCCATGCTCATGAATTCTCGACACTTGAATTAAAAACCACATCCATATTCTACTTTTCCAGATTTTCCAGATTCTATACCCTAACTTCCAACACCCATAACCTTCTCAATACTTAACCAAAATTAATGAAATACACATCAAATTCTTCATTTTCGAACACTCTACAACTTACCTGAAGAAATGAAAACGAGATGCCCAACCAATTTGTCCAGAAACGCCCCGAAATCAGACAACACCGATTCGAGCTTCTCTGTTACCCTTTATCTTCCTCCTGAAATTAGACCTACTTCAAGTACTTTTTGGCTCACGTATTCTTCATGAAAGGTTTAGCATATTGAATAAGCTTTCCAACCATACCAAATAGAGCTTCTGATTCGACTTGTGCACTCCAGAATACTCAAAACATCAGAGAACACCAGAGATCCTCCTGGTTTGCTCGAAAATCCTGTGCTCTGTTTTCCATTCCAAAAACCACCAACTTCCCATTCGATTTAGGTCAAGCTTACTTCATGAAGTTTGTTAGAAAATGAACTAACGTTCAAGAAAATCAAACCTCACCTCTTGATTCCTTCTGTGTAGCCCAAACCGACTAAAACACCAGAGGTTGACAGGTTGAACACAGATTCTGCAATGGCTGGCTTTGCATGAGCTTTTCCCTATCTTCTTCAACCTCAAACCACGAAATTATTCTTCTTCTTCTTCCTTCACTCTCTCCTCAAAGTTCTCTGAAAGTTTCAATGGAAAAGGATGAAAAATGAGATGGAAATGGGCTGATAAAAATTGTTGTCGGTGGTGGAGTCATTGCTGTCCATTTCCATTTTCTTTCTTTTTTTTTTTCTTTTTTTCTTTTTTTTTTTTTTTCCTTCTTTGCTGATTTCTTTTTCTTTTATTTTTCTTTTTTTTTTTCCCATTTCACTTTCTTTTCCTTTTCTTTCATTTTTCACTTTTGTTCCATTTCTTCTTGTAAATTGGTAAGTTCCAACTCCTTAAATCAACAATCAAATCACAATAACCACAAAACTTGCTATTGTCCTTCAACAATGAAACAACTTTTAATTCAACCTCCACAATAGATGACAAGACAAAATGATCCTAGAGAAGTCCCGGGTTTACAACTTACTTCCCCCTTTTCAAATTTCGTCCTCGAAATTTAGAAGTCCTTAGGTGAAGAGTGTCGGGTAACTCCTCCTCATCTGATCTTCGGACTCCCAAGTTGCCTCCTCAACTCCGTGATGCCTCCAAAGAACCTTCACGAGTGGGATCGTTTTGTTCCTCAAAACTTGCTCCTTTCTGTCGAGGATCTGAACTGCTTCTTCCTTATAACTCAAGTCTTCCTTCAGCTCAATTGGTTGCACTTTCAACACATGGGATGGATCTGGTATATATTTCCTCAACATGGACACATGAAAAACATCATGTATTCGAGCGAGTTCCGCTGGCAACTCAAGTCTATAGGCTGCTGGTCCAACTCGTTCCATTATCTGGTAAGGGCCAATATATCTAGGACTCAGCTTACCTTTCCTCCCAAAGCGAAGAACACCTCTCCATGGAGATAACTTCAAGAAAACCTGATCTCCAACCTGGAACTCTAAGTCTCTTCGTCGCTTATCTGCATAGCTCTTCTGTCGATCCTGTGCTATTTTCAGATTCTCCCTAATTAGCTTAACATTGTCTGACGTAACTTGTACCAACTCAGGACCAACTAGCTTTCGCTCTCCCACTTCGTTCCAGCACACAGGAGTCCTGCATGGTCTGCCATACAAAGCCTCGAATGGTGCCATGCCTATACTAGACTGATAGCTGTTATTATAAGCGAACTCCATAAGTGATAAGTGAGTATCCCAACTTCCCTTAAACTGGAGGACACATGCTCTCAACATGTCCTCTAAGGTTTGGATGGTCCTCTCAGACTGACCATCTGTCTGGGGATGGAACGCTGTACTGAACTTCAACTTTATTCCCATTGCTTTCTGCACACTAGGCCAAAACTTAGAAGTAAACCTTGGATCCCTATCTGAAACTATGGACACTGGCACTCCATGTTGACTTACAATCCTGTCGACGTATAGTTTAGCTAGCTGATCTAGTGTAGACGTCGTTTTAACCGGTATAAACCGTGCTGTCTTGGTGAGTCTATCTACTATTACCCATATACCATCATGTCCGCTAGAAGTACGGGGTAATCCAAATAGAAAATCCATGGTAATATGCTCCCACTTCCACTCCGGCACTGGCAGTGGATTAAGGAGTCCTCCTGGCCTCTGTCTCACTGGTTTAACCTGTTGACAGATCAAGCATCTATCGACATATTCAGCTATCTCCCGCTTCATACCAGGCCACCAGTAAGTTTTCTTCAGAGTTCTATACATCTTGGTGCTTCCTGGATGCATAGCGTAAGCTGAACTGTGAGCTTCCTCTAATATAGCACTCTTAAGCTCACTAATACTCGGAACGCATAGTCTTCCCTGTTTAACTATGGCTCCGTCTGCTCTCAACTCATATTCTGCCTTTGGGCCTTGCTTGGACTTTATAAGCATCTTCTGTATGTTACTATCCTCTGACTGTCTTCTCACAATCTCTGCTACTAGAGAAGACCTAACTTGAAATTGAGCTAAAAGACTCCCTGAGCTTCCTGTAGTCATAACTGCCTTGAAACCTCTTAACGCACTTAGCAAGCTCGCTCGAATACCACACAAGGCATTCTTCGGAAGTCTCGACTTCCTACTTAATGCATCTGCTACCACGTTAGCCTTACCCGGATGATATTCTATGGTACAGTCATAGTCTTTAATTAGTTCTAGCCATCGCCTCTGCCTCAGATTCAGCTCTTTCTGATCAAAGATGTACTTCAAACTCTTATGATCTGTGAAAATGTGGCACTTCTCACCGAATAAATAATGTCTCCAGATTTTCAGTGCGAAAACAACTGCTGCTAGCTCAAGATCATGGGTAGGGTAATTACACTCATGCTTCTTCAACTGCCTTGAAGCATAAGCTATTACCTTTCCTTCCTGCATCAGCACACAACCTAATCCTTGCCTCGAAGCATCACAATAGATCACATACTCCTTCCCTGTTACTGGAAGTGCTAGAATAGGCGTTGTCACCAATCTCTTTTTCAGCTCCTGGAAACTCTGTTCACATTTGTCTGACCACTCAAACTTAGCATTCTTCCTTGTCAAGGCTGTCAAGGGTAACGCTAACCGTGAGAAATCCTCAACAAAACGTCTGTAGTATCCTGCTAGGCCGAGGAAACTACGTACCTCTGTTGCACTAGCTGGTCTTTCCCAGTTGACAACAGCTTCCACTTTCTGCGGATCAACACTAACTCCGTCCGCTGAAACTACATGCCCTAAGAACACCACTTGATTCAACCAGAACTCACATTTGCTGAACTTAGCGTATAACTGTTTTTCACGTAGTGTCTGCAGAACAATCCTTAGATGTTCCTCATGAGCTTCCCTGTCAATTGAGTATACTAGAATGTCATCGATGAACACTATCACAAACTGATCTAAATACTGGTGGAAGATCCTGTTCATGAGGTCCATGAAAACTGCTGGCGCATTCGTTAAACCGAATGGCATCACTAAAAACTCATAGTGCCCATACCTCGTCCTGAATGCTGTCTTAGGAATATCTGATTCTCTAACCTTCAACTGGTGATATCCTGACCTCAGATCAATCTTAGAGAACACTGCTGCTCCCCTTAACTGGTCAAACAAGTCATCGATGCGTGGTAGAGGATACTTGTTACGTATCGTGACCTTGTTTAACTGCCTATAATCAATACATAATCTCAGGGTACCATCTTTCTTCTTCACGAATAACACTGGAGCTCCCCACGGTGATACACTTGGCCTGATGTATCCCTTGTCAACTAGTTCTTGCAACTGCACCTTCAGCTCCTTAAGCTCGCTTGGAGCCATCCTGTATGGTGCCTGTGAAATAGGTGCTGTTCCTGGTAACACTTCAATAGTGAACTCCACCTCTCTATCAGGCGGCAAACCCAATAGATCAGCTGGAAAAACATCAAGATATTCATTCACCACCGGAACATCTTCTGGTTTTAGCTTTTCTTCTTGCACCTTTACTACGTGTGCAAGAAACGTTGTGCAACCTTTCCTCAACAACTTCTCAGCTTTAAGAGCTGAAATCAAACACGTAGGAATAATCTTCCTCTCACCCCTGAAAACCACTTCAGTCAAACCTGGTTTCTTAAAAGTCACGTCCTTCGTATGGCAATCCATAGAAGCATAATGAGTGTAAGAAATCCATTCCCAAAATCACATCCAACGCCTGCAACTCTAGGGGAAGAAGATCCACTAACATACAGAGACCTTCTACTACAACCTCACAATCACGCAACACTTCCTTGACTAACAAAACGTCACCAACTGGAGTGCATATGACTAATTCCTCAGATAAAGGCTCTAGCATCCTATTCAGCTTAGTTAAAAACATGCTAGAAACAAAGGAATGCGTAGCGCCTGGATCTAATAAAACACGTGCAGGTACATTACATATCAAAATCGTACCAGTGATCACATTTGGTGCATCCTCTGCTTCCTGTTGAGTCATGGCGTAGACTTTTCCCTGCTGTCTAGGTCTCCCCACAACTCCCTTTTGCCTTGCACCACTAGTGCCTTCTCCTGCGCCTGCTAAGACTCTCGGCTGCTCAACTGTGTGGGACTCAACTCCCTGGTCCCTATGAACTGTTGCCTTCAACTGTGGGCAATCCCTCTTGAAATGCCCTGGTTGTCCACATTGATAACACACACCAGCGCCAACAAGACACTGACCTCGATGATTCTTGCCACAACTTGCACATGATGTTCTCCTAGATTCACTAGCAACGGACTCCTGACCCGTCCGCGGTCTTGCTACTGAACTCGCAGACTGAATGGGGGCTCTCTGACTCTGCCTCTGATAGGCACTACCCGAACTCATTTGCCTCGATAATTGGCCACCAGATCGACGCTTGAAGTCTTGACGGCCTGAAACATTCACTCCAGGTGCAAACCTCCGCTGCTCACGACCTCGAAAACCACTAGTTGTTGGAGCTCCACGACTAGGCTCCGCGACCGACCTTTCTTCTATAATACTCTGCTCCACACGTAAGGCAGTCTCTACTAGCTGAGAAAAATCCGTCCACTTTGCAATAGCAGTAACTGGGGTACGTATCTCAAAACGTAGCCCTCTCTCAAACCTGCGACACCTGTCACTCTCAGATGCCACAATCACTTCAGCATACCGTGAAAGCTCGGTATACTTCCTCTCGTACTCAGCCACTGAAAGTGACCCTTGTTTCAGCTCCAGAAACTCATCTCTCTTTGCCTCACAATATGTGGCGGGATAGTACTTTTCCTCAAATATGCCTCTGAATGTTTGCCAATCTAACGTACGTGCACCACTGCGCCTGGCTATAATAGACTTCCACCATCCCTTTGCCTCCTTCTGCAAAAGGAATGTGGCTAATTTGACTTTTCGCTCCTCAGGACAACTCATCACGTCGAAGCATTTCTCCAACATATTCAACCAGACCTCTGCGTCAGCTGGATCTGTGGAACCCTCAAACACTGTGGCTCCCAACTTCTTCAACCGTTCAATCCCATACGTCTTTTCCGGATCACTAGGCCCTGCTCTCTCTGGCCTACCGATCTCCTGCGCAGATCTAGCAAATTGCTCACTCCCTGCCTCATTCTGACCTCTCGGGGTACTGGATCCCCTTTCCGATTGACTTTGGGTAGGATCCTGCGTCCCGTCCTGATTCTGCCTGCGTCGTCTGCTGGTACGTGGTGGCATGACTCCTATAACATATCATCACATCAGACATATTATAGATACTTAACTCAGATGCATGATACTAAACTTATACACACATTCTAGTCCTGACTAGACTCACTCTCAGCAATACTCGGACCATACTCTGCTAGTTCTATATGAACTGACCCAACGTGTAACTATTTACTTCCTGGATTCTTCTTAGCACTAACTACCATGTCTCTTTTCCCATGGAGCTAACTGCTCTGATACCAAGTTGTCACACCCCCTCCCAGACCACCTGCTAGCTTAGCCCGAAAGACGGCGTGAAGCCAACAGACATCATCACCTCTAACGATCCCTGTTGACCCTACTGAAACTTTGAACCTGATAAACATACTAATCATGGACATAAAATATTCCTTATGAACCACAACACAACGGAAACCCCGAAAACATATCAACATACACGAGGTGTCGCCATGACATATCTCGGTTTGGAAATAACCTGGTATAGATATCATAACCAAAGACATGTACAACTAGGATTTATACAACCACGACCTCTAGGACTATGTTATCCAATCCTTACAAAACATTTACAATATGAACAGACTCAATTTACAACTCCACCCACATACTGAAGCTTGATTCGGAACTTTCAGCAGACGTTGGCAGTGTATCAGGCACCGGGAGCTCGATCTCTACCTGAAAAGTGGAAAAACATTTTGAAAGAATGAGCTACGAAGCCCAGTGAGTGACTAACTTTAAAACTCTAAATCCGGAAGTCAAAAACACGAGATAAACCTTTGAACGTATAAATATGCTCAATCAAAGCGTTTAACATAGACGTGTAATGGAAAAGGTTTTCTAAAATATCTCGCAAGTTCGTCAATAAAAATCTAGCAAGGCATATCAAGTACATCAAACGTTTTAACTAACATGACCGATCTACGTTGTGTAGGGCACGCCCAGTACAACCAACGTTACTAGTCCTACGATGTAGTGGGGCCCGCCCAGCACTCCCATCGTCTTTGTCGTAGTGGGGCCCGCCCAGCACTCACGACAGCATCGTTGTCACGGAGTACACTCAACGTCAACAACGGAACATAACCTGTGTGCACACGGTACCATATAGCCTCGGGCTCAATATCTCAGTCATGTAGTCAATAGAAATCTCGGAAATCACATGAAAACATTAAAACATGCCTGCTTATCGTTATCTTTCGTAAAACTCAAGCTTACTCAGCTTGCTCGTAAAAAACTTTAAACCATTAAACAATATTTGCTAACACATCCTTTACTTTAAAGATATCGTTTCAACTACTTTTCATTAAGCCATTAGCCACGTGCTCGTATATAAACCTTATTAGAAAATCTAAGCTCAAAACTCATGTTTGAAACCGTTCACAAAACCATGTATCATTCATAGAAAAGCATGTAAAACATATAATCATGAACAACCGTTTAAGAACATTTTCGAAATTCATTTTGTCACTCACAGTCTTATCTAGTTCCCCGGTTTGTAGACTCGACCTATTTCCTCTTGGCCTGTCAAATAACCAAAACCGAGCATTAGAACCATAGATAGCTTTGTTTTCCATGCTCATGAATTCTCGACACTTGAATTAAAAACCACATCCATATTCTACTTTTCCAGATTTTCCAGATTCTATACCCTAACTTCCAACACCCATAACCTTCTCAATACTTAACCAAAATTAATGAAATACACATCAAATTCTTCATTTTCGAACACTCTACAACTTACCTGAAGAAATGAAAACGAGATGCCCAACCAATTTGTCCAGAAACGCCCCGAAATCAGACAACACCGATTCGAGCTTCTCTGTTACCCTTTATCTTCCTCCTGAAATTAGACCTACTTCAAGTACTTTTTGGCTCACGTATTCTTCATGAAAGGTTTAGCATATTGAATAAGCTTTCCAACCATACCAAATAGAGCTTCTGATTCGACTTGTGCACTCCAGAATACTCAAAACATCAGAGAACACCAGAGATCCTCCTGGTTTGCTCGAAAATCCTGTGCTCTGTTTTCCATTCCAAAAACCACCAACTTCCCATTCGATTTAGGTCAAGCTTACTTCATGAAGTTTGTTAGAAAATGAACTAACGTTCAAGAAAATCAAACCTCACCTCTTGATTCCTTCTGTGTAGCCCAAACCGACTAAAACACCAGAGGTTGACAGGTTGAACACAGATTCTGCAATGGCTGGCTTTGCATGAGCTTTTCCCTATCTTCTTCAACCTCAAACCACGAAATTATTCTTCTTCTTCTTCCTTCACTCTCTCCTCAAAGTTCTCTGAAAGTTTCAATGGAAAAGGATGAAAAATGAGATGGAAATGGGCTGATAAAAATTGTTGTCGGTGGTGGAGTCATTGCTGTCCATTTCCATTTTCTTTCTTTTTTTTTTTCTTTTTTTCTTTTTTTTTTTTTTCCTTCTTTGCTGATTTCTTTTTCTTTTATTTTTCTTTTTTTTTTTTCCCATTTCACTTTCTTTTCCTTTTCTTTCATTTTTCACTTTTGTTCCATTTCTTCTTGTAAATTGGTAAGTTCCAACTCCTTAAATCAACAATCAAATCACAATAACCACAAAACTTGCTATTGTCCTTCAACAATGAAACAACTTTTAATTCAACCTCCACAATAGATGACAAGACAAAATGATCCTAGAGAAGTCCCGGGTTTACACATGCACTCAGGAATGTCAAGATCAGACTCAATAGATTCACTGTAATCATGGTCAGACTCAAAATTATCTATCGAGCAATCTTTTTTATGCCTTTTATGTTTATGCTCAATGTCAGGCAATTCAATATCATCATCAAAATTATTCATTTCAGGCAATTCCAATTCATTTTCAAAGGAAGGTAAATCATCAACTGCAGATCTTTCATTTTCACAAGCAGGCAAGTCTAATCCATTTTCAAAGTCAGGCAGATCCAAATCATTTTCAAACAGAGGATTATCCATATATGCATCATGATCAAAATTTACATTATCAATAAGCATTTCTCCTAAGCCTAGGCCAAGATTATAATCTACCTCTTCATCGTCATCAGTCAAGTATTCAGGCCCAACAGAAAAACATGTATGCAAACTACAAACAGATTCATCTTGGCCAAAAATACTAAACACGACTTTTTCATCATCAATGTTCAAGGTAAATTTACCTGTATGCACGCTAATCTCAGCCTTACCAGTGGCTAGGAAAGGTTTGCCTAAGATAATTGGCACTTCTTTGTCCTCCTTCATGTCTAGTACCACGAAATCTACAGGGAAGATGAATTTGTTGACTTTCACCAACACGTCCTCCACAACACCCATCGGGTGGGTAATCGATCTGTCAGCAAGCTGGAGAGTGACGTCGGTGTCTGTCATACCTAATAAACCAATCTTCCTGTACACAGAGTAGGGCATCAAATTTATACTTGCTCCTAAATCACATAGAGCCCTATCTAAGGATACTTCTCCTATGGTACAGGGAACAGTAAAACTCCCTGGATCTTTCTGCTTAGAGGGTATCCTACCAGAAATAATGGTACTGCTACTCTCAGATAAATTAAAAACTTCTTTTTTCAGACTTTTCTTTTTAGAAAGCATTTCCTTCATGAATTTTCCATAATTTGGCATATTATACAAAGCTTCTACCAATGGAATATTCACAAACAACTTTTTAAACATTTCTAAAAATTTTTGAAATTGTTCATCTAATTTGACATTTTTAAATCTTTGAGGAAAAGGTAACTCCCTGAAATCAAATGTTGGACATTCGCCCCTCCGCTTGGGCGGGCTAATATGCGAACCTTTGTCATAGTGGTTGCATGGAATCACTTCTTCCTCAGTCAGCTTCTTATTGTCATTCTGCCTCTCATCTTCTTTTCTACCTGCAAAGCTGTTAGAAAAATCACATTTTAATTCAATAGAGTTGGGAGGATGTTGGAACCTTTCAGAGGAGGCTTTTTGTGCCTCAGTCCCTTCATCTTCATCCCTTCTCTTTTCTTCTTCCTTTTTCTTCTCTGAACTGTCCTCCAGTCTTCTGCCACTTCTCAGAACCACCATCTTACACTGCTCTTTCGGGTTAGGCTCAGTATCACTTGGAAATTTTCCCTTTTAAAGGGCATTTACTGCTGAAGCAATCTGACCTATCTGTACTTCCATATTCTTTAGAGTTGCGTCGTGGTTGTTTACTGATGTCTGGAGATTCACATTCAATATTCTTTGTTCCTTGATGAATAAAGCCACCATCTCCTCCAGATTATTTTTCTTTTCAGGAGTACTCGTTGATGCAAAACCTAGGGGTGGCTGCAAAACATTCTTTGTATTCGCATATGAGAAGTTCTCGTGATTGCGCAGACTGGGGTGGTAGAATTTTGGTACTCCTTGAGTATATGATCTATTTCCTATGTATTGAACTTCTTCCACATCGTGACCTTCTTTCTTTGAATGACCTTCAGCTAAGGTGGAAATGGACTTAACCACCTCAGATGACGTCAATTTGTTTAGTGCATTGGTCAGAGATGCCAATTGCGCTTTCAGTGAACTTGACTTATCCAATTCATATAATCCAGCCTTTTTTGTAAATGTTCCTCTCTCCGTCGGCCATTGATAACTGGTTGCCGCCATTTCCTCAAGCAGGTCTTTGGCTTCTGTCACTGTTTTTGAAAGAAAACTCCCTCCTGCTGATGTGTCAAGGACTGTCTTTGTGGAGGGGTTTAATCCATTATAAAATAACTGTACCTGAAGCCAATCAGGATATCCGTGTTGGGGGCATCGCCTAAGCATTTCCTTATATCTTTCCCACGCTTCGTATAACTGCTCCTCGTCAAGCTGTCTGAATGTTCCAATTTCAGTTCGGAGCTTGGTAGTCTTAGCCAGTGGAAAAATTTTTGTCAGAAAAGCCTGGGCAAGCTCGTCCCAAGTACTGATGTTGCCCGTCTCGACTGATTCGAGTCAATCTTTTGCTTTATCCTGTAGAGAAAATGGAAACAGCCTCAATCTGATCGCGTCGGCCGGAACTTCGTTCATCTTTACCGTCCCGTATATTTCTAGGAATGATCGCAGATGAGAGTGGGGGTCCTCGGAAGGATGTCCCTTGAACGAGTTATCGCGTGCCATCTAAATCAACCCTGTTTTTAGCTCAAAATTTGTAGCTTGGATAGGGGCGTAGATAATTCCAGAATTCTCGGTAGGAAGAACTGGCTGCAGAAAATCTCTAATTGCCTTGGGAGCTTCTTCTTGGTGGGCCATCGTTTCTGCTAATCTTTTTTCTCTTCTAATGGATTTAAGAGTCCTGTTAATCTCAAGATCTAGCGGAAACAAATCAACCACCTTGTTTCTTCGCATACAATGCTCCCAGATAACAAAAAGAACCAAACAAAAATGAAAATAAAATAATATTCACAAAATGATGAAAGAAAAATATTTACACCTAAATTACCATTTACCCTTTTCTTTTCGATGTCAAGAAAAATTAATTTTTTGCTTAAAAATCAAGCCTCCCCGGCAACGGCGCCAAAAACTTGATGGGACCGCAAAGCGCACGGGCCGCAAGTAATATAAAACGGAAAGTATTCCGAGTATCGAATCCTCAGGGAGGCGAAGCGAAACTTAAGCAAATAATTAAAATTCTCTTGAGCACTGAAGATACTTAGGTGAAATAATATTTAGGGACCACTTCATGCAATAAAAAGATTTAAATTCAAGATGACTAATGAAAACAAATTGATCAATCAAAAATAAAATGTGGAGAAAGAGTTTTCTTTAAGTGGGAAGAGGGGTCTTGAAAATCGATGATTAGCTAAATAATTGCTATAATTATCCTATCTCATTGCCCGACTAATTATAATCCTAGAATCTCCGTTAATCACATAGGTTCTCCTGTCGGTTTCCCCTAATTGTAATTAATTCATTTTAACAACCTAAGTGTCCTTAGCGCTATTAAAAATCATTAATTATTATGCTCTGATTCATTTTAGGAATCTAAGTTTAATCAACTAATTCCGGTGTCACAACGGGCAATTAAACTAGTTGCATGGATTATGATCTATCCTAATTTCTCTCCGTCGAGTTTCCATTAAGAAACGAATCATTACACAATTGGCCAGATTGAGTAAAGCATTAAGCACATCCATACAAATAATTAGGACATGGGCAAGAGACAAGAAATTATAACAATATTTCAACTATCATTTCATTTCAAGACCCCAAATTGGGGTTTAGCTACACATAATATCCACAATAATTACAAGGGAAAGCATATTAAAGAGCATAAAAGGAAAGGAATTGACCGTCGAAAAACCCCTCGCTGACGCTTAGAGCCCCGCTGACTACTCCTTGAGCCTCTAAGATTGCTCCCCAAAATTCCCCAAAATTTTCCCACTAGAAGAATCCTCTCAAAAAGGCTCAAAAGCCTTGAGAGGGGCTCCAAAGGGAGCCTAAGGAAGAGAGAAAGGAAGGAATTGGAAGGATGATTGATGAGAAATGAGGCACCCAAGGGGTGCCTTTTATAGGCCTGGAATAGGGGTAGCGTCGCGACGCTGCCTTGCTAAGCGTCGCGACGCTGCTGCGCACGCGGCTTGGGCAACAAGAAAGGGCAGCGTCGCGACACTGCCTTGCTAAGCGTCTCGACGCTGTCCAGATTTCCAGAATTTTCAGCTTCCTTTTTGGGCTGATTTTTGGGCCTTCTTCTTCATTTCTCTTGGTCTTTTCTTCATGGATGTCTTCTTTGGGCTTCCAATTGCTTCAAACTTTGATTTGGGCTATAATTACTTCAATTTTGGCTCTTTTTCTCCCAAAATCACCAACTTAGCTCCTAAGAACCAAATAACAAAATTCATTAAATATATTCATTAAAAATACGATTAAAGCACCAAAAAGCTTAATAAATTGAGACTAAAATAGCGACATTTCTGCTCGCTATCAGACATCGACGTCGTTTCGCTGGTGACTGGAGGAAGCCCTGACAGAAAATTAAAGAGAGCTTATGTTTGTGGACGTCACGGGCAAGAACAACCTTGAAGAAATGGGGCTTGGCACACCCCACTTTTTCATGGTCATTCTTGCTCATGACCTCCACAAACATAAGTTCTCTTTTTTTGGTCACCAGCGAGACGACGTTGTCGATTCCTGTAAAGCATTTTGTGCTCAAATATCCATTTCTTCAAGGTTGTTCTTGCTCCTACTCTCAACAAACGTTGTCGACTCTTGTAAAGAAAACATCAAAATAGGGCACTAAAATGATAATCGCTGGTGAAGTGGAAGAAGTGAGAGATGGATCAAAGAAGTTTCGATGAAGAGTGATATGTGAGATGGTAGTTTAAGTAACCGTTGATTTAAATGGAAGAGAACGAAGTGAGTGTCGTTTAAGTAACTGAGGAATTAAAGTGAAAAGGCATCTGAGAGCGTCGTTTAAGTAACTGAGGCATTAAAGTGAAGAGACAACTGAAAGCGTTGTTTAAGTAATTGAGGAGTTAAAGCGAGAATTATAACCAACACAATGCATGCATTCTGATGGCAAAGAAAATGAGATGTATGCAGCCAATCGAGAGTGAAAACGAGATCAGCGGGAGCGTGAATCGAGAATCAAACTCGATGCATGCATTTTATCGGCGTTTCATGATATCGCTTCTTGATTCAGCTCCAAATAACGTTTCACCCACGCGTTTCATGAGTCCAAATTACATTTCACCAACACGTTTCATGATATCGCTTCTCGATGCATGCATTATGTCGACGTTTCATGATATGACTTCTTGATTCTACTTTAAACGAAGCTTCTAAGGCCACGAAGTTTCGGCTACTCAGTGTCAAACATGCCATTTCATAAATATATATTATTATGATCTAGGCTTCCTTCCTCTATTATACAGATTTCCCTAAATTTGAATGAAGGTTGTTCTCTGTTTATTCTCTTTGTGCGTTCTCAGTGTTCTCGAAATAGTTCTTGATGTACATCTGATGTGGACTTTTCCTAACCGCAAGCGCACGGGTCAAGTAATAATAAAGTGTTCGTATAAACGAGTGTCGTCCTCTGGATTGGACTTTTAAGCAAATCAAGTATTGTGAATTATCTTGCTCAATTTTATTTAGGGATCAAAAAGTAGTGAATGAATGGTAGGAAACTTAATTCAAAGCAAGTAAAAGGTTGAAATTCAATTGGAAACAACACTTAGGGAATTGATTTCGCCGATTTAGTCTAGGATTGATTTTAAGGAGTAAGTTATTATGCACAATGGAATTATGAGCCAAAGACCCTTTAATCACAACTACCTCTCCCGAGTATAATTGATTCTCATGCAAATTAACCAACTTGATATCCCTATCTAAGTTTATTAACATGCAAGGCAATGAGATCTTTTAACCAATTCTAAAGTTAATCTACAACCGTCACGAATTAGAAAATAAACTTTAGTCATGCAATCTTGAGTAAGTCTGTATCAAATCCCCTCTCTCGAGCTAGATTCGAAACTTAAATCATTCAACTAATGGCCAATTAATTGAAAGCATTAAATCAAGATTACAAACATAATAAACATTGCATAACTTAAACCATAAATCAATCCATAAACACAATCAACTACATCAATCCCTAAGCTTTGAGTTTAGCTACTCATGAATGTAAATACAAGCTCAACTAAACATGTGAAAGCCATAAATCTAGCTAAAGAAAGGAAAGGGAAAAGAAAACTCAATGTAGGTCGAGTCCGACGTCCCCGTCACGATCCCCACGAACAATGGGTTGATTTCCGAATCTCTCCCTTTGTTTCAGCCTTCAATTGCTCTGTTTCTGCCCTCTTTACGGCTCCAAGAAGTCCCAAAATTGAATCCCCCAAAAACCTAGCCGAAAAGAACTATTTATTCTGAAATTTCATCGTAGCGTTGAGACGCTGTCAAGACAGCATCTCGATGCTGCCTCTAAACACGCGCGTTCTGGAAAGGAAATTACGGTAGCGTCGAGACGCTAAGGTGGCAGCGTCTCGACGCTGCGACGATTTCGCGCCTATCCGCATAAGGAATGCTAGCGTCGAGACGCCTAAGGGCTAGCGTCGAGACGCTAGTCACCTTTTGACCGAATTTTGACTTTTTTCCCTTTTGATTCTGATAACTGCCCAAAAGGTAGTTATTTAGGCCTCAATTATATAGAGATTTGTGTGTCCTCTATGCTTATTAGGGTTGGTTTTGGATATATATTACATGTTTTAACCCATTTGGAAGAATGGAAGCATTAGAAATTATTTTGTGCAGATTATGCTGCTGAGCGACTGGAGGGAGCAGATTCTATGCTGCAGCAAAACTGGGAGCAGAAACTGCCACATCACAGCTCGTTAGCCAACTTGATGAACCGACTTCTGTTGAGTTATTTTCGTGATAAAGGATCAAGGAGAGCCTTACACGTGTCCTAGTTGACCTAATTCAAGCCTCCCATCCTTCTATAAAAGGAAGTAGTCGTCAAAGTCAAAGTCATTCCATGTTTTCCCTTGGTAGCCGAAATAGTGTAGGGAGATTGAAGATCATCAAGAACACCATCTACCGCAAGCTGATTAGGGAGTTTATTTTCTTCATTAACTTGTGGTTATGGACATGCATACTCAGATTGTAATTTGTATTCCTATGCCTATTATGAACTAAGTAGCTTAAGGTGTTGGTTAGGAATAATGTGATTACTGTGCTTCATCTCTAGTAATATATTGACTATCGCATTTTGGTTAATTGTTGTGCTTATTCTTATTTTATGCACGCCTGGCCAGCCGGTGTGAATAGCTCTCTCTAGTTTCAGGGATGATTTAGAGAGTGTGTGGCAATTATCCACACTACGATCATTGTGTATTGGTGAACGCCAATGACTGAGCTAGGGATAGCCAGTTGTCTAGTGCTTGATTGGTCGTACTTCATTAGGTTTGAAACATATCCCAAAAGATTCGGAGTTCCGGGAGGAATCCGCTAATAATACTGCGAGAAATGCATGATCAATAATATTGCTAGAGCATATCTTAGAACAATCACTAAAACCTAACCAACGCCTGTCTTTAATCTATCTATCTATTTGTTTACTCGTTGTTCTGTCATTTATTTTGCTTCAGCATAATTCTTATAAAACCCAACATTTTTATTATCTTCGAAACCATTAGGAAGTTACGCAAAATAGATAAAGTGGAAGCTCATTCAGACCTTGGATTGATAATATTACTTGCTGCAGACTGTGTATACTTGCACAGGAATTCTAGAGTATTTTATACTATATTTTTACTCACTCTAGGAGCCCAACAAGTTTTTGGCGCCGTTGCCGGGGACTTGAATAAGTTTTTATCTGATCTGTTTTGTGTATGTGTTTTAGTGGTTTGGTGCTAGAACTTTTTTATTGTTTCTTTTGTTTTTGCAGGTGTGATTTTGGTGCATGAGCGATCCGCCTGGGGTACGGTTTGAGCTTGATCCAGAAATTGAAAGGACATTTAGGAACAGAAGGAGGGAGCAGTGCAGAAACCAGATGGAGAACGCCCCGCAACTTCCACAGGTTCATGAAGGTCCAGCAGCAGCAAACCCCCAGCAGAATCCGTTGCTGCAGCAAAACCCACTGTTTGAGCAAAATGAGCAGCGAAATAATCAGGCTGAGAATCCTACCTTGATAGCGAACGATAGGACCAGAGCCATTCGAGCATATGCTGTCCCGATGTTTAATAAGTTGAATCCAGGGATTGCACGTCCCCAAATCCAAGCGGCGAATTTTGAAATGAAACCGGTAATGTTTCAGATGTTGCGATCCGTGGGGCAATTCCATGGTTTGTCATCTGAAGACCCTCATTTACATCTTAAGTCTTTTCTAGGAGTTAGTGATTCTTTTGTAATTCAAGGAGTGCCTAGAGATGCTCTTAGATTAACTTTGTTCCCGTATTCTCTTAGAGATGGAGCAAAGTCATGGTTAAACTCTTTTGCTCCAGGATCAATTAGGACATGGGATGAGTTAGCTGAAAAATTTTTTAGTAAATATTTCCCACCTAATAGAAATGCTAAATTAAGGAGTGAAATAGTAGGGTTTAGGCAACTTGAAGATGAGACTTTTAGTGAGGTTTGGGAGAGGTTTAAGGAGCTTTTACGAAAGTGTCCCCACCATGGGTTACCTCATTGTATTCAAATGGAAACATTTTACAATGGTTTAAATGGAGTAACCCAAGGTATGGTCGATGTTTCGGCTGGAGGGGCCCTTTTGGCAAAAACTTTTGATGAAGCCTATGAAATTTTAGAAATAATATCTATTAATAGTTGTCAGTGGTCGGATGTTAGAGGCACAAATAAAAAGGTTAAGAGTGTATTAGAGGTTGATGGTGTGTCCACCATTAGGGCCGATCTTGCTATGATTGCTAACGCTCTTAAGAATGTGACAGTGATTAGTCATCAGCAGCCACCAGCTATGGAGCCTGCAACAGTGGTGAACCAAGTCACGGACGAAGCATGTGTCTATTGCGGTGAAGACCACAACTACGAGTTTTGCCCCAGCAATCCAGCTTCTGTGTTTTTTGTAGGTAATCAGAGGAACAACCCTTATTCTAACTTCTATAATCCAGGTTGGCGCAACCACCCCAACTTCTCATGGGGAGGTCAAGGAAATAACGTACAAGCGCAACAAAAGATGAACCAGCCGGGATTTGCTAAAGCGCAGGTAATGCCCCAGCAAAATAAGCCGGCTTTGCCCCAGCAAAATTCGGGAAATTCTCTCGAGGCGATGATGAAAGAATTTATGGCTCGCACAGACGCTGCAATTCAAAGTAATCAAGCTTCGATGAGAGCCCTGGAATTGCAAGTGGGTCAGCTAGCTAATGAGCTCAAGGCAAGGCCTCAAGGGAAACTTCCATCAGATACTAAACACCCTAGAAGGGAAGGTAAGGAGCAGGTAAAGGCAGTTACTCTTAGGAGTGGTAAGCCATTAGAAGAAAAAAATTGAGCCTAGTAAAACCCAGGAGGTAAATAGAAATAGTGATAATAATGTTGTTGTCGAGAAAGAGTTGGAGTCTGGTCAGGGTGCTGGAGGCAGAAATAAAAATGTTGGAGCATCTGGTTTTGTGCCAGATGTAGAATCACCATATGTGCCGCCCCCACCTTATGTACCACCTCTACCTTTTCCACAAAGGCAAAAGCCTAAGAATCAGGATGGTCAATTTAAAAAGTTTCTAGAGATTCTTAAGCAGTTGCATATAAATATCCCTTTAGTAGAAGCTATAGAGCAAATGCCTAATTATGCTAAATTTCTTAAGGATATTTTGACTAAAAAGAAAAGGTTAGGTGAGTTTGAAACTGTATCTCTTACTGAGGAGTGTAGTGCTATTCTTAAGAATGGGCTACCCCCCAAGGCTAAGGATCCAGGGTCATTTACTATACCTGTGTCTATAGGTGGAAAGGAATTAGGTAGAGCACTCTGTGATTTAGGTGCAAGCATTAACCTTATGCCTCTTTCGGTCTATCGAAAGTTAGGTATTGGTGAAGCTAGACCTACCACAGTTACACTCCAACTAGCTGATAGGTCTATCACATATCCAGAGGGTAAGATTGAGGATCTCTTAGTAAAAGTGGATAAATTCATATTTCCTGTTGATTTTATTATTTTAGACTATGAGGCTGATAAAGATGTCCTAATTATTCTAGGTCGTCCATTTTTGGCTACTGGTAGGGCATTAATAGATGTTCAAAAAGGGGAATTAACAATGAGAGTCTGTAATGAGGAAGTGAAATTTAATGTCTTTAAAGTCATGAAATATCCAGACGAAATGGAGGATTGCTCCTTCATTAGGATTATGGAGAGCACAGTTATTGAGACAGCAATACAGGATTCAGCTGATAAGCATTCAGAAAAGCATGGAGAGGTTAGTGTAGAAGGTTTTGAATTTTGTTCTTTAGATAGAAAAAATGAAAAAGAATTGTTTAGGTGTGAGGATGTTTTTGAGTCTTTAGATTTAGATCAAAGAAAGGCTCCCCCAATTAAGCCATCCCTAATTGAGGCACCCACTTTAGATTTGAAACCTTTACTGGATCATCTAAAGTATGGGTATCTTGGGGAAAGTGAGACATTGCCCATTATTGTTGCATCAGATTTAATGTCGGAGCATGAAGAGGCCTTAATAAAATTGCTACAGCAATACCGCAAAGCTATAGGTTGGACATTGGCTGATATTCAGGGAATTAGCCCATCTTTTTGTATGCACAAAATCACTCTAGAGGAGGGATCCTTTAGGAGTATTGAGCAACAAAGAAGGCTTAACCCTGCAATGAAAGAGGTTGTTAAAAAGGAGGTAATTAAATGGTTGGATGCTGGGATCATTTATCCAATTGCCGATAGCAATTGGGTAAGCCCTGTCCAATGTGTTCCTAAGAAAGGAGGTGTCACTGTGGTGAGCAATAAAGATAATGAGTTGATCCCCACAAGGACAGTAACTGGCTGGAGGGTTTGTATGGATTACAGAAGGCTTAATAAAGCTACCTGAAAGGATCATTTCCCTCTACCATTTATCGACCAGATGTTGGATCGATTGGCTGGTCAGGCCTATTACTGCTTCTTGGATGGTTATTCTGGGTATAACCAGATTACTATTGCTCCTGAAGATCAGGAAAAAACCACTTTCACCTGCCCTTATGGGACATTCACTTTTAGGAGAATGCCTTTTGGCCTTTGCAATGCTCCAGCAACATTTCAGCGGTGTATGTTAGCAATTTTTTCTGATATGATTGAGTCCACTGTTGAGGTCTTTATGGACGATTTTTCAGTTTTTGGAGGGTCTTTTCAGAGTTGTTTAGATAATTTAGGTAAGGTATTAAAAAGATGTGAGGATACCCATCTAGTTCTTAATTGGGAGAAGTGCCACTTCATGGTGAAGGAGGGCATAGTGTTAGGTCATAGGATTTCTAAGAATGGTCTAGAAGTTGATAGAGCAAAAGTTGAGGTTATTGAAAGATTAGAGCCACCGAATTCAGTGAAGGGAATTCGGAGCTTCTTAGGGCATGCTGGATTTTACAGGAGGTTCATAAAGGATTTTTCCAAAATCAGTAAACCTCTTTGTAACTTATTGTGCACTGATCATGTTTTTTACTTTAATGCAGATTGTAGGAAGGCTTTTGAAACATTGAAGGGTGCTTTAATCTCAGCACCCATTCTCTGCGCACCTAATTGGAATTTGCCATTCGAGGTAATGTGTGATGCGAGTGATGCTGCAGTAGGTGCAATGTTGGGGCAGAAGCAGGGTAAATTTATTCATCCTATATATTATGCAAGCAAGGTTTTAAATGAGGCACAGGTCAACTACACAACTACTGAAAAGGAGTTGTTAGCTGTTGTGTTTGCTTTTGAGAAATTCCGGCCATATTTGGTTGGATCCAAAGTCACGGTGTTCACAGATCATGCAGCAATAAGGTATTTAATGTCAAAGAAAGATGCAAAGCCTAGACTAATTCGTTGGGTTTTATTACTGCAGGAATTTGACTTGGAGATAAAGGACAAGAAGGGATCAGAGAATGTCATTGCATATCATTTATCTCGTCTTGATCCATCATCATCTTTGCTGGAGCAATCTGCCATTTCCGATTCTTTTCCAGATGAGCAGCTTTTTGCTGTTGAAGTAAAGGTAGTTAGGGATGTCCCTTGGTATGCTGATATTGCCAACTTTTTAGTGAAGGGAGTCACCCCTATTGATATGGATTGGAGGCAGAAGAAAAAGTTTAAGCATGATGCAAAATTTTTCTATTGGAATGAGTCATTTATGTATAAGCAATGCTCTGACGGTATTATTCGTAGGTGCGTTTCAGGTGATGAATCAACCGAAATCCTGGAGCAATGTCACTCTTCTCCGTATGGAGGCCATTTCAGCAGTCAAAGGACGGCTATGAGGATTTTGCATTGCGGATTTTTTTCGCCTACGTTATTCAAGGATGCCCATTGGTTCTGCAAGCGATGTGATGCTTGCCAAAGGAGAGGAAATTTGGGGCCTAGAGATGAAAGGCCTCTTACTTACATTTTAGAAGTTGAACTATTCGATGTATGGGGTATTGATTTTATGGGACCATTGCATGCCATCAGAGTGATGCCAAGACAGTAGCAAGGTTTCTTCAATCGCACATCTTTGTGCGGTTTGGGACACCTAGGGCTCTAGTGAGTGATGAGGGTACACATTTTGTTAATAATATCTTAACTAAGCTTTTAGCTAAGTATGGGATTAAGCATAGGATAGCTACCCCTTATCACCCACAAGCGAATGGTCAAGCTGAAATTAGTAATAGGGAAATTAAAGCTATTTTAGAGAAAGTAGTCCATCCATCTAGAAAGGATTGGTCCTTTAGGTTGGATGAGGCTCTTTGGGCTTATAGGACAGCTTATAAGACTCCTCTAGGTATGTCTCCCTATAGGTTAGTATATGGGAAAGCTTGCCATTTACCATTAGAGCTTGAGCATAAAACATTTTGGGCTTTGAAAAAGTTAAATTTCGATCTGAGTAGTGCAGGAGTAATAAGAATGCTGCAGCTTAATGAGTTAGAAGAATTTCGTCAATTTTCTTACGAAAATGCGAAAATGTATAAGGAAAAGACTAAGCTGTGGCATGACAAAAAAATTAAATCTAAGGAGTTTGTCAAGGGTCAAAAAGTTTTGCTTTATAATTCTAGATTAAAATTATTTCCTGGAAAATTAAAATCTAAATGGTTAGGACCGTTTATTGTGATTGAGGTTTTCCCCAATGGAGCAATTACTTTGCAGGATGAAAAAGATGGGAGAGTGTTCAAGGTGAATGGACAGCGTGTGAAGCATTATTGGGGTGAGGAGTTTCAGATGAAATATCCTTCCCTAAGGTTGGTTGATGATTGAGAGAGCAGGATTTTTGCGGGAGCATTTCACAGAGCAAAATTTTGAGCTCCCAGGATTTGTAGTGATTTTATTTTTCGATTGATTTGATTTTAATTGCGGTTAGGTTAGATTTGATTTTGCGAGATTTATTAGATTTTTTCTTTAAATATTTGATTAGATCTTATCTATTTTGTTTTGAATTTGATTTGATTTTCGGGTTATTTATTTAAATTATCTTTCAATTATCTTTTAATTAGTTAGATTTTATTAGATTTTATTTTCAGTTATTTGAATTCTAGTTTTAATTAATAGAGATTTTCTCTAATTTATTCGGCTTCTTTTGAGAATAAAAGATTAAGTTTGATTTGATCGGTTAAGTTACATATGAATTTAAAAGATTTGATTTTCTTATTTTGAAATTTAAATTCCGTATCTAAGATTCGGCAGGTTCAAAAGATTGTTGCAGCAAGGATAAATGCTGGAGCAAATTTCTTGTACGAATAGGAAGGATTTTAGTGTGGGTAATTATTTTTACCGTTGGGATTTTTGAATTTCTATGGGCAGGTGAATTGCAGGGATGCTGCCACATGTCGTGCAGGGATAATCCAACGGTTTCGCCATTGACAACATGCCGTTATTTCCCATAGATGATTGGAGTTCCACAATTTTACCGTTAGGGATTTGAATTGCAACTTAATTGTGAACGGTAAAACCATTTATTACGGAGCAAATCCTTTCGGTTAGGATTTCAAATTGCTAGAGCCTTATTTATTTGGAGACATTAGTAAGTCTTCGTTCTACTTCGTCTTCTTGATTCTATCTTGCCATCTACATTCTTTCTTTCTCCTTTTCATTCTTTGCAAAACCCTTTGAGTTATCCATGGCCAAAACAAGAGCGAGGAAAGAAAGAGAGAGAGAGAGTGAAGAGGAAATACCCATTACCCCCGAAGTTTCGAAAGTAAAAACTAAGAAGAAAAGAACACCGGAGGAGAAAGAAGCTAAAAGAAGAAGGCGACAACAGAGGGCGGAAGAACAGGAAAAAGTGACAGAGGATGAGGCTGCTGCAGTGGTTGAAGAAAACCTGGAAGAACCGCAAGAACATACCCCAGGAGAGGCTGATCAGAGACTTGCGGATACAGATGCGGCTCGAGAGGAAAATGTTGAGGAAAATCAAGAACAGCAGGCTGAGATGGTAAGAGACGAGCAGGTAAACGCAGTGTCTGAAAGAGGAAACGAGCAGGACCAAGAAGCTCGTGTTGAGGTAATCATGCCCGAACCGTCGAAACGCCGCCGCATAAAAAGAAAGGTCGGTCGTATTCAGGTGATTCGAACTGATACCCCATCACCACCATCATCAGATTCTGAGAAAGAAAAGGCAGAGCGAGAGGAAAGAGAGAAGAAAGAAGCTGAGGACAAAGAAAGAGAAGAAACAGAGAAGAAGACTGAGGAAGAGCAGTTGCTCAAGCGCAGGGCAGAGAAGGGCAAAAATATTGTTGAAGCATCGGAAGAACACGAGGCGATAGAAGAACAGCAAATTCCATTTGATCGCTTCATCAACAATTTTGCCAGAGCAAAATACGCTGAGCTTCTGAAAAGGGATTTCTTGTTCGAGCGCGGTTTCAGTGGTGATCTTCCACAGTTTCTGAGGACCGGTATTGCAGACCACGGCTGGGAGTTGTTTTGTGCGAAGCCTGAATCTGTAAACGCACAGGTGGTGCGTGAATTTTATGCTAACATTGTCAAGGAGGATGGTTTCCAGGTAATTGTCCGAGGAGTCGAGGTGGATTGGAGTCCAAGTGCTATCAATGCACTGTACAACGTTCAAAACTTCCCCCATGCGGCATATAATGAGATGGTTGTGGCGCCATCTAATGAGCAACTAAGTGAGGCTGTAAGGGAGGTAGGAATTGAAGGGGCACAGTGGCAGTTATCCAAGACTCAGAAGAGGACATTCCAGTCGGCTTATTTGAAAAGGGAAGCGAACACATGGATGGGATTTATTAGACAGAAGATGCTTCCAACAACACATGACTCGACAATCTCCAGGGAACGGGTTCTCCTAGCTTTTGCCATCTTACGGTCTCTCAGTATTAATGTAGGGAGGATCATTGCGAATGAGATTTCTGGATGTTGGAAAAAGAAGGTGGGGAAACTATTCTTTCCGAACACAATCACGATGCTGTGCAGAAGAGTAGGGGTTCCGGTGGATGAGGGAGATGTGATCCTGTTTGATAAGGAGATCATAGACACGCCCAATTTGGCACGGCTCCAGCGTGTGCAGGAGGTACATCAAGGTGGGCTTATCCATGGCATCCACTCGATTCTAGAACAGCTGGCACTTTCGGCCAGTAGGCAGGAGTTTGCTGAAAGGCAAACTTTAACCTTCTGGAACTATGTTCAGAATCGGGATGCCAGCTTGAAGAAGGCGCTGCAAGAGAATTTTTCAAAACCTTATCCAGCCCTTCCAGCATTCCCTGACGATCTGTTGAACCCCTGGATTCCGCCCCCACCTGTTGAAAGAGGAGAAGAGGATGATGAAAATGAACCTGGCCAAGAGGACTGAAGGATGAAGTGGCCCTGGGCGAGCATAATTTTTGTTCTTAAATTTTTTATTGCTCGTGCATTTTCTAACCTCCTTTTCTATTACTGTTATGTTTGCTTTTCTTTTTACTTTTCTGCTGCTTGAAAAAATATATCTGATGTGTAATTTCTTTTCTTATTTTTAATGAAATTTCTTGATGTTCCATTCCATGAGCACTGAGTAATTCTAACTTAACTGTTTTCTTCTGAATTTTTGAAGCTTGGACTGAATAAAGCTTAATTAGATCAAGGTATTCTGATCTCCAGAAACCTTTTGCTTGAGCATTTCTTCTAGCCTAGACTATTGCTGCGGCGAAGAAGATTTTGACGGTAGTATTGACTTATATGATCCACTTTAAGCTTAATCCTAGTCCCATGTTTAGTTTAAAAAATTCAGTTAGAAAAATTTAAGTTTGGGGGTATAATTTGCAAAATTAATGATTCATTGGGGACAATGAATAATTCAAGTTTGGGGGACTTTTTGCTACTCTAATTATTTTGCTCGAGCATTCCTCTCCTTCAAATTAAAATTTGTTAGGTTATTGAGTAACCGGGGACATTTGTGATACCCACAGGTTGTCTTCGCGTCAAAAGATGACCTAGGAAATGTGAAAAAATGAGAAATATGAGAAAAAATTATTTGCTGAAAAGTTATTTGTTGAAGATTTTGCTGAAAAAAAATTGACAGAGCAAAAGTTTTGAAGGATGAATGATGATCCAGCAGTTTTTCTGTCTCCCAGAACTTAGGTGAGCTTCATCACAAAATGTCGCCATTCTGAGGGGCAAGAGATGGAATAACTAAGGATTTTTTTAGCTTTATAATGAGTATTGAGCCTAGTTGGTGATGAGCTTGAGGCAAGGGTATACTGCACCATAAAGTGGGTCATCCCATGCTTAAGAGCTTATGACTGTAAGGCTGCTTTAAGTCTGATAAATAATGATATAAAAATATGTTTTGAAATGTGTGATAATAGAGCTAAGCTGTGGTGAGTTCTTAGGATTAAGTTGAAAAGTGGTGATTATTTGTCCCTGCTGAAGGAATCATTTTGCTGCAGCAGAGCTTGGTTTTGCAGAGTGCTCAGGTAGAGGTTAAAGGTAGTGTTGGACTGTCTGATTTGATTAAGCTAATTCTTTGTCTAATATTTTTAAATTCTTGAAGGAAGGTTGGTTAGTATTGCTCGGGACGCGCAATAGTTCAAGTTTGGAGGTATGATAACTGCCCAAAAGGTAGTTATTTAGGCATCAATTATATAGAGATTTGTGTGTCCTCTATGTTTATTAGGGTTGGTTTTGGATAGATATTACATGTTTTAACCCATTTGGAAGAATGGAAGCATTGGAAATTATTTTGTGCAGATTATGTTGCTGAGCGACTGGAGAGAGCAGATTCTAAGCTGCAGCAAAACTGGGAGCAGAAACTGCCACATCACAGCTCGTTAGCCAACTTCATGAACCGACTTCTGTTGAGTTATTTTCGTGATAAAGGATCAAGGAGAGCCTTACACGTGTCCTAGTTGACCTAATTCAAGCCTCCCATCCTTCTATAAAAGGAAGTAGCCGTCAAAGTCAAAGTCATTCCATGTTTTCCCTTGGAAGTCGAATAGTGTAGGGAGATTGAAGATCATCAAGAACACCATCTATCGCAAGCTGATTAGGGAGTTTATTTTCTTCATTAACTTGTGGTTATGGACATGCATACTCAGATTGTAATTCGTATTCCTATGCCTATTATGAACTAAGTAGCTTAAGGTGTTGGTTAGGAATAATGTGATTACTGTGCTTCATCTCTAGTAATATATTGACTATCGCATTTTGGTTAATTGTTGTGCTTATTCTTATTTTATGCCCGCCTGGCCAGCCGGTGTGAATAGCTCTCTCTAGTTTTAGGGATGATTTAGAGAGTGTGTGGCAATTATCCACACTAGGATCATTGTGTATTGGTGAACGCCAGTGACTGAGCTAGGGATAGCCAGTTGCCTAGTGCTTGATCGGTCGTACTTCATTGGGTTTGAAACATATCCCAAAAGATCCGGAGTTCCGGGAGGAATCCGCTAATAATACTGCGAGAAATGCATGATCAATAATATTGCTAGAGCATATCTTAGAACAATCACTAAAACCTAACCAACGCCTGTCTTTAATCTATCTATCTATTTGTTTACTCGTTGTTCTGTCATTTATTTTGCTTCAGCATAATTCTTATAAAACCCAACATTTTTATTATCTTCGAAACCATTAGGAAGTTACGCAAAATAGATGAAGTGGAAGCTCATTCAGACCTTGGATTGATAATATTACTTGCTGCAGACTGTGTATACTTGCACAGGAATTCTAGAGTATTTTATACTATATTTTTACTCACTCTAGGAGCCCAACAGATTCTTTTCCTTCATTTGCATCTTTTCACGTCCCGAGCACCCGATTAACTCCACTATTGCATTTTAGCTCCAATCAACCTTTTCCTACAAAATAAACATTAAAGCACAATAAAATGGCCCAAAAATCATAAAAGACTAGCTAAATTAAATAATTAAAGATAGCTAGCTATGCTCGCTATCAACATCACACATTTTGTAGGGATTCTCGTTTTGCACTCGCGCATTTTGTTGGATTCTCGTTTCATGCTCTTTTCTCGCTATCGTCTCGCGATATCTCTTAACGTTTTCGATTCTCAATCGTTTTAAATTGTTAAGCGAGAGCGAGACCGAGACCGAAGTGATTGGGAGCGAGAGCGAGATTTCAACATAGTGTAATTGAATTTCGTTTCATTTTTGTGTTGCATTTTGATGGAATCTCGATTCTTACTCTCGATGCTCTCCGTCTCGCTCTCAATAAACCTCACGCTTCAATCGTTCTTTTGTCAACAGAACGCATGCACAGTGTTTGAATCGTAATATACATAAAATGACATATTTACATACACTGCTTCGTAGTATATAAAACGAACAACAGTAATCCGGTGTGAAGTTAATGAAAAGAAGAAGTCAACACCTACTTCAATTTATAACGAAACGACAACCCTCACAAACCAGATTACAATATTAGTTCTCAAAACAACATCGCTCCCAAACAAATCAGATTACAGTAACCTACTCGTATATTAACTATTAGTTCTTAAAACAACATCCAGAGCAAGAACAAATCAAATTACAATAACCTATTCATATATTAACTTAACAACATCCCCAATCAGATCATGTACATATACATATTTAAAACTCGAAGTATGGGTGCAAATCGAAGGGCTCGGGAGACGACTTCCGTGATTGTTTCTAATTAGAGAGTTTCATTAGAGAATATGGGAAGTTTCTATCAACTTTTGTAAACTGCCACGGTATTACAGGAGATATCAACGTCGTTCTGTTGGTGACTGGCTGAAGATGAAGCCATGAAGGAAATTACGTCATCGATGAAACGTCGTCCATCGCTCCTATAAAGCATCTGTACCGCATTTCTTCAAGGTTGTTCTTGCTCGCGCTCTCAACAAACAGTCGAAGGCGACATAGAAGCGTTCGAAACGTCGATCGTCGAAGAGGGAGAATGAGAATCGTCGGTGTAGAGGGAGAAGTGAGAGACGCAGCCCAGAAGTTTCGGTGAGGAGAGATATGTGAGAGGGTTTAATCGTTTAAGTAACCGAGGATTTAAGGTGGGAAGAGAGAAGTGATAGCGTTGTTCAAGTAATCAAGGAATTAAATTGTTGAGACAAAAGTGCCAACGTCGTTTAAGTTACCGAGGAGGTCCGAGAAGCGAGAGCGCGAATGGGAGTTCTCGAGAGCGAGAATCGTGAATCGATTAAAAGTTATTAAAATTGAGAAAAATGTTCGAGAAGCGAGAGCTTGAAGTGTGTATCGCGAGCGGAAATCGATCCAACTGGCCTGAAGGAGCAACGTGGTCATAAAATGTGTGTGGTGACATCAACAAAAGGGCATTCTCCATTATTCTGAAAAGGTATGACAAATTTCATTATGACCCCTAAAAATGGGTCATCTGTACAAATTTCCCAAAGAAAATCCCCTTCTTAGTGGACGACTCGGACGCTACTACTACAAAGTAGCTCAGTAGCTAGTACTATAAATTTTATTTGGTCTCGATGATTCGACAAACTCGACCGATCAATATTTCTCTTCCTTAATCATCTCTCCCTTTTTAAATCTTAGGGGTTTGGTTTGAGGTTTGAGGATGTGAATAAGGATGAGAATCAACAAGGAATACAAAATCTCTTGTTTGGTACAAAGTTTTGAGCTATTCCCATGAGTTTTGTATACCCATAGATAAAGTTATTTGATACCCTTGCAAAATATGAGTTTTCTTCATGTCCTTCTCTTTCTCTCTCTTATTTTTATTATTTTCAATTTTTCTTTTATTACATTTATTTGTTCTATTAAAATTAATTATATGATTTAAATTAATTTTTATAATCAACCAGATTATATAAAACTTATTTTATAATAATATTTTGAATTAACATAATTAACTATTTAATTGTAATAAATTAATCCTAACTAATTAAGTTTTTTTAAAAAAAAAATGTTAAAAAAAGGTATCCCTGTGTGCTTCTAATAGATTATGAAACATATGTATGGTATAAACTTGATAAGATTTCAAAGAAAAACAATGTTAGAACTACATTTTGTTAAAATTTGTGAGTTTTGGTAAAGATATTTATTAGCTAATTTGTAGATTAATCAAACTTAAAATTAATGTAATTGAGGATATTTAAAAAAATATTAAATAAATAACTTTATTTAGTCAAATTAACTTAGTTTATTCAATTAAAATTATTCCTTGATTCATTAGAAAAAATATATTCAAATTATCGATTCATTAATTTTTATTAATACTTTGAATTAATTCTGATTGTGTTTTATTGATTAATCTATTAAAATTGGATAAAATTTCCATGATTAATCCCATAAAGTAAATACAGACATAGTTGATTTCATAAAATTTTGATAACATTCTCATGTACAACCAAACACAGTTATTTTGATTCCCAACTATCTTATTCCCAAGTAGACATCATTCATTTTCGGGCATTTGGAAAAACCTTAAACCAAATGGGCTCCTAATAGTTAATTGAGGGTATTTTCGACAATTTGAAAATTCTAAAAGAAAAAAAATTACGGTTAGCTAGTACTATTTAAAATGGGTCATTTTTGGGTAATTGACAAAAATACGACAAAAAAGATACCATTAAAGAGATATAGGACTGGTTTTAAAATGAAAGATTAATAGGATTTTTAGGCAATGAAATTATAAAATTACCCTTTCTAAAATCCCCAAAAGATTTATCCTAACTTTCACTTTTACATCTCACGCTTCTCACTCTTCTCCCTCTCTTCACGCACGCAGACAAGGAAAGACGTCAACCAACGCACGACGACGGCGACCCAGAGGCGACGACGACGAACAAACGACGACGATAGCAACAATAGCGAACAAACGACACGTGCTTACGCGCTCTCCAAGCTTGCCAACGTTCTGCACACCCACGAACTTGCTCGCAGATTGAATGTTCTTCACATTTGATATTACTTTAATTCGTATTTTTTTTATCAAAATTTGGACAGATGATTAAAGGTTAAAACACAGATTAATTAATTTTTTTTTTTTTGGTTTAGCAAATGGAAGCTAATGTCACTGTGAACTGCGCTCATCCGGGAATCGTCAAAACTCGACTCACAAGAGAACGTGAAGGTTTCATCACTGGTATGAATCTTCTTTAATTTTCTTTTTTTCTTTTTTCTCGGGTAATCTCAATATGAAAATTAAAAATAATTATTGAATTTGCAGATTTGGTGTTTTTTATGGCTTCCATGCTGTTGAAGACAATGTGTACATATATTTACATTGATGTGTAGTTAACATATTCATTGTATATGTTATATGTACATGCAGCATTATATAGAAGCAAAGTGGACACTATACCAACAATGCCTCGTGGAGAAGCGTACATTTAACCGGCAAGCTGAGCATCGGTTGGTTCATTATGTCCTGGAAAATCATATTGAATTCAAGGATGCATAGATCGATGTTGATTTCGTGTGTATGCACCGTTTAATGTCAAGCAACTACATTGGGTGTTAATTTGTTTAATTTAATTTAGTGTGAGATCAAGGTATGCGAGAAGAGAGGATAACGTTGTTGATGTCAGTGCGTATGTTAGTGTCATTGATATTATGATATTATACAACATTGGTTTTTTTTTTATTTTATTTTTTATTTTTGCAAGGAAGGGTGGGTTGTATAAACATACAGAACCTCGACTTCTATAATTTTTTCTACATTTTTATCATAGGGCCGTCATATTTTCTACCCAATTCTATAAATTTTTCTTTAACCAACTATGGAGTCATTGGCAAAGAAGAATAAAATCACAATTTTGGATTACAAGAAAGGCCGATTAACTGAAAAATTTGTAGATGATCCCTTCATGGTTCCAATAAAAATCTAAAAGCAATGGAAACCTAAATCAATCCGTGGATTTCTAGACACATTTTGTGGTAAGAAATAGTGATGAGGAATAAAATTACAGGGGATTATTCCTAAATGTCGAGATGTTTGTGAAACTTAAATATTTTTTTTATTGTTATATTAAATGGCGAGAAAAAAAAATCTCCCAGCAAGATTACGAGAAAAAAATTTCTCCCAGCAAGATTGCAAGAAAAAAATTCTCCCAGCGAGATTGTGAGAAAAAAAGTTCTCCCAGCGAGTTTGCGAGAAAAAAAAAATTCTCCCAGCGAGATTGCGAGAAAAAAGTCTCCCAGCGAGATTGCGAGAAAAAATATTCTCCCAGCGAGATTGCGAGAAAAAACACTCCCAACAAGATTGCGAAAAAAAAAATTCTCGCGAGATTGTGAGAAAAAAAAATTCTCGCAACATGATATTGAGAGAAAAAAAACAGCAATCACCAAAACGAACTAAAACACGAACTTGAGTCAAACTTTGCATTTCGTTTTTTTTTACCCCTAAGAAAAACAAAATAACAACCAAATATTCATAATCAAATACCTAAAAAAAAAAAGCAAACTACTTACATTTTGTTCATCAAGCAAGTAGAAGTGAAGAAGCAAAATTTTTCATCAACAAAAAGTATAAAATTGTGAAGAAAGTTTCTCAAGCAACAAAGTAAAAGTGAAATCGCCCATGCGTGAGAGAGGAAGATCATTGTATGAGAGAAGGAAGGAAAGAAAGAAAGGGATTTGAAGTATGAAGGATAGATTAGGGATTTTCATTAAGGGTATTTTTGTAATTTCACCGTTCTAAAAATCCTATTTCTCTTTAATTTAAAATGAGTCATATTCCTCTTTAATGCCTTCCTTTTTGTCCTATTTTTGACAATTACCCGTCATTTTTCCTGTGGACCATTTTTTCATCGTCACTCCGAACGAAGGCACACCAAATGTAATTCTTACAAAATAAATAAAAATACCTGTCAACAATTTTTCTCTGCAATTTCCGATCCCATTTTCCCTCACTGCTCACAAGATCACTGGAACGATAATGCCGAGGAAGGAGTTATTGGAGCATCATCAAGAGTATGCAGATGGCCCCAACGCTAAACCATTATCTCGCGATGATTTTCCTCCAAACTTCTTCTTCGGCGTTGCAACTTCCGCTTATCAGGTCAGGTTCCCTTTTACTTGTTTAAGAACAGCAATGTGGACTGTATCTTCCGTTTCCTTCAATGGCTGAATGTGCATTTCTTTACTTGTTACTTTCACCTTGTGATTTCGTTTTGCGCTATTCGTTTATCTCTTGATATTTTGGATTTTGTTCGGTTTGGCTGATTTGATTTGTATCAGTTAATTGCATGAATCACGTTGTTTTAACTATTTGTGTAGGTTTAAACTTTCTCGATTCGTTTTTGTTCTTCGATTTCTGAGCTTCATTGTAACTCTTGAGGCATTCTGATTTTCCTGATCTCTGATTGGTCGTTTCTTCCTCTTTTATTAATTTCTATCTCAAATTTGGGAAAATAGCTATCATTGATCGGTTCTTTCTTTCTATCTCTGATCAGTAAAATGTTTCACTATTATCTAACATGAAAATTTTGTGGTTTACATCTTCCTTTCAAATCCTTTTTTTAATTTTTTTTAAATTTTAAATTTTAAATTTTTTGGAGTTCTCCTTTCAAATCCTATGTTACAGTTGCTTAATTTCCGTTTCGATACATGATCGTAGCTAAAGATTAAGTACCAATATTAGAAGGAGAGAAAGCTTGATTTCCTCTTTTATCATTACTTTGAATGGTTTCATTTTCTGAGTATTTTTAAATATTTATTTTTCTAAAAATAGTTACAAATAATATTTTTTTTAAGAATAATCGAAAATATCTATGAAAAATACTTATAAATATAAAATTTTCCTTCTTTTTTTTAAATAAATATAAAATTTTCCTTTAAACGTATGAATCAATAACTTGATAGTAATCATTATGTTTCTAGAGTCTTTTTTTTTTTTTACAACGTGTGGGTCAGAGGATTTGAACCTCTGACCTCTTAATCAATAGTACAAATTTTATGCCAGTTGAGCTATGCTTTTATGCTTTTTTTTTTTTAGTACATCAACATTTGGGGGTGGGGGATTCGAACCTTTGACCTCATGATCGAGGGTACATGCCAATTACTATGCTTTTGTTGACCATTATGTTTCTAGAATAATTGATTAAGATAAATTTATGAATAATTATAGCCAAAATGACTTTTACTGCACTGCATGCATACACACATATATATATTTTGAAAACTTCTACTGCATATTAATGGACTGTATTCACTGATTTATATATTTCGATTTTTTTTTCTATATTTTCTATTTTTTAAATATTTTATTTAAACTATGCTGGATTTAGAACTATGTTTTAGCTATTTTAATTTAATTTAATAATTCTTGATCAATACAATCAACTATAAATGTTCAAATTTGAATTTACGATATTAATTTTAATTATTTTTTTTATGATAGTTAATTATTTACGTAAAAATATTAGTTATCTAAAAGTTTACAATATATTTGTCACTTTTTATTTTACTTATTTTATTGTATAGTATTTTTATTTGTATTATTGTAATCTTCTTGTAGAAAATGACAATTATGATCAAGAATACTATACTTTATTTGAAAATTAATTCTTAGTACAATTTTAAATTTATGTTAACTTCTTATTTTTTAGGTTAAATTACAACTTTAGTCTTTGAACTTTCTAGGTTGTGTTTTTTTGGTCCCTAAACTTTAAAAAGTGTCTAACAAGTCCCTGAACTTCTGGATTTGTATCTATTTAGTCCTTGGACTTTAAAATGTGTTTAACCCGTCTTTAAACTTTCAATTTTGTGTCAAATAAGTCATTGAATTTTCAATTTTGTATCTAATAAGTCCTTTACATATTCGATATTTTCTTAAATTCACAGACCTACTAGACTCGGAATTGGAAGTTTGAGGTCCTATTAGACATAAAATTCAATTTATATCTGATAAATGAGCTAATTTTTTAAAATTTTGAATATGTTAGGGATCTATTAGACACAAAATTGAAAGTTCAAGGACCTATTATGATAAAAGGAACTACCTCAATTATGTTTGAGAACCCCCCTTATTTTCAGGTGAACCCCCACAACAATAATAAAAATAACCCCATTTAACAAAATGATAGACAACCCCAAGAAAGCTAAACAGATTTGGCTTGGAACGATGATCAAAGATCAAGAAGAAAGGAGAATTCGTTCATAACTTCAAGATTTCGAACTCTTCACAATCTAATTGATCAAACTAGATTGAAAGTCCTAGGCATGCATTCTAAACACAAGAACACAAAAAGCTTAAAAGCTTGAGAGAAACTAAACTCAATATGAAATTTCATTCAAATTCAACTTCAACTTCAACTTGTCTTCAAATGACAAATTACATCAATATTTATACTAATTGAAAAGACACCATGAAAGGATACAACCCTTCATCTATGTAGTCTAGATTCAACTTCAACCTTTCAAATCCATACATGAACCACCATAAATACAAATACATGAATTAAATAGGTACATAATGCATTAAATATGATGGATGAATCTAGATTTTTAGATTCATTATGCCTTTTGGTTGAATAGGTGTCTTTCCAAGCTTTGAAAGGATGCATCTCTTGGTCATGGATAGTCACTTTAGCTTGGAAGTAACTATTTAATGCCTCTTGAAGTCTTTTAGCTCTAGATCTTGTCATTGGAGCTTGTGGCATAATGATCTCCTCATGATTGGATTCAATTGGAGTTGACACCCATGGAGCTTCCTTCAAGCTTAATTGAGTTGGTGGAGCTTCAAGTTCTTCTTCTTGAGCTTCTTGATTGCTTATTGCCTTATCATATTAGACACTTATAGGGGGTGTTTGGGGTGCCAATTTTGGAAGTGGGGGTTTTGGAAAACACCCCATTTTTCCAAGTTGGTGTTTGGGCTCCCATTTTCCAAAACCCCTATTTCCCAAACCCCCACTTCACAAATCACTCCACTTTTCTCTCCCCATTTTCCAAGATCACTCCCCATTCCTCTCTCCATTTTCCAAAATCACTCATTTTTTCTTTTTTCTTTTTTTTTTTTTTTTTTTTTTTTTTTTTTTTTGAAAAACCCTATTTCCCAAACCCCCACTAACTCTTATTATTTTTATTATTTTATTTAATTATTAAGTTTATTATTATTTTAATTTAAAAATATTATTTTATTATTTTTAACCGCCACGTCAACACCATTCTTCTCACATTTGGCACACTGACTATTCTTTAATATGATATTATTTCCATGATTTAATATTTGCTTGCTTTCTTTGTTATTACTTCCTTAGTTGAATAATAAAGTTTTGTTGTTTAAAAATATTTTCCAACCATCCTAGTTAATTTCAAATGATTAAAGTCATAGAATGGTCATGTTCATTACCCAATCTTAGAACAATTGTGTAGCATTGAAAAGTACACAACAGAAAAAAGAAAAAAAGAAGAAGAAAAAACCAATCAAAATCATAAAAACGGAGTTTGAAACTAAGTTCAGAAGAAATGTAGGAAATGCAACATGTGTGCAAAGAAATTTGATAAATGATATTTTTTTTTCCCAATTTTAAATGTTTGATCAGGATTGTGTATTAAATTCCCATATTCACAATTAATGGAAAAAACATTCTAAATTGTTGATTTTAGAACAATTGTTTAATATTAAACAAGAATAAGAAACAATAAAAAAAATTATTCTTGTTCAAAAAATGAAAAAAAACAAAAAAACAAAAAAACAAAAACTCAAACTTCAGAAATCAGCACCCCAAACACAGACTTCCTAAACTCAGACTTCTGAAATCAACACCCCAAACACAGACTTCCCAAACTCATACTTCAGAAACCAGCACCCCAAACACAGACTTCCCAACTCAGACTTCTGAAATCAGCACCCCAAACACAGACTTCCAAAACCCACAGGTTTCCAAAACCACCCTATTTCCTAAACCCCCACTTCCAAAACCCAAACCCTTGCCCCAAACACGCCCATAAAGTTCAGGGACCTATTAAATACAAAATTGAAAGTTCAAGGTCTTATTAGAAACTTTTAAAGTTTAGAGAATAAATAGACACAAACCTGGAAGTTTAAGGACTAAACTTGTAATTTAGCCTGTTTTTATATTGCTTGAATTATTTTTAAACTTTACCATCAATAATTATTTTCAAATGTTTAAATATATGTCCAACACTGGTGATATTGACTCTGTTTCGACTAAGCGCGTGCTTTGATGATTGCAGTGAGCACATTGGTTAATATGGTTGAATAATGCAAACATTTTGTCTTTCATAGAAGTTATGGGCTTGAGATAGTTTCTAAAATCAAAATAATGTATTAAAATATATAAAATCATTATTTGTGAAGAAGATTACATACGTTTAGCATGCATTTCACCGTTTAAATAAAATTATTGGAACCAAAATTGTCCTGTTTCTTATTCTTGTTAATTAACTAACATTAGACTCAGCAATAGAAAAAAAAAAACTCACTGTAGATAATTAATAAATTTGATTCTGCAGGTTGAAGGAGCTGCCAAGGAGGGAGGCAGAGGTCCCAGCATCTGGGATGATTTTTCACATATTAAGGGTAGACCTTGTTCTTTAATCTTGAAGTTCGGTCACCTCTTGAAATGTCTCTAACCAGATATCGCTCAACTGATTTCCTAGTGGTTGTTATACTTGTTCTGTTTCTACCATGTTGGCAGGCAAAATTCTTGATGGCAGCAATGGTGATGTAGCTGTGGACCAATATCACAGATACAAGGTTGGCAAAATTCTTAAGAGTGTTCATCATTTATTTAAATACAAAAAATTTTGTGCTTTTGATTAGTGTTTCTGCTAGGTCCAAGGTTTAAGTTAAATCCTTTCTTCATGAATGCAAATCTATTACCAGTATTTGAGCAGTCCTTCTCTTCTAAATATTTAATCATAAGTAGAAGTTATTGGTTCCCCTGATGCTTTGTCTTATAATATGAAAGTGCTTTTTTTATAAAAAAAAATTCAAAATTTAAATTTAATGTAATTTTTCAAGGATGAAATAATAGTATGTTACCTAGTTTCTCTTGAGCATTAGCCTCTTTTCATTTTTTCAATGAAAAGTTTCGTAAAAAATAGTATGTTACCTAACTTTGTGTTGTGTGTTGATGCTTTGAGGGCAAGGAACGAGAAGAAATATTTAGTCTTCTTATACCTTTTTACCTTTTCATGTTCCTTTGAATATTCTGAGGGTGCCTGACGAGACATTGTGGTGGAACAAAGAGATTTATGTAACAATGTGCTTGAGGCCTTTAGATTTCAGCTCTTGTCTCTTGAGTGATTTACTGCATCCAACTCCAGTGTAAGAAGCTGACAGCCCCTTCTCAAGGGAACAAGTTTTTTGCTCAAATTTCCAACGGTTGTCTTTCATGTTCCAACAACCCTTCATAGATTTGGAAGTTGGAATTTAATGGCATGTGGATGATTGGAAAGGAATGCTCAGGGGCCAAGTTTGAGAGTTTTCCTAAAATCTGAACCCTGCTCCATTTTCCAACTTAGCCTCATATTTACCACTTAAATTCATTGCTAGAGGACCTTGGTTTTTTGAGGTTATACCCATAGCAAATTAACAAGAAGAAGAGTACCTATTTCTATAATACCAATGCTGAGACCACCCACTTGAATAAGAGTCATTTCCAGTTAACCAAATGACACCCTACCTTGAGGTTCTTCCCACAAAAAATCATCAATTTTAGAAGTCTTTCAGCTAGTTTTGCAGGAACTCTACGTCCATCCTTTCATCCATTTTCATTCTCCCAGCCAGTTGGACCTGTCTCTTTAAGATATTCGGTTTTTATTGTATTGATGTTTTCCAGAGACACCCATTGTATACTGCCATGAAATTATCTGAGGTTGCCTTTTGGATGAAAAAGCTAAGACAATTTCGTTGTAAACCAATAAAGCTCTGTCATTGTACTTTTGG
This sequence comes from Luffa acutangula, assembly GCA_036850905.1. Taxonomy (NCBI): domain Eukaryota; kingdom Viridiplantae; phylum Streptophyta; class Magnoliopsida; order Cucurbitales; family Cucurbitaceae; genus Luffa; species Luffa acutangula. The sequence continues at coordinate 32,251,023 of CM072092.1, read as the reverse complement.
ATTAAAAATGAAACAGAAACTTTTGCAAACAAAAAAAGAAAGGTCTACATCCTCAACGTTGTCCATCTCACTGCTTCCAATTGCAGTGTTGAAGATAGGGCTTACTGTAACCACTCTAATATTTTGATCCATAGCAACTCGAAGGTATTCAATAGGCATCCATCACAGTGGTTTGGGTACTCCTTATCGCCCTTCCTGCTCGTTTTCTATCTGGTTATCCTTCGTTAGGATCGTTTCCTATAAAAAGGAAAAATATTAACATATTTAAATCTTATCCTTTCTTTATATGGCTACATCTGCAGGTTTTTTAAAAAAAAATTTATTATTCTTTTTTTTTTAATTAAATAATTACATTATTGATTGATTTATTACTTTATGTATGTTTAGGAAGATGTTGAACTTATGGAAAAATTGGGATTTGAAGCTTACCGCTTTTCAATATCATGGTCCCGCATATTTCCTGGTATGTCCTTGGTGAAATCTTCACTGCATTTTTGCTAATACCAAAAGAAAATTAGGTACATGTGATACACCCTTGATATTGTAGATGTGCATTTAGACATCAAAAAGGAAGAGGAAAAAGACATACGTAAATTAGTATACAAATCTCAAACATTTATGTTGCTACTGAAATAGCTCAGATCCAATTCCCTGGCAAAAGATAGGAGGAAATAGATGAACTCACACTAGTGTTTCTTTTTGTTTTTTGAGAAGGAAACAAAGCTTTTCATTGATATTGATATTGAACTCACACTAGTGTTGTGGTAGATAAAGCTACTCTGATGCTCAAGTTAGTGACTCAGCAAAGAAATAATATATTAGATATGTAATTTAACAGCAATATATCTAGATAATATTTTATGCAATGGTTTAGGAATACTAGTTACGGTCGTGCTGGTCAACAGAGGAATAAGGAACTACTTAGGTTAGTTGAAGGGGCAGATAAACATCAATGAATATTGTTAATTCTTGTCTTTCTTGTATCTGTGTGACCTTAGTTCAATTTGTATTCATCTTCGAGGAAAAAATATCTATATTTCTTATAAAATATATAAAATATGATAAAACAAAACTTATTGAGTGTATTATTTTTGTCATTTCATATCAAGATTTCTTTAATTCTCACATTTCCATCATTTATTGCATTTTATATCTTTCCACCCATCAGGAATATATTTTTCATGGAGAGTTTGGTCCGCATCTTAAGTCCCTAACTGATAACATGTTTATGATCATTTTTGCACTATTGTTGTAAACAAACTGTTGAAACAACGAAATTGGGACTTCAAAACCTGCTTTCCTTTCCACTCCCAAGATCTGGTCCTAGTGGTAAGAGCATAGGATGTTTGGAGGTTCTCTCCAAGGTGTCTAGGGTCAAGCCTCCTTAATAGAAAACTAATAGGCCTTCAGTAGTGAAGTGTATGGTACGAAGAGGGGTAGAACGGGTGACATGTAATTGAGAGAAAAGAATAGAGCTGGGGGTGACGGCCTGGCGGGTATGGCAGTGGGACCCGGTTAGTTAGCAAATTCATTAGAGGAGGAATATTTTGTTATCTTATAAATATAAGGCAGAGAGAGAGACAAGGGGAAGGGCATCTTTTGAGTAATCTGTGAATTGGAGATTTTGGAGAGAATTGGGAGCTCTCAAATTCTTCCTTGGCTCCTGTTTCCCTTTTTGAACATATATAATATCACTGAGTTTTCTCAAAAATTTAATTTAAAATCCTTATCATCTTTTACAGCTAGTCTTGGATGAGTGAAGTCTCTTTAAGGTTAGTGGGTGTGTCATGAGCATAATGAGCAAGGAGTGAGGCCCTCCGATACCCTGGTTATTAAAAAGAACCATCTTCTTTTTCTCTCTTCTTGTTATTGTTCTGTTCTCTCTATATCCTTGAATCCTTTTGAAGAACTTTTGTAGTTATATTATTTATCTCTCCCTTGGTTTTTTCCTTCATGTTATTTTTTTGGCCTTTTAAAACACCAACATTCTGTTGTTTTCAATTTATAGCATCATGACCATTTGATGTAACAAGTGAGGAGGGATTTTGCTGATGTTCTGAAAAGTTGTTCACAAAAGACTGCAGCCTCCTTTATGTACAAGTAGGATAGTTGTAAAATAAGCCTAATTAAATCGGGTAAAATGAAATAACTGGTGGTAACCTTTCAAATTAACAGAAAAATTGCCATTTGGTAAAAATAAGAATACAAAGTAAAGAACTTCAAGAAACCAAGGAAACGTAAGAGATTTTCAAGATTTTAAGCAAAGATGTCCTACATCAAACCCTTCCTCCCAAAATAAAACTCCTCGAATTAATCATGCAAAGAAAATTCTAGGAGCTAAGAAGCACAAACACTTTAGTTTGGCTAGTGTGTTCGTGTCTGACATATGTCGGACACTTGGACACTCTGATACTTGTTGAACACATATTGAGACACTTGTTAACACAACATATATGTGGCAAACACTAGTTGTACAAAGTCAATATAGGTCCATATTGAACACTTGTTAAGTATATATTTTTTTTGATAAGAAACGATATCCTATCATTGATGTATGAAATAGATACAAAAGACCTGTCAAAGGCATTACAAGAGACCTATCCAAGGTATTACAAAAAAGCTCTCCATTGAGATTGAAGAGTTGAGAGAGAGTAATTACAAAAGGGTGGGGAGTGTCTACTCCAAGAGAGAGCTAGGTATGTAGTAGATTCAATGAAAGCTCTAATATTTTGATGCTTGTCGGAGAAGATGCGAGCATTTCTTTCCAACCAAAGATTCCAAAAGAAGGCATACAGATAATTCCTCCACAGAAACTACTTGTCCTTTTTGAAAGGATGGCCGATGGTGGTATAATAAAGAAGGGATAGAATATCACCCGGACGGGCAAAATGCCACCCAAAAGCTTGTTGGAGGAGGTCCCAGAAAGCGGAGGCATAAGGACAGCTGCTGAAAAGGTGGATTTGGGTCTCATCAGCCTTTGTACACTTGCTGAAGCAGTTTGGTGATAAGGACATACTCGGGTTTCTTCGTTGGACAAGGTCGGCTGTGTTAATACAAGCGTGGCTAAGCTCCCAAATAAAGAATTTAACCTTCTTTGGCATAGGCCCCTTCCATAATTGACCGTAGAAATCAGCATCGCGGGATTGGGAAGAGGAGGCTAATTTCTTGCTAAGAGATCCCGTGGAGAAAAAACCGTTATTCCCAAGCTGCCAATGCCAAGAGTCTTCTCCATTCTTGAAAGAGAAAGATTGAAGGAGGTGGGAAAGAATGGCCCATTCAAGAGTTTCATCCTCATTGAGATACCTTCTAAGGTGGAGATTCCATGCCTCTTCGCTTGGATCCCAAAGTTCAACAATGTATGCATCTTTTTTGAGCGAGAGGCTGTAGAGGGATGGGTATGCATACCGAAAAGCTGTATTACCCAGCCAAATATCGTCCCAAAAAAGAGTGTTGTCTCCTCTTCCCACTTTAGTGTCAATGAAGTTATAAACCAGATGTTGCATCCTGTAAATGGATTTCCATGGCCCTTTAGAAGTATTAATGGTATGTTTGCCTAGCTTGAGGGGGTTCTTGGCGACACCATATTTAGAGACAACAAGCTTTCTCCATAGAGCATCTCGATCTTGATAGAATCTCCAACACCATTTCGCCAAGAGGGATGTGTTCCTCTTATGGATGTCATATAAACCCAAGCCTCCTTCATCCATGGGAGATTGGAGACAAGACCACTTAAGAAGGTTGCTGCCTTTTTTTCCAATTCCTCCTTTACACGGGAAAGTTCGATATAGCTTTTCAATGGTCTTGGTGACTTTTTTGGGGGCTAGAAACAGAGAGAGATAATAAGTGGGGAGGTTTGATAGTGTTGCTTGGATATGAGTGTGTCTACCTCCCATAGATATATTAGAGGAGCCCCAATTTAGCAGCCTTTTTTGAACTTTTTCAATCACTGGAGTCCAAAAGCTAGTCAATTTCGGGTTGCCATTTAGGGGAAGCCCTAAGTAGGTGATCGGCCATTGTCCCAGCTTGCAGCCGTAGGATGAAGCCAAGAGGGATGCTTGTTGAGAATCAATGCCTATGCTCAAGAATTCAGATTTATTGCAATTGATTTTCAGCCCTGAGATGGATTCAAAGGATCGAATGACATTGAAGAGGATTGGGATTTTCTTGACGACATCCTTAAGGCAAAAGGCTTTGGTCATCTGTGGAGAAGATGGATTAGAGGCTGCCTATCATCGGTAAATTACTCCATCATCATCATCAATGGTAAGCCTAGGGGAAAATTTAAAGCCTCTAGGGGTCTTAGACAAGGAGACCCTCTCTCACCTTTTTTATTCACCATTGTGGCTGATTGCTTAAGTAGAATGATTCATGCAGCTGAAAGAAAAGGCGCTATTGAGGGTTTGTGGGTTGGCGGCAGTCATCAACCCCTCCAAATTACTCACTTGCAGTTTGCCGATGATACAATATTGTTCTCCTCTCCAAAGGAAGCCCACATTACTTGTTAAGTATATTAAATAGACACAATACCAAATGCCAAAAATAATAAATTTTCTGGTCTTGTGCATCATATAGTGGGAGATGGGAATGATACATACTTTAATTAGGCTTCTTTATTGTGTAGGATTTGGTATTCATTTGGACTTATACAATAGTGAGGTAAATGGGGAAGAGAACTGCCTGGAACTAGGTCTATTTGGTGCTGTATATTTCGCAAAGGTGGGAGAGAAGATGGTGATCCAGAAATTTTAGGGAATTTAGCCAGAAGATGGGAATTTGTAGTGGGGAAAGGTTCTGTTTCTCATTTTCACACTCTCCTTTGACAATAAAAGCTAACAAACTATTCTCATATTTAGGAAATATGTCTTTTTCATTTGTTAGAGTGAATAATTGTTTCTGGGTCGGTTTTTCGGTGAGTTCTTTCTTATCCTCGACTGTTCCTAAGGGTGAAAGGACTACTTTTTTTTTTTCCATCCAAGAAAAGGTATAGGTAATTTCCCAACCCCTATGTACGACTTGGTTGTCGTATAGCCAAGGATGACCTAGGAGGATATGGCAAGCATCCATGTGTAAGACATCATATACTATCTGGTCTTTGTAATGTTGTCCAATGGAAAGAGGAATGGTGCAAATTTCAAGGACTTGTTTCTCTCCACCCTTGAATCCAACTAACCTTATAAGGATTGGGGTGAGGTTTGAGTTTCAATTTAAGGGCATAAATAAGCTTTTTAGAAACGACATTCTCAGTGCTACCACTATCAATGATAACTTGACAAATCTTACCATTGATTGTGCATCGAGTTCGAAAAAGTTTGTGCCTTTGGCATTTGTTTCAATTTTTGGTGCAAGAAGAATTCTTTGAAAAACACTAGATAACTGATATCCATAAGAATTTAGTTCTGCACACTCATGATCCTCCGAGCCATTTGAGTTTAATGCATTATCTTCATTGGTTTCCTTCATTTGGGACCCATTAGAGAGATGTCCTTGCTGTTTGCACCTAAAACACTTCCAAGCGAAGGTCGATTATAAGGATTAGAAACCTTATTGTTAATATTACCTTCCAAACCTTTATTTGTATTCTTCTTGGGAAGATGTTCATCTTTTTTGTCTTGTTGATTGGATGTGGAGGCAAAGCCATTAGGGCTTATGCTCAAAGTGGACAATATCATGCCATGTGTCTACAATCCTTCCCTCCATTTTACCCACCATTCCCTAGCAAAGTGCTCTGATACCAAAATTGTTAGGCCTTAGCCACCAATTTTATTTATCAACATCAACGGGGGAAGATTCAAGAGCTCCCCTTTCTCTCCCAAGTTTCTCAACAGAGAAATTACAATTCACAATAGCCAAAAGATAACCTACCTCTCACAAAAACAGACTCTTATACTCTCACACCCAACGTACAGACATCACGAGTGGGCCCCCTAACTACCCAACAAACCTTTATTTCTCACTCTCTCTTTTCTTCACGCGCCTACGCTCGTACACCTTTGTTACTCGAGGCCTATCAATACCGACCCCCCAAGAAGCCACCTTGTCCTCAAGGTGAAAGTCAGGAAACTGTGTACTGATATCCGCAGCTACTTCCCACGTTGCATCGTTCTTGGAAGTATCTTCCCACTGAATAAGAACCTCCAAAGAGTCATCTCCAAGCACTGATTTAGGCAGCCCCAACAAATCCAAGGGAATAATCTGGATAGTGAGATCGTTCTTCAGGTGGGCGGGCATAGGGCATACCGGTAGGTTCTGTCCAACTGCTTTTCTCAACACTGATACATGAAATACGGGGTGAATTCCCGAATCCTTGGGTAGAGCAACTCGATAGGCTACTGCACCAACCTTTCCCAATATCTGAAATGGCCCAATGAACCGTGGAGCAAGTTTAGGATGTTTATACCTCCCCAATGAAGCCAATCTGTAAGGCCGTAGCTTGATATATACCCAGACATCCACTTCCAATTGCACATCTCTTCGCTTTTCATTAGCTAGCTTAGTCATTTGTTGTTGAGCTCTTGATAAGGACTCCTTTAATTTAGCAATCATCTGATCTCGGTCCCGGAGTTGAGAGTCAACCTCCGCCACAGCCGACGACTCCGCCATATATGGAAGAACGAAAGGTGGGGGCCGACCGTAGACAACCTCAAATGGGGTGATTTTAGTAGACACATGGAAGGATGTGTTATAGCTAAATTCGGCCCAAGCGACCCACTTCGACCATTCAACGGGGTGAGACATTGCCAAGCACCGTAAATAAGATTCCACACTTCTATTTACCACCTCTGTTTGGCCATCGGTCTGAGGGTGATAAGTGGTGCTCCTACGTAATTGGGTGCCTAGCGAACGGAACAACTCCTCCCAAAACAAACTGGTAAAAATTTTGTCACGATCCGAAATAATACTACGTGGACACCCATGTAAACGTGCGATCTCTTTAATGAAAACATCAGCCACAAATATAGCAGTAAACGGGTGCTTAAGCAAAATAAAATGACCATACTTCGACAAGCGATCGACAACCACTAAGATAGTATCATACCCGTTTGATTTTGGCAGACCTTCGATAAAATCCATGGAAATGTCTTCCCAAACCTTGTTCGGAATGGGTAAAGCTTGTAACAGACCAGCTGGAACAAGAGTCAAATATTTGGCTTGTTGGCATACCGAACAATTCGCAACAAATGTATGTACCGTGGCCTTCATTCCTCTCCAGTAGACTTCCTTAGCTAAACGTTGGTACGTTTTTAAAGCCCCATGATGGCCTCCCACTGGGCTGTTGTGAAACTCACGAAGTAGCAATGGTATTGTAGGGGAATTTGAAGGCAACACTAACCTTCCTTGATAGAACAACAACTTTCCACGTAGGGTATAGCCAACTGGAGCAGGAGTATTTGTCTGAAGAGCTTGTCGAATGCTCTCTAAGGTGCTGTCCTCCCTTATTTGTTCCTCAAAGACTGCTGTATTAATGCCTTCAACCACACTGAGGAGTCCCAATTCTAACGCTGGAGGTAAGCACGACAGCATGTCGGCCTCCTTGTTGTCCAAACCCCGTTTATATTCGATACTAAAATCATACCCCAATAACTTTTCTATCCAACGTTGATAATCACTGCCAATCACCTGCTGCTCCAACAAGAATTTCAAGCTCTTTTGGTCGGTACGCACGATGAAACGCTGGCCCAATAGGTAAGGCCACCACTTTTGAATCGCAAACACTATTGCCATTAATTCACGCTCATAAACAGCTTTATGACGGTGCAACGGGGGTAAGGCTTGACTGAAGAAAGCCAATGGTCGTTGATTCTACATTAAAACCGCACCAACCCCCACCCCAGAAGCATCGGACTCAATCACAAATGCCTTTGAGAAGTCAGGCAACGCTAGGACAGGTATAGAAATCATGGCCGACTTCAATTTATGAAAAGCGCTCTCAGCCTCCACATTCCATATGAATTTATCTTTTTTAAGAAGCTGAGTAAGAGGAAAGGCTATGGTTCCATAGTTTGCCACGAATTTCCGGTAGTACCCGGTGAGTCCCAGAAAGCCCCGCAGTTTTTTGACATTTCGGGGAATCGGCCACCGTTGCATCACCTCTATTTTCTTAGGATCTGCTGCCACTCCGTTGGATGAGACTAAATGTCCCAAGTACTCAATCTCAGTAGCCCCAAACTGGCATTTTTTTCAAATTTGCAACAAACTGATTTTCAAGTAAAACTTGCAGTACCTAAGATAAATGGAGCAGATGGTCTTGTAGGTTGCGGCTATATATTAAAATGTCATCAAAGAAGACCAACATGAATTTGCGCAGGAAGGGTCGGAGAATATCGTTCATAATCGATTGAAACGTAGACGGTACGTTACGTAACCCGAATGGCATGACTAAGAACTCGTAGTGCCCTTCGTGAGTACGAAACGCTGTTTTGTGAATGTCCGATGGCTGCACACGGATCTGGTGATATCCTGACTTGAGATCAATCTTGGAGAATATAGCGGCACCGAACAATTCGTCTAACAACTCGTCTACAATCGGTATAGGATATTTATTCGGAATCGTTACCCTATTTAACGCCCGGTAATCTACGCAAAACCGCCAACTCCCGTCTTTTTTTCTTTACCAACAAGACCGGGCTTGAGAACGAACTCTTACTTGGTTGTATTATGCTTGCCAATAACATTTCTTGTACCAAGCGCTCGAACTCGTCTTTCTGAAATTGAGGATAACGGTACGACCGGACATTCACAGAGCCCACCCCAACTTCGAGCTCAATTCTGTGATCTTTACTTCGACACGGCGGAAGCGCCATACGAGATTCAAACATTGCCGCAAACTGTTGTAACACTTCCCTCAGTTTCGTCAGCACTCCTTCCAATTGTTTCAACAGAGATGGCACTGTTTCGTCCGCTTCATCCGACGCCTCCACGGAGCTCAACTCAACAAGAACCCCTTGGTCATCTACTCCGAACGTCTCCATCATAGATTTGAGAGAGACCTGGGGTTTTACCAAACTACGGTCACCCCACAGTTGAACCAGCCATTCCTCAATTTGGAAGTCCATAATAGACAAACGTTAATCAAACTGAATCTTGCCCAAGGTCTCCAGCCATGAGATGCCTAAAATCACATCTGCACTACCCAAGGGCAAAGGAAGAAAATCATGGATAATAGTCAGATCAAAAATTGTGAGAACCACACCTTTGCAAATTTTGGGCCCTGGTATCGGTCCTCCAGTACCCAAGACGATACCGTAGTTGGACGACAAGGAAATTGGTAGTTCCAATTGCTGAACCACCTCGGAGGAAATAAAATTATGGGAAGCCTTTGGGCTTGAAGTTGTCGTTAAGCCTAGCCTTTTCTTTTGTTGCACGGTATTATCATCCTCAATCAGTTGGGCCTTAATCATCTTAGCCTTACGGGTTGGAACTTACGCAACTCACTCTGAATCTCTTCTTTCAGCCCACATTCGAATTTACTTTCTAGCACGCCTTCACACACGTCTTTTAGGGTTGCGGGGTACTGTTCAAAATGTCGGCGGTACGCTCTCACGGTGGTCTCCTGCTGCAATCGCATCAAACGAGCATATCGGTCTCCCTGAGACGTTGGTCGAAACCTCTCTTGCAACAACGTTCAGAATTCTTGCCAACTGCTCATAGGCGACCGGTCTTCTTCTTATTGATGCCACGTTAGGGCTTCCCCTTCCAAGCACATCACTGCCGCCTCAAGCTTATCTTTCTCAGAAAGTCGGTTCACCACGAAATACCGTTCCACCCGATCCAACCATCCATCCGGGTTTTCATCTTACTCACCTTTGAAGATAGGAACCTCCAACTTCCTCAGACGCATGTCGAACAACGGAATTTCTCGATTGCTAGGTGCCTGAATTCCCTCATTCCCTTTTGAACCCGTTTCACTACTTCCTTTTGGTTCTTCACGTTTCTGGCCCGAGTCCTCATCTATCACTCTCTTGCCCTTGTCAGTTACGGTCCTTTCCGATGACGGAGACCCTCTCTCAGTACGCACCATTCCTTCCAACCGAGCAAACATTGCCTTCATCTCTTCTCGAACCATCGTGAACTGTAAGTCCAATTTCGCATCAACATTTGCTTGTGCCTCTCCTACCTCTGCAATCTGCGTACCCAAACTCACTTCCATGTCGACTTGTTTCACGGCCAACTCCGATAGTTTCTCCTCCAACGCTACAATCCTTCCCTCCATTTTACCCACCATTCCCCAGCAAAGTGCTCTGATACCAAAATTGATAGGCCTTAGCCACCAATTTTGTTTATCAACATCAATGGGGGAAGATTCGAGAGCTCCCCTTTCTCTCCCAAGTTTCTCAACAGAGAAATTACAATTCACAATAGCCAAAAGATAACCTACCTCTCACAGAAACAAACTCTTATACTCTCACACCCAACGTACAAACATCACAAGGGGGCCCCCTAACTACCCAACAAGCCTCTATTTCTCACTCTCTTTTCTTCACTCGCCTACGCTCGTACACCTTTGTTACTCGAGGCCTATCAGAGCTGCTTTGTTGGAAAGTTTGATTAGGATTGGTGGAGTTTCTTCTTTGAGATTGCCGTTCCCAAGAATTTATCCTTTGGTATATCGTTTTCCTAAATCTTGGTGGCTAAAGTTATGGTATTCGCAAGATAGGCTAGTGGATGTAAATTCTTCTTTGATGTCATCTCGTAAACCATTAACAAACCTTGAATTTTGTCGTTGTTCGGTCTCTGATATGTTGTTTCTTGCTCCCAAACGGTGAAATTCTTCCGTGTAATCAAGGATAGTGTGAGTACCTAGTTTACATTGTTGATATTGATTATATAGGATTTGTTGATAGTTGAGTGGGAGAAAGCGTTTCTTCATTAATTGAAGCATTTTTGGCCAACTTTTGATTTGTTGTTTACCATAGTATCTTTGATTATTTTGTAGTTGATCCCACTATGCTGAAGCCCCACTTTGTAGTTTGAAGGCTACCAATTTAACCTTCTTATCGTCAGGCGTGTTGGCGTATTCAAAGAAACTTTTGACATTGTGGATCCAATCTAGAAACTTTTCTACATCCATCCTCCCATTGAAATTAGGTAGATCCACCTTCATTTTGATTTCATAGTTTTCTTGGCCAAATTGTTGTCTTCTTGGAGCTTTGCCAATGTGCATTTGCTGGCCGAAATTCATTCCTCCTTCATCCGAAGATCCAGAATCATACATCATAAAACTAGGCATTTGGTTTCCATTTCCCATTAACCTTCCAAAATTCTGGTTTCTTACCATTCTGTTCTAATGTGCATAAAGATTCTGCCTTTCTAGAACATTCTATTAGTATTCTTTGTTTTCTTGAACATTACGAACAACTGCTTGATTTTCTTCCGAGGATTCACTTGTGTTGGTTGAAATGTGGCTTCCTGATACATTTTTCTTGTGAGTTGGATAATGGCTTGCTGAATGTCGGTGAACTGTTTTTCATTTCTTCAACCGACTTCTCTAACAATTGCAAGCGTCGATCAAGATTTTGAGGAGTGATGGAGGAGGCTTCCGCTTCCATGATGGATGTGTTGAAAATCCGATTTTTCGAAAAGGAAAATTTCGAGCTATGGATTGGCTTGATGTAGCCTAAGAGATAAAAGGAGAATTCTCTCCAAAAGATCAATCAAATTTTTATTATGAATCTAAAGTTATGAGACAAGAGGGCAATTATATTGGAAAGAAAACTAATCTTAATCCTAATTAACCAGGGAAATTAATGCTAATCCTAATTAACCTAGGAAACTAATCCCAATCCTAATTAATCAAGGAAACTAATTCTAATCCTAATTATTCAAGGATTTAACCAAATATCCTAATTTACCCTAATCCTACTACATCACTATTCTAGCATGCAGAAATTATTCCAGTTTAAAGTCTCTTTGTTGTTTTATTGCAATTTCTACTAACGAGCCTTTTCCTCTTTTAGATGGTTTGGGGACCAAAGTCAATGTTGAAGGGGTTAGTTACTATAATAACCTAATCAATGCACTTCTTGAAAAGGGTAAAAGTCTCTTCCTGTGAATTTCATTTTTAGCTCACTTTGGGAAAATAATTGGTTGATGGATTTTAATTATTTACTTTTTTATAGGCATTCAACCTTATGTAACATTGTATCATTGGGATCTTCCTTTGCATCTCCAAGAGGCAATTGGAGGGTGGCTAAATAAAGATATTGTGTAAGTTCTTTGCTAGAATTATGTGCTCTAAAGAACTATGTTATTTTTTAAGTGCATTATCTTCTACAATTTTTTTTTTTTTTTTTTTTTTTTGAATAGTATATGAAGTTCTTTAACAGGTGTTTGGTTTACACGTTTGTGTAAAGCTTGGGTTCTTGTAGCTCGGAGTAGCAAAGTCCTGAGTTTTTAGCATGTTTTGGTTGTGCAGAGGAGAGGAATAGGTTTTATAAGCTTGAGTTTGTATAAACGTTGTTCGGAGTTGGTGTATAGCTAGTGTAATTTTAATGTTTCAGCTTGTGGGATTAACAAAATTGTTATCTGGAATAGAGAATCCCTCGTATCAATCAAATGTAGGCTAGGCTGTAGAAGCTAAACTCATGGACTCAAATTCCCTTACTGACGCCTCCTTTTGTGTGTGTGTGTATTAAAGGAAACTGAACTTTTCGTTGATGAAATGAAAAATTGCCAACTTACACGAGAAGGAAAAACTTCTAAACAACTAAATAAGTGAAACTAAATTCCATCCAGAAGAACTTCCCATAAAACATCCCAGAACAACTAAGACCATCTTAACAGACCTAACAAGACATCCCATGATCTTGAAATAAAAAAAACACCATCAACTCAATCTGAGCGACAACAGAAAAAGGAGATGGCTCCTTTATTTTAAATTTAATATAGCATTTTTAAAATTTTCTTCTTAAAAATAATTGCCGTCATCCTTGAATAGTACCTCCGGTGCATTTCTTTATTCCATGCAAATCCTGGATATACTACAGAAGACTAGGGATGTTTGCTTATCATCGTACTGAACGGTATATTTAACTGAGTGAAAATTGTTTGACATAATCATCTCTCACACAAAAACAAACATCTTGATCTTGTTCTCCTATTTTGCTCATTGATCTTCTTAGTGATTATATGAGTCTATTACCAACAATTACATTTACAACATTGTTTTGATGGGGGAGTATTGTCTTTGAAAACCAAGATAAGGTACACATACCATAGTTACATAAAAAATTTTAAGCATAATTCATAAAACAATTTGTTCAAAGTGAGTGCTAGTTGAGTTGTTTTATGATTTATTTTTAAGATATGACATTTCATCTAGTCAATGAAATATACAAAAGAATTGGGGGGGGGGGGGAGCCTACCCCACAACTAAGGGAGGTTACAAAAAACCCTCCAAATTAGCCAAAATATCAATAATAGTGTAGTTATAAAAGGATTTTCTTAGCCTCTACTCCAAGTGCATCAGAGGAAGCTTCAAATAAAGTTGAGCCAGAGAATTTATGGCTTTCATCCATCTCTTTGAACGGATGAGTAAGGAGGAGAAAGAAATATTTGCTACCTTGAGAGCATTGGCATAAGGCCAATAGGAGGAAAAAACATGTCCCAAAACTTGGTAGTTTGATTGCAATGAATGAAAACATGATCTTCACTCTTCAGATTCATTGGCTTTGGCTGGCCCATGCCATATCAAAAGCCTTTCGCAGGTTGAACCAAAGAAAAACAATGACCACAAGCACCACAATCAAGAAAGGTGATTGGCATGCCCTAGGAGTAAGAGCCATTTCAGGACCTTGTCTGACGTGTTGAGGCTACCTAATGCAGAGACTTGAGAAAAACTGAGCAATTCTTTGGCACAGAGTCTTGCAAATTGAGGGAGGACTAGGACCCCTTAAGATAGGGAGGCAAAATTAGACTTGACAGAGAACACTCCATTTTTTTCAAGTGTAAACGCTAAAGGTTTGAGAGGATCTCAATGATCTATTCCATTCACATAAGAGATATATATATACAAGTGTACAAGGTTAACCTAAGTAGGAGAATGTAAAAAGACAATAAAGGACAACTCTATATAATTACACTTATACTAATATAATAACTCTTAACACTCCCCCTCAAGTTGGAGCATATATATTCGTCATGCCCAACATGTTAGAGAGATAATCTATTCGAGCTCCATTTAGTGCCTTTGTGAAGATATCTCCTAATTGTTCTCTAGTCTTCACATATCCTGTTGACACCAAACCTTCTTATATCTTTTCATGTACAAAGTGACGGTCAACCTCAATGTGTTTAGTCTGCTCATGAAATACCGGATTAGATGCAATATGAAGAACTGCTCGATTATCACACCACAATTTTGTCAGTGTTGTGATATCAAATCCCAATTCAATAAGAAGTTGACGTATCCAGACTAATTCACATACAGATTGTGCCATTGCTCTATATTCTGATTCAACACTTGAACGTGACACCACATTTTGTTTCTTACTTTTCCAAGAAACCAAATTACCACCCACAAATACATAATATCTTGAAGTTGATCTTCTATCTTCTCTAGACCCTGCTCAGTCAGCATCTAAGAAGCATTCAATGTTCATGTGCCCATAATCCTTATATAATAAACCACGTCCAAGAGTTGCCTTCAAATAACACAAAATTTGTTCCAATGCAGCCCAATGATCAACTGTAGGAGAAGACATAAACTGGCTCACAATACTCACTGAATAAGCTATGTCAGGCCGAGTCACTGTAAGATAATTGAGTTTTCCTACTAACCTCCTATACCTTTCAGGATCTTTCAGTAACTCTCCCTCTTTCGTAAGCTGTAAGTTCGACATCATTGGGGTACTACATGGTTTAGGCCCTAACTTCCTTGTTTCAGTCAACAAGTCAATTACATATTTTCTCTGTGATAGCAGGATCCCCTTCTGGTTCCTTATTACCTCAATTCCTAGAAAGTATTTCAACATTCCCAAATCTTTTGTATGGAATTGACTATAGAGAAAGGTTTTGAGTGCTTGGATACCTGATGTGTCATCGCCAGTAATAACAATATCATCAACATACACAACCAACAAGATAAAACCATTTTCAGATCGCTTATAAAAGACAGAATGACCTGATTTACTTCTCCTCATTCCAAAATTTACAATGACCTGATTGAATCCAAACCATGCTCGTGGACTCTGTTTTAATCCATACAAGGATTTAAGAAGACGACATACCTTTCCACTCCCCTGAGCAACAAACCCTGGTGGTTGCTCCGTATTCATTTCTTCTTCAAGATCACCATGAAGAAAGACATTTTTAATATCAGGCTGATGCAAGGGTCAATGATTAATGGATGCCAACGAAATGAACAACTGAACAAAAGCCAATTTAGCAACGGGAGAAAAGGTATCATAATAGTTAACTCCACATAACCTTTAGCTACAAGGTGAGCTTTCAAGTGACCCACAGATCCATCCAGATTGACCTTGACCAATAGGCTTCTTTCCTGCAGAAAGTGAAACTAAATCCCAAGTACAATTGTCATCTAAGGCATTCATCTCCTCAACCATTGCAACACGCCAACCAGGATGAGACAAAGCTTCATGAACAGTCTTAGGAATAGATACAAATTGCAAGGATGCAAGAAAAGAACAAGTAGAAGATGACAAAAGATTATATGAACCAAAATTGGAAATAGGATAAGTGCATTGACGTTTACCTTTACAAAGAGCTAGGAAGGTCATCGCTCGTTCCTGGATCCAATGACGAAGAAGCCTCTGGTACAGGGCATGTAACTGAAGGGGGTGGTCGCCGAGAATAAACCTGAGTAATAGGTGGACGAGTAGAAACAAGTATAGATGGAGGTGAATCAGTAGAAGGCTCACAAGAGGAGAGAATGTGTAGACAAGAAAATCATCATCTTCCTTATTATGCTCCCCCTTAGTCTTACTTGAAGGTGAAGAAAAGAAAGAAGAATCTGATAGGCCCCAAATTACTAAAGTGTATAGAAGACGTGAGAAGAAAGAGAGGAAAGTGTAAATGGGGTAGTGGTGGGGCCCTGAGAGTTTGTTATATCGGTTAGGGTACTTGGTTATATATACAGAGGGTTTTTGTAAGGGGGGTATCTTTTGGCTATATCTGTTGGTTGTATCTCGAGAGAGATCAAGGAGAGACGGGAGCTCTCGAAACTTCCCTTGTTACTGTTGATAAATAAAATTGAGGCTAAGGCCTAACAGAATCCTCAAAGAAGGTGACATCAGGAGAGACAAAATAACGATCGAGACTAGGACAATAGCACAGATACCCTTTTTGAACACGAGAATAACCAAGGAAGATACATTTTAAGGACTTGGGATCACGTTTGATGAGATAAGGACGAACATTCCGAACAAAGCAAATACAACCAAAGATTTTGGGAGGAAGAGAGAATGAAGGTTGTGTGGGACATAAAATACGATAAGGTATCTCACCCTTAAGAATTAAGGAGGGCATGCGATTTATTAAGAAACAAGTTGTGGATACAATATCGGTCCAAAAATACTTTGGAACATTCATTAAGAACATTAAGGCTCTTGCTATTTCGAGGAGATGACGGTTCTTTCCTTCTGCAACCCCATTTTGAGATGGAGTATCAACACATGAGGATTGATGGAGGATGCCATGTTCATCTAAATAAGAATTAAGAGCATGAGAGAAGTATTCTTTAGCATTATCACTCCGTAGAACTTTAAGAGAACCGTCAAATTGAGTTCGGATTTCAGCATGGAAGTTACGAAAATGAGAAAGCAACTTAGAGCGATTTTTCATTAAATATAACCAAGTTACACAAGAAAAATCATCGACAAAGGTAACAAAATATCTAAACCCTCTCTTTGACTCAATAGAACACGAACCCCAAACATCAGAATGAACTAATTCAAATGGAGCATTAGCTCGTTTAGTTGCATGAGAATACAGACTCACACGATGGAACTTAGCAAACTGACATGACTCACAAGCTAAAGAAGACAAAGAATGAAACTAAGGACGGAGACTCTTCAATATTGAAATAGAAGGATGACCCAAACGACAATCATCTTCAAATGGAAATGACACTTTAGAACATGCAACGACCGTTGATATTTCTGGTTCAAAGATGTAGAGACCTCTAGATTCACGCCCTTTACCAATAGTCCTCTTCGTCGTAAGATCCTGAAATAAGCAATAACCAGGAAAAAATGATACACAACAATAAAGGTCACGAGTGAGTTTACTAACAGAAATCAAGTTAAAGGAAAACTGTGGTAAACTTAAAACAGAAGACAACGAAATTGAGTTGGTAAGTCTTACATTTTCGGTTCCTAAGACTGGAGAGGTGGTTCCATCAGCTATAGTGACACTAGGGGAAGATGTAGATGGATAAATGGTAGAGAATAAATGGGGATTACCTGTCATGTGATCCGAAACTCTAGAGTCTATGACCCATTTCGAAGAGGAGGAAAGAAGACATGTAGATGTGTTACCTGTGTCGGCAATGACAGTAATAGGAGTGGAGGATGAAGCCGTCAATAACTCTTGATATAGTCGGAATTTAGCAAACTCTTCAGCCGAAATCGTAACAGACTTGTCAGAATTATTAGGAGTAGAGCAACATGTGCAGATGGAAACCTCTAGTTTCTATGAAGCAATTTCCTACAATCACGTTTCATATGCCTTGACTTATGACAATAGTGGCAAACAATATCTCTTGAATTTGCTTTTGGAGCGGAAGAATTTCCTCTGGACATGTTCGATCCTACCCCTCGATTACCTCTATATTCAGTTGTCTGTCCGACTAAAGCGCTGTTAGACTCAGATGGCAATATCACTGGTGACCGCTCTGTACGTAGTATTCGAGTATAAGCATCTTCCATCGATGAAATTTCTGAACTCGAGAGAACTTGATCTTTAGCTGTATCATATTTCGAAGCAAGAACAACTAAAAAGCTCATGATAAACAGTTGTTCGCGTTGGATAGTCTGAACTTTTATATCAGTACTCATGGGCAACACTTCATTAAATTCTGCATATGATCTTTTGCACTCCATAAAATAACTCATTAGAGACTTCTCACCTTGATTAGGTTGAAAGAGAGTCCTTACATACATCAAATATCCGACTGATGTTTCCTTTCCCAGAGTAAAGAAAATCTTATTCCAAGAGCTATTTGACCGATTCATAGTGATTAACTAGTCCAATGATTGCACTTTCAATAGAATTCGCAGAATAAGTCGAGACTCGTCCCATAGCCAACTCTTCTTAGTATCATCTTTCAACGGTGATGCTAAAGTCAAGTGGTCATCCATATCAAGACTCCGAATATAATGATGAATATTCGATCGCCAAGCATAAAAATTAGAACCATTCAACTTATATTCCGTAATCTTGGATACCAGTGGAATCATATCGGACATCACTAAAGCCTTCATCTCAGCCATAACCTCAACAAAAACAGATCAAAAAATAGAGCTGAAATCTGAATCACATAAACCCTAAAATTCCAAACAAAGTATGGCTTTCAAACACTACAAATCAAACCCAATATGACCCAAACCAGCACACTACTAGAAAGAGGGGACCACAGTGAGCCGACTCATGAAAACAGAGCGAAAAAAAAACAGTGCATATGCTCACACGCGCCGACGCGTGAAACTGGCGTAGAACTTCCGGCGGTGCGTGAGGACCACTGGTAGGGAGTCTTGCTGTCAAATTTTGGGGACCAGCAGATCGGTGAGTGCGCTTTCTTTTGGGCTAGGCGGTGACGAAAAACTCCTCCTCCGACAGACCAAGACACTGGCGGCGACTTTGGGTGGCAGATGTTTTAGGCAAACCAAAACCCCAAACGTGTTCCAAATCAAACCCTAAAAAGGTATTCCCTAAGAAGCACAGACACGGACACGCGACACGCCAACGACACGACACAGACACGATGACACTCCAATTTCTAAAAATATAGGACACGACACGTTGGAGACACGCTATTAATTTTTAATTTTTTTTTTTTATATATTATATGTATATATATTGTCATATTAAATAAATCAACTATACAATTTAACATTCGTCACATTTGTCAGCCCAGAAATTTAAAAACTTAAAAATCCCAAGTCCAACCCAATTAAAACATAAAAGATATTTCTGCCCAACCCTGAACTTTAAAAACTTAAAAAGCCCAAGCCCAACCCAATTAAAACATAAAACATAATTCTCAAAGAAACCCTAGCAGCTGACAGCACCTAATCAAAGTTGAGTGTTTTCTTAGTTTTCTTTTCTCCTTTCCTTCGAAATTTTCGGTATTTTCCTCCAATTTCTCATCTCTCTCGTGTACGAGGTAAGAGTCTTAGTTTGTTTTAGTTTGTTTGTTTTGTAATTTCTCCTCCCTAGTTTGTTTTGTAAGCCCAAGCTTTTTAAGTTTTGTAATTTTGTTTTAAAATTTTTGCGTGATTTAGTCTGGAAATCTACAGACGTGTCCGGACGTGTCTGAAAAAAAAAAAAAAAATTGGACACGCAAATTTGCGTGTTCGACACGTGTCAGCCACGTGTCGGCGCGTATCCGTGTCGGATACGTGTCTGACACGGACACTTCATCCAAAATGAAGTGTCCATGCTTCTTAGGGTATTCCAAATCAAACCCTAGAGGTTCACAAATCTCTAACGAGACAAACCCTAATTGCCCCAAACCTTGCTCTGATACCATGTAAACGCTAAACGTTTGAGAGAATCTCAATGATCTATTCCATTCACATGAGATATATATATATATAACAAGTGTACAAGGTTAACCTGAGTAGGAGAATGTAAAAAGACGATAAAGGACAACTCTATATAATTAGACTTATACTAATATAATAACTCTAACCTCAAGTTTCTATTCTCTTTGATCACCAAGGTTGCAAAGAAATTTTGTGTTCAACACATTTACAAGGGTGTTCTGCTCTTCCAACTCTTTATCCAAAAATGGCCCTCCAAGGAAACTACTTATTTGCTTGCTTATCCTAGACATTCTTGATATGATCTTTCTTTCTGTATTGAAAGGGAAATTTTTGGAAAAGCGATCTTTAAAGCTTCCTCCATTGCTCTAACCATCCAATCAGACAAAACTCATGTTGCCATTTATGATCTTGATAGCTGAGAACTGAAGGAAAAACTCCTCAAGCTTGATTATTCTAGCCTGTTCTTAGAGCTTAAAAATTGCACAAAGTGGGAACCTAACCATTGTTTATGGAAGAATACTTCCCATCCATCACCTTTTTCCATAAAGTGATAGGCTCATTATTGTAACACTAGTAAAGCCTTATTATGCTCCTCAGTTCTGCCTTGGTTAAACCTCAAGAACTCTTTGTCTAGGCCAGGCCAAGCCATGCCGAGCAGGTTAGTTAGGTGGTTGATGCTTAACTTATGTTTGAGAGGTTTGTTCGACCATGAGTTATCATGTTGAGTGGCTTAGCTTATAATAGCCTACATGGGTAACATTTACTAAGTTAACCTAATGGTTTAGATTGAAGAAATCATCACAATCATCGTTTAGTACATGAAGATACATGAAGATACTTAATTTTACCCCTCTCATTATTGACACCTTAGTTTAGAAGTTACCATGGAGGGAACTCAACTGTTATCTTATGTTGACTAAGACCTTTCGAGAATGCTTGAGATGCTTCTTACCAATCTTCATGATCGATTCGGGCAAGGAGTGAGACAAACTATATGGGCAAGTCTTGTCCATTCGCTCAATATGGTATCTCATGGTTGAACTGATGCTTCAACAATATTATGTGACCATCAAAGAGACATTCACTTGATATGATTTGGATTAGATGACCTTTTGCTAAGCCATGTTGATAAAGCCCCTATGTTAAAGGTGTACGTATACTCATAAGAGAGGAAGAGAAGCTAGAGAGTAATGTGTGGTGTGGCGTCATCTGCGGGCCCAAGCATGGGTATTTTGGGAAGTCTTTTGATTGTATACGGTTGGTTGTAGAGAGGGGAGGGATATCTTTGTGGCTAGTTAGTTAAGTGAGGAGTGTGGAAGGTAGGGAGCTCTCAAATTCTCCCTTTGCCCTTGTAAACTCTCTCTTATTATCAATAATAGAAGTGGTTTCTATCACATCTGATCTGACTGAGTAATTCTTTGTCTCTGATCATGCATAAAATACATTGCCTATCATATACAATCTCCTCAACTTGGGCTTGGTGTTTCGCTTGACCTTGTTCACCATATAGTAAACTGCTCTGAAGCCACAACTCCACCTCTAAGAGTTTATCTAACCTCAAACTCTTCCACAAAAAGTTTCATCTCTACCATGGTTTTTTATTAGATAATCTTCCAACTTGATTAAGGACCTATGCTCGTAGAAATTCAATTATTTTCAAACATCTTTCCTACAAGTAGGAAATTCCATATTCATTTGAGGCATGCTTTCTTAAGCTTGGTTAAATTCTCCCATATTATTTTGCCATCACACACCTAATTTGATTGCCGGAGTTGCTTCAGTTAGCACCATGATGACGTTAGTTGAATATTTTTGTGCGTTCTTTTTGTTTTCCAGGTCATGTTTGTTAACCTGACATCTAAACTAAGCTTGTTACCCTCAAAAATCAAGATTAAGAGCCAAAAAACCAACATAGTTTATGGACTACTATATTATTTTCTATGATGACTTTTTTTTCTATATGTTGTATAAACATTTAAATCTCATATATTTGTAGATTATTTTGCAAATTCCATGTTAACAACCTGTCTTATAACTTGCTATTTTGCAAATTCCATGCTAACAACCTGTTTGTATCTTGCTTGGCGACCAAACAGAAATTACTTTGCAATCTATGCAGAAACTTGTTTTGCAAGTTTTGGTGATAGAGTGAAGAACTGGATTACGGTTAATGAGCCTCTTCAAACTTCCGTGAATGGATATGGAATTGGTATCTTTGCTCCAGGAAGATGGGAAAATCCATCAGTTGAACAATATTTGACTGCACACCACCAGATCTTGGCCCATTCAACTGCTGTATCCATTTATCGAAAGAAGTATAAGGTATAATATCCAAACCTATCTACACTAAGCACCCTCCTATTTGCTTTTTATTTATCTATCTTATGATATGTTAAATATTTGATTTCCTCTTCCTCCTTGTCAATATGGAATATACAATTGATCATCAATTTAGAAATAAAAAATTACAGATTTTGTTATAGAACAAGATATTGAGAGTAGGCAATTGACATAAGGAGTAGAAAGGTTAACATTAGGGAAGCATGTGGCATTGACGAATTTGGTGGAATAGTCCTCAATTGGTTTGTGGGCTTAATGTCATGACACACCTTGAAGTTACGGTGAAAGATTGATAATCAGGTGGTAATTGTGATGATAGATTGTGAAGCAACACATAATTTCATAACTTGACCAATTTAAGAAACAAAGGAATATAGGGGGGGGGGGGGGTGCTTATGGTATCATCGGGAAAGTCTATAAAACTAGGAGTTAGATAGGAGTTTCTTTGGCTCTGCCAAGTATTGAAGTGATTGAGGATTTCTTCCCAATTGGCTTAGAAGCTGTGTCGTCATCTAGACATGCAGTTACTAGAAATGTTGGGATGTATTCAAGTTAATGAGAAAACATGTATTACAAAACTCCAAATAGGTGATGAGATGCTATCTTATAAGGTGATGCTCTACTATGTCGATTTTGAGGCAATGTGAGAGCCCTTTAACTTGAAGAGCAAGATCATTTACTGGAATGGAGGTGGCATACCTTGGAGCACTATGGAACTGTTCGATGTGCTGGTTGGCTAGGCAACAATTTAAGAGAAATAATTGTATAGATAAAGAGATAATCATCCTCCAGCTGACTTATACTTGGTAATAATGAAGAGAAGGGCTTGTCTTCAACAATGTTTTAAAAGGCTTAAGGTGGCCTCGAGGGGTTTGCTCATGGAGAGGCGAGGCGTAAGCCTCATTCTAAATTTAGAAAATATTTTTAAATCATAAAACACCAGACCTATATAGTGTTGAACAAATAAAAAAACAAAATGAAAAGAAAAATAACAATCGAAACTCAAAAGAAAACTAAAAAAAGGAAGCTGAACGAATAAAAGCAAATTGAAAACAAGAGTTGATAAAGGAACTATCTCAATTACCTTTGAGAACTCCCCTTGTTTCAGGTGAACCCCCACAACAATAATAAGAATAACCCCATTGACCAAATGATGAGACAACCCCAAGAAAGTTAAACAGATTTGGTTTGGAAAGATGATCAAAGATCAAGAAGAAAGGAGAACTCGTTCCTAATTTCAAGATTTCGAACTCTTCACAATCTAATTGATCAAACTAGATTGAAAGTCCTAGGCATGCATTCTAAACACAAGAACACAAAGAAAGCATAAAAGCTTGAGGGAGACTAAACTCAATCTGAAATTTCATTCAAATTCAACTTCAACTTGTTGTTCAAATGACAAATTACATCCATATTTATACTAATTGAAAAGACACCATGAAAGGATACAACCCTTCATCTAATTTCAAGAATAACCCCATTGACCAAATGATGAGACAACCCCAAGAAAGTTAAACAAATTTGGTTTGGAAAGATGATCAAAGATCAAGAAGAAAGGAGAACTCATTCCTAATTTCAAGATTTTGAACTCTTCACAATCTAATTGATCAGACTAGATTGAAAGTCCTAGGCATGCATTCTAAACACAAGAACACAAAGAAAGCATAAAAGCTTGAGAGAGACTAAACTCAATCTGAAATTTCATTCAAATTCAACTTCAACTTGTTGTTCAAATGACAAATTACATCCATATTTATACTAATTGAAAAGACACCATGAAAGGATACAACCCTTCATCTAATTTCAAGAATAACCCCATTGACCAAATGATGAGACAACCCCAAGAAAGTTAAACAGATTTGGTTTGGAAAGATGATCAAAGATCAAGAAGAAAGGAGAACTCATTCCTAATTTCAAGATTTTGAACTCTTCACAATCTAATTGATCAGACTAGATTGAAAGTCCTAGGCATGCATTCTAAACACAAGAACACAAAGAAAGCATAAAAGCTTGAGAGAGACTAAACTCAATCTGAAATTTCATTCAAATTCAACTTCAACTTGTTGTTCAAATGACAAATTACATCCATATTTATACTAATTGAAAAGACACCATGATAGGATACAACCCTTCATCTATGTAGTCTAGATTCAACCCCAACCTTTCAAATCCATACATGAACCATCATAAATACAGATACATGAATTAAATAGGTACATAATGCATTAAATATGATGGATGAATCTAGATTTTTAGATTTATTGTGCCTCTTGGTTGAAAGGATGCCTTTGTTAAGCTTGAAAGGATGCAACTTTTTATCATAGTAATTGATTGAGCTGGTTCATCACGTATTTCCTTATCAAGAGTAGTAGAAACAAATAATAAAACTTTGTAAGGTGTAAAAAAATAAAGTAAAAAAAAAAAGAAAACAAAAATAAAGAATAAAGAATATAATGAGAAACATAAAACTCACCTCCTGTGTTGGGTTGCTATCAAAGAGCCGCCTTGCAATTTTTTTCTTCTTTAGCTCATGCCCACTCACAATGACTATATTAAAATAAGACATGAACGAGAGAAATAACTTCCAACTATCTTTTGTTTTTCTGGAAACCTTTGAACTTCCTTCGGTTTTCGGTGCATTGGCCCACCACCAAGACATTTGCTAATTTAATTACATTTTGTATTGTTTTACTAAATAGACATGCACATGTGCAATATAATTATTGAACCGTTTGATGATCCACCGCTTGGCCCATGACCCACCAACAATTTCATGAAGCTTACGCCTTAAAGCATCAAAGGCATAGAAATTCCGCCTCGTCTCAAGGCCCGCCTCAAGGCTTATGCCTTGAGTGATTTTTAAAACATTACTCAAAGAAAGCAACATCACAAGATACAAGATTACCTAGTGGGACAATAGCACTTGTATCCTTTTTGAACATGAAAATAGCCCAAGAAAGTACACTTTAAAGATTTAGTGCTAATTTTGTCCAATGAAGACGAACATCACGAACAATACAAGTGCAACCAAATATTTTTTTGGCTCAAGAGGAAACAAAGATTTCATCCAACATAAAAGTATGGTAAGGGATCTTGCCTTCAAGAACAAATGAAGGCATGCGATTAATCAAGAAACAAGTTAGTGGAAATTGCATCCGTCCAAAAATGCTATAGAACATGCATTTGAAAAGATAATGTTGTTGTAGTTTCAAGAAGATGCATTTTGGAATGAATTAGTAGCATAAGATGGTCGGTGTATAATTATTCCATGCTTACATGGTTTGACCAAAGGCATTAGTGACTCATCAACATTATTGCTTCTCAAAACTCTGAAGTAAACATTTCAGCATGAAAGATACAGATGTGAGAAAGTAACTCGAATCGATTTCATGAAATATATATAATGGAGTCATAAGTGAGTAATCATCAACAAAGGTAACAAAATACTAAAATCTAGTTTTGGACACAATTGGACAAGGACCTCAAATATCAACTAGAATCAATTCGAAGGGAGCACTTGTGTGTATATTAACTCATTGCTCAAACTAAGATGGTGGAATTTGGCAAATTGATATGAGTCAACTTAATGAAGACAAGTTATGGAATTTAGTACCCAGCTTTCTTAACATTGAAAAAGATGGATAACCTAGATGATAACGAGTATCAAAAGAAGCAGTAGGTTTTGGCCCTTGACAAGAAAAAATATAGAGCCCTCTAGGTTCATGTCCTTTACCAATAGTCTTCATCACAAGATCCTGAAAAAGGCAAATAGCCAGTATAGCGCAACAATTAAGGTCACGTGTGAGTTTACGAATAGATCAAATTACATAAAGTTGAGGTAAATGTAGAAAGAGGATAAAGAAAGTAATTGAGGTGAGGTTTTCTGTGCTAGATCCATGATTAGAAGATTTTGATCTATTTGCTTTTTCTTCACAGGATATTTGTTTTAATTGGCATTCTTTTATTTTTCCCCTGTAATTTTTGTTATTGTTAGTTTTCTCTTTAGTTTCGCTTTCTTTTCACTCCTTTGGGAGTTTGTATCCTAAGCAATAGTCTCTTTTCATTTCATCAATGAAAAGTTTCGTATCTTGTTCAAAAAAAAAAACATTAGTAAGAGATGTAAATGACAAAAGAGTGGAAAGTAATTTGGGATTACTCGTTATATGATCAGTAATACTAGAGACTATGACCCATTTGGTAAAGGATTAAAAAGAAAAACAATGATTCATGGTATTTGATCCGACAATGGTTGTAGCAAGGGCAAGCGTGCATGTTGATGAAGATGCTTTCAACCTTTAAATGATTTTGGTATTATTTGAATTTAGTAAACTCATCTATAGACTACAAGCTTTTGATATGCTGAAAAACTTTTACTTTCCAATATTATATTAGTTATCTATCATGATATTGTATCTTGTTTTAGTATATAATGTGATTAAGGTGGCTGGCGGTCCTTGTTTGTTTACAATTCTAACCTCAAAGTCCAGATTATATCTGCTTCTGAACTTAATTAGAAGGCAACGAGTCCAAAATTTACATAAAATGATCAACATTTATTGTTTGATTAGATTGCTTAGTTTGTTCCCCTAATAAGAAGTAATTCTTGAAGTTCTATTCCCTTTGTAGGAAGAGTAAAATTTTCTCTCGTATTGCTTCTGTGATCATAGAACAATATTTGTTATTTCTATTTTCCACTCTCGTCCTTTTCCAGGAACATCAGGGAGGACAAATAGGCATATCTGTAGATTGTGAATGGGCAGAACCTAATTCAAATACAATTGAAGACAGGATTGCTGCATCTAGACGCCTTGATTTCCATCTTGGGTGGTAATTTCTGGACTCTTATGGTTTCTTACTAGTATTGAGAGACGGAAAGAAGTTGTACCATTTTGTAATATCTCTCTCCCTCTCACCCCCACATGAACAAGCGTTAACATACATTTCATTGTATGCTTCTGATTATAAAAAAAAAAGCACTTTCAAAGTTAACTATCGAAAATCCTTTGCTTTATTTTTTAAAGTACAAAAGGACTTTCAGAGTTGAGTAGTTTGAGCTATTAATATTGGAATAGGTACCTGCATCCAATATATTATGGAGATTATCCTGAAGTTATGCGTGAAGAACTTGGAGATAACCTTCCGAAATTCACTGATGAAGAACAGGAGTTGATTATGAATAGTGTGGACTTTGTGGGTCTGAATCACTACACATCGAGGTTTATTGCTGATATGGCAGAGAGCCCTGATCACGGTGATTTCTACAAATCACAAAAGATGGCAAGAATTGGTAAATCTCTCTCTCTCTCTCTCCCTCTCTTCTCTATTTTAGAACAAGAATTGTGTTTAAGGTTTCTGTTATTATCAGTTGAATGGGAAGACGGTGAGCTTATCGGCGAGAAGGTATGGCTCTCTTTGTCTCTCACGAGCATGGAACACACCACAGGATACACATCCACACTTGTACTTCTTACAACTGCAATAAAGGCATTTGCAGTTGCCAGTTGGCATCTGTGTATCCTGTGATCCCTATTTTGCTGAACAATTTACATGCAGGCGGCATCAGAATGGCTTTACATTGTTCCCTGGGGCATCCGAAAGGTTCTAAACTACATAAAACAGAAATACAAGAATCCAATTATCATCATAACTGAGAATGGTATGTGCATTAAAAGCCTTCTAACATTGTAGGAATGAAGGAAAATTGCCAGTTTATTTTTTCAACCATGTGATAGAACCTAAATATATTGAAATATCAATGATTAAAACCTGAACCTTACTGGCCATGCAATATTCTATTTCTGATTTTCAGGCATGGATGATGAAGAAAATGAGACTTGCCCACTACACGAGATGCTTGATGACAAAATGAGAGTTGGTTATTTTAAGAGTTATCTGGCTGAAGTATCTAAGGCAATCAGGTTGGCTGCATATTTTTCTTCGTTTCAAATCTGACATTATTGCTTTAGCAGACTCTTAAATTGTGCCTTTTTTAACACATCAGCGTTTACCTTTTGTTCGAGTTATACTTTTACTGTTTTACAGTAATTTGTTTGTTTAAAATTAGTTGTCCCTGATACTTACTACATATCTCATTTTGGTTTCTAAACTTTTAAATGTCTTATTTTGGTTGCTTAACCTTCTAATATTCTATTTCAGTCTCGAAACTTTGTATAATTCTTTTTAAGTTTAAATTCTATTTTGATCCCTATACTCTTGAGTCTCAACTTTTGTTCATTTTGGTCCCAGTATTTTTAAAACATCTATTTTGGTCCTTATACTTTCAGTTTTTATTTGTTTTAGTCTCGATACTTAAAAAATATCTGTTTTGGTCCCTATAGTTTTTAAGAGGGATTGATTCGGGCCCTTTATTATTTTTATCTCATTTTTTAATCACAATTTTAGCACAACACTACATTTAATAGAGTTTTTATAATATTGTCAAACTTTTGAATCGAAGGGATACCGTTGTGTATAAAATTTGTAATAGAATTTTACAAATAGGATCAAAATGACAGTTTGTTTAGCAGACTGCAACACTGAATGATGAGTGAGTTAGTTTGATGCGAATATGGGATTTTGGGCACAGGGATGGAGTAGATGTGAGGGGTTACTTTGCATGGTCATTATTGGACAACTTTGAGTGGGCTCAAGGCTACACCAAGCGATTTGGATTGGTTTACGTGGACTACAAGAATGGCCTAACTCGCCACCCTAAATCTTCTGCTTACTGGTTCCTTCGCTTCTTGAAAGGTTCTGAACAGAAAAATGGCAAGCATGACTGAAACAACTCCTTCCTTTGGTATGTCCCATTTTCATTTATTTTCAACCACAAATCTACTTTCTTGCCTCTCTTTTTGCTTTCCATTTCTTTGCTATCAGCTGGTATTTAGAAACTGAAGGCATATATGTTAATTAACCAATTCTCTTGACTTGCTTCTTAGAATGTGCATAAATAATGCGCACAAAGTATCCAATTTACGATGCATGGGACGAAATACTGGTTGAAGCCACCCGAGGAGAACTTATCCTGCATGTTCTTGTTGTTCCTTGAAGTTGGAGTTGTTAAAGGAAATAAAAGTTTGTATTGTTCAAGTTGGAATGAAAATAATTATATGTATCCAAATAGTGTGATTTATTGTTACATCTAAAATAATCAAATAATTCCTTTGTAAACAATGTTTAGCGGATAAAAGATAAAGATTTTTAACTTTTTGTTCATGACCAATTTAGGTTATTGTACTTGATCGAAATTATGGCCGGCAACCATGCTGGGAGATACAACTTCAAAATTTCTTGGTTTTAATATCTACCTCCTTGATCCATGGTGAGATGTGTATAGATAGGTTTAAATCTTATTTTGACCTCTAAATTTTCAGATTTTATAAATTAATTTTTGAGCATTACATTAAAAGAAAAATCACTTTTAGTCTTATTAAGTTAATTTTTTTAATGTAAATTATTCAATGGAAAGCTAACATGAGTACATGTTTTGTTCATCTACTTGATGATTTATGTTTATATCAACTTGTATTTAAAGCTATGTATATGTTATATATCATAATTCAAAGGGAAATTGTGACAACTGCCTAACAAAAAGAAACCACTATGATTTTTGGCTAAATTAGTTTTGAAATTGGAGAATGGCTACCACAAATTCAGGAACAACCCGTCAGTATTTTGTATTCCCAATTTAACCGTAGTATATATGTTCATACACAGTCGCTAAAGCCACCGTTTGCAAACATCTGTTACTCATCTAAGATTATATTTACCGAAAATTCAAGAACAACCAACTAGTATTTTGTATTCCCATTTTACTCCTAGTATATACGCACATCTACAGTCAGTTACCGTTTGCAAATTGTCGTTATTCACATAGATTCTCTTTTCAAATTTGATTTTAAATTTTAAAGAGTAACTGGTATCCTCTCCAACCGAAAATCAAGTCATTCCTAGATCTACGTGGATTTATCATTAATGATTTTTGTTATTCGTTTAAATGATTGTTATAACTTAATTTAAATATTCCCAAATCCCAGAAAATGGTCGTATAATAGATTACGATTGTATTTGACGGTGTCTGGAATGTGAGAACTTCTACAACGATTTTAAGTCTTGAATCGTGTCTGTTTGGTGTGATTCCGACCTCGATTAGCTAAAGGAATGTGTGGTAAACCACTTGAAACTCTCAGAATGTAGATATTGATATACACGACAGTTTAGGAGCAAGTTCAACCCCAAGGGAGAAAGATTTTGGGTTCATTAACTCAGATGGAATCAACACACATTGACAGAGAAGTTTTTGTTGTGGATGTTGAGCCTGTAGATACCAATATACACAAATACATTGTTAGAACAAATCAACTAAGGAATGCAACTCGAGGAAGGGATGATGTTTGTGTTTCTTAATTCAGAAGGAATTGATGCATTGATGGAGAAGTTCATCAATTTTGAGATGACGAGAACATGGTAATATTGAGTTACTATATTAACTAAATGTATATACTCGTTTGTACACAGAGATATCAGAGATATATACCCTTATCCATATGTGAGAGATTGATAGAATCGTTGAGTATGATGCTTGTTTGTATATACACATATATAGATATATGTTGTTGTAATGTTTGTATACAATTACTTTTGAGCTTCCATGTATGTGTTATTATATACACATAAGTAGTGACTGGTTTTGCACGAAAAAGTGTATATTCATAGTTCAACCTAAGTTTTTTCAATATTAAGAATTTAGAATTTTTGTTTAAATGATGTTAATTACGATTATATATTTAAATTCGGTTTCAATCTTCTGGTACTTTTTTGTTTTGATTTAGTTGGTTAGTTTGTTTTTAAAATTATATTTTCTTTCTTCCTTATTATACTCCACTATTATAGATTGTATTTATCTTTCCAAAAAGTCTAAACGGTACGTTATGGGCATTTTTGTCTATTCTAATTATTAATATCATAATAAAAATTACGTTTAGTCATTACTTAATTTCTAAACATAGTTAGTCATTTTTCAAGTCTAGTATTAAATCCTAGCCAACTTGTTGCCCCTAATTGAAAATGAATTCAAATTCAGATTACATAGCCCCCGTTTTTGCTAACCATTTGGTTTTTGGTTTTTGGTTTTTTTGTTTTTGAAAAATAAGCTTGTTTTCAATGAATTTCCTTACCATGGGTTTCATCTTTGTTGAGGGCACATTTGAAATCCTAGCAAAATTTCAAAAACAAAAACATGTTTTTGAAAACTACTTTTTTTAGTTTTCAAAACTTGAATTAGTTTTTGAAAACATGGAAACAAGGTATATAATAAAAACAAGGAACTTAATGGTGGGAGTAATATTTTTAAGCTTATTTTTAAAAATCAATTAAAAAAAAAAAGCATATGTCATAAATGAAATATCTCATTAATTCATGGTCGTTAAGATGTCAAATTCGGTTTCAAGCTTACCGTACTTTTTTGTTTTGATTTAGTTGGTTAGTTTGTTTTTAAAATTATATTTTCTTTGTTCCTTATTATACTCCATTATTATAGATTGTGTTTCTCTTTCCAAAAAGTCTAAACTGTACGTTAAGGGCATTTTTGTCCATTCTAATTATTAATATCATAATAAAAATTATGTTTAGCCATTACTTAACTTTTAAACATAGTTAGCCATTTTTCAAGTCTAGTATTAAATTCGTGTCTTACAGGGGCTGGTCGGGCTCTATGTTATGTTTGTGGTTGTGTGTGCTCTGTGTACGAGGATTGTGTGTCGGCTGTCGGGGGAGAAGGTGGTGAGAAAAGCTGTGATTCTCAGAGGGTTGTTGGAAGGTTTAGCTTGGGTTTTGATAACGTTGGATTGTGTTTATTTGAGTGGAAATTTGGCATTGGAGAGGAGGGTTTTGCAAGGTGTTGTCAGTTGTGTATGGTGGTGTGTTTGGTTTGGTGTTGGTTCATTTGATGAAAGTGGTGAGTAGATGGCAGTTCATGTGTTGTTATGTGGGGAATGATCAGTTGGAGAAAGTGTAAATATACACCACTTTCTACCTTCCTTTCTGAATACACCACTTTCATCATATACTTGTGGGAATTTTGAACTATTTTAACTTTCTCAACGGAAAATTATAAGGGAAAAGAGATTGCACCAAAGAGATTTGGAATACTTTTTTTTTAGTCTAACGGAGTGTTTGTTTTAACTTTTGAAAAAATTTATAATGTTTGGCAACCACTGAAAATGGCTTATTAGAAAATAAGATTGATAAATAAACCTTTGAGAAAAACACTCGAAACCAACTTTTTTAAAAATACTTTTTAAGTATACAATAACTTGCGTATAAAAACACTTTCGAGGAAATGCAACCAACACATATGAGTGTTTAAATTCTAAATAATTTTATACAAAATGTTTTTTAAAAAATGTATTCTTGAAAAACATTTAAATTCAAATGTATTCCAAAATGTACCCTAACTGTTTTTCAAGAATGCAATTTTATTTTAAACATTTTTATAAAAATTGTTTAGAATTTAAACACTCATATCTTTGGTTACATTTTCTCCTAAGTGTTTTTATACACAAGTTATTATTTCCAACTCTCCTTGAAAAAATTTCTTTCAAGTGTTTTATCTCAAAATGGTTTATTTCTCAATCTCTCTTTTTAATAAATTATTTTTAGTGGTTACCAAACACTAGAAGTTTTTTCACTCCCTAAATTCATGCAACTCTAAGCTCAATTAAAAACCATAAACAAGGTCTCAAGAGTATGCCTAACTTACATTAGAAGTCCCCAATTGCAACGACGTGAAATTAGCTGGTCATCGAAACGCTCCAACTAAGCTCCTTGGCTCGATTAACCATCCCAAAATATAATAAAAATCACTAATATTACAAGGGAATTCAGAATAGTACAAGGAAGAAGAGGGAGAAATCGGGTTTATGATAGCGAGCATAGCTAGCTAGTTTTCCCTAATTAATTTAGCTAGTCTTTTGTAATTTATTGGCCAAAATTATGCATTTATGTGTCGTATTCGTAGGAAATACGGTTTTGAGCCATTTGGATGTTTGGGATGCGAAAAGAAGCCGATGAATGAAAAAAGAATCAAAGTTGGAAGATTGAAGATAGGCTCATCTGCAGACCAGCGTCGAAACGTTGCTCTCTGTGTGTGTTTCGACGCTGACATTCTATTTTTGGAGTTTTCAATCTAAAAAAAAAAAAAATCATAGCGTCGTGGCGCTCTCGGCAAATTTTCCAGAATCGCATTATCGCGACGCTACCCCCACAGCGTCGCGACCCTACGACCAAAATTTTCCCTATTTATATTTTGCGATTAGGGCTTTTTGGGGGACTTCTCTTGGACGATTTGGAGCCGTAAAACAGAGAAAAAAAAGGGCTTTTGAAGCTGAAACAAGTGGAGGAAAAGCGGGAATCAAACCATTGTTCGTGGGGATCGTAAGGGGACGTGCGGTCTCGACCCACCTAGCGTTTAATTCTCTTTACCCTTTGCTTTTGTAGTTTTTATGGCTTGTTTAGACTTAGTTTATATTGTAATTTGGATTATGTGTAGCTAAGTTTAATTCTTAGGGATTGATGTAGCCGTTGGGCACTTTATGGATTGATTTAATGGTTTTATTGTTATTGATGTCATTTATGCATAGTTGTGTTCTTAATGCTTTCAATTTACCAGTCATAGATTGATTGTTGTTTGTGCTTGAATCTAACTAGGGAGAGAGGATTTAGCTTAGAAATTATTATGCATAACTAGGATTTAGCTAGAAATCGGGAGATAATAGTTAATTCTAGAAATCGTTAAAAATGTTAACCTTAATGCCTTGCATGTTTAATGAATTTAGATAGGGATATCGGGTTCATTGCATGTGGGAGAATCATGTATGCTCGGGAGAGATATGTGTGATTTTAGTTTCCCAAGATTTATGAATCTTAGCATGTCATTAAACCATGAATTAATCCATAATCCCAATTGGTGAAATCAAGTCCCTAAGACCGTTGTCTCCATTAGATTGTCATACTTTTTCATTGATTTGTGTTTGATTACATTCATTCTCACTTTGATTTGTTTCCTAAATAAAAATGGGCAAGTTTATTTTCGGTAATTAAAATTGATTAGAAATCCAATCTAGAGGACGACATTCGAATATCACATTCACTATATTATTACTTGACCTGTGCGCTTGCGGTAGGAAAATTCCACATCAGTCTAGGGGGAAAAAGCCAAGAAGAAGAGCAAAAATCTGCAAAATACATTTTATACCCAATCGCAACGTCGCGACGCTAAGGCAACAGCGTCTCGATGCTCTCGCTTCGCGCACAAACTCCAGGATACTTTCCTAATTTGCGCACCGTCCCGACGCTCTGATGGTAGCGTCTCGACGCTGTGACAGCTCCAGGGCCAGAATAGTCATTTTACACTTCGGTTTTGCTCGTTTAAGTCCCGAATCGCTTCCAAAGCTCCGGCGAGGACCTATAGACATATTATACTCATTTTAAAGCATTTTTTGCAAGGAATTCAACTAAGATAAGCAAATTGGGAGATTCTAAGTGTATAATAAATTGGACTTATCAAATACCCCAACCTAAACCTTGCTAGTCCTCGAGCAAGCTAATATTATAATGAGAGAGATTATTATGCAATGCAATATTCATGACTCAATTTCTCAAAGATAAGCATGATCAACATTTTATCCAAGAGAATTAAGTGTGAGACTGACATAGTTAGAGACAAATTAAAATTAGTCAAATTCTTTCTTATGCAAAATGTGAGCTAAGTCTTCCTTAGAGATGTTTTGAAAAGTTCGAGAAGGACTTATAAAATTCCCTATTTCATCTTCCCTCTACACTGGACAAAGGCATAATGCATTAAATGAAAGGGACAAACTAACTTGTTTAAGGATGCAAAAGGGATTTTTTTTTTCTCAAACAAACTAAAAGGCCCCAAGCTTGCAAATATTTATGATTTTTAAGGGTACTAGCTTTCACACAACTAATGCAAGACCACATTTCTCGAGTTTTCTCTGGACGGCCTAACTGATCACACTAGAGGTAGCTCTTTTTACCCCGCCAAGCTAAACAAAAATATTTTTCTTTTTCTCACTCCCCAAGCATTAAACAAGCTATTTTGCAAAAATTTCCTCTAATCATGCTACCTATCCTATCGAGGTGACAACGGAGGCGTGAATCTTAAAAAGCCATCTAAAACCAACAAAACTACACTAGGAAGGACTCATGCTCAATTTAGTTTAAGGAAGATTTCGAAAAATTTTAATGAAGTCTCTAAAGATGCTAAAATGCATGCAATTCAACTATAGGAAAAATATATACTCATGCTTTTCTCATCTTAGAAATCTCATAATCAATCATAGAGCAAGGCTAACAATCTCAAAATTATTGTGCTCAAAATGATCAGACATGCAAAATTATAAGCAAAATAATAAGACATGCATATGCTCCCACCCCCAACCTAAACATTGCATTGTCCTTAATGTAAACTAAGCATGCAACCTAAGGACAAAAAAGTAAAAAGGGAACAGAAAACCTCCCCTGAATCTTTTGTTGGGATGGGAATGTGCCATAATTCTCGGAGGGCTACGTGACTCCCTCAATAGGGCATTCTAAACGTGCGAGGACTGGAGGCGGAATATGTGCGTGCTCACTGAATACCTTTAACCTGTGTCCATTGACCTTGAGGGATTTGTTTGAATTCAAGTCTCTGATATCAACTGCACCATGAGGATAAACGTGAGTAATAATGAAGGGGCCAGGCCATTTGGAGAGAAACTTACCTGCTCGCAGCGTAAGGCGGGAGTTAAAGAGGAGAACTTTCTGACCAACACTAAATTGTTTCCTGACAATCATGTTGTCGTGGAACAACTTAGTTTTTTCCTTGTAGATCCTGGAGTTCTCGTATGCATCTAATCTCATCTCTTCGAGTTCCTGCAACTCTAGAAGTCTCTGTTCTCCTGCTTTTTCCATGTCTAGGTTCCACTGCTTCACTGCCCAAAACGCTCGATGTT
This sequence comes from Luffa acutangula, assembly GCA_036850905.1. Lineage (NCBI taxonomy): Eukaryota > Viridiplantae > Streptophyta > Magnoliopsida > Cucurbitales > Cucurbitaceae > Luffa > Luffa acutangula. The sequence continues at coordinate 32,214,947 of CM072092.1, read as the reverse complement.
CTATCTCCATGGGGAGGGGGCATGCTTTGCCGAAAACCAACCTGTAAGGAGACATTCCTATAGGAGTTTTATAGGTCGTGCGATATGCCCACAGAGCATCGTCTAACCTTAGACTCCAGTCTTTCCGTCCAGGATTTACAACTTTCTCAAGGATGGACTTGACTTCCCGGTTTGAGAGTTCGGCCTGGTCGTATTTACAAATTTCTATTTGATCAATTAATTAAAATTAAATTATTTTGGTCAAATTAATTAATTTGACCAATTAATTAAAAAATAATTATTTGGATCAAATTTAGGTCTTTTAAATATTTGGGTCATATGATTTTGGGTCAAATAAACCAAACCCAAAACTGAATAGTTGAGCCCAAGACCACTAAAGCCCAAGCCCAAGTTGCTGGCCCAAAAGTCACCAAGACCCATCCAGCGAGAACTCTATAAATAGAGGGGTTCTCTTCCATTTGGGAGGCGGAAAGAAAGGAAGAAGAGAAAGCTCTCAGAATAAACCGAAGATTGAAGCTCCTGCAGAATTGGAGATCAAAGCTCTGATCATCTTCAAATCCCGACGCAAAACTGAAGAACGAAGATCAGATCCTCTTCAAATCCCACTCCAGAATAGAAGATCGAAGCTCAGATCCTCGTCAAATTCAGCTGCAGAACTGAAGAACAATGCTCAAATCCTCTTCAAATCCTACTGCAAAACCAAAGATCGAAGCTCAGATCCTCTTCAAATCTCACCTCAGAAGTGAAGATCGAAGCTCAGATCATCCAAATCCTCCTCCAAAACCAAAGACTGAAGCTCAGAATCTCCCGCGAACCTGAAGACTGAAGCTTACCTCAATCCATCCAAAAGAACTCAAATCCGTCTGAAGAACAAACCTTCAAGACTTTGAAGACTAAAGCTTCTTGAAGACTTCTGGAAGATCAACAAACTCCTTGAAGCTCGCAAAGCCCTTGATACAACTTCAATCTCAAGAACAAGCTGCAAAGCCCTTGAGACAACTTCAATCTCAAGAACAAGCTGCAAATCCCTTGAGACGACTTCAAATTCGAGAACAAGCGCTCTAGCCCTCGAGTGAAACACATTCACACACAAGAGAGAGAATCAAAGGATTATGTATTAGAGATTGTACACTCACACGCATACAACATAAATACAAATACATTGTTTATTTCACGTGTCTCCATCTCTGAAGTTACGTGTGAACAGTCCCTAAACTTAAAAATGTGTCTAATAGAATCCTAAACTTTCAATTTCGTGTCCAATAAGTTTTTGAATCTTCAATTTTGTGTCTGATAGGTGTTATTTGACATTTTTCAAAATTCACAAGCTTATTAAACACAAAATTGAAAGTTTATGATTTCATTAGACATAAAATTCAATTGTGGATGTTTAGGATTTAAATTGATACAATTATTAGTTTGGAGTTTTAATTGACCCCAAAGTTTAGGGGTAGAATTGATTTATTTTTCTAATTTTTTTAAAAGAAACTTATAAACTCATTTCATATTTTGTTTAGGTTAAAATATTATTTTGGTCACTGTACTTTGGAACTTATTTTATTTTATTGTTAGTAATTCCAATGTCCAAATATAATCCTTGTACTTTTAATAATCTTAAATTTAGTCTATGGTTAACTTTTTCAAAACAAATTTAGTCTCTATTAGCTTTCGCTTTATGAATTTTGAAAACATATTAACAATTTTATTTTTTTTTTTTTTATAAAGAAAACATATTAACAATTGGTGTGTTTTCTTAAGTGAAAATTATGATTATTACCATGTTTTAGAGTAACCTCAAATTAATAATGACTAATCTAAAGATTTATTTAAATTACATAGGCTAAATTTGAATATATTAATTAAATTAGAATGAGTCACAAAGTACAAAGATCAACAATACTATTTTAATATTCGTTTTATTTCATAGGTGGATTTAAATTCATTAAAGAAAATGAAAATTTTATTTATTAGATTGTGATAAAAAAGCTTAAACAAAAACATAAAACTATCTCTAATCTATAATCTATAATATATTAAAAAGAAAGGATCCGTGAAAAAAAATTCTTGAGTTTCTCGCCTGTTTGAGCACTTGCCTTTCCTTTAGCTTAATCCTGAAAGTTTAGGTTTTCTTTATGAGGTCCTTAAGTCTATTGTCACCTCGATAGGTGTTAGGGCTAGCTAGATTCTCTAATTGTCTCAAATCTAGTGTGTGTTTTTGTGCCTAGGTTTGGTAAATATGTGCCTGTTTAAGGAAGTATATGGTTATATGAGTGTTTGAGCTTCAAGATGAAAAGTTAAAATTATGTTCTTCCTTGTTTATCTTCAGATGGACAATATGTTTGTTTAATCATGAATGTTAAAGGGTAAAAAGAGCTACCTGCAGTGTGTTCAGTTAGGTCAACCTTGGGCTAGTCTTTGGTTGGGAGTCCCTACATTGCAGTGTGAAAGCTAGTACCCTGCATTTACGTTTGTGCTTGATTGCGAAAAGTTTTGATATCGCTTTCATTTCAGGTTCCTAGGTTTCTTGTGGATGCACCTTTTTTTGGTCTTTTAGTTTTTTTAGTGACCCCTTAGTGCCAGTGTAGGGGGAAGATAGATGGCGGGTCCTTATAAATCATTCCCGGCTATTAGGGGTTTGTTTTAGGATAGGTTTTCACACACACACGCGAGAATATTCTTGGAAAGTCTTAATCTGTCTCATTTTGTTAGCTTTCTTGAGCTTCTCTTAGGCATAAGGCTTAGCATTTGTAGTGTAGGGATATGATCATGATGGATTCCATCATTTGAGTCACCTCCATGCATCTCTTAAAGATTATGCTTGTTTGTGGCCTAGCAAGCCTTTAGGGTGGGGGCGAGTTGATGGTTTCCACTTGATTATGTTTATCCCTTCCTGATTTGTTTATGTTTGTTGTTTGTTATATGCAAATTGTTTATTAGTTGGTATTGTTGGTACAGGACTAAGCTTTTAGTTTGGGTTCGTTGTCGAGTTAAGATGTGATAATGAGGAGAAATGACACTAACAAGGTTGGAGTTTAGATGCGAGGCTAGGGAGCTTCAGATCAGGCGTCCTCTAGTCCAACCAAACGTCGTGTCCCTGACGATGAACCAAATGATGTTACTGAGATACATGAAGTGCTATTGTTTCTAGATTTGCAGATTTCTCTCATCCCAGAATAGTATTGGATGCAATAGTTTTGGTTTGGCACTAGCAAGGTTGGAGTTCAGTTGCTCAAGGCATTGGAGGCTTGGATCTTAGGGATATTATTTGGTTGGTTATGGCTAAACGTTTTGTCTGTTGTTGGTATACTGATTGATGTTTCAAAAAAAAAAGATCCGTGAAAAACATTATTTTTAGACTAAAATATCCCTGTAAATTTAAGAAAATTACTTTAGTTAAAATCTAATTATTTTAATTAAAAAAATAAAAGATACAAAAATTAAAAAGTCTGTAATCTGTAAAAAGAATTAAAAAACGAATATGATATCTTGAAAAAATATTTTTCTATAAAAAAAATAAGAAAAAACAAACGTAATAGTTTTAGTAATCGCTACAAAATTTAAAAAACCAAATATGAAATCTTGAAAAAAAAACTTTTCTTATAAAAAAAATAAATAAGAAAAAAATAAACGTAGAGGTTTTAATAATTATCTATATTAAATGATTAAAAAAAATTTAAAAATCTGTAATCGCTACAAAATTTAAAAAACCAATATGAAATCTTGAAAAAAAATATTTTCCTATAAACAAAAAGGAAAAATAAGAAAAAAAAAACAACCTATTGATGGTTAACGCGAATTGTGTTTGTTTTTCTTTTTTTTAAATAAAAAATAGGGTAATTTTTTAATGTTTTTATCTTTTATTTTTTTTAATTAAAACAATTACGAAATTTGATTTCCACTTTTTGATTTGGTTAACTTTTATTATATTTTGGTTTGATAACTTAGAATAATATTATGGTCTACATTTTTTTATCTTATAATCTATACACTCTATCCAAAATCTAATCAAATTAGAATTTGAATCTAAATTCCATCTATAAATTGTTCACCTTCTCCCATTAGTTTTCACATCAAAAACTATTCATCCTCTCTATTGTTGGTTTCAGGTACCTCTCTTGAATTGTAATTATAATATTTTTGTTTAATTTTGTCAATTTAATTAGAAGAAAGTCATTCTCAAATATTTTATGTTATAGACTGACTTTAATTTCTTTTTCCCCTCCAACTTTATTTTTCAGGTCTAAAATTACTTATCTCTTCCAATTTCTTCCAATTGTTCGTTTATATTTAAGGTATGTTTTTAGTTTGACTTTTAATACTTTATTTATTAAAATATAAATATAATCTATGCACGGAATGTCATAATTAGAGTCCATGAGGACTTAAATATAATCTATGCAGTATTTTTTTTAACAAAAAATGTCTAGAAACTAATGTAGAAATGTAGTCACTTTTTTACGATGAAAAATAAAAGATTTTTTTCAAATTTTATGATTAACCTAGTTTTTTAATATAATATTTTTATAGCCATTTGTTTAAAATTTATTAATATAAGAACAAACTTCGTGTATTGGTAATTAATTAAATTTTTTTTGTGTACTAGGAAGAATTCTTTTGACTTTGAATTCTTAAGGTTGTTATTAAATTAATTTTTTTAAAAATAATTTAGTAATTAGAAAATTGATTTTTTTTTTACGATCAATATGAATTAAAATTCTATTGGAATCATCAGTACACGATATCTAGATATTTTATGCGTTGGGAGAATTCTTTTGGTTTTAGATTTTTTATGGTTGTTTTTAAATTACATTTTTTTAAAAATAATTTAGTAATTAGAAAATCGATTTTTTTTTAAAGATCAATTTGGATTTAAATTTTATTAAAATTATCACTATACCATTGTATCAAGTTTTTATGTGTTTAAAAAAAAGATCAATTTCAATTAAAATTATCATTACACCACAATATCGAGTTTTGTGTATTGGAACTAAAAAAAAACAAATAATTTTTTTTTTTTTTTTTTTTTTTGTGTACTAGAAGAATTCATTTGGTTTTGGATTCTTCACACTTGTTTTTAAGTTACATTTTTAAAAAGTAATTTGGTAATTAGAAAATCGATTTTCAATTTTTTTTTAATAATCAATTTCAATTAAAAATATATTGAAATTATCACTACACCATGATTCTCAAATGATATTTTTATATGGTTGTTTTTAAATTACATTAAAAAAAACAGTTTTGTATGTTTAAAATCAATTTTCTTTTTTTAAAAAATATCAACTTTCATTAAAACTCTCTTAAAAATATCATGTTCACACGTAACTTCGAAGATGGAGACACGTGGAATAAATAATATATTTGTATTAATGTAATATGCGTGTGGGTGTACAATCTCTAACTTTAATCCTCTGATTCTCTCTCTTGTGTGTGAATGTGTTTCACTCGAGGGCTGGAACGTTTGATCCCGAGTCTGAAGCTTCAATGGATTCTTGAAGCTTGAAGTCTTCTAGTTTTGAAGGAGTCTTCAGTCTTCAAGAAGTGTTGATGTCCTGAAGAGTCTTTGATCTTCAAGGAGTGTTGAAGTCTTGAAGAGTGTTTGGTCTTCAAGGAGTGTTGAAGTCTTGAAGAGTATTTGGTCTTCAAGGAGTGTTGAAGTCTTGAAGAGTGTTTGGTCTTCAAGAAGTGTTCAACACTTGGACTTGTGGATTGCAGAGAGTCTTCGGTCTTCAGACTTGGTGGAGTCTCTCTGAATTCTCTGGTTCTGCTTGAGAGCTTTGAAAACTCTGAACTCTTGTCTTTGTGAGAGTGTAGAATTTCTGAACCCTTGAAATGGAGGAGAACCCCCCTATTTATAGAGTTCTCGCTGGATGGGCCCTAGAGACTTTTGGGCCTAACAACTTAGGCGTGGACTTTTTGGTCTTGGGTTCAACTATTTGGTCTTGGGTTTGGTGATCTCTTGGATCGGCCTATTGGCTTATTGATCTTCTTGGATGACCGGCATGTTGGCGTGATGATCTCTTGGATCGGCTTGTTGGCTTGTTGATCTTCCTGGATGATCGGTCTGTTAGGTTGATGATCTCTTGGATCGGCCTATTGGCTTGTTGATCTTCTTGGATGATCGGCCTGTTGGCGTGATGATCTCTTGGATCGACTTGTTTGCTTGTTGATCTTTCTGGATGATCGGCCTGTTGACTTGTTGATTTGTTGGATCGGCTTGTTAGCTTGTTGTTGATCCTCCTGGATGATCGGTTTGTTGTCTTGATGATCTCCTGGATCGGCCTGTTGGCTTGTTGATTTGTTGGATCGGCTTGTTAACTTGTTGATCCTCTTGGATGATTGGCCTGCTGACTTGTTGATCTTCTTGATCAGTCGGTTGGCTTGTTGATCTTTTTTTAGAGTCTTCTAGTCTTCAAATCTTCTGAGTCTTGAATCTTTTGAATTCTGAATCTCGGATCTCTGAATTCTCTGGACTCTTTGGATTCTGACGACTCTGGATCTTGGGAGAATGCTCTGGACTCTGTCCTCTCCGTCTCTGGCTCAATCCCCCCATGAATGAATGGTGGCCTCCTCTATTTATAGAGTTTGATGGACCTCATATGGGTTTGGGCTTGGGCCCAATTGCCACGTGGCATAATCTGATTGAACTTGGCTGATGTTATCTGATGGATCACTAATAGACAAGTGGCATTCTTTGATTTGCCGAATTTTAATGTCTATTAATTTAATTTAGGCACACGTGTAAATGTGTAACTGGTCCCAAATTTATTTTATCATTAATTTATATTAATGACGTGACAATTTGTGATTGGCCAAAATTTCTCCTTCAACATATCCTACGTGATTTTCAAATATTTTTTAAGAAAATTTTTTAATATTTGTTATTCTATTGTTTTTGTTATTTTATTTTATTTTATTTGTCTTACCACTATTTTAGTTTGAATATGGTGGGCACAATTTGAATTTAAATTTGAATTTTTTTTTTCAATTTAATTAGACGGTGATTCTCGAATATCATATTATAATTAGTAAACTACCAATTTTTTGGATATAATATTTTTGAATAGCAGTTGATTTAAATTTATTAATATAAAAACAAAATTTCATGTGTTGTATATTAATCAAGATTTGTTGTCTAATGGGAATTTTTTTTTTTTTTTTTTTTTTGGTTTTGGATTCTTCATGGTTGTTTTTAAATTACAGTTAAAAAAACAATTTAGTAATTAGAAAATTGATTTTCTTTCTTTTAAAGATCAATTTAAATTAAAATTCTATTTAAATTATCCGTACATGATGCTTCTCAAATATTTAGAGATATTTATTATTCTATTGTTGTTATTTTTAATTTAATTTTTTTGGAATAATATATTATGATTAACAAGTTGCCAGTTTTCAAATATAATATTTTTTAATTGTCATTTATTTTAATTTAGGGAAAAATACACTTTTAGTCTCTAAGGTTTGAGTTAGGTTTCATTTTGGTCCCTGAGGTTTCAAATTCAACAATTTAGTCCCTGAGGTTTGAGATAAGTAGCAATTTGGTCTCTACCATCTATTTTACCGTTAAATCTAGCTGATTGCTGACGTGGTAATATTATTTTAATTTAAAAAATTAATTTTTAAATTTTAAAAATAAAATTAATATTAATTTATTTTATTTCTTTTTTATTCTTTCTCTCTTCCACCTTCTTCTTCCCCATCCTCCTCCTTGTGCCTCTTCTTCTTCAATCTTCCTCCATTGCCGGCGACTTAGGAATCTTGTTTCTCTGCATCCCATTTACAACTTATATTTCATGAATTTGCCCATTAGCAAATTAAATTTTAAGAAATTAAATAATATGCATCACTTACAACAAAATCCTTGTGGCATTTTTGTATCAAACTCATCCTCCCAGGATCCAAGAACCTCGAAAGTGCAGACATCAGAGTAGGAAAACTCATCCATGGCGACGTTGGCTTCAGCACATATACCGAATTCATTTGGGCACCTGAAACAATATATATTTAAAAATTGAATTCAATCCAAACACTATATTGTAAAAAAAGAAAAACAATCATACCGTTTAGATCAGGGGCCTTGAAGCTTACGACGTAAGCGGGTTGTATGTGAGCATGGGCGGATCTATGAAGGGGTCAGGGGCACGTGCCTCCCCTCAAATTATCTCGTCTTTATATTTTTAATATAATATAAAGCAACGTTTATAATATTAATATATAAAAAATCGTTTCATACATCAAAGTGAAGCGTTGGATTATTGGTTGGGGGCATTGTCCATGCGTGAGGTCGTGGTGTCAATCTATAATGAATATAGTTTTTTAAGATTAGATTTTCGGATATATTTTGTTACCTTTATACCTTGTTCTTATCATTTATTCTCAAATAATATTAAAAATGATAATAATATATTCCATAAATAGCCAACCGAATATGCTTGTTTTTAGGATGGTTAGTTTTCACCAAATCCGAATGTTTCGCATAATCGTGGTTTACTCTCCTCCATTCTCCGTCTTTCCTTCGTTTAATGCTATTTTTCCCTCCTCTGTTTCTGTGGTTTCGGGCTGCATACAACAGTTGATTGGAACTTTGCTTGTTCGTGGTATTTTTTCCAGAGGTTTCCCTGCTGTATTTAGGTTTTTTCTGTATGTTTTCGGCAATATGTGTTCAGTTTTTACGTTTCGTTTTTCGTTTGAACATGGGTACGTTTTCAGTTTTTATATTTTATATATTCTAAGAGACATATCGTTTTAGTCCAGGTAAATTTCGTATACATTACACATTATAAACACATTTTTATATGGCTACGTTTTAAGTTTTTATATTTTATATATTAAGAGGGATATATCGTTTTAGTCTAGGTAAGTTTCGTATATATTTCGTATACATTATAAACAATTTTTTTATGGCTACATTTTCAATTTTAATTTTTAATATATTCCAAGGAATATCTCATTTCAGTCAATATAATAATTTAAAAAAAAATAAATAAGGAAAAGTTTCCTTCCAAATATGATTTTCAAGGATGGATTTTGTTTTTTTTTTTTAAATTCTCTCTCCTCATAACCGCACCTCAAAAAAAAAGGAAACTTAACTTTTACCCAAAAAGAAATCGTGTGTGATGATTTTTTTTCTTAAATACTTCCTCACTTCTCATAACCCCACCTAAAAAAGGGAAAACATATCTCTTTCTAATCGTGCAAATCACAACGCATACATGAACGAGATTATTTTCTATATAAAATATAGAATAATTATATAGTACAAGGTTTATATTATATATATATATATATATGAACTGGTATATATATGTACCGACCGTTATACAGTATATTTCTACCATTATTAACTATCCCTAAATATATTGAAATGATATAAATTGTAGAACTATCACTCATTGTAGAATGTAATAATTCTCCAAATAATAAATATATATCATGCATTATAATATATAATCAATATACATAATCTATTATATATTATATATTCATCATTGTGTATTCAATTCATAAGTAAAACGCGAAAATGATAAATATATACCATACTGTATATTGTATATCATAAATATATACTTATAATTATATTATATAAACCTTATTATTTTTTTTATAGGTAATAAATTGTGGGGTTTTTTTTTTCCGTAGACTCTCTCCCACGCCAAAAATCATGGATTTTTTCTCCCGATTGCACACCCTTTCCTTTTCCGTTCACTCTCTCTCACCCACGGTCTGAAAAATGCAATTTGAAAGGAAACAATTTGTTTCCTTTTTGGTTTTATTTTATTTATTTATTTATTTTAAATAGTCAGTAGTGTATATGAGGGCTGAATTATTTCAAAAAAAAAATGAGGGCTGAATCGTAAAAGGACCATGATTTTTATGAAAAAAATTGGAGTCATTATGTCTTTTATGTAAAAAATGGGAAACTTGGACATTTATGAAATATAGGATCCATATTTGGGTTATCTATGTACTTTTCCCTTTTTTTAATTTCCCGAAATCATCTGCGCATTGGGCCTTCCAAAATTTCATTCAAACTTGGCCCATATTTCCGAAACAAATTCAGCAGCAGCCTCTCTTGTAACCAAATCCCGCAGATGTTGCCACTGTATGTGAGAATTCATGAAGGCATCCCAAACGATGTGCTTGAAGTTGGATGAGATTGCGTAGACCCGGCGGGAATAGCTTCCACTTTCCCCAATATTACTCTGCGTAGACCCGATTTTTCGGTGACCGTTTTTCCGGCGAAAAACCGAGGAGGGAGCTCCCTCCCTCCCTCCTCGATTTCTTATTTTCTTAAAAAAAAACTAGAGAAGATGAGACAAGAGAGGGAGAAGAGAAGAAGAAAAAAAATCACCGCCGGCCATGGAGGAAGATTGAAGAAGAAGAAGAGGTAGAAGGAGGAGGATGGGGAAGAATAAGGTGGAAGGGAGAAAGAATCAAAAAGAAATAAAATAAATTAAAATAATATTATTTTTATTATTTTAATATATTTTATTTTTAAAATTAAAAAATTATTTTTAAAATTAAAATAATATTGCCACGTCAACAACCCGTTAGATTTAAAGGTAAAATGGATGGTAGGGACCAAATTGCTACTTATCTCAAACTTCAAAACTAAATTGTTGAATTTGAAACTTCAGGGACCAAAATGAAACCTAACTCAAACCTCATGGACTAAAAGTGTATTTTTTCCTAATAAATTAATATAAAAACAAAACTTCATGTGTTGGGAATAAATTAAGATTTTTTGTGCACTGGGAATAATTCTTTTGGTTTTGAATTATTCATGATTGTTTTTAAATTACCTATTTTAAAAATAATTTGGTAGTTTTAATGGAATTTTTCTTTTTTTCTTTGTTAAGAAAAGATCAATTTCGTTTAAATTTTATTGGAATTATCATGACACAATGATTTTCAAATAACTTTATATAAGGTTGTTTTCAAACTAATTATTTTAAAAAATAATTTTGTAATTTTAAAATCAATTAGTTGTTTAAAAATAGCATTAAACTTTATTGATATTATCATTTTTATTTTTTTCTTGCTTACCCCTAATTTGATTTGAATATACTGTGCATAATTTGAATTTGAATTTTTTCAATTTAAATTTATTCTAGATTATTTCTTTGTCTATTTATTTAAATAAATCTCATCATTTCCAATTTCTAAAAAGGTACCCCTCTAAATTTCAAAACAATGATGATAAGGTAATCTACTTATTATGCGACCTGAGCTAATAACTCTAAATATGATAATATTTGATAAATTGTCTTATACATGTGAATGAGATGCTCTCAACTTTTGAAACGACATGCTATATGTAAGAGGTTGTATTTCATCTTAGTCAAGTCTTATTTTGCAACCACTATTTGAAATCTAATAATGTTGTCCTCATGAAAAATGAAAACTTCTCTTTCAATTATAGGAAAGTTTGAAGATGTAATTTGATTCTAAATAATATCAAATTAGAATTTGATTATAAATTCCCTTCATAAATAAAAAAGAAAAAAGAAAAAGAAAAAACTAGAAATACCAAAGAAAATTAAATATCGCACGCATAAAAGCTTGAACCCAGGATCGATCAAGGGCACCTACACACAAAAAGTTACAAAAACCAACACGCCAAAAATCATTTTTAGAACTTAAACGACAAATAATATATATAATATAAAACATTTAAAATTCTTTATAAATCCGCCCCTGACTCAACCCCACTTCTCTTTGAAAAAAGGGAAAATCAGACCCCGCTCATTCACGATTTCCTCAGACTCACTATCATCTTCTTTCCTTCTCTGTCATTGTCTCTCTTTCTTCCACCCTTTGCCGTGCGTTGCCAGGGGTCTCGCCAACGACCTGTCGCCAGCAGCACCAGCCACTCCACGCGTCAAAGGACCCGCAAGCCACCGCGAGCCACTACGAAGAAGAACGTCGAACAAGACCCATGTTGTCGCCGTCTAGCCCAAATCCAACCCATGATCACATATTGAGTGTAGTTAGGGTAAGTTTCGATAAGTACTTTTGTTCGATTGAGGTTTTAAGCAATTTTCGTGAGAAGAGGGGTTCGGTTAACCCAAAGTCGAATAAATTTCAAACTTCGTGGCTTTTTCAAGGGGTAAGTACATAGATAGCCCAAACATAGGCCATATATTTTACAAATGTCCAAGTTCTCAATTTTTTTCATAAAAGGCCATGAGGCCCAAATTTTTTACACAAAAGTTGGAGGCCTTTTATGGTTAAGAAAAAAAAAATTAATAAAAAAGGAAAGAAACCAAACGGTTTCTTATTTTGAAAAATTTCCTTTCGACAGAAGCTATCGAAAAGGAAAAAATACGAGCAAAAAGTGAACGAAAAAGGTCCGATTCTTTTTTCGGCGAAACGGGAACAAAAAGGCGAAACATTTTGCCTTCTCCTGCAACATTGCGAAGAAGTTCCGGCGAAAAAGGTAGGAACTTCGCGCGAAGGAGACGAAGAGATTTCGAACTTCCGGCGACTGGTATATTCCGAACTTCAGAGTTTTTTCTTCTTCTTCGTCACATTCCGAACATTTTAGGGCTTCGTAGTGAATATTTGGTACATGCAAGACATCTTGACTGGTATATTTGGGATTAAACTCACAAACGAAACCATCCACTGCTCTACTTTTTTGAATTGTGTACTGGTATATTAGGGTTTTTTGCAAAGATCATATCGTATACATCGTTCGGATTTTTTAACAATATATTGTATATTAGGAACATATACTATGTATATTAGGGGGTTATTGAACTAAAAATTTTGATTGTTCAACCACCCCCCATTCCTCTGCTTCTTGTCTGAACACATTTGTTCATTTATTTAATAGTAAGCATGATATATTCTATACCTTAGGGTATATTAATCAGATATTTTTTAATGTTCCCATGTTACTACCGGTTTGTTTCATATCACACATGAGATGGTGTATGATATAACGTATTTATATATGAAATGTACCTCTGTTATGGTCCGTGTAAGTATGTTTGACCTGTCATCGAAAATGTGAGATTGAAAGAAGATACTGAATATATTAGGTATATTAGATATATTTAGGGCGTTAGTAAACTAATATACCATATATTCTACACTATCTCATTGTAAGATTCATAAACCAAAAACAAGGAACCAATATGTTCCCATGTTAGAGTCGTTTGTTTCATATAAACATGAACTATTTTGTAATATAGTGTATCTATATATGAAATGTTCCTCTGTTATGGTCCATGTAAGTTTATTTTATATTTCATCGACAATGTTGATTAAATGAAATAAACTAGTGTGTCCATGTAAGTGATGTGTCAAAAGTATGTTTCATATAAATTTGAGAATACTATATAAATAAACCCTCATATACACTTTAGTGAGTACTGTCCTTAGTCATATATGCTTATGTTTATTAACTGATAGGCTGGAATATATAATATGTCATGGTACCAGCGGCGGATTTAATTAAGGCTCGAGCCCCCCCTCAATTTTTTTTATTTATATATAAATAATATAATAAACGCCTTGAAAATCATTCACTAAGCTTTCCAGAGTGGTTAATGTGTCTTAGCCCCCCTTAGTGCCCAAGTTTGAGCCTTCTACTCCCCGTTTTTTGAAAAAATTTTCCATTTTCCCAATTCATTCCCCAAACTTCCGTGTTTCACTCCCCATTGGCCCGCGTGCTTCAATTCCAGCAATCAAGAATTGTTTTAAAACAAAAAAGGGAAAAAATAATTATGTTTATTATAAATTTTTCTAAATTCAAACTCTATTTTTTTTTTTTCCTTTTATGTTGCAATCATATCCATATTTTCAATTGAAACCCTAATTTTCTATACCCTCATTGTTCTTCACTTATCAAATAGTGTAGCCACCACATATTGTTTTGAACCTAAAAAAAAAAAACTCCTTTCAAGTCAAATTGTTGTCGACAATTTCAAGAAGTCAAGAATTTTGAGATTAATTTTATAAGGTACATTTACTTTTCGTATTTCAATTACTTGTATGCATTTAACTTTCATGTTTCAATTACTTTTAAACATTTAGTTGTCATGTTTCTATTATTTGTATACATTTAGTTTTTATCATTCTTATTGTTAGGTTTTAGTTTCTTTATTTTATTTATTTTTATTAATGTATTGTAGATCTAATTTGAAATCTAATGGAGAGATATTTTAAAAGAAAAAACGATTGGGTCATCATCTCTGTTGAAGAAAAGTAATAATAGCTCGGATAGAAATTTCACATAAGTAAATTTATAAGAGTTACCCGCAGATCCTGGTTTAAGAATTAGAATTCTTGATTACAGTTGTAATATTCGAGATCAAGTTCGTAGAGCATATTTACAAAAAGGACCTTGCCAGCCTCGAAATCATACTTTTCCATTGAAGAAATTTGGTTCACAGTCAAGACGATTTAATCCAGTTTGGTTCACTGAATATCCTAATTGGTTGGAATATAGTATTTCAAAAGATGCTGTCTTTTGTTTATGTTGTTATTTATTCAAACCAGAAGTTGGAGAACAGTCAGGAGATGACCATTTTGTTGGTGAAGGATTTTCAAATTGGAAGAAAAAAGAGAAATTACAAATTCATGTTGGAGGACCAAATAGTGCACATAACCAAGCTTGGGGTAAATGTGAAGCTCTTTTGAACCAAAACCAACAAATTGAAACATTTTTCAATAAGATGTCTGACCAAGAAAAAATTGAATATCGAATTCGATTAGGTGCAACAATTGATCGTGCTCGATTTTTGTTACGACAAGGTCTTCCATTTCGTGGACATGATGAAACTGAAGATTCAAGAAACCAAGGTAATTTTCTTGAACTTCTACGATGGTTATGCAACCATAATAAGGACATTGAAGCTGTTGCCTTGAGAAATGCTCCTGAAAACCTGAAATCGATTGCACCAGATATCCAAAAAGATGTTGTAAATTGTTTTGCAGTAGAAATTGTCGATACAATTATAAGAAATATTGGTGATAAGTTATTTTCAATTTTGATTGATGAATCGAAGGACATATCTTCAAAGGAGCAAATGGCAATTGTGTTGAGATATGTGGACAAAGGACACGTGATTGAACGATTTGCAGGTATTGTACATGTTACTAATACAAGTTCTCTATCGCTTAAAGAAGCTATTGATGGATTCTTTTCTAAACATGGATTAAGCATTGCAAGTTTACGAGGACAAGGATATGATGGAGCAAGCAATATGCAGGGAGAATTCAATGGATTGAAAGCATTGATTTTGAGAGAAAACGAATGTGTTTTTTACATTCATTGTTTTTCTCATCAGCTTCAATTAGCTTTGGTAGCTGTTGCAAAAAATCATGTAGAGATCGCTGGACTTTTTTTTTAGTTGCAAATGTAGTGAATGTTATTGGAGCATCAGCAAAACGTCGAGATATTTTAAGAAAAAAACACAATGCTATAACTGTTGAAGTTTTGAATAATGGTGAATTGTAAAGTGGGCGAGGATTGAACCAGGAAACAATGGTCAAATGTCCAGGAGATACACGATGGGGATCACATTATAACACTCTAGTGAGGTTTATCTCAATGTTCTCATCAATTTGTGATGTACTTGAGACAATTGTAGATGATGGATCAAATTCTGAACAAAAATATGAAGCACAGGTTCTAATAAATTCAGTTCAGTCATTTGACTTTGTTTTTCATATGCATCTTATGAAAGCTATCTTGGGAATTACAAATGATTTATCTCAAGCATTGCAGAGAAAAGATCAAGATATTGTGAATGCAATGAATTTGGTCAAAATTTGTAAAGAAAGATTACAATCAATGAGAGAATCAGGTTGGGATTCATTGTTGGATGAAGTTTCAAAATTTTTTGATAAGCATGATATTCTAATTCTTAAGATGGATGATATGTTTTCAATTCGAGGGAGGCAAAGACGAAGATCTCAAGAAATCACAAATATGCATCATTACCGTGTTGAGGTTTTTTATACGGTTATTGATATGCAACTTCAAGAGTTGAATAATCGTTTTACTGAAACAAGTACTGAACTGCTTTTGTGTGTGACATGTCTCAATCCAAGCAATTCATTTGCTACTTTTGACAGACAAAAGCTTATCCGTCTTGCGCAATTTTATCCTAGAGATTTTTCACCTACTGAACTTGTTGTTCTTCAGGATCAACTTCAAAATTACATCATTGATGTGCATTCAGATAACAAGTTTGTAGAGCTAACAGGTATTGGTGAGCTTGCACTAAAAATGGTGTTGACAACTAAAGATAAAGTCTACCCGTTAGTTTATCGGTTGCTCACTTTAGCATTGATCTTACCAGTTGCAACAGCTACCGTAGAGAGGACATTTTCTGCTATGAGTATTGTAAAGACTCAGTTGCGTAATCGGATGGGAGACCAGTGGATGAATGATAGTCTTATAACATATATTGAGAAAGATTTATTTGATAAGATAGACAATGAAGTTATTATGCAACGATTTCATAATATGAAATCTCGTAGAGTATGAACGACCACCATCACCGCCTCCTCTGTTTGAAGCTGCTGATATATTGGTTGAATGATTTTTGGAGTGCCACCGGTTTGTTGAAAGGAACAGACAAATGGTGCAGCCGTGAAAACAAAAAAATGGGAAATTAAAGATACCAAAACCATGAAATCAAAAATTGGGGGAATCAAAACTAAATATGGAAATAAATAAAATCGGTCTACTTTCTATAAAAAAAAAAATTAAAATCAATAAATAAAATGATAATAAGGGTATAATGGTAAGAAAAAGTGCTGAAAATCTAATTTTGAATATCTTGAAAATTTTGGACGTTTATGAAAATATGGTTGAAAATGACCCATCCACCAAAATTTCTCCTTTTTCAATGTTATCAGTTTCTGGGTCAGACCGCCATATTCTTTGGGCCTCAATTCAACGGCCCATAATACTTAGCTTTTGAAACTCATAGCGTTTTTAGTTTCCTGCCTAATCTACCTTCCTTTTATTAAACAATTTCTCATTCAAACATTTCTGAGAGTAGAGGAAGGATCAGAGTCTCATTGTCTGTTCCTCTGTTCTGAACTCGCTGAAAATTTTCAATTCCCAGTTTTCACTTTGCAGGAGCTCACTGTGAGTGATTTCAACTCCATTTTCACTTCTTGCGAACCAAACAGATTCTTCTGAAATGGGTAGCGAAGCGGCAGATGAGATAATGGTGGATAATGTTGATTCTTTCAGTGGAAGATCGAGAGGTTCAAGGCTCTTCATTAAGGAAATGGTTTTGAGGAACTTCAAAATCCTACGTTGGTGAACAACGCGTTGGACCCTTCCATGTTACCATTTGAAACCTAGGGTTTTTTTTTTTTTTTGTGATGAGAATTTCAAATTTATCTTGCTTGGTCAACATTTTCCCCTTAAATTTCAAATTCCCCTCGCCTCTTCCAGCGCTGTTCATATAATTTTCTTTTCTTTTAAAATTTTCTGGTTTCAGAGTTTTTCTGCGGTGGTTGGACCGAATGGCAGAGGGAAAAGTAATGTAATTGATGCCATGTTATTTGTCTTCGGAAAGCGAGCTAAACAGGTCTGCTAAATGTACTCCCTGCTCATCGTAGTGATGTATTGCTATAAAAAATTGCATGCCTTTTACACAAAAAATTGCATGTTCTACAGTGAGAAAAGTTCAGCTGTGGGTCCTTAGTGGAATGACCCACAGTTAATGAATATTGGTTAACCTGATTAATGAGTTTAATCGGTTAACCTCATATCATTGGAGCTTCTGATCTGTAGGTCTATTAGGTCCCCCTGCTAGCTCATAAAGAGTAATTAGGAACAATTATATATTGAGAGAATTTAAATAGTTCAAGTTCATATTGGGAATTAAGTTAATTGTATGAGATACAAATTAATATAATGTATAATGATACATTAAAATGTAAAGTCTAATTTGAAATTAAAACTTTATTATTATGAGAGAAATAAATATTTGAAGAAGTTCAAATATTAATATGAATTTGATTCATATTAAATTTATAGGATATAAGAGAATTGGAAGGAGTTCCAATTTTAATATGAATTTGATTCATATTATAGAATTAATTAATTGAAGGCCTGAAATTAAATATATTATATTTAATTGGGTAATTGATTAATTAACTAATAGAAGGTCTGAAATTAAATATATGATATTTAATTGGTGATTAATTAATTTAAAGAATTAATCAATTGTGGAAATGATTAATCACTTATGGAAGTAATTAATCATTTATGGAAATGATTTAATCACTTATGGAAGTGATCAATCATTTATGGAAAAGATTAATCAATTATGGAATTGATTGGTTATGGAATTGATTAATTATGGAAAAGATTAAATCAGTTATGGAAATAATTGATTTTAAATGAATATTTTATTCATGGTCTTTCTCCTATAAATAGAACACTAACCCTAGGGTTTAGCACTACAACATATGGCCACCATAAGGTCTTCTCATATTCTCTCAACTCAAGAACTCTAGGGAGAATTTTCTCTGTAGAGTTTTTCTCATTCAAGATTAGGTAGTCCCACAACTACGTTCCTAATCTCAGAGTTATAGCGGGGAAGATCAAATGGTGGTGTTCTTCGTTGTTGCAGAGCAATCAAGAATCATCCGTTGAAGTATTCAGAGACATCAACGGAGGTATGTTTCTCATTGTTTAACCTTTTGCCAATGTATTGGTATTTTGTAAAACAAAATTAATTTACGAACAGTCCAATTGCTTCCGCTGTAACGGAATTGGGAATTCCAATCCTTCACTTTCAGACATGAAAATATTTTGTCTAAGAAACTGTTTCCTAAGACACCTCAAGAGATTGATGACATGAGACGAATGCCCAATGCAATAGGGATTGTTAGTATCAATTTAATCCAAGATTTGATCACTGGAAAGCCGTTAAGAATATCCTCCAGTATCTGAGGAGAAAGATGAACTATATGCTCGTGTATGAGACTAAGGATTTGATCCTTGCATGATACACTGACACGGATTTTAAGACTAATAAGGATTTTAGGAAATCTACATCAATATCCTTGGTCAATCTTTACGAATGAGTTATAGTATGACATAGTTACAGTCTTGACCGTATAGGCCGAAAACATAGCTGCTTGTGAAGCAGTGATAAAGACTGTATGGCTTAGGAAGTTCTTGATTGATTTGGAATGTGTTCCAAATGTGAACTTGCCCATCACACTTTATAGTGATATAGTGGTTTTGTGGCAAATTCAAAAGAACATCGCAACCCAAGACAAGCACACATTAAATTGAATGAAATATTGTTGATTCACTTACAAAGACTCTCTCAGCTAAAGTGTTTGAGGGTCATCTAGAAGGTCTAGATCTACAAGATATGTACAAAGGTGTAATGTAGGACAAGTGGGAGAAATGTAATGGGTATAGTGATACCATTATGTAATGGGTATAGTGATGCCCTAGTTTATTGTATTTGTACATTGTATATGTTTTATACATGTATTTATACACCCACTGCTGTATAGATTATTGTACATCCTACTAAACTAGAGTTTTAGTTCAAGTGGGAGTTTGTTGGGTTTAATGCCCTAAAACTCGTAGATAAGGAATGTAAACAAATTGTATACTTGTTTCAATAAAGTGTTATTGAGTTTCTACAATAAAGTGTTATTGTTAAATATTGCACAATTTGACCCAAATCCAATAAACTATGACCCAAGGTTGTTTGTATGTAACTTGAACTAGTATGTGGGGACATACGGGAGATCGGTGTTCAAGTAACAACCTAAAAGGTCTATAGTATATGGATAAGGTTGGGTACCTTATCCTGATAACACTAGTGATACGACCCGCTTTGTATTCGATACAGACGTATTGATCCAAGGCGTCCATGTAGGAGACTTGCGAGCGGGGGTATCCTATGCAATGAGTTTGCATAAGACCGAACCACGAAATAGTAAACCACTAGATGTAACACCGTTAACTAATTAGGTTACTGTTTCAATAGGATGATCTATGTAACTCAATCTTAATCCTGAGTGTGTCATGAACTCCTTCTCATGAGGGATTGTCCTTTGATTAGCATGGGTGAGAGTGGCCAATGCACCGTCTCAATATGCCTTCCTTTTTGGGGACAAGACCGAGTGGAAGGCTGGGGACATGACAACACAAGAAAGAATTCACTCATTCCCGGTTCGAGGAGAAGTAGATGAGTGTTCCCTTTAAGTGGTGACTCCCAGACTTGAACAAAGGGATCCCGCCCTCTCACTGGCCCGAGAGGGACTTTCTGTTTATTGGTTGGACCATAAACAGGTTGTCCATTAGAGGAGCACTGGTACTTAAGGAGACAGATGTAACACAGGGGTAAAACGGTAATTTGACCCAACTGTGATTACGGACACTTGTGAAGGATTGACTTACTGGTATAAGTCTATATCCGTGGACACAAAAATGTTCTACAGTGAGAAGAGTTCAATTGTGGGTCTTTAGTGGAATGACCCACAATTAATGAATATTGGTTAACCTGATTAATGAGTTTAATCGGTTAACCTCGTATCATTGGAGCTTCTGATCTGTAGGTCCATTAGGTCCCCTTTCTAGCTCGTAAAGCGTAATTAGGGACAATTATATCTTGAGAGAATTTGAATAGTTCAAATTCATATTGGGAATTAAGTTAATTGTATGAGATACAAATTAATATAATGTATAGTGATACATTAAAATATAAAGTCTAATTTTAAATTAAACTTTACTATTATGAAAGAAATAAATATTTGAAGAATTTCAAATATTAATATGAATTTGATTCATATTAAATTTATAGGATATATTAGAATTTGAAGGAGTTCAAATTTTAATATGAATTTGATTCATATTATAGAATTAATTAATTGAAGGCCTGAAATTAAATATATGATATTTAATTGGTGATTAATTAATTAAAGAATTAATCAATTATGGAAATGATTAATAACTTATGGAAGTAATTAATCATTTATGGAAATGATTTAATCACTTATGGAAGTGATCAATCATTTATGAAAAAGATTAATCAATTATGGAATTGAGTGGTTATGGATTTGATTGGTTATGGAATAGATTATGGAAAAGATTAAATCAATTATGGAAATAATTGATTTTAAATGAATATTTTATTCGTGACCTTTCTCCTATAAATAGAACACTAAATCTAGGGTTTAGGTACTACAACATATGGCCACCATAAGGTCCTCTCATATTCTCTCAACTCAAGAACTCTAGGAAGAATTTCTCTCTAGAGTTTTTCCCATTCAAGATTAGGTAGTCCCACAACTACGTTCTTAATCTCAGAGTTATAGCGGGGAAGATCAAATGGTGGTGTCCCAATTGTTGACACAAATCAAGAAAGGCGTCCTAGATATTTCAAAGACGACAACGATGGTATGTTTGCTTCTCCCTTTAGATTTATATCTAATAATTTTTGTATACTTAGCCTTAAGTTTGTATAGAATTTGTTCTATGTTTTTTTGCCAATGTAATAGTATTTTTGGATAAACAAAATTAACTACGAATCGGTCCCAATTACGCTTCCGCTTTAACGGAATTGGGGAATTCCAAATCCTTCAGGTTTTTGTTGTATCCCTCGTTTCATCCCTTCTCTGAGTCGATGCATGGTTGTCTGAGTTAGGGTTTCGACCTCCACCTCTTGGATCTGAGGTATTTTCGCCGTTTTCCACTTATTTGCTCAGATCTGGGTCGTTGTCGGTGTATTCCCTCTCATTCGCTCCGATCTGGCCCCTTGCTACTTCGAATCCCCCTACCTCTCTTTTGTCGCCTCAAAGATGGAGGACTGTCCCCCTTGTCGTTTCAAATCTCCTTTCGTCTCTTTGTCGCCTCGAAGATGGAGGACTAATTTCCATGTTGGCTGGGGCTCGCGTTTTGATATTCAAATGTTACAGCATCTGTCCACCATTCGATGAGGCGGTGCAGGAGACTGGTTCGGGGAGGAGGAGCTTGGTAGGGAGGCCGAAACATGTGAAAAAACAGGTTCGATTATGTTTTCTATGCAGCCTATGATGAGGAACCTGTTTTTTGATTTTATATGATGTTTGTATGATGTTTGTTCATGCCTGAGACCCATGATTATCAATTAAATTCGTTTTATCTTCAGTTAAATTCATGTTCATTACTTGGTGAATCAGTATATTTACGCTACTATTGTTCACGATTTTTTGTTTTTGGGGATTCTTTTTCCCTTGTATCCTGTCTTGTTGTGGTTGTTCTTGGATGTGGCTGATTTCTTATGTTGATCTTGAACTCTGAGGCCTACTTCTCTAATTTTTTTAATATGAAAGTCCTTG
The DNA here is from genome assembly GCA_036850905.1 of Luffa acutangula. Taxonomy (NCBI): domain Eukaryota; kingdom Viridiplantae; phylum Streptophyta; class Magnoliopsida; order Cucurbitales; family Cucurbitaceae; genus Luffa; species Luffa acutangula. Next base: position 32,192,621 of record CM072092.1, on the reverse strand, counting down.
TACAGATTTTTTGTTGTGCAATTATGTTTCCTCTTTGAATTGGTTGTGTTTAGTGAGTTTGGGATCTCCTGGACGATTTTTTTTTGCTTAATATGGTACTATGGCTGTGTTCAAAAATGGCAGATCAGTGTGCAACATTTTTTTTCTTTAATTTGACCAGTCTCATATTTGATGTGCTACTGTTTGGTGGTTGGGTGGATTTTAATCCTCCTATCAATATTTATGGAAGTGGCTAGTTCCATTTACTCTTCTATACTTGGCTAATTAAGTGAGTTGGTGGGGTACTTAACTTTCCTCATCACTCATTTTCTTCCTTAAATACACATCCCACCCTCATTCACCAATCACATCTTGCTCTTTATGTGCAACCATCCACTGCCTTCTTTCCCCTCTTCACTATTCGGGTAAGTCTTTCAGCCTTCTTAAAGCAAGGGCTCTTCTTTTCTTATCATTCCTTCTATTCTCACACACGTGCTAAGCTTGTTCAATATATTTTTTTTTCATGTGCTTCGTGTCTGACATAACCGATCAATGGTGCCTTTACATGTGCTTGGATCAGTTAACAAGGAGAGATCACGTTACTGGTATGAGTGTCATTAAGTTACAAAATAAAGTATTTAATCTGCCCTCCATGTATGTATCGTTCTAACTAAGTCCATTTTTCCCCTTTTTAATACGTGTTTTGTAGGCTTGCGATCTTCCTCCTCTTAAAAAACTTATATGTCTCATTGATTCACGTAAATACCTCTCTTGCCAACCTCATTCTTTGTAATATATTCACTTTGCTTATATTATGCATTTTTTCGAAGTACACTGTAATAGGATGTTATGATTTGGAACACATGCTCTCCTTTTGTTTCTTTAGAATTGCCCATATGTTTTATGGTGTATTTCTGACATGGGTTACATATTTTCTAGTCCTTTTTATTGTTGAATTGAATTTGTTTAATTTTTAAAAGGGTTGTATTATTGACACTGATATTTTTTTAATTGCATTGTTTGGTTGAACCTTGAACATAGATTTGAGGATGTAATTGCATGAATTGTTCCAAAACCAACTCTATTTCACTTGAAAGGGCCAAGTAATGGTTTTTAAAAAATAGTTATATCAAAGGTTTGAGAAATTGAATGAATTAAATAATATAACTCAATGTTTCTCCTGATTTTGTATTATAAGTCTAATTATTTTTCTACACACATGGAACCTTTACTTCATAATGAATGAAAAAATTATAATTATTAACAATTTCGAATAACGACGGTTTCTAAATTTAACAAATCCAGTTAACCGTCTCATAATACATGCTGTAAATTTATGGGCTTTTCAGAATGTTTATAATTTTCCCAAAGAACCAAAATACTTTTCTAGAAAATGGACTTCCAAAATGACTAATGAAATTGAAGTGGTGACTTATTTTTTTTAAAAAAAAAATATATGTTCTAAAATTCAAAGTTTGGTGTCTTTAAACCACTCTCCTCAAAATGAAAAACTTTTGTCTCTTTCAAATACTCTCTAAAAAATGTACAATAATTTGGTCCCAGCGAATATTAAACTTGAAATTCATCTTTTCAAAAAGTTGGCCTTTTCTTTTTTTCCGTAGTTACACTTATACGTTGACCTTTGAAATTGAAATTTTGAAAGTGGACGTTAGGATGGAAATTTTGTAGCATTACTTGAAAATTTCAACTTAGTACTAAATTCAAAATACATTATCTTAACACCCTTATCATACATAGAGCAAAAAACGCAAATGCTATGGTATTATTTTTTTTACAACATCTAACAACTTTTAAAAAAAATTTCTAAACTTCAAACTCCATGTTTTCCAACAAGATAATTTTTGTCTTTGTATTAAAAAAAAAATTGTCATTTGTCAACATATGTACTTAGTTCTTAATTGAGAATTACATATTTCAACGCTATTTTTTGCAAACAGATTAAAAAACGCAAAACAAATGGAATGCATGTTAATTGTTTCTACGCTGATATGCTATCTTTGACTCGCACGAACTTTGTAAATTTTCTTGGTTTTTTATGTCCTCCAACTCTGCATCTAATTCATTGTTAAAAATGCAGATGGTCGTGCTTGCCTCAGCTTCGAAGAAAGAGAAACATGTGTGGACACCGGAGGAGGATGCAATCCTTGTGCAATGCCTAGTGCACCTTGTGCAAGTGGGAGGATGGCATGGAGATAATGGGAAGTTTCACCCTGGATTCCAGAATCAAATTGGTAAGATGATGAGAGAGAGACTACCAGGATGCAACATCGTCGTGAGCCCGAATATGAGTCTAGGGTGAAGCTGCTGAAAAAACAGTACATGACGATAGTTGAGATGATGGGACCAACGTGTAGTGGATTTGGTTGGAACGAAGAGAGGAAGTGCATTGAGGCGGAGAAGGAGATTTTCGATTTGTAGGTGGAGATAAGCGAAGAACGATCATACTAATGATTTTCATTCGATACACCTATCTGCCTTATGTCCGCTAACAGAACATTTATCTTCCACCTGTAGGGACATCCACAGGCTAAGGCCCTCCGTAACCGGCCATTCCCTTGGTTCAATGAGTTGCCGCTGATTTTCAGGAAGGACAGCGCTAGAGGAGCGAGAGCCAGAACCCCAATTGAGATCACACCAAAACCGGAACCGGTAGCCAATCTTGAAGAGAAGACATGAACGTGGACTACGAGGATTGCTACGTCCCCAGTCCCCCAGTTTTGATCCCACACTTAGAAAGAATTTTGTGGGACACCGACTGGTAGGACAGGTGGTGCAGGACCTTCTAGGGCAGCACATAAGAGACGTGGCAGAGGTATTAGAGAATGGATTCCAACTAACTGCACAACAGATCAAAAAGATTGCGCTCTGGCCGACCAGGAAGGATGAGCTGGAGAGGATTCGTCGAAAGGAGTTGTATGCAGAGCTAAAGTCCAAACCTGGAGTGTCTATGGAGGACGGCTTGGTGGTCGCACGAGCCCTACTTTCTGATGAGAACATGATGACTCACTTTATGGACTTCCCTCCAGAATGGAAGTTCGACTACTGTATGGAAATCCTCGGTAGGGCACCGAGACAACCCCCGCAGCCATGATCACTCCCATCCCTTTCCAAAGACTTCGACCTCCTGTCTTTTGTTGGAGACTGCTACTACTTATGTGTTTTTGAATTCTTAGGACCATCTATCTTTCACTTCTTGTATGCTTTATGTCTTTTTAATTTCTCAAGACAATTTATCTTTAATTTCGTGTATGGTTTATGCTATCAAAGAATCTATCTCATTGTTATGGCCTTATCTTAGACATTCATGTGTTTTCATGCATATGCAACTGTTTCCCTTCGTTTTTTAATTCTTCCACGAAACCGATTTCATATTATGTCGTTTTGAACTACATGAACTTCTAAAATTCCAAGAGCGAACTTGGTTCAATGCGTGACTCTTAGAAATAAACAAAGTGATAGAGGACATACATGTGTATAATTGGTAAAAAAAATTATAGGGAAAAATACACTTTTGGTCCCTGAGGTTTGGGTTAAGTGACAGTTTAGTCCTTGAGTTTTCAAACTCAACAAAAATACCCCTGAGGTTTGAGATAAGGAGCACTTTGGTCCCTGCCGTCTGTTTTTTCTGTTAAATACTAACGGTGGCTGACGTGGCACTATTATTTTAATAAAAAAATTGTTTTTTTTTTATTTTAAAATAAAAATAAAAATAAATAATAAAAATATTATTATTTTAATTATTTTTAAAACTCAACCCTCAATCATCTTCTTCATCTTCTTCCCTCAACCCCTCCATCTTCTTCTTCAAACCTCCGATGGTTGCGCCGCCCACATGCCGTCGCCAGCGGCGACATATTTTTTTTTTCTTTCTTCTTTCTTCTTCTTCTCTTCTTCCTCTCCTTCCTCAAAGCTTCAGCAGCTTTTTTTAATGAAAGAGAAAGGAGGAGGGAGGAGCCTCCCTCCTCCGTTTTTCGGCGCCGAAACGGAGGGAGGAGGTCCCTCCCTCCCTCCCCGTTATAGATCTGTGGCTACAATAATGATTAAAAAATAAAAACTTAGTACATATTATATATAAAATGGTATATATAAATATAAATGTTTTTCTGCAAAATAAAAGAAAATGGAAAAAAAGTATATGATACTGTTCGCACGTAACTTCGAAGATGGAGACACGTTGAATAAATAATATATTTGTATTGATGTAATTGAAGGGATAGTAGCCCTTTTCGCAGCGGAAAACAACAAAAGACCTTTTCGAATCAAACGCCGATTGGGATACCAATACGACGACAAAAATAATTAAATTTTACAGCAACAATTACAGACAAAATAACTGCTGTAAAACAGATATAAACATGCTAAAACAAAAAAAATTCTAGATCTAATCTAGAATTGGGTCCTAATGACCCTAGTTCAAGAAAATCCTTACCCTTGAAGAAATCCTTGAACGATTCGCCAAAATCCTTCGATTTTCTCCCAAAAACAGCAGCAACTACACCTTGGTCTTGCTGGAAAATCACCACGAAGTTTCACCGGTATTCTCTAATAGGATCTAGCGTTGGGTGCTTGTGGGAGCCAAAAAACCTAAGGTAATTCTCTGGATCAAGAACTCTGTCTTCTCTGAGAGAGAGCAGAACGAGAGAGAGGATGAGAGGGAGAGTGAGAGGCGTGAGACTGAGCGTGATCTTCTGCAACTACCCACTGACGACGATATTAAAGGAAAATTAAGCCAACTCACGTATCATCAGGTAACTGAATAATCAGTTACCTGATAATTAATTACAAATTAATAAAAGAATAAATTGTAATTAATTAAATTTAATTAATCAAAATTAATTAAATCAATATTAATTTAAATCATATTTAAACTAATATCCCTCTTTAACCTATAGTTTAATTAAATCAAATTTAATCAAACTTAACCAATTAATTAATTCAAAATTAATTAATTAAGTAATTAATAAAATTGAACATCACATATTCAATTATTATTCTCTCTCTCAAAACTATAGTATTAATATACATCCAATGTACATTAATTATAACCTATAGTTTTAATATGAATTAAATTCATATTTTAGTTTAATATTCGAACACCTTCGAATATTCAATCCATCCTTAGAATTTTACCTCAACGCCCTAAATGAGCTACCGGTGGGACCTAATGGACCTACAGATCAGAAGCTCCAACGATATGAGATTAGTTGGTTAAACTCATTAACCAAGTTAATCAATATTCGTTAACTGTGGTTCACTCCACTAAAGAACCACAGCTGCACTCTTCTCACTGCAGATATATTTCTGTGTCCACGGATATTGACCGTCAACAGCAAGTTAGCCCTTCACGTGTGTTCGTACCCCAGCTAGGTCAAATTACCGTTTTACCCCTGGGCTACCTCTTGGTCCTTAAGTACCAGTGCTCCTCTAATGAACAACCTGTTTGTGGTCCAACCATCAAACAGAAAACTCTCTCGTGCCATAAAGAGGGTAGGGCCCATTGTTCAAGACCCGGAGACACCACTTAAGGGAACACACCTCTACTTACCCTCATATCAGGAAGGAGTGAATTCCATCTTGTAAGACTACGTTCCCAGCTCCCCACTCGGTCTTGTCCCCAAAATGGTAGGCTTATTGAGTCGGCGAACTGGCCACTCTCACCCGTACAAATCAAAGGACAATCCCTCATGGACAGGAGTCCATAATCCACTCAGGATTAAGGCCAAGTTGCCTAGGTCATCCTAGTGAAATAGAAACCGAACTAACTAACGGTGTTACAGTTAGTGGTTAACTATTTCGCGGTCCGGTCTTTGTGCAAACTCATTGCACAGGATACCCCCACTCGCATGTCAACCACATGAACGCGTTGGATCACTACGTTTGTATCAATATACAAAGCGGGCCGTATCCATAGTGTCACCAGGATAAGGTACCCAGCCTTATCCCTATACTACAGACCCTTTAGGCTAAAACTTGAACATTGATCCCCGTATGTCCCTACATACTAGTTCAAGCCTCATTCTATTAGCCATGGATGTTTAGTTTATTGGATTAGGATTAACAAGACAAGATATAATACAAACATTGAATAATACATCACTTTATTAATGTTCGGTCAAATGTACATTTACTATCTACGAGTTTTAGGGCATAAAACCCAACAGTAATATGCGTGTGGGTGTACAATCTCTAACTTTAATCCTTTGATTCTCTCTCTTGTGTGTGAATGTGTTTCACTCGAGGGTTGTAGCGCCTGTTCTCGAGTCTGAAGCTTCAATTGATTCTTTGAGCTTTTGAAGTCTTGGATTCTTGAAGAGTCTTTGGTCTTCAAGAATTGTTGAAGTCTTCTAGTCTTGAAGGGTCTTCAGTCTTCAAGAAGTCTTGGGGTCTTGAAGTCATGAAGAGTCTTTAGTCTTCAAGGATTGATGAAGTCTTCTAGTCTTGAAGGGTCTTCATGAAGGGAATAAAAGTCCCCACGCAGCGGAAGCGCATCGTTTGGACCTTACGCCGTATATTAATTAACATTAAAATACCGTTACGATAACTCAAACAAAACTTTAAACTAACTTTAAAGTCACTGTAAAATCGGTTTAAACATGCTAAAATAAATCTAAATTTATTTTTAAAACTTTTCTAACGAAAAGAGGAAGAACCGTTACAAACCTCCGTTGTAGACTTGACCGTTCTTCGCCAACGACGCTCCAACGAACGAAAACGCAGCAACCTCCTCGCCTATTGATCGCTGGAATTTTCTTCTATGAATGACACAATAACCACAGAGGTTACACCGGTATGTCTCTAAGTCTAGGAGGCCAAAGACTTGTGGGAGTCTTTCTCTAAGAGGGAGGCTAGAGAGAATTCTAGGTCTTGTCTTTCAAGAGTGTCAAGTGTCAAAAGTGTCATGACCAATTAGGTCTAATGTTCTATTTATAGAAGAGAGGCCATGAATAAAATATGCAATTAAATCAATCTTTTCCATAATTGATTCAATCTTATTCATTAATTAATCAATCATGATCAATCAATTCCCCAATTGATTAATCTTTTCCACAAATGACTAATTACTTCCATAAGTGATTAGATCATTCCCATAAATGATTAATCACTTCCTTAAGTGATTAATTATTTACATAATTGATTAATTCCCGGTTAATGAATTCTTTAATTAATTAACCACCAATTAAATATCACATATTTAATTCCCGACCTAGAATTAATTAATTTGCCCAAACACATTTTAGGCCTTAAATTAATTAATTCATTATTTTGAACTCTTTCAAACTTCCATAAATTTATATTTGAACTTTTCAAATATTAATTTCTCTCATAATAATATATCAATATATATTATATTTATTTCCCTTAATAAATTGAACATTTTCAATTTACTTTTATTACTTAGTTGCCTCAAATTACTTTACGAGCTACTAGTGGGACCTAATGGACCTGCAGATCAGAAGCTCCAACGATGTGAGATTAATTGGTCAAACTCATTAACCACATTAATCAATATTCGTTAACTGTGTGTACATTCCACTATAGACTCACAGTTGCACTCTTCTCACTGCAGACATATTTTCTGTGTCCACGGATCTAGACCAATATCGACTAGTTAGTCCTTCACGAGTGTCCGTAACACCAGTTGGGTCAAATTACCGTTTTACCCCTGGGTTACCTCTATTTCCTTAAGTACCAATTCTCCTCCAATGAACAACCTGTTTGTGGTCCAACCATCAAACAGAAAACCCTCTCGTGCCATTGAGAGGGTAGGGCCCTTTGTTCAAGACTCGGAGTAACCACTTAAGGGAACACTCATCTGCTTTCCTAAAGTCGGGAAGGAATGAATTCCATCTTGTACGATTATGTTCCCAGCTCCCCATTCGGTTTTGTCCCCAAAGTGGTAGGCTTATTGAGTCGGCGTATTGGCCACTCTCACCCATACAAATCAAAGGACAGTCTCTCATGAGCAGGAGTCCATAATCAACTCAGGATTAAGACTAAGTTGTCTAGGTCGTCCTAGTGAAATAGGAAACCAACTAGTTAACGGTGTTATAACTAGTGGTTACTATTTCGCGGTCCGGTCTTACGCAAACTCATTGCATAGGATACCCCCACTCGCATGTCTCCTACACGAACGCGTTGGATCGCAGCGTTTGTATCAAATACAAAGTGGGCCGTATCCATAGTGTCACCAGGATAAGGCACCCAGTCTTATCCCTATACTATAGACCCTTTAGGCTGTTTCTTGAACAATGATCCCATATGTCACTACATATAGTTCAAGACTCATATTACATCCTTGGATGTCTAGTTTATTGGATTAGGGTTATTATTAGGCAAAGACATATATAAAATAACTAATAACAATTAATGGAAAAATATATCAATATTATTTCATTAATATCCGGTCAACGGTTACATTCACTATCTACGAGTTTTAGGGCATAAATCCCAACAAACTCCCACTTGAACTAAAACACTAGTTAGTGGGATGTAAATGCAATAATCTAAAGCTGGAAATACAATGAACTAGGGCATCCTTATACCCATTATACATTTCTCCCACTTGCCCTAGATTAGATGGCATACATATCTCGTAGACCTAGATCTTCTAGATGACCCTCAAACACTTTAACCGTGAGAGCCTTCGTAAATGGATCAGCGATGTTGTGCTCTGAGGCGATCTTAGTGACGATCACATCTCCTCTTTGCACAATCTCCCGTATCAGGTGATACTTCCTCTCGATGTGTTTACCCCGTTTGTGGGTTCGAGGTTCTTTTGAGTTGGCTACAGCCCCACTGTTGTCGCAGTATAGTGTTGTGGGCACGTTCATATTTGGAACCACTTCCAAATCAGTCAAGAACTTTCTGAGCCATACTGCCTCCTTAGCTGCTTCGCAAGCTGCTACATACTCAGCCTCCATGGTTGAGTCTGCTGTGCATCCTTGTTTGATGCTTCTCCACACTACTGCTCCTCCATTGAGGGTGAATACTGACCCTGATGTGGATTTCCTTGAATCCTTATCAGCTTGAAAGTCAGAATCAGTGTATCCAGTAAGAATCAAATCCTTAGCTCCATACACAAGCATGTAGTCCCTCGTTCTCCGAAGATACTTGAGGATATTCTTAACCGCTCCCCAGTGGTCCAACCCTGGATTAGACTGATACCTACTGACTACTCCCACTGCATAGCATATGTCAGGCCTAGTGCAGAGCATGGCATACATTAAGCTGCCCACAACTGAGGCGTAGGGAATGTGTCTCATGTTCTCAACTTCTTGAGGTGTCTTAGGAGATTGTTCCTTAGACAGGTGTACCCCATGTCTGAAGGGTAGTAGTCCTTTCTTGGAGTTTTGCATCGAATATCGAGACAACATCTTGTCAATATACGTTGCTTGAGACAGAGCTAGCGTTTTGTTCTTTCGATCCCTAATGATTTGGATTCCCAGAACATACTGAGCCTCTCCCAGATCTTTCATTTGGAATTGGGCTGCCAGCCATTTCTTAATGTCAGTGAGGTATCCTACATCATTCCCAATGAGTAGGATATCGTCTACATAAAGTATTAGAAAAGCTACTTTCCTTTTGTTGACTTTCTTGTATACACAAGGCTCATCAACGTTTTGGTCAAAGCCAAAAGATTTGATTGCAGTATCAAATCTAATGTTTCATGATCTGGATGCTTGTTTCAATCCATAAATGAATCGATTTAGCTTACAAACCTTTTGTTCCTGACCTTGGGCTATGAACCCTTCGGGTTGAGACATAAAGATATTCTCTTCAAGATTACCATTCAGAAAGGCAGTCTTGACATCCATTTGCCATATTTCATAGTCATAATATGTGGCTATGGATAAAAGAATTCTTATGGACTTTAACATGGCTACAGGAGAAAAGGTTTCCTCATAGTCAACCCCCTCATTTTGGGTATAACCCTTTGCCACTAGTCTAGCTTTGAAGGTCTGTACCTTTCCAGCTGCATCTCTTTTTCTCTTATAGATCCATTTGCACCCTATGGGTATTATCCCATTTGGTAGATCTGCAAGTTCCCATACAGAATTGGAGTACATTGACTCCATTTCCAGGTTCATGGCTTTGACCCATTCATCCTTATCTTCGTCGTTCATTGCCTGTCGATAGGACAATGGATCCTCAATGCCATCATTAGGTATGACAACCTGAGTTTCAGTTAAACCCAAGTAGCGGTCAGGTTGTAACACAATCCTCCCACTACGTCGAGGCATTCCCAACGTTTGAGATGGACGAGATGGATCTGAAGAACTAGTTCCTTCATCAACCCTTGTTGAAGGTCCAACTTCATCAACAACTCTTGATGATTCTTCAGTAGCTTCTCCTAATATTATTTTGCTTCGTGGTTTATGATCTCTCATGTGGTCTTCCTCTAAGAAAGTGGCGTTTGTCGATACAATCACCTTATTTTCTTGTGTGTCGTAGAAATAACCACCTCTCGTTTCTTTAGGGTAACCAACAAATTGGCACAATTTTGAACGAGGTTCCAGTTTCTTAGGATTTGTCACAAGCACGTGTGCAGGACAACCCCAGATGCGAAAGTGATGCAAACTAGGTTTATGCCCCTTCCATAACTCGAAAGGTGTTTTAGAAACACTTTTCGAGGGAACATTGTTCAAGATGTATACTACAGTCTCTACTGCATACCCCCAAAACGAGCTAGGCAATTGAGCATAACTCATCATTGATTGAACCATGTCTAACAAGGTTCTATTTCTCCTTTCTGACACACCATTCTGTTGAGGTGTACCAGGGGCTGAGAGTTGAGATTGGATTCCATGTTCTATCATATAATCCTGGAATCTTTGATCCATATACTCCCCTCCTCGATCAGATCGAAGTATTTTAATAGATTTACCTAATAGGTTTTCAACTTCAGCCTTAAACTCCTTAAACTTTTCAAGGGCTTCAGACTTATGTCCCATTAGGTACAAGTAACCATATCTTGAATAATCATCTATAAAAGAGATGAAATATTCGTACCCTCCTCGAGCTTTTACATTCATTGGACCACATAGATCCGAATGTATTAACTCTAAGGGTTCTTTGGCTCTGTAACCTTTTCCAGTAAAGGGTCTCTTGGTCATTTTTCCCTCGAGACACGATTCACAAGGTGGTAGTGAATCATCTTCTAACTTGTTTAGAAGTCCATTCTTTACCAAACGACCGATCCTATCGATGTTTATATGACCAAGTCTAAGATGCCAAAGATGAGTATTGTTACTTGATGGAGAAATCTTTTGCCTTTTACTTTGAGTTTTAGCAGTTTTAAATAATTCGTGATTTAAAAGTGCTTTGTTTTCGGTTGGTCTTAAAACGTACAAGTTATTTTCCAATTTGGCTGAACAAATAAGTACACCATTTTTATAAATGAACACTTCATTCATATCAAAAGTAACTGTATACGATTGTTCAATCAAACATGAAATAGAAATTAAGTTCCTCTTTATCTTGGGAACGATTAACAAACTTTCTAAAAGTAAGAATCTATTTCTAAAAAATAACTTTGCAGCTCCCACTGCTTTAGCTGGAATGACTTCTCCAGTTCCGACCCTGAGTGTCATTTCCCCATCGTTCAACTGCCGAAAGGAACTATTTTCCTGAAAAGAAGAGCAAACATGATTAGTTGCTCCTGAATCAAGTATCCAGGTAAACTCATCATGTTCTACCAGGCATGTTTCTAAAACCAGTAAATCAAATTTACCTTCCTTTTCCTTCTTTTTCTCAACAAGGTACTTTGGGCAGTTTCTCTTCCAATGTCCATCTACATTGCAGTTGAAACACTTGCCCTTGTCTGCCATAGCTTTGGCTTTTCCCTTGCTTTTAGCAGCAGTGCTGGGAGCTTTCCCCTTGTTTCTTTTCTTCTTCTGAGTTTTCTTTGAAGAAGTGGCTACAGATTTAGTTCCAGAGGATGAACCCTTCTCGAACTTTCTTTTAAAGTGGACAACGTTTGCCTCTCATTCTATCTGTCCCTTGTTCTTAAGAAGAGACTGATAGAGTTGTAGCTCATTCAGGAGGCTAGTCAGGTTGAATGTTATTTTATTCATCATTGCATTGCTTCTAAACTGTAGAAAACTCTTCGGAAGAGATTCTAAGATGAATGCAACCTGACTACGCTCATCTATGACCGCCCCGTTTGCCTCTGCCACGTTGAATTGGACCATCATATCCAGGACATGCTCCCGAACAGACGTGCCCTCTTTCATGCGACAGCTATAAACGTATTTGAGAGCGTCATGGTGGAGTTGGTAGGACGGTTGTCCAAACATCTCCTGGAGAGAGTTCATAATCTCCTTCGCTGTTACCATGCTCTCATGCCTTTTAGCCAAAACTTCAGATAAGCTGGCTAGGATATAGACGCGAGTCTTATCATTGGCCTTTGTCCAGCGGTCATAAGCATCCTTAACTGCTTGGGATGCATTACGAGCAGGGGCTGGAGGACAATCCTCTGTTAATACGAACCGCAGATCATCGACAACAAGAATCGTATTCAGGTTCGACTTCCACGTAGCATAATTTTCGTCGGTTAATTTCTCATTTTTAAGCAGAGAGACAATTGAGGAAGACATTGCTGAAATTTAAACAAACAATGACCGTATTAGTTATCTTTGCCTTAACCCATCATACAAGCAAACAATTGCACACAATCCAATCAATTTAGCAAAACAGACAATCACAGAACCCTAAAACTATCGATTTAGTTTTGCAACGACGTTTCAGAGGTTTAGAATGTCAGCCACCGAAGGGTGATCAGGCACTCCTCCTTTGAAATGAGACACCTCTCAGCTAATTCTAATTCCATAATAACTCATATTCCTATAGACATTAGCCACCGTTGTTCGGTCAAGGATTTGTTAACACTTTTAACTCATCCTTGTAAGTGTAACCCTCCCACTTTCAGATCTAAGAGGCACGCACCAACAGGCTACCGAAGGGAAAGACAACTGTTGGTGATTAGCCTAAGAGCTCATATCCTTTTCAGGAGTTCACGATGTTCCGAATCCTATGACCAGGCCCTCCGAAGGGATGGTTGCGCCAGGACAACCTGCAGGCGGATCATAGGACTCTTACGGTGTGAACTATGGGCGGAGACCGAGGGATACGTTGACACGTGTCCCGCTCCCACTTACTCTAGACATTTTTCCCATTCACCTTGATATTGATCCATGCAAACACTTTCCGAAGGGAGGCCGCTCCTAAGACGACTCGAAGCCGAGCATGAATCTCACGTTGTGAATATAGGGACGTGGGAGCAAAACTTGATTTAAATCTCGTTTTGTAACTTTCCTCCCACTGAAAATGTCCTAAGGTTAATATAGGGTTATTTAACTTAGATAGTATTCGGCTAAGTCAATCTATCTAAGTCTGATCCTATTATAACAATTATGGAAAAGATTCAACTACAATCTTTTGGGTGAATTAAACTTCTTTTAATAAACCCAATATTGCAAGTCAACATTACTATGGTTAATTCAACTCAATGTTAAGGGTCAGTTCCCAAGTAGGAGGTGTTCCGTAAACCGTCAACTTAAATACCCCCAGCCTTAGACAGAACTTTACCGAGAGAGTTCCATTATAACCTCAGTAATGTAAGGTCTTTACTCTAAAGATCTAGGTGCATTAAACACTTTTAATAAACCTAGTGACATTGCATGCTAACATTTAGCTATGATTAATTCAACTCCGGTATTCCAGGTCAGTTCCCAGGTAGGAGGTGTTCCGTAAACCGTCAACTTAAATACCCCCAGCCTTAGACAGAATATTACTGGTGGAGTTCCCTTATAATCATAGCAATGTTTTTCCTACTTAGTAAATTAAAACTATTTTTAATTCTAAGTAAGAAAAGATTCTAATCCTATTAGAAATCGATCTAGGTCTAATTAATTTTAAACAATTTAAAATTAATCCAATTTATCCTATGATCTTATGTTTGCATGCAAATCTTGATTATAGATTGACGGTTTCTAATCATTAATATTGAAGAACTATTTCAAATTTTAATGATTAATCCTATAATCAAGAATCTAGGGTTTAATTCATTCAACAATCTCATTCAAATTAAATAATTAAATCACATCAATTGCATGAATAATATAACAATTATATTATTAACTATGGATGTTTCATGCTTCATGCAATTTTTGATTTTCTTTTATTATAACAATTATAAGCCAATCAAGAAAATCAAACAAGCATGCTTCATTCATCACATTAAACATAACTATTTATATTTAATTTAAGTAATGACATGCTTCATGCTTTCCAATTTTTTCATATAATTAATATACACTTATATTAAAAATATGAAAACAAATCCATGCATTTAAACATACATTATAACAATTTATAATATATAAAAAATGCATGAGCATGTTTATAACCTAAGGTGAGATTAAATATTCTATATGACATCCATAAAGCATATAAATAGCAATTGAACCGGTTAATTTTGGCCCCTAGGATAAAATAAAGCATTAAATTACATTAATTTAGCTAAATTCTATCCTAAAAAATCCATGTACAGCTCCGGAATTGGTCAAGACAGCACGAACCGCCCCGAACCACCTCGAACCGGCCTCCAAAATCACGAACCATGCCAAAAATTGGCTGAACCGGACCAAATAGGTCCCAGCCCAGCCGAACCGGTCCGAACCGGACCGGTTACGCCTTGAACCGCGCCTGTTGAAACCCTAGGTCGCGCCTCCATCGTGACAGCGTCGAGACGCTGTGTAGATAGCGTCCAGACGCTGTGCGTTTTCCTTATCTGGCGCGTGCGTAATCGAGACAGCGTCGAGACGCTGTTGAGGTAGCGTCCCGACGTTGTGTGCTTTCCTTACCGAGCGCCTTCGGTATCGAGACAGCGTCGAGACACTGTTAAAGGAGCGTCCCGATGCTGTTGCGTCTGGAGGCAGAATCTGGGCAAAACAGCAACGATTTCTTCGGTTTTGGCTTTGATTTCAGCGGCGATTGCTTCGATTTTCATCTCATAAAAACCTATTCTAGACCCGGACTTACATAGGACTCGATTTTACATAAAATACCCAAAACACCGGGCCTTACATGATCAAAATCACATAAAAATAAAATCTATGGCCATAAAATTAACCCAAACAGTTCAACGCAAACCGAACATACAATATGCATAAATCCCACCTATTAGAGCCTATCGCAACTTTTAAAATTAATTAATAGGGACAGCGATGGCTCTGATGCCGATTGAAGGGAATAAAAGTCCCCACGCAGCGGAAGCGCATCGTTTGGACCTTACGCCGTATATTAATTAACATTAAAATACCGTTACGATAACTCAAACAAAACTTTAAACTAACTTTAAAGTCGCTGTAAAATCGGTTTAAACATGCTAAAATAAATCTAAATTTATTTTTAAAACTTTTCTAACGAAAAGAGGAAGAACCGTTACAAACCTCCGTTGTAGACTTGACCGTTCTTCGCCAACGACGCTCCAACGAATGAAAACGCAGCAGCCTCCTCGCCTATTGATCGCTGGAATTTTCTTCTATGAATGACACAATAACCACAGAGGTTACACCGGTATGTCTCTAAGTCTAGGAGGCCAAAGACTTGTAGGAGTCTTTCTCTAAGAGGGAGGCTAGAGAGAATTCTAGGTCTTGTCTTTCAAGAGTGTCAAGTGTCAAAAGTGTCATGACCAATTAGGTCTAATGTTCTATTTATAGAAGAGAGGTCATGAATAAAATATTCAATTAAATCAATCTTTTCCATAATTGATTCAATCTTATTCCTTAATTAATCAATCATGATCAATCAATTCCCCAATTGATTAATCTTTTCCACAAATGACTAATTACTTCCATAAGTGATTAGATCATTCCAATAAATGATTAATCACTTCCTTAAGTGATTAATTATTTACATAATTGATTAATTCCCGGTTAATGAATTCTTTAATTAATTAACCACCAATTAAATATCACATATTTAATTCCCGGCCTAGAATTAATTAATTTGCCCAAACACATTTTAGGCCTTAAATTAATTAATTCATTATTTTGAACTCTTTCAAACTTCCATAAATTTATATTTGAACTTTTCAAATATTAATTTCTCTCATAATAATATATCAATATATATTATATTTGTTTCCCTTAATAAATTGAACATTTTCAATTTACTTTTATTACTTAGTTGCCTCAAATTACTTTACGAGCTACTAGTGGGACCTAATGGACCTGCAGATCAGAAGCTCCAACGATGTGAGATTAATTGGTCAAACTCATTAACCACATTAATCAATATTCGTTAACTGTGTGTACATTCCACTATAGACTCACAGTTGCACTCTTCTCACTGCAGACATATTTTCTGTGTCCACGGATCTAGACCAATATCGACTAGTTAGTCCTTCACGAGTGTCCGTAACACCAGTTGGGTCAAATTACCGTTTTACCCCTGGGTTACCTCTATTTCCTTAAGTACCAATTCTCCTCTAATGAACAACCTGTTTGTGGTCCAACCATCAAACAGAAAACCCTCTCGTGCCATTGAGAGGGTAGGGCCCTTTGTTCAAGACTCGGAGTAACCACTTAAGGGAACACTCATCTGCTTCCCTAAAGTCGGGAAGGAGTGAATTCCATCTTGTACGATTATGTTCCCAGCTCCCCATTCGGTTTTGTCCCCAAAGTGGTAGGCTTATTGAGTCGGCGTATTGGCCACTCTCACCCATACAAATCAAAGGACAATCTCTCATGAGCAGGAGTCCATAATCAACTCAGGATTAAGACTAAGTTGTCTAGGTCGTCCTAGTGAAATAGGAAACCAACTAGTTAACGGTGTTATAACTAGTGGTTACTATTTCGCGGTCTGGTCTTTTGCAAACTCATTGCATATGATACCCCCACTCGCATGTCTCCTACACGAACGCGTTGGATCGCAGCGTTTGTATCAAATACAAAGTGGGTCGTATCCATAGTGTCACCACGATAAGGCACCCAGTCTTATCCCTATACTATAGACCCTTTAGGCTGTTTCTTGAACAATGATCCCATATGTCACTACATATAGTTCAAGACTCATATTACAGCCTTGGATGTCTAGTTTATTGGATTAGGGTTATTATTAGGCAAAGACATATATAAAATAACTAATAACAATTAATGGAAAAATATATCAATATTATTTCATTAATATCCGGTCAACGGTTACATTCACTATCTACGAGTTTTAGGGCATAAATCCCAACACTTCAGTCTTCAAGAAGTCTTGGGGTCTTGAAGTCTTGAAGAGTCTTTAGTCTTCAAGGATTGTTGAAGTCTTCTAGTCTTAAGGGTCTTCAGTCTTCAAGAAGTCTTGGGGCATTGAAGTCTTGATGAGTCTTTGGTCTTCAAGGATTGTTGAAGTCTTCTCTAGTCTTGAAGGGTCTTCAGTCTTCAAGAAGTCTTGGGGTCTTGAAGTCTTGAAGAATCTTTGGTCTCCAAGGATTGCCGAAGTCTTCTAGTCTTGAAGGGTCTTCAGTCTTCAAGGAGTCTTGGTGGAGTTTCTCTGAATTCTCTGACTCTGGCTGAGAGCTTCCAAAATTCTCTCCTAGAAAATGGAAGAGAACCCCTCTATTTATAGAGTTCTCGCTGGATGGGCCCTGGTGACTTTTGGGCCAACAACTTGGGTTTGGGCTTTATTGGTCTTGGACCCAACTATTTAGTCTTGGGTTTGGTTCATATTTGACCCAAAACCATATGGCCCAAATATTTAAAAGACCCAAATTTGATCCAATTAATTATTTTGTTAATTAATTGGTCAAATTAATTAATTTGATCAAAATCATTTATTTTCTAATTAATTGATCAAATCGAAATTTGACTCTTTAAATTTATAATTGGCCAACTTTGTATTCAAATTAAATTTGGGACACATGTCAATTTATAATTGGTCCCAAATTTAATTATTCGTAATTTTGTCATTAATTTTAGATAATGACGTGACAATTTGTGATTGGACAAAATTTTTTCTTCAAAGATACAAAATCAATGCTAAGATTGTGAGACATTTAAGAAAAACGTATTGTATTTATATACATATGTATACATATATGATATATATAAAAGTATATATGAAATTACATAAGGTATATACGAAATTATAAACGAATATCGACACTTTTTTTTGTAAAATGAAAAAAATCTAGAAAAAAATCGTTTAGCAAACCAGAGCACGAAAATGAAAGGAAAATCTACTGGTAATTGAATAAGATGGAAGGAAAATCAACTTATTCATTATGACATGAAATAAAATCGGTACAATAATTTTTTCCTAAAATTAAGGAATCTGTTTAGATAATATTTTATATAATAATTGATCCTATAATTTTAATTGAAGAGAAATTATAACAAAAAGGGTATAATGGTAACAAAAACGGTTGGAAATCTAATCTTGAAAATCTTCCAAACTATTGACATATATGAAAATATGCATATCAAATAGTCCATCCACCAAAATTTCTCATGAATTTATTGATTTATTTGGTTGTCTTTCACTCAACCCCACTTCTCCTAAAAAAAAAAGGAAACTCAGACCCCCCTCATTCACGATTTCCTCACACTCACTATCTTCTTCTTTCCTTCTCTATCATTGTCTTTCTTTCTTCCACCCTTTGCCATGCGCTGCCAGCGGTCTCATCGCTGGTGACCTGTCGCCAGCAGTACCAGCCACTCCATGCATCAAAGGACCCGTAGTCGCACCGTCTCTCAACCACTGCGAGCCGCTGCGAAGAAGAACACCGAACAGGACCCGTGCTGCCGCCGTCTAGCCCAAATCCAACCAATGATCATAGATTGAGTGTAGTTAAGGTAAGTTTTGGTAAGTACTTTTGTTCGATTGAGGTTTTAAGCAATTTTCGTGAGAAGATGGGTTAACCCACCGTCAAATAAATTTAAGACTCCGTGGCTTTTCTTCGACATTGAGAGTCTGTTTGAAATACATTTTAATTTAAATGTTTTTCAAGAATGCATTTTTTTAAAAAAAACATTTTGTATAAAAATAATTGTTTAGAACTTAAACACTCATATGTTTGGTTGCATTTCCTCATAAATGTTTTTATACATAAGTTATTATATAATTAAACAGTCTTTTTAAAAAAAGTTGGTTTCAAGTGTTTCTCTCAAAATGATTTATTTATCAATCTCATTTTCTAATAAGTCATTTTTAGTGGTTTCCAAACACTAGAAATTTTTTCAAAATGATTTTTTTTTTTCAAAATTAAGCACTTGAAAAGTTAAACCAAACACACCCTGAAATTTGAGTGTTGGGTCGGTTAAATTGCTGTCCGGCAAATGAATTACTGGATGGATGAGTTATCTGTTTGAAGGTCCGTTTGGAATACATTTGAATTTAAATATTTTTCAAGAATGCATTTTTTAAAAACACATTTTGTATAAAAATTGTTTAGAATTTAAACACTCATATGTTTGGTTGCATTTCCTCATAAGTGTTTTCATACACAAGTTCTTGTACACTCAGGCTCCGTTTGAGGTTGATGTGGCTTTTAAACTAATTGCTGATAGCTGTGCTTTTAGGAAAATCAGCTGTTATACGTTTGGTAAATCTATACTATATATCTATGGGGCTAAGAGGGGAGAATCTTTTGTTTCCTCTTTTGCCCCTACTTTTTTAGTAAATTCCTATTTTAACCTTTCTTGATGTGATGTGACTCTTCGAATATATGTCTATTCATTCCAATGGATGCAATTAATATTCACGAGACATGACTATTGGTGAAGGTAGTTATACATCAAATAGATGCATCCATTCGCATATGGATACGATCCATGTATAAAAGACATTGAACTATGTAATATACTTCTTTTACAATTAATTCTTCCTTTATTGTTGTTCATAGATAATTGATTTTGTGCAAAACATGTTGTTGAGATTCATGAATTTCGTAATTATATTATTTGTATCTTTAGATTTTAGAGTTGTTATTTCATGAATTTCTTTTATTTAGTAGTTATAGTATCCTTTATTTCTGTTTTCTTTTCACTCAGACAATTGGTTGCTTCAATCACCTATTTCAAAATGAATGAAAAAGGTTAGTCAATTATGGTATTCATCGTCTCTTTATTTTCATGTGGTTGGTTATTTGATAATTTTATTTAAAGATTGTGTATGAAATTGGAGTAAATTTCTCTCTAAAAAAATTGTGTTTTGAAATTGAAAGTTAAAATGTTTAGAAACTCCAATGGATCTATTAATTGCTTGATTATCTCTCATATATGTTTTTTACCACTCACCCATGTAGGACTTAGTTAATAGCCTTAGTTCAAACTTGGTTAATTTATATCGGGAGTGATGAGTTGTCATAGTTAATAAAGATAGATATGTATGGTTTTGGAAAAAGAATGAAAATTTAACAATTTAAGACAATATCTTTGAAGCCTCTATGAGTATTCAGGGAGGTGGGTCATGAACACAATATTTGTTTTACATTCGTGAATTAGTAGAGAATATAGAAAGAAATGATAAAATAGATGAAAGTATAAAAAAATATAGATAAAGAATAAAACATGTTTCTAAAATATAACAAATTATTTTAAATAATTATTCAAAATAGAGATTCTACAAAATCTTTGAAATAACAAATTACATTCTTCAAATTTCTTTACTTTTAATAATGTTTCATAGGAGTTTTTTTTTTTTTTTTTTTTTTTTTTTAAAAAAACTTATATGAACCTTAAAGAAAACGTTTTGATGGAATTTTTTTTTAAGCGGTAAGTATACAAACTCATTTAAAAAAAAAAATAAGAAGAATTTTATTAAAAAAAATACTATTAAGTTTTATTAAAAATTCAAATAAATGTTAAAATTAGAATTTCATAGTCCATGGAGAAAAAAAAAAGGTTCAATGTTTTCCTTTTTTTGACTGGAAAATATTATAAATGAAATATTTACTATTTAAACGGAATGAAAAATATATTCATTAATTATTTAAATTTTTCTATAAAAGTTTTTGTTTTAAAGATTTTTAACCACGTGCATTGCGCGGGTTTTTTAACTAGTTCAAACAAAAGTGGTGTGATTACAAAAAAAAAAAAAAAACTTTTTATAGCTTTTCAATATAGTTTTTTCTTTTTTTTTCAAGTTTCAAAAAAAAAAAAAAAAAATATAGTTTTTTGCTATGAAAAGAAAAATGAAAAAAAAAAAAGAAAACATGAGTCCGTGTTTCATTTATTTTTCCCTCTCCTTTTTCATTCCTTTTCCCAACACATTTTCTTCCCAAGTTCTCTTTCCCTCTCTTTTTCGAGTAACCCATTTTCTTTCTTCCCCCAATTCAATTCTCTTTCCCTCTCTTTTACGGCCAACGATCGTCTGAGTGTGCTTCCAGAAAAACGCCGGCATTGTTGTTCGAAAATCGTCGCCGCCGCTTCGGTAAGTACCCTTCCTCTCTTTTCCCTCGACACCCACGATTTTCCTTCTTATACTTGTTTTCTCTCCTTCGCTATTTCGTTAATCTCTTCAACATCTCGTTCATTTCGAGTCCCTTTTTCTGTACAGAGACGAAGTTCCATCAACACCACCGCTCCCATTTTCTGTACAGAGACAAAGTTCCATCAACGAATACCACCGCTTTGGTAAGTACACTAAATTTCTAGTTATAAAAATTTAAGCTTGAAATGCAAATAATAGCGCTTAAAACTCTTAACAATCTAGTATTCGTGGTTAAAATTGAAGCTTTTGTTTCTGAGTTTAACTAGATTTATGTTTTTTAATTTTTTTGTTTGAAAGTTATGACCTCCTAGTTTTATCACATTTTTTGGTCTGAAACTAAGCTTCTCAAGATTTTTCTTATTGGTCCTAACCTTACAAACAGTGCATACTCATTGACATTTCATTATTATTCATTAATTTCATTTAGTATCTAAATTAGTGTGTATGATGCGGTAAAAGTTTTTCTCCTCGCTGGCCATTCTATAAAATCTCGTATAAGAGGTTGACATGTTAGGCACCAAAAGAGTTATCATCCCTGATTTTTTCAAAAGGACATTTCCCTGCATTTGATTTCATTACTTTGTTTCTATTCAACAAATATGGTCTATTAGATAAAGGAGGCAAGAGTAAAAAGAACTTGAACTACTGTCGTTGTACTGAAGATTATTTGTGCCTTCTCATGTTACATGACTTGTTTTGTTTGTGAAGTTTACTGTTTCGATTTTTTTGTACTTAAATGTTCATTATCTGTGTCTCTCCTATTTCTACTTCAATTGCTTCAATATTTAAAAGTTCAGTGTCACTGCTTTATTTATCAAGGTTATAAAGAAGTCAAAAATGTTGAATTGTTTTAGAACTTAACATTTATTGCAACTTTATCTAATTCTCTTCAACTTTTGGTAATTCTTTTGTATAAATAAACATTTAGGATGATAACTAGTAACAAGTGGAAGAGGTCCAATTAAGACTTCCAATTTAAAAAATACTTGGAACTCATAGGATGTTATTTACTATTTGAATGATCCCATGTCAACTCCCTCTGATTGGTTGAGCTATGAGTATTTGTTTCATTGTTTTTTATCCCTTGGCCTTTTCCTACTAGCAAATATTATATTTTCTTTAATTTTATCTCCTTGTGAGTTTAAAATATTGTGCCTAAGGAATACCTTTTCCACATTTTTTGTGCTATTTTTTCCTTTTGCAGCTAACCGTGACACAGTAGGGGAAGTGAAGGCAATGGCAGATTATGCACCAAAGGATGGTGGAGATGGCTAAGCATTCAGATGCTTTTATTGCCTTGCCTAGTTAGTACAAACCTCACACCATTTTCTCTTGCATTACAATACTTAAGCATATATGTAAAACATAATGCTCCTTTGGTAGTTGTTCTGTTTTGCTGCTTATTAGATCAGTTAAAACTTGACTAAATAACTATGTTTCAATAACGGCCAAGAATCTTCTCTAATTTGATACCTATGTGAATTTATGTGAAAGTGGATAAAAACATTTACTGCAAATTGAATGGTACTCTTCATTCCTTGCTTTTGGATTTGACCTCTCTCTTGAAAAGTCTCATGTCTCCGGCTGAATATCCTTGAGCAAAAAGAGTAAAGGAAGTAGGGGGACTTATTTTGCTTTTCGTCCCAACACTTTTTATGATATTTTGTCCACTAAAAGCACTAATGAAAAGAGCAAAGAAAGCGATAATTAATTAGAGATTTAGTTGAAGAGTTCTTGGAGATTTATCTCGTTTGATGCTATGAAAAGCAATACTCCTTTAAGATCCATAGATTATTTATCAGATTCTATACTCTAGAATAAGGGAAATTAGATATTTATCACTTTTTTTGTATTTTCTACTAGATGTCAAGTATTGTATCTGTTATTTTCGAAAAAAGCTATAATAGGTCTTTTATAGCTTTTTTTGTTAGCTATTGTATCTGTTATTTCTTGTAGTGTACATATATATTATTTTAGTTATTTATATGCTAATTTTCAATATATGAATTTTAATAAGTTAATTAGTTAGAATTTGTAGTTTAAATTACAAATTTATTTTCTTATTACTTTAAATTATACGATAAAAGACTAAAGAGAATAGTTGTTCTATACTATTATAATGAATAAATGTTATTCCAATTTAAGTACAAACAAAATGTAAGACAAAAATAAAAATAATATTATCTATTTTGTTCTCATTGAATTTAAAAAAAAATCTATTTTATTCTCATAAAACTTGTAGTTGTATTGTACCTCGGAGCATACAATTCTTGAACGTTAAATAATTATTTATATGACCAAAGTAGACATATTATTTTAATTATTGATATGTTGATATTCAATATGAATTGTAATAAGTTAATTATTTAGAGTTTTTTATAGTTCAAATTATAAATTATGTTTTATAATTTTTAATATTTTCGGTTGAATTTGCTTCAAGTTCAACGACGATGAAATTGTACATAAGTTTTGATGTGTGACTAGGCTAGAGATTGACAAAAATCTATTGAAGAAGTTTCAATATGTTAAAGAGGAATTGAAAAGAAAATTACGGAAGGATCTAATGGGTATTTTGAGAAATCGTTAAAAAGATTTGGGAAGTTAAAATCAGAAGATACTCCTGAGGAGATTTTAGAAATCAAAGGATTTAAAAAGTGATTTTCTATAAATTTAAAAAAAATATGTATTGCCAAACAAATAAAACGATTAGAATTTCTTCAAAATAGATTATACGTGTTCCAACCACAATCCCAAATGAGACTCTTTTAAAAAAGTTGGTTTTAAGTGTTTCTCTCAAAATAGTTTATTTATCAATCTCATTTTATAATAAGTCATTTTTAATGGTTGTCAAACACTAGAAATTTTTTTGAAATAATTTTTTTTCTTTCAAATTTAAACACTTGAAAAGTTAAACCAAATATACCCTCAGCTTCGTTTGAGATTATTTCGTTAAAAGTTGACCCATTAGCGATTGGACCCGTTTCAATGTTATCCGATTCTGGGTCAGGTCGCCTTATTCTTTGGGCCTCAATTCAACGGCCCATACTTAGCTTTTGAAACTCACAACGTTTTTAGTTTCCCGCCTAATCTACCTTCCTTTTATTAAACAATTTCTCATTCAAACATTTCTGAGAGTAGAGGAAGGATCAGAGCCTCACTGTCTGTTCCTCTGTTCTGAACTCGCTGAAAATTTTCAATTCCCAGTTTTCACTTTGTAGGAGCTCACTGTGAGTGATTTCAACTCCATTTTCACTTCTTGCGAGCCAAGGAGATTCTTCCGAAATGGGTAGCGAAGCGGCAGATGAGATAATGGTGGAGAATGTTGATTCTTTCAGTGGAAGATCGAGAAGTCCGAGGCTCTTCATTAAGGAAATGGTTTTGAGGAACTTCAAATCCTACGCTGGTGAACAACGCGTTGGACCCTTCCATAAGGTTGGTTACCATTTGAAACCTAGGGTTTTCTTTTTTTAATTTGATTTTGTTATGAGAATTTCAAATTTATCTTGCTTGGTCAACCTTTTCCCCTTAAATTTCAAATTCCCCTCGCCTCTTCCAGCGCTGTTCATATAATTTTCTTTTGTTTTTAAATTTTCTGGTTTCAGAGTTTTTCTGCGGTGGTTGGACCAAATGGCAGCGGGAAAAGTAATGTAATTGATGCCATGTTATTTGTCTTCGGAAAGCGAGCTAAACAGGTCTGCTAAATGTACTCCCTGCTCATCGTAGTGATGTATTGCTATAAAAAATTGCATGCCTTTTACACAAATTCGATATGAATCTTAGTTGCAAGTTAAGTTAAGTTTGATTGGGGAAGAAAGAACCTCGCCTAAGGTTTGATGAAGCCACGAAAAGTTGTGAAAAGTTTATATGGGTTAGAAATGACCCTTAAGGTTGACCATGATCAAGTGTAGATCATGGTGCTGCACAGTTGAAAGAGTATGACTGTGACACAGGATGGTTCAACTTTTCAAGTGCCATGGTGGCAAAAGTAAACTTTTGATATCATATGAGATTGTAGGCATTGAAAGAAAGAGTAAGGCATAAGGAAATGAGCCAATTCTTGGTGATAGAGTATATAGAGGAGAAATGGAATAATCATGTATAACTATCATTCTTACATGTATATAGTACGCAATACACAACATAATAATGGTACTATCATTACACTGAAAAATGAGTTATTAAATTCCCCTAGTTGTTTCTAATAGCAAAAATGATGTGCAGATGCGCCTCAACAAAGTCTCAGAGCTAATTCATAATTCCACCAATCACCAGAATTTAGAGAGTGCAAGTGTTTCGGTTCACTTCCAAGAAATAGTTGATCTGGTAAATTTTACCGACAATTCAATTTTAACTATTTAATGACTTGTGGGTTCTTAAAATGTGTATTTTTGAGAATCGAGAACTCATTTTGATTTATGTTGTTGACTAACCATGTAGGATGATGGAGAATATGAAGCTGTTCCGGGAAGTGACTTTGCTATAACTCGGGCTGCATTTCGTGACAACTCTTCTAAATATTACATTAATAATCGTTCAAGTAACTTCACTGAAGTTACCAAAAAATTGAAGGGTAAAGGAGTTGACTTGGACAACAATCGCTTTTTAATTCTTCAGGTTAGTTCAATTGCATTGATTGTTTTCTAGTGGAATATTTCTATAAAATGTGATATATCTTTGGTTTTATCAGGGTGAAGTCGAGCAGATTTCATTGATGAAGCCAAAAGCTCAAGGGCCTCATGATGAGGGTTTTCTTGAATATCTGGAGGATATAATCGGAACCATCAAATATGTTGAAATGATTGATGAGTCAAACAAGCAGTAAGTGTCTTTTTCCTCAATTTTATTTGGGTGGATAGTTTCTTATTAGTTTTCCATTCATCCATTGAAAGTGTGCATTGCATTGCATTGCATTATTCTGTGGAAGTGTTACTGTTGATGCTCTTGGGACATCAGAATTAGATATTTAAATAATTGGTCTCGAGATCTTGTTTCATGGAGAAGAAACTAGATCCTTAGTACTGGTTTTTACTTTGTTTTAGAATTTCTTTACTAGTGTCTTTCATGTCTACATGGAAAAGATCATTAATAGTTTATATTTATTTAGTTTAAATCAAAGGATGGTCATTGTAGAATTCATCAATGATAAGAGGACTTAAAAGAGAAATCAAAAGTTTCTCTTCAACTCCTTTTAATTCTTGAGATTAAAATTACACAATCAAATAACTACATGATAGTCCTTTATTTTTCTAGTGAATCAGTGATAGAAAAACCATGTGAGAAGTAAACTATCATTTGTAATGAATAATATAATAATCATGAAAAGCTATAATAAAATTAACTAATTCATTTAAGTACAATTTTTTGGGAAACTAATGTTAGTTTGATAATCAGATTGTAACTGTTAATATACTCTCATGAAGTTAATATTAATTTTTGGAATTCCATAAAAGAATGAATCTTCATTTTTTAAAAAAATATTTACATTATTAAACAAACTCGTAATATTTTCTTTTGCAGCAATTTTTTTTTTGCGTTATAACCATACAATGACATTTATGAACAAATAGCCATGCTTTACATCTACAATTTTATGAGACTATTCATATATTTATCTAATGACCAACTTAGAGCACTTGGAGCACCTTTGGGTAAAAAAAGAATTGGAAGTTGAAGGGAAAAATACCTTCCAAGGCTCAAATTTTAAAATAGAAGTCATGAATTTTTATGCTGGAAATGTTAGAGAGAGAAAAAGTAAGACATGGAGAACAAAGGTCACCTAATAACTTTTCCAATTAATGAGTATTTAGTTTAGATAGTTCATCAAACTACTCTCAAAACTATATAGAGGATGAAAATGTTTATTCAACAACTTAGTGTATGTTTGGTTTAACCTTTCAAGCATTTAATTTTGAAAAAAATTCTAGTGTTCGGCAACTACTAAAAATGACTTATTTTTAAGTATATAATAACTTGTGTATAAAAACACTGATGAGTAAATGTCACCAAGCATATGAGTGTTTAAATTCTAAACAATTTTTATCTAAAATGTTTTTTAAAAAATGCATTATTGAAAAAAATTTAAATTAAAAGGTATTCCAAACGTGCCCTTAATTTCAAAGAAAATTCTTCATTTTAAGGATATAGTCAGAGAGGAAACCATTTGTGTTTATGTTATCTTTTTCCCTAATATTGGGCAATTAATGTTTTCTAAGTTTGCTATTTTTGCGGGTGAAATGTGTATCTTTGTTTGCTATTTGTCAAAAGTAGCTTCTACAATGTAATTTTTTTTCATTATTCTTTTACTATTAAATGTTGTATTCGTATGAAATCTTATTTTATTAATAAAACTAAATGTCAAACACGATATTACAACTATTTTGTATAATTTAAAATTGTCACGTGCAATGGATGTGGGAACAACCAATTTTGGAAGTCTCCTAGGCTTGATGGGTTCTCCCTGGGCTTCTTCGAGGAGAATTGGGAAGTTATAAAAGAGGAAATTTCTTGGGCGTTTAGGGAGTTTTACGAAAGAGGCATCCTAGATAGCTCCCTGAATGAAACCTTTGTGTGTTTGATTCTGAAGAAGGAGAATGAGGTAAGGGCCAAGGATTTTAGACGTATTAGTCTCGTGACAAGTGTTTATAAAATTATTGCTAAAGTCTTTGCAAATAGATTGAAAAGGGTTCTCCCCTCCCCTCCGCAATCTTGGAGGCTCAAGGTGCTTTCATTTCTGGGAGGCAAATCCTTGATCAGGCTCTTATTTCCAATGAAGCTACTGAGAACTATAGGACAAGAAAGAAGGAAGGTATTATCTTTAAGATTGATTTTGAGAAGGCGTACGACCATGTGGATTGGAACTTCTTGAACAAAATCCTGGCTAAAAAGGGTTTTGGATATTGATGGAGGTCATGGGTTTGGAGCTAAACTCGAGCTGTCTGATCCTTGTTAATGGCTGTTCGTAGGGTAGGATCCTTGCTTCTTGAGGCCTTAGGCAAGGTGACCCCTTATCGCATTTTCTTTCCCTTTTAGTGGTGGATGTTCTTATTAGGATGATCTCAAAAGGGGTGGAGAGAGAGATCATTGAGGGTTTTAAGGTGGGCAAGGAAGTAGCGTCTTTGTCTCATTTTCAGTTTGTCGATGATACTATATTCTTCTGTTCGGGTAAGAAAGAGTTCTTTCTAATCTTGAATCATATGCTCGTTTTCTTTGAGATGATGTCTGGGTTAAAGATCAACAGAAGTAAATGTTAGGTACTAGGGTTGAATTGTGAGCATTCCAAGGTGGGACAAATGGCTTCTTTTTGGATTTCTGTGGAGGAAAAGGTGAGAAGAATATTGGCCTCTTGAAAAAGAAGTTTCTTCTCTAAAGGAGGTTGGTTAACTATAATTCAATCGTTATTGAGTGGGATTTCGACTTATTTCTTTTCCTTGTTTAGAGCGCCTCAGGTAGTGTGTAAGAGATTGGAGAAGCTTATGAGAGATTTTTTGTGGGAGGGGGGGCGAGGATGGAAAAGACTCTCATCTTGTGAGATGAGAGGTGGTGGGAAAGCTGATTGACTTTGGGGGTTTGGAAATTGGGAATCTTAGAGTTCACAACAAAGCCCTATTAGCTAAGTGGCTTTGACGTTTCCTCCTTGAGTTTCTAGGAAGATATGTGGGTGGGGGATAAACCCTTTTGGCATCTGCATCACGTTTCCTCGTCATTACCACTCATCATCCATGAAGAACCGAACCGTGTCAGATTTCTTGTTTCACTTAGGAAATTTCCATCGTTCTCGTTTGGGTTCCGTCGTGCCTTATTTGAAAAGGAAACGATGGATGTGACGTCTCTTCTATCTATGATTGAAGAGTTTGAGTTTAGATTAGGGAGGAGAGATATCTGATGTTGGAGCCTCAACCCTTCTGACGAGTTCTCTCGTAGCTCCTTTTTTCGATGGTTGTTGCACCCTTTTCCCCAAGGTGAGTCTATCTTTTCTCTCTTGTGGAAGGTGAAAGTTTCAAAGAAGGTAAGGTTTTTTATTTGGCAAGCTATCCACGATAGAGCTAACACCTATGATAGGTTTTTGAGAAAGATGCCTTCCATGGTTGGCCCGTTTTGTTGCATTTTTTTTTCGGAAGACAGAGGAAGATTTGGATCACATTCTTTGGAGTTGTGAATTTTCTCGGCCTGTTTGGAGTCGTTTCTTTGATATGTTTGGGTTGCAAGGGACGAGTTATTCAGATTATAGGGAGTTGATTGAGGAGTTCCTCCTCCATCCGCTGTTTTGTGACAAGGGGAGTTAACTGTGGCAAGCGGGGGATTGTGCGTTGTTATGGAATCTTTGGGGAGAAAGAAACAACGGAGTGTTTACAGGGTTGGATAGGGGCCCGAAAGATGTTTGGTCCCTTACTAGGTTTCATGTATCTCTTTAGGGGTCAGTTTCTAAGCTTTTTTGTAATTACCCATTGGGTCTTATCTTGCTTGATTGTGGTTCTTTTCTTTAATTGGACTCCCTTTTGTGGGCTTGTTTTTTGTATGCCCTTGTATTCTTTCTTTCGTTCTCAATGAAAGTTGGCTTTTCATCAAAAAGAAAAAAAATTTGGAAGTTTTCAAAAACTCAAGAACAAAGGATTTTGATATAATCCATATATTTATCACTGCCATTATAGAGATACATATTTTATATTTTATATTTTCTAAAATTTTCTGGATTTTAACCTTTGTATACATTATTTGTAATTGGTCTTACAGGCTAGAGTCCCTCAATGAGAAACGTTCTGGTGTGGTGCAAATGGTTAAGTTAGCTGAGAAGGAAAGAGATGGCTTGGAGGTAGAATACCCTTTTTATGTACTAAAAAGAAAAACAATTTCCTAAGATATAAATGAAACAATTTTTACATCTGCATGTAACAGGATGTGAAGAATGAAGCAGAAGCCTACATGCTAAAAGAATTGTCACTTTTAAAGTGGCGAGAGAAAGCCTCTAAACTAGCTCATGAAGATACTACAAAGAGAATGACTGAACTGCAAGATGAAGTGTCCACCTTAGAAGCTAATAAGAAAACTGAGCGGTTCTTTCTTTATCTCTTTCTACTTGTACCCCTCTTTTCTTTCGCCACTCTATTCAAACTTGTTAAAAAAATCCATTTTACCATTACACTTCATTGAGTAAGTAAAATTTAGTTTTAATTTCATCACATTGAATCTTGAACTTGAATAAATGGTATAATTAATGGTTTCCATTATTTGAGTTTGTATGTTTTCTTTCAAAGATTCATGGCTAATTAATAGTGTTCTTCTAGTTAGATGTGTCTATTTGTATCGGTATTATTCTTTTGGTCATGTTAAGTATTTTCTGAAACATGAGACATACTTAAAGTACAGTAGCTTTTTGGAGCTTAAGCTCGAAGTGAAGAGGAGAAGAGGTTTTGCTTTGTTTTGGTGAGGCAAATAAGAGGATTTGTTTTGCTTTGTTTTGGTGAGGGAAATAGTAGAAAAATATAAATAGTTTTTTTTAATATATAAATAATGAAAAATTCGTGAAATAGGAGCTTTGTCATAGGTTTTTTTTTAATCCTTTTTATTTTTATTTTTAAGAAACATAACTTTTTTGAGGATATTTTCTTAATTTTTTTTATGGC
The DNA here is from genome assembly GCA_036850905.1 of Luffa acutangula. Classification (NCBI taxonomy): domain Eukaryota; kingdom Viridiplantae; phylum Streptophyta; class Magnoliopsida; order Cucurbitales; family Cucurbitaceae; genus Luffa; species Luffa acutangula. Next base: position 32,161,518 of record CM072092.1, on the reverse strand, counting down.
ATAAAAAATATTAAAAGTGGAGGTGCAAAAGATTTTATTTTGTGAGACGCATGGTAGAAAAATATAAAAAGAAAAAAAAAAATTTAAGGAGTTAAAGGTTTCTATTTGTTTGAAGAAATGAGGGTCTTAGAAGTGAAGTGCCTTTGGGGAATTTCGTGGGGGAATTTTATGCGCCTAGGGGTGCTCCAAGGTGCATTTTTCAAACATTTGGTGTATTGAATGTTTTCTAGTGTGGGTTGGGCATTTTAATGTTGATTATAGTAACCCTTTCACTTGTTCTGATTTTCTGATTAGGTTCAAATGTTTTTGTGTTCGGGGTTGGGCATTTCTTAGATCTTAGGTGATTTGCTTGTTTGATTCCATGTAGTTTTTTTTTTTTTGAAAAATGATTCCATGTAGTTTATTGGTTTGTTTACGAGCAATTTTCTAATTTGATTTTTATGAGGTATTAATTTTACCACTTATTCTGGTTCTGGTTAGAGTTAAGTGGAATGAAAAGTTTGGGATAAAATTGATTCATTAAGCTAAACATTTGGTGACAAATGATTTTTCTCCTTCAACAAATGAAACCATATTGGTTTAGACTGGAAATGGCCATAAAGTATATGCTAATGTAATCTAAATGCCTTGTTGCAGGGAAAAGATTCGTGAGACTAGCAAGGAGTTGAAGGAGCTTGAAGCTGTGCATGAAAAAAATATGAAAAGAAAAGAGGTTTGCTTTGGTTTCATCCAATTTTGTTGAAGATCCAAGTTCTCTTTGTTTGACCTGATTTCAAAATGGGAATCGGTGATGGACCAATTTATTCCTGTATTTTGTACTTGTGTATCCAGGAACTTGATAATGACTTGCGAAGATCGAAGGAAAAATTTAAGGACTTTGAACGTCAGGATGTTAAATATCGTGAGGATTTGAAGCACATAAAGCAGAAGATTAAGAAACTTGAGGATAAGCTTGAAAAGGTGTGGAAAAATGTCCAATTGTATTGAGCACGTGCATAAATCTTATCTTGTCTTTTATGACAGGATTCTACAAAAATTGATGACTTAAGAAAGGAGTGTGAAGAATCAACAAGCTTGATTCCGAAGCTTGAGGAGAGTATTCCACAATTCCAAAAACTTTTCTCAGATGAGGAGAAGATCTTGGAGGAGATTCAAGAGAATTCAAAAGGTAGTTTAATTTTCTAAGTAAATGTTTTAGATCCTAGAAAATTACCATTGATTTCGTACTGTTAGCAAGAGCTAGCTAATATTGTTAAATTTTTTTATGTTTAGTAAGATTCATTGGCTGATATAATTTTTATATCAATTTGTGAAGATTTGACTAATACGATGGAACATCCTTCCATGAAAGGTGAAAAAGGGTGTTGTGAAGATCAGTCATCTTTGATTCATTAACAGCCTTCAAACATTGAAGTTTTATCAATTTATTTCTTTTCTGGAGTATATATTAATATTTTTAATTGCAATTCTTTCAATTCTCTGTAAAAGTAGAGTTTTGTTTGAGAAAATGAATAAGGCATTTTGCATATTTTGTAAAACTGATAATGGTAGTTGAGGAGAATCTTGAGTTTGTATTGTTAATCATGTTAACATTATTTGAAATCAACTGACTGAAAGTTTATAAAATCCTTATTGTTATTCTTGTTTTTTTAATTTTGTCTTCTAACCTTGGTCTCAAAGTCTAATTTTTCTGTGCTAGACAGAACTTTACAGAGGTTGAGTATTTGTTAGTGCCAATGGTGCAATCAACATTTTTGTAATTTGTTTCATTCTTTATTTCATTTGCTCCTAGCTGAAACTGAGAGGTACCGCTCAGAGCTTGCAAAAGTTCGTGTTGAATTAGAACCTTGGGAAAAGCAACTGATTGAGCACAAGGGAAAACTTGAAGTTGCATGTACCGAGAGCAGACTATTGAGTGAGAAGGTAAAATTATCACTCATGCATTTCTTGGACTACACACTAATGATTAAGTGTCCACTACTCGTCTCCTATTCACAAGAAGTCTTTCTACTTTACAGTGAGGTCTACACATTTGCAGAAATCTGCTCAAACTAAAGTTGATTTTCATATGTCCACTTATGTGTGGTACTTTATTTAATAATTAAGTGGTGCAAGTTCTTTTGTCCTGTATCATTGACAATATCTCTTTTACTTGCTGAACAAGAACAGAAAAGATAATTAGAAATTGACGATAAAGTCATTATATGATAAAATAATACTTTTTACAATAATCTGATAGCATGAATATCTTTCTAAGAGATGTGGAGTTAGGATTCTATCTTGTTGTCTGAAGTTGTGGTGATTGTTTCAGCATGAAGGTGATCGTGCAGCTTTTGATGATGCTCACAAGCAGATGGATAACATACTGAAAAGCAAAGAAGAAAAGTCTTCGAACATTGAAAATATTAAAAATGAGCTTAAAAAGAGAAAATTGGAAACCTTGAAAGCTCAAAAAGAAGAACAAGTAAGTGTTTTAAGAGCAATTTTCTATCATTTTCTTTTATGCTATGGTAAACGATGAAAGTGCTTCACTATCTTTTCAGGAGTGCATCAAGGAACAAGAAACACTTATTCCTCTAGAACAGGCCGCTAGGCAGAAGGTTGCAGAACTTAAGTCTGTTATGGATTCAGAGAAAAGTCAGGGATCGGTCCTTAAAGCAATTTTGAAGGCAAAGGAATCCAATCAGATTGAGGGTATATATGGGCGCATGGGTGATTTAGGTGCTATCGATGGTGAGTCTTCTATATTTGGGACACTATTCTTTTGATGCAACTTTTTTCATATTTTAAAACTTCCCATCCTTTGCTATAAAAATCATAAGGCAATTCTGGGCATATAACATAAATACTTTGGATGATTTTGTCAAACCTCTTGTTCGTACCTGCTTTAGAAAATTTATGTACAACATCGTTCATTTTTTTTCCTAGTAGTATTTGTATATGAAGTCATCGGAATATGTTTACTTTACTCCTTGTATTCAGTCTTTTCATTCCAGATATTTGCAATTTTGGTGTAATAATGTTGTATTTGCAGCAAAGTATGATGTTGCGATATCAACGGCTTGCCATGGACTTGATTATATTGTAGTGGAAACATCTGCTGCTGCACAAGCTTGTGTTGAATTACTTCGAAGGGAAAATCTTGGTGTTGCAACTTTCATGATATTGGTATTACATTGCTAATCATAGTGATCAGCAGAACTTTATTCTTCCAAGAGTTAATTGGTCTTGTTCTTCTTTGCCTACTTGAGGAATGAACTTATTTAAGAATAATGTGTTTGGTAATTTGATGAACACAAGAAAACAGTACTTTTAAATTTTATGCTTGTTCGCAATTGAACTCTAGGAAGCACAACAAAGATACAAGATGTGGACATGACACGACACATCTATGGCGACAAGTTAGTTTCTAAAATTCTAGAACACAGCCTGGCATGGACACATTTGTTATAACTTATGGAAGAGTTATTTGGTTAAAATGTAAACACCCTTTTTTGTGGCTTCTGGTCTTTCTTTGATTTCTAATTGGAGAATTTTCATGTAATCCACGTCCACCTATAGGGGAATTTATAAAATATTAGTGCTTTGGCTTTTAACTGAAGGCTTGAGATAAAAAATTATGTGGTATCTTCGGTTGGTAATTTTCACAAAATAATCAATACTTAAGGAGATATATATTTGCAATACTTCTGGAATCATTATATAAATTAAGAATTCATTTGAAGTTCTGCAAAATTTCATGGCAGATTACCGTTACTCATTCTAATAAGCTAAACATGCAATTTGAAATTGGGAATGATGACTCATCTTTTTTTTCATCATGCAGGAAAAGCAAGTTGATCATTTGTCAAAGATGAAGGCAAAGGTTAGCACTCCTGAGGGGGTTCCTCGCCTTTTTGATTTAATTAAGGTACAGGATGATAGGATGAAGCTTGCCTTCTTTGCTGCATTGGGGAATACAGTTGTTGCTAAGGATCTTGAGCAGGTTGGTTCTTAGAACTTTATTGTTCATTATAAACTTTTTAATGCCTGCTTAAACTGCCAAAGATAATGAACATGTTCAGACAGAATTTTATTGGAGCTGCTAAGTGTACAATGGATATTGTAAATGTTGCAGTACGTTGTAGACTTTTTGAGTAAATCTCTGCCTCTTCCATCTTGTAACTTTGTAACTAGTTTGAACTTTGGATGACGAATCAATGATTTAAATTCCCAATAATCTCTCTGGCTTCAACCCTCACTCATTATGACACCAGAAAGAAGTACTTTCTAGAACTAAGTGATAAAGGAACGGTTGGAATTTCTAGTCTTTACAATTGTGTAAATATTATTTGTCAATATTTAGTCATTATTGTCTTTATTCTTTCCTTATATTGTAGTGGGTCTTTCTTCTATATAAGATCTTGGTTGCACATATTTGAATAACAAATAATTATTCTCCTAAATTTAAGAGGAACAATATTTTTGGTGCATGATAATGGCAAGTGCTTTATTATTTGTTTATTTAGTTATTCCTAACACATGGTGCAATAATCTTTGAGTGACATGAGTGCATCCTTGCCATCATATTATTATATTATTATTTTGATAAGAAAAATTATTCACATTGGAAAGTTGTACAAAGGTGGGTACAACAATTCGAATTGCTTCTACAAAGGTGGGTACATGGTGCAATGATCTTTGAGTGACATGAGCGCATCCTTGCCATCATATTATTATATTATTATTTTGAGGTTTCATGTTGCTTCTACTCAGGCAACACGAATTGCATATGGTGGTAATAGAGATTTTCGACGTGTTGTAACTCTTGATGGTGCCCTATTGGAAAAATCTGGAACCATGAGTGGTGGGGGAGGTATGCCTCGGGGTGGTAAGATGGGTACATCAATTCGATCCGCTAGTGTGTCAAGAGAAACATTTGCAAAAGCTGAGAAAGACCTCTCAGAAATGGTTGATGCACTGCATCAAATCCGTCAAAGAATTGCGGATGCTGTGCAACGTCACCAAGTTTCAGAGAAAGAAGTTGGGCAGTTAGAGATGTTATTAGCAAAAAGCCAACAAGAGGTAGCTTCACTGATTGCCTCCTCACTTAGTTTTCTTTTGATAAATATAGTTGATGCTATTTTAATGTGTTCTATTTTTTTGCTTTTAATGGTCTACACAGATTGACAGTTTGACTTCACAACATAGCTATCTTGAAAAACAATTAGGTTCCCTTGAGGCTGCATCCAAACCAAAAGATGATGAGCTCAAGCGATTGCAGGAGTTGAGGAATGTTATCTTAGAAGAGGAGAAAGAGATTGATAGACTTATGCTAGGCTCCAAAAAGCTAAAAGAGAAGGTATGCTAGGAGCATGATTGTATTTTCTTCTAGAGATTGCTCATATGTTACTATAATGTCCTTTGGGTCAAGTGCAATGTCAATTGATTTATTGTATATATTCGTCTCTCTCATGGTTGACATGCATATTTCATTGTTGTGAAAGCTTGTTACATGAACTAGTTGTTTTATATATTTTTTAACTGGCTTCATGGCAATGATTTCTAGTTTACTCAAATTCTGTTCCTATTTTAGGCTTTAGAACTTCAGAGTCAGATAGAAAATGCTGGTGGTGAAAGACTGAAAGCTCAAAAGTCCAAAGTGAATAAGATTCAATCTGTAAGTACACTTATTGCTGTGCAATATCCAGATAATAAAAACTTACTTGTCAGAGATTCATGTTTCGTTCCCTTTAGGACATTGACAAGACCAGAACCGATATCAATCGCTATAAAGTTCAGATAGAAACAGGCCAAAAAACAATAAAGAAGTTGACAAAGGTTATTGAAGATTCAAAAAAGGAGAAGGAGCGGCTTGAGGAGGAGAAAAGTAATTTGCAGGGAAAATTCAAAGAAATTGAAGTGAAAGCATTTGCAGTTCATGAAAATTATAAAGAGATAGAAAAGGTTAATTGTTTACTTGTCCTTTTCCTTGTAATTCTTTAAGCTCTTTCCTGAAGAATTTTGTACTTTTCATGTGCAGCTAATTCATCTGCAAGAAGAAGTCTGTGACACATCCAAATGCAACTATAATAAAGTGAAGAAGACTATGGATGAACTTAGGGCATCAGAGGTGTGCCCCTACAAGCTTATGGCTATTTTTTGTTTGCATCATCGTAGATGAGAATTGAAATTGAAAGGTCCTTTGTTACATAGGTTGACGCTGACTACAAACTACAAGATTTGAAGAAGTTATACAAAGAATTTGAGTTGAAAGAGAAGGGTTACAGGACAAAGCTTGATGATTTGCAGACTGCCTTAGCTAAGCATATGGAGCAGTAAGTAACTTCTGAAAGATAAAAGAATATTTTAGAGTATGGTTTTTTGGATGAAGCATTTATATTGCATATCTGTGGCAGAATTCATAAAGATCTTGTTGACCCTGAGAAGCTTCAAGCAACTCTTGCAGAAGACATTGTTGAGTGTTGCGACCTGAAAAGGGCTCTTGAAATGGTAACATTGCTGGATGCACAGCTAAAAGAAATGAATCCAAACCTTGATTCAATCACTGAGTAAGACTATTCATTTTGATTTTTTAAAATATATTTGATACTCCACTTGCTTCTTTTTCTAAAATGCCATCTCTCGACAGATATCGAAGGAAAGTGGATGTGTACAATGAGAGAGTTGAGGATCTTAATACAGTCACTCAGCAGCGCGATGAGATGAAGAGGCAATATGATGAATTGAGGAAAAAGAGGCAAATAGAACTTTCTTCTTAAGTATTGCTATTTTTTGCACTACTCATTTCCAGTTTCCTGCTTCGTAATTATTTGCTCATAATACTCTTAGGTTGGACGAGTTCATGTCAGGATTTAATGCTATATCTTTGAAGTTAAAGGAAATGTATCAGGTTCTCATCTAAACTCATTCTTTCTCTTTTCAATTGTCATTTACTTTTACGTTCATGTTTCATTCTTTCATAATACTGTATGAAACTGAATGATTGCTCACCCATTGGATTTTCTTAAATTGGGCATCACAATCCCATTTGAAGGTTGATAGTTATCAGCTTTCTTGTTTTAGACAATTCGTGAAGTCTGCACTTATTTGATGTTCTTCCATTTATATATCCAGTCACATGAGGGTTATTGCATTTTTCTTCTAATGACCTCTCTTATCTAGATCCCTCTCCTATTATCCTTTGAATTTGTTACTAGTTGTATTCCTGAGTAGTACGCTTGGATATATTTCTTTGATGTTCTTTGACAGATGATCACACTCGGAGGTGATGCAGAACTTGAGCTGGTGGACTCTTTGGATCCTTTCTCTGAAGGTGTTGTTTTTAGTGTCAGACCACCAAAAAAGAGCTGGAAGAATATTGCTAACTTGTCTGGTGGTGAAAAGGTTAGCTGCTTTCTAATTATCTTGGAAATGCATTTTCTTTTTCTGCAAAGGCTTGAAATGCATTCTTTGTACCTTTAAACTACCATAATAGCAGGTTGCTTATTTCATCAATCCTCGATATTCATATGACATATACGTCGAATTTTAATGGACTCGCTATTTGTTTCAGACTCTGAGCTCTTTAGCTCTTGTTTTCGCACTTCACCACTACAAGCCGACTCCACTCTATGTGATGGACGAAATTGATGCTGCTTTAGGTAACTTTGCCATTTACTTAATTCTTTTTCTTCTTCCTGTCTGCTTATAGTTCTATTAAAATATTCAAAATTTTCTTTTTGGTTTAAGTTCCATTTTGGTCCCATAATTCTTGTTAATGTTTTATTTAACAAAAATTTAGTAGGCATGTTTATTTTCCTCATGTCTATATATTTCACTAATAGATATATCTTTAAGCGACGAATGTTGGAATTCACAAGCAAGTAATCAGGTGGTTCAAAATGATTTTGGATTTTTGTAACTATCTATGGAAAATTATGGCCAATGACCAAAATAGAATTTTATTTAAAGTTTAGGAGCTAAACAGAATTTTTAAAAGTTAAGAGGCTATGATAAACCGTTTAAAAATTTAGGAACTAAAACAAAATAAGTATGGAAGCTCAAAGACCAAAAATAGGATTTGGACAGATTTTGCCAGTTCATTTACTTTGATTATTGTGGCTCTGTAGATTTCAAAAACGTATCAATTGTTGGCCATTATGTGAAGGACAGAACCAAGGATGCCCAGTTCATCATTATAAGGTTTGAGGAACCCACCAACTGGATTTTTACCAAGTTACTATTTAACCAGGCAATGCTATTTAGGATTGATTTTGTCTTTTATAATGTCTACAGCTTGAGAAACAATATGTTTGAGTTAGCAGACAGACTAGTGGGAATCTATAAAACTGATAACTGTACAAAGAGCATTACAATCAACCCAGGAAGCTTTTCAGTATGTGAGAAAGTTGCTTGACATTTTCCTTCTGGTTCTGACATGTATAAAGAAGTAATTATGATTTTTAGAACTTTGTTTATATGCCACTTAATATATTTATGATGAAAGTTTGATGTCTTAGATGTTAAAAGCATTATTGAACATGGACTTTTGTAAGTGGTCTATAATTAGACATGCAAATGATGAGTGGATACCCATGTATCCCCACATTCAGTTGTATATTGCTCGAGATGAAATTTGCATTGCACTACTTAGAGTGGGTGTTTTTGGTAATGTTTTTGTTTTCTGTTACTCTATTTATTATTTTAAGGATTTTAAAATATGAATATGTTTAGTAATTATTCTTATTTCTAGTTTCTTAACCAAAAAGAAAAAAAAAAAAATAAAATATGGATAGATTCAACTCACTAATTTACTTTATATTCTAATTATCTTTTAATAATAATTGATTCAATTTTAGAGATTTCGGTTCACATCTTTCAGATTCTCTTGTATTCTCTATACCAAGAATATCGATCTAAAGGTTTCTATTAGTGATATAAATAATTATACCCTTCAATTACTTTGTACTGTATATTTTAATAGGATCAACCTAAAAAAAATATAATTAAAAAACATAAAAATATGATTTGAAAAATATAAAATTATCACGATAAGTTTCTATAGTGATAGAATCTATCATTGATAGATTCCCATCAGTAATAGAAATATAGATTTCTATAAGTGAGAGAAACCTATCATTGAAAGATTTCTATCTTAAGATCATCGATAGAATCCATAGAAGATTTCTACATTTTGTTTGGAAGTTGCTATTGTTTTCTATCAGTGATAGAAGGTTTTTTTTTGTCACTGATAGATCTGTAAGTGATAGGTTTCTATCAATGATAGAAATGTATCATTGATAGAGAACTATTATTTTTGTTTCTAAAACCTATGTCATTGATTTTGTTTTTATAGATGTCGAAGCAAAACAACATGAAAATTGAATTGGAAGAAAAGAAAAACACAAAGCGGAGGTTGAAATTTAAAGAAGGGGAAATCTCACCAAAACAAAAAAAAAAAAAAAAAAAAAAGAAAAAGAAAAAACAAAAGATATGTACAAAATTATCACGTAATCAAATACACTATTGGATTTTATCAAATACACTATTGCGGATTTCTATCACTGGGATTCAAACGGGAATTAGAAAAAACGATTTAAAAAGTTTGCTATATTTGCAATTTCTTATAAAACTTGCTATATTTGCAATTAACCATTAGAATTTAGCCACCCATTACAATTTTCCTAAAAAAAATTATATAATATGCATTAAAACAACTCTAATGCAATTTAATTTTAACAACTCAATTGATATAAAACTTGTACTAATAACCAAGAGGTTTGTGGTTCGAATTCCACCACTCCCACATATTATACAAAAAAAAAAAAAAAAAAAAGAAGAAAGAAACAAAGAAACAAGAAATCTAGGGTCCTTTTGATAACGTTCTCGTTTCTCGTTACCTGTTTCTTGCTTTTAAGAACTATAAATAGAAACATGTTTGATTACTATTTCTCTTTCTTGTTTCTCTAAAAAAAAGAAGAAGCAAAAACAAAGAAACAAGAAAGAGAACTTGTACTAATGACCAAGAGGTTTGTGGTTCGAATTTCATTACTCCCACATATTATCAAAAAAAAAAAAAAAAAAAAAAGAAACAAAGAAACAAGAAATCTAGGGTCTTTTTGATAACGTTATCGTTTCTCGTTACCCGTTTCTTGCTTTTAAGAACTAAAAATAGAAACATGTTTGAGAACTACTTCTCTCTTTCTTGTTTCTCTAAAAAAAAAGAGAAGAAACAAAAATGTGTTTGATAACTGTTTCTCGTTTCTTGTTTTTTAGTTGAAATATATATATATATATATATATATATATATATATATATAACATACATTAAAATAAATATAAAACTATTATATAGAGTTTATAGTATTTATTTAGTCCCAACTCCCAACGCAAAATAAACGAAATAATAATTTTTATCCTTCAAATGTTGTTCAAATTTGATTTGCAATGTCATCTCTCACTCAAATCAATTTATTTTTAACGATGTTGGCTTACACCGAGTTAAATCTATTAGACTAATTTGTTATTTACAAACTTTGTAAATTTTCAACGATCATTAATTTATTGCACAATATGACATTGATATATATTTTTTGTTTGTGGTAGTTGTTATAGGTCAATTTGCACATGAAAATTGCAAAAAATAAGATAAAAAATAAATAGGCAAAGACATTTAATCCCTTTTTTTATTATTTTTTTTATTTTGATAGACTAATAGGACTTTGGGGGGTGTGATATGACTAATGTACCCTTATTAAAAAAAACCCTAAATACTCCAATGCTTTAGCTAACACCACACGACAACATTTTTCAAAAAAAAAAAAAAAAAAAAACACCACACGATGTAAGAAGCAGCGAGGTAGCAAAGACAATCTCCAGGTGAGGCAGCGACGACAACGAGCTCACGACGACAGCGACGGTGAGTTCACAATTTTTAGGCACGATCGTAATATAAGGCCAGGCGAACACGATTTCCAAAAGGCGACGATGACAAGTACACGAAGAGGTTGCTATGCTTGACGATCTTTTTTGAACTTATCAATAAAAGAATAGGGTGAAAAGAAAAACTCCCCTAGGCGTTGGAAGGGCCGGCTCCATCGCCTTTGGCTGGATCCCAGTTTACTTCGGGGAATGGTGGGAGATAATCATCGAGATCCTCCACCAAATTCTCCAAGACACTCCTGACCACTTCGTCTCGAGCTTTGGCATAAATCAGGTAGTCTCTTTACTGGTTCCTCATACGCTCCAAATTTCTCCTCAAAGTCACTAAATTATTCTTAGGTTGAGACTGAGGAGTTGGAGGGTGCTGCTGATTTGCGACCTCATTTGATGGATTTTGCAATGGGTTTGCTGTCGCATCTTCTGGAGGCTTTGACACTCGGATTGCAGAAGGAGTTGATTGAGCCTTCTTCTCGGGAGAAGTCACATTCTTCTTGGAATTAGCAATGAGCTTCTTGATTAAACTTAGATCAATTGAAGTCCGGGCGACTTCTTTTTCTTCTTTCTCTTCTGGCTCAACTCTTGCAAGCCTACAAAGCTTTGTGATCAACGTTGGGAAGAATAGCCTTCCCACGTTCTTGTGTCCGCAGGAGAGGATCTCTGTCCATATGATTCGACCAAGGTTGAGATCCAATCCTTTATGCATGTTGTACAACAACATGACACATTCATGAGAGATGGTAGTGTCATGCGTTGTTGGCATGATTCTGTTCTTGATCACATATAGTCAGACCGCTTCTTCTGGCTTCAAATCTCCAGATAATAGAGTCCTGATTCCTGTCCTGTACTCTTGCCACTTCACTCCCTCGTGGGCCACCATGGAAAGGGCATCTGCCAGCTGCTCTGCTATAGGCTCTTCAATAGCCATGTTTCCAGCTGGACATCTATGGGATAGAAATCGGAAAACCCGATTGATTTGTCTTGCCGAGAACTACACCACTCGGCCTCATAGGTGCATTGTTGTCTGCATTTCTTCCCCAATATGTGCATAGAATTCACGTACCAGGGAGATAAAAGTTGCTTTTGGTTCCTTGCTCAGTTGATCCCAGCCATACCTACGCAAGATATTTTCAATGAAGGCTGGGAGAGGTCTCGTTTTGGAGGAGAATGCCTTCTCACACATCAAAATCCGTTTCTTTATGGCAAATGGACGTCAAGACTGCCTTTTTGAATGGTAATCTTGAAGAGAATATCTTCATGTCTCAACCCGAAGGGTTCGTAGCCCAAGGTCAGAAACAAAAAGTTTGTAAGTTGAATCGATCCATTTATGGGTTGAAACAAGCGTCCAAATCTTGGAACATTAGATTTGATACTGGGATCAAATCTTTTGGTTTTGACCAAAACGTTGACGAACCTTGTGTGCACAAGAAAATCAACAAAAAGAAAGTACTCATTGGAAATGATTTAGGATACCTTACTGACATTAAGAACTGGCTAGCAGCCCAATTCCAAATGAAAGATTTGGGAGAGGCTCAACATGTTCTTGGTAGGGGTGAGTAGCGCTCGGTCGGGGTCGATTTTTAGCCAAAACCGACGCCGAAAACCGACCATTCGGTTTTGATCGGTCGGTGGTCGTCGGTTTTTTGTGGGTTCGAGACGTCGACCGACCGACTACACCAACAGTCGGTCGGATTTGGTCGGTTTTGTGACTCCAGCGAACTCGAGAACGAAAAACGTTGTGGTTTTGTGACTCCGGCGAATGAGAGAACGAAAAAAAGTAAAATAAAATGGAGAAGAGAGAAGATTCCGGCAAACTGAGAAGAAAATTCGACAAGAAAAGAAGGATATAAGAGAAAAAGAGAAAGGAGAAGAAGAACGGAGAAAAAAATCGTGACGTTGCTTGTGGTTCCGACGAAGCAAATCCGGCGAGGAGGTTTCGTAAAGACAAAGTAAATCCGGCAAGGAAGCTTGAACCTTGATGAGAGAAAGAGTGAGAAGAGAGGAGAACGAAGAACAAAGAAAAAAGATGAAAAGAATCGATTACAAAGAAAAAAGAAGAAAAAAGAAAGAAAGAAGATGAAAAGAATCGGTGAGAGAAAGAGTGAGGAGAGAGAAGGAGAATAGAGAAAGAAGGAAGAAAAGAAATCTGGGGAAGGAAAAAAAGATTAAAAATTAATAAAATAAAAAAAGTTTTTTTTTTTTAAATTTTAAAATAGGTAATGATTACCTACATAGTAGGTAATCATTACCTACCTCATGCAAAGTCATTTAACTTCACCTCCCATCTCTTCATCACGTGTCAGGCCATTAATAATACATTTCATTATTATTATTATTATTTTTTAATTTAAGAGTAATGTTCGGTCGGGGTGGTCGGTTTTCGCCATTTTTGGCGAGCCGACCGACCGACTGGTCGGTTTTGCATAGTGCAAAACCGACCCGACCGACCCCATCATAAAACCGACCGACCGACGTCGGTTCGGTCGGTCGGCTCGGTTTTTCGACTTGTTGTGCTCACCCCTAGTTCTTGGGATCCTAATCATTAGGGATCGTAAGAAAAAAACGCTAGCATCGTCTCAAGCAACGCATATTGACAAAATATTGTCTTGATATTCGATGGAGAACTCCAAGAAGGGTTTATTACCCTTCAGGCAAGGGGTTCACTTATCCAAGGAACAGTGTCCTAAGACACCTCAAAAAGTTGAGGATATGAGACACATTCCCTATGCCTCAACTGTGGGCAACTTAATGTATGCTATGCTCTGCACTAGACCTGACATATGTTATGCAGTGGGAGTAGTTAGTAGGTACCTGTCTAATCCAGGGTTAGACCACTAGGGAACGGTTAAGAATATCCTCAAGTATCTTCGGAGAACAAAGAACTACATGCTGGTGTATGGGGCTAAGGATTTGATCCTTACAGGATACACCGACTCTAACTTTCAAGCTAACAAGGATTCAAGAAAATCCACATCAGGGTCAGTGTTCACCCTCAATGGGGGAGCTGTAGTTTGGAGGAGCATCAAACAAGGATGCATAACAGACTCAACCATAGAGGCTGAGTATGTAGCTGCTTGCGAAACAACTAAGGAAGTAGTTTGACTTAGAAAGTTCTTAACAGATTTGGAAGTCGTTCCAAATATGAACGTGTCCATAACACTATACTGTGACAATAGTGGGGCTGTAGCCAACTCAAAAGAACCTCAAAGCCACAAACGAGAAAAACACATAGAGAGGAAGTATCACCTGATACGGTAGATTGTACAACGAGGAGATGTGATCGTCACCAAGATCGCCTCAGAGCACAACATTGCTGATCCATTTACGAAGGCTCTCTCGACTAAAGTGTTTGAGGGTCATCTAGAGGGTCTAGGTGTACGAGATATGTATGCCGTTTAATCTAGGGCAAGTGGAAGATGTGTAATGGGTATAAGGATGCCCTAGTTCATTGTATTTTTATAGTATATTTACTTTATGTAATATACAATATACATGACATTTCTAGCTTTAAATTATTGCATGATCTACATCCCACTAACTAGAGTTTTAGTTCAAGTGGGAGTTTGTTAGGTTTTATGCCCTAAAACTCGTAGATAGTAAATGTAGCGGTTGACCGAATATTAATGAAATAATATTGATGTATTATTCAATTGAGTGTTATTAGTTATATTATGTTTGTCTTTGCCTGAATAACACCCTAATCCAATAAAATAGACATCCTAGGATGTGTTATGAGTCTTGAACTGTATGCGGAGACATACGGGGATCACTGTTCAAGATACAACCTAAAGGGTCTATAGTACAGGGATAAGACTAGGTGCCTTATCCTGGTGACACTATGGATACGGCCCACTTTGTATTTGATACAAACGTCATGATCCAACGCGTTTGTGTAGGGGACACACGAGTGGGGGTATCCTATGCAACGAGTTTGCATAAGATCAGACCGCGAAATAGTAACTGCTGGTTATAACACCGTTAACTAGTTAGGTTTCTATTTCACTAGGAAGACCAAGACAACTTAGTCTTAATCTTGAGTTGGTTATGAACTCCTGTTCATAAAGGATTATCCTTTGATTTGTATGGGTGAGAGTGGCAAATATGTCGATTCAATAAGCCTATCATTTTGGGGACAAGACCGAGTGGGGAGTTGAGAACATAATCACACAAGATGGAATTCACTCATTCTCGACTTTAGGGAAGCAAATGAGTGTTCCCTTAAGTGGTGTCTCCGAGTCTTGAACAAAGGGTCCTACCCTCTCATATGCATGAGAGGGTTTTCTGTTTGGTGGTTGGACCACAATCATGTTGTTCATTAGAGGAGATCTGGTACTTAAGGATATAGAAGTAATCCAGGGGTAAAACGATAATTTGACCCAGCTGGTGTTATGGAAACTCGTGAAGGACTAACTTGTTGTTATTGGTCTATATCCGTGGACACAGAAATAAGTCTACAGTGAGAAGAGTGCAATTGTGAGTCTATAGTGGAATGCACTGACAGTTAACGAAAATTGATTAATTTGGTTAATGAGTTTAACCAATTAATCTCATATCGTTGGAGCTTCTGATTTGCAGGTCCATTAAGTCCCACTGGTAGCTCGTAAAGTAATTTGAGGCAACTAAGTCATAAATGTGAATTGAAGAGGTTTAATTTACTAAGGGAAACAATATAATGTATGATGATGAATTATGATAAATTATGAGAGAAATAAATATTTGAAGAAGTTCAAATATTAATATGAATTTGATTCATATTAAATTTATAGGATATATGAGAATTTGAAGGAGTTCAAATTTTAATATGAATTTGATTCATATTATAAAATTAATTAATTGAAGGCCTGAAATTAGATATATGATATTTTAATTGGGTAATTAATTAATTAATTAATAGAAAACCTGAAATTAAGTATATGATATTTAATTGGGTAATTAATTAATTGAATGATTAATCAATTATGGAAATGATTAATCACTTATGGAAATGATTAATCATTTATGGAATTAATCAATTATGGAAATGATTAATCAATTAAGGAAATAATTAATCAATTAAGGAAATAATTGATTATTTGTGAATATTATATTCATGGTCCTTCTCCTATAAATAGAACACTAAACCTAAGCTTTAGGTGACCAATACACATAATTCACACGATAAGATTGAATTTTCATTCTTGTGTTCTCTCAAACCTCCCTCATAGAGAAAGACTTCCACCAGTCCATTGCCTCCTAGACTTAGAGTTATACCGGTGTAACCGTAGTAGTAGTGTGATTTTGGAGAAGAAAAGTTTCATCGAAGAAACTTTGTGGCTGTTGCGTTTTCATCATAAGAGCGATGTTGGTAAGAATCGTTCAAGTCTACAACGAAAGTTTGTAACGGCTCTCTCTATTCTCTTTGGAAAAGCATGTGAATAAAATAGGTTTTTATTTTCTGTTTTTCCAGCATGTTTTATAACGATTTACAACAGTTTTATGTCTTATTAAAGTTGTGTTTTTGCCTTTCGTATCGGTATCTTAATATTGATTAATATACAGTGTGAGATCCCTCCAATACGCTTTTGCTACGCTAGGGCTTTCATCCCTACAAAATGGAGGATTAGGTCAGTACACGTCTCGATCGCTTTCTAGAAAATTCAAGGTTCGCTAAGTTATTTCCTGATTTTCGGGTGACAAATTTGGATTGAGCGAAATCTGACCGTCGACCTATTCAAATTTTGTTTGATCTTCCTCAAAGGTCTGGGCCTATGAGGAAGGTTACTCAATTCTGGTTTGAAGAATACTGGTCTAAGAGATCAGACTGCAAAGACATAATTTCGAAGTCGGCGCAGTGGCGTCCGAATTCGAGCTTGAATTTGAGTTTACATCAGAAGTTAACAAAATGTGCACAAGCCTTAGGTGGATGAGGGTCAGGGCAAAATATGGAGCTTAAGAGGAATATATCGGTATTGTGAGATCAAATAAAGAGTGAATACTTGAAACCTTTGCCTCTAAATTTCAAGGCTATACATGAATTAGAACACAAACTGGATACATTGCTTTTGGATGAAGAAATTTTCTGGAAACAAAGGTCTCGCGAGAACTGGTTGAAGTGGGGGGGGGGGGGACCATAATACAAAATGGTTTCATCATATGGCATCTCGTAGGCGAAAACGTAATCATATTGTTGGGGTGATCGACTTAAATGGAGTGTGGTAGTCTAATCCCAATGCTGTGGGGGAGTTTTTTAGAATCATTTTCATTACATCTTTAAGTCCTCTAAACCCTCTCTGGATGATTTATCGAAAATGGTGTCTCTTATCCCTCGTAAAGTGACTGCTAAGATGAATGATGACCTTCTTCGCCCGTTTACCAAAGAGGAGATTGAGAGAATAGTTCATGGCTTCCATCCAACCAAGGCTCTTGGCCGGATGGATTCCCTACATTTTTTTTCCAGACCCACTAGGAGATAGTGGGGGAACAGACCGTCGCTGATTGCCTAGGCATTCTAAACCAAGAACGCCCTGTGCAAGATTGGAATCATACTAATATTTTGTTCATTCCAAAAGTGCGTGAACCCAGGTCAATATGTGATTATCGTCCTATTAGTTTGTGTAATGTTACTTACAAAATAGTGGCCAAGGCTATTGCGAATAGGATGAGGTCTATTCTTCATGATGTTATAGACGATTGTCAATCTGCCTTTATTCTCGGTCGTTCAATTACGGATAATATAATTCCGAGTCATGAATGTTTACACTACCTTACTCATTTAAAACGAAGTAAATTAAATTTGGTTTTGCTGCTTTAAAGCTGGTTATGAGCAAGGCTTATGATAGAGTCGAGTGTGTTTATCTTCATTCAAGTAATGACTCAGTTGGGTTTTCATTCGAAGTGGATGGATCTGGTGATGCGGTGTGTATCTTCGCCATCCTTTTCCATTCTTCTTAATGGGGAAGCTAGAGGGTATATTGTTCCTACTAGGGGCCTTCGTCAAGGTGATCCTCTATCGTCTTATTTGTTCTTGCTTTGTGCTTGACGGGTGCGAGTTTGTCGAGTCCTCGTGTCAAATAAAATTTATAACTCCGACTCTATGCTACTTTGCAGTAGGTAGTGGCCAGGTTGTCCACAGGGAAAGGGAGTTCTTCGTTAATTTTTGGGATTTCGCTAAACATGGGGGTTTTGCAATAAAATGGGGGGGTTTTTGGTATGTCACTGACCGAAGTAATTTAAAATGCAAGAAAAAGGGGAAAAATTGTCGGAAAGAAATAAATAACATGCAAATAAATAGAAGCGAAGTAAAAATAAGACAAAAGACGGGACTGTTAGATTGGTTACTCTTTAGAATACTGTGTGCAATTTGGTTTCATCGTTTGCTCTAATAATATTCTGTGAATTAATTTAAATTGTTTGGAATGCTTCTTGGCTTTTCAGATAGCCCACCTACTCAGCCTATGCTTAATTAATTAGATTACCCAATAACCCACAAAAAACGTAATTAATTAATTATTGTAAATTGCGTTTGCCGCCTCTCATACTTAGACTGATAAATCCTCAGCCTAAATCTAATTAGCCAAATTAACAACTCGATAAATCATCTAAATTTCTAATTGGTTAATTGCATGAACGTACAAGGCCCAGAATTAGTTAATTAAATTAGGATTTAATTTCTCTAGTTAAATTAACCTAACTTCTCTTAGTTTCTTAGGCCTATCAGAAGTCTACGCTAGGCTACCGTCAAACTAGCGATGAATTCGCCTCAACTAGTGACTATCTAAAAATAACAAATAGACCACGCTCATATTCAATTTAAGGGACGTCAAGACTCAAATCGATATACAAATGTGATGGTTTAATCGAGAAATTAAGGTGCAATTCATATAAATCCACAAAACAGAAAGTAGGATTCAACAAACTCAACGAAATAGAACAAAGCATCTAAAGATTACACCAATCCAACAATCCTAAGGGGTTTAGCCCCTCATGCTACAAGATAATCCAACAAAGAAACGAAAATACATGATAAAATAAGATAGAACCTGAATAGAGAACAATTCTGGAAGAAAAGAGACGAAAAACTACGAAGAAAACTGAGAGAAAATGATTGAAACCGAGTGCTTGCGGCTAAAAAAAAACCTAAAGATCGTATTTATAATTAATGCCAGCGTCGAGACGCCAAGGACGCTGGCCCTTCCGTCAGCTGGATGAGAAACAGGGCAGTATCTCGATACCGCCAATATGGCGTCGAGTTGCTTGCTCTTGGGTTTGTCCAAAAATTGCAAAATTTTGCTTGATCCCTTTGGCTCCAAAGATGATGTCCAAGCGTTCCGGTCAATGCCTTTGGCTTCACGTCATCTCGGGGATTCCAAAGTGGCTTAAAAACACCTTAAAAATCCTGAGTTAGCGCCAAAATGAAATATAGGCCTAATTGTCTTCTTGTGCTCGAATCCCTGTAAAATAAACACTTAAACCATCAAATGCAGACTAACAAGATCAAATTAGAAGTAATAAGATAACACATTTTGGGTGCTATCAAATACCCCCAACTTGAATCCTTTTAGTCTTCGAGCAAGGCTAAAAAGACATGAATATAGATGAAAACAGATGAATTTCTATGACTTAATCCTCAAAGCTAAAGAATCAATAAGAATGCAATCAAGAGACATGCATGTGAGACCCAAATGAGAGACAAATCAAAATTTTTCAGAGAACATCTTGCACTAGAGACTTTTTTTTTTTTTTTTTTGAAAAATGCACTAGAGACTTCTAACTCACCTAGAACGAACTTTGCTAACCCTGGATTGGTTTATCAAGTTCTCATTCTATCTTCCCCTACACTGGCACTAAGAACTCGCTAAAAAGAGAAAATGGAACAAATTTTAGACTGCTACTTTCTACCTAGGCGCTTGAAATTTAGGAGCTCCTCACTTTTGCATTCTTTTAAGCCGGGACACTACCTTTCACACTACAATGCAGGGACCCATAACCTGAGTTTTACCCTTGGTTGGTCTAACTGATCACAGGGTAGATAGCTCTTTTTACCCTTTATCACTCATGATTATTACAAGAATGTTTTTTCTAATGAAAGTAAAATAAGAAAGATGAGCCATAATTTTTTTTTTTCAGCTCAAGCTCACTCACTCATTTTTTTTTCTTTCACTCATTTTCTTTTAACAGACAAATTTTTCTTTTCTTTTTCCTAGGCAAGGTTCACATGCTAATTTGTGAAAAACTTTCTATTCTTTAAACTCATCCTTACACCTATCGGGGTGACAACAAAAATCTAAGCCTAATAAACCTCTTCTAAGCATTTGACTCCTATTCTAAAGCAAGAAAGAAGCTCAACCAATGCAAGATATTTCACATAAATTTTTTTAAAAGGCTCCCTTTTGGGGCAATCACGATTACAACTCATCGAAAGCAAACCTATTGATGCAAAAGCTAATCCTAGGAAATCATTGTCATGCTGAAACATCTAAAAGCATCCAAAACTCAAGTCAAACAATGAAAGCATACAATTGGCCTGAGCTCAGGTGCTCAGGGCCCAACAGACAGAAAGCAAAGAGCAAAGCGTACCCCACCCCCAACCTAATTCTTACATTGTCCTCAATGTAATAATAGACATGAATAACAGAGGGCAATAAATTGAAAAAGGGAGAAAAGAAACTCCCTTAAACTGAAGCTCAAGGTTAAAAGGTGTTCGAATCTGTCTTTTTAAAGCCGCTTACCTAAGAATTCAAAAACAACAATCTGAATGAGAAAAACAACTAAACAAAAGCAAAACTAAAGAAAGAAAGGAAAAATAGAAAGCAGTAAATTTTTTCTCTGGGGTAGCTCTTAGAAATGCAATATTTAACGTAGCTTGCCCAACAAGGTGAAGGGATAAAAGCCCTTTACGCAGCGGAAGACAACATAGACCTTTTCGAATAAAACGCCGATTGGGATACCAATACGACGACAAAAGAAATAAATTTTTACAGCGAACATTACAGACAAAATAAGCGTTGTAAAAACATATATAAGCATGCTGATTTACAAGGAAAAATTCTAGATCCTAATCTAGAATTGGATCCTAATGATCCTAGAGTTCAAGAACAACTTACCCTTGAAGATTTCTTGAACTGCTTCGCCAAAAACCTTTGATCAAGTTGAAAAACAGCAGCAAAATTACCTTGTCTTTGCTGGAAAATTATCACGAACACCTCCACTTGGTTGCACCGGTATTCTCAAAGCGAGTATACGTTGGGAGCTTGTGGGAGCAAAAAATTCTAAGGCTTCTCTGAAGGATCTTTTTTTTTTTTTTTTCTGTCGATTACAGAGAGGGCAAAACGAGAGAGTGAGAGAGAGGGAATGTTTGCGTGAGAGAGTCTGAGATTCAACCGCCCTAAAATCACTTAACCCCCCTTCCTATCGTTCAGCAGACTAAAATAGGGCAACTGCACGCACAACTTCAGGTAACTGAAGGTCAGTTACCTGATAATTAATTATATTAATTTAAAATTCAAAAATTTTAAATTATAATTAATTAAATTTCAATTAATCAATATTAATTAAAATATCATTAATTTAAATCTTATTTAAATTAATATCCCTCTTTTACCTATAGTTTAATTAAATCAAATTTAATCAAACTTAACCAATTAATTAATTCAAAATTAATTAATTAAAAAATCAATAAAATTGAACATCACATATTCAATTATTATTCTCTCTCTCAAAACTATAGTATTAATATACATCCAATGTACATTAAATATAACCTATAGTTTTAATATGAACCAAATTCATATTTTAGTTTAATATTCGAACACCTTCGAATATTCAATCCATCGTTAGAATTTTACCTCAACGCCCTAAATGAGCTACCGGTGGGACCTAATGGACCTACAGATCAGAAGCTCCAACGATATGAGATTAGTTGGTTAAACTCATTAACCAAGTTAATCAATATTCGTTAACTGTGGTTCACTCCACTAAAGAACCACAGCTGCACTCTTCTCACTGCAGATATATTTTTGTGTCCACGGATATTGACCGTCAACAGCAAGTTAGCCCTTCACGTGTGTTCGTACCCCAGCTAGGTCAAATTACCGTTTTACCCCTGGGCTACCTCTTGGTCCTTAAGTACCAGTGCTCCTCTAATGAACAACCTGTTTGTAGTCCAACTCGCAAACAGAGACCCCTCTCGTGCCATAAAGAGGGTAGGGCCCATTGTTCAAGACCCGGAGACACCACTTAAGGGAACACGCCTCTACTTACCCTAATATCAGGAAGGAGTGAATTCCATCTTGTAAGACTACGTTCCCAGCTCCCCACTCGGTCTTGTCCCCAAAATGGTAGGCATATTGAGTCGACGAACAGGCCACTCTCACCCGTACAAATCAAAGGAAAATCCCTCATGGACAGGAGTCCATAATCCACTCAGGATTAAGGCCAAGTTGCCTAGGTCATCCTAGTGAAATAGAAACCGAGCTAACTAACGGTGTTACAGTTAGTGGTTAACTATTTCGCGGTCCGGTATTTGTGCAAACTCATTGCACAGGATACCCCCACTCGCATGTCAACTACATGAACGCGTTGGATCAATACGTTTGTATCAATATACAAAGCGGGCCGTATCCATAGTGTCACCAGGATAAGGTACCCAGCCTTATCCCTATACTACAGACCCTTTAGGCTAAAACTTGAACATTGATCCCTGTATGTCCCTACATACTAGTTCAAGCCTCATTCTATTAGCCTTGGATGTTTAGTTTATTGGATTAGGATTAATAAGACAAGATATAATACAAACATTGAATAATACATCACTTTATTAATGTTCGGTCAAAGGTACATTTACTATCTACGAGTTTTAGGGCATAAAACCCAACACAAGGCTCTCTTCTCTTTTCATCCGAAATCAATCTCTTTGATTTTCAGTCCATCCTTTTTTTTTTCTTTTGATAAGCTCCTGCAAAATAAAATTCAACTTGCACACAGAGTGCACAACATGAGATAATTCAAATAGATTATTAATCATCTCCAACACACTAATCAAAACACCTTTACGTTGAGCAACAGACGGATCAGCTATTGGAATGACTAAGTCTAACTCACGCAAACAAGAACTAACAAACTCAGGGAAAATAGAAATTGGCATAGACTTGACAGAAGCCAACTCGATATCTACTTATATTTCTCCTACCACACATGATGAATCACATAAATCAGACTTAGACTCTAAAGAAGGTTCAAGCTTAGGCTTACTAAACTCATTAAACTTACCTTTCTGTTGTTGCTCAGAATCTTGGCTATTCGAAGCATGGAGAGAAGTGGATACTCGAACTTGCGCTGCGAGGAACCGAATGCTCAATGCCAAGCTCGAAATTATCATCTTAGCTTAACTAGGTCTTTTGGAAAGTACATCTCAACCACTCGCTATATCGAGCATCCTTCTATCCGCAGACGTCAATCCTTCAATGAAGTGCAGAAGCAAGGACTCCTCGTGTAATGGGCGATGAGGATGTTGGGTTTTATGCCCTAAAACTCGTAGATAGTGAATGTAAACAAATTTTATACTTGTGTTCAATAAAGTGTTATTTAGTTTCTGCAATAAAATGTTATTGTTTAATATTGCACTATTTGACCCAAATCCAATAAACTAAGATCCAAGGTTGTTTGTATGTAACTTGAACTAGTATGTAGGGACATACGAGGATCGGTGTTCAAGTAACAACTTAAAGAGTCTATAGTATAGGGATAAGGCTGGGTACCTTATCCTGGTGACATTATGGATACGACCCATTTTGTATTATGATACAAACGCTATGATCCAACGCGTTCATGTAGTTGACATGCGAGTGGGGGTATCCTATGCAATGAGTTTGCATAAGACCGGACCGCGAAATAGTTAACCACTAACTGTAACACCGTTAGTTGGCTTGTTTTCTATTTCACTAGGATGACCTGGACAACTTAGTCTCAATCCTGAGTGGATTATGGACTCCTGTTCATGAGAAGTTGTCCTTTGATTTGTATGGGTGAGAGTGGCCAGCACGCCGACTCAATAAGCCTACCATTTTGGGGACAATACCGAGTGGGGAGCTGGGAACATAATCACACAAGATGGAATTCACTCCTTCCCGACTTTAGGGTAAGTAGAGGTGTGTTCCCTTAAGTGGTGTCTCCGGGACTTGAACAATGGGCCCAACCCTCTCTATGGCACGAGAGGGACTTCTGTTTGTTGGTTGGACCTCAAACAGGTTGTTCATTAGAGGAGTACTGGGAACTTAAGGACAAAGATGTAAACCAGGGGTAAAATGGTAATTTGACCCAACTGGGATACGAACACACGTGAAGGACTGACTTGTAGTATTGGTCGATATCCGTGGACACAGAAATATTCTACAGTGAGAAGAGTACAGCTGAGGGTCTTTAGTGGAATGACCCACAGTTAACGAATGGAGACTAACTTGGTTAATGAGTTTAAGCCGATTAGTCTCGTATCGTTGGAGCTTCTGATCTGTAGGTCCATTAGGTCCCACTGGTAGATCGTAAAAAGACTTGAAGCAAACAAATATAAATTGTAAATTGAAAGTGTTCAATTTATCCTGGGAATCATATAATGTATATTGATGCATTATAATATAAAGTTTATGAAACTTTATAATATAATTTTTGAATTAATTTCAAAAATTAATTCTTGAGAGAAAATATTTGAAAGAGTTCAAATAAATTTAATATGAATTGGATTCATATTAATTTTAATCTCTAAGATTAAATATATGATATTTAATTGGATAATTAATTAATTATGGAATTAACTAATTATTTATTAATAGAGACTTTTTCCTATTAGGAAAGAAAGTATTTGAAAGAGTTCAAATAAATTTAATATGAATTAGATTCATATTAATTTTAATAAAATCCCAAAGATTAAATATGTGATATTTAATTGAGTAATTAATTAATTATGGAATTAATTAATTATTTATTAAAATTAGATATTATTTAGATAATAGATTTGAACTTATTCCTAGACCTTCTCCTATTAGGAAAAGGTCTTGGCCTTTACCTATATATATAGGACCCCTGGGGTGGGGTGAAAGGCATCCCATTGTCTCTCATTCTCTCAGAGATTTCTCCCAAAAGACTCCCACAAGTCTCCTGCTTCAAGAAGTCTTAGAGATATACCGGTGTAGCCGATTGGTGGTGTTCGCACAAGAGGGTTGCTACGTTTTCATTCTTATTGGCAAGAAAAGGCGAATTGATCAAGACTTTCTACAAAAGTAAGTTTTCTATGAAATCCTTGATCACTAGGATCAATCTAGTTGATTTTTAAGCATGTTTATAGCCTACGTACAACCCATTAAATATAGTTTTATTGCTGTAATATTTTGCAAATTGTATTGGTATTTCAATTAGAATCTAAGACTCTGAGTAGGTTCGGTAATACTTTCCGCTGCGTGGGGCTTTTATCCCTTCAATTGGTATCAGAGCCAACTCAGTTGTTCTTTATTTTGGATTGAAATTTGCAATTTATTCTTGGTGGGATTTATGCATTATGAATGTTATGGTTTGCGTATAAATGGTTTCGATTAATTTGGCCCTAGATTTACGCTTTCTTGAATGATTCAATGTAAAGGCCCCTGCGTTTTTGGGCATATTTTGTAAATCTATTATCCTTTGTAAGTCCGGGTCTAGATTAGGGTGTTTCATGATGAAGATCGTTGAAAATCACGTCCAAAATCAAAGCCAAACATGAAGAACAGTCGCTAGAATTTCGAATTTTTGCCTCCAGACGCAACAGCGTCGCGACGCTGTCCATCAAGCGTCGCGACTCTATCGCGATTTCGCGAAAACGTGAGAATTGTGCGGAACGGATGGTTTTTTTTAAAAAAATATATATTTATTTATATATATATATATATAAAACCGATAAATGTCTCAAAAACACGCAGTTGCTGTGTTGGTTTGAATATCCTTCTATGAAACTAGAGTTCTGGATTTCGATCATAGCCTGGTGTGATTTGTCTAAATTATTTTTATTTTCCCCCGGTTCTTTAGTTTTTGATCGGTTCGTGATATGTTTGACCGGTTCTTGACTGGTTCAAAGAGATTTGACCCGATTTATGCATTATTTGCACGGTTCAAGCATGTTTTGGCATTTTGGGGTCCGGTTCGAAGCAGTTCGTGCGGTCTAGTCCGGTTCTGAAGCTGCAGAAGGATATTTTTAGGATAAAATAGCTTAAATTATTGTAATTTATGTGCTTTATTTTATCCTAGGGGCCAATTAATCGGTTTATACGCTATTTAAATGCTTTATGGATGTCATTTAGATTTAAAATCCCACCTTAGGTTATAAAGCATGCTCATGCATTTTATATATATTATAATTAGTTATAATGTATGGATTGAAATGCATGGTTTATTTTCATGAGTTTTTTAATATATAGTTGAATTATATTAATATCATGAAAAATGATAAGCATGATGCATATAAATACATAGTTAAATATAAATAGTTATATTTAATAAAATTGTTTGCAGCATGCTACTTTGATTTACCATTTGTGGCAATAATTTAATTGTTAATTTATTAATAATGGAAATCAAAGTTGCATTGGGCATGAAACACCCATAGTTGAATATAATTGTTATATTAATTTCATGCAATGCAAGACAATATATATAGTCTTATTATATTAACTTGAATATGATTATTAATTATTTTAAAACTATAGTATGCATGATTATAGGGCTAATCATTAAAATTTTGAATAGTTTAAAATTGATGATTAGAAACCGTCAACCTATAATAAAGATTGCATGCAAACATAGGATCATAGGTAAATGAATTAATTTTAAAATGTTTAAAATTAATTAGACCTAAGATCTCGTTAATTCTAATAGGATTAGAATTAAGTCTTGCTTAGTTTTTTTTTTTTAAAAAATAGTTTTAACCTGCTAAGTAGGACAAACATTACTATGATTATGAGGGAACTCTACCGGTAAAGTTCTGTCTAAGGTTGAGGGTACTTAAGTTGACGGTTTACGGAACACCTCCTACCTGGGAACTGACCCGGAATACCGGAGTTGAATTAATCATGATTAAATGTTAGCATGCAATGTCACTAGGTTTATTAAAAGAGTTTAATACACCTAGATCTTTAGAGTAAAGACTTTACATTACTATGGTTAAAAGGGAAATCTCCCGGTTACGTTCTGTCTAAGGCTGTAGGTATTTATGCTGACGGTTTACGGAACACCTGCTACCTGGGAACAGACCCGAAACCTGAGTTGAAATAACCATAGTCATGTTAGCATACGGTGTTGCTAGGTTTGTTAAAAATGTTTAACTCACCTAGAACATTACAATTCTCATTATAATAGTTATAATAGGATTAGACTTAGATAAATTGAATTAGCCGGATTTATCTAGGTTAATAAACCCTAAAATATACGGTAGGTCACTTTAGTGGGAGGTAAAATCAAAACTTGATTTAAATCGAGTTCTTGCTCCTACGTCCCTATATTCGCAACGTGAGATCCATGCTCGGCTTCGTGTCGTTTTAGCGCGACGTCCCTTCGGAAAGTGTTTGCATGAGTCAATTACAAGGTGAATGGGGAAAGTGGCCATAGTAAGTGGGAGCGGGACACGTGTCAACGTATCCCTCGGTCTCCACCCATAGGTCACACCGTGAGAGTCTTATGATCCGCCTGCGTGTTGTCCTGGAGCAACCATCCCTTCAGAGGGTCTGATCATAAGATTCGTAACACCGTGAACTCCTGGAAAGGATAGGGTCACTTAGGCTAATTACCAACAGTTGTCTTTCTCTTCGGTAGCCTGTTGGTGCGTGCCTCTGGGATCTGAAAGTGGGAGGGTTACACTTACGAGGATGAGTTAAGTGTTGTTAACAAATCCTTGACCAAATAACGGTGGCTAATGCCTATAGGAATATGAGTTATTCTGGAATTAGAATTAGCTGAGAAGTGTCTCATTTCAAATGAGGAGTAGCTGATCACCATTCGGTGGTTGTTGCATTAAACCTCTGAAACATCGTTGCAAAACTAAATCAATAGTCTTAGGGTTCTATGATTGTTTGTTTTTGCTAAACCGATTGGATTGCATGCAATTGTTTGTATTGCTCTTGTAATGGGTTAGTGCGATTAATAATCAAGTAATTTGTTATTTCAATTCAATGATTAAATATGTGCATAGTCTTACGCCTATAACGGTGATTATGCAACAAACTTAAACGATTAATTTGTGGCGAATATTTTAAGATTAGTCTTAACAGAGAAATTTTCTCATGCCCCAAATGTTTAATTCATTAAGAAGTGTTATTAATGAATGCGACATTGAGCCTTGCTCAGCCAAAGAAGACTTGTCCAAAGACAATAAATTCAATTTACTAGTCTTGGAAGCGTAATTTGTGAAGAATGGTGATTCTACCCGAATACTTGATTCATAGTCACAAATCATGTTTGTTCTTCTTATTGAAAGGAATGAATTCCTGGCAACCGCTTGATGCTATTGAGATAACTCTCAAAGTTTTGAACTAGAGAGGTTATCTTGGCTGTAGCAATGGGGAACGTTAAGTTATTTTTTCCAGTGGGAGCAAATACATATTATTAGATAATGTGTATATAATTCCTAAGATCAAAAGAAATTTGATTTCTGTATCTTATTGGCTGGAACAATGTTACTCTTTACCTTTCCCTGCTAAAACAGTTCATTTCAAGAAAGGGAGTTAACTTTTGTTTAGCTGAATTGAAAAATAACATAAATGTTTTTAAGACTAATTAAGAGTAAGGCAGTCATAAACACTACGTTGCCTGAGGCTGCTATTACTCAAAGAAATGAAAGACAAAAGATTTCTCCTAAAGGAAATACCTTCCTTTGGTTCTTAGGTGTTAGGCTAGTTTTGATCTCAATATGATTGGGAGCTTAGTCTAGAGTATACTTCTAAGTTAGTAAGAAGAACACTCTCTAATACCAATTAAGTCATGCCTTATGGGCAATATGACTGATAGATCTTTTACTAGAAAAGAGCTAAAAGAGCCAAAGAGCCCTTAGAGCTTGTACATTTGGATCCTTGTGGTCTAATATGTTAAAGTAGTGGGAGGGCATGAATAATTCATCTATATTATAGATAATTATTCAAGGTATATGTATCTCAACCTAATGCAACTTAAGTCTAAAGCTCTTGAGAAATTCAAAGTGGTTTGAGATTGAAGTTGGAAACTTGTTAGGTGAGATGATAAAAACACTTCGATCTGATCGAGGTGTAGAGTAGATGAGACTTGAGATTCCAAGACTATTTGATAGAACATGGAATTATATCTCAACTACCCCTGAAGCACCTTAAGGAAACGGTGTATCAGATAGGAGAAATAGAACCCTATTGGATACAGTTCGATTCATTATGAGCTTTGCTCATTTGCCTGACTCGTTTTGGGGTCATGCAGTGTTGACTGCAGCACATATTTCGAACAACGTTCCATCAAAAGTGTTTCTGAAACATCTTTTGGATTGTGGATAAGACGTAAAAGTAGTTTACGTTATTTTGGGGAGTTCAACACACGTGCTTGTGACTAACCCAAAAAGAAATTGGAACACTATTCAACAGTATACCTATTCGTAGGCTACCCCATGAAAACGAAAGATGTGGATACTTCTTCAATCCGCAAGAGAATAAAGAATTTGTAACGACAAATGCTACATTCTCAGAAGAATACCACATAAGAATTAATAAGCCACAAAGTAAGGTCGTTTTTTTTAAGTAAATTAACTGATGAAGCTACAAAAATATCAACAAGAGTTGTTGATCAATCAACAAGGATTGTTGATGATGCTGTACCTTTAAAAAGAGTTGTTGATAAGGCCAATACAACTAGTTAGTTACATCTATCTCAAGAGTTAAGAGTGCCTCAATGAAGTGGGAGGGTTGTTCTACAATCTAACCATTACATGGGCTTAATAGAAGCCCAGATCGTCATACCTGATGATGATTTAGAGGATTCATTGTCTTAGAGCAAAGCGATGAATGATGTTAATAAGAACCAATTGGATTAAACTGATGGACCCGGAATTGAAATATGTGATTTCAATTCCATCTAGACTCTTGTAGATCTATCTAATGGGATAACACCTATGGATTAAAAATTAAATCTACAAGAAGAAACGAGACATAATCTTATGGTTAGACTTATGGCAAAAGGGTTATACCCAGAGACAGGGGACTGTAAGAAATTCTTATCTCCTGTTGTCATGTTGAAGTCTGTTAGAACTCTTGTCCATTTAGAATGGATGTCGAGACTACCCTTTTGAATGGTAATCTTGAGAAGAGTATCTACATGTCTCAAGCAGAATGGTTCATTAGCAAGATCAGAAGCAAATGGGGTTTGCAATCTTAAGTGATCCATTCATGGATTGACCTAAGCAATTCAATCTTGGAATATAAGATTTGATACTGTGATAAAATCTTTTGGCTTTGATCAAGAACAATGATGAATCTTGTCTTTACAAGAAGATCGTCAATACTTCAGTAGCTTTATTAGTGTTGTATGTGATTGATATCCTAATCATTGGGAATGATGTAGGTTATCTTACTGACTAGTAAAATAAGCTAGCAGCTCATTTCCAAATGAAAATTTGGGAGAAGCTAAAGTTTGTTCTTCGGATCCAAATCGTTAGGAACCGTAAGAACAAAAAGCTAGCCTTGTCTCAAGTGTCTTATATCTACGAGATGTTAGTTAGATATAAGATGTAGAATTCCAAGAAGGGTTCATTACCTTTCAAGCGTGGAATTCATTTTGTCTAAGAAACTGTTTCCTGAGACACATCAAGAAGTTGAGGACATGAGACGAATGCCCTATGCAATAGGGATTGTCAATAAGTATCAATCTAATCCAAGATTTGATCACTGGAAAACCGTTAAGAATATCTTCAAGTATCTGAGGAGAAAGAGGAACTATATGCTCGTGTATGAGACTAAGGATTTGATCCTTACAGGATACACTGACATGAATTTTAAGACTGATAAGGATATATGTCTGACGTAACAGAATGACTAGCGACTCAATCCCGAATGAAAGATTTAGGAGAGGTCGAATATGTTCTTGGAATCCAAATAATCCGGGATCGGAAGAACAAAACGCTAGCCCTGTCTCAAGCAACGTATATTGACAAAATGTTGTCCCGATATTTGTTGCAGAACTCCAAGGACTTATTGCCTTTCAGGCATGAGGTTCACTTGTCTAAGGAATAGTGTCCTAAAACACCTCAAGAGGTTGAGGATATGAGACAGATTCCCTACGCCTCCGTTGTGGGCAGCTTATTGTATGCAATGCTCAGCACGAGGCCTGACATCTGTTATGCTGTAGGGATAGTCAGCAAATATCAATCAGTATCCATTGTCAAACTTTACAATGGAGCTATAGTGTGGCATAATTACAGTCTTGACCATATAGACTGAAAATATAACTGCTTGTGAAGCAGCGATAGAGACTGTAAGACTTAGAAAGTTCTTGGCTGATTTGGAATGTGTTCCAAATGTGAACTTGCCCATCAGACTTTATAGTGATACAATGGTGCTGTGGCAAATTCATAAGAACTTTGCAGCCCAAGACAAGCAAGCACATTGAATTAAATTGAAATATTCACAAAGGCTCTCTCGGCTAAAAGGTATGAGGGTCATCTAGAAGGTCTAGGTCTACGAGTTATGTGCAAAGATGAAATCTAGGGCAAGTGGGAGAAATGTAATGAGTATAGTGATACCATTATGTAATGGGTATTGTGATGCCCTAGTTTATTGTATTTGTACATTGTATATGTTTTGTACATGTATTTATACACCCACTACTGAATAGATTGTTGTACATCCCACTAAACTAGAGTTTTAGTTCAAGGATGAGGATGTTGGGTTTTATGCCCTAAAACTCGTAGATAGTGAATGTAAACAAATTTTATACTTGTGTTCAATAAAGTGTTATTTAGTTTCTGCAATAAAATGTTATTGTTTAATATTGCACTATTTGACCCAAATCCAATAAACTAAGATCCAAGGTTGTTTGTATGTAACTTGAACTAGTATGTAGGGACATACGGGGATCGATGTTCAAGTAACAACTGAAAGAGTCTATAGTATAGGGATAAGGCTGGGTACCTTATCCTGGTGACACTATGGATACGACCCACTTTGTATTATGATACAAACGCTATGATCCAACGCGTTCATGTAGTTGACATGCGAGTGGGGGTATCCTATGCAATGAGTTTGCATAAGACCGGACCGCGAAATAGTTAACCACTAACTGTAACACCGTTAGTTGGCTTGTTTTCTATTTCACTAGGATGACCTGGACAACTTAGTCTCAATCCTGAGTGGATTATGGACTCTTGTTCATGAGAAGTTGTCCTTTGATTTGTATGGGTGAGAGTGGCCAGCACGCCGACTCAATAAGCCTACCATTTTGGGGACAATACCGAGTGGGTGATAACTCTTAGTAAAAGAGTTATTTATCTTATCTTTTAGCTTGGATTCTTTAATATGGGGGTAATTGGCTAGCATATTTTGGTGTTGTTCCTCTATAAATCTCATGCTTTGGTATGAATCATCTTTAAGGAAATAGTTAATATGTTGCTACTGTTTTGAAGGTGAAATGCATTAAATTTGGTGTACTTATAGTGCAGATCCATTAAGCCATTGTGGTAGCAGACTAAAGGCAGCATGTGTAGAGTTGAAGTGATTGAGGAGCTGGAGATGGAATTGCTGGATCAATTCTGGAGCAAAGTTCACACGTGATTCTCACGAGGAAAAAATCAATTCATTAAATGAGCTGGCACTTAGTAGTACAATCAGCTCTTTCATCCAATGGGAGGCTGCCATCTTGCTGAAAAGAAGCTGATGTAGCCCTGAATTCAATGAAGAGAAGAGTATATTTTTTTTAGGGCAACCACATTTTGTGAGGAGGTATAAAAAGGAGAAGAAGAAACCAAAAGGGAGGAGACATACACAGACATCAAGACAGCAGTGTGGAGAAATCGAGAAGGGAAGAGAAAGAGATTCCATAGAAGAAGGAGAAGCTGACATTTGGAAGGAGCATCTTCAGCAACTTTTTCATTTCCGGCTACTTCTTCCTTTATTTCTCTTTCCTCTTCTCTTGAACTTTGTGTAGCTGTGTTTTAGTTTTCTTCATGGCTTTTTCTGGTTGTTTCATTTTGTTTTCAGCTTGTAACATGAACTAATCACCTTAAGGTGAGGATTAGGATACTTTTGTATTAATCTAAACATTGGAGTTGAGCTCCTTAGCTTTCTTAATCTGGTTTTGAGGGTGTTTATTGCTTAAGCAAAGATTTCGTCCGGCCAACCATTTCTTTGCTCAGTCATTTTTAGTTTTGGGAAAAACAAGGGTGGCTGAATACTCAAAATCACATTAGCTCCTTGTTAGGGTTAGTAGCTAGCTAAGTGAAGGAGTTAGGGATAACACTTCACCTAATGCACATAATACAGCATGTTTAAAATGAAGTGGGTTAATGGGAGTTAATCTGCTATTTTCGGAGATCTGGGAAGATTCTGTGAGAACCTGCTGTGTGGATTGAGAGAGCAAAGTTCTTGCTCAAGCATTCAATGTTTAGAGAGATACAAATAGTTCCTAATCCGAGCCTACTTTATTAACCTTGTTGCAAGTTTCGTCTCATTGAGCATTTTGCATTTACTTGTTTATGTTTGTTTCTGCAATTTATTTTATCAAAGCACCTTAGTTTAGACATTAGTAAGATTTTATCGGTTACCATCTTGAATTTGCTAGAAATTAAGTTTGAGCATAAGAATTTTCTTGTTCTAATCCCTGTGGAGACAATATTAATATACTTATCACTTGCTGCTGGCCGTGTATACTTGCACGTGCATTGTGTGGAACTTCATTGCATATTTTAACCCCACCTTACAAGGCAACAAGTTTTTGGCGCCGTTGCCGGGGATTAGTTTGAATTTCACTGTGTTTGAACTTATTTTTGGTAAATTGGAGCTGAAATTGCATTCTAACTTGGCTGTTTGTTACTTTTTCAGGGGTTGGTTTGGTAGTGGTGTATGAACGAGTTTCCTGATCTAGAATTTGAGCTTGACCCTGAGATTGAAAGGACATTTCATAAGAGAAGGAGAGAACAGAGGAATAGGAAAAACTGCATGGACCTACCTCCTCTTTTACCTCCTGCCCACCCGAGAAATCCTCAAGAGCAAGAGAACCCACAACAACCTAACCCTGAAATGGACCGACAAGCTAGAGTAGATAATCCAGCTGAACACCCTGTCCTCCTAGCCAATGATAGGGGAAGAGCCATTAGAGCCTATGCACTCCCTATGTTTGATGAATTAAACCCCGGGATACTTAGGCCAGAAATAGAGGCACCTAATTTCGAAATGAAGCCTGTGATGTTCCAAATGTTACAAACGGTGGGGCAATTTCATGGATTACCTTCAGAGGATCCCCACCTTCATCTAAAATCCTTTTTGGGAGTGAGCGACTCATTTAGGATGCATGGAGTTTCTAAGGATGCACTTAGATTAACTCTTTTTCCTTATTCCTTGAGGGACGGAGCAAAAGCTTGGTTGAATAGTCTTGCTCCAGGATCCATCACTTCTTGGAATGAGTTGGCTGAGAAATTCCTTATCAAGTATTTTCCTCCCACTAGGAATGCTAAAATTAGAGCTGAAATAGTTTCCTTTAGGCAGTTTGAGGATGAATCTTTTAGTGAGGCATGGGATAGATTTAAAGAGTTGTTAAGAAAATGCCCTCACCATGGACTTCCCCATTGTATCCAAATGGAGACTTTCTACAATGGATTGAATCTGACTACACAGAACATGGTTGATGCTTCAGCAAATGGTGCTCTACTGTCAAAAACTTTTAATGAGGCATATGAAATATTGGAAAGAATTTCAACCAATAGCAGCCAATGGTCTGATGTGAGAAGTGTGGCTGGAAAGAAAGGTAAAGGAATGATGGAGGTAGATACTGTTACTGCTTTCAATGCAAGGTTTGACACCATGGAGAATATGATGAAGAAACTGGCTTTAGGATTTGAAAATTCGAATTTAACTCCTAGTGCAAACAAAAATGTAGCAGCAATCAATATAAGTCAAAATACTCCAGACTCTTGTGTGTATTGTGGAGAGGAGCACACCTTTGAATTTTGCCCCAGCAACCCAGCTTCAGTGTGCTATATTGGGAATCAAAACAATCAGCAAAATAACCCTTATGCTAACACCTATAATCCAGGGTGGAGGAATCATCCTAACTTTTCTTGGAGTGGCCAAGGAATTAATTCGCAAGGCCTCCAAGGACAGCAAAAGATGAATGGTTCACCTGGATTTGGGAAGCAAAATCAGCAGACTATGCCCCAACAAAAGAATTCTGTCAATCAGTCCAACCAAGGAACAAGTTCTCTCGAAAATCTGTTTAAGGAATATATGGCGAGAAATGATGCTGCCATGAGAAACTTGGAGATACAAGTGGGACAATTGGCAAGTGAGATGAAGGCTAGACCCCAAGGAAAATTACCTGCTGATACTGAGGTCCCAAAGAGAGAAGGTAAGGAGCAAGTTCAGGCTATTGAATTGAGGAGTGGTAAACCTCTTGCTGAACCCAAAGTTTTGATCAAGCAAAAGCAGAAAAGTAAAGAGACTGCTGTACAAACAGAAGGTGAGAATATTGCTGAAAAAGATTCAGGAGTTGAAGAGGTTGAAGAGATCCCAAGGACAACACCCATAGAGCCACCTAAGCTAGTCCCAATCTCCATCCCTGAGTTTAAACCACCTCCACCACCTTTTCCCCAAAGATTGAAACAGAAAAATCAAGAAGTGCAATTCAAGAAATTTTTGGAAGTATTGAAGCAACTTCACATAAATATACCCTTGGTTGAGGCTTTGGAACAAATGCCTAATTATGTGAAGTTTCTTAAGGACATCCTAACCAAGAAGAAAAGGTTTGGGGAGTATGAGACTGTCTCTTTAACTGAGGAGTGTAGTGCTATATTGAAAAATAAACTCCCACCTAAGGTTAAAGATCCTGGTTCTTTTACTATTCCTGTTTCTATAGGTGGTAAAGAGCTAGGGCGAGCTCTATGTGACCTCGGTGCTAGCATAAACCTTATGCCACTATCTATATTCAAGACATTGGGCATAGGTGAAGCTAGACCCACAACGGTTACATTGCAACTTGCTGATAGGTCCATAACTTACCCGGAAGGAAAGATTGAAGACATCTTGGTTCAAGTGGATAAGTTCATATTCCCAGCCGATTTTATTATTTTGGATTATGAAGCGGACAAGGAGGTCCCTATAATTCTTGGAAGACCATTTTTAGCCACCGGGAGAACTTTAATAGATGTCCAAAAGGGAGAGCTAACCATGAGGGTAAATGACCAAGAAGTGAAATTTAGTGTTTTTGATGCACTGAAATACCCTCCTGATATGGAAGAGTGTTCTGTTATTCAAATCTTGGATGAATTAGTTGAGGAAAAATTTGCTTTGGATTTGAGAGAGCAACACACCCAGGCATTTGGTAAAGTTACAGTAGAAGAGTTAGAGATTACTGGGCTGAAACAAGAGTCAGAAAGTGTTTGGGAAATGCAAAAGTTGAACAAAGTTTTTGAGTTGCTGGATTTAGCTGATAGGAAGATCCCACCTATGCAGCCATCTATAAAGGAACCTCCCAAACTTGAGTTAAAACCATTGCCCATGCATCTGAAATATGCATATTTAGGAGAGAAGGAAACTCTTCCCATAATCATATCAGCAAGTCTAACGCTTGAAAATGAAGGATTGTTGCTTAATTTGCTGAAGCAATATAAGAAAGCAATAGGCTGGACTTTAGCTGATATTCAAGGGATAAGTCCTTCGTTCTGTATGCATAAAATTAATTTGGAAGATGGAAATTTTAAGACAGTGGAGCAGCAGAGGAGACTTAACCCAGCTATGAAGGAAGTAGTGAAGAAGGAAATAATCAAGTGGTTAGATGCGGGAATCATCTACCCTATCTCGGATAGCAATTGGGTAAGTCCGGTCCAATGTGTACCCAAGAAGGGAGGCATGACAGTAGTGGTTAATGAAGCTAATGAACTGATTCCCACTAGAACAGTAACTGGTTGGAGGGTGTGCATGGATTACCGAAGGCTTAATAAAGCCACACGTAAAGACCATTTCCCTCTACCGTTTATTGATCAAATGTTGGATCGATTAGCGGGACACGATTACTATTGCTTTTTAGATGGTTATTCAGGGTATAACCAAATAACTATAGCCCCACAAGACCAAGAAAAAACCACTTTTACATGCCCCTATGGTACATATGCTTTTAGGAGAATGCCTTTTGGGCTCTGCAATGCTCCAGCAACGTTTCAGAGGTGCATGTTGGCTATATTTTCAGATATGATAGAAACCATGATGGAAGTCTTTATGGACGACTTTTCAGTGTTCGGAGAATCCTTTCAGAATTGCTTGGAGAATCTGGGAAAGGTGTTGAAAAGATGCATAGAAACCAATTTGGTCCTAAATTGGGAAAAATGTCATTTCATGGTCAAAGAGGGCATTGTTTTAGGACACAAGGTTTCTAGGAAGGGAATAGAAGTGGATAAAGCTAAAATAGAGATCATCGAGAAATTGGATCCTCCAACTTCAGTAAAGGGTATTAGAAGTTTCTTAGGACATGCCGGCTTTTATAGGAGATTCATTAAGGACTTTTCTAAGATTTCCAAGCCCCTTTGTTTGTTGTTAGAGGCCAATCGACCATTTGAATTTGGAGAGGAGTGTTTGAAGGCATTCAACACCTTGAAGTCTGCATTAGTCACTGCACCTATCGTCTCAAGTCCAAATTGGTAGCTACCCTTTGAATTGATGTGCGATGCAAGTGACTATGCAGTGGGTGCAATGCTTGGGCAAAGGTATGGCAAGATTATTCATCCCATTTACTATGCTAGCAAGACCCTTAATGGAGCACAATTGAATTATACCACCACTGAAAAAGAACTGTTGGCTATAGTATTTTCATTTGAAAAATTTCGGCCATATTTAGTGGGATCTAAGGTTACTGTATTCACAGATCATGCTGCCATTAAGTACTTGCTAGCTAAAAAGGATGCTAAACCAAGGTTGATAAGGTGGGTATTGCTACTACAAGAGTTCGATTTAGAAATTAAAGACAAGAAAGGAACTGAGAACTTAGTAGCAGACCATTTGTCAAGAATTGAGAGAGCAAATGTTATGCTTCCTCAAAATGAGATCAGAGACTCCTTCCCAGATGAGCAGCTTTTAACAGTAGCTCACATTAAGGATATGGAAGCACCTTGGTATGCTGATATTGCTAATTATCTTGCTTGTGGAATTTTGCCCTCTGATTTATCAAAACAACAATTGAAGAAATTTTTGCATGAAGTGCGGTTTTACTTTTGGGATGAGCCTTATGTGTATAGACAATGTGCAGATGGGTTAGTGAGAAGATGTGTATCTCAAGAGGAAGTTCCTGAAATTTTGGAGCACTGTCACACATCACCTTATGGAGGGCATTTTGGTGGTCAAAGGACAGCAGCTAAAGTTTTTCAATCTGGATACTATTGGCCCTCAGTTTTTAAGGACTCTCATTGGTTTAGTAAAACTTGTGATAGTTGTCAGAGGAAGGGAATTATTGGCTTGAAGGAAGAGATGCCCCTTACCTATATTCTAGAGATAGAGCTCTTCGATGTATGGGGGATCGACTTTATGGGACCCTTCCCACCTTCCTTTGGTAACATATACATTCTCTTAGCGGTTGATTACGTGTCTAAGTGGGTTGAAGCCATTGCTTGCCCCTTAAATGATGTTAAGACAGTTTTGAGATTCCTCCACAAGTACATTTTCACAAGATTTGGCACCCCTCGTGCATTGATAAGTGATGAGGGATCTCACTTTGTTAACCGGTTAATGAGTAGCATGTTGGCCAAATATAACATTAAGCACAAAATTTCCACTCCCTACCACCCCCAAGCCAATGGCCAAGCCGAGATTTCCAATAAGGAGATAAAAGGAATTTTGGAAAGGGTAGTTAGTCCCAATAGAAAAGATTGGTCTCTTAAGCTTGAGGATGCTCTTTGGGCTTATAGGACAACTTTTAAAACTCCCTTAGGAATGTCTCCTTATAGGCTAGTCTTCGGTAAAGCTTGTCACTTACCTTTAGAATTAGAACACAAAGCTTTTTGGGCTCTTAAGAAATTAAATTTTGATCATGTGGCAGCTGGATCATTGAGGAAGTTGCAATTGGTGGAATTAGAGGAGTTCAAGCAGACTTCCTATGAAAATGCCAAGATGTATAAAGAAAAAACCAAGATGTGGCACAATAGGAAAATTTTGCCGAAGCAATTTGAAAAGGGTCAGAAAGTGCTTTTGTTTAACTCCAGACTTAAACTTTTTCCAGGAAAACTTAAGTCTCGTTGGTCTGGTCCTTTCACGGTCTTAGAGGTATTTCCCTACGGAGCAATCATGTTGAAGGATGAGAAAGATGGTAGGGAATTCAAGGTTAATGGTCAGAGAATTAAACATTATTGGGGAGAAGAAGTTCAAAGAAAGTTAGCTTCTCTCCAATTATCTGGGGATTGATGTAGTAAAAATTTTGAGGGAGCATTGTGGCTTTAGCAGTGGGTTTTAATTGAGCTCCCGAAGTTGGTTGTTTTTCTTTGAGTTTATTTATTGCTGGTTTAGTTAATTTTTTTTTATTTGATTTCTTTTAATTTCTTGTGTTTCTTGGTTGCAGATTTTTTTTTAAGAAGGCAAGGGTTTTAATATTCATCATCATTTTGGAAAAGAAGTTGATAGGATTGAATTGACTGATTTTTGGAAGAAAGTTGAAAAAGGAAAGAGGAAGTTATGGTGAGGTAAATCACGTGGCTCAAGGCTGACATGAAAGGCATGGGGAAGAGAAATTTGATAAGATGAGTAAAGATTAGGGTTTCCAAAAGGAGTGGTCAAATCGGCAATTAAGGAGAAAAAAAAAGATTTCATTTTAATGCAAGATTTCCCCCCAAAAATCGTATTCGGTTTTTAAGAAAAAAAATCGATAGTGCCTTCATCTTCTTCCTTTTAAAGCTCCCCATAAACCCTTAAGCTTCAGCATATTCCATAGCTAATACCTCTTTTCTTAGAGTGCTAAATCGCCATAATGTCGCCAAGGACAAGAGGAAAAAAATCAGAGGCTCACCAAAGAGAGAGTAGTATTCCAGAGGAAAGCCTCGGCATTGAGCGGTCTGAGGTTGAAGTTCAAGCAAAGAAGAAGGGTAAGAAAAAGCGTGTTGTAGCCAAGGAGCCATCCGTTGTTCAGCATGCAAGCAGAGAGGAGCATGAGCAAGAGCATCCCGTTGATGATGATCATATCCCAGTAGTTGAGCAGCTGAAAAAGAAGAAGAAGGAGGCCAAGCAAGCTGAATATTCCAGCAAAGGTAAGGAAGTCTTAGTTCCGCAACCAGCGCCGGTGGATCGCTTCATCAACGAAGTTGCTAGAGCAAAGTATGAAGCTCTTCTAAGAAGAGGATTTCTGGCAGAACGAGGATTTCAATCTCCATTCAATCAGCTTCCTAGTTTTCTTCAATCTGGGATTACTAATCTCGGTTGGGATATTTTTTGCAAAAAGCCGGAGCCTGCGCGTGTCCAAGTTGTACGAGAATTCTATGCAAATATTGATGAAGAAGGGGGCTTTCAAACGATTGTCAGAGGAGTGCCCGTGGACTGGTCGCCTGAAGCAATCAATGATCTATACCACCTTCCAGACTTCCCTAGAGCCATGTTCAATGAGATGGTAATTGCTCCATCAGAGGAGCAATTAAAAGCTGCTATATCAGAAGTAGGTGTTGAGGGAGCTAGCTGGCAGATGTCTAAGAATCGTGCCCGAACATTCCTAGCCACTTATATGAAACCCGATGCAAATGTGTGGCTGGCGCTGATTCGGAATCGAATTCTCCCAACAACTCACGACTCTACCATTTCAATGGAGCGAGTCCTTCTGACCTTCGCCATAATGAAAAATCTGAGCATTGATTTGGGGAAGATAATTTCTACTGAAATTTTTCTGTGTTTCAGGAAGAAGGTCGGGCGGCTATGTTTTCCAAGCACCATAACAGCGCTATGTAAAAGAGCCGGAGTTCCTATCCAAAAAGAAGACGACATCCTTTTTGACAAAGGAATCATTGATGCTGCAAATATGGATAGGCTTAGGAGAGGAGAAGGTCAGCAGAGGCAAGGAGGGCTGATGTCGGGGGTCCATAAGGCTTTGGACCAATTGGACGTGATTTTAAAGAGACTTGAGCACATGGAAGGGCAGCAGCAAGCTTACTGGTTGTATGCCCAGCGGAGAGATTCAATTTTGAAGAAGGCAATGCAAGCCAACTTCACTCGGCCGTATCCTCGATTCCCTCCATTTCCAAATGAAGTGCTCGTGCCTTGGATCCCCCACCTTCCAGAAGAGAATCAAGAAGAGAATGAAGAAGAGGTCGATGCAGATCTCAATGTTTGATCAGGGATGTTGTTGAATCCCTTGCTATTTTATGTTTTATGTTATTTTGTGTTTATTGTCTGCTCCTTTAGTTTGTTTCCTTTTTATCTTGTTTTGTGGCTGTCTAATTTAAGATGTATGTGAAAAAGAATATGAATTTAATGAAATATCATATGTTGGGCTGCATTATTGTGTTGTGCTTGTGCATGAGTTCTGATTTATAGAAAAAAAAGAGAGGAGAATGAATCTGCTGTATAAAGAATCGATGAATGCGTTGAATGAAAATCTGTTTAGCTTTGCTGGATCAATGATGTCCTTTGCTAGGGCAAAGTAGTAAGCATTGTCTCAATCTTGTTAGTTTGTGTTGCTGCTTTGGATCCCTTAGTTTGCTGTAGATCATTCAAATGATATTGTTGTTTGTTGTGGCTGAAAATTTGTGCTGGATGAGTGTTCTGAATTGCCCATAGCTTAGAGTATCTTTGTAGCAATATCATCACTC
Organism: Luffa acutangula; assembly: GCA_036850905.1. Classification (NCBI taxonomy): domain Eukaryota; kingdom Viridiplantae; phylum Streptophyta; class Magnoliopsida; order Cucurbitales; family Cucurbitaceae; genus Luffa; species Luffa acutangula. The sequence goes on along the minus strand of CM072092.1, from coordinate 32,119,619 downwards.
TTTTGCACAATAAGTCCTTGTGTAGTCCATGATTTTAGAGCCTTACTTATCTCAGCCAGTGTTTTAGGAGAGCTGCCTTCGTTAATCAAGATCTAGCTTTGTCAACTCTCAAGCCTTAAATTCTAGCTTAGAAATAAGTTTGGGGGTCTCTCCTAGCTAATTTTCTCATTGGGGACAATGAGTAATTTAAGTTTGGGGGTGTGGTGATTCCCTTTGAAAAAAAAAAAAAAAAAAAAAGAAAAAAAAAGCAGTAGAATAAGCCCTTGTGAGAACACTCCTCTTTTCCTTAGAAGATGCACTCAATCCTTTCCAAATAAGAGAATCTATCTTTTTCTTAAGTAGCCGAGTAACCAGAGGCATTTATGATACCCATAGTTTGCCCTTGCGTCAAAAAGTGGCTTAGGAAAAAGAAGATTCCTCTTATAAAAAAAAAAAAAAAAAAAAAAAATCTAAGAGAAAGGATGAGTGTAGCCCTGCTAGTTGCATCCCTCCCAGGACTTAGGTGAGCTTCATCATAAAATGTCGTCATTCTGAGGAGCAAGGGGGAAACAACTAATAGGATATCTTTATGGGAAAATGAGTGTTTATCCTTATAAGGTGATGAACCTAGAGGCTAGGGTGCACTTCATCATAAAATGTTGTCATTCCTAGATTAAGGGTTGTGACCTTGGGGACTCTCTTAAGGTATATATACTAATAAAAAAAAAAAAAAAAAGAAGCTAGAATTAGGTAAAAGGGTTATGGATGGTAGAGGTTGATTATCGGATTGCATGGTTGGCTTGAGGATTTGGATACTAGTTGAGTTAGTTTAGGAGCTTGAATCTGTGGATAAACATCTTGGCATGTGCAAAAGAGTGGTGAGCTTGGTGCAGTGTATAAGCTAAGCTAGGGGTAAAAAGTACAGGACAACATTTAAGTCTTCCAAGAGCCTTTTGTTTGAAGGAAGATTGTGTTGATCTTTTAGTGAGCTTTGGGAGTCAAAAGTGGCAGCGCAAATTTCTTGATTGAGATGATGATATATGTATGATTGGGTTATTGGCAAAGGGTGATGATTTGATCTAGGCTAGCATTACTCGAGGACGAGCAATGATTCAAGTTTGGGGGTTTGATAACTCTTAGTAAAAGAGTTATTTATCTTATCTTTTAGCTTGGATTCTTTAATATGGGGGTAATTGGCTAGCATATTTTGGTGTTGTTCCTCTATAAATCTCATGCTTTGGTATGAATCATCTTTAAGGAAATAGTTAATATGTTGCTACTGTTTTGAAGGTGAAATGCATTAAATTTGGTGTACTTATAGTGCAGATCCATTAAGCCATTGTGGTAGCAGACTAAAGGCAGCATGTGTAGAGTTGAAGTGATTGAGGAGCTGGAGATGGAATTGCTGGATCAATTCTGGAGCAAAGTTCACACGTGATTCTCACGAGGAAAAAATCAATTCATTAAATGAGCTGGCACTTAGTAGTACAATCAGCTCTTTCATCCAATGGGAGGCTGCCATCTTGCTGAAAAGAAGCTGATGTAGCCCTGAATTCAATGAAGAGAAGAGTATATTTTTTTTAGGGCAACCACATTTTGTGAGGAGGTATAAAAAGGAGAAGAAGAAACCAAAAGGGAGGAGACATACACAGACATCAAGACAGCAGTGTGGAGAAATCGAGAAGGGAAGAGAAAGAGATTCCATAGAAGAAGGAGAAGCTGACATTTGGAAGGAGCATCTTCAGCAACTTTTCCATTTCCGGCTACTTCTTCCTTTATTTCTCTTTCCTCTTCTCTTAAACTTTGTGTAGCTGTGTTTTAGTTTTCTTCATGGCTTTTTCTGGTTGTTTCATTTTGTTTTCAGCTTGTAACATGAACTAATCACCTTAAGGTGAGGATTAGGATACCTTTGTATTAATCTAAACATTGGAGTTGAGCTCCTTAGTTTTCTTAATCTGGTTTTGAGGGTGTTTATTGCTTAAGCAAAGATTTCGTCCGGCCAACCATTTCTTTGCTCTGTCATTTTTAGTTTTGGGAAAAACAAGGGTGGCTGAATACTCAAAATCACATTAGCTCCTTGTTAGGGTTAGTAGCTAGCTATGTGAAGGAGTTAGGGATAACACTTCACCTAATGCACATAATACAGCATGTTTAAAATGAAGTGGGTTAATGGGAGTTAATCTGCTATTTTCGGAGATCTGGGAAGATTCTGTGAGAACCTGCTGTGTGGATTGAGAGAGCAAAGTTCTTGCTCAAGCATTCAATGTTTAGAGAGATACAAATAGTTCCTAATCCGAGCCTACTTTATTAACCTTGTTGCAAGTTTCGTCTCATTGAGCATTTTGCATTTACTTGTTTATGTTTGTTTCTGCAATTTATTTTATCAAAGCACCTTAGTTTAGACATTACTAAGATTTTATCGGTTACCATCTTGAATTTGCTAGAAATTAAGTTTGAGCATAAGAATTTTCTTGTTCTAATCCCTGTGGAGACGATATTAATATACTTATCACTTGCTGCTGGCCGTGTATACTTGCACGTGCATTGTGTGGAACTTCATTGCATATTTTAACCCCACCTTACAAGGCAACAGTGGGGAGCTGGGAACATAATCACACAAGATGGAATTCACTCCTTCCCGACTTTAGGGTAAGTAGAGGTGTGTTCCCTTAAGTGGTGTCTCCGGGACTTGAACAATGGGCCCAACCCTCTCTATGGCACGAGAGGGACTTCTGTTTGTTGGTTGGACCTCAAACAGGTTGTTCATTAGAGGAGTACTGGGAACTTAAGGACAAAGATGTAAACCAGGGGTAAAATGGTAATTTGACCCAACTGGGATACGAACACACGTGAAGGACTGACTTGTAGTATTGGTCGATATCCGTGGACACAGAAATATTCTACAGTGAGAAGAGTACAGCTGAGGGTCTTTAGTGGAATGACCCACAGTTAACGAATGGAGACTAACTTGGTTAATGAGTTTAAGCCGATTAGTCTCGTATCGTTGGAGCTTCTGATCTGTAGGTCCATTAGGTCCCACTGGTAGATCGTAAAAAGACTTGAAGCAAACAAATATAAATTGTAAATTGAAAGTGTTCAATTTATCCTGGGAATCATATAATGTATATTGATGCATTATAATATAAAGTTTATGAAACTTTATAATATAATTTTTGAATTAATTTCAAAAATTAATTCTTGAGAGAATATATTTGAAAGAGTTCAAATAAATTTAATATGAATTGGATTCATATTAATTTTAATCTCTAAGATTAAATATATGATATTTAATTGGATAATTAATTAATTATGGAATTAACTAATTATTTATTAATAGAGACCTTTTCCTATTAGGAAAGAAAATATTTGAAAGAGTTCAAATAAATTTAATATGAATTGGATTCATATTAATTTTAATAAAATCCCAAAGATTAAATATGTGATATTTAATTGGGTAATTAATTAATTATGGAATTAATTAATTATTTATTAAAATTAGATATTGTTCAGATAATAGATTTGAACTTATTCCTAGACCTTCTTCTATTAGGAAAAGGTCTTGGCCTTTACCTATATATAGGACCCCTGGGGTGGGGTGAAAGGCATCCCATTGTCTCTCATTCTCTCAGAGATTTCTCTCAAAAGACTCCCACAAGTCTCCTGCTTCAAGAAGTCTTAGAGATATACCGGTGTAGCCGATTGGTGGTGTTCGCACAAGAGGGTTGCTACGTTTTCATTCTTATTGGCAAGAAAAGGCGAATTGATCAAGACTTTCTACAAAAGTAAGTTTTCTATGAAATCCTTGATCACTAGGATCAATCTAGTTGATTTTTAAGCATGTTTATAGCCTATGTACAACCCATTAAATATAGTTTTATTGCTGTATTATTTTGCAAATTGTATTGGTATTTCAATTAGAATCTAAGACTCTGAGTAGGTTCGGTAATACTTTCCGCTGCGTGGGGCTTTTATCCCTTCAGAGGAAGTGCACATAAGCCATTGAAACGATCCCAATACTTATGAAATTCTTCCTCATCAGGCGCTTGGGCGATGTAAATGAGTTCTCTGGTGACTTCAAAGTCTCTGAGAGATGGAAGATGACTCGAATCATGAGCTGCTAGATCTTGTACCATGCACTCGCCTATGGCTATATCTTCAAATTCTGCTAAACGAGGACATCTTTCTCCATGGAACAAGTGATCGTACAAGAAAAGAAACAAAAAAAGAAAAATGCAAAAACCCAAAAATTAAAAAGAAAACAAACGCCTTTCTCCGGCAACGACGCCAATTTGGCGTGTGCGAGTTTGTCAAGTCCTCGTGTCAAATAAAATTTATAACTTTGGCTCTATGCTACTTTGCAATAGGTAGTGCACAGGTCGTCCACATGGAAAGAGAGTTCTTCGTTAATTTTTGGGATTTCGCTAAACATAGGGGTTTTGTAATTAAAGGTGGGGTTTGGTCTGTCATTGATCGAAGTAATTTGAAATGAAAGAAAAAAGGAAACAATTGCCACAAAGAATTAAATAGCATGCAAATAAATAGAAACGAAGTAAAAATTAATGAAAATCATACAAAAGACGGGACTAAGAAAAATGTAAATATATAATATAATATCAAACAAGTTTACCTTTGGAGACTCTGGCTCAGGCACGACGATTTTGTTTTTTTCTTGCTGATTTCCTTTATCACTTTTTTGAACGACTTGAGTACTCACCGATGAAAACGCCTTGACATGTTCAGTCTTTTGAGTACTGACAGGTGAGATCTCTTTCACTTTTTCAGTCTTTTGATCACTCACATGTGGGATTTCTTTGTCTTCAATCTTCGTTAATTGAGTACTTTGAACCAGCGTTGATGAATCGTTCGCCAACTTCGATTTAGATCGCATAACATTGAAGTACAAATATGGCGACAGAAAATCCCCCACTGCTCTGACACGGCCAGCGTGTTCAGGTGTCCCGAGTGCTTCAGTCAAAATATCTTCGTCTGGGTTGCTTTGTTGTAATTCATCCTATCACAGGTAAATAAATGGTATGAAATTTAGTATTTATAATAACCACACATAATATATATTAGGGAGGTGTATACTCACAATTCTACGTGCCATCTCACGTGTGGAATCATTATCATAATCCTTTGTCTTTTTGTTCAATCTCACGGCTTTCCATAAAGTCCCACAATTGACTACTTCCCCAGCAGATGTCTGTATTCAAATATTATTTTATGAATATTTATACCATCTAAACAGTACGTTTCGTATTGTTATAAACACTTACCATCTCATCCGCCAACTTCGCATATCCTTTATGCGATAAATGGTGATTATATTTAATCATCCCCTACTACAAAAATCACTTTTAATGAGGGGCAATGCCCGTCATTAAAGACTTTTCATGACGGGCGGCGTCCGTGATCTATACGAGTGTCGTCGTAACTTGTTATGACGGGCGACTTTTAATGACGGGCATTGCTCGCCATTAAAAGCTGTCCGTCATAACAAGTTACAACGACGGACGTTTTTCATGACGGTCAATGCCCGTCATGAAACGCCGTCCGTCATCAAAAGTCCGTCATTAAAGGGTATTTTCCAACCAACCAGATCTTTAATGACGGGCAATGCCCGTCATTAAAAGCTGTCCGTCATGAAAATATATTTTTCAACCAACCAGATCTTTAATGACGGGTAGTGCCTGTCATTAAAAGACGTCCGTCATGAAAAGTCCGTCATTAAAAGAGTTTTTGTGAACCAAATGTCCGTCATTAAAGGTCCGTCATTAAATGTCATTTTTTATGACAGGCATTGCCCGTCATTATTTTGTTCATAATTTAATAAAAAAAATTGTTGGTTGCCCGGTGGCAAACCAACAATATTTTCTTCATTTGTCAACCTGTAAAGAAAGTAATCTTAATTTTAAATGTGCAAAATTGTATAGAAATCTAATATTTGTCAAATTTCATTCCAACAAACCAATGAACCAAATTTGTTAATACAATTTTTATTCATATAAGTTTGATATAAAAATAAAATTACAAACACTCACACTTAAAAGCCTCAAAATTACTAAACACCTATGATTTAAAGTCTACACCTACACTAAAAAAATAAAAATTCTCGTACATGCCGCTTTCATTCCTATCACCATAATCTTGCTCGTACATCAAACTTGAAGAACCTAAGAAAAACAAATTGTAATTAGGTTCGATACAACGCCAAAACAAGAACTCACATAACAAACATATGTCCAACAACTCAAAGAACCTAAGAAAAACAAATTTAGTTAACAATAAAATACACAAAAAAAAACCAATCTCGATGAGTATCGAAAAAAACTCAATAAACTCCAAAAGCTTACAAACTTCAAGATATCAAGTTTAACCCCTTCAGAGAACCTGTAATGCTCTAGGTTTCTATACTTAACCTAGAGACATTACTAAATCATCTATCTAATTCTAATCAGTTGCTTTAAAAATTTCGACAGCATAACGACATACATATGACTAACCCACAAATTTTTAAACCTGTTAAACAAGATAAACACACTTCTATATGAAAAAAAAAATCATCAAACTACAGCCTCACAACACTTCAGGTTCACAACAAACCCTAAACGAAAAAACTAAAAACTAAGGAGCCCTCAACAACACAACAACATAACGTCGTATGCTTCGCGGTGGCCAAGGAGCCCTCAATTTTACTGCCACAATATCATCACAAAGCGAACCATAAAAACGAAAAAACTAAAACATAGGCTACAACTCAATTTTCAGAAATATTCACCAATCCCAAAGAACTAACCGCTTCTTAAGCTTGATAACGAAATCATTCACAAGGGCTTGCACGTCTGGTATAATCCTAAACAGAGAAAAACGAAAAAGGCTCAAGATAGAGAGAATATACATAACGGATAAAAATTTGTAACACGTAATACATACAGAGAATATGGAAGAATGGAATGGGGAAGAAGAGGGTTGCCATCGGCTACAAAAATGAAGAGATTGGAAGGAAGCTCCGGTGCGAGCTGCAACAATGGAATCTGCGCTTCGTTCTGGAACTGGAAGTCAAAGGTGAGAAGTTCTTCAGTTATCTCTTCTTCTTCTTCTCTGCCCTTTTCTTCTTTTCCTATTTCGGGTTGAAATTGGACTCCGATATATTTTTGGGCACTAAATTTGAACATACCTAATAACAAAATCTAATAAGTTTCAGAAAAAGAAGGAATACAAGGAGATTGCTACAAACATACTTGCAGCGACTTGGTGGATGAAACCACGAGTAGAAATTCTAGAGGAAACATGTTAAAACAATTTAAAGAACCTAGAAAGCATTGTAATTGTCCTGTGAATCTAAAATACAATGAAAAATCTAATGATCAACTGATCCTATTGTAACTGTCCTGTGAATCTAAAATACAATGAAAAACCTTAAACTTTTTGCATCGACCAACCTTTCAGCTCGACCAAGGAGATTAATAGCACAAGCATAGTGCTTGACATGACTTGACATATTGAAATCTTTCTTCATGGTATCAAAGTAGCTGTTACCAACAAAACCAGATAGATGGATTAAGAAATAGAAACAAATTCAAGCATAAGACTAAAAGAGACCCTCTAAAACAACAGAAAGCTAAAGTGCTCTGCACAATTTTGGATTGAAAATTAAACATATAACATCGCATTTTGGATTGAATTTAAGGGAAAAAAATTGTTACAAGAAGATAACAAAAATTTTTTGCTTGAGAAACCAAAAGTGAAAACTAAAATAAAAAAGGAGCATGAGATAGAAGTCCAGACCTCTAAACACTATTTAAGCCTTGAGGGAGATAAATAGAAATCAGATCAAATAGCCAATCTTTTTCATAAAGTTTTTAGGAACATGTGATTTTAGATTAGGCTACTGCCTCTATAACACCAGTCATAGTACTTTTATCACCCAACCTTCTTTTTTTTTTTGAACAAGGAACAAAATTTTTCATGGAAGAAATGAAAAAAGACTAATGCTAATGGAATACAAACTTACAGATTTAAAATAAGAGGAAGGAAAAGACAAACAGACCTATGTTATTGACCTAACAAGAGGAAATAATAGCAAGATTGCATTTTTTAAAAAAGTAAAGAGGGAGGGAGACATACAGGGCCCTAACCAGGCCATTACTGTTGCAAATAGGGAACCGAAAAGCTGGCCGAGTGTGGCTCCAACACCTATGAACCCAACTAATCTTGCATTTGACTGGAAAAAGAAAAACCCAAGTTAAACGTGACCCAAAAATTTGCAAGTACCATCCATATAAAATGTGGCTGAAACTGAAGATATACCTCACTATCCATGACATCGATAACTCTAGCCCAAGTTGATGAAATTGTTATTAGATTAAGTAAAGCAACCTTCAAAAGAAGCAACTATTACTTTCACCAATTAAGCTTAGGGAAAATTCAACACTTTTCTGAAAGTGAATGCATATGCAAAGTAATAAGAGGATTTTTATACCCAAAGGAAGAATCCAATTCTGACTAATACATAAAACCACCCATGTTTATCCCAACCTACAGAAGTAACAGAACTTGATTGGTCACCATAATCCTTTGAGTCCTCTTTTGCAGAAAACAAGATGGTAAAGAACCCCTACAAAATGAAAAACCAAAACAAGCCCTCTGTGACTACATGCAATTAGAACTCCAAGGCAAATTGATTAGTTAACAATAAAATACACAAAAAAAAAACCAATCTCGACGTGTATCGGAAAAAATTGTTAGAAAATCCAATAAACTCCAAAAGCTTACAAACTTCGAGATATCAAGTTTAACCCTTTCAGAGAACCTGTAATGCTCTAGGTTTCTATACTTAACCTAGAGACATTACTAAAGCATCTATCCTAATTCTAACCGGTTGCTCTAGAAATTTCGACAGCATAACGACATATATATGACTAACCCAAATTTTTTTAAACCTGTTAAACAAGAGAAACACACTTCTATATGAAAAAACCGCCCAACTACAGCGTCACAACACTTCAAGTTCGCAACAAGACTCCAAATATTCTAAAACTAAGCAAGTTAAGGTCTCACATCAAACATCTAAATCTAAAGAATCATTAAAGGACATTGCAATCAAACAAACTTTTTAGAGCTTAATCGTATCATAACCTAAAACACACACACCCTCTAGCTTGGTAAGTAAATTAGTGCTTCAAACATGCCTACCAGAACACTAACCAACCAAATGGAATTCAACTATATGAGCCAAACATTCCCTTTAGGAGCTATCTATGAAATAACCATTTTTTTTACAGGGAGTAGGCTTTATACGTTTGCCTTAATGTTAGAGTGATCAAACCAAAAAAGATTTTAGTAAACCTTTTCACCACCCACCACACAAACAACACAAGTTCCTGCTGGTGCGTAGAATCAACCTCATACTATTGAACCTAATTTCTCAAATACCAATGGACAAAAGAGCAAATAAGATCTTAAGAATGAGAATTTCAAACATAAAGTTATCACCAAAATGGAGTGATAGAACATGAAACTTACATTAACATATAACATACCCGTGCATTATTGGCACAATTTGTACAAATGACCAAATTGGGAGCTCAAGTACTTTCTTTAAGTGACCTGATATGCTTTCAAAATTTTTAAAGATCAAGTATGGATGCAACAAAAACATAAATCAAACAATGGGAGGTTAAAAACTAGTCTATCATCTATGAATCAACTATGTTAGTGCAACAATAATATCAACAAACATCACTCATAACTGGAAGGATAGACATCAACACCGCCCTCAGCTATGGAAGTAACAAAGGAAAGCAATTAAAGAGAACATGATAGGAAGTAAATAAATGTATTATGAATGGTGTACAATCTCATACCAATGCCATGAACTGATTTTGCTTCTCCATGGTTGGCACCAAGAACTCCTAACTGAAACCAAATTATCTCTTTCTAATAAGTTGCTATTTATATTTTAAAAAATAGTGGAAATTCTCTGTCGCAGATCTTAATTCATTGAAGGAGAATTGTTTAGCATTCTCAAGCAAGTCAACTGGGGAACATAAAAACAAAGCAAAAAGAAAATCACATAAAACATGACGGGAAATTGAAACTTGTATACGCGCATATATTGCTAACGCACTCCTAATGGTTCAAAGAACGACCCTACAAGTTGATTCAAATTTTATTCAGACACAAAAAAATCGAACTGGAACCTATGACAAAGAGCACCCAAAGCTTAGAAACTAATTCACAACATATACGCACATTCGAAAAGAACATTATACTTGTTGTCCCTTACCGAAAAATGCTCAAAAATCACCCTTAACCTTATTCGGACCCTCCAATATTGCCCCGAACCTAAAACACATGATACCCAAGGGTTAAGGACTAGTTTACAACATTTAATTGCGTATGAGAGGGCCAACGACTCGCTGCCACTCACTGAACAACCTCAAATCCTAACTGTTTGGTGGTCGTAGGAGCTTAAACCTGCACAATCGACATTTTTAGGGAGTGGGTAACTTTTTTTTTTTATAGTTCTTCCCACATGAGCTCAATCGTTTACAAATATGTATGTTATATGACCCATATCTATTGCACCCAATAAAAAGACTTGACACAAAATCAGATGCTAGGTACCCATTATCAAAACAACCACCATGCTGACATAATAAACCTTTGAACATCTCTAGTTTTCTTATAATTCTTAGATAGAACCAGAAACCTTATAAAAAAAAGAGCAGTCTATTCTTGCTAAACTTATATATTTAACATTCATTCACGTGTTCTTTAAGGAAATGTGTACAATTCAATCATTATACCTTAATCATTACTGGATAGCCAATTTCCTATACGAGTTTTATTGCTTCTTCGATGCTCTGGAATATGAGACAACCACAACATATTAAAGGTATGAAAAAATAATTGCTTTGCTAAGTCAGTTGCAAAGCAAGCAAATAACATGATGCCTACTGACCAACGATATACTTGTAAAAGACCATCACTTCCTGGAACAGTTGGTACACTTGCTTTTTTCATTGTATAGTGACAGTTGATTTCTCACCCATAACTCGGATGCCGTCAGGCTGCACAATGCATCAAGAGTTTCAGTTTCCCCCACAAAATGTATAAACGATTATAGCAGCTTGGAATTGAACTATTACATCAGCAACAGTAACTAGGAAATCTTAAAGCACTTACATTAGGTCCAATAAAATTGATTCCATGTTCTCTTGGCCAAGGATTTTATGGCAGCAATATAACCATTGGAGCAAGAAAAAGGAAAGTCATTTACTCACATAAGAAAGTTATAAACAAAGCATACATAAAAGACCACAACTTTCTCCCCAAAAATCCCTGCACAAATAAATCACACATCCCTCATTTTACAGCCTACACAACCAAACAAAACCCCCCAAAATTTCCCATCTAAAGTCCCAGTTTTAAACAAGCCACAAAGAAACACATCTTCAACATTCACCAACAGCAGAAGGAAAAAAAATCTATACAAGTTCAGCAAGAAAAAAAGGGTAAAGTTACCAGTTTAGGTGAATTTCATTTTTTAAAAAACTTCAGCGCCTTTTCTTTTCATCCATCATTAAATCTCCACGTTTTTTTTTCATGACTGTCATTATAGACTTCACCCTCCAATTAATTGAAAAATAACAAAATAATTGAAATTCCAATGTCAACCATCAATTGCCTAGTACTCAACTTCGAACCTACAGTTCAACACACTCCCTTTTACCTCCAGAATACATAAACTTCCACAGAAACAAAAACTTCAAAACGACACAATGTAATACAGTAGAGCCCAAAAAATAAAAAAAAAATAAATAAAGAAGTAGTTAAAGAGAAGAGAAATGCGGAGTAAACGAGCAAGAAAAGGATGAACAAACCTTGCTTGGACTTCTTGAAGCCACCATTAGCATTTAAGCCAACTTCCGTCCTCCCTCTCTTGCGCGTATCCATTGCTAAGAAACCCAAATCGAGATCCACAACAAACTTACGAACTCGAAAAGAAAAAACCAAAGAATAATCCTAAAACGATAAGATTAAGGACCTAAATTCTACAAAAAGGAAGGGAGAAGTAGTTGACTTCGTGGGTCAGAACCTCCGAAGGAAGAAGCTGCACCGTCCAAAAATGTATGTTGTCGGTGTTGAAGTTGTTGCGGTACTCGTGGGTCGTTTGAATCAACTTCACGAAGAAGGGAGGATAGGAAGCTGGGGCGGGCGAAGGTTGAAGAAGGGAGGCTAGGGTTTTTCGAATACTTTCGGGGAGAGAGAAAAGCGATATTTGGGCTTTTTACCGTTTTAAAAAATTAAAAAAAAACTGGGCTTTTAATGGCGGGCAATGCCCGCCGTTAAAGCCTGTTTTTAATGACGGGCATTGCCCGTCATTAAAGGTCAATTTTTTCGAAAAAACGCGCGTCCGACATTAAAAGTGGCGCGCGTTTTTCGTCCGTCATTAAAGGTTAGAGCCCATTTTTCTGTCCGTCATTAAAGGTTAGCGCCCCTTTTTCTGTCCGTCATTAAAACCTGTTTTTGTAGTAGTGATCGCTCTTCGCTCTTGCTGATCATTTCTAAGTTTCTAGAAACAATTAAAAAAACATATGTCATAAATGAAATATCCCATAATACAATGTTATGTAAATCTATATCACATTACCTGAAATTCTTCAGATAACCTGGCTCGAACAAATGCATCCCAATCAGCCTGTGGAATGTGATTATACCTCTATGGAGGATGAGCCAAACAAGATGGTTGGTCTTTAAATGGGATGACAAACTTTCGGGTCAACGTACTCTTGAATGTTCTCCACTTCGTTTCCACTGATTGCAATAAACTGTGTTTCGTGCGGGGATCGACGACAAATGTCATCTACACTCATATTAAATGTAACAAAATTAATTCAACAAAACATATATAACCACAAAAATCTACTGTAACACTCTAGATCTTGACTTTAACTATCTGAACTAAAAAGTTCGGCAGCATAACGACGTTCGTTTAGCTAACTCAAAATTTTTTCATAACCTGTTAAGAATGGGAAACACACTTCTATATTCAAGACCACTCAACTACAAATCCCACAACAAAGCGAGTCAGATCTCGCATCAAACAAAACTTAGAAAAACAAAACATATCTATTATTCACAAACCAATGTTATTATTCACATACCTCAATGCATTCAAATATTCTTTTCTTCAGATCACGTGGCACGTGTCTCCAGTGATCATACGTGATGAGGATTTGATTTCGCACAAGAACCCCGATATGACATTGCAATGTTGTGGCGTTCACTCCAATGGGTTGCCCTTCGTCATTATATCTAATGACAAGTCTCTCTCCCCCATCCCTAATGCCTGTTAGATGGCGCATGGTCGTAGCACCCTTAGGAACGAATCTCCTATCAGGCTGATCTCCTTCATCGCTGCTGCTTCTGCCAGAGGAGTCCATGATATAATCTATACATAAAAAACAACAATCATATTCAGAAGTATAAAAGTAATATGAATAATAAAAAAAAAATGGTAAAAAACAAACGAAGAATACACAATATAGTCTTAACCACATACATTTAGTGAAGATGTTAATTTTTGTCAATCCATGTACCGTCACAGTCGGTTCTGGTAAACAACGTTGAGTCTTCGTTCATATCATTGAGTGTGGTAATATTAGGCATTGATTTCAATAAACCATAACAATCAAGAGCAGTGTCTCCCAATTCATCATCGTTTGACTCATCTTCGTGATCTCGTTGAGGTGGAGACAACACAACAGATCAACTAGGATTCATAGGATCATTAACATAAAACACTTGAGTTGCTTGAGTTGCTAAAATGAATGGCTCTGATTTATGTCCTAATCGATTAAAATCCACTGTTGTAAATCCAAGTTCATCTATCTTGATACCCTTGTTGCTGTCCACCCAGTCACATTTTAACAAAACAGCTGTGAAACCATAATAGCTTAACTCCCAAATTTCTTGAATTACTCCGTAGAAAACCATGTCTGAGATAATGAGATTTTTATCTTTAGGACTGGAAATTTGCATAGTGTTAGCAACTAAGCTAACACCACTATTTTGGACATTCCTTATTCGATCACGTTCTTTTGTATGATATCGACGACCATTCACCATATATCCGACATATGTGGATACATCCGGACGAGGGCCATTAGCTAACCACCTCAATGTAGATGAGACATTGTTGTTTGGAATTTCAACGGCAAGTAGGACCTATATTGTTTTCGTTACAATAAAATAGTAATATATATCTCTTTACGAAGAAATAGTATGAAATAAATTACGAATTGATACCCTTTCTCGTATCCAGTTTATGAAGGTACGATTGTGCTCATCTTGCAACCATTTTGGATTCCTTGACTTGGTTGGATTGATTGTTTTCAAAAACTTCTTGTGCTGCCTATTGCAATGATATATACATATATATCACACGCATGTGTCAGTACAATCACATATCACCTGAAGTTTGAAATAAAGTTAGTAACATAATGGTGTATATACGTACTCTATAAATGGAAGCACCTCGTCTGTGTTTTCTAGTACATAAAGGTGAGCTTGATCAAACTATTGTTTATCTGGTCTTATATAAGTAGCAGTTGATAATGGTCTGCTAGTACACGAATCATCTTCTTTTAAACTTGAGCCCAAACCAATTGGATGCATACCAGATACAAATGCATAACAAAATTCCATGGCTTCTTCAATGATATAACATTCACCTATACATCCTTCCAGTCTGTTTTTGTTCCTATCATAACCTTTCAATACTTTCATGTACCGTTCAAAAGAATACATCCATCTTAGAAAAACTGGCCCACACAGTTCTACTTCTCTCACTAGATGCACTGTAAGGTGCACCATAATAGTGAAAAATGAGGGTGAAAAATATTTTTCTAACAGACACAAAGTAACTACTATTTCATTATGCAACTCATGGAGCTTCGATGAATCCACCACTTTATTGCATATAGCGTTGAAAAAAAACATAACCGAATAATGGCATACCTCACATGCTTCGGTAAGATCCCACGAATTGCCACAGGAAGCAACTGTTGCATGAGAACGTGATTGTCATGAGATTTGAGACCATAAAGCTTCAAATCTGTGAGTGACACAAGATTTCGTATGTTGGACGAATATCCATCAAGCACCTTAATTTCTGCTAGTGTCTTACACAAGCTTACTTTCTCCGATCGTGATAGTGTGTAACATGCTGGAGGTATGAAAATTCGTTTTCCTCTTACTTGTGGGGCCAATTCTGTCCTAATATTTAAATCAACCAAATCCTCTCGGGTTTTTAATCCATCTCTAGATTTTCTAGGAATATCAAGCAAGGTGCCGATGATATTAGTGCACACGTTTTTCTCGATGTGCATTACATCTAGACAATGTCTCACATGAAGACGTTTCCAATAGTCTAACTAAAAAAAATAGACTTTTTCTTCCAGTAACTACTTGAAAGTTCTTCTGACCGGTTTCGTTTTTTAGCTTGTTTACCCAAAACATTGTTGATTTTTGATTGGTTATCAGTATAGTTGGTAAAATAGTCGCAGATTTAAATCAATCCAAGTATAAACTGATTAAATCAAGTAGTACCTGATGAGTTCAGGGTCGAATCCACAGGGAAAAGGAACAAAAATTATATATTCACTGATTTAATTTCTCAACATGCTAGGTAAGTAAAGAAAATTGATTGGTGAAGTTTAAATAATAGATGTATTGCGGGAAGAAAATAATATAAATTGAGGAAAGGGGTTTAATGCGAGAAATATCAAGGCTATTGCAGTAGCAACCTTATGCGTTTATAAGAGACTTGTAGCGCTAATTTTGATTAATTGATCCATTAATGCCTAAGCGAGAAAAAATCATTAAGTTTTCCTTCCAGTACTCCTTATGCGTTTTAGCAATAAACTAACAAATGACTCTTTGCCTAGCTTATGCGTGAAGTTTAGTTCTCTTAATACTTACAAGGGATTGCGTGAGTCACAATGCAATCGAAGCTCAAGCATGCAATATCTTTTAGTGGTAATAATTAAATGCTACCAAGACTACATGACATGCGCTAACTTGTTCTACTTAGAGAGATCTATATGCATTACCTGTCAAGGATTTATCATACTGATACCGCATCCGGCTGGCCAAGTGGGACTTAGCAATGAAAAGATTAACACAACTAAGTAGAATGCAAACAATGTTTCAATTGAACCAAAATATGCGCTTACAAGTGGTACTTATCGCCGCATGAGGCACTTGCGCTAAGCCTTGAAAAGAAGATTTAGCTCATGAGAGCAAAACAGAGATACATGAAATGATACATTACACACAAGTGTACTCCCATTTACAGATTTCTGCAGCTCCTTTGTGAGTTTCTTCTCCTTCCTTCTCCTCTTCTCTCTTCAATGGTCTGCTAATGATCTCCCCTCCTCTCCCTTTTCTTTGAGCAGGTGACTTCTATTTATAGGTGAGGGAAGCAAACTTCTTCAAGTCACCAACGACCAACTTGCAAGTCCACTTGCGTTAGTTGTGTCAGCGCTTAATCATCATTAGGCCACTTGCGCCTTTTTAATCTCCTTTTTCGCCTACTTGCTCTGGCTGTGCCGGCGCTTGTCTTTTCACCCATCTTTTTCTGTCTTTTGATCATCCTGGAAAGTGTGCCTGCACTGAAAAAGATACTTAAAATGTCCAGATTAGTTGCGTTAGCGCTATGTATTTATAATTTCTTATCGCATACACAAATATAGCCTGCCGCTTATATCAAAGCACTTTTTCCTTTTTATGCGCTAAGATAACGC
Organism: Luffa acutangula; assembly: GCA_036850905.1. Taxonomy (NCBI): domain Eukaryota; kingdom Viridiplantae; phylum Streptophyta; class Magnoliopsida; order Cucurbitales; family Cucurbitaceae; genus Luffa; species Luffa acutangula. The sequence continues at coordinate 32,102,826 of CM072092.1, read as the reverse complement.
ATTAGAGGTTCTTTTCGCCTTCTTTTAGTCTAAATTTAGAGGGTAAACATTTCGCAAGCAATCAAACCCCCAAACTTAAACTATTGCTTGTCCTCAAGCAATGCCAATTATCTACTTTGCGAGAATTACTTAACTCTCTATGGCTTGCGATCTTGGCATCCTTCTACCTCTTTTCTTTTGAAGGCATTACTCCAGTAGATTTGACTTTTGTCAAATTTTTCTTCATTGCTTAAGGCAGGTCCCTTGCGCTGAGATTCTTTTTTGCTATAACTCAACCACTTTTGCTTGTCCTGGGCGCAGACGTTCAACTTTTCTCCCTTTTTTTTTTTTAGAAAGAAAACAATGGACATCAAAACGCATACTTTCGTTTTGGCTTACCCACATTTGTGGTGAAAGGTATCCAACTACGGGTATTACATTTTTTACTGCCCTTAACGCTCATAGGATGCGTTTGTCTTCGCGCAGTGGCAAACTATGGGTGTCATAAATGCCCCTGGCTACAAACATGTCGCATTCCTAGAGGAACACATTCGTTATTTATATTTAATACTTATGCGCCTACTCCCCCAAACTTAAGATGGACAATGTCCCCATTGTCCCCCAAACTTACTTTGGAGCGCATGGACAGAAGAAAATAGAAGTTGAGTTGCGGCAAGGTGAAAATGCGAAGGAATTTGCCTTATGTTCTGAGGAAAAGGAAGACAAAGGTTAAATCGAATGAGGTAATGTGGACAAGAAAGAAAATCAGAAGTCAGATGCGTTTGATTAAGACCAAAAGGAGTCAACACAAAGAATTTAAGACATAAAGAGACATTAAAATGTACGGCAGAGAAAAAGTGATAAGAAAGATGCAGTGAGATATATTTATGTAATTCGATAATGGAATTATAAATATGGCGCATACATTGATTTAAAATAAAAGAAAAAGATAAGTTTATTCCAGCGGTGGTGGAGGTGGCGGTCTAGGGAACCTTGGGACCGGCGGAATGTTTGGCCGCATTTGAGAGGGCTCTGCGGCAGCTGGTCTTTGCGTTGGCCGTGCAAATAGATTTGGTGCGACAGGCAGGCGGCCAAAGGAATTCATCCAGCGCGTCAAAAATAGGAGCAAGGCGTTTACCCTTTGCGACAGCTCCAACCTTTCTTGTTGCAGACGCAAAGGTTCCGTGACTTCTTGGAACATGCATGAATCTTCTGATAATCAGATAGTTGACACATGCATGAATCTTCTGATAATCCATTCCTAGAGTAGACAAGACTTTTTTTGCTTCATACACAGAAGTTGGAATCTCATTCGGATTTGGCAGGAGGTCATGAACTAATGTTAGCAAGTCGGTGAAACTTTTATCACTCCATCCGTATTTGGCTTTCAAGTTATATAATTTTAGTAATGCAGATATTTTAGAAAAATTTTGACAACCTGAGTACAGAGGCTTTTGTGCATCACTCAATAGTTTGTCAAAATTGTCATCTTTATCTGTAAAATAGTCTTGTGTAGCTTCAAACAACTTAGTGGTGTTTCTTATATCATCACTTTCAGTAAAGTCCTCTTCACCACAAGTAGGGTCATTTTCATCCTTATCCCTAATAGGTAATTCTTCACCATGCCAATCCATATCTTATAACTCTTATCAATGCCATGGATATACATGTGGTCTCTAACTATGTTAGCATCTTGTTTGAGTGCATTTCCACAGTTTAAGCATGGACACCACATGAACTTCGACCCTTTTGCATGATGTAGTCCATTTTCAATGAAATTCTCTACACCTATGCTATATTCATCTGACAACCTATCTTTGCTCATCCATGACTTATCCATTGGAAGATATTTTATAAAAATGTTATCTACAAAAACAAAAATTGAGAAATGCACACCAATCAAAAATTTGTTTGCAGCCAACTTAATAATTTATCAAAAGTAACATTCTTCGTCTAAAAAAAAAAAGCTTTAAAAGTGACATTTTAAAGCTTTGTTTTTTATTGTTTTAGTCCTTTGAGAATATGGTTTCTAGAATGCTATTTATGTTTATATACTAATTGAACTGTAACGCTTCCAAATTATAAACTAATCTAGAAACATTACTTGAGTGAAACACCAAAATGCTCCAAATATTTCAGCAGCATAACAACATAGTTATAGCTACCCAAAAACTTTTACCTGAAAAACAGAAAAACTACACTCCCAAATTTACCACCACAAACTCCACAACACTTCAGAAAAAACAACACAACTTCACACTCCAAAATAAAAAAGAGAGACAAAATAGTATACCATTCTACAACTCGACAAACTAAAATGCTCATACTCCATCACATTGGAGAACATTGGAGAACCATCTTGGTTTTTGTTTTTAGTTTTTTAAAATTAAGCTTATAAACACTTCTCTCACCCATACATTTCTAACAGTTCGCTCGTCAGTCACAAGCAACCTCACCTCTGGTTTTTTAAAATCAATTTGAGGAATATAAATTAAAGGATATATTTTTTGTTTTTTTGCTTAAATCTGAAGTGAGTTCTTCCTCTATTTAGATTGATGAACTGTGAGTCGTAAATAATAAACTGTGATAAAAACGTATTTTGAGAACAGATTGAGATTGGGGATTAACAATAAAGAAGAAATTGGTAAAAGAAAACTAATAAAAATAAACAAATAACTCTCTCCGCTTCTCATCAACGATGAATGCGTAAGTACATAGACAACATAATTCATTCGAATAAATTTCTTCCAGATCTCAACTGGCGAATGACCAGCTGTAAACTGAATGCCAAACCAAATCAAAGAACCAAATTAAACCGAATTGAGAAGAATGGCAAGAGAGTTCAAAAATTTTTGAAGTTCACTAAGTTCACTAAACAGAATAGAGAAGAACAACAAGAGAGTTCATAATTTTGAAGTTCACTAAGTGTTCATTGCAGGGATATTCCGATAGAGAATAACAACTTATCTTAGTTCATTGTTCGAAAAAAAAATTATATTCCAACAGTGAATGACGATTTTACCACAATGAATGACGCTGTCTATCTCCGTTACCGCTGTCTATTGTCGTTACGTCGTCGTTCTTATCACAGTGAACAACACTGATCCCACTGTTGTCAAACGCACCGAAAATTCCTCCGCCGTCGAGTGCTTCAGAACCACCGTCGATAGCTTCAGAGACCGTCGTCGATTGATTCAGACCACCGTCGTCGAGTGCTTCACTTGATTCAATCCACCGCCGTCGAGAGCTCCAGCCAGCCGCAAGTAACGTAGAAGACGATGCCCTAAACCAAAACCAAACGATCGTTTGCCTTCAGGATTCCAAAACGAAAAAGTAAAATAAAACGACGTCGTTTTGATCTCAAAACGACGTCGTTTGAATTAATTCCTTCTGTTTAAAGTTCAAAACAAAACGACGTCGTTTTGAAAGACACAAACGACGTCGTTTCAAAGAGAACAAGCCGCGCGTTTAAAGTCAACAAAACGACGTCGTAATGCGACCTTTCCATGTCGGTTATAAACCGTGATTGAAGCACCCTTTTAATGACGGGCGGAAACCGACATCAAACCTATTTATATCGAACGACCCATAATTGACATTGAAGCCCAAACTTTCATAACGGGCCCAAACCGACATTGAAGTGTATCTTACATGATGGGCAGAAACCGACATTGATTATTATATTTTCCGAAAAAGTTCCGTCAAACCGCAAAAAACACGACTCTTTTTTTTTATTTACTATACATGACGGGCAAAAACCGTTACCGCAACATTGCAGGGATATTCCGATAGAGAATAACAACTTATCTTAGTTCATTGTTCGAAAAAAAAATTATATTCCAACAGTGAATGACGATCTTACCACAATGAATGACGCTGTCTATCTCCGTTACCGCCGTCTATTGTCATTACGTCGTCGTTCTTATCACAGTGAACAACACCGATCCCACCGTTGTCAAACGCACCGCAAATTCCTCCGCCGTCGAGTGCTTCAGAACCACCGTCGATAGCTTCAGAGACCGTCGTCGATTGATTCAGACCACCGTCATCGAGTGCTTCACTTGATTCAATCCACCGCCGTCGAGAGCTCCAGCCAGCCGCAAGTAACGTAGAAGACGATGCCCTAAACCAAAACCAAACGATCGTTTGCTTTCAGGATTCCAAAACGAAAAAGTAAAATAAAACGATGTCGTTTTGATACTTTTATTCAAAACGACGTCGTTTTAATTAATGCCTTCTGTTTAAAGTTCAAAACAAAACGACGTCGTTTTGAAAGACACAAACGACGTCGTTTCAAAGAGAACAGGTCGCGCGTTTAAAGTCAACAAAACGACGTCGTAATGCGACCTTTCCATGTCGGTTATAAACCGTGATTGAAGCACCCTTTTAATGACGGGCGGAAACCGACATCAAACCTATTTATATCGAACGACCCATAACTGACATTGAAGCCCAAACTTTCATAACGGGTCCAAACCGACATTGAAGCGTATCTTACATGACGGGCAGTAACCGACATTGATTATTATATTTTCCGAAAAAGTTCCGTCAAACCGCGAAAAACACGACGTCTTTTTTTATTTACTATACATGACGGGCAAAAACCGTCCTTAAAGAATCTCTTTCCTAACGGTTTAAAACCGTGATTGTTCTAAATTATTTTCCGAAAAGTTTCCGTCAACCCGCGAAAAACACGATGCCTTTTTGAAATTACATTTACATGACGGGCAGGAACCGTCATGAATTAACCTCTTTCATCACGGTTTGTAACCGTGATCATTGCTAACTTTTTTCGCGCCAATTTTTAAAACACCTATAATGACGGTTGTAAACCGACATGGAAGGGTGTGCTTTTATAACGTTCCTAAACCGTTATCGTAGGCCAAATTTTCGAAAATTTCCGTTTTTATTTTTAAAAAATGGCATCTTTTTTGTAATCCGTGATCTTTGAGTCAATCCGTCATTGTTGTAAAATTTTAAACCGACATCGTAGCCTAGAATTGTTGTAGTGCTTAATGATCTCTTGGATCTACTTGTTGGCTTGTTGATCTTCTTGGATGATCGGCCTTTTGGCTTAATGATTTCTTGGATCGGTTTGTTGGCTTGTTGAGTTTCTTGGATGATCGACTGACTGACTTGTTGATCTTCTTGATCGGTCGGTTGGCTTGTTGATCTCTTCTTAGAGTCTTCTAGTCTTCAAATCTTCTGAGTCTTGAATCCTTTGAATTCTCTGGACTCTTTAGCTTCTGACGACTCTGGACTTTGGGAGAATGCTCTGGACTCTGCCCTCTCTGACTCTGTCTGAATCTGAATGCTCAAGATGAATGGTGGTCTCCTCTATTTATAAAGTTTGATGGACCTCATATGGGCTTGTGCTATATTTGGGCTTTAATCCAACCTTTTTTTTAATAAGTTTGGATTATTTTAATGTAGTCCAATTTCTTCAATGATCTCGGGTTACATTAGTCTCGAGTCCAATTGCCACGTGGTATAATTTGATTGGACTCGACTTATGTCATCAGATGGATTAATAATAGACAAGTGACATTGTTTGATTTGCTGAATTTTAATGTCTATTAATTTAATTTAGGAACATGTGTAAATTTGTAATTGTTTACAAATTTATTTTATCATTAATTTAAATTAATGATGTGGCAATTTTTGATTGCCCAAAATTTCTCATTCAACAGCATGCTTAGCCTAGTTTATATATAGAAACGTTCTGTATGGTTTGTCAATGTACTAGTATTTTAGAAAACTTAATTAAAATACGAATCGGTCCTATACGCTTCCACTAGGAATTTTGAAATTCCAATAATCCTTCAGTCCTTCACACGTGCTAAAGACAAACCCAAAGAAATTGGAACCTCGTTCTAGATTATGCCTATTTGTAGGTTATCCCAAAGAAACGAAAGGTGGATACTTCTTTGATCCACAAGAAGATAAAGTATTTGTATCGATAAATACTACTTCGTAGAAGAAGACCACGTTAGAGATCATAAGTCTCGTAGTAAGATTGTGTTAAATGAGCTTTCTGGTGGAGCTACAGATACATCAGTAAGAGTTGTTGATGAGGTTGGTCCTTCAACAAGAGTTATTGATAGAGCCAGTACATCGAGTTAGTCACGTCCTTCTCAAGTTTTGAGAGAGCCTCGACGTAGTAGGAGGATTGTTATTAAACCTGAATGCTATTTGGGTTTAGCTGAAACTCTGGTTGTCATACCTAATGACGACATCGATGATCCATTGACCTTTAAACAGACAATGAATGATGTGGATAAGGACGAATGGGTCAAAACTATGGACCTTGAAATGGAGTCTATGTACTTCAATTTAATCTGGGATCTTGTAGATCAACTTGAAGGGGTGAGACCCATACGGTATAAATGGATCTACAAGAGAAAACGAGACACGGCTGGAAAGGTACAAACCTTTAATGCAAGACTCGTGGCAAAGAGTTATACCCAGAGAGAAGGGGTGGACTATGAGGAAACCTTTTCTCCTGTTTCCATGCTAAAGTCTATCAGAATACTCTTTTCCATTGCCACATTTTATGATTATGAAATATGGAAATTGGATGTCAAGACTACTTTTCTGAATGACAATCTTGAGGAGAGTATCTACATGTCTCAACCAGAGGGGTTCATTGCTCAAGGTCAAGAGAAAAATGTTTGCAAGCTTAATCGACCCATTTATGGGTTGAAACAAGCATCTCGATCTTGGAATATAAGATTTGATAATGCGGTCAAATCTTTTGGCTTTGACCAGATCGTTGATGAGCCTTGTGTCTACAAAAATATCATGAATAGTTCAATAGCTTATGTCTAAAAGGTCTATAGTACAAGGATAAGGTTGGGTACCTTATCATGATAACACTATGTGATTCGACCCGCTTTATATTCGATACAGACGTATTGATCCAAGACGTCCATGTAGGAGACATGCGAGCGGGGGTATCCTATGCAATGAGTTTGCAAAAGATCGGACCACGAAATAGAAAATCACTAGATGTAACACCGTTAACTAGTTAGGTTCGTTATTGTTTCAATAGGATGACCTAGGTAACTCAGTCTTAATCCTGAGTGTGTCATGAACTCCTTCTCACGAGGGATTGTCCTTTGATTAGTACGGGTGAGAGTGGCCTACACGCCGACTCAATAAGCCTACCCTCTTGGGGACAAGACTGAGTGGGAGGCTGATATAGCGCAATTTATTGAGCTATATTTTATGCTATTTTAGTGTTAGTTTATTTGGCCACTTTTATGTCTATTTGGTTTAATTTTGTAGGAATCAGCTATTTCGATGGAGATTGAAGTTTCGGTGAATTAGTAGCAAAAGAATGAATTGTATTGAAGAAATTTACAAAAGAGCATAAGGTTCAAGGCATCAATATAATAGGGCAGCGTTGAGATGCTACCATTGGAGTCTCAACGCTGGCCGCACATTCAGGAGGCGCGTAAACGAGGCAGCGTCGAGACCCTACCTCTACAGCGTCTCGACGCTGCAGGTTTTCTGAAAATAATTAGGGCACCCATTGACACAGCGTCACGACGCTGTGTCCTTAGCGTCGTGACACTGTCGCGCAGATTGGACAGTATATATTGTTTGCGATGTTGCTGATTCGGGGGAACCCTTTTTGGAGAGAGAAACACGACTTTAGAGAGGGAAAAACGACCAGAATTCAGAGGAGACCAAGAGAGCTTGATTTTGGGAGCTTGGATCGTGAGGATCGTGACGGAAATGCGCGGGAATCATAGCTAGCGAGTTTAATCTTTCTCCCTTGTTTCTTGTACTAATTTTTAGCATGTATTGGACTGATTTTGATTGTATTGTTAGAGACATGAGTAGCTAATTTTCGTTTCTTAGGGGCTTGATGTAGCCATTAGTTTGTATGGATTAATTTATGGATTTCTTAGGACGTTTCGTAACGCGGTTTATTTATGCAATTGTATGCTTAGTGCTTATAATCTCTTGATCACGGATTGTATGTTGTTGTTTCTGAACTAATCGCTCGGGAGAGGGTAGTTTAGATTAGACTATCAATTGCATGACTTAGGTAATTCTTTAATCGGGAGATTTGGGATTGCTTGAGAAATCGTTATGAGGATTGTTCTTTAATGCTTATGCTTGTTGTTGAAATTAGATAGGGATATGAATTTCTTAATTTGCATAAATAATTAATTGTACTCGGGAGAGGCTTTTAATTGTCGATAATCCTTGGTTTATGAATTTGTTACGAGTTCATTCTTAATTATTTCTTTGAATTAATTCATGCATCTAATAGGTGAAATCAATTCCCTAAGGTTTGTCTCCATTGAGTTTTCATCTTTTTATTGCTTTGATTAGTTTTTCATTGATTTGCATATTTCTCGATTATTTTCTCTAAATAAAATCGGGCGAATATACCTTTAGTATTTAGGGGAACTAGAAAACCAATCCAGAGGACGACATTCGATTTTTAATCACTATATTATAACTTGGGTCCGTACACTTGAGGTTAGCAATTTGCGTATCAGAGGCTGAGGACATGACAACACAAGATGGAATTCACTCCTTCCCGCTTCTAGGAGAAGTAGATGAGTGTTCCCTTAAGTGGTGACCCTGGGTCTTGAACAAAGGGATCCCACCCTCTCATTGGCCCAAGAGGGACTTTCTGTTTATTGGTTGGACCATAAACATGTTGTTCATTAGAGGAGCCAGAGGTAACTCAGGACTAAAATGGTAATTTGACACAGCTGTAGTTACGAACACTCGTGAATGATTGACTTACCGATATTGGTCAATATCCGTGGACACAGAAACATTCTACAGTGAGAAGAGTGCAACTGTGGGTCTTTAGTGGTGTGACTCACAGTTAATGAATATTGGTTAACTCGATTAATGAGTTTAGTCAATTAACCTCATGTCATTGAAGCTTCTGATCTGTTGGTCCATTAGATCCCCCTGCTAGCTCGTAAAGAGTAATTGGGAACAATTTATCTTGAAAGAATTTGAATAGTTCAAATATATATATATATATATATATATATATATATATATATAAAATAAAATATATGGTATTTAACTAATAAATTAATTAATTAATTATGAATAAATTAATTATTCAATTTAGTTTAAATTAAATGTGATTTAATTAAACTATATATTATATGAGAGATATGTTAGAATATGATTCTGATGAGTAATTAATTAAATGTGTATGATATTTAATTAATTATAAAATTAATTTAATTTAGTTAAATGTGATTTAATTAAATTAAATCTATAGATTAATTTTAATGTGAATATGATTCATAGTAAAACTATAGGTTATAAGAGAGATGCACATTTGAATATGATTCAAGTGTTTGATTAATTAAATATGTGACATTTAATTGGTCTAAGAATTAATTAATTGTGTGGTTTAATTAATTTAATTAAATGTGATTTAATTAATTTTAATTAAAATTATATATTATGTGAGGGATGTGCATTTAATATGATTTAATGCACATGTAATTAAATATTAGATATTTAATTATATTATTAATTAATTAATTAGTTAATATATTTAATTAGTTAAAATTTATTTTAATTAATTATTATATTAATTTTTTCCTTTCCCTCACATCAGTTAGATCACACAGTACGGGTCTAAGAGCGAGATGCTCATTCTGCAAGATTGAAAAAGTTTCTCCAACTCTCATTCTCTCCTCTCTAACTCTCCCTCTCTCATTCTCTCTCAAGCCAAGATCATAGAAGAAATTTCTTCTCTGTGATTTCCTTCCCAAAATTCAAGACGGAGTCCCACCACTCTATTTCCAAACTCAAAGAATAGCGGGGAAGATTATATTATGGTGTCCGTTGAAGAATTTAGAGTCGCCAATGGAGGTATGTTTCTCATTGCTTAACTTTTTGTCAATGTACGGTATTTTGTAGAACAAGTATAATTTACGAACAGTCCAATTGCGCTTCCGCTTTAACGGAATTGAGAATTCCAATCCTTCAAGCACAACATTGTTGATCCATTTACGAAGGCTCTCACGACTAAAGTGTTCGAGAGTCATCTAGAGAGTCTAGGTCTACGAGATATGTACTTAGGATAATCTAGGGCAAGTAGGAGATATGTAAATGGTATATTGGATGCCCTAGTTTATTGTATTTTTACATATATTTGTACATTTTTATACTGTATTAATACAACCTACTTTTTTAGATTATCGTGTTGATGTACACCTCACCTAGAGTTTTAGTTCAAGTGGGAGTTTGTTGGGTTTTATGTTGTTGCTTGTTGGGCTGAATGGTGGATGTAGGAAAAGATGGTAAATAGTGACTAAGATAAATTCAGCCAACCTAGTGCAAGTATATACACTATCGCATGCAATAATAAAAACCTTAGAAGTATTCCAAGGGTATCGATCCCACGAGGACTAAATTGGAAACACATATTTGAAGAAGAAACTGCTCAAAGATTCCTTAGATAAGGTAACAAAAGAAATAGTTGATGATGATTTTTGACAAATTTATAAAATAAACAAGTAAAGAAAAACAATGATAAACAAATGAGGTGTCCAATATAGTTTCAACCCTAAGGTAAAATAACTCTAATCCTTGCTTATTAAACCTAAGTCATTCATGCATTGGGTCAGATTTAACTTCTATTTGGCCTTGCTCCCAAGAACCGTTAGAAGGTTAAGCGAGTACCGTTATGCACATGTCTGTGACTCGACTCTGACATAGATAAATCAAGCATGCAATCTATAACCCTATAGTTGTTATAGGGTGCCTTAGGTAACCTCACCCTATAACACCCGAATACACTCTTTCAAGTCATTTCTCCTATATCACCTTTATGAGAACCAATATCGTTTGTCTCTTTCGAGTATCAAACTCACATAGCATGCAAAGTCTAAGTGATCAAGTTAAACTCAGCAAGATTTAGAATGATATTCAATAAAGAATGACATGCAATGAATAAAACTTAAGTGAATAAACACTTTCAAGCTATTTTAACCATCAAGGAATTCACTATATTGAACCCCTCAACGAGATTTAGCTACACATGGTGGAATAAGATGCAAAAGAATAACTTTTCATTAACATAATGAATGTAAGAATATAGAAATAATGAAAAGAACAATTGCTGGAAATAAGGTGCAGTAGCTAAAACTATGGTTTTTTTTTTCTTTTATCAAATCCTTCTAGAGTTCGCTCGACACTCTACCCTCCTTTACACAAAGTGGGAATATGGTGAAAATCTCTACAAACACTCAGGTTTGATGTCTAACTAAGGGTTAGAATCCAGTCATTTAAGAAGGACCACAGGCATCCCTACTCATGGGCGTCTACTAGGGTTATGTCACCACCCTCTTCTTCCCAGTGAGTTTTGCTTGGATTTCCCTTCGAATCAAGACCTTATATAGTGTGGGGAGTAGTTGAGGAGCCACGAAATAGGTGCTGGTAGGTAGCCTAGTCAATTTTGGGGTCAAAACAGCCGGTTAGGTGCGTGAAACTCTCGTTCAAAACGACCGATGACGAACTCGGAACTGCCTATGTCTGCCCAGAAATGCGGTCGCATTTCAATTTTGCCTTCCCAGAAATGTGGTCGCATTTCTGGGTTTTTCCAATTTTCTTCTGTTTTCCTGCACAACACCAAATTAAGTCAAATTCATATCACAATAGATCTTTTTTAGCACTTTTAAGCATAATTTGACCTAAGTGACTCTCAACTTCTTAATTTATCAACTTTAACACTTTTAGAGCTCGAGAATAGTAAATTTCGTCTAAAACATGCAACTTTGACAAGGAAATGAGCTAAATATAAGGGTAAAATAGGTATATTTTTTACCCTTATCATATGCCCTAAAACTCGTGGATAGTAAATGTAACGAGTTAATTAATATTCAATAAAATGTTATTGGAGTTATTCAATAAGGTGTTATTGAATTATTGTCTTAGTTTGACATAAATTGACCCAAATCCAATAAAACAAGAACCTCTGGCTATAGTATGTAGACTTGAACTATATGTAGAGACATAAAAGTGGATCAAGTTCAGGTAATAGCCAAAACAATCTATTGCATAGGGATAGGGTTGGGTATCTTATCCTGGGGACACTATGGACGTGACCCACTTTGTATATGATACAAACGATGTGATTCTAAATCGTTCGTGTGGAGACATGCGAGTGAGGGCGTCCTATGCAATGAGTTTGCATAAGACCATAACAAAAGGCAAACATGGGAACCTTCAGAATGATTTTATCTCAGGATCCCCACACAATGAGATCTGCATCTTTTGAACATCACAACAACCATTGAATTTGATGAGCTTTAAAACTAGCTAATGTCTTTCAAGATTAAAATGAGAAATAGGAGTGGTTTGTTTAGGAAGCCAGCAGTTAGTGAAGACATCAACAAAATGACCTTTACCAAAGAAACATCTAACCTCACCCTCTTTTTTAATCTACACTCTTAACAAATTTTGCCCCCAAAGACACAACTCCAGAGATTTAATGAACTTCCACAGACTTGCTTTTAGATTAGAGAAATTCAAGAAATTTCTACTTTTCAAAATTTTTGTAACAATCAGATTGGATTGCAATTTAAACTTTATTAAAGTCCACAAAGTCTCTAAAATGTAGACCTCTCAATTCTTTTTAGGAACATGATCTTTTCCAACTCACTCGATGAATTTTTCTTCTGATTGGTAATAAATCCCTATCAAAATCTTGAGAAAGTCTATCCCGTTACGTAATTCTTTTAAGAGCTTCGACCAACTATTTCATAGGTAGGAATTGCTTGAGCTAGACTTTTAAAATTAGGCTTACAACTTCTCACTTTATTTTCTCGATATAGTTGTTGATAGTAGAAAGCACAAGACAATTGCGTAGATACTATATCCACTAAAGAACTCCTTGATATTTTGCAAATCCTTCTTAAATCTTTGCTAGAAGAGACGTATAAAGAAAACTTGGAGAAATTTACACTCTAATGTAGAATCTTTCCATAATTGTTAAAATATTTCAATCTTTTAATTATAAAGCCATGTATTATATTTGTTTTGAAGAAATCTGCGGAAAAGAAAAAGATGAGAACTAATTGGACAAATTTTAGCCATCATTAAACAAGAGATAAGATTATTATTTGTAGCATTTTTTTCAATAATATATCTCCTGCACATAATATATAGAAAAGATATGCGAAAAGAAGATGCCCTTTGAGAAACATTATCTACAAAATAACCAGATGTGCTATTGATAACAAGAGCGAATAAAATAATGAGAGCAATATTTCCTTTAAGCTCTAAGAATACAGAAAACTTGACAGTAGAGATATAGTACTAACATAATAAATGAGACCTAGGACCTGTTTGGAATGATTTTCTAAGTGTTTAAAAAGTGTTTTCAAACACTTAAAAAGTTGTTGATGTCAAAATCTGGGAAGGAGACTCACCTGACCTCGTGACAAAAACAGTGAATTTGTTTAAGAGGGGAAGACGTGACCTGCAAAACCAGTAAACCACTGCACACCGGTGTGATGTATGCACCCGTCACTCCGATGCCTAAGTACGATCAACAGAAAGAAATATATCTTATTCTCCAATTTTCTGAACCCCTTTTCAGGTGTGAAGAATGGTATTTATACCTGTGTCGTCTTCTAGGACACCTCTTGGTTTCGGGAGCTGCTTGAGGTTGAATCTGGTCGAACTACGGCACCATGATTCGGTCGAGGAAGAACGAGCTTGGCCCACGCAAGTGGGCCTAGGCCGAGCATGGGATTGGGCCAGACCCAATCCCTCCGACCTTGGCCTAGCTGTTTTGGCCTATCCCTCCTTCGGTGCCCGCTCCTTTGTTATACCTCCGAGTTGGTTGTTGTGTTATCCTCGTCGACTCCTTACATTTCGGAGTTGCTCAAAATCACCTATAACAAAATTCATTCCAAACAGACGTCTAATATTCTTCAAAATCTCGACCTCACCATAATCTTTTCTAAAAAAGTTTATTTCATTTAGTCCTATGTCTTACTGGTATCTAATATTGATGTTACAGGTCTCATTCTACACTTTCTTTTATTTTAAATAAAATAAATACATTATGATTTTTTTTTTTAAAAAAGTGCCCATATGGTAACACTATCAGATAAAAAAAACTTATTGAGATTTTAAAATTTTATTGTCGAGAACCTTTATTCAAAAAATTAGCCGACATTTCTGCCACAACATTTTCTGAACATTGCAAAAAGTTTATTGGCTTGAATTATCAAACTAACTATTTATATATATAAGAATCTGAAACTAAGCATATATCTTTAAAATAATAGGTTTTTTCTATAACCTTTATGCTTTATTTCATTTGAAAACCTTTTGACTGATTAAAGAAAACATAAAATAGTCCCTTAAATCAACATCCAATCATGGCATGCTTTAAATGAAATCCTATAAATTTTCTTTTTGAAGACTATTTAGAAAAAAGAGAAGAAAAATATTCTATTTAATTATAAATAATTATTAATCCATAAATCACCATTTAGCACGTTCTGATGCGACAACTTTTATTCCAATCAAAAAGAACTTTAAACAACATGATTAGCAAAAACATAATTGAGCATGAGAAATAAATAAACCAACATCATCCTTTTCCTTCACGTGAGAGATTTACCAAGATCAATAACGATCAGTTTGAGAAACTTTGCTTTAGATGTAATCTACAGCCAAATATGGTATATGAATAAGTCTTCAATTAAACACTAGAAATTAGAGAAATTAATTGGTACCAAAACTAGTTGTCATCGCCGAAGCGAGCTTAGCTCAGCGGTAATGGGCATGTACCCTCGACCAAGAGGTCAGAAGTTCGAATCCTTCCACCCCAAATGTTGAAGTACTCAAAAGAAGAAGAAGAACTAGTTGTGGTTCGAATCCCCCACCTACATGTTGGCAAAAAAATAAAATTGTTAAAATAGGTTGCTCACTTTATTTATTAGAATGGGAATCATTCTAAAATCTTCAGTCTAGTAAATCTCTTTTTATGCTTACACTTCCTCTCTTTTCTATACTACTTTCTCCCACTAATCTGTATATTTATAGTGATTCCAAAACTACCTCTAACTCTAGAATAGATCTAGGTAATGTTTGGCATTTTGCACTATGCTTCACATGATCAAAATTACTTTCTCCATGGTTAAAAAAAATTAAATAACATAAAAGTGCTTTCAGAGAAAAGTGAAAGACATTTAAAATACTTGGTTGAGGGAAAACATATTGGTAGAGTACTTTTTTACCCATATACTTAGCAAAGAGTATTTAAAATTACTCTTAACACTAGGAAAAGCATATTGGTAGAGGTCCGGTCTTTGGAGGCTGAATGTGCTTTTCTTATGGCGATTGTTATGGCGATTGTTCCATGACCGTTTGTCTACCTAAATACTTTTCTTATGGCGATTGTACCATGACCGTTTGCCTACTAAGGTAAACCTTCTCAAGCGTAACCTTAATGTCTCTAGCCTGTGTGTTTTGTGCGATGAGTATGTGGAGGACCGCCGACATCTGTTCTAGAATTGCCCTGTGATTGAAAGTATGTGGTTGTGCTCCAAGTTTGCCCCTCTCCATCGGTCCTTCTCCCAATTCCGGTTCGAGGAAGTCATTTGGGCGATGAAGGATAGTCTTCCAGGGCCAGATTTTGAGCTTGTGGTCATTTTCTGGTGGTCCGTATGGAACCTTCGGAACAGTCTGAGTTAGGGTGGTCAATCAGACGGTCGAGATTTATGGGCCTTTTCAAATGACTACCACAGTGCTTTCCATGCTGGTGGGAGGCGTTGCCTATCGGGGGGCTGCTTGCAGGCTCAACAAAGGGACAACGAGGAGCACTGTGGGTGGAGGCCGCCAGCCGCTGGGGAGCTAAAGCTTAATGTCGACGCCTCTGTCAGGCCTGATACAGGGGAAGCTAGAGGTGGCTGTGTACTGCGTGGGGCTGATGGCGAGATTTTAATGGCGGCCTGTCTGAGCTTACAGAGGTCTTGGAGCGTGGATTTGGCAGAGGGTTAGGCTGTGTATAAAGGGGTTCAGCTTGCTCGTCAGTTGGGGTTTGTTGATTTTGTGGTGGAGACTGACTCTCTGAGACTGGTCAAAATTCTTCATGGTGGTATGCAGGATGTGTCGGAAGTAGGGCAGTTGATGGATGACGTCCGAAAGGGTCCTCCATCCTTGGGACAATAGCAAGGTTTTGTTTTCGTCGCGCCAGGGAAACAGGGTGGCGCATGTTCTGGCTAGCTTGGCCTTTTCTTATGTTGACCGTGTTTGGCTTGAATAAGGGCCTAGCGAAATTTCTGATGTTCTAAGGTGGGATGTTGTGTCTTCCCTGTAAGGAAGTCTTCTGTGCGATAAAGGTGTTCGATCTAAGCAACTGCAGTCTCTCCCAACCGCTGTGCTTACTCAGGGAAGGTTTCTGTTTCCCTTTCACTTGTTGTCTTTGTACTTTGTTCTTATGGTTGCATGTTAGGTTATGTAATAGGGGCATTGTATGATGTTGGCTAGGGGTGGTAATTTATGCATTAGTGGACCTTGGTCCAAGTATTGAAGTTTCTGTGCGTCAGATTTTTTTACTTGCATGATTCTGTTTTGGTTCCTCTCTGTTAGAACTGGTTTTGAAGCCATGCGGCTGTGTAGTGGTCCTCCTTTGGATCAAGTCTGGTTTTGACGCCTAGTGGTAGGGTTGGTTGTGGGACTTGTTGGGGATAAACCCTGTATTGCAGTTGTGCTTTATCTTTTGCCTGGGATTGAGGTGTTGGCAGGTGGCATACTCTGAATCTGGTTTTGAGTGTTTCTGGTCTATTCTTGCTCCCTTATGCACTTGGCCTTTCTTTTTGCGAGTCTCGAAAGCTTAGGTTGGCTTTATGGGTTCCTTAAGTCTGTTGTCACCTTGATACGATATAAGGTGGATCTAGGAAGTCTGTTTGGGATGCAAATTACAGTTGTTTGCACGAGGCGCAAAATAAGGGGTGAAAAGAGCTGCCTGCAGGGTGTTCACTTAGGCCAACCAAGAGTTAAACTCGGGTTAGGGGTCCATACTCTGCAGTGCAAAAGCTAGTTCCCTGCCTGAGGTGTGAATAAAAGGAAGGATCGAGAAAGAAAAGAAAGAGTGAGATTGAAAAGAAAGTTTGAGAAAGAAAAGAAAGATTGAGAAAGAAAAGAAAAGTTGAGAAAGAAAGAAAGTATGGAAAAGAAAATGAGTCGGAAAATGAAAATGGAAGGAAAAGAGTGGAAATAAAAGAGAATGATTTCTTGGCGGGTTTATGGGTGGTGTGTTAGCAACCTATTTGATTCCTTCAGTCGTTTGAGTGAAGTCTTTGTTCTAGTGTAGGGGGAAGATGGGTGGAGGGGGCTTATAAATCTTGTCAGGGCAAGTAGGGCGACTCTAGGTAAGGCTTTATCACACACTCACGCGAGAGTTTTCCGGTACACCTTGACTTGTTTCATTTCTGTTATCATGCAATCTGCTTCTCCTAGGCAAACGTGTAGCACTTGTTGTACGGGGCTTTGTCATGACAAGTGTCAATCTTCTGATCCTACTTTTGGGGCTCATTATGCTGCTTGAGTTGCTCATTGTTTACTAACTTGGGTTGGATGTGAAAGATTGTCCTAGATTGTCTATGTCTTTCCCTTTCTAGATTGCTTGATGGTTTATATGTGCTAGCTGCTTCATTCTGTGGGTAATTTTGCAGGTTGTTTCTAAGAGCTTGCAATCTCCTTCATGTTGGTTGAGCGGGCCTAAAGTGGAGTTGGTGACTAGCTTGGTCCATGACAGTGTGGGGGTTTCCAACTAGTGTTATCATTGGGCTGGAGGCCCCAGTGTTGCCAAGTCTCCTGTGGTGTGCTCCTTCAAACAGTATTTCGAGGACCTGTCTCGACTGATGGCAAGTTGATTATAGTGTGATATTATTTTGCCATGCCTACTAAAGCTCTGGAGGGATCTGTGTCTCTGAGTGTGTGGCGTCTTGTTGGTGAATATGAGCCAGTTTAGGGGAGTCTAACGGACTGTTTTGCTTAGTATTGGGTCTTATTCTTTGGGTGACTGATGCCTTTCTTGTGTCAAAAAAAAAAAAAAAGAATTTTTGCTACAAATACTTATTTTACAAACACTCCTAAACACATGTGACAAATTTATTTATTATGAAGCATTTTATATTAAAAAAGAAATTTTATCCAATATTGAAATGTTAGACCAAAAAAAAGGAAAATAAATTAATATCTGAAGTATTTTTGTTGATAAAACAACTAATATTTAAAACTGCTCCAAATTTTATCCAATATTGAAATGTTAGACCAAAAAAAAGGAAAATAAATTAATATCTGAAGTATTTTTGTTGATAAAACAACTAATATTTAAAACTGCTCCCAAAGATATTCGAAGAGCCCATTTGAGAAGTGCTTTGGAAATATATTTTTTTTTATTATTGTTCAAGAATTGAGATTAGCTAAAATTATGGATAATTGTAATGGGTGGTAAAAGTTGAGTGGTTAATGGCAAATATAGCAACTTTTATAAAATATTGAAAATATGGCAGTGTTTTTAAATCATTTTTTTAAATCCCCGTTTTGCCCCTATTTTGGTTTTGATTCTATCAATGATAGAATCTATCAATAACAGTGATAGATTCTATCAATGATAGAAACTTTACTGATTTTATTATGAATTGCTAATTATAAGTTATTGTCTGAGTTGTTATGTATTGATTTTTTAGATTAATTTCAGGATGTAGAGGAAAAATGGTAGAAAAAAAAAAGTTGGTTTTGATTCTATCACCGATAGAATTTTATCTAGAAAATCTTTCTATCATTGATAAATTGATATAAAATCTTCTATCACGGATAGATTCTATCAGTAATAGAAAATTCTATCACTGATAGATTCTATCAAGGATAGAAAATCTTCTATCATCGTATCAGTTATAGAAATTACTGTATCAGTTATAGAAGATTTCTATCACTTATAGAAATCTTCTATCACTTGATAGATTCCATCAAGTGATAGAATATTTCATATCACTTGATAGAATCTATCAGTGATAAATATATCTATCAATGATCGAAATATTTCTATCGGTGATAGAAAAATAGATTTCTATCACTGTGATAGAAAATCTTTCTATCATTGATAGATTGATAGAAAATCTTCTTCACTGTATCAATTATAGAAGATTTCTATCATTTGATAGAATCTATTAATGATAGAAAATAGAAATCTTCTGTTACTGATAGATTCCATCATTGATGAAGTCTACCAGATTTCTTTCACTAATAATCTATCGGTGGTAAAAAGTTTTTATCACTAATAGAATCTATCGATGATAGAAAGATTTCTATCACTGATAGATTCTAAAATAGAATCTATCAATGATAGAAACCTAGAAAGGGTATTTTGGTAATTTAAACGGTCTGAAGAAAATATTTTTCCATTTTTACAATTTTTTTGTGGGTTGCTATATTTGTCAATATTTTGGCCCATTTTACTATATTTGCAACTGGCCCTAAAATTATTTTTCAATATAGTGGGAAAATTATTTGAATCCCAATATTATAATTTATAAGTTGTTAAAAAGTTTAGGCATAATGCTCTTTGTGTGTCTCTCCTCTCACCTGTTTAATCAGGTACGGTGTGTTATTTAAAATTATGTGAAGTCCCTATCAATTTGGGTAGACTTCTCAATCTCTGCAGAGGACAACTTCTAAAGTTTATTGCTTGCAATATTCACCTTTCTCTTTGACCCAAAAAAGGAAGCAAAAAAGGAAAAGCCCAACAAAGTCCACATCTCCAAAGTTCTATTCCAAGAACAAATGAAGTAAAAATAGTATATTAATTATTAGTTTTCATATCTAACTCTCAAGAGTTTCATTTTTACTTTAATTTTTTAAAAAAAATTTGTTCTAAAAATATCTTTAGAGAGTATTTTTATTAAATAATAAGAAAATTACCGTGATCCTGATGTGTAAAAATTTGAAGACACTTGTGACATCATTTGCAATATCATTCAGGTAAATTGACGTGACACCTGGTTGAAAAAGTTGATTATGTACATGATTTTAACAATATCTTTTAAGATGAAATGAATGCTAACAATGATCTTAATCTTCTATATAGTTATAAATAATATAACGTAAATAATATAACGTACGCCTGTTAATTTTTACACATTTAGATATTTTTTGAACAATTTTAAAGTTGAAGGGTATTTTTTGAAGTAAATTTCAAAAATCAAAAGTAAAAATAAAACTTTTCAAAAGTCTAGGAGCATAATTAAAACTTTTAAGGATATTTTATATTACTTTACATATGCTTAAATAATATATACAAAGTAGATTATAAGTCCTATTATTTATTTATCAAAATATTTAAAAATTGTTATTTATATATACTAAAAGGTTAAGTTACCAATTTTTTTTTTGGACAATATAGGAGGTAAAGGATTTGAACCACAGACCTCGTGATTATCAATACATCTTTATGCTAATTAAGCTATGCTCTTGTTGGCGGTTAAGCTACCAATTTAATCTTTATAATTTCATCCAACTTCACAAATTTTCTTTGTCAGCATAAGTTATTTAAAATAACGATGGGAATGGGGGGATTCGAACCTCTGACTTCATGGTCGATGGTACATGTTAATTACCGCTGAGCTATGCTCGCTTTGACATATTTTTTATTTAGTTGATTGTGTTAATTGATTGTAAGAGAGTTTAAGACTAAGTAAAAGATAAAGAAAAGCAAGTAGGGGTGTGTTTGGTTTAACTTTTTTGAAGTGTTTAATTTTGAAAAAAAAAATCATTTTGAATTTTTTTTTTAGTGTTTTGCAACCACTAAAAATGACTTATTAAAAAATGAGATTGATAAATTAACCATTTTGAGGGAAACACTTAAAACCAACATTTTTAAAAAGATTTGTTTTTTTTTTGAAATATATATATAAAAAAAAGACTTTAAGTATACAATAACTTGTGTATAAAAACACTTGTGAGGAAATGCAACCTAACATGTGAGTGTTTAAATTCTAAACAATTTTTTTACAAAATGTTTTTTAAAAAAAGCATTCTTGAAAAACATTTAAATTGGAAAATATTCCAAAGACCCTAAGAGTTCCATATATGAGTAAAAAATAGTTCAATCTATGAGATTTAACCAAGCTCCCTATGGTTTAAACTAACTCCAACCTATAGGAAGTTTATAGAACTAACTATAGGCCTAATTAAGCAGCTATGAAGCTAGAGACATAATAACATAACATGGCCCTTAAAACTTGTACACATATACATACAGTTCTAATGAATGTTGAATGACATCCTTGTCCTTGCTTTGCTGGTTTGATTGAAGAAAAATATATATATTTACTCTTTAGGGAGCCTCTTTTTGGATGAGTAAAGTTTGTGTCATTAAATAATATCATATCATATCATAGGACCAATACATTTATGCTTGGTTGAATAAGGGTAAGCAAAAAGCAAACAAATAAAATTATGTTAAATATATAAAAGAAAAAGAAAGGTATTATTGCTGATAGCTAATGCAAATTGGTTGCCCATTCTTCAACATCATCAAAAGTCATGTAGTACTGTCTATTAGGGTTTAATATAGATACGGTTCAAAGTACAATCATTCAAGGGCCGACACTATTTTAATTAATTTCAAACCAATTTTGGTCCTTGTTGCTTTTATTGTTTATTGTTTGAGGTTTTATTTCTCCTTCCATCTTGTTGAGTCGATGGTAGACATTCAAGTTTCAAATTTGACTTTCGATTTTAATGTAAATTTGAATGGGTGAAACTTGTTACGATATCCAAATCTCTTCGATCTCAATTTGATATTAAATACCATGTTTACCTTGGACCAAGGCAACTCTTTTGACATTCGAAGGATGCCCCCTCACTTTCGATCTAGATGAGAACCCTTAAATGTCCACCACTTATTTTGAATAATATATGTTGATGCCAAAATTTGGCCAAGGGACTCACCTGACCTTCACGTGACATCAACGGTGAATTTGTAGAAACTGGGGAAGACGTGACCTGTAAGAACAGCAAAAACCGCTGCACACCGGCGTGGTGTAGGCCACACCGCCTCCAATGCTTAAGTCAGAAAACGGGAGGAGAGCAAGAAAGTAAGAGAAGAGAGTCGATCATGCAGTTCGGGTCCCCTTCTTCAGTGGCGAAGAGGGGTATATATACCTGCTCATGCTCCTAGGATTTTTTAGGAGTTCAGAGGCGTTTCGGGACAAATCAGGCGAATCCGGGGCGACTGGAGGCTACAAGGACCAAATGGGGCCCGACGGGCTCGGCCCGCACGAGCGGACCGAGGGTCGGCCTCGGCCCATGGCCGAGGCCGACCATGAGGCTCGGCCTCGGCCTTGGCCCGTCCCGCTCGCCGGTTTTGCCTCTTAGGTCCATCTTCTGGTCTGATTTCTGCTTGGCTGTCCTTATCAGCTCCTCGTGCATCTGGGTGGTCCAAAATTACCTATAACATTAAGCCCCCACTCTTGAATTGGGATTCAGGTGCGACTTAATGCTATAGGCTGGACTCCTTAAGTCCGATTTAAGAGTACGACTCTTGTCTCGTGCTGACTTATGTATGACTCATTTGTTATCAGAAGTGGCTGGAAGCAAAAACTTGATGTGCAAATTGCTAACCGCAAGTGTACGGGTCAAGTAATAATATAGTGATTATGCAATCGAATGTCGTCCTCTGGATTGGTGTCTAGCCAAGTTTTAATTATCGAAAATACTCTTGGCCAATTTTATTTAGGGAATAAAATAGAATGAGAATATGAATTAATCAACACAAAACTAAAGTAAAAAGTGACAATCAAATGGGAATAATTGGTCTTAGGGAATTGATTTCACCAATTGGAGTTATGGATTAATAAACGGATTAACACATGCTATGATTCATAAATCTTGGCAACTAAAATCACACATATCTCTCCCGAGCATACATGATTCTCCCATATGCAATTGAACCCGATATCCCTATCTAAATCCAATAAACATACAAGGCAATAAGGCTAACCTTTATGACAATTTCTAGAATTAACCTTAATCTCACGATTTTTAGCTAAATTCTAGTTATGCATATTGATTACTAATTTAAATCCTCTCTCCCGAGTTAGATTCAAATATAAACATCAATCAATTTATGGCCAGTAAATCGAAAGCATTAAACATACAACATATGCATAAATGACATCAATAGCATAAATACCGTAAATCAATCCAAAACGTGCCCAACGGCTACATCAATCCCTAAGAATTAAACTTAGCTACACATAATCCTCATTACAATATAAACTAAGTCTAAATAAGCCATAAAAGCTATCTAAAGTAAGGGAAAAGAGAAATAGACTCGTTGTAGGCCGAGACCGAACGTCCCCGTCACGATCCCCACGAACAATGGGTTGATTTCCACTTCGTCCCCTTTGCTTCAGCTTAAAAATCTCTCAATTCTGTCCTATTTTCGGCTCCAAAAGTCCCCAAATCGAAGTCCCCAAAAACCTAGCCGAAAAGATGCTTAAATAGCAAAATTTCGTTGTAGCGTCGAGACACTGTCTCAATCCGCAAATTTGGAAAATTTTCTATAGCGTTGCGACGCTAAGATTTTTTTTTTTTTTTTTTTTTGTTTTTTTAGATTGGAAGCTCCATTTGACTCTAATTGCTGAATTAAGCTTCAAGCACATACTTCCTACAAATAAAACATAAAAATGCATAAATTTGGGCAAATAATTGAAAAAGACTAGCTTAATTAATCAGAGAAAAATAGCTAGCTATGCTCGCTATCAAATACCCCCAAACTTAAGCTTTTGCTAGTCCTCGAGCAAACTAAAAATCAAGCATACAGTAGAAGAATGGATACAATAATCATAACTCAATCCTCAAGGCTCAAAGGTCAATAGTCAAGCAAGCAAGAGACATGCACATAAGGACCAATGAGGGAGACAAATTAAAATTTTTCCAAAATTAACTTGCACAAGCGAGATCTAACTCAACAAGATCAGACTCTACTAGCCCAGGATTGGATTATTAAACTCTCAACTCATCTTCCCTCTACACTGGCACTAAGGTTTCACTAATGAGTTAATGGAACAAATTAGTTTGTTTATCTCCATACTTAGGTGCTTATAATTAACAATTAAATTAAGCATGTATATGTGGCACTAGCTTTCACACACCCATTGCAGGGACCCTTAACCTGAGTTTTCTCTGGTTGGCCTAACTGATCACAACAGGGGTAGCTCTTTTTGCCTTAATCTTTATTAACCATTGCATATTGTGCACAAGCCATGACATTATTATCTTATTTCAACAGTAACAACAAGAATGATTTTTCTTTATGAGCATAAATAACATATATTCTTTTCTTTTCTCCTAAGCAAGATCAAACATGCTAATTTGCAAAAAATTAACTCTTTAGCTCTGCCCTACACCTATCGAAGTGACAACAAGCATATGAACCCAATAATTCGCTCATAAGCATTCAAATCCAAATCTAGCTAAGACAAATACTCTACTCATGCAAGCCATCTCCTAGAAAGATTTTAAAAAGTCTCCCTTTTTGGGCACTTATGCTTACAACTCATCACAAGCTTGAAAATTGACAAGAAAGCCTATCCTAGGACATCATAATCATGCAAAAGTAGCATCCAGAAAATAATCATATGCATAATTCAAAGAAAGCTCAAAACTATAGCCCGAACTCAGATGCTCAAGGGCTCCACAAACATGCTAATCCACCCCCAAACTTAAAATATGCATTGTCCTCAATGTATAACGAAAATAAAGCATAAACAAGCATGAGAACAATAAACGAATGAAAGGAGTGAACAATACTGCCCTGGAATGATGACGACTTCTTGACTGAATGCTTTGACTCTTGACAGCTTGAAAGCAAAGGAGAGAAAGAAAACAAGACCTACAAAACAGACACAAAAAATAAATAAAACTCAAAATAAAGAAATAACTAACTCACTTGGGTTGCCTCCCATAAGCGCTTGTTTAATGTCATTAGCTCGACGTGTTGACCAACTATGCATCAGGGTGGTCTCCTGTCAGATTTTCCATCACTGGTGCTCTTCCTAGCACCTCTCCTGTAGCCCACCATCATTGTATCTGATGTGTTCTTGGGGTCCTCAAAAGCTTTTAAAACTTCCTTCTCCTGTTGGACTCTTATGATTAGCTCCCTGCGTTCAATATCAATTATAACCCTCCCTGTAGCCAGGAAAGGTCTCCCTAATATGATAGGCATAGCAGGATTCTCTTTAATATCTAGCACAAAGAAATCAACAGGAAGGAAAAATCTACCTACTTTAATAAGAATATTCTCAACAATCCCATATGGACTAACCAGAGACTGGTCAGCCAACTGAAGTCTAACAGAGGTAGATTTTATTTCTCCTATATTAAGCTTTTTGCACAGTGATAATGGAATAATATTTATGCTAGCCCCTAGATCACATAGTGCTCTACAAGAATAAGTACCAAAATTACAAGGAATAGTAAAACTCCCTGGGTCAGACAATTTCTCTGGTACTCCCTGTTGGACACGAGCACTGCACGTCGATGCAAGATATACAGTCTCCAACTGCTTTTCCTTTTTCTTCTTGTTGAGCCATTCCTTCATAAATTTTCTGTAGTGAGGCATCTGCTCCAAGGCATCTGAAAAAGGAATATTAACATGCAAACCCATAAAAGCATCTAAAAATTTGTCAAACTTAACCTTAGAATTTTTCTTTTTCTTTGATTTAGGAACTAAAACAGTAGGAGAAGGGATAGAAGGCTCAGGATTAAGCTTTTCAGCTTCGTTTGAGGTGGTGCCTTCTTCAACTCCTCCTGTGAGTTCCTCTGGTTCAGTTGTTTTCTCCTCTTCAGCTAATTTAGTCTCCTCCTCATAATGCACAGATACGGCCTTGCAGTACTCCAAAGAAGATTTCTCCTGTTCAACTGGGGATTTACCTTTATTCATAGAGTTGACAACACTTACCAGTTGTCCCAGCTGAGTCTCTATATTCTTGATTGCTGCAGAATGACCATTGACAGTAGTGTTTATTGCAATCACGGCCTCCTCAAGCTTATTTGACCTGTTACTTGATTCTGCAATAAAAGCTCCAACAAGGTCTTCTAAAGATTTCTTATTTTCTTGACTTTGAGGAGTGAAGCCAGGAGGATTCAAAACATTCTTATTATTAGCATAGGAAAAATTCTCATGATTTCTATTGCTAGGGTGATAATGTGTAGGTGTGGAATTATTATTGTACCCCCTAGAATTAAAATTTGAAACATACTGAACCTGCTCGAGATTTTCCCCCTGAGTCTGGGATGCAAGGGCAGCTGCAGACTCAATTGATTGAGCATTCCCTGAACCTGAAAACTTTAAAAATGCATTAGCCAAGGAAGACATCTGAGCCTGAAGTGCACTTACGTTGTCAACCTCGAACACTCCAGCAGCAATCTTTTTGGGTCCTGACCGCTCAGATGGCCACTGATAGCTGTTGGTGGCCATATCCTCTAACAAAGTCCTAGCACTCTCAACAGTCTTGGACAACAGAGTCCCACCTGCAGCTGCATCAACAATAGTTTTCGTGCTAGGAGTTAATCCATTGTAAAATAATTGAACCTGTAGCCAGTCAGGGTATCCATGCTGAGGGCACTTCCTTAGCAGCTCTTTAAATCTCTCCCAAGCCTCGAACAGCTGCTCATCGAATTGTTGCTTGAATGTCCCAATTTCGGTCCTCAACTTGACCGTCTTGGCAGGAGGAAAGAACTTCTTTAAGAATGCCTGGACCAAAGCATCCCAAGTGGTAATGCTCCCAGGTGGAATAGATTGTAACCAGTCCCTCGCTTTGTCCTGCAACGAAAAATGAAATAAACGTAAGCGAATGACATCTTCAGAAACACCATTTAATTTTACCGTCCCACAGATGTCTAGGAAGGATTTCAAATGAGAATTTGGATCCTCCATGGGTGATCCTCTATAAGCGCAATCTCGAGCCATCTGAATGAGACCTGTTTTCAGCTCAAAATTGTTAGCATTAATTGGGGCATAGACAATCCCCGACTGTTGCTCGTGAAAGATCGGCTGAAAATAGTCCCTGATGGGCTTAGGTTCTTCAGGATTAGGATTGGCCATTTGGATGTTTTCTTGATTTTCCCTTCGAAGTCTATTGAATGTCCTTTCTATTTCTGGATCCAAGGGAACTAAGGCCAATTCCCTAACCTTTCGCATACACCGACTACAATAACCTAAAAAGGCAAAGAAAAGGAAAGAAAACAAATTAGGAAAGAAACAAGAAAAGGAAAATAACTAAATCTAAATAAGGAGAATATAATCTATAAAAGGAAGAAAATAAACTAATAAGGAATGCAAAAATAGAAAAGATAAAAAACCAATAAGGAAACTAACAAATAAGGAAAAACTAATCTAAAAAGGAAAAACTAAAAATCTATCAATGGAAAAATTCAAACAAATATGGAACAATCTAAATATGGAAAAATTTAAGAATGGAAAAGAAAAACAATAAAGGAAAAGTGCAATCTACCTAATAACAAAAATAACAAAAATAGCAACAAAATAAAATACACCCTAAACTAAGACCGGACAATTTTTCTTCGATATTAAAATTGACTAAATATGTCAATCCCCGACAACGGCGCCAAAAACTTGATGTGCAAATTGCTAACCGCAAGTGTACGGGTCAAGTAATAATATAGTGATTATGCAATCGAATGTCGTCCTCTGGATTGGTGTCTAGCCAAGTTTTAATTATCGAAAATACTCTTGGCCAATTTTATTTAGGGAATCAAATAGAATGAGAATATGAATTAATCAACACAAAACTAAAGTAAAAAGTGACAATCAAATGGGAATAATTGGTCTTAGGGAATTGATTTCACCAATTGGAGTTATGGATTAATAAACGGATTAACACATGCTATGATTCATAAATCTTGGCAACTAAAATCACACATATCTCTCCCGAGCATACATGATTCTCTCATATGCAATTGAACCCGATATCCCTATCTAAATCCAATAAACATACAAGGCAATAAGGCTAACCTTTATGACAATTTCTAGAATTAACCTTAATCTCACGATTTTTAGCTAAATTCTAGTTATGCATATTGATTACTAATTTAAATCCTCTCTCCCGAGTTAGATTTAAATATAAACATCAATCAATTTATGGCCAGTAAATCGAAAGCATTAAACATACAACATATGCATAAATGACATCAATAGCATAAATATCGTAAATCAATCCAAAACGTGCCCAACGACTACATCAATCCCTAAGAATTAAACTTAGCTACACATAATCCTCATTACAATATAAACTAAGTCTAAATAAGCCATAAAAACTATCTAAAGTAAGGGAAAAGAGAAATAGACTCGTTGTAGGCCGAGACCGAACGTCCCCGTCACGATCCCCACGAACAATGGGTTGATTTCCACTTCGTCCCCTTTGCTTCAGCTCAAAAATCTCTCAATTCTTTCCTATTTTCGGCTCCAAAAGTTTCCAAATCGAAGTCCCCAAAAACCTAGCCGAAAAGATGCTTAAATAGCAAAATTTCGTTGTAGCGTCGAGACGCTGTCGAGACAGCGTCGCGACGCTGTCTCGATCCGCAAATTTGGAAAATTTTCTATAGCGTCGCGACGCTAAGAATTTTTTTTTTTTTTTTAGATTGGAAGCTCCATTTGACTCCAATTGCTGAATTAAGCTTCAAGCACATACTTCCTACAAATAAAACATAAAAATGCATAAATTTGGGCAAATAATTGAAAAAGACTAGCTTAATTAATCAGAGAAAAATAGCTAGCTATGCTCGCTATCACCTCGGCCTCGGGAAGAGGCCGAGCACAGCATTTTCCATTTTAGCTTAGGGGGCCTTTTTCCAGATCCAGGGCTTTATCCACAATAAAATGAGAGAAACAGAAAACTTCACAATCCTGCATTGAAGAGTTAATTTCTGTGAAAGAAGAATAAGGGAGGTAGCTAAGGTCGACCTCAACCTTAGGCCCCTATCAGCTTAATACTTAGCCCCCTGCATTTATTCTTTAGTCCTTGCTGGAAAATGATGAGTGAATAGGCTAAAACATGTACTCATTGGTTAGACATGCTAAGCTAACTTGCTTTTTCTTTAATGGGGAGTGCATATCCCCTTTGTAGTCCTCAATTTCAATTAAAGCTTCATTTAAACACAAAGTGTAGTTGGGTAAAGAGAAGAATACCTTTTAGGGTTTGTGTTCGGACTCAGCAAAATGTGCCCAACCAGATGAGTTGAGATAACCTGTGGCTCTAAGGAGGTTGTGGAGATGCATCAACCTCTCTGGCAGGAATTAGTCTCTTCCCAAGGGTGCGTACACTCTGTTGGGGACCTGGGGAGGTTGATGACATGCGTCAACCCCTCTGCAGGAATTAATCTCTTCCCAACTGGGAAAGTACGGAAGTTTGGCCTCTGCAAGAATCATTCTTGTCTGGCCACATACGTCATATCCTATGGAAAAATGTTTTGCACAGACACAGTATAAAGAACTTTATTAAATTTGCAGGTACCTGGGCTTTTGTGGCTGAATTTTGGACTTGGCCTCTAGGTGGTCGGCCTCGGCCTTGGCATGAGGCCGACCAGCTTCCTTATGCTATTTGCTTGCTCCGTAGTTGGGCTTGTGTGCAGATTCACTTTCTGCTTGAACATTTCTTTGTTGCTTTGGATATTTCGGTTGTGCAAGTCGAGCCTCACTGCAAGCCCCCCATAGTCGTTCTTAGGGCTAGAATGCTCGGATTCGGCCTTAGCGTGAGGCCGGCATTTTTCCTACATTGCTCGTTATTATGCTCCTCAATCTGTTGTGTTCATCCCAGGGATGCGTACACTTTCCTGGGAAAAAACTTGGGGAGGCCTAGGAAGTTCCCGAGCCTCTCTTCAAGCTGCATGGTCATCCCAGGGGTGCGTACACTCTTCTGGGGAAAAGCTTGGGAGGCCTAGGAAGTTCCCGGTCCTCTCTTCAAGCTGCAAGGTCATCCTAGGGGTGCGTACACTCTTCTGGGGAAAAGCTTGGGGAGGTTGAGAGCATGCGTCAACCTCTCTGCAAGAGTTTAGTCTCCTTCCAAGGGAAAGTGCAGAAGTTCGGCCTCTACAAGAATCACTCTCGTTTGGCCATATGTGCCCATCCTATGGAAAAATGCTTTGCACAAACATAGTATAAAGAATTTTATCAAATTTGCAAGTGTCTGCATCGTACCATGGGAAAAAGCTATGTGCTATACAAAATGAGAATAAATAATCTTAAAAATAGTTCCACCGCTGTTCGTAATCCTAACTTGAATAAGAAAGGAAAGTCAAAATCATCTCAACATGGCCATGATTATGATGGACTCGGTCTGTCCTTACTCCCAACCCCCCACTCAAAGTGTGCATTCATTACCTTGGACATGCATTTTTTTAGTAGGGAAAAACTAACTTCGTACCTGGGCCTCTAAGGGTGAAGTCCGGCATTGGCCTCTGGATGGTCGGCCTCCGCCTTGGCATGAGGCTGACCAGCTCCTCTGTGTTGTTCGCTTGCTTGTTTTCCATCCCAAGGGTGCGTGCACCTAGTCAGGGAAAACTTGGGGAGGTCAAGGAAATTATCGAGCCTCTCTTCGCATGTTGTGTTCATCCCATGGGTGCGTACACTTTGCTGGGGACTTGGGGAGGCTGAGGAATTTCCCGAGCCCCCACTCAAAATATGCATTCCGGATTTAAAGAGTTGCATTTTTTTCAGTAAGAAAATATAATGTCATACCTGGTCTTTTGAGGACAAAGTTCATCCTTGAAGCTAAGGTAGTCGACCCCGACCTTGGCATGAGGTCGATCCTCGCTTCTCCATCACCTGTTTGCTTGCCTCATAGTTGGACTCATGTGCGGATACTTTGCCTGCGAAGTGACTACCGGACTCAGTCGAGCCCCATTCCTGGTCTAATGGTCGGCCTCAGCCTTGGCATGAGGACGAGCATTTTCCCTGCATGGCTTGAGAAGTTTGAGGGAAGCTTGGGGAGGCTTTGGGATTTCCCCAGGCCTCTCTTCAAGCATTATGGTCATCCCAGGGGTGCGTACACTTTTCTAGGGAAAAGGCTTGGGGAGGCCTAGGAAATTCTCAGGGCCTCTCTTCAAGCATCATGGTCATCCCAGGGGTGCGTACACTCTTCTGGGGAAAAGGCTTGGGGAGGCCTAGGAATTTCCTTAGCTTCGCCTCAAGCATCGTGGTCATCCCAGGGGTGCGTACACTCTTTTGGGGAAAAGGCTTGGGGAGGCCTAGGAATTTCCTTAGCCTCTCTTCAAGCATCGTGGTCATCTCAGGGGTGCGTAAACTCTTCTGGGGAAAAGGCTTGGGGAGGCCTAGGAATTTCCTTAGCCTCTTTTCAAGCATCGTGGTCATCCCAGGGGTGCGTACACTCTTCTGGGGAAAAGGCTTGGGGAGGCCTAGGAATTTCCTTAGCCTCTCTTCAAGCATCGTGGTCATCCTAAGGGTGCGTACACTTTTCTGGGGAAAAGGCTTGGGGAGGCCTAGGAAATTCCCAGGGTCTCTCTTCAAGCATCGTGGCCATCCTAGGGGTGCGTACACTCTTCAGAGGAAAAGGCTTGGGGAGGCCTAGGAATTTCCTTAGCCTCTCTTCAAGCATCGTGGTCATCCCAGGGGTGCGTAGACTCTTCTGGGGAAAAGGCTTGGGGAGGCCTAGGAATTTCCTTAGCCTCTCTTCAAGCATCGTGGTCATCCCAGGGGTGCGTACACTCTTCTGGGGAAAAGGCTTGGGGAGGCCTAGGAATTTCCTTAGCCTCTCTTCAAGCATCGTGGTCATCCCAGGGGTGCATACACTATTCTGGGGAAAAGGCTTGGGGAGGCCTAGGAATTTCCCAGGGCCTCTCTTCAAGCGTCGTGGTCATCCCATGGGTGCGTACACTCTTCTGGGGAAAAGGCTTGGGGAGGCCTAGGAATTTCCTTAGCCTCTCTTCAAGCATCGTGGTCATCCCAGGGGTGCGTACACTCTTCTGGGGAAAAGGCTTGGGGAGGCCTAGGAATTTCCTTAGCCTCTAGGTGGTCGGCCTCGACCTTGGCTTGAGGCCGACCAACTCTTATGTGTTACCTATGTTGGGTTTTATGCCCTAAAACTCGTAGATAGTAAATGTACATTTGACCGAACATTAATAAAGTGATGTATTATTCAATGTTTGTATTATATCTTGTCTTGTTAACCCTAATCCAATAAACTAAACATCCATGGCTAATAGAATGAGGCTTGAACTAGTATGTAGGGACATACGGGGATCAATGTTCAAGTTTTAGCCTAAAGGGTCTGTAGTATAGGGATAAGGCTGGGTACCTTATCCTGGTGACACTATGGATACGGCCCGCTTTGTATATTGATACAAACGTATTGATCCAACGCGTTCATGTGGTTGACATGCGAGTGGGGTTATCCTGTGCAATGAGTTTGCACAAAGACCGGACCGCGAAATAGTTAACCACTAACTGTAACACCGTTAGTTAGCTCGGTTTCTATTTCACTAGGATGACCTAGGCAACTTGGCCTTAATCCTGAGTGGATTATGGACTCCTGTCCATGAGGGATTGTCCTTTGATTTGTACGGGTGAGAGTGGCCTGTTCGCCGACTCAATAAGCCTACCATTTTGGGGACAAGACCGAGTGGGGAGCTGGGAACGTAGTTTTACAAGATGGAATTCACTCCTTCCTGATATGAGGGTAAGTAGAGGTGTGTTCCCTTAAGTGGTGTCTCCGGGTCTTGAACAATGGGCCCTACCCTCTTTATGGCACGAGAGGGATTTCTGTTTGTTGGTTGGACCACAAACAGGTTGTTCATTAGAGGAGCACTGGTACTTAAGGACCAAGAGGTAGCCCAGGGGTAAAACGGTAATTTGACCTAGCTGGGGTACGAACACATGTGAAGGGCTAACTTGCTGTTGACGGTCGATATCCGTGGACACAGAAATATATCTGCAGTGAGAAGAGTGCAGCTGTGGTTCTTTAGTGGAGTGAACCACAGTTAACGAATATTGATTAACTTGGTTAATGAGTTTGGCCAACTAATCTCATATCGTTGGAGCTTCTGATCTGTAGGTCCATCAGGTCCCACCGGTAGCTCTATGAGGGCGTTGAGGTAAATTTCTAAGGTTGAATTAAGTATTCGAAGGGGTTCGAATATTTAACCAAAATATGAATTTGATTCATATTAAAACTATAGGTTATAATTAATGTACATTGGATATATATTAATACTATAGTTTTATGAGAGAGAAGAATAATAATTGAATATATGATGTTCAATTTTATTATTTTAAAATTAATTAATTTTGAATTAGTTAATTGTTTTAGTTTAATTAAATTTGATTTAATTAAACTATAAGATAAGAGGGATATTAATTTAAATTAGATTTAAATTAATGTTATTTTAATTAATTTGGATTAATTAAAATTCAATTAATTGTAATTTAAAATTGTGATTTTAAAATTATGATTAATTCAAAAATATCAGGTAACTGATATTTCAGTTACCTGATATTGTGCGTGGTTTTAAGAAGTGGTGGTCAATTCAGTTCTGGAATAACGCTCTTACTCACGCCAGACTCCCTCTCAATCGCCCGATCTCTCTCTCTCGTTCTCTCCTCTCCTTTGGTGGGTACAAAGAATTTTTTTCCCAGAAAAAAACCTTAGTTCAGGGGTTCCCACAAGCCACTCAACGTACATTCCCTTTGAGAATACCGGTGAATCCTCGTGGTGGTGTTCGTGGTGTTTTTTCAGCAAGATCAAGGTGCGATTGCTGCTGGTTTTGAGAGCTATTCGGAGAATTTTGGCGAAACGTTCAAGGATTTCTTCAAGGGTTAGTTTTTTCTTGAACTAGGGTCATTAGGATCCAATTCTAGATTAGATCTAGAATTTTTCTCCCTTTTACAGCATGCTTTAATAAGTTTTACAGCATGATTATATTTGATTTTCTGCTGTAGATAATTGAGTTTGTGATCCGTATTGGTATTTCAACCTTTGTTAAAATCAGTGTGGTTTTCTGTGCGTTTTCGCTGCGAAAAGGGCTTTTATCCCTTACAACCTATGCGCTCAGTCCGTGACTCGACTTACGTGTAGAGCACCTCCCTTTCGGCTCGAACCGCTTCAGCCACGATAAAAGTCAAGTGTCGTGGTCTTCCCAGGGGTGCGTACACTCTTCTGGGGAAAAGCTTGGGGAGGCTTGGGATTTTCCCGAGCCCCTCTTCAAGCTACTGTGTTCATCCCAGGGGTGCGTACACTCTCCTGGGGAAAGCCTAGGGAGGCCTAGGGAGTTCCCGGGTCTCTCTTCAAGCAGCTGTAAACTTCTTGCCCTTCGGGCTCTTGTTGTGTCTCTCGAATCGCGACCTTTCGTTTTCTGCCTGACTCTCCATCAGATGGTCCTCCTAAAATTGCTCGCATCTCGAGCGGTGGATTGACACCGCCTTTACCCTGATCCGCTGGTAATGACCTCTAGCTTCTGTCACTCCCCACAAACTTCTTGAGGTAACCCTCTCGGATCAGGGTTTCTATCTCGTCTCGTAACTGGATGCACTCTCTAATTGTATGGTCGTGATCTTCGTGGGACATGCAATAAGCTGTTAGTGGTGTATACCTGTCGAATCTGGCCTTTGGCTCCGCACAGCCTTGTGGCTCATTCGCCTCTGGTCGGCCTCGGCCATTGGCCGAGACTGCTCTTGTCGGCTTCAGCCTCTCTCTCTTCTTGTTTGGATCTCAAGTTCCTTGATGCTTATGCACCTTTGTGCCCGGGCCATGAATTGTCTGTGGCTGCCTTTCACCGATCGAGTTGAGCAGTCTTTCATCCTGCAGACCTGAAATCGCAGTAATCAAGGCAAATCCATCGTCATAGCCTTCTACCTGCAAAAATTTGTTATTAAATCTGTTAATATAATCTTTCAAGCTTTCTCGGGGCCCCTGCTTCACTATTAGAAAATTGATCTGAGGCTTCTGTCGGCTCCGGGCCCCAAGGCATTGCGTAACAAATGCTCGGGTCGATTCTTTAGCCGAACCGATTGACTTCCGTGGGATCTTACTAAACCATTGTCTTGCCAAACCCGTGAGTGTTAGCGCGAAGCCTCGGCACCTTGTCGCTTCGTCTTTTAGCCATTTGGATAGCTCTCGCCATTTTTGGCCCTGCTCGGCCTCAGACTTTGCCCGAGCCTCCGACTTTTTCCTGTCATTATTCCCTGTGTACGTACCTGACGCTGTCTTTAGCAGCGAACTTCTGCGGGCCTTTTTGCGAATGGGCTTCTGCTCGGCCTCGGCCATTGGCCGAGGAGTGCTCATGTCGGATCTGGCCTACATCTTCTTCCAGCGTCTTTTTCCTCTATCTTCTTGATGCTGGTCGGATACGCGGAAGCTTCCCGGCTCTCTCTCTCCTTCTGCTGGTTGTTCTCTTGGGTTAGGTCCACAGCATCGTGGCACACGGAACCTTACAACAGTCTTCGAAGTTAGGGTCGACCTTTTCCATACCGAGGTCGACCCCAGTCTGGCTCGGCGCTTTCTGCTCATACCCGAGGCTTCCCTCTGGTTTCTGAACCTGATCCATCCTGCAGACCACCACCGATGCGCGGTCTGAACTGGCAAGCACTCTTCCCCACAGACGGCGCCAACTGTTGATGCCAAAATTTGGCCAAGGGACTCACCTGACCTTCACGTGACATCAACGGTGAATTTGTAGAAACTGGGGAAGACGTGACCTGCAAGAACAGCAAAAACCGCTGCACACCGGCGTGGTGTAGGCCACACCGCCTCCGATGCTTAAGTCAGAAAACGGGAGGAGAGCAAGAAAGTAAGAGAAGAGAGTCGATCATGCAGTTCGGGTCCCCTTCTTCAGTGGCGAAGAGGGGTATATATACCTGCTCATGCTCCTAGGGTTTTTTAGGAGTTCAGAGGCGTTTCGGGACAAATCAGGCGAATCCGGGGCGGCTGGAGGCTACAGGGACCAAATGGGGCCCGACGGGCTCGGCCCGCACGAGCGGGCCAAAAGCCCGACCCCTTTCGGCCTTGGCCCGTTCCGCTCGCCGGTTTTGCCTCTTGGGTCCATCTTCCGGTCTGATTTCTACTTGGTTGTCCTTGTCAGCTCCTCGTGCATCTGGGTGGTCCAAAATTACCTATAACAATATATATGACCTCAATTCATAATGTCATGTATCTACCACTCATAATGTTCAAAAACCTATGTGATGAAAGTCACAAGACCAATTTTCCGTGACTTCTATTCTTTGAGCTCTTAATACTCTGAAATTTGGATTCTTTTAGTCAACCATTATATAAGGAGCATCTGGTCACTCTCTCAACATCAACCTCGAAAAGAAGTATGCAAGTCTCTTACCTTTTGTCTTGTATCTTTCATTGTACTCCAAGATTATATTTAATTAACTTGACCCTATAGGTTAGCATTGTATCATATATTATTCCTAACTTTACAATCTATTTTCTTTATTTCTTTCTTTCTGTATAAGCACAGACTAAATTTTTACACAATAGATATTTTAGCATAAGTTATTTCTTTAAATTTATTAAATATTAATGAAACGGCTTAATTTAAAATAAGAGTAATTGCAGTGGGTGGCAAATTAATTATCTATAATAGAAAATTTAGCACCAGGTAAAAAGAATTGCAAATATGGCAAAAAAAATTAAAATATTCCCATTTTACCCTTCTCTTTCTCATTTCTTTCCCTCATTTCTAGTGTATACGATTTCTTCTTTTTTTTTTTTTCTTTTTGTTTGTGCATTTATGAGTTTTTATGATTTTTTTTTCTTTTTTTTTCTTTTTTTATAATGTTTTTTGTTTTCTTCTTCTTTTTTTTTTTGTTTGTGCATTTATGAGCTTTTATGATTTCTTTTTTTTTTTCTTTTTTTTTTCTTTTTTTATAATGAGCTATTACAATTTCTTCTCTTTTTTTTAATTTTTTTTTTTAATTTTTTGTGCATTTATGAGGGTGGAGTTCTTGTGTGATTAATATGCTTTTTTTCCATCTTTTGTGCAGTTTATTGTTATGATTATTTCTTCTTCTTTTTATTATATATATATATATATATATGTACAACTATGCCAATTGAGCTAAGCTCTTGTTGGCCTTCTTTTTAATTCAAGAATGCCAAGAATACAAAAATAGCAATTTTGGTGAGTGTTTGTATAGGTATATCAAAGTATATCACTGATATACTCCGGTTAATCGTAGTCTATCACTGACTATCACTGGTCGAAGTCTATCAAGGCTATAATTGAGAGATAATGAAATACAAAGAATACAAGAATAGCAATTTTATGGTGGTGGTCACGGAGTTTGTGTGCTAGGCTTTAAAAATTATATTGTTGATTGAGAGTCGCTTGTTCGTAATGGTTATTTTTGGATTTTATGTTCTAATTACCACAAGAGACTTAAAATTTTTGTTCAATTTATGATTGTAGTATAATAATTTTGGATGAGTTTCTAATTACCGAGATGATTGCAATGGAAAGTACTTTACTGATAGATTTCAATTAAATTGATTTCTATCAATAACAATCATTGGTAGACTTCAAATTAATTGATAATTAACTGATTTCTATTAGGGATAGAAACTGATAGACTTCAATTAACTGATCTCTATCCTCGATAGAAAATGATAGATTTGAATTAAACTAATTTCTATCAGTGATACAAGTTAATAAACTTCAATTAAATTGATTTATGATAGAAACTGATAAACTTCAATTAAATTGGTTTCTACCGGTTATAGAAACTAATAGTCTTTAATTGAATTGATTTCTATCAATGATAGAAACTGATAACCTCGAATTAAACGATTATCTATTAGTGATTATCACTGATAGACTTAAATTAAACTGATGGATAGAAATTGGTAGTCTTGAATTAAACTGAACTAATAGTCTTGAATTAAATTGCTTTCTATCAATGACTATCACTGATAGGCTTGAATTAAACACGAAAAAAACTTAGAGATTATGATTATCAGAGTCTATCAGTGATACACACTGATACACTTCGATTAATCAAAGTCTATCAGTGTCTATCACTAATAGACTTCGATTAATTGAAGCTTATCATCAAAGTCTATCAGTATTTATCACTGATAGACTCCGATTAATCGAAGTCTATCAGTGACTATCAATAATAGAGACTAATAGACTATTGGAGAACTAAGGGTATTTTTCGTAATTTAACGTATTTTTTGCTATTTCCGCAAATAATTTTATTTTTTTGCTATTTTTGCAATATTTTTACCGATTTTTGCTATCTGTGCAAAACCCCCTTAAAATAATTCATTTATTTTTTTTCTAAATCTAAACTTAACCTATATATATAATCTATAATATATATATATAAGTACGAATGTGGAAGATTTTTTTTTGGACGATATTAACCTTAACTTTTTTTAAAATACCTAAATTATATCCTTATTTTTCATTAAAAAATACATTAAAATAAAGTCTTTAGAACCTTTCACTACCCACACACACGTTTATTATTTCAGTTTTGAAAGGTTACTTTTTTTTTTTTGAAAAACAATTTTGAAAGGTTACTAAATGTTAATGGTTTTTTTTTCATTTATTATCATTATTTATAATTATTTTATTATTTTTTAGCATTTAATTAAGATATAAAATCCAATGAACCTCTGACCTCATGGTCGAGGGTACATGTCAATTATCACTGAGCTAAGCTCGCTTTGGCTTTGTAACTATTTATGTTATATGACTATATAAAGAGCACAATAAGAGGGTGCTAGCCAACAAGAGCATAGCTCAATTAACATAAGGTTTGTATCCTTGATCAATAGGTCAGAGGTTTAAATCACTCACTTGACATGTGATGTGGACTTTTCCTACCGCAAGCGCACGGGTCAAGTAATAATATAGTGAATAGTAAATTCGAATGTCGTCCTCTGGATTGGATTTTTAAGCAAATCGAGTATTGTGAATTATCTTGCCCAATTTCATTTAGGGATCAAAAAGTGATGAATAGATGATATGAAAACTAACTCAAAGCAAGTAAAAAGTATGGAATTTCAATTGGGAAAACTACTTAGGGAATTGATTTCGCCGATTTCGTTTAGGATTGATTTTAAAGAATAAGTTATTATGCACAATGAAATTATGAGCCAAAGACCCTTTAATCACAACTACCTCTCCCGAGTATAATTGATTCTCATGCAAATTAACCAACTTGATATCCCTATCTAAGTTTATTAATATGCAAGGCAATGAGATCTTTTAACCAATTCTAAAGTTAATCTAAAACCGTCAAGAATTAGAAAGTAAACTTTATTCATGCAATCTTGAGTAAGTCTAGATCAAATCCCCTCTCCCGAGCTAGATTCGAAACTTAAATCATCCAACTAATGGCCAATTAATTGAA
This sequence comes from Luffa acutangula, assembly GCA_036850905.1. NCBI lineage: Eukaryota > Viridiplantae > Streptophyta > Magnoliopsida > Cucurbitales > Cucurbitaceae > Luffa > Luffa acutangula. The sequence goes on along the minus strand of CM072092.1, from coordinate 32,063,414 downwards.
AGCATTAAATCAAGATTACAAACACAATAACATTGCACAACTTAAACCATAAATCAATCCATAAACTTAATCAACTACATCAATCCCTAAGTTACAAAATTAGCTACTCATGAATGTAAATACAATCTCAACTAAACATGTGAAAGCCATAAATCTAACTAAAGAAAGAGAAGGGAAAAGAAAACTCAATGTAGGCCGAATCCCGACGTCCCCGTCACGATCCCCATGAACAATGGGTTGATTTCCAAGTCTCTCCCTTTGGTTTCAGCCTCCAAATGCTCTGTTATGCCCTGTTTTCGGCTATCCAAGGTCCCAAATCGAACTCCCTCAAAACCTAGCCGAAAATAAGCTTTTATTCTGATTTTTCGTCTTAGCGTCGAGACGCTGTCAAGACAGCGTCGCGACGCTGCCTCTTATACGCGCGTTCTGAATAAGGAAAAACGGTAGCATCGGGACGCTTCCTATCATAGCGTCTCGACGCTGTGAACTTTACGCGCCTAATCTGATATGGAATGTGAGCGTCGAGACGCTCAAGAGCTAGCGTCTCGACGCTAGCCTGCTGTTGACCGAGATTTGACTTTTTTCCTTTTCATTCCTATGCATCTTTTCACGCCCCGAGCACCCGATTAACTCTAATATGGCATTATAGCTCCAATCAACCATTTCCTACAAAATAAACAATAAAGCACAATAAAATGGCCCAAACATCATAAAAGACTAGCTAAATTAAATAAGTAAAAGTAGCTAGCTATGCTCGCTATCAAATACCCCCAAACTTAAGCTTTTGCTAGTCCTCGAGCAAACTCTAAATCAGACATACAATGGAAGAATGGATGCAACAGTCATAACTCAATCCTCAAGGCTCAAAAGTCAATAACCAAGCAAGCAAGAGATATGCACACAAGGACCAATGAGGGAGACTTTTTAAAATTTTTCCAAAATTAACTTGCACAAGCGAGATCTAACTCAGCAAGATCAGACTCTACTAGCTCGGGATTGGATTATTAAACTCTCAGCTCATCTTCCCTCTACACTGGCACTAAGGTTTCACTAATGAGTTAATGCAACAAATTAGTTTGTTTATCTCCATACTTAGGTGCTTATAATTAACAATTGAATTAAGCATGTAAATGTGGCACTAGCTTTCACACACCCATTGCAGGGACCCTTAACCTGAGATTTCTCTGGTTGGCCTAACTGATCACAACAAGGGTAGCTCTTTTTGCCTTAATCTTTATTAAACATTGCAAACTGTGCACAGGCCATGGCATAATAATTTTCTTTTCAACAGTAACTACAAGGATGATTTTTCGATATGAGCATAAATAGCAGATATTCTTTTCTTTTCTCCTAAGCAAGATCAAACATGCTAATTTGCAAAAAAAATAACTCTTTAGCTCTACCCTACACCTATCGAGGTGACAACAAGCATATGAACCTAATAATTCGCTCCTAAGCATTCAAATCCAAATCTAGCCAAGATAAATACTCTACTCATGCAAGCCATCTCCTAGAAAAATTTTAAAAAGTCTCCCTTTTTGGGCACTTATGCTTATAACTCATCACAAGCTTGAAAATTGACAAGAAAGCCTATCCTCGGACATCATAATCATGCAAAAGTAGCATCCAGAAAACAACCATATGCATAATTCAAAGAAAGCTCAAAACTATAGCCCGAACTCAGATGCTCAAGGGCTCCACAAACATGCTAATCCACCCCCAAACTTAAAACATGCATTGTCCTCAATGTATAAAGAAAATAAGGCATAAACAATCATGAGAACAATAAAAGAATGACAGGAGTGAATAATATTGGCCTGGAATGATGATGACTTCTTGCTTGAGATCTTGGAATCTTGAAAGCTTGAAAGCAAAGGAGAGGAAGAAAACAAGACCTACAAAACAAAAACAAACAATAAATCACAGACAAAAAGAAAACACACTACTTACTTGGGTTGCCTCCCATAAGCGCTTGTTTAACGTCATTAGCTTGACGTGTTGCACGTGCTTCAAGGAGGCTTTTGTTCTGTGAATCCAACAGAGGTGCTCTTTCTTGCACCTTTCCTGTAGCCCATGTAAAGCACTTCATCTTTAGAGTCTTCAACTGCTTTAAAGATCTCTTTTTCGTTCTTGACTCTAATAGTGAGCTCCCTGCGCTCAATATCTATAATCGCTCGCCCAGTAGCGAGGAATGGTCTTCCTAATATGACATGCATTGAAGGATTTTCTATCATGTCCATAACATATAAATCAATAGGGAGGAAAAATCTACCTACTCTGATTAACACATTCTCTACAATACCAACTGGTCTCACCACAGATTGATCAGCCAATTGGAGCTTTACAGGAGTAGACTTAATCTCACCTATATCTAACTTTTTACACAACGATAGAGGAATGATATTAATGCTAGCACCTAAATCACATAATGCTCTGAAAGAATAAGTACCAAAACTACAAGGAACAGAAAAACTCCCTGGATCTGCTACTTTTTCAGGTACTTTCTGTTGTACTCTGGTGCTGCATGTGGAAGCAAGATAAACAGTGTCAACCTTCTTTTCTTTTCGCTTCTTTGCTAAACACTCCTTCATAAACCTGTTGTATTGGGGCATCTCTAATGCCTCTGCAAAAGGAATATTAATATTCAGATTCATAAAAGCATTCATAAATTTATCAAACTGAACCTGATTATTCTTTTTCTTCTTTTTCTTTTTCTTTTCCTTGGGAACCATCAGTGTGGGAGAAAGAATAGGAGGCTCAAGGTTAGGCTGTTCAGCCTCATCAGATGATGTGTCCTCCTCAGCTTCCCCTGTGGGCGTTTCATAATCCTCAGATTCAGGTTCCTCTTCAGATTCCTCCTGGTGCACAGTGATTGCCTTACAATACTCCATCTGGGGTTTCTCTTGTTCAGCTGGGGCCTTACCTTTATTCATGGTGCTTACAACATTCACCAACTGTCCCAGCTGAGTCTCAATGTTCTTTATAGTTGTACTGTGGCCATTCACTGTTGAGTTGATGGCAATGACTGCCTCCTCTAATTTGGTTGTCCTGTTACTAGACTCTGCAATGAAAGCTCCAACAAGATCTTCTAACTTTTTATTATCTTGAGTTTGAGGGGCAAAACCAGGAGGATTAAGAACATTCTTAGTATTAGCATAAGAGAAATTTTCATGGTTCCTATTGTTAGGGTGATAATGTGTAGGTGTAGAACTATTATTATATCCCCTAGAATTAAAATTTGATACATACTGAACCTGCTCAATAGTCTCCTCCTGAGGTCTAGATGCTAAAGCAGCAGCTGATTCAATTGACTGTGCACTCCCTGAAAGGAATAAAAGTCCCAACGCAGCGGAAGCGCATCGATTGGACCTTACGCCGTATATTAATTAACATTAAAAACCGTTACGAAAACTCAAACGAAACTTTAAACTAACTTTAAAGCCGCTGAAAAATCGGTTTAAACATGCTAAAAATAAATCTAAATTTATTTTAAAACTTTTCTAAAGAAAAGAGGAAGAACCGTTACAAACCTCCGTTGTAGACTTGACCGTTCTTCGCCAACGAAGCTCCACGAACGAAAACGCAGCAGCCGCTTCAAGGTATTCTTCGCTGGAAATTCTTCTTTGATTGACACAATAACCACAGAGGTTACACCGGTATGTCTCTAAGTCTAGGAGGCCAAAGACTTGTGGGAGTCTTTCTCTAAGAGGGAGGCTAGAGAGAATTCTAGGTCTTGTCTTTCAAGAGTGTCAAGTGTCATGACCAATTAGGTCTAGTGTTCTATTTATAGAAGAGAGGCCATGAATAAAATATTCAATAAAATCAATCTTTTCCAAAATTGATTCAATCTTTATTCCTTAATTAATCAATCATGATCAATCAATTCCCAATTGATTAATCTTTTCCATAAATGACTAATTTCTTCCATAAGTAATTAGATCATTCCCATAAATGATTAATCACTTCCTTAAGTGATTAATTATTTACATAATTGATTAATTCATGGTTAACCACCAAATCAAATATCACATATTTAATTTCCGGCCTTGAATTAATTAATTTTGCCCAAACACTTTTAGGACTTAAATTAATTCTTTCAATCTTCCATAAATTTATATTTGAACTTCTTCAAATATTAATTTCTCTCATAATAATATATCAGTATATATTATATTTATTTCCCTCAGTAAATTGAACATTTTCAATTTAATTACTTAGTTGCCTCAAATTACTTTACGAGCTACCAGTGGGACCTAATGGACCTGCAGATCAGAAGCTCCAACGATGTGAGATTAATTGGTTAAACTCATTAACCACAATAATCAATATTCGTTAACTGTGTGTACATTCCACTATAGACTCACAGTTGCACTCTTCTCACTGCAGACATATTTTCTGTGTCCACGGAACTTAGACCAATATCGACTAGTTAGTCCTTCACGAGTGTCCGTAACACCAGCTGGGTCAAATTACCGTTTTACCCCTGGGTCACCTCTATTTCCTTAAGTACCAATTCTCCTCTAATGAACAATCTGTTTATGGTCCAACCATTAAACAGAAAACCCTCTCGTGCCATTGAGAGGGTAGGGCCCTTTGTTCAAGACTCGGAGTAACCACTTAAGGGAACACTCATCTGCTTCCCTAAAGTCGGGAAGGAGTGAATTCCATCTTGTACGATTATGTTCCCAGCTCCCCATTCGATCTTGTCCCCAAAGTGGTAGGCTTATTGAGTCGGCGTATTGGCCACTCTCACCCATGCAAATCAAAGGACAGTCTCTCATGAGCAGGAGTCCATAATCAACTCAGGATTAAGACTAAGTTGTCTCGGTCGTCCTAGTGAAATAGAAAACCAACTAGTTAACGGTGTTATAACTAATGGTTACTATTTCGCGGTCCGGTCTTATGCAAACTCATTGCATAGGATACCCCCACTCGCATGTCTCCTACACGAACGCGTTGGATCGCAGCGTTTGTATCAAATACAAAGTGGGCCGTATCCATAGTGTCACCAGGATAAGGCACCCAGTCTTATCCCTATACTATAGACCCTTTAGGCTGTTTCTTGAACAATGATCCCATATGTCGCTACATATAGTTCAAGACTCATATCACAGCCTTGGATGTCTAGTTTATTGGATTAGGGTTATTATTAGGCAAAGACATATATAAAATAACTAATAACAATTAATGGAAAATATATCAATATTATTTCATTAATATCCGGTCAACGGTTACATTCACTATCTACGAGTTTTAGGGCATAAAACCCAACAAACTCCCACTTGAACTAAAACACTTAGTTAGTGGGATGTAAATGCAATAATCTAAAGCTGGAAATACAATGAACTAGGGCATCCTTATACCCATTATACATTTCTCCCACTTGCCCTAGATTAGATGGCATACATATCTCGTAGACCTAGACCTTCTAGATGACCCTCAAACACTTTAGCCGTGAGAGCCTTTGTAAATGGATCAGCGATGTTGTGCTCCGAGGCGATCTTAGTGACGATCACATCTCCTCTTTGCACAATCTCCCGTATCAGGTGATACTTCCTCTCGATGTGTTTACCCCGTTTGTGGCTACGAGGTTCTTTTGAGTTGGCTACAGCCCCACTGTTGTCACAGTATAGTGTTATGGGCACGTTCATATTCGGAACTACTTCCAAATCAGTCAAGAACTTTCTGAGCCATACTGCCTCCTTAGCTGCTTCGCAAGCTGCTACATACTCAGCCTCCATGGTTGAGTCTGCTATGCATCCTTGTTTGATGCTTCTCCACACTACTGCTCCTCCATTGAGGGTGAATACTGACCCTGATGTGGATTTCCTAGAATCCTTATCAGCTTGAAAGTCAGAATCAGTGTATCCAGTAAGAATCAAATCCTTAGCTCCATACACAAGCATGTAGTCCCTCGTTCTCCGAAGATACTTGAGTATATTCTTAACCGCTCCCCAGTGGTCCAACCCTGGATTAGACTGATACCTACTGACTACTCCCACTGCATAACATATGTCAGGCCTAGTGCAGAGCATAGCATACATTAAGCTGCCCACAGCTGAGGCGTAGGGAATGTGTCTCATGTTCTCAACTTCTTGAGGTGTCTTAGGAGATTGTTCCTTAGACAGGTGTACCCCATGTCTGAAGGGTAGGAGTCCCTTCTTGGAGTTTTGCATCGAATATCGAGACAACATCTTGTCAATATACGTTGCTTGAGACAGAGCTAGCGTTTTGTTCTTACGATCCCTAATGATTTGGATTCCCAGAACATATTGAGCCTCTCCCAGATCTTTCATTTGGAATTGGGCAGCTAGCCATTTCTTAATGTCAGTGAGGTATCCTACATCATTCCCAATGAGTAGGATATCGTCTACATAAAGTATTAGAAAAGCTACTTTCCTTTTGTTGACTTTCTTGTATACACAAGGCTCATCAACGTTTTGGTCAAAGCCAAAAGATTTGATTGCAGTATCAAATCTAATGTTCCATGATCTGGATGCTTGTTTCAATCCATAAATGGATCGATTTAGCTTACAAACCTTTTGTTCCTGACCTTGGGCTATGAACCCTTCGGGTTGAGACATAAAGATATTCTCCTCAAGATTACCATTCAGAAAGGCAGTCTTGACGTCCATTTGCCATATTTCATAGTCATAATATGTGGCAATGGATAAAAGAATTCTTATGGACTTTAACATGGCTACAGGAGAAAAGGTTTCTTCATAGTCAACCCCCTCCTTTTGGGTATAACCCTTTGCCACTAGTCTAGCTTTGAAGGTCTGTACCTTTCCAGCCGCATCTCTTTTTCTCTTATAGATCCATTTGCACCCTATGGGTTTTACCCCATATGGTAGATCTGCAAGTTCCCATACAGAATTGGAGTACATTGACTCCATTTCCAGGTTCATGGCTTTGACCCATTCATCCTTATTTTCGTCATTCATTGCCTGTCGATAGGACAATGGATCCTCAATGACAACCTGAGTTTCAGTTAAACCCAAGTAGCGATCAGGTTGTAACACAACCCTCCCACTGCGTCGAGGCATTCCCAACGTTTGAGATGGACGGGATGGATCTGAAGAACTAGTTCCTTCATCAACTCTTGTTGAAGGTCCAACTTCATCAACAACTCTTGATGATTCTTCAGTAGCTTCTCCTAATATTATTTTGCTTCGTGGTTTATGATCTCTCATGTGGTCTTCCTCTAAGAAAGTGGCGTTTGTCGATACAATCACCTTATTTTCTTGTGGGTCGTAGAAATAACCACCTCTCGTTTCTTTAGGGTAACCAACAAATTGGCACAGTTTTGAACGAGGTTCCAGTTTCTTAGGATTCGTCACAAGCACGTGTGCTGGACAACCCCAGATGCGAAAGTGATGCAAACTAGGTTTACGCCCCTTCCATAACTCGAAAGGTGTTTCAGAAACACTTTTCGAGGGAACATTGTTCAAGATGTATACTGCAGTCTCTACTGCATATCCCCAAAACGAGCTAGGCAATTGAGCATAGCTCATCATTGATCGAACCATGTCTAACAAGGTTCTATTTCTCCTTTCTGACACACCATTCTGCTGAGGTGTACCAGGGGCTGAGAGTTGAGATTGGATTCCATGTTCTATCATATAGTCCTGGAATCTTTGATCCATATACTCCCCTCCTCGATCAGATCGAAGTACTTTAATAGATTTACCTAATAGGTTTTCAACTTCAGCCTTAAACTCCTTAAACTTTTCAAGGGCTTCAGACTTATGTCCCATTAGGTATAAGTAACCATATCTTGAATAATCATCTATAAATGAGATGAAATATTCGTACCCTCCTCGAGCTTTTACATTCATTGGACCACATAGATCCGAATGTATTAACTCTAAGGGTTCTTTGGCTCTGTAACCTTTTCCTGTAAAGGGTCTTTTGGTCATTTTTCCCTCGAGACAAGATTCACAAGGTGGTAGTGAATCATCTTCTAACTTGCTTAGAAGTCCATTCTTTACCAAACGACCGATCCTATCGATGTTTATATGACCAAGTCTAAGATGCCAAAGATGAGTATTGTTACTTGATGGAGAAATCTTTTGCCTTTTACTTTGAGTTTCAGCAGTTTTAAATAATTCGTGATTTAAAAGTGCTTTGTTTTCGGTTGGTCTTAAAACATACAAGTTATTTTCCAATTTTGCTGAACAAATAAGTATACCATTTTTATAAATGAACGCTTCATTCATATCAAAAGTAACTGTATACGATTGTTCAATCAAACATGAAATAGAAATCAAGTTCCTCTTAATCTTGGGAACGATTAACAAACTTTCTAAAAGCAAGAATCTATTTCTAAAAAATAACTTCGCAGCTCCCACTGCTTTAGCTGAAATGACTTCTCCAGTTCCGACCCTGAGTGTCATTTCTCCATCGTTCAACTGCCGAAAGGAACTATTTTCCTGAAAAGAAGAGCAAACATGATTAGTTGCTCCTGAATCAAGTATCCAGGTAAACTCATCATGTTCTACCAGGCATGTTTCTAAAACCAGTAAATCAAATTTACCTTCCTTTTCCTTCTTTTTCTCAGCAAGGTACTTTGGGCAGTTTCTCTTCCAATGTCCATCTACATTGCAGTGAAAACATTTGCCCTTGTCTGCCACAGCTTTGGCTTTTCCCTTGCTTTTGGCAGCAGTACTGGGAGCTTTCCCCTTGTTTCCTTTCTTCTTCTGAGTTTTCTTTGAAGAAGTGGCTACAGATTTAGTTCCAGAGGATGAACCCTTCTCGAACTTTCTTTTGGAGTGAACAACGTTTGCCTCTCCTTCTATCTGTCCCTTGTTCTTAAGAAGAGACTGATAGAGCTGTAGCTCATTAAGGAGGCTAGTCAGGTTGAATGTTATTTTATTCATCATTGCATTGCTTCGAAACTGTAGAAAACTCTTCGGAAGAGATTCTAAGATGAATGCAACCTGACTACGCTCATCTATGACCGCCCCGTTTGCCTCTGCCACGTTGAATTGGACCATCATATCCAGGACATGCTCCCGAACAGACGTGCCCTCTTTCATGCGACAGCTATAAACGTATTTGAGAGCGTCATGGTGGAGTTGGTAGGACGGTTGTCCAAACATCTCCCGGAGAGAGTTCATAATCTCCCTCGCTGTTACCATGCCCTCATGCCTTTTAGCCAAAACTTCAGATAAGCTGGCTAAGATATAGACGCGAGTCTTATCATTGGCCTTTGTCCAGCGGTCATAAGCATCCTTAACTGCCTGGGATGCATTACGAGCAGGGGCTGGAGGACAATCCTCCGTTAAGACGAACCGCAGATCATCGACAACAAGAATCGTATTCAAGTTCGACTTCCACGTAGCATAATTTTCGCCGGTTAATTTCTCATTTTTAAGCAGAGAGACAATTGAGGAAGACATTGCTGAAATTTAAACAAACAATGACCGTATTAGTTATCTTTGCCTTAACCCATCATACAAGCAAACAATTGCACACAATCCAATCAATTTAGCAAAACAGACACTCACAGAACCCTAAAACTATTGCTTTAGTTTTGCAACGACGTTTCAGAGGTTTAGAATATCAGCCACCGAAGGGTGATCAGGTACTCCTCCTTTGAAATGAGACACCTCTCAGCTAATTCTAATTCCAGAATAACTCATATTCCTATAGACATTAGCCACCGTTGTTCGGTCAAGGATTTGTTAACAATTTTAACTCATCCTCGTAAGTGTAACCCTCCCACTTTCAGATCTCAGAGGCACGCACCAACAGACTACCGAAGGGAAAGACAACTGTTGGTGATTAGCCTAAGAGCTCCTATCCTTTTCAGGAGTTCACGATGTTCCGAATCCTATGATCAGGCCCTCCGAAGGGATGGATGCGCCAGGGCAACCTGCAGGTGGATCATAGGACTCTCACGGTGTGAACTATGGGCGGAGACCGAGGGATACGTTGACACGTGTCCCGCTCCCACTTACTCTGGACATTTTTCCCATTCACCTTGATATTGACCCATGCAAACACTTTCCGAAGGGAGGCCGCTCCTAGGGCGACTCGAAGCCGAGCATGAATCTCACGTTGTGAATATAGGGATGTAGGAGCAAAACTTGATTTAAATCTCGTTTTGTAATTTTCCTCCCACTGAAAATGTCCTAAGGTTAATATAGGGTTGTTTAACTTAGATAGTATTCGGCTAAGTCAATCTATCTAAGTCTGATCCTATTATAACAATTATGGAAAGGATTCAACTGCAATCTTTTGGGTGAATTAAACTTTTTAATAAACCCAACATTGCAAGTTAACATTACTATGGTTAATTCAACTCAATCCGGTTAGTTCCCAGGTAGGAGGTGTTCCGTAAACCGTCAACTTAAATACCCCCAGCCTTAGACAGAACTTTACCGAGAGAGTTCCCTTATAACCTCAGTAATGTAAGGTCTTTACTCTAAAGATCTAGGCGCATTAAACACTTTTAATAAACCTAGTGACATTGCATGCTAACATTTAACTATGATTAATTCAACTCCGGTATTCCAGGTCAGTTCCCAGGTAGGAGGTGTTCCGTAAACCGTCAACTTAAATACCTCCAGCCTTAGACAGAACATTACCGGTGGAGTTCCCTTATAATCATAGCAATGTTTTTCCTACTTAGTAAATTAAAACTATTTTTAATTCTAAGTAAGAAAAGATTCTAATCCTATTAGAAATCGATCTAGGTCTAATTAATTTTAAACAATTTAAAATTAATTCAATTTATCCTATGATCTTATGTTTGCATGCAAATCTTGATTATAGATTGACGGTTTCTAACCATTAATATTAAAGAACTATTTCAAATTTTAATGATTAATCCTATAATCAAGAATCTAGGGTTTAATTCATTCAACAATCTCATTCAAATTGAATAATTAAGCCACATCAATTGCATGAATAATATAACAATTATATTAATTACTATGGATGTTTCATGCTTCATGCAATTTTGATTTTCTTTTATTATAACAATTATAAGCCAATCAAGAAAATCAACCAAGCATGCTTCATTCATCACATTAAACATAACTATTTATATTTAATTTAAGTAATGACATGCTTCATGCTTTCCAATTTTTCATATAAATTAATATACACTTATATTAAGAAATATGAAAACCAATCCATGCATTTAAACATACATTATAACAATTTATAATATATAAAAAATGCATGAGCATGTTTATAACCTAAGGTGGGATTAAATAATCTATATGACATCCATAAAGCATATAAATAGCAATTGAACCGGTTAATTTTGGCCCCTAGGATAAAATAAAGCATTAAATTACAATAATTTAGCTAAATTCTATCCTAAAAATCCATGTACAGCTCCGGAATTGGTCTAGACAGCTCGAACCGCCCCGAACCACCTCGAACCGGCCTCCAAAATCACGAACCATGCCAAAAATTGGCTGAACCGGACCAAATAGGTCCCAGCCCAGCCGAACCGGTCCGAACCGGACCGGCCTCGCTTGAACCGCGCCTTTTGAAACCCTAGTGCGCGCCTCCATCGTGACAGCGTCGAGACGCTGTGTAGATTAGCGTCCCGACGCTGTGCGTTTTCCATATCTGGCGCCTGCGTAATCGAGACAGCGTCGAGACGCTGTTGAAGGAGCGTCCCGACGCTGTTGCGTCTGGAGGCAGATTCTGGGCAAAACAGCAACGATTTTTCCGATTTCGGCTTCGATTTCAGCGGCGATTCCTTCGATTTTCATCTCATAAAAACCTATTCTAGACCCGGACTTACATAGGACTCGATTTTACATAAAATACCCGAAACACCGGGCCTTACATGATCAAAATCACATAAAAATAAAATCTATGGCCATAAAATTAACCCAAACAGTTCAATGCAAACCGAACATACAATATGCATAAATCCCACCTATTAGAGCCTATCGCAACTTTTTAAAATTAATTAATAGGGACAGCGATGGCTCTGATGCCGATTGAAAGGAATAAAAGTCCCAACGCAGCGGAAGCGCATCGATTGGACCTTACGCCGTATATTAATTAACATTAAAAACCGTTACGAAAACTCAAACGAAACTTTAAACTAACTTTAAAGCCGCTGAAAAATCGGTTTAAACATGCTAAAAATAAATCTAAATTTATTTTAAAACTTTTCTAAAGAAAAGAGGAAGAACCGTTACAAACCTCCGTTGTAGACTTGACCGTTCTTCGCCAACGAAGCTCCACGAACGAAAACGCAGCAGCCGCTTCAAGGTATTCTTCGCTGGAAATTCTTCTTTGATTGACACAATAACCACAGAGGTTACACCGGTATGTCTCTAAGTCTAGGAGGCCAAAGACTTGTGGGAGTCTTTCTCTAAGAGGGAGGCTAGAGAGAATTCTAGGTCTTGTCTTTCAAGAGTGTCAAGTGTCATGACCAATTAGGTCTAGTGTTCTATTTATAGAAGAGAGGCCATGAATAAAATATTCAATAAAATCAATCTTTTCCAAAATTGATTCAATCTTTATTCCTTAATTAATCAATCATGATCAATCAATTCCCAATTGATTAATCTTTTCCATAAATGACTAATTTCTTCCATAAGTAATTAGATCATTCCCATAAATGATTAATCACTTCCTTAAGTGATTAATTATTTACATAATTGATTAATTCATGGTTAACCACCAAATCAAATATCACATATTTAATTTCCGGCCTTGAATTAATTAATTTTGCCCAAACACTTTTAGGACTTAAATTAATTCTTTCAATCTTCCATAAATTTATATTTGAACTTCTTCAAATATTAATTTCTCTCATAATAATATATCAGTATATATTATATTTATTTCCCTCAGTAAATTGAACATTTTCAATTTAATTACTTAGTTGCCTCAAATTACTTTACGAGCTACCAGTGGGACCTAATGGACCTGCAGATCAGAAGCTCCAACGATGTGAGATTAATTGGTTAAACTCATTAACCACAATAATCAATATTCGTTAACTGTGTGTACATTCCACTATAGACTCACAGTTGCACTCTTCTCACTGCAGACATATTTTCTGTGTCCACGGAACTTAGACCAATATCGACTAGTTAGTCCTTCACGAGTGTCCGTAACACCAGCTGGGTCAAATTACCGTTTTACCCCTGGGTCACCTCTATTTCCTTAAGTACCAATTCTCCTCTAATGAACAATCTGTTTATGGTCCAACCATTAAACAGAAAACCCTCTCGTGCCATTGAGAGGGTAGGGCCCTTTGTTCAAGACTCGGAGTAACCACTTAAGGGAACACTCATCTGCTTCCCTAAAGTCGGGAAGGAGTGAATTCCATCTTGTACGATTATGTTCCCAGCTCCCCATTCGATCTTGTCCCCAAAGTGGTAGGCTTATTGAGTCGGCGTATTGGCCACTCTCACCCATGCAAATCAAAGGACAGTCTCTCATGAGCAGGAGTCCATAATCAACTCAGGATTAAGACTAAGTTGTCTCGGTCGTCCTAGTGAAATAGAAAACCAACTAGTTAACGGTGTTATAACTAATGGTTACTATTTCGCGGTCCGGTCTTATGCAAACTCATTGCATAGGATACCCCCACTCGCATGTCTCCTACACGAACGCGTTGGATCGCAGCGTTTGTATCAAATACAAAGTGGGCCGTATCCATAGTGTCACCAGGATAAGGCACCCAGTCTTATCCCTATACTATAGACCCTTTAGGCTGTTTCTTGAACAATGATCCCATATGTCGCTACATATAGTTCAAGACTCATATCACAGCCTTGGATGTCTAGTTTATTGGATTAGGGTTATTATTAGGCAAAGACATATATAAAATAACTAATAACAATTAATGGAAAATATATCAATATTATTTCATTAATATCCGGTCAACGGTTACATTCACTATCTACGAGTTTTAGGGCATAAAACCCAACACTCCCTGTACCTGAAAATTTCATAAAAGCATTGGCAAGGGAAGTCATCTGGGCCTGGAGTGCACTTACTTTATCAACCTCAAACACTCCAGCAGCAATCTTTTTAGGTGTAGACCGCTCAGATGGCCACTGATAGCTGTTGGTGGTCATATCCTCTAAAAGTGTGCGAGCGTTTTCCACGGTCTTGGACAACAGAGTCCCACCTGCAGCTGCATCAACAATCGTTTTAGTACTAGGAGTTAAACCATTATAAAACAACTGTACCTGAAGCCAATCGGGGTAACCATGCTGAGGACACTTCCTCAGTAGCTCTTTGAATCGCTCCCAAGCTTCGAACAACTGCTCATCATATTGTTGTTGGAATGTCCCAATCTCGGTCCTCAGCTTGACCGTCTTTGCAGGAGGGAAAAATTTCTTTAAAAAGGCCTGGACCAAAGCATCCCAGGTGGTGATGCTCCCAGGAGCAATAGACTGCAACCAATCACGTGCTTTATCCTGCAAAGAAAAGGGAAATAAACGTAAGCGAATAGCATCCTCAGAGACACCATTAATCTTTACCGTCCCACAAATATCCAAGAATGATTTAAGATGAGAATTTGGATCCTCAGTGGGCGATCCTCTGTATGCACAGTCTCGAGCCATCTGAATGAGACCGGTCTTCAGCTCAAAGTTGTTGGCATTAATCGGTGCATAGACAATTCCCGATTGCTGTCCCTGAAACACAGGCTGAAAATAATCTCTAATAGGCCTAGGCTCCTCAGGTGGATTTTGATCTGCCATTTGAATAATTTCTCTATTTTCCCTTCGAAGCCTAAGAATTGTTCTTTCTATCTCGGGATCAAATGGTGCTACTTCTCTACTATTACGCATGCAAAAATCAAAACTACCCTAAAAAAGGAAAGAAAAACAATTATGGAAATAAATAAAGAAAAGAAAACAACTAATTTAAGAATGGAAAATATAATCTAGAAAAGGAAACAAAGTAACCTAATATGGAATGCAAAAAATAAATATGGCAAAATGCAAATAAGGAAACTAACCAACAAGGAAAACTAAACTAAAAAAAAATAACAAGACACAAATATGGAAAAGATTACTCAACTAAAAGAAAACTAACCTAGAAAATCAAATATGGAAAGAAAAACAAATAAGGAAAAAAAATGCAAACAACCTAAAAAAGTAACAATACACCCTAAATTAAGATCAAGCAATTTTTCCACAATATCAATCTAGCTAAATGTGCCAATCCCCGGCAACGGCGCCAAAAACTTGATGTGGACTTTTCCTACCGCAAGCGCACGGGTCAAGTAATAATATAGTGAATAGTAAATTCGAATGTCGTCCTCTGGATTGGATTTTTAAGCAAATCGAGTATTGTGAATTATCTTGCCCAATTTCATTTAGGGATCAAAAAGTGATGAATAGATGATATGAAAACTAACTCAAAGCAAGTAAAAAGTATGGAATTTCAATTGGGAAAACTACTTAGGGAATTGATTTCGCCGATTTCGTTTAGGATTGATTTTAAAGAATAAGTTATTATGCACAATGAAATTATGAGCCAAAGACCCTTTAATCACAACTACCTCTCCCGAGTATAATTGATTCTCATGCAAATTAACCAACTTGATATCCCTATCTAAGTTTATTAATATGCAAGGCAATGAGATCTTTTAACCAATTCTAAAGTTAATCTAAAACCGTCAAGAATTAGAAAGTAAACTTTATTCATGCAATCTTGAGTAAGTCTAGATCAAATCCCCTCTCCCGAGCTAGATTCGAAACTTAAATCATCCAACTAATGGCCAATTAATTGAAAGCATTAAATCAAGATTACAAACACAATAACATTGCACAACTTAAACCATAAATCAATCCATAAACTTAATCAACTACATCAATCCCTAAGTTACAAAATTAGCTACTCATGAATGTAAATACAATCTCAACTAAACATGTGAAAGCCATAAATCTAACTAAAGAAAGAGAAGGGAAAAGAAAACTCAATGTAGGCCGAATCCCGACGTCCCCGTCACGATCCCCACGAACAATGGGTTGATTTCCAAGTCTCTCCCTTTGGTTTCAGCCTCCAAATGCTCTGTTATGCCCTGTTTTCGGCTATCCAAGGTCCCAAATCGAACTCCCTCAAAACCTAGCCGAAAATAAGCTTTTATTCTGATTTTTCGTCTTAGCGTCGAGACGCTGTCAAGACAGCGTCGCGACGCTGCCTCTTATACGCGCGTTCTGAATAAGGAAAAACGGTAGCGTCGGGACGCTTCCTATCATAGCGTCTCGACGCTGTGAACTTTACGCGCCTAATCTGATATGGAATGTGAGCGTCGAGACGCTCAAGAGCTAGCGTCTCGACGCTAGCCTGCTGTTGACCGAGATTTGACTTTTTTCCTTTTCATTCCTATGCATCTTTTCACGCCCCGAGCACCCGATTAACTCTAATATGGCATTATAGCTCCAATCAACCATTTCCTACAAAATAAACAATAAAGCACAATAAAATGATCCAAACATCATAAAAGACTAGCTAAATTAAATAAGTAAAAGTAGCTAGCTATGCTCGCTATCAACATGTTGTAAAAAATGATAATATTCTAAAAATTACAACTTCCAAAATTTTCAAATATAGCTCTAAGTGTGAACTTTCTTATTGTTTCTAATATTATACTTAGGGTCCGTTTGGAATACATTTTAATTTAAATGTTTTCCAAGAATGCATTTTTTTAAAAAACATTTTATATAAAAATTGTTTAAAATTGAAACACTCATATGTTTGGTTGCATGTCCTCCTAAAGTGTTTTTATATAGAAGTTAGAATTTGATTTTATTTCAATTATGCTATTTTTGTAAATTTCAAATAACTTTTTGATGAAATTTGTGTTAAATGGTAGTCAAATTGTACTTCATCAAATCAAATGGAAATGAAAATTAAATAGTTTAGTTTTCTTTTTTCTTTCTATGAAGGAACATGAATTACAATAGTTAAATAGTTTATTTTTATTAAATTTAGTTTTAAAAAGAATGAGCCACGTGCGAAGGCACGTGAGAAAAAACTATTTCAATGGATTAACAGATTACATCCCCTCTTTTACCTTGTAGAACCATAATTGTGGTTCAGTTCACATATATGTTTTGTTATGTAATCAACCATCATAGTAGATATCTATCAGAAATTTTCATTCAATTAGATAGGATATGGTAAATTTTTTTAAATATCGTACAGCAACTCTCAATTTTAATCAAGTACTTTATATGTATATATTATTTTATTGAGCTAGAATGTGACTCCAATAACCAATGTTTATATTGGTTCCTTTTTCTTACGATATAATTTCTCTTTTCTCATTACATTTCTACTATCAATAACTCTAATAGCCCTAGAGTTTAGAATTCTCGCAAATTTTATATAATTTGAATGCGAATTATAGTTAGGTTATTGTTGAGGATCCCACATTGAAAACATTAGTGGAGACCTCCCAATTTATAAGCGATAAGGATCACTCCACTCATTGCCAATTGGTTTTGAGATGGAAGCCCATGTTATATAATAGGGGGCTTTGCACAAATGGCAAAAACCGGCAAAAATAGCAAAAAAATAAAATTATTTGTGGAAATAGCAAAAAATACGTTAAATTACGAAAATACCCTTAGTATCTCCAATAGTCTATCAGTCCCTATTATTGATAGCAAAAAAAAAAAAAAAATATACCTTTAATTCAAGGATAGAAATCAAATTGAACAAAAAATTTAAGTCTCTTGTGGTAATTAGAACATAAAATCCAAAAATAACCATTACGAACAAGCGACAGACTTCGATCAGTGATAGTTAGTGATAGACTACGATTAACCGGAGTATATTAGTGATATACTTTGATATACCTATACAAACACTCACCAAAATTGCTATTTTTGTATTCTTGGCATTCTTGAATTAAGAAGAAGGCCAACAAGAGCTTAGCTCAATTGACATAAAGTTGTACTGATAACCACAAGGTTTGTGGTTCGAATCCCCCTCCACACATATCATATTATCAATAAATAAATAAATAAATAAAAAGAAGAAGAAACAATCATAACAATACCTCAACAACAAAACAGAGTGGAAAAAAGCATAGTAATCACACAAGAACTCCAACCTCATAAATGCACAGAAAGAATTAAAAAAAAAAATTGTGCGGTAGAAGAAATGGTGCGAGGGAAGAAATAAAGAAAAAAAAAAGAGAAATGGTGGTGCGAGGGAAGAAATAAAGAAAAAAGAAAAAAAAAAGAAGAGAAACGGTGCGGCAAATAAAGAATAAAGAAAAAGAAAAAAGAAAAAAAATGAAATGGTGCGGGAGAAGAAATGGTGCTGAGGGAAGTAAGGAAATCAAAAAACTGTTTAAGGGTAAATAGGGAATTATTACAATGTATTCTAATTTTTTGCCATATTTGCAATTCTTTTTATCTTGTGCTAAATTTGCTATTATATATAATTAAACTGCCACCCATTGCAATTACTCTATATAATATGGTATCAGAACCCATTAAACTCAAACGGGTATTTGGTCCAAGAAAAAATATTGGGATCCGATCCAAGAATGGTGAACCCAAAGACTTGCCAATTGGTTTTGAGATGGAAGTCCATGTTATATAATAGTTATATATATATATATAGTAAAAGTGATTTTAATTAAAAATACTTATGTATGTTGATTATATAATTATATAAATTATAAATTTGTTTGATTACACTACATTCAAAATGGATTCTATAAATATAAAATCATTGAAAAGTGATTTGTTTTTTTTTGGAAGAATCATGGCATTCATATCAGAAGCCTTATTGGCAAAACAAATCGTTCACAATTACATCCTCCAAACACAAAGGATAAGACTCCATCCATACCTCCTCATACCTATCCACTAAGGCCAATCTTGCCAGACGATGTGCCACTTCGTTTCCTTTACGGTGGGTAAAGGCGAAAGACACCTTATAGAGAATTGAGAAGGATGAGAATGTAAAATCTCTATTGTGTTTTTCTCATTAGAGGTGATAAGCTTTATACACATAGATTTACAAATTACAAGGAAATAACTAAAGTTAAGGCTACAATCATGTACAATTTAAGGCAATAATAAATAGGAGAATATGACAAGATTAATGACAATGATTTGCCTAATACACCTGCCGGCCAGCCAGAATCTCCACCAAAACGCATTCGCAACAATCATGCTTAGCTCAGACACGTCTTCACGTTCACAGTTAAGAAGCTGGAATACCCTTCTTGAAACTGTCTGAAGAATTACCGGACTGAAACCCATCTCAGCCACCAATTCTAGCCCCTTCACTGCTGCCAGACCCTCCGCCATATCCACACTCCTCACATTATCATGTATGAAGGAAGCCAATAACATCACTTGGCCATGAGAATCTCGCACGAGCACCCCCGAACCTGCCGTTAACGAATCAATCAGGAACGAGGCATCGAAGTTTGTCTTATACCACTGTTCACACGTAACTTCGGAGATGGAGACACGTGGAATAAACAATATATTGTATTGATGTTTGTATGTGTGTGGGTGTACAATCTCTAATACATAATCCTCTGATTCTCTCTCTTGTGTGTGAATGTGTTTCACTCGAGGGTTGGAGCACTTGTTCTCGAATTTGAAGTCGTCTCAAGGGCTTTGCAGCTTGTTCTTGAGATTGAAGTTGTCTCAAGGGTTTTGCATCTTGTTCTTGAGATTGAAGTTGTCTCAAGGGCTATGTAGCTTGTTCTTGAGATTGAAGTTGTATCAAGGGCTTCGTGAGCTTCAAGGAGTTTGTTGATCTTCAAGAAGCTTTAGTCTTCAAAGTCTTGAAGGTTTGTTCTTCAGACGGATTTGAGTTCTTTTGGATGGATTGAGGTAAGCTTCAGTCTTCAGGTTCGCAGGAGATTCTGAGCTTCAGTCTTCGGTTTTGCAGGAGGATTTGGATGATCTAAGCTTCGATTTTCAGTTCTGCGGTGAGATTTGAAGAGGATCTGAGCTTCGATCTTTGGTTCTGCAGTAGGATTTGAAAATGATTTGAGTCCTGTTCTTCAGTTCTACAGCTGAATTTGACGTGGATCTGAGCTTCGATCTTCGATTTTGCAGCAGGATTTGAAGAGGATCTGAGCTTCGTTCTTCAATTCTGTAGCTGAATTTGATGAGGATTTGAGCCTTGTTCTTCAGTTCTGTAGCTGAATCTGATGAGCATCAGAGCTTCGTTCTTCGATTCTGTGGTGGGTTTTGAAAAGGATCAGAACTTCGTTCTTCAATTCTGCATCGGGATTTGAAGATGATCAGAGTCTTGTTCTTCAGTTTTGCAGCTGGGTTTGATGAGGATCTGAGCTTTGATCTTCAATTCTGCAGAAGGTGCTTCAATCCTCGGTTTCTTCTAAGAGCTTTCTCTTCTTCCTTTCTTTCTGCTCCCCTCAAATGAAAGAGAACCCCTCTATTTATAGAGTTCTCGCTGGATGGGTCCCGATGACTTTTGGGCCAGCAACTTGGGCTTGGGCTTTAGTGGTCTTGGGCTCAACTATTCAGTTTTGGGTTTGGTTCATATTTGACCCAAAACCTTATGACCCAAATATTTAAAAGACCCAAATTTGATCCAAATAACTATTTTTTTTTTAAATTAGTTGGTCAAATTAATTAATTTGATCAAAATAATTTAATTTTAATTAATTGATCAAATAGAAATTTGGCTCCATAAATTTATAATTGACCAATTTTGTCTTCAAATTAAATTTGGGACACATGTCAATTTATAATTGGTCCCAAATTTAATTAATTATAATTTCATCATTAATTTCATGTAATGACGTGGCAATTTGTGATTGGTCAAAATTTCTTCTTCAACAAATGCCCCCTTTTCGAGATTTATGCACAAGTTATGTGTGAGTGAATCTCGAAAAAGATACTTTGGAAACAAAATGCAGAGTATTTGTTCTTGATTTTGATTTCGTTTGATGTGTCAATTTAATCAAAACATGAAGTCAATTCTTAGTTTTGATTTTTTTTCTTGCTTGACACGTATTTTACGCCAATTAATAAAAACTTGAATTTTGGACAAAATCTTGATTTTCTTGTTTGGCGGCAACTTTAATTTGAACTTAAGTTTGGGGCAAAATTTTGATTATGCCCAAACTTTAATTTAAGTAAATTTAATATCGCATCCAAAAATTGGTAGAAATTTGGAATAAAATTTTCATATGGAACTTAGAAAATTTGATTTGGGATAAGAGTTTGATTATACTCAAATTCAATTTAATTCAATCTAAATCAATTTAGGAGTCTACCCAAGCAATTTGAATTTATCTCTCAACTTTATTTAAATCAAATCTCATACTTTTGGGTTAAAATTTGAAACAAAATCCCCCAAATTTTCATCTTTCAATCAAATTTCATATCTTTGGGTTAAAATTTGAAACAAAATCCTCCAAATTTTTTTCTTTCAATTTGATTTAAATCAAATCTCATATCTTTGGGTTGAAATTTGAACCCAAAATCCCAAGATGGATGAAGATTGTTGTTGGAGGTAAGATTTATCTATTTGAATCCGAACTTTCCCTTCTATAAATAGGGTTGAACCTCAGTAGGGGAGAACACACATCAATTGCAGAGAGCATTTTTCTTCTCCCCCTTTTTTTTTATAATTTTTTTTATTTTATAATTTTCGTTTTTTTATTCTTTTTTTTTTTAATTTTCGTTTTTCTTTTCTTCTTTTTTTTTTTTTTTTGTTTTTTTTTTGTTTTTGTTTTTTGTTTGTTTTTTGTTTTTTGTTTTTTTTTTGTTTTTTTGCAATTTTTTTCTTTCTTGCTTGAATGGGTAAGCTTCATGGAACAGTCATCACCAAATTCACCAGCAGTGATTTCACCACCTGTCTAGACCAGTCACTTTGATGACTGTAGTTTCCTGCAGGGGTGGTCATTCTTTCACTTCTCTTGCCTCAGGCAGTGATCAACCTCTGATTCAAGCGGAAATCAGGATGGTCTCTCGCCCTTCACATCTTGCCTTTGGTAGTGATCAACCCCTGATTCAGGCAGAATTCAAGATAGTCTCTCGCCCTTCACATCTTGCCTCATGCAGTGATCAACCCCTGATTCAGGCGAAATTCAGGATGGTCCCTCGCCCTTCACATCTTGCCTCAGGCAGTGATCAACCCTTGATTCAGGCGGAATTCAGGATGATCACTTGCCCTTCACATCTTGTCTTAGGTAGTGATCAACCCCTAATTCAGGCGGAATGCAGGTTGGTCACTCACCCACTTGCCCCGCCAACCTTTGAAGATGAAGCGAGGTTGAAGCTGTCAACCACCAACATTTGAAGATGAAGCAAGGCCGAAGCCGTCAACCGCCAACCTTTGAAGATGAAGCCAAGTCAGAGCGACAACTCTTAGAGACAAAACAATGGCGAAGCCTCCCAACTTTTAAATGGATCTATAGACCTTCGAGCTTGATGAATGAATGATAGAAATTCTAAACTTGAAGAAGGAATGACGACGATGAGGGACCTTCAAACTTGTGGAAGAAATGACGACGATGAAGGACCTTCAAATTTGAGGGAGAAACGACTGCGGTAGAGAACCTTCGATCTTTGAGGAGGGAACTGCAGCGAAGCATTGGAGAACCTTCGAACTTCAAGAGAATAAACTGCAATGAAGCGCAGGAGAACCTTCAAACTTGGAGAGAAGGAACTGCAGTGAAGCGCGGAAGAACCTTCGAATTTGGAGAGAAGGAACTGCAGCGAAGCGCAGGAGAAACCTTCGAATTTGAAGAGAAGAAACTGCAGCGAAGCGCAGGAGAACCTTCGAACTTGGAGAGAAGGAACTGCAGCGAAGCGCGGAAGAACCTTTGAATTTGGAGAGAAGAAACTGCAGTGAAGCGCAGGAGAAACCTTCGAACTTGAAGAGAAGTAACTGCAGCGAAGCGCAAGAGAACCTTCGAACTTTGTGATCGAACCTTCAAACTTTGTGATCCTTCGAACTTGAAGAAGGAACAACGAAGATCGAAGCGCAGCAGAACCTTCAAACTTGGAGAGAAGAAACTGCAGCAAAGCGTAGAAGAACCCTCGAACTTGGAGAGAAGGAACTGTAGCGAAGCGCGAGAGAACCTTCAAACTTGAAGAAGGAACAGCGACGAAGCATAGGAGAATCTTCTGACTTGGAGAGAAACTGCAGCGAAGCGTAGGAGAAACCTTCGAACTTGGAGAAGGAACTGCAGCGAAGCACAACCTTCGAACTTTAAGAGAAGGAACTGCAGCGAAGCGCAACCTTCGAACTTGGAGAAGGAACTGCAGCGTAGCGCAGGAGAAACCTTCGAACTTGGAGAAGGAACTACAGCGAAGCGCAGGAACTTGGAGAGAACAAGACTGCAGCGAAGCGTAAGAGAAACCTTCGAACTTGGAGAGAAGGAACTGCAGCACATCAACGTGAGAAACTTCAAACTTAGGGGAAATTCCTCCAGCGAATCAACGTGAAAACCTTCAAACTTGAAAAAGAGGGAACAACGAACTTAGGGTGAGTGAAACACCGAACTTGAGCTAGAGAGACATTGAATTTGGAGGAATGAAGTCTTATTTTATTCATCTAACCCGTAGCTTCACACTTATAACGGTGTACAACTTCAATTTGTGGTGTTGCCCCCAATAGTGATGAGTTTCTTCAATTTGTCTTGTCGTGCTTCAATGTTTGTTGCACTTTCTTTTTTTTTGTTTATAGAGACTGAACTTAAAGTTTTCTTTAAGCTGCCTACGTACCCTTGAAGAACAGGGATCAAGTCATAACGTAGTTCAGGATTATTGTTTTTTGCACTCACCTTTTAAGCTCGTGTGGGCTAGGAGCATCATGCAGTTTAGGCTCTTGCGATAAGGAGCTTTTATATTTTAAAAGCCCTTATCTTCATCATGGTCTTGATCAGATCCTTGACTTGTAGGATTGGTCAGGATAATGAGATTTTGCTTCACCTTCAAGGAACCTTCTGTATTTATGAGAACAGAAAACTTCCCCTTCATACGTGACGGGATGTTACTATGAAGCTTCTCGTCGCTGTTTACTTCATCGAAAAGTTCCAACTCCAAGTTGTCCATCTTTCTGTTAGGTTGATCGTTTGTTACTTTGAGGCAATCAAAGACAGATGTTGAAGATCGACTTTTCTTCGATGTGGAGACACTTAGTCTTTGGAAAGCTGAAGGTCAAGTGAAGGTGGACACCAAACATTGATTTTCTTCTTCTGTCGTGGTCATACTCATTCTTTGGAATACCGAATGACCAGTAGTTGGAGGCTTGATGCGATCGAAGACGGAAGTCCTTTGTTCACCCTTCTTGGAATTATCAACTTCTTCTACGTCGATGCAGTAGGAAGTTGCAAGGTTTTATTTTTCCTTTTTATGGAAAGTTTTGGAGTGTTGGGTTTTATGCCCTAAAACTCGTAGATAGTGAATGTAACCGTTGACCGGATATTAATGAAATAATATTGATATATTTTTCCATTAATTGTTATTAGTTATTTTATATTTGTCTTTGCCTAATAATAACCCTAATCCAATAAACTAGACATCCAAGGTTGTAATATGAGTCTTGAACTATATGTAGCGACATATGGGATCATTGTTCAAGAAACAGCCTAAAGGGTCTATAGTATAGGGATAAGACTGGGTGCCTTATCCTGGTGACACTATGGATACGGCCCACTTTGTATTTGATACAAACGCTGCGATCCAACGCGTTAGTGTAGGAAACATGCGAGTGGGGGTATCCTATGCAATGAGTTTTCATAAGAATGGACCGCGAAATAGTAACCATTGGTTATAACACCGTTAACTAGTTGGTTTTCTATTTCACTAGGACGACCTAGACAACTTAGTCTTAATCCTGAGTTGATTATGGACTCCTGCTCACGAGAGATTGTCCTTTGATTGGTATGGGTGAGAGTGGCCAATACGCCGACTCAATAAGCCTACCACTTTGTGGACAAGACCGAATGGGGAGCTAGGAACATAATCGTACAAGATGGAATTCACTCCTTCCCGACTTTAGGGAAGCAGATGAGTGTTCCCTTAAATGGTTACTCCGAGTCTTGAACAAAGGGCCCTACCCTCTCAATGGCACGAGAGGGTTTTCTGTTTGATGGTTGGACCGCAAACAGGTTGTTCATTAGAGGAGAACTGGTACTTAAGGAAATAGAGGTAACCCAGGGGTAAAACGGTAATTTGATCCAGCTGGTGTTACAGACACTCGTGAAGGACTAACTAGTCGATATTGGTCTAGATCCGTGGACACAGAAAATATGTCTGCAGTGAGAAGAGTGCAACTGTGAGTCTATAGTGGAATGTACACACAGTTAACAAATATTGATTAATGTGGTTAATGAGTTTGACCAATTAATCTCACATCGTTGGAGCTTATGATCTGCAGGTCCATTAGGTCCCACTGGTAGCTCGTAAAGTAATTTGAGGCAACTAAGTAATAAAAGTAAATTGAAAATGTTCAATTTATTAAGGGAAACAAATATAATATATATTGATATATTATTATGAGAGAAATTAATATTTGAAAAGTTCAAATATAAATTTATGGAAGTTTGAAAGAGTTCAAAATAATGAATTAATTAATTTAAGGCCTAAAATGTGTTTGGGCAAATTAATTAATTCTAGGCCGGGAATTAAATATGTGATATTTAATTGGTGGTTAATTAATTAAAGAATTCATTAACCGGGAATTAATCAATTATGAAAATAATTAATCACTTAAGGAAGTGATTAATCATTTATGGAAATGATCTAATCACTTATGGAAGTAATTAGTCATTTGTGGAAAAGATTAATCAATTATGGAATTGATTGATCATGATTGATTAATTAAGGAATAAGATTGAATCAATTATGGAAAAGATTGATTTAATTGAATATTTTATTCATGGCCTCTCTTCTATAAATAGAACACTAGACCTAATTGGTCATGACACTTGACACTCTTGAAAGACAGGACCTAGAATTCTCTCTAGCCTCCCTCTTAGAGAAAGACTCCCACAAGTCTTTTGCTTCCTAGACTCAGAGACATACCGGTGTAACCTCTGTGGTGATTGTGTCAATCAAAGAAGAAATTTCTAGCGAAGAAATACCAAAGGCGGCTGCTGCGTTTTTGTTCGTGGAGCGTCGTTGGCGAAGAACGGTCAAGTCTACAACGGAGGTTTGTAACGGTTCTTCCTCTTTTCTTTAGAAAAGCATGAAAATAAATTTAGATTTATTTTTAAGCATGTTTAAACCAATTTTACAGCAGCTTTAAAGTTTGTTTAAAGTTTGTTTGAGTTTTCGTAACGGTATTTTAATGTTAATTAATATACGGCGTAAGATCCAATCGATGCGCTTCCGCTGCGTGGGGACTTTTATTCCCTTCAATCGGCATCAGAGTCATCGCTGTCCCTATTAATTAATATTAAAAGTTGCGATAGGCTCAAATAGGTGGGATTTATGCATAATGTATGTTCGGTTTGCGTTGAACTGTTTAGGTTAATTTTATGGCCATAGATTTTATTTTTATGTGATTTTGATCATGTAAGGCCCGGTGTTTCGGGTATATTATGTAAAATCGAGTCCTATGTAAGTCCAGGCCTAGAATAGGTTTTTATGAGATGAAAATCGAAGCAATCGCCGCTGAAATCGAGGCCAAAACCGAAGAAATCGTTGCTGTTTTGCCCAGATTCTGCCTCCAGACGCAACAGCGTCGAGACGCTGTCTCAATACCGAAGGCGCTCGATAAGGAAAGCACACAGCATCGGGACGCTACCTCAACAGCGTCTCGACGCTGTCTCGATACGGAAAGCGCACAGCGTCGAGACGCTGTCACGATGGAGGCGCGCACTAGGGTTTCAACAGGCACAGTTCAAGCTGTGGGCGGTTCGGTTCGGACCGGTTCGGCTGGGCTGGGACCTATTTGGTCCGGTTCAGCCAATTTTTGGCATGGTTCGTGATTTTCGAAGCCGGTTCGAGGTGGTTCGGGGCAGTTCGTGCTGTCTAGACCAATTCCGGAGCTGTACAAGGATTTTTTATGATAGAATTTAGCTAAATTAATGTAATTTAATGCTTTATTTTATCCTAGGGGCCAAAGTTAACCGGTTCAATTGCTATTTATATGCTTTATGGATGTCATATAGAATATTTAATCCCACCTTAGGTTATAAACATGCTCATGCATTTTTATATATTATAAAATGTTATAATGTATGTTTAAATGCATGGATTTGTTTTCATATTTTTAAATATAAGTGTATATTAATTATATGAAAAATTGGAAAGCATGAAGCATGTCATTACTTAAATTAAATATAAATGGTTATGCTTAATGTAATGAATGAAGCATGCTTGATTGATTTTCTTGATTGGCTTATAATTGTTATAATAAAAGAAAATCAAAATTGCATGAAGCATGAAACATCCATAGTTAATAATATAATTGTTATATTATTCATGCAATTAATGTGGTTTAATTATTTAATTTGAATGAGATTGTTGAATGAATTAAACCCTAGATTCTTGATTATACGATTAATCATTAAAATTTGAAATAGTTCTTTAATATTAATGATTAGAAACCGTCAATCTATAATCAAGATTTGCATGCAATCATAAGATCATAGGATAAACTGGATTAATTTTAAATTGTTTAAAATTAATTAGACCTAGATCGATTTCTAATAGGATTAGAATCTTTTCTTACTTAGATTTTAAAATAGTTTTAATTGACTAAGTAGGAAAAACATTGCTATGATTATAAGGGAACTCCACCGGTAATGTTCTGTCTAAGGCTTGGGGTATTTAAGTTGACGGTTTACGGAACACCTCCTACCTGGGAACTGACCTGGAATACCGGAGTTGAATTAATCATAGTTAAATGTTAGCATGCAATGTCACTAGGTTTATTAAAAGTGTTTAATGCACCTAGATCTTTAGAGTAAAGACCTTACATTACTGAGGTTATAAGGGAACTCTCTCGGTAAAGTTCTGTCTAAGGCTGGGGGTATTTAAGTTGACGGTTTACGGAACACCTCCTACCTGGGAACTGACTCGAACGTTGAGTTGAATTAACCATAGTAATGTTGACTTGCAATGTTGGGTTTATGAAAAGAAGTTTAATCCACTCAAAAGATTGCAGTTGAATCCTTTCCATAATTGTTATAATAGGATCAGACTTAGATAGATTGACTTAGCCGAATACTATCTAAGTTAAACAACCCTAAATTAACCGTATGACATTTTCAGTGGGAGGAAAATTACAAAACGAGATTTAAATCAAGTTTTGCTCCTATGTCCCTATATTCACAACGTCAGATTCATGCTCGGCTTCGAGTCGCCTTAGGAGCGGCCTCCCTTCGGAAAGTGTTTGCATGAATCAATATCAAGGTGAATGGGAAAAATGTCTAGAGTAAGTGGGAGTAGGACACGTGTCAACGTATCCCTCGGTCTCCACCCATAGTTCGCACCGTGAGAGCCCTGTGATCCGCCTGCAGGTTGTCCTGGCGCAACCATCCCTTCGGAGGGCCTGGTCATAAGATTCGGAACATCGTGAACTCCTGAAAAGGATAGGAGCTCTTAGGCTAATCACCAACAGTTGTCTTTCCCTTCGGTAGCCTGTTGGTGCGTGCCTCTGAGATCTGAAAGTGGGAGGGTTACACTTATGAGGATGAGTTAAAAGCTAGTGCTAACAAATCCTTGACCGAATGACGGTGGCTAATGTATATAGAAATATGAGTTATTCTTGAATTAGAATTAGTTGAGAGGTGTCTCATTTCAAATGAGGAGTACCTGATCACCCTTCGGTGGCTGATATTCTAAACCTCTGAAACATCGTTGCAAAACTAAATCGATAGTTTTAGGGTTCTGTGATTGTCTGTTTTGCTAAATTGATTGGATTGTGTGCAATTGTTTGCTTGTATGATGGGTTAAGGCAAAGATAACTAATACGATCATTGTTTGTTTAAATTTCAGCAATGTCTTCCTCAATTGTCTCTCTGCTTAAAAATGAGAAATTAACCAGCGAAAATTATGCTACGTGGAAGTCGAACCTGAATACGATTCTTGTTGTCGATGATCTGCGGTTCGTCTTAACAGAGGATTGTCCTCCAGCCCCTGCTCGTAATGCATCCCAAGCAGTTAAGGATGCTTATGACCGTTGGACAAAGGCCAATGATAAGACTCGCGTCTATATCCTAGCCAGCTTATCTGAAGTTTTGGCTAAAAGGCATGAGAGCATGGTAACAGCGAGGGAGATTATGAACTCTCTCCAGGAGATGTTTGGACAATCGTCCTATCAACTCCACCACGACGCTCTCAAATACGTTTATAGCTGTCGCATAAAAGAGGGCACGTCTGTTCGGGAGCATGTCCTGGATATGATGGTCCAATTCAACGTGGCAGAGGCAAACGGGGCGGTCATAGATGAGCGTAGTCAGGTTGCATTCATCTTAGAATCTCTTCCGAAGAGTTTTCTACAGTTTCGAAGCAATGCAATGATGAATAAAATAACATTCAACCTGACTAGCCTCTTGAATGAGCTACAACTCTATCAGTCTCTTCTTAAGAACAAGGGACAGATAGAAGGAGAGGCAAACGTTGTTCACTCTAAAAGAAAGTTCGAGAAGGGTTCATCCTCTGAAACTAAATCTGTAGCCACTTCTTCAAAGAAAACTCAGAAGAAGAAGGGAAACAAGGGGAAAGCTCCCAGTACTGCTGCTAAAAGCAAGGGAAAAGCCAAAGCTATGGCAGATAAGGGCAAGTGTTTTCACTGCAATGTAGATGGACATTGGAAGAGAAACTGCCCAAAGTACCTTGCTGAGAAAAAGAAGGAAAAGGAAGGTAAATTTGATTTACTTGTTTTAGAAACATGCCTGGTAGAACATGATGAGTTTACCTAGATACTTGATTCAGGAGCAACTAATGATGTTTGTTCTTCTTTTCAGGAAAGTAGTTCCTTTCGACAGTTGAACGATGGGGAAATGACACTCAGGGTCGGAACTGGAGAAGTCATTTCAGCTAAAGCAGTGGGAGCTGCGAAGTTATTTTTTAGAAATAGATTCTTACTTTTAGAAAGTTTGTTAATTGTTCCCAAGATTAAGAGGAACTTAATTTCTATTTCATGTTTGATTGAACAATCGTATACAGTTACTTTTGATATGAATGAAGCGTTCATTTATAAAAATGGTGTACTTATTTGTTCAGCCAAATTGGAAAATAACTTGTATGTTTTAAGACCAACCGATAACAAAGCACTTTTAAATCACGAATTATTTAAAACTGCTGAAACTCAAAGTAAAAGGCAAAAGATTTCTCCATCAAGTAACAATACTCATCTTTGGCATCTCAGACTTGGTCATATAAACATCGATAGGATCGGTCGTTTGGTAAAGAATGGACTTCTAAGCAAGTTAGAAGATGATTCACTACCACCTTGTGAATCTTGTCTCGAGGGAAAAATGACCAAGAGACCCTTTACTGGAAAAGGTTACAGAGCCAAAGAACCCTTAGAGTTAATACATTCAGATCTGTGTGGTCCAATGAATGTAAAAGCTCGAGGAGGGTACGAATATTTCATCTCATTTATAGATGATTATTCAAGATATGGTTACTTGTACCTAATGGGACATAAGTCTGAAGCCCTTGAAAAGTTTAAGGAGTTTAAGGCTGAAGTTGAAAACCTATTAGGTAAATCTATTAAAGTACTTCGATCTGATCGAGGAGGGGAGTATATGGATCAAAGATTCCAAGATTATATGATAGAACATGGAATCCAATCTCAACTCTCAGCCCCTGGTACACCTCAGCAGAATGGTGTATCAGAAAGGAGAAATAGAACCTTGTTAGACATGGTTCGATCAATGATGAGCTATGCTCAATTGCCTAGCTCGTTTTGGGGGTATGCAGTAGAGACTGCAGTATACATCTTGAACAATGTTCCCTCGAAAAGTGTTTTTGAAACACCTTTCGAATTATGGAAGGGGCGTAAACCTAGTTTGCATCACTTTCGCATCTGGGGTTGTCCAGCACACGTGCTTGTGAAAAATCCTAAGAAACTGGAACCTCGTTCAAAACTGTGCCAATTTGTTGGTTACCCTAAAGAAACGAGAGGTGGTTATTTCTACGACCCACAAGAAAATAAGGTGATTGTATCGACAAACGCCACTTTCTTAGAGGAAGACCACATGAGAGATCATAAACCACGCAGCAAAATAATATTAGGAGAAGCTACTGAAGAATCATCAAGAGTTGTTGATGAAGTTGGACCTTCAACAAGGGTTGATGAAGGAACTAGTTCTTCAGATCCATCCCGTCCATCTCAAACATTGGGAATGCCTAGACGCAGTGGGAGGGTTGTATTACAACCTGACCGCTACTTGGGTTTAACTGAAACTCAGGTTGTCATACCTAATGATGGCATTGAGGATCCATTGTCCTATCGACAGGCAATGAATGACAAAGATAAGGATGGATGGGTCAAAGCCATGAACCTGGAAATGGAGTCAATATACTCCAATTCTGTATGAGAACTTACAGATCTACCAAATGGGGTAAAACCCATAGGGTGCAAATGGATCTATAAGAGAAAAAGAGATGCAGCTGGAAAGGTACAGACCTTCAAAGCTAGACTAGTGGCAAAGGGTTATACCCAAAAGGAAGGGGTTGACTATGAGGAAACTTTTTCTCCTGTAGCCATGTTAAAGTCCATAAGAATTCTCTTATCCATAGCCACATATTATGACTATGAAATATGGCAAATGGACGTCAAGACTGCCTTTCTGAATGGTAATCTTGAAGAGAATATCTTCATGTCTCAACCCGAAGGGTTCATAGCCCAAGGTCAGGAACAAAAGATTTGTAAGCTCAATCGATCCATTTATGGATTGAAACAAGCGTCCAGATCATGGAACATTAGATTTGATACTGCAATCAAATCTTTTGGCTTTGACCAAAACGTTAATGAGCCTTGTGAGTACAAGAAAGTCAACAAAATGAAAGTAACTTTTCTAATACTTTATGTAGACGATATCCTACTCATTGGGAATGATGTAGGATACCTCACTGACATTAAGAAATGGCTAGCAGCCCAATTCCAAATGAAAGATCTGGGAGAGGCTCAATATGTTCTGGGAATCCAAATCATTAGGGATCGTAAGAACAAAACGCTAGCTCTGTCTCAAGCAACGTATATTGACAAGATGTTGTCTCGATATTCGATGCAAAACTCCAAGAAGGGACTACTACCCTTCAGACATGGGGTACACCTGTCTAAGGAACAGTCTCCTAAGACACCTCAAGAAATTGAGAACATGAGACACATTCCCTACGCCTCAGCTGTAGGCAGCTTAATGTATGTTATGCTCTGCACTAGGCCTGACATATGTTATGCAGTGGGAGTAGTCAGTAGGTATCAGTCTAATCCAGGGTTGGACCACTGGGGAGCGGTTAAGAATATCCTCAAGTATCTTCGGAGAACGAGGGACTACATGCTTGTGTATGGAGCTAAGGATTTGATTCTTACTGGATACACTGACTCTGACTTTCAAGCTGATAAGGATTCAAGGAAATCCACATCAGGGTCAGTATTCACCCTCAATGGAGGAGCAGTAGTGTGGAGAAGCATCAAACAAGGATGCATAGCAGACTCAACCATGGAGGTTGAGTATGTAGCAGCTTGCGAAGCAGCTAAGGAGGCAGTATGGCTCAGAAAGTTCTTGACTGATTTGGAAGTGGTTCCGAATATGAACGTGCTCATAACACTATACTGTGACAACAGTGGGGCTGTAGCCAACTAAAAAAAACCTCGAAGCCACAAACGAGGTAAACACATCGAGAGTAAGTATCACCTGATAGGGAGATTGTGCAACGAGGAGATGTGATCGTCACTAAGATCGCCTCGGAGCACAACATCACTGATCCATTTACGAAGGCTCTCACGGCTAAAGTGTTTGAGGGTCATCTATAGGGTCTAGGTCTACGAGATATGTATGCCATCTAATCTAGGGCAAGTGGGAGAAATGTATAATGGGTATAAGGATGCCCTAGTTCATTGTATTATATACATGACATTTCCAGCTTTAGATTATTGTATTTACATCCCACTAACTAGTGTTTTAGTTCAAGTGGGAGTTTGTTGGGTTTTATGCCCTAAAACTCGTAGATAATGAATGTAACCGTTGACCGGATATTAATGAAATAATATTGATATATTTTTCCATTAATTATTATTAGTTATTTTATATTTGTCTTTGCCTAATAATAACCCTAATCCAATAAACTAGACATCCAAGGTTGTAATATGAGTCTTGAACTATATGTAGCGACATATGGGATCATTGTTCAAGAAAAAACCTAAAGGGTCTATAGTATAGGGATAAGACTGGGTGCCTTATCCTGGTGACATTATGGATACGACCCACTTTGTATTTGATACAAACGCTGCGATCCAACGCGTTCGTGTAGGAGACATGCGAGTGGGAGTATCCTATGCAATGAGTTTGCATAAGACCGGACCGCGAAATAGTAACCACTGGTTATAACACCGTTAACTAGTTGGTTTTCTATTTCACTAGGACGACCTAGACAACTTAGTCTTAATCCTGAGTTGATTATGGACTCCTGCTCATGAGAGATTGTCCTTTGATTTGTATGGGTGAGAGTTGCCAATACGCCGACTCAATAAGCCTACAACTTTGGGGACAAGACCGAATGGGGAGCTGGGAACATAATCGTACAAGATGGAATTCACTCCTTCCTGACTTTAGGGAAGCAGATGAGTGTTCCCTTAAATGGTTACTCCGAGTCTTGAACAAAGGGTCCTACCCTCTCAATGGCACGAGAGGGTTTTCTGTTTGATGGTTGGACCGCAAACAGGTTGTTCATTAGAGGAGAACTGGTACTTAAGGAAATAGAGGTAACCCAGGGGTAAAACGGTAATTTGATCCGGCTGGTGTTACAGACACTCGTGAAGGACTAACTAGTCGATATTTGTCTAGATCCGTGGACACAGAAAATATGTCTGCAGTGAGAAGAGTGCAACTGTGAGTCTATAGTGGAATGTACACACAGTTAACGAATATTGATTAATGTGGTTAATGAGTTTGACCAATTAATCTCACATCGTTGGAGCTTCTGATCTGCAGGTCCATTAGGTCCCACTGGTAGCTCGTAAAGTAATTTGAGGCAACTAAGTAATAAAAGTAAATTGAAAATGTTCAATTTATTAAGGGAAACAAATATAATATATATTGATATATTATTATGAGAGAAATTAATATTTGAAAAGTTCAAATATAAATTTATGGAAGTTTGAAAGAGTTCAAAATAATGAATTAATTAATTTAAGGCCTAAAATGTGTTTGGGCAAATTAATTAATTCTAGGCCGGGACTTAAATATGTGATATTTAATTGGTGGTTAATTAATTAAAGAATTCATTAACCGGGAATTAATCAATTATGGAAATAATTAATCACTTAAGGAAGTGATTAGTCATTTATGGAAATTATCTAATCACATATGGAAGTAATTAGTCATTTGTGGAAAAGATTAATCAATTATGGAATTGATTGATCATGATTGATTAATTAAGGAATAAGATTGAATCAATTATGGAAAAGATTGATTTAATTGAATATTTTATTCATGGCCTGTCTTCTATAAATAGAACACTAGACCTAATTGGTCATGACACTTGACACTCTTGAAAGACAAGACCTAGAATTCTCTCTAGCCTCCCTCTTAGAGAAAGACTCCCACAAGTCTTTTGCTTCCAAGACTTAGAGACATACCGGTGTAACCTCTGTGGTGATTGTGTCAATCAAAGAAGAAATTTCCAGCTAAGAAATACCAAAGGCGGCTGCTGCGTTTTCGTTCGTGGAGCGTCGTTGGCGAAGAACGGTCAAGTCTACAACGGAGGTTTGTAACGGTTCTTCCTCTTTTCTTTAGAAAAGCATGAAAATAAATTTAGATTTATTTTTAAGCATGTTTAAACCAATTTTACAGCAGCTTTAAAGTTTGTTTAAAGTTTGTTTGAGTTTTCGTAACGGTATTTTATTGTTAATTAATATACGTCGTAAGGTCCAATCGATGTGCTTCCGCTGCGTGGGGACTTTTATTCCCTTCATGGAGAATATTTCATTCAACATCATCAATGGTTGACGTTGAGAAAACTTTTTACTTCTCTTTTTCTTAGGATGAAGTTTCTTAGGATCATTCTTTCTTTGATGCTCTCTCCTTTCTTTGATTGTAGCAAAATTTGATTGAGCTACTTCATCAAGGTCGAGCTCAATTTTTCCTTCCATAGTTAGCTTTAGAATTAAGTCCTTTAGGACGAAACATTTTTCCACTGGATGACCAATAACTCGATGATACTTGCAATACTTAGGATCATCGACTTTCTCCATCTCTTCTGGTCGTTTACACTTCGGAAGCTCTATCAGTTGCGCTTCCAGTAGTTGTTCCAACATATCAAGGATGTCGATCTTAGGGAAAGGATAGATTTTCTTCTGTCTTTCCTTTAAAGTTAAGTGATGTGTTCCATTTGTTTGTCGTTTTTCTTTCGAAGACGACTTAGGAAGGGTTGTGTTTACAACCATAGATTCCTCTATAGTCTCTTCGTTGTTCCTTCCTTCTTTCCTCATGTTAGGGAGTAGAAGGTCTTGGTTTTCTTGACTAGCAATACTTAGCTCCATATCATGGGCGCGAGTTGCTAGTTCTTCAAAGGTGCGAGGCTTTATACCTTTAAGAATGTAGAGGAGTCCCCAGTGCATACCTTGAATGCACATCTCAACGGCAGAGAGTTCAGTGAGGCGATCTTTGCAATCTAGACTCATGGCTCTCCAACGATTTATGTAGTTAACAACGAGTTCACCTTTTCGTTGTTTAGTGTTGGTGAGCTCAAACATGCTAACGGTTAGTCTAGTGCTGTAGAAGCGATTCAAAAATTCTTTTTTGCATTCTTCCCAACTGTCTATTGACTCAGGTTCTAGATCAGTGTACCAATCAAAAGCATTTCCCTTAAGTGTTCGAACGAACTGCTTGACTAGTAGGTCCCCTCGAGTACCAGCGTTCTCACATGTCTCAATGAAGTGGGCAATATGTTGTTTAGGATTATCCTTTCCATCAAACTGCTAAAATTTTGGTGGCTGATACCCGATTGGCATTTTCAAGTTATCAATCCTCTTAGTATAAGGTTTGGAATACAAAAAGGAATCTTGAGTAGGTTCGCCGCACTGAGCTCTGATACAGTTTGTGATCATATCTTAGAGCTGTTGGATGGATAGTGAAGCGACCGAAGTAGAACA
This sequence comes from Luffa acutangula, assembly GCA_036850905.1. Taxonomy (NCBI): domain Eukaryota; kingdom Viridiplantae; phylum Streptophyta; class Magnoliopsida; order Cucurbitales; family Cucurbitaceae; genus Luffa; species Luffa acutangula. Next base: position 32,027,168 of record CM072092.1, on the reverse strand, counting down.
CTGTGGCTGATCATCTTGTACTGTAGTATTTTCTTTGTCATGATTTTTTATGACTTGGGTTTGACTTGATTTGACGATATGTTGGTTCTCAATCTGACTCTTTAGGTGCTCAATTTGAGAATCCTTTTCTTCAATCGCCATCATCAAGGCGTTGATGTGCTCCTACATCTCAGCCATTCTTTCTTCCATAATTCTTATTTCAGTGATCATGACAGTCACTATGTCAGAATCAGGCTCAAACAAAGGGTTATACTTAACAATAAACTTGTCATTAGTATATGTCCACTGCAAGGTTGTTTCTTGGCCTCCAACGATAGAAGATTTATCTTCTTCCAATGCCAATTCATTGAAGCAACAATGGGCAGTAGAACCCACATAAGGCTTGTTCATGACAGGAACCATTGAAGAAGGCTTGAACAACATGTTTACACTTATGTTGTAAGATAAGAGAGAGAGATGAGAGGTAGAGATTGTCTCACTGGGCGTGCCAATTTGTTCACAAGTAACTTCGGAGATGGAGACACGTGGAATAAACAATATATTGTATTGATGTTTGTATGTGTGTGGGTGTACAATCTCTAATACATAATCCTCTGATTCTCTCTCTTATGTGTGAATGTGTTTCACTCGAGGGTTGGAGTGCTTGTTCTCAAATTTGAAGTCGTCTCAAGGGCTTTACAGCTTGTTCTTGAGATTGAAGTTATCTCAAGGGCTTCGCAGCTTGTTCTTGAGATTGAAGTTGTCTCAAGGGCTTTGTAGCTTGTTCTTGAGATTGAAGTTGTATCAAGGGCTTCGTGAGCTTCAAGGAGTTTGTTGATCTTCAAGAAGCTTTAGTCTTCAAAGTCTTGAAGGTTTGTTCTTCAGACGAATTTGAGTTCTTTTGGATGGATTGAGGTAAGCTTCAGTCTTCAGGTTCGCAGGAGATTCTGAGCTTTAGTCTTCGGTTTTGCAAGAGGATTTGGATGATCTGAGCTTCGATCTTCAGTTCCGCGGTGAGATTTGAAGAGGATCTGAGCTTCGATCTTTGGTTTTGCAGTAGGATTTGAAAAGGATTTGAGTCATGTTCTTCAGTTCTACAGCTGAATTTGACGAGGATCTGAGCTTCGATCTTCGATTTTGCAGCAGGATTTGAAGAGGATCTGAGCTTCATTCTTCAGTTCTGCAGTTGAATTTGATGAGGATATGAGCCTTGTTCTTCAGTTCTGTAGCTGAATCTGACAAGCATCAGAGCTTCGTTCTTCGATTCTGTAGTGGGTTTTGAAAAGGATTAGAACTTCGTTCTTCAGTTCTGCAGCTGGGTTTGATGAGGATCTGAGCTTTGATCTTCAATTCTGCAGAAGGAGCTTCAATCCTCAGTTTCTTCTAAGAGCTTTCTCTTATTCCTTTCTTTCTGCTCCCCTCAAATGGAAGAGAACCCCTCTATTTATAGAGTTCTCGTTGGATGGGCCCCGGTGACTTTTGTGCCAGCAACTCGGGCTTGGGCTTTAGTGGTCTTGGGCTCAACTATTCAGTTTTGGGTTTGGTTCATATTTGACCCAAAACCTTATGACCCAAATATTTAAAAGACCCAAATTTGATCCAAATAACTATTTTTTTTTTAAGTTAGTTGGTCAAATTAATTAATTTGATCAAAATAATTTAATTTTAATTAATTGATCAAATAGAAATTTGGCTCTATAAATTTATAATTGGCCAATTTTGTCTTCAAATTAAATTTGGGACACATGTCAATTTATAATTGGTCCCAAATTTAATTAATTATAATTTCATCATTAATTTCATGTAATGGTGTGGCAATTTGTGATTGGTCAAAATTTCTCCTTCAACAACCACCCTTCTCTCGGAGGCCTCCATACAACCCTCTCCCGACTAACATCCTCATGCTCTCCTTCCCTAGCCCTCCTCCCAGCCTCATGAAAAACCGTCACATACTCATTCACCCATTCCACCAACCCACACGGCATATTAGCCCCCATTAAAGAGAACTTTGTTTCGGGGCAGACCATATTGACCACCATAACACCACCAACTCCTCAATTCTCCTAAAAATGTGTTTTAAAATTAATTTGATTTCTTTTTAAGTTATTATTGTTACCAAACTTTGCAAATCTTGATAAATAAATAAATTAATTAATTAATTAAAAAAAACCTTTTAACGACCCCTCCAAATTCATTTAGGGAATTATGCTAAACACAATCTAACTCCACTTTCACTTTACTTTACTATTACAATTATAATTTTAAATGTTCTACACTCGTTAATTATATTCATATTCATGTTTTTTTTCTTTTTTTTTCTTTTTAAGGAGTACAAGGAAAAGTAAGAAAACTAAATATAATGAGAAGATAAAACATCGATGTTGTGAGCCCATGGAGACATTTTTCTAATCAAACTTCAAAGTGTTTCGAAGTGCGAGCATGAGTATCTAATATATGAGCAACCACGTTCCCGTCTCTAGGAGTTAGTAAGAAACCCCTAATGTGGTGAAAAAAGAATAGGTTGAGGTAGTCGATAAGAGGAACAATCTCATTAAAATGCTAGTCACGGTCATGAATTAGATTCCAAACGGTTTTAGAATCTACCTCCACCCAAACTAGAGTTATGGTCCGTTTGGAATACCTTTTAGTTTAAATGTTTTTCAAGAATGCATTTTTTTTTAAAAAAAAAACATTTTGTATAAAAATTGTTTAGAATTTAAACACTCATATGTTTGGTTACATTTCTTCATAAGTGTTTTTATACCAAAGTTATTATATACTTAAAAACTCTTTTTAAAAAATTTGCTTTCAAGTGTTTCTCTCAAAATGGTTTATTTTTCAATCTCATTTTTTAATAATTCATTTTTAGTGGTTGTCAAACACTATAATTTTTTTTTAAATGAGTTTTTATTTTCAAAATTGAACACTTAAAAATTTAAACCAAACATACTCTTCTTCTCGATTCCAACGCTAATTTGGCCCCATCTACTTATGCTTGAGCTACTGCTCATTCCACTGAGCAACATGTTCTCCTGAACTTTTTTACGGCCACTAACGTCTCTCCTTTGGAATTTCAAATGATCATGTTTGAGACCATCTTCTTGGGTTTCATGCCCTGAAACTCGTAGATATATAGTAAATGTAAACTATTGAATGTTATCAATAAAGTGTTATTGATTATTATTCTATAAAGAGTTATTGAATTATTGTATTAGTTTTTTCTTAAATAACCCTAAATCCAATAAACTAACATCGTAGGTTGTTGTATGAGTCTTGAACTGTATGTGGAGAAATATGAGGATCGGTGTTCAAGATACAACCTAAAAACCTATAATATAAGGATAAGGCTGAGTACCATATTCTGGTAACACTATGGATACGACGTGTTTTGTATTTGATACAAACGCAATGGTCCAATGCGTTCGTGTAGGGGACATGTGAGTGGGGGTATCCTATGCAATAGTCTGCATAAGACCGGACCGCGAAATAGTAACCACTAAATGTAACTTCGTTGACTAGTTAGGTTTCTATTTCAATTCGATGACCTAAGCAACTTGGTCTCAATCCTAAGTGGGTTATGAACTCCTGTTCACGAGGGATTGTCCTTTGATTTGTATGGGTGAGAGTGGTCAGTACGCCGACTCAATAAGTCTACAATTTTGGCGACAAGATCGAGTGGGGAGCTGGATGTTGGGTTTTATGCCCTAAAACTCGTAGATAGTAAATGAAACAAATTAATCGATCTCAATAAAGTGTTATTTGAGTAATTCAGTAATTTGGTTATTGAATAATTGAGTTTGCATTAATAAACCCTAAATCCAATAAACTAAGATCCAAGGTTGTTTAAATGAAACTTGGACTAGTATGTGGGGACATACGGGAATCAGTGTCCAAGTAACAACCTAAAAGGTCTATAGTATAGGGATAAGGTTGGGTACCTTATCCTGGTGACACTATGTGATACGACCCACCTTGTATTCGATACAGATGCAATGATCCAAAGCATCCATGTAGGAGACATGCGGGTGGGGGTATCCTATGCAATGAGTTTGTATAAGACCGGACCGCGAAATAGTAACCACTAGTTGTAACGCCGTTAACTAGTTTAGGTTTCTATTTCAATAGGATGACCTAGGTAACTCAATTTCAATCCTGAGTCTGTTATGAACCCCTTTCAGAAGGGATTGTCCTTAGATTTGTATGGGTGAGAGTGGCCAGTTCGCCGACTCAATAAGCCTACCATTTCAAGGGCAAGACCGAATGGGGGCTGGGAACATAACAGTACAAGATGGAATTCACTCATTCCCCTATTTGGGTAAGTAGATGTGTGTTCCCTTAAGGGTTGATTCTAGGGCTTGAACAAAGGCGCGTCGTCCTCTCCTAGTCTGAGAGGAACTCCTGTTTAGTGGTTGGACCCTAAACAACTTGTTCATTAGAGGAATCAGTGGTACTTAAGGAACCAGAGGTAACCCAGGGGTAAAACGGTAATTTGACCCAAATGGTGTTACGAACACACGTGAAGGATTGACTTACTGCTTGGTCGATATCCGTGGACACAGAAATATTCTATAGTGAGAAGAGTGCAGCTGTGGGTCTTTAGTGGAGTGACCCACAGTTAACGAATGTTGACTAAACTTGGTCAATGAGTTTGACCAATTAGTCTCGTATTGTTGGAGCTTCTGATCTGTAGGTCCATTAGGTCCCACTGGTAGCTCGTAAAGAGACTTGAGGCAATTAAGTATAAATTATAAATTGAAAGTGTTCAATTTATTTGGGGAATCGTATTATGTATATTGATGCATTATAATATACAGTTTATGAAACTTTATAATATAATTTTTGAATTAATTTCAAAAATTAATTCTTGAGAGAAAGTATTTGAAAGAGTTCAAATAAATTTAATATGAATTGGATTCATATTAATTTTAATTTTAATAAAATCCCTAAGATTAAATATATGATATTTAATTGGGTAAATTAATTAATTATGGAATTAATTAATTATTTATTAAAATTAGAGACCTTTTCCTATTAGGAAAGAAAATATTTGAAAGAGTTCAAATAAATTTAATATGAATTGGATTCATATTAATTTTAATTTTAATAAAATCCCTAAGATTAAATATATGATATTTAATTGGGAAATTAATTAATTATGGAATTAATTAATTATTTATTAAAATTAGAGGTCTCCATTTTCCTATTAGGAAAAAGATCTTGGCCTTTACTATATATAAGACCCCTGGGGTGGGGTGAAAGGGATCCATTGATTCTCCTACTCTCAGAGAATTCTCCCAAAGGCTCCCACAAGTCTCCTGCCTCTAGAAGTCTCAGAGTCATACTAGTGTAGACATAGTGGTGGTGTTCGCACTAGTTCGTGATTAATTCACAAGCAGTTGATGAATTTAATCTGAGTCGTCAACGAGAGTAAGTAATTTGCTACTTTATAAATTAGATTTAGATCTAATATTTTTGTATGCTTAGCCTTAATATATATTTAGAATAGTTCTAATATTATTGTCAATGTATTGGTATTTTAGATTAAACAAAATTAATTACGAATCGGTCCCAATCACGCTTCCGCTTAACGGAATTACGGAATTCTAATCCTTCACTGGAAACATAATCACACAAGATGGAATTCACTTCTTCCCGACTTTAGGGTAAGTAGATGAGTGTTCCCTTAAGTTAAAAAAAATTGTAGCCTTAAATTAAATATGAGATATTTAATTTAGTAATTAATTAATTGGAGAATTAATTAATTATTTAATTAAATTTGATTTAATTAAAAACTATAGGTTATATGGGAGATGTTCATTTAAATATGATTTAAATAAAATTAATTAATTTTTTATTTAATTAATTAATTGTTATTAATTAATTAAATAAATCTCTATCCTATTACGATTGGGAAAAGAAATTAATTATTAATTAATTAAATAAATCTATATCCTATTACGACTAGGAAAAAGGGTATGTCATTCTATATAAAGCACAAAATGTCTTCCTAGTGGAGAACATACTTCACTCTAAAAAATAATTTCTCTCTGAGAATTTTTACAACATTCTAGTGAAATTCTTTTCCCAAAATTTAAAAATACAAATCCCACAACTTGGTTCATAGTCCTAGAGATATAGTAGTGGAAGATCTTAGTGGTAGTTGTTGCACTATTTCTGCAAGCGTACGGTTGCCCAAGTAATATTAAAGCGAAAATTATTCCGAGTATCGAATCCACAGGGAGGAAGTGCGATAATTAAGCAAAACAATTAATTTTGATCACCAAAAATACTAGTGTCGAATATTATTTAGGGACCTATTCATGATGCTAAAACAAATTAAAAATTAAAGCAATTAAAGAAATTTAAACGATCAATCAAAAATAAAAATATGGAGAAAGAATCGAGTGAGAAACGGGGTCTTGAAAATCAGAATATAGCTAATTAATAATTATAATTATCCTATCTCATTGCCCGACTAATTATAATCCTAGAATCTCCGTCTATCACATAGGTTCTCCTTTCGGTCTCCCCTAATTATAGTTAACTCATATGAATAACCTAAGTGTCCTTAGCGCCATTAAAATCGTTAATTAATACGCTCTGATTCATTATCGAATTCTAAGTATAACCAACTAATCTCGTTGTCACTACGAGCAGTTAAACTTAGTTGCATGGATTATGATCTATCCTAATTTCTCTCCATCGAGTTTCCATTAGGAATCAATTCAATATATAATTGGCCAGATCATATAAAGCACTACGAACACCCATACAAATAACTAGTAAATGGACAAGAGATAGGCAATCATAATAACAATTAACTGTGAACTTTCATTTCAAGACCCCAATATGGGTTTAGCTATAAATGGTCAAAAATTCCAACATGTACATAATAATAAGCATAAATTGGAGCAAAATAAGTGTAAGGAAAGTGACCGTCGAGAACCTCGTCGCTTGCACTTGGAATCCCTTCGAACCACACCCCGAGCCTCCTAAGTTGCTCGCTATAAAGCTTCCCACAAAATTCTCACTCTCGACCCTCAAAAAGGCTTAAAAGCCTTGAAAGAATGCTAAAAGAGAGGAAAGGAAAGGAATGGAAGAATCATGGATGATTGATTGATGCTAAAATGGGGAGCCAAGGGACACCTTTTATAGGCCCGAAAATGAGACAGTGTCGCGACGCTATCGGCACAGCGTTGCGACGCTGTGACGTCATTCGACTTGCTCGGCAAGAAATGGGACAGCAAGGCGACGTTGTCCTCCAAGCATCGCGACGCTGCGACGATTCTAGAACCATCTTGAGCGCGGATTGGGCTGAGTCTTGGGTTTTCTTCAATCCTTCTTGGCCCAATGCTTATCATGACAAATCTTGGGCTTCCTCCTTGACCCATCTTTGGAAATATGGCTTGATATACTCATTTTTTGGGTCTTTTCACTCCATAATTCCATAAATTGCTCCTAGGGACAAAATAATGAATTTAATTAAATTTTCTATATAAAAATACAATAAAAGCATATAAAAGCCAATTAATTTAGGACTAAAATAGCGGCATTTCTGCCCACTATCAGTAGTGTCCCTACTGTGATCGTACTGTTCTTGGTGGGAGTTGGTTGAAAAAAGTCTTCGACAAGTATGTATTTCAGTTCTTTCAATTATTAGATTTAGATCTAATGCATGCCTAGCCTAGTTTATATATAGAATCGTTCTATATGGTTTGCCAATGTACTGATATTTTAGAAAACTTAATTAAAATACAAATTGGTCCTATAACGCTACCGCTGAAAATTTAGGAATTCCAATCCTTCACATCTCACCATTGGTTATTGACGTGGCGTGCACTATGACACTGCTCGAGTGCAAGTATACACTATCAAGTAATAAAGTGGAAAGTATTTCAGATATCATACCCAAGGGAGATGGTGACTAGTTGGGAAACACACAATTCTGTAAAATGGGAACCTCCTCTAAAATTGTGGCCACAGTTGGTAACCAAGAAAAATAGTTTGATTGAGATTTTGATTTAAGAAAAAAATTGGAAATAAACAAGAAAACGATAAAAACTCTATGAGATAAACTTGAGAATTCAAATAGTTTCAACCTTAAGCTTTATATTACACCCACCTATGCGTCCGCAAATTACTCAGACATTGTAGTCGGCTGAGAAACACTATCTTTGTTGCCCACATAGACATGGTGCAGATAACATCTTTCAGTTGCGCCCGAAATTACCCTGACAACTAGATTGTGAGTTAAGTCCAACTTCTATTCTGCTCCGCTGTAGGTGAGAAGACTAAGTCAACTAGACATCTATTTCTAGGACTAGTTGAAACTTAGATTAATAAAGCTCACAACTCTTAAAACCCTAGTGTTTCTGATAGCATGCATTTATGTTATCTTTTTCCTAGTTATTTTAGTTAGTTTTGTGTGTTAATTGTGAGCTTTAATGTCATTTTATATTAATTTTGTAGAAAATCGAGCCCATGAAGCAAAACCGGGAATTTTAATAATTTCGGGATCAAAATGAAGACTTTGGATCATTAATGAAGAAAAGAAAAGAATACATTTGAAGTGGAGGCCCAAAAGCCCAAAGGTTGAAGAGTTAAAAGCCAAAAATCAACATATGAAACTTCTAGAAGGACCAGCGTCGAGACGCTGGATAGAGTGAGCGGCAAAAAAAGCATACATCACAGCGTCGCGACGCTGTCGTCTTGGCCAGCAAGAAAGTTGCAGATCTCTTCCTATAAATCGTTCATTCCTCTATGTTTGAAGACATCCAATTTTGGAGGGTTCTCCCCTAGCTCAATAGAGAGAAAAAGTGAGGAGAATTGAGAAGAAAAAGGTGGAATTGATTGAGATTCCAAGGCTTGGGAATCGAGATGATCGTGACGGGAGCCTTGGATCAACACAACGGTTATTTCTTCCTTATGCCTTTGTAATTTCTCTTTGTTGTTGAGTTAGGACCATGGATCAAGATTACTAGGGTCGTTAATTTAGCTAATTGGATATTGTAGCTTAGTTACTTGGATATTGTAACGTAGTTCTTCATATTTAGTCTATGCAATTCATGCTTAATGCTTTTAATCTCTTGATCACGGATTGATTGATTTGTTGGCCTAAATTGATACTCGACAGAGAGAAGCTAGATTAGATCTTAATTGCAGGGCTAACGATTGCTTGGAACACGAAAGTGAAAAAGAATTGTTAGAAATTTATGATGAAGTTGTTTAATGTCATACTATAATTAACCAAGGAAATGGACACATACAATAGTTATGTTAGTATGAGATGTGGAGGAACTTGAAAAAGAAATCCACTGAAATCACTTCTAGATTTATGAAATTGAAGATTAGTAATTACATACATCCAATTAATTGAGCTGCAAATCCAAAAAGCTAGTTAACACCCTAGGTCAAGTCCCCTTAATAGGATATTTCAATTTATATGCATGATTCCTTTAGTTATTGTTAGTTCTTTTATCCTTGAGAGTTGAGATTCTAAATAAAATTGAACATGATGGTTCTTGGTAATTAATGGACTTAATTCAAATTCCCTGTGGAATCGATACTCGGTACTCTACTGTTATATATTACTTGTGGCAACCGTACGCTTGTGGATATCGCACAACAACTTCCAGTCCTATTTCTAGGATGCAAGAAAATAAAGTCCTATTTCTTGGATCTTTTCCACTATTGTTTTGCGAACCCACGTCTTTAACTCCAACCTTTCGACCATCAACTAAATACAAACTATGCTAACCTAAGTGATCAGTTTAAGCTAACAATAAACTTTAATCTCAACAAAAACAAACAATTTTAGAGGGAGCAAAGATGTTTTGCATAGGCGGGGCTTTCTTCTACTCAAGGAATCCACATATTTGAACCCCCAAGTAGAAGCTTAGCTCATAACTAAAAGTAAAATGCAAAACATAAAAGAAAATAAACTCAACATAGAGAAAAGATAACTTAAATTAATATGAAAGACTGAATTGAGTACAATAGCTTAACTTACAACGGAAAAATAAAGGAAAACAATAACAAGACTGCTGGAAATAAAAGAATGTTAAAAGAAAGTAAAGACAAGACTCTATTAAGGATCTCTCCCTCTCTATCTAGCTTGCTCTTGCCCTTCTTCAAGGAGAGACAAGTTTTTCTCTTCTTCTTCTTTCGAATAGAAGAACCGACAGAGGCTAAAGACTTGGAACTCGGAGTGGTTACAAGATGAGAAGGAAAAACTTAAAAATCTATCCTATGGACGAAAACACCAAGCTCTCTTTGCTTCTTGCATCGTGGTCCCCTTTTATAGACCTTGGAAGGTGAGGTTGACTGCCCAGATCAGTGTGAGAAGGCCTTGGAAGGTAAGAATCCACAATCTTCGGAGATTTGATACCAAATTAGAGATTTTCGGACAATTCTGTGAAGATCCTGTGAATCTCGGTATTCTGCCGGAAAGCCCAGTTGCGGCCGCATATCGAGCATAATTTTTGTTGTGCACAGCTTTGACAAGTCTGTCTTCAGCATGGGGCTACTTTCCTTATATGGCTTGCATGCGCATTTTGATCGCATGTCCACATCCTCAGGTCCAGATGCAGGCGCAATTCTTCAGTTTCACTTCACTTGCTCCACTAACCTTAATCTCCTCTTGCGGGTGCATCTTCCTCACAAAGACTTCTGCACAAAAGCATTAACTTGGATAAATTCTTAAAAGAATAATCTCTTTGTGTACATTTTAAGCTTAAATTCTATAATTCTAAGATTTTCTTTATGATTCTACTACTTTTGCTAAAATTACTTAAAATGATCAGATTTTAAACACAAAGTCTTTGCTTTCCAAACAATAACCTAGGTTTTTAAGGCTAAATAATGCACATAAATGAGCGTTATCAGTTATCACTACATCCACATCCAATTTGAATTGGTTTTGGGTTGGTGGTGACCAATTGGAAGAGTGACCGTGTTCATCGTTTGTCGTCCTCGCATGTCCTTCACAACTGTTTGCTTGAGCCTTGAAAACAAAGATTGTTGAGGTCTCTATTCAAATAAAATTTATAAAGCACCGGTTCCTAACTACTTTGCAATAGAAGTGGTCGGGGTCGATCGCAGGCCGAGCAGTCGTAATTAATTTAGTTAAGTTGAGATTTTTCTATTAGTGACTGAAAGGGGGATTTGACATGGAAGTGTTGGGTTTTATGCCCTAAAACTCGTAGATAGTAAATGTAACAATTGACCGAACATTAATAAAATGATATTGATATATTATTCAATAAAGTATTATTGTTTGTGACGAGACGTTTCGAAGGGTGTCGAATTCTCCAACGTCCATGCCAAATAAATTTATAATCATCGAACACTAAACTACTTTGCAATAGTAGTGGTTGGGGTCGAACACAAAGAGCACGTTTATAATTTGCTTAACATAGATTTATTGTGATGACCGAACTGAAGGGGGGATTTGAGATGCAAGGGGTAAAGGTGAAGGAAATTAAATAAAAAGAATTTAAATGACAAAATATAAATTGCAGAAATTAAATGACAGAAAAATAAAAAAGGTAGTGGTTGATCGAACCTCGGATTAATGCAATTGGTACATTCAGTGTTTGTTTGGATGGATCTTTGATAACTGCCCAAAAGGTAGTTATTTAGGTCTCATTTCTATAAGGTTTTGTGTGTCTTTTGTGCTTAAGAGGGTTGGTTTTAGATGGATATTACATGTTTTAACCCATTTGGAAGAATGAAAGCATTGGAAATTATTTTGTGCAGATTATGCTGTTGAGCGACTAGAGGGAGCAAATTCTATGTTGCAGCAAAACTGGGAACAGAACTGTCACATCACAGCTCGTTAGCCAACTTCATGAACCGACTTCTGTTGAGTTATTTTCGGGATAAAGGAGCAAGGAGAGCCTTACACATGTCCTAGTTGACCTAATTCAAGTCTCCCATCCTTCTATAAAAGGAAGTAGTCGTCAAAGTCAAAAGGATTCCATGTTTTCCCTTGGAAGCCGAATAGTATAGAGAGATTGAAGATCATCAAGAACACCATCATCCGCAAGCTGATTAAGGAGTTTATTTTCTTTATTAACTTGTGATTATGGACATGTCTACTCAGATTGTGATTTGTATTTCCATGCCTATTATGAACTAAGTAGCTTAGGTGTTGGTTAGGAATAATGTGATTGTCGTGCTTTATCTTTAGTAATATATTGACTATCGCATTTTGGTTAGTTGTTGTACTTATTTCCATTTTATGCCCGCCTGGCCAGCCGGTGTGAATAGCTCTCTCTAGTTTCAGGGATGATTTAGAGAGTGTGTGGCAATTATCCACACTACGATCATTTTGTATTGGTGAACGCCAGTGACTGAGCTAGGGATAGCCAGTTGCCTAGTGCTTGATCGGTCGCACTTCATTGGGTTTGAAACATATTCCAAAAGATCCGGAGTTCCGGGAGGAATCCGCTAATAATACTGCGAGAAATGCATGATCAATAATATTGCTAGAGCATCTTTTAGAACAATCACTAAATCCTAACCAGCGCCTGTCTTTAATCTGACTATCTATTTGTTTACTTGTTGTTTTGTCATTTATTTTGCCTCAACATAATTCTTATAAAACCAAATCATTTTAGCATCTTTGAAACCATTAGAAAGTTACACAAAATAGGTAGAGTGGAAACTAATTCAGGACTCGGATTGATAATATTACTTGCTGCAGACTGTGTATACTTGCACAGGAATTCTAGAGTCCTCAATCTCCATGCAAATCATATATATATATATATGAAGGGCAAGAGGTATTGGACTTGGATTTCTCACATGTGGAGCTGTCAATTTTAGGAATTATGCATGAACATTTCATGTTTAAAAAACCATTGATTTACCTCTTGAATTTCATGTAATTGAAATTCATTTTAATTAATTCTAATATATAATTAATTTAAATAACTAATTTCAATTAAAATTAAAATAATTAATTAAACATTTTAATTAATTATTCAATTTAATATCAAATACTAAATGATTACACATTCCCAATTTCTCTAAAAAAGAAAACCCTAATGAATTTGAATCACTATTCAAATTTAAACTGAATTTGTATTGAATACATGTTTGCAAAATTTAAATCATATTTAAATATTTCTAACTCTCTTAAATTATAGTTTAATTCATAATTAAACTGATACGTTAAATTATATCATATATAATTAACGATATCTCCCTAAATTGAATTTGAACGTTTTCAAATTCTTTCATCACTTTGTTCTAAGGTTAATCCGTTTGAGCTAGCAGGGAGACCTAATGAACCTATAGATCATGGGCTCCAACGATCCAAGATTAATCGGTTGAACTCTTTCTATCCTAGTTAACCAACATTCGTTAACTAACGGGACACTTCACTATAGCTCGTAGTTGCACTCCCTTCACTGTAGATATATTTTTGTCCACCTGATATAACCGTGATCAGTAAGTCGACCCTTCATAGGTTTTTCGTAACTATAACTAGGTCAAAAGTCCGTTTTACCCCTATAGCACTTCTTGTTCCTTAAGCCTCCATTGAGTCCCTAATGAACAATTGGTTTGTGGTCTGACCACTAAACCTAAAATCTCTCGGTCCAATGAGAGGGCGACGCGCCTTTGTTCACATCCCGGAGTCAGCACTTAAGGGAACAACCTCTCTACTATCCCTAAAGATGAGTAGGAGTGAATTCCAACTTGCAGGACTATGTTCCCAGCTATCTATCCGGTCTTATCCCCAAAATGGTAGAAACTTATTGAGTCGGCGATGTTGAGCCACTCTCACCCCTGCAAATCAAAGAATAATCCCAAATAAAAAGGAGTTCATAGTTAGCTCAGGATTAAGATCGAGTTACCTAGGTCATCGCTTGAAATAGTCAGTTTCACAGTAAACGGCGTTATAAAGTGAAAGTGACTTATTTCGCGGTCCGGTCTTATACAAACTCTTTTGCATAGGAAGCCTCCACTCGCATGTCTCTACATGAACGATTCAGGATCACATCGTTTGTACTAAAACAAAGTGGGCCGCGTCATATAGTTTTTCCTAGGATAAGGTACCGAGTCTTTTCCCTTTACTATAGACCGTTTAGGCTATTACTTGAACTTGATCCACTTTTATGTCACTACATAAATTTCAAGTGTTCATATCATAGCCAAGGATTCTAGTTTATTGGATTTGGGTTAATTAATACATAGTTAAAAAACAACTATTCGACAACCAGAAATTGAATAACATTGATAACACTTTATCGATTACAATTGACTTTGTTACATTTACTATCCACGAGTTTTAGGACATAAAACCCAACAAACTCCCACTTGGACTAAAACTCTAGTGGGTTGTACAACAATCCAGAATCATAGTGGGTTTGTATTAACAATTGCCAATGCATGTAAAATACAATAAACTAGGGCATCTCATATACCCATTACATATCTCCCACTTGCTCTAGATTATCCTTTGTACATTACTCGTAGACCTAGGGGCCTTCGTAAATGGTTCAACAATGTTTTACTCTGAGGCTATTCTCGTGACAATCACGTTCCCTCTTTACATAATCTCTCAGATGAGATATACGTTTGCGTTCTATACATTCGCCTCATATTTGGAACAACTTTCCAAATGAACTTCCTAAGTCTTACAGACTTCTGAGCTTGCTTCACAAGCTGCAACTTAATTGACCTTCAAGATAAAGTCTGTGATACATCCTTACTTGATGCTACACCATTATATAGCTCCCTGTTAAGGGTGAATTCTGATGTCGATGTAGATTTCCTTGAATCTGTATCGGTGTGCTAATCAGAATCAGTGTCTCCTGTAAGGATCAGATCCTTAGCACCATACACGAGCTTATAATTCATCGTTCTCCTAAGATACTTGAGGGTATTTTCATTACAGTCTAGTGTCCTTACCCTAGACTGAATTGGTATCTACTAACGATCCCTTATTGCATACCGTATGCCAGGCCTGACAACTGATTGTCGAGACACAAGGATTTTGTCTCAAGTCCTCAACCTATTGAGGTGTCTTAGGACACTGCTCCTATGACAAATGAATTCTATGTGGGATAGAGAACTAATCGTTCTCAAAATTCTAATCTTATATCTAACCAACACTTTGTCCATATAAGATACTTGAGACAGAGCTAACGATTTGTTCTTGCTATTCCGAACGTTTTGGATTCTAAGAACAAACTAAGTCTCTCCAAATCTTTTATTTGGAACTGCGCTGCTAGCTACTTTTATTTATCAAAATGTCATTCTTGATCCCGAGAACACCAAATTGACATATACATCAATAAGACTCAAAATTAGTCAATTATCACAAATAATAACATTAGGATAAGCAAAATTTACAAAAATGATTAGCACCAATTTGGTGCTATCATTTGCATTATGTTTGTCTTGCCTAAATAACCCTAATCCAATAAACTAACATCCTAGGTTGTTTATATGAGTCTTGAATTGTATGTGGGGACATATGGGGATCACTGTTCAAGATACAGCCTAAAGGGTCTATAGTATAAGGATAAGGTTGGGTACCTTATTCGTGTGACACTATGGATACGACACATTTTGTATTTTATACAAACGCAATGATCCAACACATTCGTGTACGGGACATGCGAGTGGGGGTATCCTACGCAATGAGTTTGCATAAGACTGGACCGCGAAATAGTAACCGCTAGTTGTAACACCGTTGACTAGTTAGGTTTCTATTTCACTAGGATAACTTAGGCAACTTGGTCTCAATCCTGAGTGGGTTATGAACTCTTGTTCACGAGGGATTGTCCTTTGATTTGTATGGGTGAGAGTGGCATGCACGTCAGCTCAATAAGCCAACCATTTTGGGGACAAGACCGAGTGGGGAGCTGGGAACATAATCACACAAGATGGAATTCACTTATTCCCTACTTTAGGGTAAGTAGATGGGTGTTCCCTTAAGTGGTGTCTTCGGGTCTTGAACAAAGGGTCTTACCCTCTCAATGGCACGAGAAGGATTTTTGTTTGTTGGTTGGACCTCAAACAAATTGTTCATTAGAGGAGCACTGATACTTAAGAATGTAGAGGTAACCTAGAGGTAAAACGGTAATTTAACCCAGCTGGTGTTGCAAACCGTTGTGAAAGACTAACTTGCTGTTTTTGGTCAATATCCGTGGACACAGAAATATATCTGCAATGAGAAGAGTGCAGTTGTGGTTCTATAGTGGAGTGAACCCACAGTTAACGAACTTTGATTAACTTGGTTAATGAGTTTAGCTAGTTAATTTCATATTGTTGGAGCTTCTGATTTGTAGGTCCATTAGGTCCCACCTGTAGCTCATAAAAGGGTGTTGAGGTAAATTTACTAAGGGAAATAATATAATGTATGTAGATACATTATAATATAAAGTTTATATTTACATTAAACTTTATAATATAAATTTATTTTGAATGTTGATTCAAAATTAATTTATGAGAGATTTTTTTTTTTTTATGTATAAATTTATGAGAGACTTAAATATTTGAAAGAAGTTAAAATATTAAATTAATATGAATTGGATTCATATTACAACTATAGGTTAAAATTAATGCACATTAGATGCACATTAAACTATTGGTTATGTGAGAGAAATATAATTGAATATGATTCAATTATAGGTTAAATTAAATATATGATATTTAATTTAGTAATTAATTAATTATTTAGTTTAATTCAATATAATTAAATTTGATTTAGTTAAGTGAATTAATTAATTGAATTAGATTTAATTAATTGATATTAATTTAATTAATTAATTATTAATAATTTATTTTTAATTAAAATTGAATAACTAATCAGATCAGTTATCGTGGAATAGAGATTCTACGTGTCCTTCATCCCCTCATTGAAGGCTTCACGATTGGGAGTTAGAATGTCTTTCTCCAATTTAGGTGTGTAAGTCTTCTGTTTTGGTGTGGTACTCTCATTCAGTTTTACAGAGAACTCTATACCATGGTTTTTGCTCTCACAGAAAAGAAACTCTCCTTAGAATTTATCCTCCCAGTAAGGTCCCCACAAACCATCTTCCTCAATCTATCCCTAGGAGAATACTGGTGGTTCACTTGTGGTGGTGTCAAGGAGAACTTGTAGTAATGGATCAAGATCGAGTTGCTATATTTTTCACAAGATCCAAAGTGTTGGTGAAATACGGTCAAGTCGACCACGAAAGTGAGTTTTTTCCTTGATCATTTGTCCTTGTAGAAAAAACATGATTAATTAGGGTTTAATTATGTTTTTTCCAGCATGCTTATGGTCTGGTTACAGTAGTATATTTTGAATATGATTATTGTGGTTTTTGTCGTCGTATCGGTACTTAAATTTGGTTAAAATAGAGTGTATGGACCTCTGTTATTTTTCTGCTGCGTTAGGGATTTCAACCCTACAGGAAGAAATATAAGGAATGAAATTAAAATGCTAAAAATTAAAATTGCAGAAAAGTAAAGGATAGATTGGCTAATCTTACCTCGGGATCGCGCAATTGGTTTTTTGAATTTTAGTTTGGTAGTTTCAATCATTAACACTCTCAATTAATCTAATTATTTACTAATCATCTAATTGCTCACTGATAACTCTCCAAAAGGTAGTTATTTAGGCTTCATTTCTATAGGGATTTGTGTGTCTTTTGTGCTTAATAGGGTTGGTTTTAGATATATATATTATATGTTTTAACCCATTTGGAAGAATGGACACTTTGAAAGTTATTTTGTTCAGAAAATATTGTTGAGCGACTTGAAGGAGCAAAATCTGTGCTGCAGCAAAGCAGGGAGCAAAACTGCCACATCACAGCTTGTTAGCAATTTTAATAAAATGGCGTTAGCTGAAGTATTTCCGGATCTAAGAAGCTTGGAGAGCCCTCCATGTGTCCAATTTAACCTAATTAGGTTAAACCTCATCTTATAAAAGGAGGAGCCGTCACAAATGAAGTCATTCACGATTGGGAGACCGAATCAATCGGCCGTAGGCCGAATTGACGGCAGAATGGAGATCTAAGAAGACCAAGTGCAATTCCTCTCAAGGAGACGAAGTCCTTCTATGTTCTTGGTGAAGGGGAATAAAAGTCCCAACGCAGCGGAAGCGCATCGATTGGACCTTACGCCGTATATTAATTAACATTAAAAACCGTTACGAAAACTCAAACGAAACTTTAAACTAACTTTAAAGCCGCTGAAAAATCGGTTTAAACATGCTAAAAATAAATCTAAATTTATTTTAAAACTTTTCTAAAGAAAAGAGGAAGAACCGTTACAAACCTCCGTTGTAGACTTGACCGTTCTTCGCCAACGAAGCTCCACGAACGAAAACGCAGCAGCCGCTTCAAGGTATTCTTCGCTGGAAATTCTTCTTTGATTGACACAATAACCACAGAGGTTACACCGGTATGTCTCTAAGTCTAGGAGGCCAAAGACTTGTGGGAGTCTTTCTCTAAGAGGGAGGCTAGAGAGAATTCTAGGTCTTGTCTTTCAAGAGTGTCAAGTGTCATGACCAATTAGGTCTAGTGTTCTATTTATAGAAGAGAGGCCATGAATAAAATATTCAATTAAATCAATCTTTTCCAAAATTGATTCAATCTTTATTCCTTAATTAATCAATCATGATCAATCAATTCCCAATTGATTAATCTTTTCCATAAATGACTAATTTCTTCCATAAGTAATTAGATCATTCCCATAAATGATTAATCACTTCCTTAAGTGATTAATTATTTACATAATTGATTAATTCATGGTTAACCACCAAATCAAATATCACATATTTAATTTCCGGCCTTGAATTAATTAATTTTGCCCAAACACTTTTAGGACTTAAATTAATTCTTTCAATCTTCCATAAATTTATATTTGAACTTCTTCAAATATTAATTTCTCTCATAATAATATATCAATATATATTATATTTATTTCCCTCAGTAAATTGAACATTTTCAATTTAATTACTTAGTTGCCTCAAATTACTTTACGAGCTACCAGTGGGACCTAATGGACCTGCAGATCAGAAGCTCCAACGATGTGAGATTAATTGGTTAAACTCATTAACCACAATAATCAATATTCGTTAACTGTGTGTACATTCCACTATAGACTCACAGTTGCACTCTTCTCACTGCAGACATATTTTCTGTGTCCACGGAACTTAGACTAATATTGACTAGTTAGTCCTTCACGAGTGTCCGTAACCCCAGCTGGGTCAAATTACCGTTTTACCCCTGGGTCACCTCTATTTCCTTAAGTACCAATTCTCCTCTAATGAACAATCTGTTTATGGTCCAACCATTAAACAGAAAACCCTCTCGTGCCATTGAGAGGGTAGGGCCCTTTGTTCAAGACTCGGAGTAACCACTTAAGGGAACACTCATCTGCTTCCCTAAAGTCGGGAAGGAGTGAATTCCATCTTGTACGATTATGTTCCCAGCTCCCCATTCGATCTTGTCCCCAAAGTGGTAGGCTTATTGAGTCGGCGTATTGGCCACTCTCACCCATGCAAATCAAAGGACAGTCTCTCATGAGCAGGAGTCCATAATCAACTCAGGATTAAGACTAAGTTGTCTCGGTCGTCCTAGTGAAATAGAAAACCAACTAGTTAACGGTGTTATAACTAATGGTTACTATTTCGCGGTCCGGTCTTATGCAAACTCATTGCATAGGATACCCCCACTCGCATGTCTCCTACACGAACGCGTTGGATCGCAGCGTTTGTATCAAATACAAAGTGGGCCGTATCCATAGTGTCACCAGGATAAGGCACCCAGTCTTATCCCTATACTATAGACCCTTTAGGCTGTTTCTTGAACAATGATCCCATATGTCGCTACATATAGTTCAAGACTCATATCACAGCCTTGGATGTCTAGTTTATTGGATTAGGGTTATTATTAGGCAAAGACATATATAAAATAACTAATAACAATTAATGGAAAATATATCAATATTATTTCATTAATATCCGGTCAACGGTTACATTCACTATCTACGAGTTTTAGGGCATAAAACCCAATAAACTCCCACTTGAACTAAAACACTTAGTTAGTGGGATGTAAATGCAATAATCTAAAGCTGGAAATACAATGAACTAGGGCATCCTTATACCCATTATACATTTCTCCCACTTGCCCTAGATTAGATGGCATACATATCTCGTAGACCTAGACCTTCTAGATGACCCTCAAACACTTTAGCCGTGAGAGCCTTTGTAAATGGATCAGCGATGTTGTGCTCCGAGGCGATCTTAGTGACGATCACATCTCCTCTTTGCACAATCTCCCGTATCAGGTGATACTTCCTCTCGATGTGTTTACCCCGTTTGTGGCTACGAGGTTCTTTTGAGTTGGCTACAGCCCCACTGTTGTCACAGTATAGTGTTATGGGCACGTTCATATTCGGAACTACTTCCAAATCAGTCAAGAACTTTCTGAGCCATACTGCCTCCTTAGCTGCTTCGCAAGCTGCTACATACTCAGCCTCCATGGTTGAGTCTGCTATGCATCCTTGTTTGATGCTTCTCCACACTACTGCTCCTCCATTGAGGGTGAATACTGACCCTGATGTGGATTTCCTAGAATCCTTATCAGCTTGAAAGTCAGAATCAGTGTATCCAGTAAGAATCAAATCCTTAGCTCCATACACAAGCATGTAGTCCCTCGTTCTCCGAAGATACTTGAGTATATTCTTAACCGCTCCCCAGTGGTCCAACCCTGGATTAGACTGATACCTACTGACTACTCCCACTGCATAACATATGTCAGGCCTAGTGCAGAGCATAGCATACATTAAGCTGCCCACAGCTGAGGCGTAGGGAATGTGTCTCATGTTCTCAACTTCTTGAGGTGTCTTAGGAGATTGTTCCTTAGACAGGTGTACCCCATGTCTGAAGGGTAGGAGTCCCTTCTTGGAGTTTTGCATCGAATATCGAGACAACATCTTGTCAATATACGTTGCTTGAGACAGAGCTAGCGTTTTGTTCTTACGATCCCTAATGATTTGGATTCCCAGAACATATTGAGCCTCTCCCAGATCTTTCATTTGGAATTGGGCAGCTAGCCATTTCTTAATGTCAGTGAGGTATCCTACATCATTCCCAATGAGTAGGATATCGTCTACATAAAGTATTAGAAAAGCTACTTTCCTTTTGTTGACTTTCTTGTATACACAAGGCTCATCAACGTTTTGGTCAAAGCCAAAAGATTTGATTGCAGTATCAAATCTAATGTTCCATGATCTGGATGCTTGTTTCAATCCATAAATGGATCGATTTAGCTTACAAACCTTTTGTTCCTGACCTTGGGCTATGAACCCTTCGGGTTGAGACATAAAGATATTCTCCTCAAGATTACCATTCAGAAAGGCAGTCTTGACGTCCATTTGCCATATTTCATAGTCATAATATGTGGCAATGGATAAAAGAATTCTTATGGACTTTAACATGGCTACAGGAGAAAAGGTTTCTTCATAGTCAACCCCCTCCTTTTGGGTATAACCCTTTGCCACTAGTCTAGCTTTGAAGGTCTGTACCTTTCCAGCCGCATCTCTTTTTCTCTTATAGATCCATTTGCACCCTATGGGTTTTACCCCATATGGTAGATCTGCAAGTTCCCATACAGAATTGGAGTACATTGACTCCATTTCCAGGTTCATGGCTTTGACCCATTCATCCTTATTTTCGTCATTCATTGCCTGTCGATAGGACAATGGATCCTCAATGACAACCTGAGTTTCAGTTAAACCCAAGTAGCGATCAGGTTGTAACACAACCCTCCCACTGCGTCGAGGCATTCCCAACGTTTGAGATGGACGGGATGGATCTGAAGAACTAGTTCCTTCATCAACTCTTGTTGAAGGTCCAACTTCATCAACAACTCTTGATGATTCTTCAGTAGCTTCTCCTAATATTATTTTGCTTCGTGGTTTATGATCTCTCATGTGGTCTTCCTCTAAGAAAGTGGCGTTTGTCGATACAATCACCTTATTTTCTTGTGGGTCGTAGAAATAACCACCTCTCGTTTCTTTAGGGTAACCAACAAATTGGCACAGTTTTTGAACGAGGTTCCAGTTTCTTAGGATTCGTCACAAGCACGTGTGCTGGACAACCCCAGATGCGAAAGTGATGCAAACTAGGTTTACGCCCCTTCCATAACTCGAAAGGTGTTTCAGAAACACTTTTCGAGGGAACATTGTTCAAGATGTATACTGCAGTCTCTACTGCATATCCCCAAAACGAGCTAGGCAATTGAGCATAGCTCATCATTGATCGAACCATGTCTAACAAGGTTCTATTTCTCCTTTCTGACACACCATTCTGCTGAGGTGTACCAGGGGCTGAGAGTTGAGATTGGATTCCATGTTCTATCATATAGTCCTGGAATCTTTGATCCATATACTCCCCTCCTCGATCAGATCGAAGTACTTTAATAGATTTACCTAATAGGTTTTCAACTTCAGCCTTAAACTCCTTAAACTTTTCAAGGGCTTCAGACTTATGTCCCATTAGGTATAAGTAACCATATCTTGAATAATCATCTATAAATGAGATGAAATATTCGTACCCTCCTCGAGCTTTTACATTCATTGGACCACATAGATCCGAATGTATTAACTCTAAGGGTTCTTTGGCTCTGTAACCTTTTCCTGTAAAGGGTCTTTTGGTCATTTTTCCCTCGAGACAAGATTCACAAGGTGGTAGTGAATCATCTTCTAACTTGCTTAGAAGTCCATTCTTTACCAAACGACCGATCCTATCGATGTTTATATGACCAAGTCTAAGATGCCAAAGATGAGTATTGTTACTTGATGGAGAAATCTTTTGCCTTTTACTTTGAGTTTCAGCAGTTTTAAATAATTCGTGATTTAAAAGTGCTTTGTTTTCGGTTGGTCTTAAAACATACAAGTTATTTTCCAATTTTGCTGAACAAATAAGTATACCATTTTTATAAATGAACGCTTCATTCATATCAAAAGTAACTGTATACGATTGTTCAATCAAACATGAAATAGAAATCAAGTTCCTCTTAATCTTGGGAACGATTAACAAACTTTCTAAAAGCAAGAATCTATTTCTAAAAAATAACTTCGCAGCTCCCACTGCTTTAGCTGAAATGACTTCTCCAGTTCCGACCCTGAGTGTCATTTCTCCATCGTTCAACTGCCGAAAGGAACTATTTTCCTGAAAAGAAGAGCAAACATGATTAGTTGCTCCTGAATCAAGTATCCAGGTAAACTCATCATGTTCTACCAGGCATGTTTCTAAAACCAGTAAATCAAATTTACCTTCCTTTTCCTTCTTTTTCTCAGCAAGGTACTTTGGGCAGTTTCTCTTCCAATGTCCATCTACATTGCAGTGAAAACATTTGCCCTTGTCTGCCACAGCTTTGGCTTTTCCCTTGCTTTTGGCAGCAGTACTGGGAGCTTTCCCCTTGTTTCCTTTCTTCTTCTGAGTTTTCTTTGAAGAAGTGGCTACAGATTTAGTTCCAGAGGATGAACCCTTCTCGAACTTTCTTTTGGAGTGAACAACGTTTGCCTCTCCTTCTATCTGTCCCTTGTTCTTAAGAAGAGACTGATAGAGCTGTAGCTCATTAAGGAGGCTAGTCAGGTTGAATGTTATTTTATTCATCATTGCATTGCTTCGAAACTGTAGAAAACTCTTCGGAAGAGATTCTAAGATGAATGCAACCTGACTACGCTCATCTATGACCGCCCCGTTTGCCTCTGCCACGTTGAATTGGACCATCATATCCAGGACATGCTCCCGAACAGACGTGCCCTCTTTCATGCGACAGCTATAAACGTATTTGAGAGCGTCATGGTGGAGTTGGTAGGACGGTTGTCCAAACATCTCCCGGAGAGAGTTCATAATCTCCCTCGCTGTTACCATGCCCTCATGCCTTTTAGCCAAAACTTCAGATAAGCTGGCTAAGATATAGACGCGAGTCTTATCATTGGCCTTTGTCCAGCGGTCATAAGCATCCTTAACTGCCTGGGATGCATTACGAGCAGGGGCTGGAGGACAATCCTCCGTTAAGACGAACCGCAGATCATCGACAACAAGAATCGTATTCAAGTTCGACTTCCACGTAGCATAATTTTCGCCGGTTAATTTCTCATTTTTAAGCAGAGAGACAATTGAGGAAGACATTGCTGAAATTTAAACAAACAATGACCGTATTAGTTATCTTTGCCTTAACCCATCATACAAGCAAACAATTGCACACAATCCAATCAATTTAGCAAAACAGACACTCACAGAACCCTAAAACTATTGCTTTAGTTTTGCAACGACGTTTCAGAGGTTTAGAATATCAGCCACCGAAGGGTGATCAGGTACTCCTCCTTTGAAATGAGACACCTCTCAGCTAATTCTAATTCCAGAATAACTCATATTCCTATAGACATTAGCCACCGTTGTTCGGTCAAGGATTTGTTAACAATTTTAACTCATCCTCGTAAGTGTAACCCTCCCACTTTCAGATCTCAGAGGCACGCACCAACAGGCTACCGAAGGGAAAGACAACTGTTGGTGATTAGCCTAAGAGCTCCTATCCTTTTCAGGAGTTCACGATGTTCCGAATCCTATGATCAGGCCCTCCGAAGGGATGGATGCGCCAGGGCAACCTGCAGGCGGATCATAGGACTCTCACGGTGTGAACTATGGGCGGAGACCGAGGGATACGTTGACACGTGTCCCGCTCCCACTTACTCTGGACATTTTTCCCATTCACCTTGATATTGACCCATGCAAACACTTTCCGAAGGGAGGCCGCTCCTAGGGCGACTCGAAGCCGAGCATGAATCTCACGTTGTGAATATAGGGATGTAGGAGCAAAACTTGATTTAAATCTCGTTTTGTAATTTTCCTCCCACTGAAAATGTCCTAAGGTTAATATAGGGTTGTTTAACTTAGATAGTATTCGGCTAAGTCAATCTATCTAAGTCTGATCCTATTATAACAATTATGGAAAGGATTCAACTGCAATCTTTTGGGTGAATTAAACTTTTTAATAAACCCAACATTGCAAGTTAACATTACTATGGTTAATTCAACTCAATCCGGTTAGTTCCCAGGTAGGAGGTGTTCCGTAAACCGTCAACTTAAATACCCCCAGCCTTAGACAGAACTTTACCGAGAGAGTTCCCTTATAACCTCAGTAATGTAAGGTCTTTACTCTAAAGATCTAGGCGCATTAAACACTTTTAATAAACCTAGTGACATTGCATGCTAACATTTAACTATGATTAATTCAACTCCGGTATTCCAGGTCAGTTCCCAGGTAGGAGGTGTTCCGTAAACCGTCAACTTAAATACCTCCAGCCTTAGACAGAACATTACCGGTGGAGTTCCCTTATAATCATAGCAATGTTTTTCCTACTTAGTAAATTAAAACTATTTTTAATTCTAAGTAAGAAAAGATTCTAATCCTATTAGAAATCGATCTAGGTCTAATTAATTTTAAACAATTTAAAATTAATTCAATTTATCCTATGATCTTATGTTTGCATGCAAATCTTGATTATAGATTGACGGTTTCTAACCATTAATATTAAAGAACTATTTCAAATTTTAATGATTAATCCTATAATCAAGAATCTAGGGTTTAATTCATTCAACAATCTCATTCAAATTGAATAATTAAGCCACATCAATTGCATGAATAATATAACAATTATATTAATTACTATGGATGTTTCATGCTTCATGCAATTTTGATTTTCTTTTATTATAACAATTATAAGCCAATCAAGAAAATCAACCAAGCATGCTTCATTCATCACATTAAACATAACTATTTATATTTAATTTAAGTAATGACATGCTTCATGCTTTCCAATTTTTCATATAAATTAATATACACTTATATTAAGAAATATGAAAACCAATCCATGCATTTAAACATACATTATAACAATTTATAATATATAAAAAATGCATGAGCATGTTTATAACCTAAGGTGGGATTAAATAATCTATATGACATCCATAAAGCATATAAATAGCAATTGAACCGGTTAATTTTGGCCCCTAGGATAAAATAAAGCATTAAATTACAATAATTTAGCTAAATTCTATCCTAAAAATCCATGTACAGCTCCGGAATTGGTCTAGACAGCTCGAACCGCCCCTAACCACCTCGAACCGGCCTCCAAAATCACGAACCATGCCAAAAATTGGCTGAACCGGACCAAATAGGTCCCAGCCCAGCCGAACCGGTCCGAACCGGACCGGCCTCGCTTGAACCGCGCCTTTTGAAACCCTAGTGCGTGCCTCCATCGTGACAGCGTCGAGACGCTGTGTAGATTAGCGTCCCGACGCTGTGCGTTTTCCATATCTGGCGCCTGCGTAATCGAGACAGCGTCGAGACGCTGTTGAGGTAGCGTCCCGACGCTGTGTGCTTTCCTTACCGAGCGCCTTCGGTATCGAGACAGCGTCGAGACGCTGTTGAAGGAGCGTCCCGACGCTGTTGCGTCTGGAGGCAGATTCTGGGCAAAAACAGCAACGATTTTTTTTTCCGATTTCGGCCTCGATTTCAGCGACGATTGCTCCGATTTTCATCTCATAAAAAACCTATTCTAGACCCGGACTTACATAGGACTCGATTTTACATAAAATACCCGAAACACCGGGCCTTACATGATCAAAATCACATAAAAATAAAATCTATGGCCATAAAATTAACCCAAACAGTTCAATGCAAACCGAACATACAATATGCATAAATCCCACCTATTAGAGCCTATCGCAACTTTTTAAAATTAATTAATAGGGACAGCGATGGCTCTGATGCCGATTGAAGGGGAATAAAAGTCCCAACGCAGCGGAAGCGCATCGATTGGACCTTACGCCGTATATTAATTAACATTAAAAACCGTTACGAAAACTCAAACGAAACTTTAAACTAACTTTAAAGCCGCTGAAAAATCGGTTTAAACATGCTAAAAATAAATCTAAATTTATTTTAAAACTTTTCTAAAGAAAAGAGGAAGAACCGTTACAAACCTCCGTTGTAGACTTGACCGTTCTTCGCCAACGAAGCTCCACGAACGAAAACGCAGCAGCCGCTTCAAGGTATTCTTCGCTGGAAATTCTTCTTTGATTGACACAATAACCACAGAGGTTACACCGGTATGTCTCTAAGTCTAGGAGGCCAAAGACTTGTGGGAGTCTTTCTCTAAGAGGGAGGCTAGAGAGAATTCTAGGTCTTGTCTTTCAAGAGTGTCAAGTGTCATGACCAATTAGGTCTAGTGTTCTATTTATAGAAGAGAGGCCATGAATAAAATATTCAATTAAATCAATCTTTTCCAAAATTGATTCAATCTTTATTCCTTAATTAATCAATCATGATCAATCAATTCCCAATTGATTAATCTTTTCCATAAATGACTAATTTCTTCCATAAGTAATTAGATCATTCCCATAAATGATTAATCACTTCCTTAAGTGATTAATTATTTACATAATTGATTAATTCATGGTTAACCACCAAATCAAATATCACATATTTAATTTCCGGCCTTGAATTAATTAATTTTGCCCAAACACTTTTAGGACTTAAATTAATTCTTTCAATCTTCCATAAATTTATATTTGAACTTCTTCAAATATTAATTTCTCTCATAATAATATATCAATATATATTATATTTATTTCCCTCAGTAAATTGAACATTTTCAATTTAATTACTTAGTTGCCTCAAATTACTTTACGAGCTACCAGTGGGACCTAATGGACCTGCAGATCAGAAGCTCCAACGATGTGAGATTAATTGGTTAAACTCATTAACCACAATAATCAATATTCGTTAACTGTGTGTACATTCCACTATAGACTCACAGTTGCACTCTTCTCACTGCAGACATATTTTCTGTGTCCACGGAACTTAGACTAATATTGACTAGTTAGTCCTTCACGAGTGTCCGTAACCCCAGCTGGGTCAAATTACCGTTTTACCCCTGGGTCACCTCTATTTCCTTAAGTACCAATTCTCCTCTAATGAACAATCTGTTTATGGTCCAACCATTAAACAGAAAACCCTCTCGTGCCATTGAGAGGGTAGGGCCCTTTGTTCAAGACTCGGAGTAACCACTTAAGGGAACACTCATCTGCTTCCCTAAAGTCGGGAAGGAGTGAATTCCATCTTGTACGATTATGTTCCCAGCTCCCCATTCGATCTTGTCCCCAAAGTGGTAGGCTTATTGAGTCGGCGTATTGGCCACTCTCACCCATGCAAATCAAAGGACAGTCTCTCATGAGCAGGAGTCCATAATCAACTCAGGATTAAGACTAAGTTGTCTCGGTCGTCCTAGTGAAATAGAAAACCAACTAGTTAACGGTGTTATAACTAATGGTTACTATTTCGCGGTCCGGTCTTATGCAAACTCATTGCATAGGATACCCCCACTCGCATGTCTCCTACACGAACGCGTTGGATCGCAGCGTTTGTATCAAATACAAAGTGGGCCGTATCCATAGTGTCACCAGGATAAGGCACCCAGTCTTATCCCTATACTATAGACCCTTTAGGCTGTTTCTTGAACAATGATCCCATATGTCGCTACATATAGTTCAAGACTCATATCACAGCCTTGGATGTCTAGTTTATTGGATTAGGGTTATTATTAGGCAAAGACATATATAAAATAACTAATAACAATTAATGGAAAATATATCAATATTATTTCATTAATATCCGGTCAACGGTTACATTCACTATCTACGAGTTTTAGGGCATAAAACCCAATAAACTCCCACTTGAACTAAAACACTTAGTTAGTGGGATGTAAATGCAATAATCTAAAGCTGGAAATACAATGAACTAGGGCATCCTTATACCCATTATACATTTCTCCCACTTGCCCTAGATTAGATGGCATACATATCTCGTAGACCTAGACCTTCTAGATGACCCTCAAACACTTTAGCCGTGAGAGCCTTTGTAAATGGATCAGCGATGTTGTGCTCCGAGGCGATCTTAGTGACGATCACATCTCCTCTTTGCACAATCTCCCGTATCAGGTGATACTTCCTCTCGATGTGTTTACCCCGTTTGTGGCTACGAGGTTCTTTTGAGTTGGCTACAGCCCCACTGTTGTCACAGTATAGTGTTATGGGCACGTTCATATTCGGAACTACTTCCAAATCAGTCAAGAACTTTCTGAGCCATACTGCCTCCTTAGCTGCTTCGCAAGCTGCTACATACTCAGCCTCCATGGTTGAGTCTGCTATGCATCCTTGTTTGATGCTTCTCCACACTACTGCTCCTCCATTGAGGGTGAATACTGACCCTGATGTGGATTTCCTAGAATCCTTATCAGCTTGAAAGTCAGAATCAGTGTATCCAGTAAGAATCAAATCCTTAGCTCCATACACAAGCATGTAGTCCCTCGTTCTCCGAAGATACTTGAGTATATTCTTAACCGCTCCCCAGTGGTCCAACCCTGGATTAGACTGATACCTACTGACTACTCCCACTGCATAACATATGTCAGGCCTAGTGCAGAGCATAGCATACATTAAGCTGCCCACAGCTGAGGCGTAGGGAATGTGTCTCATGTTCTCAACTTCTTGAGGTGTCTTAGGAGATTGTTCCTTAGACAGGTGTACCCCATGTCTGAAGGGTAGGAGTCCCTTCTTGGAGTTTTGCATCGAATATCGAGACAACATCTTGTCAATATACGTTGCTTGAGACAGAGCTAGCGTTTTGTTCTTACGATCCCTAATGATTTGGATTCCCAGAACATATTGAGCCTCTCCCAGATCTTTCATTTGGAATTGGGCAGCTAGCCATTTCTTAATGTCAGTGAGGTATCCTACATCATTCCCAATGAGTAGGATATCGTCTACATAAAGTATTAGAAAAGCTACTTTCCTTTTGTTGACTTTCTTGTATACACAAGGCTCATCAACGTTTTGGTCAAAGCCAAAAGATTTGATTGCAGTATCAAATCTAATGTTCCATGATCTGGATGCTTGTTTCAATCCATAAATGGATCGATTTAGCTTACAAACCTTTTGTTCCTGACCTTGGGCTATGAACCCTTCGGGTTGAGACATAAAGATATTCTCCTCAAGATTACCATTCAGAAAGGCAGTCTTGACGTCCATTTGCCATATTTCATAGTCATAATATGTGGCAATGGATAAAAGAATTCTTATGGACTTTAACATGGCTACAGGAGAAAAGGTTTCTTCATAGTCAACCCCCTCCTTTTGGGTATAACCCTTTGCCACTAGTCTAGCTTTGAAGGTCTGTACCTTTCCAGCCGCATCTCTTTTTCTCTTATAGATCCATTTGCACCCTATGGGTTTTACCCCATATGGTAGATCTGCAAGTTCCCATACAGAATTGGAGTACATTGACTCCATTTCCAGGTTCATGGCTTTGACCCATTCATCCTTATTTTCGTCATTCATTGCCTGTCGATAGGACAATGGATCCTCAATGACAACCTGAGTTTCAGTTAAACCCAAGTAGCGATCAGGTTGTAACACAACCCTCCCACTGCGTCGAGGCATTCCCAACGTTTGAGATGGACGGGATGGATCTGAAGAACTAGTTCCTTCATCAACTCTTGTTGAAGGTCCAACTTCATCAACAACTCTTGATGATTCTTCAGTAGCTTCTCCTAATATTATTTTGCTTCGTGGTTTATGATCTCTCATGTGGTCTTCCTCTAAGAAAGTGGCGTTTGTCGATACAATCACCTTATTTTCTTGTGGGTCGTAGAAATAACCACCTCTCGTTTCTTTAGGGTAACCAACAAATTGGCACAGTTTTGAACGAGGTTCCAGTTTCTTAGGATTCGTCACAAGCACGTGTGCTGGACAACCCCAGATGCGAAAGTGATGCAAACTAGGTTTACGCCCCTTCCATAACTCGAAAGGTGTTTCAGAAACACTTTTCGAGGGAACATTGTTCAAGATGTATACTGCAGTCTCTACTGCATATCCCCAAAACGAGCTAGGCAATTGAGCATAGCTCATCATTGATCGAACCATGTCTAACAAGGTTCTATTTCTCCTTTCTGACACACCATTCTGCTGAGGTGTACCAGGGGCTGAGAGTTGAGATTGGATTCCATGTTCTATCATATAGTCCTGGAATCTTTGATCCATATACTCCCCTCCTCGATCAGATCGAAGTACTTTAATAGATTTACCTAATAGGTTTTCAACTTCAGCCTTAAACTCCTTAAACTTTTCAAGGGCTTCAGACTTATGTCCCATTAGGTATAAGTAACCATATCTTGAATAATCATCTATAAATGAGATGAAATATTCGTACCCTCCTCGAGCTTTTACATTCATTGGACCACATAGATCCGAATGTATTAACTCTAAGGGTTCTTTGGCTCTGTAACCTTTTCCTGTAAAGGGTCTTTTGGTCATTTTTCCCTCGAGACAAGATTCACAAGGTGGTAGTGAATCATCTTCTAACTTGCTTAGAAGTCCATTCTTTACCAAACGACCGATCCTATCGATGTTTATATGACCAAGTCTAAGATGCCAAAGATGAGTATTGTTACTTGATGGAGAAATCTTTTGCCTTTTACTTTGAGTTTCAGCAGTTTTAAATAATTCGTGATTTAAAAGTGCTTTGTTTTCGGTTGGTCTTAAAACATACAAGTTATTTTCCAATTTTGCTGAACAAATAAGTATACCATTTTTATAAATGAACGCTTCATTCATATCAAAAGTAACTGTATACGATTGTTCAATCAAACATGAAATAGAAATCAAGTTCCTCTTAATCTTGGGAACGATTAACAAACTTTCTAAAAGCAAGAATCTATTTCTAAAAAATAACTTCGCAGCTCCCACTGCTTTAGCTGAAATGACTTCTCCAGTTCCGACCCTGAGTGTCATTTCTCCATCGTTCAACTGCCGAAAGGAACTATTTTCCTGAAAAGAAGAGCAAACATGATTAGTTGCTCCTGAATCAAGTATCCAGGTAAACTCATCATGTTCTACCAGGCATGTTTCTAAAACCAGTAAATCAAATTTACCTTCCTTTTCCTTCTTTTTCTCAGCAAGGTACTTTGGGCAGTTTCTCTTCCAATGTCCATCTACATTGCAGTGAAAACATTTGCCCTTGTCTGCCACAGCTTTGGCTTTTCCCTTGCTTTTGGCAGCAGTACTGGGAGCTTTCCCCTTGTTTCCTTTCTTCTTCTGAGTTTTCTTTGAAGAAGTGGCTACAGATTTAGTTCCAGAGGATGAACCCTTCTCGAACTTTCTTTTGGAGTGAACAACGTTTGCCTCTCCTTCTATCTGTCCCTTGTTCTTAAGAAGAGACTGATAGAGCTGTAGCTCATTAAGGAGGCTAGTCAGGTTGAATGTTATTTTATTCATCATTGCATTGCTTCGAAACTGTAGAAAACTCTTCGGAAGAGATTCTAAGATGAATGCAACCTGACTACGCTCATCTATGACCGCCCCGTTTGCCTCTGCCACGTTGAATTGGACCATCATATCCAGGACATGCTCCCGAACAGACGTGCCCTCTTTCATGCGACAGCTATAAACGTATTTGAGAGCGTCATGGTGGAGTTGGTAGGACGGTTGTCCAAACATCTCCCGGAGAGAGTTCATAATCTCCCTCGCTGTTACCATGCCCTCATGCCTTTTAGCCAAAACTTCAGATAAGCTGGCTAAGATATAGACGCGAGTCTTATCATTGGCCTTTGTCCAGCGGTCATAAGCATCCTTAACTGCCTGGGATGCATTACGAGCAGGGGCTGGAGGACAATCCTCCGTTAAGACGAACCGCAGATCATCGACAACAAGAATCGTATTCAAGTTCGACTTCCACGTAGCATAATTTTCGCCGGTTAATTTCTCATTTTTAAGCAGAGAGACAATTGAGGAAGACATTGCTGAAATTTAAACAAACAATGACCGTATTAGTTATCTTTGCCTTAACCCATCATACAAGCAAACAATTGCACACAATCCAATCAATTTAGCAAAACAGACACTCACAGAACCCTAAAACTATTGCTTTAGTTTTGCAACGACGTTTCAGAGGTTTAGAATATCAGCCACCGAAGGGTGATCAGGTACTCCTCCTTTGAAATGAGACACCTCTCAGCTAATTCTAATTCCAGAATAACTCATATTCCTATAGACATTAGCCACCGTTGTTCGGTCAAGGATTTGTTAACAATTTTAACTCATCCTCGTAAGTGTAACCCTCCCACTTTCAGATCTCAGAGGCACGCACCAACAGGCTACCGAAGGGAAAGACAACTGTTGGTGATTAGCCTAAGAGCTCCTATCCTTTTCAGGAGTTCACGATGTTCCGAATCCTATGATCAGGCCCTCCGAAGGGATGGATGCGCCAGGGCAACCTGCAGGCGGATCATAGGACTCTCACGGTGTGAACTATGGGCGGAGACCGAGGGATACGTTGACACGTGTCCCGCTCCCACTTACTCTGGACATTTTTCCCATTCACCTTGATATTGACCCATGCAAACACTTTCCGAAGGGAGGCCGCTCCTAGGGCGACTCGAAGCCGAGCATGAATCTCACGTTGTGAATATAGGGATGTAGGAGCAAAACTTGATTTAAATCTCGTTTTGTAATTTTCCTCCCACTGAAAATGTCCTAAGGTTAATATAGGGTTGTTTAACTTAGATAGTATTCGGCTAAGTCAATCTATCTAAGTCTGATCCTATTATAACAATTATGGAAAGGATTCAACTGCAATCTTTTGGGTGAATTAAACTTTTTAATAAACCCAACATTGCAAGTTAACATTACTATGGTTAATTCAACTCAATCCGGTTAGTTCCCAGGTAGGAGGTGTTCCGTAAACCGTCAACTTAAATACCCCCAGCCTTAGACAGAACTTTACCGAGAGAGTTCCCTTATAACCTCAGTAATGTAAGGTCTTTACTCTAAAGATCTAGGCGCATTAAACACTTTTAATAAACCTAGTGACATTGCATGCTAACATTTAACTATGATTAATTCAACTCCGGTATTCCAGGTCAGTTCCCAGGTAGGAGGTGTTCCGTAAACCGTCAACTTAAATACCTCCAGCCTTAGACAGAACATTACCGGTGGAGTTCCCTTATAATCATAGCAATGTTTTTTCCTACTTAGTAAATTAAAACTATTTTTAATTCTAAGTAAGAAAAGATTCTAATCCTATTAGAAATCGATCTAGGTCTAATTAATTTTAAACAATTTAAAATTAATTCAATTTATCCTATGATCTTATGTTTGCATGCAAATCTTGATTATAGATTGACGGTTTCTAACCATTAATATTAAAGAACTATTTCAAATTTTAATGATTAATCCTATAATCAAGAATCTAGGGTTTAATTCATTCAACAATCTCATTCAAATTGAATAATTAAGCCACATCAATTGCATGAATAATATAACAATTATATTAATTACTATGGATGTTTCATGCTTCATGCAATTTTGATTTTCTTTTATTATAACAATTATAAGCCAATCAAGAAAATCAACCAAGCATGCTTCATTCATCACATTAAACATAACTATTTATATTTAATTTAAGTAATGACATGCTTCATGCTTTCCAATTTTTCATATAAATTAATATACACTTATATTAAGAAATATGAAAACCAATCCATGCATTTAAACATACATTATAACAATTTATAATATATAAAAAATGCATGAGCATGTTTATAACCTAAGGTGGGATTAAATAATCTATATGACATCCATAAAGCATATAAATAGCAATTGAACCGGTTAATTTTGGCCCCTAGGATAAAATAAAGCATTAAATTACAATAATTTAGCTAAATTCTATCCTAAAAATCCATGTACAGCTCCGGAATTGGTCTAGACAGCTCGAACCGCCCCTAACCACCTCGAACCGGCCTCCAAAATCACGAACCATGCCAAAAATTGGCTGAACCGGACCAAATAGGTCCCAGCCCAGCCGAACCGGTCCGAACCGGACCGGCCTCGCTTGAACCGCGCCTTTTGAAACCCTAGTGCGTGCCTCCATCGTGACAGCGTCGAGACGCTGTGTAGATTAGCGTCCCGACGCTGTGCGTTTTCCATATCTGGCGCCTGCGTAATCGAGACAGCGTCGAGACGCTGTTGAGGTAGCGTCCCGACGCTGTGTGCTTTCCTTACCGAGCGCCTTCGGTATCGAGACAGCGTCGAGACGCTGTTGAAGGAGCGTCCCGACGCTGTTGCGTCTGGAGGCAGATTCTGGGCAAAAACAGCAACGATTTTTCCGATTTCGGCCTCGATTTCAGCGACGATTGCTCCGATTTTCATCTCATAAAAACCTATTCTAGACCCGGACTTACATAGGACTCGATTTTACATAAAATACCCGAAACACCGGGCCTTACATGATCAAAATCACATAAAAATAAAATCTATGGCCATAAAATTAACCCAAACAGTTCAATGCAAACCGAACATACAATATGCATAAATCCCACCTATTAGAGCCTATCGCAACTTTTTAAAATTAATTAATAGGGACAGCGATGGCTCTGATGCCGATTGAAGGGGAATAAAAGTCCCAACGCAGCGGAAGCGCATCGATTGGACCTTACGCCGTATATTAATTAACATTAAAAAACCGTTACGAAAACTCAAACGAAACTTTAAACTAACTTTAAAGCCGCTGAAAAATCGGTTTAAACATGCTAAAAATAAATCTAAATTTATTTTAAAACTTTTCTAAAGAAAAGAGGAAGAACCGTTACAAACCTCCGTTGTAGACTTGACCGTTCTTCGCCAACGAAGCTCCACGAACGAAAACGCAGCAGCCGCTTCAAGGTATTCTTCGCTGGAAATTCTTCTTTGATTGACACAATAACCACAGAGGTTACACCGGTATGTCTCTAAGTCTAGGAGGCCAAAGACTTGTGGGAGTCTTTCTCTAAGAGGGAGGCTAGAGAGAATTCTAGGTCTTGTCTTTCAAGAGTGTCAAGTGTCATGACCAATTAGGTCTAGTGTTCTATTTATAGAAGAGAGGCCATGAATAAAATATTCAATTAAATCAATCTTTTCCAAAATTGATTCAATCTTTATTCCTTAATTAATCAATCATGATCAATCAATTCCCAATTGATTAATCTTTTCCATAAATGACTAATTTCTTCCATAAGTAATTAGATCATTCCCATAAATGATTAATCACTTCCTTAAGTGATTAATTATTTACATAATTGATTAATTCATGGTTAACCACCAAATCAAATATCACATATTTAATTTCCGGCCTTGAATTAATTAATTTTGCCCAAACACTTTTAGGACTTAAATTAATTCTTTCAATCTTCCATAAATTTATATTTGAACTTCTTCAAATATTAATTTCTCTCATAATAATATATCAATATATATTATATTTATTTCCCTCAGTAAATTGAACATTTTCAATTTAATTACTTAGTTGCCTCAAATTACTTTACGAGCTACCAGTGGGACCTAATGGACCTGCAGATCAGAAGCTCCAACGATGTGAGATTAATTGGTTAAACTCATTAACCACAATAATCAATATTCGTTAACTGTGTGTACATTCCACTATAGACTCACAGTTGCACTCTTCTCACTGCAGACATATTTTCTGTGTCCACGGAACTTAGACCAATATTGACTAGTTAGTCCTTCACGAGTGTCCGTAACCCCAGCTGGGTCAAATTACCGTTTTACCCCTGGGTCACCTCTATTTCCTTAAGTACCAATTCTCCTCTAATGAACAATCTGTTTATGGTCCAACCATTAAACAGAAAACCCTCTCGTGCCATTGAGAGGGTAGGGCCCTTTGTTCAAGACTCGGAGTAACCACTTAAGGGAACACTCATCTGCTTCCCTAAAGTCGGGAAGGAGTGAATTCCATCTTGTACGATTATGTTCCCAGCTCCCCATTCGATCTTGTCCCCAAAGTGGTAGGCTTATTGAGTCGGCGTATTGGCCACTCTCACCCATGCAAATCAAAGGACAGTCTCTCATGAGCAGGAGTCCATAATCAACTCAGGATTAAGACTAAGTTGTCTCGGTCGTCCTAGTGAAATAGAAAACCAACTAGTTAACGGTGTTATAACTAATGGTTACTATTTCGCGGTCCGGTCTTATGCAAACTCATTGCATAGGATACCCCCACTCGCATGTCTCCTACACGAACGCGTTGGATCGCAGCGTTTGTATCAAATACAAAGTGGGCCGTATCCATAGTGTCACCAGGATAAGGCACCCAGTCTTATCCCTATACTATAGACCCTTTAGGCTGTTTCTTGAACAATGATCCCATATGTCGCTACATATAGTTCAAGACTCATATCACAGCCTTGGATGTCTAGTTTATTGGATTAGGGTTATTATTAGGCAAAGACATATATAAAATAACTAATAACAATTAATGGAAAATATATCAATATTATTTCATTAATATCCGGTCAACGGTTACATTCACTATCTACGAGTTTTAGGGCATAAAACCCAATACTTGGTGGTTTGGAGCAGACGATTCATCCCCATTTGCTGAAAAGGATTAGTATTTCTTGTGTATTTTGCATTATGGATGTGCTTATCGAGATTGTAACGTATTTTAGGTTTTCAATCATGAACTAATATCTTTGTAGGCTGATAGCGAGCATAGCTAGCTACTTTTACTTATTTAATTTAGCTAGTCTTTTATGATGTTTAGGCCATTTTATTGTGCTTTATTGTTTATTTTGTAGGAAATGGTTGATTGGAGCTATAATGCCATATTAGAGTTAATCGGGTGCTCGGGGCGTGAAAAGATGCGAAGGAATGAAAAGAGTAAAAGAGGAAAAAAGTCAAATCTCGGTCAACAGCAGGCTAGCGTCGAGACGCTAGCTCTTGGCGTCTCGACG
The DNA here is from genome assembly GCA_036850905.1 of Luffa acutangula. Classification (NCBI taxonomy): domain Eukaryota; kingdom Viridiplantae; phylum Streptophyta; class Magnoliopsida; order Cucurbitales; family Cucurbitaceae; genus Luffa; species Luffa acutangula. The sequence goes on along the minus strand of CM072092.1, from coordinate 31,989,323 downwards.
CTCACATTCCATATCAGATTAGGTGCGTAAAGCTTACAGCGTCGAGACGCTGTGATAGGAAGCGTCCCGACGCTACCGTTTTTCCCTTATTCAGAACGCGCGTATAAGAGGCAGCGTCGAGACGCTGTCTTGACATCATCTCGACGCTATCGGTAGAATTTCCCTATTTAGTCTTTCTTACTTGCTACAGATGAGAGGAGGCCAAATGGAGAGAATTGAACCCTAATTTCGACTAGAGACCTACTGTGGGAGCTGAAGCAAGGACGAGGACTGGGAATCTCACTTGGTGGCGTGGATATCGAGACGGGGACGTGCCGGGATCGACGACATTAAGTGTTTCCTTTCCTTTTACTTCTCTCTAGCTAGATTTTATGGCTTTTACATGTTTAGTCAAGCTTGTAATTCTTTTCATGAGTAGCTAAACTTGTAACTTAGGGATTGATGTAGTTGATTAAGTTTATGGATTGATTTATGGTTTAAGTTATGCAATGTTTATTATGTTTGTAATCTTGATTTAATGATTTCAATTAATTGGCCATTAGTTGAATGATTTAAGTTTTGAATCTAGCTCGGGAGAGGGGATTTAATATCGACTTACTCAAGATTGCATGACTAAAGTTTACTTTCTAATTCATGACGGTTTTAGATTAACTTTAGAAATGGTTAAAAGATCTCATTGCCTTGCATGATTAATAAACTTAGATAGGGATATCAAGTTGGTTAATTTGCATGAGAATCAATTATACTTGATAGCGAGCATAGCTAGCTATTTTTCTCTGATTAATTAAGCTAGTCTTTTTCAATTATTTGCCCAAATCTATGCATTTTTATGTTTTATTTGTAGGAAGTATGTGCTTGAAGCTTAATTCAGCAATTGGAGTCAAATGGAGCTTCCAATCTTTAAAATTAAAAAAAAAAAAAAAAAAAAAAAAAAAAAAAAAAAAAAAACATAGCGTCGCGACGCTGTCTTGACAGCGTCTCGACGCTACAACGAAATTTTGCTATTTTAGCATCTTTTCGGCTAGGTTTTTGGGGACTTCGATTTGGGGACTTTTGGAGCCGAAAATAGGACAGAATTGAGAGATTTTTGAGCTGAAGCAAAGGGGACGAAGTGGAAATCAACCCATTGTTCGTGGGGATCGTGACGGGGACGTTCGGTCTCGGCCTACAACGAGTCTATTTCTCTTTTCCCTTACTTTAGATAGTTTTTATGGCTTATTTAGACTTAGTTTATATTGTAATGAGGATTATGTGTAGCTAAGTTTAATTCTTAGGGATTGATGTAGCCGTTGGGCACGTTTTGGATTGATTTACGGTATTTATGCTAATTATGTCATTTATGCATATGTTGTATGTTTAATGCTTTCGATTTACTGGCCATAAATTGATTGATGTTTATATTTGAATCTAACTCGGGAGAGAGGATTTAAATTAGTAATCAATATGCATAACTAGAATTTAGCTAAGAATCGTGAGATTAAGGTTAATTCTAGAAATTGTCATAAAGGTTAGCCTTATTGCCTTGTATGTTTATTGGATTTAGATAGGGATATCGGGTTCAATTGCATATGAATCATGTATGCTCGGGAGAGATATGTGTGATTTTAGTTGCCAAGATTTATGAATCATAGCATGTGTTAATCCGTTTATTAATCCATAACTCCAATTGGTGAAATCAATTCCCTAAGACCAATTATTCCCATTTGATTGTCACTTTTTACTTTAGTTTTGTGTTGATTAATTCATATTCTCATTCTATTTGATTCCCTAAATAAAATTGGCCAAGAGTATTTTCGATAATTAAAACTTGGCTAGACACCAATCCAGAGGACGACATTCGATTGCATAATCACTATATTATTACTTGACCAGTACACTTGCGGTTAGCAATTTGCACATCAAGTTTTTGGCGTCGTTGCCGGGGATTGGCATATTTAGTCAATTTTAATATCGAAGAAAAATTGTCCGGTCTTAGTTTAGGGTGTATTCTATTTTTTTGTGATTTTTTTTATTTTTGTTTTAGGTAAATTGCATTTTTCCTTTAATTGTTTTTCTTTTCCATTCTTAAATTTTTCCATATTTAGATTTTTCCATATTTGTTTGAATTTTCCATTGTTAGATTTTTAGTTTTTCCTTTTTAGATTAGTTTTTCCTTATTTGTTAGTGTCCTTATTGGTTTTTGTTTTATCTATTTTTGCATTCCATATTAGTCAATTTTTTTTCCTTTTGTAGATTATATTTTTCCTTATTTAGATTTAGTTATTTTCCTTTTCTTGTTTCTTTCCTAATTTATTTTATTTCCTTTTCTTTGCCTTTTTAGGTTAGTGTAGTCGGTGTATGCGAAAGGTTAGGGAATTGGCCTTAGTTCCCTTGGATCCAGAAATAGAAAGAACATTCAATAGACTTCGAAGGGAAAATCAAGAAAACATCCAAATGGCCAATCCTAATCCTGAAGAACCTAAGCCCATCAGGGACTATTTTCAACCGATCTTTCACGAGCAACAGTCGGGGATTGTCTATGCCCCAATTAATGCTAACAATTTTGAGCTGAAAACAGGTCTCATTCAGATGGCTCGAGATTGCGCTTACAGAGGATCACCCATGGAGGATCCAAATTCTCATCTGAAATCCTTCCTAGACATCTGTGGGACGGTAAAATTAAATGGTGTTTCTAAAGATGTCATTCGCTTACGTTTATTTCCTTTTTCGTTGCAGGACAAAGCGAGGGACTGGTTACAATCTATTCCACCTGGGAGCATTACCACTTGGGATGCTTTGGTCCAGGCATTCTTAAAGAAGTTCTTTCCTCCTGCCAAGACGGTCAAACTGAGGACCGAAATTGGGACATTCCAGCAACAATTCGATGAGCAGCTGTTCGAGGCTTGGGAGAGATTTAAAGAGCTGCTAAGGAAGTGCCCTCAGCACGGATACCCTGACTGGCTACAGATTCAATTATTTTACAATGGATTAACTCCTAGCACGAAAACTATTGTTGATGCAGCTGCAGGTGGGACTCTGTTGTCCAAGACTGTTGAGAGTGCTAGGACTTTGTTAGAGGATATGGCCACCAACAGCTATCAGTGGCCATCTGAGCGGTCGGGACCCAAAAAGATTGTTGCTGGAGTGTTCGAGGTTGACAACGTAAGTGCACTTCAGGCTCAAATGTCTTCCTTGGCTAATGCATTTTTAAAGTTTTCAGGTTCAGGGAATGCTCAATCAATTGAGTCTGCAGCTGCCCTTGCATCCCAGACTCAGGGGGAAAATCTCGAGCAGGTTCAGTATGTTTCGAATTTTAATTCTAGGGGGTACAATAATAATTCCACACCTACACATTATCACCCTAGCAATAGAAATCATGAGAATTTTTCCTATGCTAATAATAAGAATGTTTTGAATCCTCCTGGCTTCACTCCTCAAAGTCAAGAAAATAAGAAATCTTTAGAAGACCTTGTTGGAGCTTTTATTGCAGAATCAAGTAACAGGTCAAATAAGCTTGAGGAGGTCGTGATTGCAATAAACACTACTGTCAATGGTCATTCTGCAGCAATCAAGAATATAGAGACTCAGCTGGGACAACTGGTAAGTGTTGTCAACTCTATGAATAAAGGTAAAGCCCCAGTTGAACGGGAGAAATCTTCTTTGGAGTACTGCAAGGCCGTATCTGTGCATTATGAGGAGGAGACTAAATTAGCTGAAGAGGAGAAAACAACTGAACCAGAGGAACTAACAGGAGGAGTTGAAGAAGGCACCACCTCAAACGAAGCTGAAAAGCTTAATCCTGAGCCTTCTATCCCTTCTCCTACTGTTTTAGTTCCTAAATCAAAGAAAAAGAAAAATTCTAAGGTTAAGTTTGACAAATTTTTAGATGCTTTTATGGGTTTGCATGTTAATATTCCTTTTTCAGATGTCTTGGAGCAGATGCCTCACTACAGAAAATTTATGAAGGAATGGCTCAACAAGAAGAAAAAAGAAAAGCAGTTGGAGACTGTATATCTTGCATCGACGTGCAGTGCTCGTGTCCAACAGGGAGTACCAGAGAAATTGTCTGACCCAGGGAGTTTCACTATTCCTTGTAATTTTGGTACTTATTCTTGTAGAGCGTTATGTGATCTAGGGGCTAGCATAAATATTATTCCATTATCTCTGTGCAAAAAGCTTAATATAGGAGAAATAAAATCTACCTCTGTTAGACTTCAATTGGCTGACCAGTCTGTGGTTAGTCCATATGGGATTGTTGAGAACATTCTTATTAAAGTAGGTAGATTTTTCCTTCCTGTTGATTTCTTTGTGCTAGATATTAAAGAGAATCCTGTTATGCCTATCATATTAGGGAGACCATTCCTTGCTACAGGGAGGGTTATAATTGATATTGAACGTAGGGAGCTAATCATAAGAGTCCAACAGGAGAAGGAAGTTTTAAAAGCTTTTGAGGACCCCAAGAACACATCAGATACAATGATGGTGGGCTACAGGAGAGGTGCTAGGAAGAGCACCAGTGATGGAAAATCTGATAGGAGACCACCCTGATGCACAGTTGGTCAACACGTCGAGCTAATGACGTTAAACAAGCGCTTATGGGAGGCAACCCAAGTGAGTTAGTTATTTCTTTATTTTGAGTTTTATTTATTTTTTGTGTCTGTTTTGTAGGTTTTGTTTTCTTTCTCTCCTTTGCTTTCAAGCTGTCAAGAGTCCAAGCATTCAGTCAAGAAGTCATCATCATTCCAGGGCAGTATTGTTCACTCCTTTCATTCGTTTATTGTTCTCATGCTTGTTTATGTTTTATTTTCGTTATACATTGAGGACAATGCATACTTTAAGTTTGGGGGTGGATAAGCATGTTTGTGGAGCCCTTGAGCATCTGAGTTCGGGCTATAGTTTTGAGCTTTCTTTGAATTATGCATATGGTTGTTTTCTGGATGCTACTTTTGCATGATTATGATGTCCTAAGATAGGTTTTCTTGTCAATTTTCAAGCTTGTGATGAGTTGTAAGCATGAGTGCCCAAAAAGGGAGACTTTTTAAAATTTTTCTAGGAGATGGCTTGCATGAGTAGAGTATTTGTCTTGTCTAGATTTGGATTTGAATGCTTAGGAGCGAATTATTGGGTTCATATGCTTGTTGTCACCTCGGTAGGTGTAGGGTAGAGCTAAAGAGTTAATTTTTTGCAAATTAGCATGTTTGATCTTGCTTAGGAGAAAAGAAAAGAATATCTGCTATTTATGCTCATAAAGAAAAATCATTCTTGTTGTTACTGTTGAAATAAGATAATAATGCCATGGCTTGTGCACAATATGCAATAGTTAATAAAGATTAAGGCAAAAAGAGCTACCCCTGTTGTGATCAGTTAGGCCAACCAGAGAAAACTCAGGTTAAGGGTCCCTGCAATGGGTGTGTGAAAGCTAGTGCCACATATACATGCTTAATTCAATTGTTAATTAAAAGCACCTAAGTATGGAGAAAAACAAACTAATTTGTTCCATTAACTCATTAGTGAAACCTTAGTGCCAGTGTAGAGGGAAGATGAGTTGAGAGTTTAATAATCCAATCCTGGGCTAGTAGAGTCTGATCTTGTTGAGTTAGATCTCGCTTGTGCAAGTTAATTTTGGAAAAATTTTAATTTGTCTCCCTCATTGGTCCTTATGTGCATGTCTCTTGCTTGCTTGACTATTGACCTTTGAGCCTTGAGGATTGAGTTATGATTATTGCATCCATTCTTCTACTGTATGCTTGATTTTTAGTTTGCTCGAGGACTAGCAAAAGCTTAAGTTTGGGGATATTTGATAGCGAGCATAGCTAGCTATTTTTCTCTGATTAATTAAGCTAGTCTTTTTCAATTATTTGCCCAAATCTATGCATTTTTATGTTTTATTTGTAGGAAGTATGTGCTTGAAGCTTAATTCAGCAATTGGAGTCAAATGGAGCTTCCAATCTTAAAAAAAAAAAAAAAAAAAAAAAAAAGCTTCGCGACGCTACAACGAAATTTTGCTATTTAAGCATCTTTTCGGCTAGGTTTTTGGGGACTTTTGGAGCCGAAAATAGGACAGAATTGAGAGATTTTTTAGCTGAAGCAAAGGGGACGAAGTGGAAATCAACCCATTGTTCGTGGGGATCGTGACGGGGACGTTCGGTCTCAGCCTACAACGAGTCTATTTCTCTTTTCCCTTACTTTAGATAGTTTTTATGGCTTATTTAGACTTAGTTTATATTGTAATGAGGATTATGTGTAGCTAAGTTTAATTCTTAGGGATTGATGTAGCCGTTGGGCACGTTTTGGATTGATTTACGGTATTTATGCTATTGATGTCATTTATGCATATGTTGTATGTTTAATGCTTTCGATTTACTGGCCATAAATTGATTGATGTTTATATTTGAGTCTAACTCAGGAGAGAGGATTTAAATTAGTAATCAATATGCATAACTAGAATTTAGCTAAGAATCGTGAGATTAAGGTTAATTCTAGAAATTGTCATAAAGGTTAGCCTTATTGCCTTGTATGTTTATTGGATTTAGATAGGGATATCGGGTTCAATTGCATATGAATCATGTATGCTCGGGAGAGATATGTGTGATTTTAGTTGCCAAGATTTATGAATCATAGCATGTGTTAATCCGTTTATTAATCCATAACTCCAATTGGTGAAATCAATTCCCTAAGACCAATTATTCCCATTTGATTGTCACTTTTTACTTTAGTTTTGTGTTGATTAATTCATATTCTCATTCTATTTGATTTCCTAAATAAAATTGGCCAAGAGTATTTTCGATAATTAAAACTTGGCTAGACACCAATCCAGAGGACGACATTCGATTGCATAATCACTATATTATTACTTGACCCGTACACTTGCGGTTAGCAATTTGCACATCAATACTCGGGAGAGGTAATTGTGATTAAAGGGTCTTTGGCTCATGATTTCATTGTGCATAATAACTTATTCCTTAAAATCAATCTTAAACTAAATCGGCGAAATCAATTCCCTAAGTAGTTTTCCCAATTGAAATTCCATTCTTTTTACTTGCTTTGATTTGGTTTTATCATCATTTATTCATCACTTTTTAATCCCTAAATAAAATTGAGCGAGATTATTCACAATACTTGATTTGCTTAAAAATCCAATCCAGAGGACGACACTCGTATTTACGAACTCTTTATTATTACTTGACTCGTGCGCTTGCGGTTAGGAAAAGTTCACATCAAGTTTTTGGCGCCGTTGCAGGGGATTGGCACATTTAGCTAGATTGATATTGTGAAAAAATTGTTTGATCTTAATTTAGGGTGTATTTTTACTTTTTTAGTTGATTGCATTTTTTCTCCTTGTTTGTTTTTCTTTCCATATTTGATTTTCTAGGTTAGTTTTCTTTTTGTTGTGTAATCCTTTCCTTATTTGTTCTTGTATTTTCCATATTTAGATTAGTTGTTTTCTTTTCTTTGTTGCTTTCCATAGTTGTTTTCTTTCCTTTTTAGGGTAGTTTTAATTTTGCATGCGTAGTAGTAGAGAAGTAATACCATTTGATCCCGAGATAGAAAAAACAATTCATAGGCTTCGAAGGGAAAATAGAGAAATTATTCAAATGGCAGACCAAAATCCACCTGAGGAGCCTAGGCCTATTAGAGATTATTTTCAGCCTGTGTTTCAGGGGCAACAGTCGGGGATTGTCTATGCACCGATTAATGCCAACAACTTTGAGCTGAAGACCGGTCTCATTCAGATGGCTCGAGACTGTGCATACAGAGGATCGCCCACTGAGGACCCAAATTCTCATCTTAAATCATTTTTGGACATTTGTGGGACGATAAAGATTAATGGAGTCTCTGAGGATGCTATTCGCTTACGTTTATTTCCTTTTTCTTTGCAGGATAAAGCACGTGATTGGTTGCAGTCTATTACCCCTGGGAGCATCACCACCTGGGATGCTTTGGTCCAGGCCTTTTTAAAGAAATTTTTCCCTCCTGCAAAGACGGTCAAGCTGAGGACCGAGATTGAGACATTCAACCAACAATATGATGAACAGTTGTTCGAAGCTTGGGAGCGATTCAAAGAGCTACTGAGGAAGTGTCCTCAGCATGGTTACCCCGATTGGCTTCAGGTACAGTTGTTTTATAATGGTTTAACTCCTAGTACAAAAACGATTGTTGATGCAGCTGCAGGTGGGACTCTGTTGTCCAAGACCGTGGAAACGCTCGCACACTTTTAGAGGATATGGCCACCAACAGCTATCAGTGGCCATCTGAGCGGTCTACACCTAAACAGATTGCTGCTGGAGTGTTTGAGGTTGATAAAGTAAGTGCGCTCCAGGCTCAGATGACTTCCCTCGCTAATGCTTTTATGAAATTTTCAGGTACAGGGAGTGCACAGTCAATTGAATCAGCTACTGCTTTAGCATCTAGACCTCAGGAGGAGACTATTGAACAGGTTCAGTATGTTTCAAATGCGAATTTTAGGGGGTATAATAATAATTCTACACCTACACATTATCACCCTAACAATAGGAACCATGAAAATTTCTCTTATGCTAATACTAAGAATGTTCTTAATCCTCCTGGTTTTGCCCCTCAAACTCAAGATAATAAAAAGTTAGAAGATCTTGTTGGAGCTTTCATTGAAGAGTCTAGTAACAGGACAACCAAACTAGAGGAGGCAGTCATTGCTATTAACACCACGGTGAATGGCCACAGTGCAGCCATAAAGAACATTGAGACTCAGCTGGGACAGTTGGTGAATGTTGTAAGCACCATGAATAAAGGTAAGGCCCCAGCTGAACAAGAGAAACCTCAAATGGAGTACTGTAAGGCAATCACTGTGCACCAAGAGGAATCTGAAGAGGAACCTGAATCTGAGGACTATGAAACGCCTACAGGGGAAGCTGAGGAGGACACATCATCTGATGAGGCTGAAAAGCCTAACCTTGAGCCTTCTATTCCTTCTCCCACACTGATGGTTCCCAAGGAAAAGAAAAAGAAAAAGAAGAAAAAGAACAATCAGGTTCGGTTTGATAAATTTATGAATGCTTTTATGAATCTGAATATTAATATTCCTTTTGCAGAGGCATTAGAGATGCCCAAGTACAACAGGTTCATGAAGGAGTGGTTAGCAAAGAAGCGAAAAGAAAAGAAGGTTGACACTGTTTATCTTGCTTCCACATGCAGCACCAGAGTACAACAGAAAGTACCTGAAAAAGTAGCAAATCCAGGGAGTTTTTCTGTTCCTTGTAGTTTTGGTACTTATTCTTTCAGAGCATTATGTGATTTAGGTGCTAGCATTAATATCATTCCTTTATCGTTGTGTAAAAAGTTAGATATAGGCGAGATTAAGTCTACTCCTGTAAAGCTCCAATTGGCTGATCAATCTGTGGTGAGACCAGTTGATATTGTAGAAAATGTGTTAATCAGAGTAGGTAGATTTTTTCTCCCTATTGATTTATATGTTATGGACATGATAGAAAATCCTTCAATGCCTGTCATATTAGGAAGACCATTCCTCGCTACTGGGCGAGTGATTATAGATATTGAGCGCAGGGAGCTCACTATTAGAGTCAAGAACGAAAAAGAAATCTTTAAAGCAGTTGAAGACTCTAAAGATGAAGTGCTCTTCATGGGCTACAGGAAAGGTGCAAGAAAGAGCACCTCTGTTGGATTCACAGAACAAAAGCCTCCTTGAAGCACGTTCAACACGTCGAGCTAATGACGTTAAACAAGCGCTTATGGGAGGCAACCCAAGTAAGTTTAGTGTGTTTTCTTTTTTATTTTGATTTATTGTTTGTTTTTGTTTTGTAGGTCTTGTTTTTCTTTCTCTCCTTTGCTTTCAAGCTTTCAAGATTCCAAGATCTCAAGCAAGAAGTCATCATCATTCCAGGCCAGTATTGTTCACTCCTGTCATTCTTCTATTGTTCTCATGCTTGTTTATGCTTTATTTTCTTTATACATTGAGGACAATGCATATTTTAAGTTTGGGGGTGGATTAGCATGTTTGTGGAGCCCTTGAGCATCTGAGTTCGGGCTATAGTTTTGAGCTTTCTTTGAATTATGCATATGGTTGTTTTCTGGATGCTACTTTTGCATGATTATGATGTCCTAGGATAGGCTTTCTTGTCAATTTTCAAGCTTGTGATGAGTTGTAAGCATAAGTGCCCAAAAAGGGAGACTTTTTAAAAATTTTCTAGGAGATGGCTTGCATGAGTAGAGTATTTGTCTTGGCTAGATTTGGATTTGAATGCTTAGGAGCGAATTATTGGGTTCATATGCTTGTTGTCACCTCGATAGGTGTAGGGAAGAGCTAAAAAGTTAATGTTTTGCAAATTAGCATGTTTGATCTTGCTTAGGAGGAAAGAAAAGAATATATGATATTTATGCTCATAAAGAAAAATCATTCTTGTTGTTACTGTTGAAAAGAAAAATTATTATGTCATGGCCTGTGCACAGTTTGCATTGTTTAATAAAGTTTAGGCAAAAAGAGCTACCCTTGTTGTGATCAGTTAGGCCAACCAGAGAAAACTCAGGTTAAGGGTCCCTGCAATGGGTGTGTGAAAGCTAGTGCCACATATACATGCTTAATTTATTTGTTAATTTTAAGCACCTAAGTATGGAGGAAAACAAACTAATTTGTTCCATTAACTCATTAGTGAAACCTTAGTGCCAGTGTAGAGGGAAGATGAGCTGAGAGTTTAATAATCCAATCCCGGGCTAGTAGAGTCTGATCTTGTTGAGTTAGATCTCGCTTGTGCAAGTTAATTTTGGAAAAAATTTAATTTGTCTCCCTCATTGGTCCTTATGTGCATGTCTCTTGCTTGCTTGGTTATTGACTTTTGAGCCTTGAGGATTGAGTTATGATTGTTGCATCCATTTTTATACTGTATGTTGATTTGTAGTTTGCTCGAGGACTAGCAAAAGCTTAAGTTTGGGGGTATTTGATAGCGAGCATAGCTAGCTACTTTTACTTATTTAATTTAGTTAGTCTTTTATGATGTTTGGGCCCTTTTATTGTGCTTTATTGTTTATTTTGTAGGAAATGGTTGATTGGAGCTATAATGCCATATTAGAGTTAATCGGGTGCTCGGGGCGTGAAAAGATGCAAAGGAATTAAAAGAGTAAAAGAGGAAAAAAGTCAAATCTCGGTCAACAGCAGGCTAGCGTCGAGACGCTAGCTCTTGAGCGTCTCGACGCTCACATTCCATATCAGATTAGGCGCGTAAAGCTTACATCATCGAGACGCTATGATAGGAAGCGTCCCGATGCTACCGTTTTTCCCTTATTCAGAACGCGCGTATAAGAGGTAGCGTCTCGACGCTATCGGCAAAATTTCCCTATTTAGTCTTTCTTACTTGCTACGGATGAGAGGAGGCCAAATGGAGAGAATTGAACCCTAATTTTGACTAGAGACCTACTGTGGGAGCTGAAGCAAGGACGAGGACCGGGAATCTCACTTGGTGGCGTGGATATCGAGACGGGGACGTGCCGGGATCGACGACATTAAGTGTTTCCTTTCCTTTTACTTCTCTCTAGCTAGATTTTATGGCTTTTACATGTTTAGTCAAGCTTGTAATTCTTTTCATGAGTAGCTAAACTTGTAGCTTAGGGATTGATGTAGTTGATTAAGTTTATGGATTGATTTATGGTTTAAGTTATGCAATGTTTATTATGTTTGTAATCTTGATTTAATGCTTTCAATTAATTGGCCATTAGTTGAATGATTTAAGTTTTGAATCTAGCTCGAGAGAGGGGATTTAATATCGACTTACTCAAGATTGCATGACTAAAGTTTACTTTCTAATTCATGACGGTTTTAGATTAACTTTAGAATTGGTTAAAAGATCTCATTGCCTTGCATGATTAATAAACTTAGATAGGGATATCAAGTTGGTTAATTTGCATGAGAATCAATTATACTCGGGAGAGGTAATTGTGATTAAAGGGTCTTTGGCTCATGATTTCATTGTGCATAATAACTTATTCCTTAAAATCAATCCTAAACTAAATCGGCGAAATCAATTCCCTAAGTAGTTTTCTCAATTGAAATTCCATTCTTTTTACTTGCTTTGATTTGGTTTTATCATCATTTATTCATCACTTTTTAATCCCTAAATAAAATTGAGCGAGATTATTCACAATACTTGATTTGCTTAAAAATCCAATCCAGAGGACGACACTCGTATTTACGAACTCTTTATTATTACTTGACCCGTGCGCTTGCGGTTAGGAAAAGTCCACATCATAGGCATAGGTTAAGAATTATGTGATTGTTATATTTATAAAACATTTGATCATGATCATCTTGAATTATTGTTGATCTTTAATTTCATTATGTGCCCGCCTAGCTAGCCGGTATGTATAACTTCTCCTAGTTTTAGGGATGATTTAGCTCCCGAGCCCTCCAAAAATGCTCAATACAAGATTTCACACCTCACAACACGACCCTCAAAGGAGGCTCCAAGAGCCTTAGAAGGGACTAAAGAATGGATTGGAATGGTGATTGATGATCAAAATGAGAGGTAAGGCGCGATATTCATAGGCTTGAAAATGGGGCAGCGTCGCAACGCTGTTACGTCAGCAGTCTTGGACGGCAAGTCAGGACAGCGTCGAGACGCTAGGGCCTCCCTTCATTCTTTTGGCCCAAATAATTTTCATGATGGGTCTTGAACTATTCCATCTTGACCAAACTTGATCTTTAAGGCTTGAACTCCATGAAATTGGGCTCTTTTCACTTCTTTATCTCCAATTATCCATAGAAAAACTCCTAGGGACAAAATTACACAAAGAAATGGATTTGTATGATAAAAACACAATAAAAGCACACAAAAGCTAATAAATTTAAGGACAAAATAGCAACATTTATGCTTGCTATCATTGAGCCACCCATATTCTCAACTACACTGAGCTCAGCAAAATTCTCAGATAAGTTGAGCTACGATGCATATTCTCAACTACACTATGCCTCACAAAATTCTCAGATAAGTTGAGTCATTCATATTCTCAACCACCCTGAGCCCAGTAAAAGCTCGAGTACCAGAGCACCAAGGTCAGGTCCAGTAATCCAAGGTCGAGGTTGAGCCTAGCCTATCATGTTGAGGCCGACCTCAGTCAACATAAATGAGCTTGTATATACGGACTCCTAAGGTACACGATTATTCTTTACATTCTTCTTTGCTCAAAAATATTTTTTATTTAAACAAAACTTTACTTGAGTAGGAGACTTAATGTTATGGATGAATTGGGACCTAATTTTAAGAAAGTCAGAATGATAAGAGCCCAGAGTGGAAACAGACCTAAGGAGAGCCTTTGGGTCCAGATCAATCTCTTTCATGTCCAATTCCTAGAGAGAAAATGAAACTTTCTTTCTATTCCCTCTCCTAAAAGGAAATAGGGAACCCTAAATCAACTATAAATAGAAGAGTAAACTTCAAAGTAAGGGACCTCAACTGAGTACTTGTTCTTTCTCCTAGCCTTTTTCCTCACTCTCAATTTATTTGCTACACTCATAACCTCATAGCTAACTTAAGCATCGGAGCTGGTGTGGCAAACACCATATCAGTATGCAGTTTTCTTTTGTCTTGCAGACCATGTCTTCCCCCTTCAAACAAATTGATCGTTGCTATTATGTGAATGTCAGATGAGTTTCCCTACTCGAATTTTGACATCAACAAACAATATGAAAGTGTTAATATCTAAATTACGGAAGCAATTTTGGATCTTAGGCACTTAATAAACTCAATTTGATTAAACTATGCATGTTGTTCTAAAGAAGAAAAACAGAGTCATGAGCACCAACCTCTTTGATTCTCAAATTGGTTGATCCTTTTTGTAATTTTTCTTCTCCAAGCTATCACAAACCACCACTTGATCTTCCTTGCTATCCTCAAGCCTTTGGAACGGATTGTGGGATCCTCTAGTGATGGAATTTTATGGGAAAAGCTTGAAGAACAAGCTATGGAGGTGGGTTTTGGTGAAGAGAGATTTTTGCAGTAATTCCCTAAGAAAGAAGATGATTTTCTTCAGCAATTCATTTCCCATTTATAGAGGGAAGATAGCTGAAGAGAGTGACCAGGGATTGACACCAAATTACCCAACATTAAGTGGGTAATTTCGTGGCTAATGTGATGGGAGTGCATAGGTTTAGTCACCATGCACTCTACCTCCTAAAAATCATTTTAATCTTGAATTTCCAAATTCAAAATTATCTTGATTTTAATTTTTAATTATTTAATATTAATAATCTAAAAAAATTAAAATCTAATTTTAATTTCTCAATTTTAAATTAAGTCAAAATTAATTAAAAATTGATTAATTTAATATCTAATATTAAATTAATATTTTGCCATCAATCTCGAACATTTTCGAAAGATTATTTTCAACCATGAATCCTTATTCATGTTTTCAGTATTTAAATCATATTTAAATATTAAATCTCTCACAACCTGATTTACACAAAAAAAAAACACGACGTATCGATAACGTCAAACACATCCAACCATTTCCCTAAAGTGAATTTGAACTAATTCATATTCTATCCATCATATTGTTCCAAAGGTTAGTCTCGAACTAGCAAGGGGACCTAATGGACCTACAAATCATGGGCTCCAACGGTCCGAGGTTTAACCGGCTAAACCCTTTTAACCTAGTTAACCAACATCCGTTAACTACCAGGACACTCCACTATAGCCTAGTAGTAGTTGAACTCCCCTCATTGTAGATATATTTCCGTCCACTCGATATAACCATGATTAGTAAGTCAATCCTTCATAAGTCATTCGTTACTATAGCTAGGTCAAATGTCTGTTTTACCCCTATAACACATTTTTGTTCCTTAAGTCCACTGATCCTCTAATGAACAATTTGTTTATGGTCCAACCACTAAACAGAGTCCCTCTCGGGCCAATGAGAGGGTGGGGCCCCTTGTTCAAGCCTCAGAGTCAGCACTTAAGGGAACAACCTTTCTATTATCCTTGATTCAGGTAGGAGTGAATTTCGTCTTGCTACACTATGTCCCCAACTATCCATCTAGTCTTATACCCAAAATTGTAGACTTATTGAACGACACTATTGGGCGACTCTCACCCATGCAGATCAAAGGATAATCCCAAGCGAACAGGAGTTCATAGTAAACTCAGGATTAAGATCGAATTATCTCGGTTATCACATGAAAAAGTCAGTCTTAACACAGTAAACGACGTTATAAAGCAAGAGTGACTTATTTCTCGATCCTGTCTTGTGTAAATATCTTTTACACAAGATGCTCCTACTCGCATGTCTCTACATGAACGATCCAGGATCACGTTGTTTGCCTCATTCGCAAAGTAGGTCGCATCCATAGTGTTACCAGGATAAGGTACCCAACCTTATCCATTTACTATAGACCATTTAGGTTATATACTCAAACTTGATCCCTTCCTATATCCACGAAATAGTTCGAGTATTTCATATTATAATCATGGATGTTTCTATTGGATTTAAGATATAAAACAAACAATTTCATTGAATAACATATTTATTATAAAAGGATTACAAAACTTGAGTTTTAGGACATAAAACCCAACACAACAAATTTAGAGTAGGGACCGATTTTAAGTTTTATTGAAAGTGCATGTACTAGAATTGAACATTTGAAAGTAAAGAGACTAAAATGAAACAAAACCCAAAGCACAAAGACCAAAATGATATTTTAACCATTTTTTTAAATACGTTTTTGTTAATCTAAAATTATTTTCTATAAAGAACACTTGAAATTATTGATTTTTTTAAGGGACTTCTTGACAAATTGATTTTGTTAAGGCTAAATTATAGAAAAATACCCCTGAACTATGAAGTTTGTTTAAAAAATGCCCCTAAACTTTGAAAAGTTTCAAAAATTCCCTTGAACTTTAAAAAAGGTTTAAAAAATACCCTTGAACTTAAAAAAGAAAAAAAAATTAAAAAATACTCTTATTAAAAAATGCTTCTTCTTTTTTCCTCCTCTCACCGTAAATTCTTTCTCCGTGAAAATTAATGCAAAATTTTGCTTATAAAGGTTGTGTGCAACACAATACCAAATAAAAACAGACTTTGAAATTATGTTTTCTCTTTTAAAAAGTGTAAAGAAGATAAGTGTGAGAAAACAATATATATATATATATATATATATATATATATATATATGTATGTATATATTATTTCCTTTTTAAGTTTTTCAAATAAAATATATTATTTCCATTTTACTTTCTCTGTTTGCTTATGTTAGTGATAAGAAGAAGAAATGTTTATAAGATAGTGGGTTTGATCCAAATTATAAGATTAATTAATCAAAAGATTTATATATGATTTTGTTTTTATTAATATTTAAGAATTGTTAGAACCTATATACAATAATAGTTTCATTTATTTTTCATAAAATGAATATAGAGAAAGCTAATGGGTAATGGTTGGTGATGAAATAATATTGAAAAGACTACCAATAAATGAAGTCAAACACATGTAGAATTTCAAGAACAAAACAAAAGTCATCTTGAAGTTTCGACACGAAAATCTAGTCAAGTTCTTGAGATGTGTTGAAAGAGAAAAAAAGCTCATAGATTACGAATACATGACAAATAAGTAAAGTTTCTCATTAATTTTCATGGAGGATGAATTAATTTATGGTGGGAGAAGAAAGAAAAAAAAAAAAGAAAATTTAAGGGTATTTTTTAATTTTTTTTTTTTAAGTTCAAGGGTATTTTTGAAACTGAAACTTTAATAGTTTCCATCCAAAATTAACGGCAAGGATATTTTTGAAACATTTTTCAAAGTTCAGAGGTATTTTTGAAACTTTTCAAAGTTTAGGAACAATTTTTTAAACAAACCTTGGTTCATGGGTATTTTTTTATAATAATTTAGCCTTTTGTTAAAAACATTTTTCTTTCAAAGTTATTACAAACACACTAGTAGTTCATGCACACATTTTTTTTTTAGGAGATTAAAATATCTAATTACTTTGTTGAAGATATATGCGTGAAGGAGTTATATCGACCAAATTTAAAAGATGTATTAGACTTCGAACACAATTACAGAACATGTATTTAATTATTTATTTATGGTTGTGCAGACACCACGGGCTTTCAAGTGGCAATGCAAATTGACTACAACTTGCAACCTCACAACTTGCGCCACGTGGGCGGCTAAGTTGCAAGGCAACTTGCAAACCTTTTTTTCTTTTTTTTTTTTCTTTTTTTTTTTATTGAAAAAACAACTTGCAACATCTTGTACTTTTCTTCTCTTGTTTTTTCAATCAAACATTATTACTCGACAGTGAGATTCATACCCCAGAAATTTTTTAGCTTCAAAAAAAAAAAAAAAAAAAAAAAAATTAGTTATGTTTATAATTTTTTTTAGTATAATAAATGTGAAAGATGAGAATTTGAACCTCCAACAAAAAAAAAAAAAAAAGAAGTACAAGACAATTACTATTGAACTATGTTCACTTTAATGAGTTAATGAGCTAATGTGTTTATGTTGTCTTTTGACTCTAGAGATAATAAGTTATTTTTCTTTTATTGTCAGTTTCAATTTATCTATTTATGTAAATACACCAAAGATTAATGTAAGTCAAGTAGTAAGATATGGTCATCTTTTCTTTTTAATTATATTGTGAGTTAGATAAATAAATTAACTATTTCTTGAATTTTTAACATTGTGTTTAATAGATTCATAAACTTAAAAAAATATTTAGTAAGTCTCTAAGCTTTCAATGTATGTATATGATATTTAACAAAATTCTAAACTTTCAATTTGTGTTGATGGATTATTCCTAAACTTAATATAAGTCTAGTAATTTTTTTTTATAAGATATTTTTGTAACATTGAAGAGTTTAATTAACACACATAATTAATAATTTAATATCTTATTAGACACTTTAAAATTCAGACTTATTAGATACAATAATTAAAAAAAAATTGAGTACAAACAATAATTTAAATTTAGAGTCTGTAATTGCAGTGGGTGGCAAATTAATTATCTATAATAGCAAATTTAGCCCCAAGTAAAAAGAATTGCAAATATGACAAAAAAATTAGAATACATTTTTAAATTCCCATTTTACCCTTATTGTTTTCTCTTCATCTACCAAGCCTCCAGGTTTTCATATTTGGCATTTGCATTGTATTTGTGTGTGTATCTCTGTCGCAGCCTCCTCGGCCAGGACGCTCAGAGCGAGAAACAGAGGAGAAATCGTCAAAGATGGTTCAGCGTCTTACATACCGCAAGCGCCATAGCTATGCTACCAAGTCTAACCAACATTGTGTCGTCAAAACCCCTGGCGGGAAGCTCGTGTACCAGACTACCAAGAAGAGAGCCAGTGGACCAAATTGTCCAGTTACCGACAAAAAGATTCAGGGAATTCCTCACTTGAGGCCAGCTGAATATAAGAGGTCTAGACTGTTGAAGAAATTAGCACAAAAGGGGAGATACAAACACTTGGAAGAAAGAAACTTTTATTAGGAAAGTACAAAGATGGACACTCTTATGAAAGACTCTCTCACTTTCTCACACTCACTTGTGATGCTCTCTCCAACTTGTTGATTCTTATGGGGGACACACTTCTATTTATAGGCCTAAGATCCTTGGAGCCCAAGCAACAAGATTTTTCTAGGCTCTTCTTGAATCTAAAATTATCCTAGATATTTCTATACTTATCCTTATCTAAAGGAATTCTCTAGAATTCCTTGGAGCCTACATAAAGGATAAGATGATTCTAGAGATTCTTTTAGGTATTTATTTACAATACTCAAGAAAAATCTAGAAAGAACTAATCTATACAAATGAGCCATTTATGGAGATACTTCAAGAACTTTCTAGATAGTTAGTGTTGCTTTATTTAACACTCCCCCTCAACACTAACTATTCTAGTTCTTTCGATCATCCCAAGTTTTTGTCGAAACTCAGCATGCTTCGATGCAGATAGTCCTTTGGTGAATATATCTGCAATTTGATCTTCTGTCTTTATTGGCTTCATTTCAATTTCTTCTTGAAGTACCTTTTCTCTGATGAAGTGATAATGTACCTCCACATGTTTGGTTCTTGCATGAAATACTGGATTCTCAGCCAAGCGTACTGCAGATTGATTGTCACAGTATAATGTCACCACATAATTAACTTCTTGGTGCAAATCCTTCATTAGTTGCTTTAGCCACATATTCTCCTGTGCGGCTATGGCTGCTGCTCTATATTCTGCTTCTGTGGTAGATAGTGCAACTGTTGGTTGTCTCTTGCTACACCAAGAAACTGCTCCAAAACCTAGCTTGAACAAGTAACCTGTTGTTGACCGTCGTGTATCATGATCACCTGCATAATCAGCATCACAGAAACCTTCTAACTTGCAGTTATCTTCTTTCTTATATAGAACACCATATTCAATGGTTCCTTTTAGATATCTTAAAATTCTTCGAACTGCTTCGAGATGAGGCTTCTTAGGATTTTGCATGTATCGACTCATAACTCCAACAGAATATGAGATATCAGGTCTTGTTAGGGTAAGGTAGATTAAACTACCTACCAACTGTCGATACATCGTTGAGTCTGCAAGATCTTTACCTTCATGCATGCAGAACTTTTTATTAACCTCCATCGGTGTAGATATTGGCTTGCAGTCGCTCATTCCATATTTTTGCAGGAGATCCTTTACATACTTCTGTTGTCCAAGGAACAACCCTTTTTCCGAGCGCTCCACCTCTAGTCCGAGGAAGTGCTTCAGTTCTCCAAGTTCTTTCATTTCAAAACGAACTCGGAGATTCTGCTTTATTTGTTGAGTTTCTTCTGTATGATCTCCTGTTATGATTAGATCATCCACGTAGACCAATATGATTGTGACCTTTGAGTCTTGGGCTTTTACAAATAAGCTGGAATCTGCCGGAGCCATTGTATAACCACTTTGAACGAGAAATTCTGCAATTTTTCCATACCAAGCTCTTGGTGCTTGTTTCAGACCATACAAAGCCTTCCTCAGCTTGCAAACATAGTCATGATGAGCTTCATCCTCGAATCCTTTTGGTTGCTCCATATATATCTCTCGATCCAGCTCTCCATTTAAGAAGGCGTTTTTAACGTCCATCTGCCACAACTTCCAATCCTTACTGGAAGCAAGTGCTAATAAGACTCGAACAGTTGTGAGCTTTGCTACTGGACTAAACGTCTCATCATAGTCCAATCCATACTGTTGAGAGAATCCGCGAGCCACCAACCGAGCTTTGTATCTCTCTATCGTCCCATCTGCTCGAGTTTTTATTTTATAAACCCATTTACACGATATGGGTTTAACATCTTTAGGCTTTGGCACCAAGTCCCATGTTCGATTTCTTCTTAATGCATCCACTTCTTCTTCCATGGCCTTTCTCCACTGGATACTTTGAGATGCTTCTTCATATGTTGTTGGCTCTTCAAATGTTGCTAATGATGCATTCACGTACCTGGGATTTGGTTTTCTTTGTCTGGTTGATCTTCGTAATTGTGGGTCTTGATTATGTACGCCACTTTGTGTCCTTGACTGTTCTTCCTCTTCGTTGTTCTCTTCAGGAAGATCTTCTTCTTCTTCTATTGGAGCTTGTTGCACTTGACTCATCTCATCTTTTAATCCATCCTTAAAAGACCTTTCGTCCGTAGGTGCCTTCTCTGATTCGGGTGCCCACCATGATGATGCTTCATCGAATATAACATTCCTTGATGTATAGCATCGTCCAGTGACAGGATCAATGCACCTCCACCCTTTTCTTTGGTTGTCATAGCCAACAAAGATGCACCTGATTGCTTTCTTGTCAAACTTGCTTCTCAGATGATCTGGTACAAATACATAGCATACGCAACCAAAGACTCGGAAATGTTTAACTGTTGGCTTGATGTTCAATAGCTTCTCATATGGCGACTTGAACCCAAGCCTTTGTTGGGGAAGTCTGTTGATCACATGGGCTGCTGTTCTCATGCACTCAGCCCAAAATCTCCCTGGTACATTATTTGCATGTAGCATGCTACGACATACTTCCGCAAGATGCCTATTCTTTCTTTCCGCCACTCCATTTTGTTGTGGAGTGTTTGGACACGTCAATTGGTGACGTATCTTAAACTTTTGTAAATATTGGGAGAATTCATTAGACATATATTCTCCCCCGTTATCTGTACGGAAACATTGAATTTTCTTCCCTAATTCAACTTCAACTTGTTCTTTGAATTCCTTAAATTTTGTAAATGTTTCAGACTTTTCTTTCATAAAGAACACCCAAACATACCTGGAGAGGTCATCAATAAAGGTCACCATATAGCGCAGGCCACTAATTGAAGGTTGCTTGACAGGACCAAATACGTCAGAGTGCACCAGCTCCAATGGTTGCTTTGCTTTGAATTTGGACTCCTCAAATGGTAGTTGATGTGCCTTCCCATACTGGCAACCAGCACACACCATGTCTTCTCTAATATCAAGTTGAGGCAACCCCTTGAGCATAGACTTGCTTATCATTATCTTCAATTTGTTGTAACTGACATGACCAAGTCTTGCATGCCACAAATCTGCTGTTTCATTCTTTCGTGTCTTATTCACATAGGCGGCCTCTGCTGACATGACATAGATGGAGTCCATTCTTTGTCCTTCCATTAGTGGCTTACCACTGAATTTGAGATCTTGGTACACCTTGACATCATTAGGTCCAAACACGACGAAGTTGCCTGATGATGTTAGCTGTGATACTCATACCAAATTCTTCTTCATTCCAGGTACATAAAATACATTCTCCAGCTCTACTTGCTTGGAATTGGAGCGAGGCATTATCATAGTTTTGCCAACATGAGCTATTGGCAATTTCGAGTTGTTTGCAGTCACGACAACTCGACTTCCTTTGTACTCAGATGTGTTTTGTAGCTTCTTTTTATCACCTGTCATATGGTTAGAGCAACCTGAATCGACAATCCAATCATTTTCATAACTTACCTCTTCTGCGTGGAGAGCTAAGTCTTCCTTCTTCATTGCATTGGATGTCGACTTTGAGTCTGGTTCTCCTAATGCCAAAAATGCTTCTGCATCCCACTCTTCTTCACTAATGCTCTCAACCTGGGAGGTGACTGCATTGCCTTCTGCTGATTTTTTCTTCAGACGACAATCTCTAGCATAGTGACCTATCTTGCCACAATTATAACATTCACCTTTTTTTCTATACTCATGTTTATTATTTTTGTTAGCTCCCCCTTCATGGGAGCGTTTTTTAGGTCCTTCATCTCCTTTTGATCCTACTTTCTTTCGATATTTTGGATGACCTTTTCTTTGGCCACTAAAGAGCGCTTCTTCATTATTGCTCTTTAATGTGACCCCCGACATTTGCTTACCCAATGCTTCTTGACCGGCAAGCAAATTTTCAAGGTCAATGAGAGAAGGTTGGACTGACCAACCTTGAACAGCAGCAATAAAACTTCTATATTCAGGTTTAAGACCATGAATGATAATCCTCCTCATTCTTGATTCTGAAATAGTAGCAGTAGGATCTAATTCAGAGATTTCACGGCAAAGAGTTTTTACCTTGTTGAAGTACTGATTGATAGTCATCTCCCTTTGAGCAACTGAAAGAAGCTCGTTCTCCAGAAACTGCAGTCTTGCATCATTCCTCTTTGAGAAAAGTGAGGCAAACGTGTCCCATGCCGCTTTAGGCGTCTCTGCTCCCCTAATGTATTCCAACATTTCTTCATCAATTGTAGTTTTAATAGCAAACATGGCCTTACCTGCCTTGATCTTCCATTTCTTCAAGGCTGTAGCATCTTCTGGTGGCGTGACTTCAGTGCCTCCCACGACTTCCCATAAGTCTTGGCCTTGGAGATACGACTCCATGCACGTGGACCATGTTTTGTAGCTCTGAGTGTTGAGCTTCTTGATTCCTCCAACAACTTGAAGATCTCCCATCATCTCGTAGTGATGAATGCACTCCACGAGTAAGCTGTGTCCCAGACAACAAGCTTCACAATCCTAGATTGTATGCGATCTTCAAAAGCTCCACCACAACAAGCTATGCTTGCTTGGCTCTGATACCACTTGTTGAAGAAATTAGCACAAAAGGGGAGATACAAACACTTGGAAGAAAGAAACTTTTATTAGGAAAGTACAAAGATGGACACTCTTATGAAAGACTCTCTCACTTTCTCACACTCACTTGTGATGCTCTCTCCAACTTGTTGATTCTTATGGGGGACACACTTCTATTTATAGGCCTAAGATCCTTGGAGCCCAAGCAACAAGATTTTTCTAGGCTCTTCTTGAATCTAAAATTATCCTAGATATTTCTATACTTATCCTTATCTAAAGGAATTCTCTAGAATTCCTTGGAGCCTACATAAAGGATAAGATGATTCTAGAGATTCTTTTAGGTATTTATTTACAATACTCAAGAAAAATCTAGAAAGAACTAATCTATACAAATGAGCCATTTATGGAGATACTTCAAGAACTTTCTAGATAGTTAGTGTTGCTTTATTTAACATAGACTGTTTAGGAACCGCAGGACTGTGAATCGTGCATACGACGGCGTTTTGTCTGGCGATGCCGTGAGAGAGAGGATCATTCGGGCCTTTTTGGTGGAAGAGCAAAAGATTGTGAAGAAGGTATTGAAGATTCAGAAAGCAAAGGAAAAGCTGGCAGCAAAGAGCTAAATTAATTGTGTTGGTGATTTTTAGAAAATTGAAGAAATTTTGTCTTTTTGGGACTTGATGCTGAATTTTAGCGATTATTATTTAAAGTTTGGTTGGGAAGGAATGAGATTTTAGTTCCGTGCTTTTTTCCCCTCTGATTTGTTGTTGAGGTATTGTCATGATTGTTTCTTCTTCTTTTTATTTATTTATTTTTTTTTTGATAAAATGATATGGGTAGAGGAGGATTCGAACCACAAACCTTGTGATTATCAGTACAACTTTATGTCAATTAAGCTAAACTCTTGTTGGCCTTCTTTTTAATTCAAGAATGCCAAGAATATAAAAAGAGCAATTTTGGTAAGTGTTTGTATAGGTATATCAAAGTATATCACTGATATACTCCGGTTAATCATAGTCTATCACTGACTATCATTGATCGAAGTCTATCACAGACTATAATTGATAGATAATGAAATACAAAGAATACAAGAATGGTAATTTTATTGTGGTGGTCACGGAGCTTGTGTGCTAGGCTTTAAAAATTATATTGTTGATTAAGAGTCGCTTGTTCGTAATGGTTATTTTTGGATTTTATGTTCTGATTACCACAAGATACTTAAAATTTTTGTTCAATTTATGATTGTAGTATAATAATTTTGGATGAGTTTCTAATTACCGAGATGAATTGCAATGGAAATAACTTTACTGATAGATTTCAATTAAATTGATTTCTATCAGTAACAATCATTGGTAGACTTCAATTAATTGATAATTAACTGATTTCTATCAGGGATAGAAACTGTTATACTTCAATTAAATAATTTCTATCATCGATAGAAAATGATAGATTTGAATTAAACTAATTTCTATCAGTGATACAAGTCAATAAACTTCAATTAAATTGGTTTCTATCGGTGATAGAAACTAATAGTCTTGAATTGAATTGATTTATATTAGTGATAGAAACTGATAACCTCGAATTAAACGGTTTTCCATTAGTGATTATCACCGATAGACTTAAATTAAACTGATGGATACAAATTGATAGCCTTGAATTAAACTAAACTAATAATCTTGAATTAAATTGTTTTCTATTAGTGGCTATGACTGATAGATTTGAATTAAACACGATAAAAACTTATAGATTATGATTATTAGAGTCTATCAGTGATACACACTGATGTGGACTTTTCCTAACCGCAAGCGCACGGGTCAAGTAATAATATAGTGAATAGTAAATTCGAATGTCGTCCTCCGGATTGGATTTTTAAGCAAACCAAGTATTGTGAATTATCTTGCCCAATTTTATTTAGGGATCATAAAGTGATGAAAAGATGATAATAAAACCAAATCAAAGCAAGTAAAAAGAATGGAAATTCAATTGGGAAAACTACTTAGGGAATTGATTTTGCCGATTTAGTTTAGGATTGATTTTAAGGAATAAGTTATTATGCACAATGAAATTATGAGCCAAAGACCCTTTAATCACAACTACCTCTCCCGAGTATAATTGATTCTCATGAAAATTAACCAACTTGATATCCCTATCTAAGTTTATTAATCATACAAGGCAATGAGATCTTTTAACCAATTCTAAAGTTAATCTAAAACCGTCATGAATTAGAAAATAAACTTTAGTCATGCAATCTTGAGTAAGTCTAAATCAAATCCCCTCTCTCGAGCTAGATTCGAAACTTAAATCATTCAACTAATTGCCAATTAATTGAAAGGATTAAATCAAGATTACAAACACAATAACATTGCACAACTTAAACCATAAATCAATCCATAAACTTAATCAACTACATCAATCCCTAAGCTACAAGTTTAGCTACTCATGAATGTAAATACAAGCTCAACTAAACATGTGAAAGCCATAAATCTAACTAAAGAAAGAAAAGGGAAAAGAAAACTCAATGTAGGCCGAGTCCGACGTCCCCGTCACGATCCCCACGAACAATGGGTTGATTTCCAAATCTCTCCCTTTGTTTTCAGCCTCCAAGTGCTCTGTTCTGCCCTGCTTACGGCTCTCAAAGGTCCCAAATCGAACTCCCTTCAAACCTAGCCGAAAATAAGCTTTTATTCTGTTTTTTTCGTCTTAGCGTCGAGACGCTGCCTCTTATACGCGCGTTCTGAATAAGGGAAAAACGGTAGCGTCGGGACGCTTCCTATCACAACGTCTCGACGCTGTGAGCTTTACGCGCCTAATCTGATATGGAATGTGAGCGTCGAGACGCTCAAGAGCTAGCGTCTCGACGCTAGCCTGCTGTTGACCGAGATTTGACTTTTTTCCTCTTTTACACTTTTCATTCCTTTGCATCTTTTCACGCCCCGAGCACCCGATTAACTCTAATATGACATTATAGCTCCAATCAACAATTTCCTGCGAAATAAACAATAAAGCACAATAAAATGGCCCAAACATCATAAAAGACTAGCTAAATTAAATGAGTAAAGATAGCTAGCTATGCTCGCTATCACACACTGATAGACTTCGATTAATCAAACTCTATCAGTGTCTATCACTAATAGACTCCGATTAATTGAAGCTTATCATCAAAGTCTATCAGTATTTATCACTGATAGACTCCGATTAATCAAAGTCTATCAGTGTCTATCACTAATAGACTCTGATTAATTGAAGCTTATCATCAAAGTCTATCAGTATTTATCACTGATAAACTCTGATTAATCGAAGTCTATCAGTGTCTATCAATAATAGGGACTGGTAGACTATGAGAGATACTAAGGGTATTTTCATAATTTAACATATTTTTTTTGCTATTTCTGCAAATAATTTTATTTTTTTTGCTATTTTTGCAATATTTTTGCCGGTTTTTGCTATCTGTGCAAAGCCCCTTTATTTTATTTTTTTTTGTTTAATAATGATATAATTTAATTAGTTTATTTGTGCTCGGGTCCACATACCTAATAATTTGCCGGTAGCAAATTTGGCACCCACTTTCTCTTGTCCTTTTCTGTTTGTTTTGAATTATTATTATTATTATTTTTTAATACATCTTTATTCTCCCGATTTTATATCGTTCACTCAGTTGCTCTTCAATCGTCTGCTACAGCCGGAGATCTTTTTTGTGTTAGAGTCAGTGAGGTCCAACATTTCTCCCTCAGCCCTTCCCTTCTTTACATTTTCTTTTTCCTAATTTCTTATTTAATCTGCTGATTTCTCTCTACATTTCTTTTTTCTTTATTTTGCAGTTGTTTGTTCTTTATCTGGCTAAGCTTCTTTCTCATTCTCAGCAACCGCTTCTGTGTTCACAGGCTAGCTCTTTCCTACACTTTATCAGCTTTTACATACTTTATATAGGTCTCTGTTTTAACATCAGTGATGGAAATTCTATCTTCTATCACTGGGATACTTGTCGAATACACTGTAAACCCCATTGGTCGACAATTGAGTTATGTCTGTTCCTTCCGTCACAATATTCGAAACCTTATAAGTCAGGTTCAAATGTTGAAGGACACTAAAGAGTCAGTGCAACACAGGGTCTCTGAAGCAACAAGAAATGCTCAAAACATAGAATCTGCTGTCCTACATTGGTTTACTAAGGTTGACCAAATCATTCAAAACTCTGAGACAATATTAGACAATCAAGCTCAACAGAGAAGATTGTGCTTGAATTTGGTCCAACGACACAAATTAAGTAGAAAAGCAGTGAAGATGACTGATGAGATTCTTGAGATAAGAAATGAGGGCAATTTCGAAAGAGTCTCCTATGTTGTTGCTCTCTCTGAGGTTGAGAATTCAAAAGCAAAGTCATTGGATTTTCTTAACTTTGAATCAAGAAAGTCCACTATGAAAAAAATCATTGGTGCACTTATGGACGATAGTGTCAACATAATTGGAGTGTACGGGATGGGAGGTGTTGGCAAAACAATGTTGGTGAAAGAGATTTCAAGAATAGTTATCGAGGAAAAGTTATTTGATGGAGTGGTCACATCGACTGTCAGTCAAACACCAAATTTAAAAAGAATTCAAGGGCAATTAGGTGATAAATTGGGATTGAAATTCGACCAAGAAACAGAAGAAGGAAGGGCCCTTCAGCTACAAAGAAGGTTGAAGATGGAAAAAAGGATCCTCATTGTACTTGATGATGTTTGGAAGCAAATTGATTTGGAAACAATAGGAATTCCAAGCATTCCAAATCACACGGGATGCAAGATCTTATTTACCTCTAGAGAGAGTAGTATATTCTTTAATGATATGTGCCCAAATGTAAATTTTGAGATAAAAATTTTACAAGAGGATGAAACTTGGAATTTATTCAAGAAAATGACTGGTGAAATTGTTGAAACATCTGATTTGAAAAGTATAGCCATTCAAATAGCAAGAGAATGTGCACATTTGCCAATTGCTATTACTACAGTCGCTAAGGCATTGAGAAATAAACCTCCATCCATTTGGAAAGATGCCTTAAACCAACTAAGAAATCCTGTGGCTGTGAATATTAGAGGGATGAATGAGAAAGTCTATTCTTCACTTAAATTAAGTTATGATCAATTAGAATGTGAAGAGGCCAAATCACTATTTTTGCTTTGTAGCATGTTCCCCGAAGATGATCTCATTATGGTGGAAGACTTGCACGTATATGCCATGGGCATGGGTTTCTTGTGTGGTGTTGATACTGTGGTACAACGACGAAATAGGATAACAAAATTGGTAGATGATCTTATATCTTCTTCTTTGCTTTTAAAAGAAGCAGGTGATAATTGGTTTATGGTTGTGAAAATGCACGATATAGTTCGTGATGTAGCTATATTAATTGCATCTAAGGATGATCACATTTGCACATTAACCTATTTGAAAGGATTGGATGAATCATGGCACGAAGACAAAACTTCAGGTAATCATACAATAGTGTACTTAAATGTTCGAGGTTTGCGTAACCCTCCCCAAAAATTAATGTTACCCAAAGTTCAATTGTTGGTGTTATGTGGACCATTATTGAATGGACACGAGTTGCCACACACTTTTTTTGGAGAAATGAAAGAGCTGAGAATTTTAGAATTGAAAGGCATGAAATTTTCCCTATTGCCACAATTACTTTCCTCTTTTGCAAATCTTCGATCACTGCGTTTGTTGAATTGTAAATTGGGAAACATAGAAATGATTGGTCAGTTAAACCGACTTGAAAGTCTCGATTTTGATGGATCAGACATCATCCAAATTCCTACGACTATAAGACACTTAACGCAGCTAAAAGTGTTGAGCTTATCAAATTGTTATGAGCTAAAGATAATTCCACCTAATACTCTTTTAAATTTGACAAAACTGGAAGAGTTATATTTGGAAACTTTTAATGGATGGGAAAAAGAATTGAATGAAGGAAGAAGAAATGCTAGTCTTTCTGAGCTTAGCTACCTTTCTCACCTTCGTTTTTTAGGATTGTGGATTCAAGATGAAGAAGTAATGCCAAAAAAATTGTTGTCAAGAGAGTTGAATTTAGAAATGTTCATGATTTCTATTGGTTGCAAACAACTTGGATGTATTAGTGAGAAAATCTCTAGAGTGTTGTGTTTGAAGATGGAAACAGAAAGTTGTATTGAGAATGAGATAAAAATGTTGTTAAAGAGGTCTGAAGAATTACATTTAGTAGGATCAGTTGGTGCAAGGGTTCTCCACTATGAGTTAAATGAAAATGACTCTTCACATTTGAAGCATCTCTATATTCATGATGATTCAGAAATTCAACATTTTATTCAGGAGCAAAACAAGCCTACCACTTGGTCCAATTTGGAGCGTCTAGAATTGAGAAACTTGGAGAATTTGGAGATCGGTACATTTCATGGTCATATTAGACAACCTCCTTTCAACAAGTTGAAGGTCATTAAGTTGTCATGTTGTCACAAAGTGGAAAGTATCTTTTCGAACCCCATATTGGATGATCTTTTGCAGCTTAAGAAAATTGAGATTATTGATTGTTGGATGATGAAAGCAATCATTGTAATGGAAAACAAAAAGGCAACCAACAAAATTGAGTTGACGAATTTAAAGTCTTTAAGGCTAGAGGGCTTACCACAACTTCAAAGTTTTTTCTCACAAATTGAGAAACATGGAAAATTAAGTCTGGATAATTTAGAAGAAGACGAGACAAGCAGATTTAACAATGGTGACTCCTTTTTCATTGAACAGGTGAGTCACTAAATTTTAGTAACAAGTTTCTTGTTTTGATAAAGTCCCAATAACTTTTTGTTCTTTTTATAGTTCCTTGTGGATATTCTTATGTTAGATTGACTGTTTTTTTTTCCTCTATCATCTATTATCTAATGTGATGATTTATATTATAAATTTTATTTTATACCGTACTTCTATAACACATTGATTTTAATTGTTTCGCTTTTTATTTATATTTATTTTTAATATTTAATATATGACAAATGAAATGTTGAGCATGATGATGAAACGAATAAAAGATAACAGATTTTTTTTTTTTTAAAAAGAAATCATCCGAGAAAACTATTCATCATTGACAATTTCTAGTATTGTTAAATGACTGTCATTTATTTTCTTAATAAATATAGAGGCTTATTACAATATTGATATTTATAATTATATGTGATAGAAATAATTTTTTTTTTAACCAATGCAAAATTTTTGTGTTTAGGTCTTATTTATTAATTAAATTTAATTTTCATCTTAACATGATATACACTTATATCTTTTGTGACGTTGTATCTTGATAATGGTGATAATTATTCCTAGATGAATTAATGAGCATATGAATGTAGGTATCACTCCCTAATTTGGAGCAATTTTCAATTAAAGGGGCTCAAAATTTGAAGATGATATTCAACAACGTACTCATTCTCAATTCCTTTTCCAAGCTAAAAAGTGTGGTAATTAGTAATTGTAACAATCTGGAAAAAGTTTTTCCTTCAAATATAATGAGCAGACTCACTTGCCTTGAAGTTTTACAGGTTGAGAGTTGTAATTTATTAGAAGGGGTATTTGAAGGGCCAGAGCCAAATGTTACAAAAAAGAGTATTGATTTGCTTCCAAATTTGAGAGAATTGAAATTAAGTAAATTACCAAATCTCCAATATATATGGGAGAAGGATCCTAGTGAACTTTTGAGTTTTGAAAACATAAAAATCTTGTCCATAGATCAATGTCCAAAACTCAAAAGAGGATATCCAATCAAAGTTCTTCAGCAACTGGAAAAACTGGAAATAGATTTGAATGGATTGAAGGAGATTTTGAGGAAAGAAAAGTCAATGCAGATGTTGAGACTTGATGAATTCGAGACTTCCAAGGTAAATCTTCAACATCACCCTTATTGAATATTATGACAAATAAATTATTGTCTTCAATATGTTAAAAAGCATTACAAATAATATTCTGAAAATGTGAAAAAATATTTATAAATGGTTAAAAGAGAATTTAATCTGATCAAAAGTTGACCAACTCCTTGTTTGTATGATGGTCAAATTTGCTGGCATCACTCTTTGGAAGGAAAATGGGAACAATAGATTTTTAGTGAGAACTACAAGTGCATGATCTTTTGTGATTTTTATGATCATATACCATTTACATAACCTATAGTTTGAGAGCATATATATTTCTGTTTTAATGCATCAGATTGTTCCATTTTGTAGAGCATATATATATACATATATTAAATTAAATATATTGTTTCCATGATACATGACCTCGAATTGATATCCCTTATTATATGGGCAATAGTTTATAAAATTTTGAGTTCTAAATATATTATCTCGCCACAAAAATTAAAATGTAGGTTAAAAATCACCTTTGGCCCTTGAACTATCATGAAAGTAATAAGTTTGTCCCTGAACTTTTGATTTGTAACGATTTAGTCCATATACTTTCAATTCTCTAACAATTTAGCCCTTAAACGTTGATATGTGAAAGGATGCAACATTCTCAATCTCTTCTCTCTCTCCGATGAAGCCTCCTAGGTTAACCTCCGACGGCCTCTCCAACGACCTTCGATGAGTTCTCCGACTGGGTTTTGATTGTTTTGCGAGAGAGAGCCAGGTGTTTAGGGATCTGGAGGACTTTCCAGAGGGGAGGGTTGGGTTTTTTCTTTGGTTTTTTCATCGGAGGCCTTTGGAGGATTGTGAGTAACTATGTCGACGATGGCTAGGAGGTGCAGAGTTAAGATAGAGAACAAAACCTTCTCATGTAGCTTTGATAGAAACTATAAGGGTAGAGTGGTTAGAATCCAAGAAGATCATTAGAGAAGAAAGTTCGCCCTGTCTGCCGAGGAAATTGTTTTGGTGTGGATTGCTGACTCCATTGACGATCTTCTCCACTCGCCAGCCACACAAAAGTTCTTTCGAAAGACCGATTGCACTAATGGGTTCATATGGATTCAGAAAATATCGAACAAACGTGGAAGCTTTCTCGAAATCACGAAAGTTATTAACTTAGGTGGGAAACACAATTTGGTTGTTCCGACTGGTTCTGGATTTAAAGGTTGGAAGGACTTCTCAAACCTTCTAAAAGAATTTCTTAATGGAAAAGAAGAGTAGAAAGAAACGATAAAACTGGACATACCAAACAAAAGGAGAGATAAGGGGAGATCCTTTGCTGATATAGTGAGAAGCACACCGCATTCTAATACCTCTAACTCTGGAGCGCCAAGTAATCTTCAGGGGGAAGCTATTTACAGAGAATGGAGAGACATCAAAGAGTGCAAAGGGAGCAAAGAAGAAGTGAGGAAAATCGATTGGAATGAGGTCTTAGTTATAACCAAGAGAGATCTTCATGATGATTGGGGGCGCATCCTAGATATTTTACATCAACAGCTGGAAGAACCCCTTGTTATTAACCCTTTTCAACTCGATAAAGCCCTCCTTTTTTGCTTTGTATATATCTACCTTTGCAAAAAAAAATGAGAGTTTTTCATCTAGTTTGGACGAAGTTGGTCCAAACTTTTCTCCGTTTGAGTTTCGAGAGAGTTTGGAACTCAAAGTTCGTCCGAATGAGAGTTCTTTAGGTGGTTTGGACGACACATGGTCCAAACTTTACTTCCTTTAAGTTTTTGAGAGCTCGGAACCAAAAGTTCATCCCAATGAGAGTTTTTCATCTAGTTTGGACGAATTTGGTCCAAACTTTGCTCCGTTTGAATTTCGAGAGAGTTTGGAACTCAAATTTTGTCCGAATGACAGTTCTTTAGGTGGTTTGGACGACTCATGGGCCAAACTTTACTTCCTTTAAGTTTTTGAGAGCTCGAAACCGAAAGTTCGTCCCAATGAGAGTTTTTCATCTAGTTTGGACAAAGTTGGTCCAAACTTTTTTCCGTTTGAGTTTCGAGAGAGTTTGGAACTCAAACTTCGTCCGAATGAGAGTTCTTTAGGTGGTTTGGACGACACATGGTCCAAACTTTACTTCCTTTAAGTTTTTGAGAGCTCGGAACCGAAAGTTCGTCCCACTGAGAGGTATTCATCTAGTTTGGACGAAGTTGGTCCAAAGTTTGCTCTGTTTGAGTTTCAAGAGAGTTTGGAACTCAAAGTTCGTCTGAATGAGAGTTCTTTAGGTGGTTTGGACGACACATGGTCCAAACTTTACTTCGTTTAAGTTTTTGAGAGCTCGGAACCCAAAGTTCGTCCCAATGGGAGTTTTTCATCTAGTTTGGACGAAGTTGGTCCAAACTTTTCTCCGTTTGAGTTTCGAGAGAGTTTGGAACTCAAAGTTCGTCCGAATGAGAGTTCTTAAGGTTGTTTGGACGACACATGGTCCAAACTTTACTTCCTTTAAGTTTTTGAGAGCTCGGAACCCAAAGTTCGTCCCAATGAGAGTTTTTCATCTAGTTTGGACGAAGTTGGTCCAAAGTTTGCTTCGTTTGAGTTTCGAGAGAGTTTGGAACTCAAAGTTCGTCAGAATGAGAGTTCTTTAGGTGGTTTGGACGACACATGGTCCAAACTTTACTTCGTTTAAGTTTTTTAAACCCTCAACAAAAATGGCAGACTTGTTTTCAATGAACAAAGGATGGGTCAGCTTTGGCTCAACCATCATAAAAGCTGAAAATGGAACATCAAGAAGCATAACAGATTCACATGTGTGCCCAGTTATGGGGGATGGATTAAGTTAAGGAACCTTCCTCTGCATTTATGGCATCTAAGTACATTTAAGGCGATTGGCGACTGTTTTGGAGGGTTCATTGATTACGAAGAAAACAACTCCTTGCTCATTGAATGCGTGGAAGTGAAAATGAAAGTCAGAGACAACTACTGTGGATTTCTTCCGGCTGAGATAACGATTTTAGATGGAGAAGATCAGTTTAATGTCCAAGTGGTCACTTACCAAGAGGGTATCATGTTAATCGATCAGGTTGTTGGAATACATGGGAGCTTCTCGCTAGTGGCGGCTCACGCCTTCCACAGAGGACCGAATGACCCTTTCTTTTGCCCAGTAGATATTTGGAGAATTGAAAACGGATGTGATTACCCAACGATTAATATCCAAAAGTTAATAGAGGAGGAGCCTGCGAGTGGGCAATAGCTGACCAGCAATGAGGGCAAATTTGAATTGTCTCGCTAATTTGGTAAATGGGGGAATAGTATGGATGTTGGGCCGTCTTTTATCCTCGAGTCTCCAACCCAATTTGAGAATATAGGGCAAGCCCATAGTGAAAGGATTAACTCATGAAGTAGCCCATTGGTCAAGGTTTATAAAACAAAAGGTGTCTCCTTCGCCAATAAGAACCAAGTTACCATCTTTAGAAGGGGGGACATTCAGCACACGAATAAAACCAAAAGCCCACCGAGAGCAGAAGACACGTTGAACGAATGGATGGGGGACATAGGAATGGATTCAGACCCATCTATGTCTAGCCCAACAAGTAGAGCTCCGAAAGATGTGGATGAAGAAAGCACAAACCTCTATGAAGAAAATGATGACTCGATTCTGGAAGGATACCAACATTTTTTTTGAAGCCGACAATGAACCTGACGGAGTTGTTAAAAAACGACAGGTTGCAAGTAAGTCCCAATCTCCTCTTCTTCCTCCTCTTGATAGTAGTTTTGAAGATAGACTTGAAATGGAAGTGACTGGATACCCACACAGTGATTCGAAGTTGCAGGCCTATGACAGCATCGATGAGGCGATTGAAGAGACTCCAAGGGCCCTGGCTATCATTCAACCGACTAGGGATGAGCACATTGATAAGAACAATGATAAGGAAAGAGGAAATATCGAGGGTTTTTCGATCAACAAAGAAATAGTGTTAACTCTGAGGAAAAATAATCTGTGTATTAGGCCGATAGTTGGCTCCAGTAGCAAAAAGGGTAACTCTACCTAGAAGAAACGAAATAGGGAGGTAACCAATCTCCTGAGATCTTGAGAGAAGGAAGTAGAGTATCATTCAAATAAATTAAAAGAAATTGAGGAAGAACAGCTTAGTGAAAACAGAGTAGATAGGGCAGAGATGGTTTCTTTATGAAGATTCTCACATGGAATGTCCGAGGGCTGGGTGTGAGGTCTAAAAGAGCCCTCATTAAAGACCTAATTTGTAGTGTTAATCCCGATATTGCAATATTGCATGAGTCTAAGTTAAATCAGATTGATAGAAGTTTGGTGAAGTCCATTTGGAGCTCCAGACACATTGTGTGGCTGACTTTGAACGCCATTAACTCAGCTGGGGGAATTTTAATCATGTGGAAAGAAACCGTGGTTGATGTGATTAACTCAGTTATGGGGGCTTTCTCTATTTCTATTCAATGCTATTTTCAGGGTCATATTGAGGGTTGGATCTCTGGGGTTTATGGGTCGTGTTCCTACAGAGAAAGAGATCATTTTTTACAAGAGCTCTATGATCTTCAAGGGCTTTGTTAGGGGGACTTGGTGTATTAGTGGAGACTTCAATATGATTAGATGGTCTAAGGAAAGATTAGTTGCTACGAATTCCTCGAGAAGTATGAAGAAGTTTAATCGTTTTGTGCGTATTTGTGTCCTCAGTGATCCGCCCATGGTAAATGGGGAATTTTCGTGGTCTAGAATGGGAGTTAGAGTGGCGGCCTCGCGTATTGATAGATTCCTCTTGTCTAAATCTTGGGTTAATTCGTTTGGGGATGGTAGTGGAAAGACTTCATAGGCCCACCTCCGACCACTTCCCCATTTTGATGTCCTTTGGCGCCTTTAACTGGGGCCCAACCCCTTTTAGATTTGAGAACGCCTGGTTAGATAATGTTGATTTCAAGGGAAAGGTTGAATCCTGGTGGAAGGAGCTAAATCCGATCGGTTGGGCTGGGTTTAGACTAATGGAGAAGTTGAAAGGCCTGAAATTTAAGACTAGGGTGTGGAGTAGGGAGAACCTTTCCAAAGCTGGAAGAAAAAAGAACGAGATTCTGGCTAAAATAAAAGAGATAGAATGTTTAGAAGAAAAAAATAGAGTCCAACCGCTTCAGATTGAAGAGAGGAAATTGCTTAAGGCAAAGTTGATGGAGATTATCATTGATGAACAAAGATGTCTAAACCAAAAATGCAAGATCAAATGGCTGCAAGAGGGTGATGAGAACACATCGTTCTTTCACAGATGGGTCTCTGCCAGGAAAAATAAATCCTTCATTTCGATTATGGAATCTGAGGAGGGTAGAATTCTAGTCAAGGATTTTGAGATTGCAGAGGAAATCACTGGTTTTTTCAGCCGGTTATATGAGAAAGATGTTGGGCAGCGGTTTGTGCTTGAAGGGGTGGTTTGGTCCCCTATTGATACCTCACCAAAGTAACCAATTAGAAGAGATCTTTAGTGAAAATGAGATTAGTAGGGCTGTGAAAAAGATGGGAAATTTGAAGTCTCCTCAGTTCTAATAAAAAGGAGGCTGCCATTGCTGAATGTTGGGATTTTGAGTCCTTAACTTGGGATTTAGCTTTTAGAAGGGGCCTTTTTGAAAGAGAGCTCCCTAGCTGGGTGGCCTTGCTGGACAAAATCAAGGAAGTGAGCTTGATTAACGAGCAAGATCAGTTGAGTTAGAAGTTGGAAAAGTCAGGCATCTACACGGCCAAATCCATGTTTCAGTCTTTAACTTCCTCATCCCCAAAGATTAATCAAACACTAGTAGATTGATATGGAAGCATAAAAGTCCCAAGAAG
This sequence comes from Luffa acutangula, assembly GCA_036850905.1. NCBI lineage: Eukaryota > Viridiplantae > Streptophyta > Magnoliopsida > Cucurbitales > Cucurbitaceae > Luffa > Luffa acutangula. The sequence goes on along the minus strand of CM072092.1, from coordinate 31,952,652 downwards.
GTGAAAGTTTTCCTATGGTCTCTTGCCTATAGAAGTCTTAATACCGATGAGAAGCTTCAAAGGAAATTTAGTCAGTGGCCCTTCCTCCCCTCGGCTTGCAGAATGTGTGTGAAAGCAGCGAAAAACCTTGACCACCTTTTTCTGCATTGCAAGTTTGTTGGTAAAGCGTGGAGTTTTGTTGCTAACTTGTTGGGGCTCTCGATATGCTTACCAAAGAAGATTGATGATTGGCTTTATGAAGGCTTGATGGCGTGGAACTTCAAAAGGAAGGCTAGGATTATGGCTAGTCGTGTTTTTAGGGCTACCATTTGGCTTTTGTGGCGAGAACGAAATGCTAGAACGTTTGAAGACAAAGTTGGTAGCCTAGATTCTTTTTGTGACAATGTACAGAATACAGCGTCTTGGTGGATATCCCTTCACAGGAATTCTTTTTGTAATTACAACATGTTAATGATAGTTAGTGATTGGAAAGATTTGCTGAATTAGTTTTTGGGCAAGGCCTCCCTTCGCCCTTGGCCCCTAGGCTGTTAGCCTCTTTTTGTGGTTCATATATTTCCTTGATGTTTCTTGTCAAAAAAAAAAAAAAAAAAGAAAAAGAAAACGTTGATATGTGACAATTTAGTCTCTATACTTCAACATTTTTTATGATTTAGTCCAGAATTAATGTTAAGATTTAGTGAAATTTATAAACATAGATAGATCAATAAACTAATTTGGGAACAATATATATGTTTACCAACTACAAAGTCAAATCATTAAATAATAACAATTGACATTTAATTTTGATGATTTTTTTTTTTATGACAAGGACTAGATTGTTACAAATTTGAAAGTACAGAGACTAAATTGTTACTTATTAAAATTCAGGGACTAAAAGTGATTTAATTTTGAATGCTAAATGTTGTACTTGGACTTGAATAATTAACGCAATATATTTAACTTTTAATTAACAGTATTTAAGTTTGATTATTTTTATTTTTCTAAACGACCACAGGCTGAGATTATACAATTTCGGGATGATCCAAAGTTATTTCTAAAACTCAAAAGGTTGAGTTTATTTGGTTCTCATGACGACTGCTGGACTCATTTGCCAATGGAAATTGTAGGAATATTACACAACCTTGAAATGTTTAGAATGGAAAAGACATTATCTGAAGAAATATTTCCGATTGATGAGAGTTTGATTAATGTTGAAGAATGCCAAAATGAAAGATATAAGCTCTCGACGTTACATCTAGATGAACTGCCCAAGCTTAGGCATTTGTGGAATGAGGGCTTACAAAAGAATGCCTCAATACTTGAAAATTTGAAGGATTTAAAGGTGTCGAGATGTGGCATATTGGATATGTTAGTGCCATCATCAATGTCATTTAGAAACTTGACATGGCTTAGAGTGGAAAAATGTCATAAACTGACCTATTTGCTAAATCCTTCCGTTGCCAGAACCTTGGTGCAACTTGAGTTTTTTATTTTAGAAGGATGCAAAAGGATGAAGACTGTAATTGCTAGAGGAGTAGAAGAAGAAAACGATGAAATTCTATTTAGCAATTTATTTTTGTTGGAGCTTAGAGATTTTTCCAAACTGAAAAACTTCCATTCTGGGAAATGTACCATTAGGTTCCCACGCTTGCACAGTATAATTATTCGAAATTGTCCTGAAATGAGGGATTTCTCTCTTGGAATTGTAAGCACACCTCTTTTGCTAACTAAAAATATTGGAGGGCTCCCAATCCTTAAAGATTCAAAAGAGACCATGGTAGAAGACATCAATGTCATCGTTCGACAAGCTTGGGAGGACAATTACGATACCAACATCCAAAATTTGTTTGAAGAACAGGTTAGTACATATTACAATTGTGTAATCAAAATTCTCAATCTAGTGTATATATATTTCTTGTTGTGTACTGTGTTGGTGTGATTTCTTATCAACTCATTTATGTAGAATTTGGAGGAAAACCAATTTGATCCTTCTTCTTCACATGCCGAGGAATAAGACTCAAAAATTGAGATTTCATTACTTCATGATTCCATCCATAATGAAGGTTAGACACTTGAAGTACCCTTTTTGTTTTGATTGCCCAAGTGAAACTATTCATTGAACACAGACTTAGGCAAGCTAACATATGAATCTATAGGATTTGTATTGCAATAAGATAGAGAGCATATAAGTTTATATTGATTTTATGTTGAAATATGCTGCAATGAAATTATTTCACATTCATTTGAAATCTCAATAGGGTAGAAATTGCTTGCTCGTGTGTCTTAAAGTCTCAAAGATATATATAGTCTATAATTTATTAGAAGAGATGTTCACTAGAAGATAATAGACAAGTGTGTTATAGATAATAAGGTTTGTTGTTGAAAAGTATTCTACTGTGACAATTTCTGTTTGTTGTTGAAAGATTCTTCATTTAAACATCCTTATTTTTTCCTTTCTTTTAATGATTTGAAGACCAAAATTATTATGATAATGTTACAGAAAGGTTATCAAAGAAGAAGGATGAGTTGTTGCAAGAGAATATTTTTAATGCACCGGTTTCGATTACCAAGGAAGCATTAATTGATGATGTTAATTGTGGTTTAATTGGGCCGGTTGAGTTATCAAATGAGAAGGATGAGTTGTTGCCAGAGAAGGTTTTTATTGCATCTGTTTTAGTTTCCAAGGAAGCATTAATTGATGAGGTTTTGCATGTGCCCCAGGATTTATTGCCCACTCCTATTCACGATCAGATTTCTGTATTGGAGGAAATTAATGCAGTTGGTTTGGAAAATTTATCCCCAGTAAATGACTCAATTTCTCCTAAAAAGGTTTTGAAGAAATTAAATGAAACCTTTCCTCTTCATTATACTCGGAGGAAACATAAAAAGTATGTTTTACTAGATTCAATTCCTACAAATTCCAATTATAACCCTGATTTAATTGAAGAATCTTGTTCTCAATTGTTGATTCCTGCCTTGACTCAGTCCAACTTGTGCCAATCTGATTTTAAAGAGATATCAAATTCAGCATCTTCCAATCAGTACACTCATTCAATGATTCACTCCAATCCTTTAACAAAGGGAGTTTTTATTCCTTTATCCAAGTTCGAAAACAGAGTTCACTCTTACTCCTCTCCCATTGATTCTGATGATGATTCAGTTGTTAGTATTAGTAGTGCTGAGATTGAAAATCCGTATTTGAATGTTGAAAATAATGAATTATTGGAGGAAGATTCTTTTGCTGTGGCTTTTGATCGGATTTTTCAGGATAATGAAGTTGTCTCTGAAGTTCAGTTGAATGCTTGTGATGTTTTGGCAACACCTATAGTTTCTGTTCCAAGCAAATTTTACTCACTTATCGAAGGTTGTGACATTCAGTTGAAGGAAATTCATCCTTTTTTGGAAACCGGTGCTTGATAAAATTTCAAAAGAAGATTGTTAGATGGAAGAGATTCAAGTTATCACGAGTTAGCGTAAAGCTTCATTGAATTTTACGATCATTCTTTTGGGAAGGTAACGAGGGAAGCAAAATAAATCATTTGGTTAGATGGAGACTTGTATCAAAGACTAAAAAAAAATGGTGGCCTAGGAATTGGAGCTTTGAAGCAAAGGGATATGGCTTTATTAGCCAAATGGGCTGGCGATTTATGATGGAACCTCAATCTTTTTGGAGAAAAATAACTAATTGATTAGAAAATTTGTGGAGTATCAGATAATTTAATTGGTTAGACACAAGAAAACTAGGTGGAATATCTGAAAAGCCAAGGAGCATTTCGAGCAATTAAATGATTCATAGAGATTATTTTTAGAGCAAGCAATGAGACTAAACAAATAAATTGTTCCATGAAATAACCAGTCCGACAATCTTGTCTTTTGAGTGAATTGTCCAATTATTTTCTGTTTCCTATTTTTATTGCATGGTACTCGTTCATTTCTGGCATTTTATTTATTTTTCTCGTATTTTATTTATTTGGTTAGTGACAAACCACCTTATTTCACCCCCTGTTTGGTTACTAGCGAGAATTTAAAAATGAATAAGAAACTCCCATTCCTTGTGGACGACCCGACCACTACTGATAAGTCTATTTTGTATACATTTATAATCTCCCAATTTGCTTATCTTAATTGGATTCCTCGTGAAAATGCTTTAAAATGAATATAATATGTGTATAGGTCATTGATGGAGGTTTGGAGCCAATTCGGGGCTAAAACGAGCAAAACTGGAGCATAAATGACCAAATTGCCCTTGGAGCTGAAGCCCAGCATCAAGACTCTCCAAAACAGTGTCTCAACACTATGTTTGCAGCAAATCCAAGCCAAAAACCCAAGATGATAGCGTCTCAACGCTAGAAAAGAGTTTTTCAATGATGCAGCAAAAATTAGACTAGCGTCTCGACGTTGTGCCGCATCTCGACGCTAGGAAGATTTTCCAAATATGGATTTTCCTTAATTGCACCACGATTCTTCCCTTGTTTGAGGCCTCGTTTCCGTGCCAAATTCACACGACTTGGAGGCCAAAGACTCCTATAAATATGAAGCATTGTGTTAGGGTTGGACACACCTCATTCTTGCAATTGTAGCCATTTTTCCTCTCTAGTTTCAAGCTCTCTTTTAAGTTTTCTTAGTCTAAGGGTCGGTTGATCAAGCCTCAAGCTTGGAGTGTGCTTGTCTATGGCCAACTAAGCTCGGGATGCTATAATTATGACCTCGGTGTGTAAGTTCAATTACTTTTAATGAAGTTTCTTATGCTTTAATATTCAATTGCATGCTTCAGTGATTCTATCTCTGTTTCTATAAATTCAAGTAATGCTAGGGAAAGATTGACAACCTTTGACAGCAATTTGCTTGAATTTACTTGCTAATCAAAGTAGTAATTGGGATAGATGATTTAGTTACTGTAATAAAGGCATTAATTCCTCCTGATTGCATGCATGGGTAATCTAGCTAGTACTCGATGCGGTTGAGATTTAATTAATTGCATAGTTAATTAGATTTAGACTAGAATCGGGCTAAGTGTGTTGTCTTATTTGTGATAGTAGAACATGACTCCTAGTAACTCTAGAGTACGCTAGACTTTAGTTTTGCAATTGAAATACTTTGTGAAATTTGTGATTTAATGGCATTGAACTGAATCCCGACAACTCCGATTATAGTAATCTTTGTGTTGAGATCAACTAACCCACTTTAACTTTTCTTACATTTAATTTTCTGCATTTTATTTTCCCGCCTTTATCTTTATGTCTTTAACTTTTATCCATAAACCCCCCTTTTGGTTACCTCAAAAGCACAAAAGAATTTAGAAATAAACCGATTGTTCCTTGTGATCGACCTCGACCACTATTGCTACAAGTTAGCTTTAGGAAACGTGGATTATAAATTTATTTGACAAGAGATTGCGACAATCTCTTCCGTCAACTACCTACTGCAAAGTAGCATAGAGCCGGAGTATACAAATTTTATTTGGTCACGAGGACTCGACAAACTCGTCCGATCAATTGAGCAACCCTTGAAAAAAAGAACTGCACGAAAAGTCTTTGGAAGGGCTAAAACTCCAATAACACATGTCCTTCCTCCTTTCCCTAAACTGAAACTCACCGATCAAAGACAAGAAAGCTACAATCTCCATCGCTTCCTTATCAGTTGAAGAGCGATGTAAACTGATAAGTTTAAATTGTTATACATTTATAATCTCCCAATTTTCTTATGTTTAATGAATTCCTTGTGCAAAATCCTATAAAATTAGTATAATATGTGTATAGGTCCATAACGGAGGTATGAAGCCAAAACGGGACCTAAACGAGCAAAACGAGCTTCCAAGCCAAAATACCCAAGACCAGAGCGTTTAGACACCCTAAGAATCGTCTCAATGCCTGTAGCATCAGTTTCAGGCCTGAAAACCCAGCAGGAAAGCGTCTCAACACTGCTCGATGCCGCAAGAAAAGAGACCAGCGTCTCGACGCTAGGCAGATTTCAAAAATGCTTTCCTTATTTGTTTGGCAAATTTTTCCCATCTTTGAGTCCTTACTTCTAATTGCATGCTTTAGTGATTCTATCTCTGCTTTTACAAATTCAAGTATGTTAGGGAAAGTTTGACAACCTTTAATCGGGGTTCATTTGAATTTACTTGCTAATTAGAGTAGTCTTGAGATAGATGATTTAGTTATTGTAATAAAGACGTTAATTCCCCCTGATTTCATGTATGATTAATCTAGCTAGTTGTTAATGCAGTTTAAGTTAATTAATCGGCCAATTAGTTAGTTTAAACTAGAATCGAGCCAAAGTGTGTTGGCTTGTTCGTGATAGTAGAACAAGATTCATGATAACTCTAGAGTACGCTAGACTTTAGTATTGCAATTTAGATCCTTTGTGAAACTCATGATTTCATTATATTAAATTGAAACACACCCTGATTACATAAACCTTAAGGTATTGACTTGAACTCTTGCTATTTGTTTGCTTTCTATTTTTGCTCTCTTTTACTTTCCATAATTGTTCTTTACACTTATTCTCAAAACCCCCCCTTTTTGTTACCCAAACAACAAAGGAAATTAAACTTCGTTTGCATAGACTCCCTGTGATCGACCCCGACCACTACTGCGACAAGTTAGCTTTAGGTGTCGTGGATATAAATTTTATTTGACAAGAGACCTCGAAAATCTCTTCCGTCATAAACCCAATGGATATGAAGGAGAGCTCCCGAACTCGACTATAACCTCAAAAATCACCTTGTTTTTCATGGAGGACAATTGATGGAGATTAGGAAATTTATAGCAGAGGAGATTATCCCCCATCCCAAATGTCCTCCTAGAAATAAGTCTCCCTCCCATCTCCCACCACACTACAAATCAAGTTAGAAAAGACCAGGAGCTCGAAAATAATTTCTTTCCAAGGGTTTCTAAACATGCCTTTAGCCCCACCCAAAAGCCACTCAAAAGGATGGTAACGGTACTTACTCATGATAATCCAATGCCATAAGGAGGTCGATTCAAACAGAAATCACCATAACCATTTATCTAATGGGGATTTCTCAATCTAAGATTCCCTAATTCTAACCTGCTTACACCCACAGGTTTTCCCACTATCTTCCAGTTCACCAGGTGAGCTCCCCCCCCCCCCTCATTGACTCCATTTAATAGGAAATCTCTCATATTCCTCTCCAAGCGTTGGCAAATCGCCATAGGGGCTCTAAAAAAGGAAAGAAGGTAAATCATGATTCCATTTAGCACCAATCTGATAAGGGTAACTCTTTCCCCTTTGGAGAAGAATCCTTTTTTTCGTGAAGCTAATCTTTTCCTCACCTTATCCACAACAAGGGTCCAGAAATCTATCTTTTGTGGATTGTGGCCAAGAGGGAGCCTAAGATAGGAGGAAGGGAACGACCCTATAATACACCCTACAATGTTAGCTAATCTCCTCACCTTTTCATTAGTTTTTATTGGTTCCCATAGCTAAAATTTGGATGAGTCCACCAACGACATTAACTTCTCCACTTCCTTGAATTTCTGGGCAAGATTCAGTGGTATGGTTGGTAATGGAGCAAAGTCCACAGACCTTTGCCTGTGCTTTTTTTGCACACAAGGAGCGTACAAGCTTAGTTAACTCAATCGTTTCATAACGCATTTCACTTACCTCACTTTTTGTGGTGGTATGGACAACTGCAATGGGCCCTCTTGTCCCAAATTTTTTAGAGTTCTCAGCCATGCTCGAGATCAGTTGCCTAGCCTCAACTGGTGTGTTGTTAACTAGAGCTCCTCCACTGGCGGTAGTAGTCCCTCATAAAAGTATTGAATCAAGAGTTGGTTTGAAATCTGATGATGTGGGAAACTGGCACATAAACGCTTGAATCTCTCCCAATACTCATGAAATGGTTCTCCAATAATCTGTGAGATTCCATAAATCTCCTTCTTGATGTTGGCAGCTCTACGTCTGGGAAGAATTTCTCTAGGAATTGCCTTTTCATCTCGTTCCATGTGATGATAGAACCGAATGGAAGGTAATAGAGCTAATCTTTTGCTGAATCTTTTAGTGAAAAGGGGAATGCCCTTAGATTCAGTGCTTCCTCTATCACTCCATGTGCTTTCATACCAGAACATACAATGTGAAATTCCTGCAAATGCTTGTGCGGGTCCTCTCCTACACTATAATGAAAAATCGGGAGTAAGTGAATTAAACCTGACTTTAACTCAAAAGTACCTGTTGTCTCGTGGTAGGTAATGCAAAATGCTTGCTGGTTCAGATCTGGCGTTGCTAGCTGCCAGCTGCCTCAAAGTCCTCTCAGCCATGGTTGGTGCTTTAACCTCGCCGAGATTATTAACTCTTCTCCTTTTTGCTTGCCTTCTAAATCTCGTCTCCGCTCTAGAAATTTCAGGTTAGAATCTAAGATCGTTTCCCTACGAAGCACGTGTGATCATAAACCATGCAGACAAGAATTAAAAACACAAAATCCTAAACATACTAGAAAAACGCCCTTCCCCGGCAACGACACCAATTTGGTCGGACGACTTGTCGAGGGTCGCACCAAATAAATTTATAATTCCACGACACTAAAACTATTTTGTAGAAATTGTGGTCGGGGTCGAACACAGGGAAGTGGGATCTAATAAGTGCAGGATTTTGTGCTTATGAAAGGGAAAACAAAGAAAAAAATACAAAAATTAAAGGAGACAAAAATAAGCATGTAGAAGGAAATAAAGATGAAATTCAATAACATAAAAAGGGATCGTTGGATTTGGAATCATAAGAACTAAATTCAAATATAATTTTAAATCTAATTCCTACAACCTCTAACATGCATCCTAGGCCTATCAAGGGTCGTCTCGCGTAGAGAGTGGCTTGCTTCAACCTAGTGGCTATCTACTATTTTTTTCTTTTGTTTTGTTTTCTTTCTTTTGTTTATCTTTTCTTTTCTCTTTATAAAATAAAAAAATTCAAAAAGATTGTGCAAAATGTATAAAGTGGTGAAAAAACAAGAAAATCAAGTCTTGTGAATCAATACTTGCATTTTCAGGATTTGCAAAAGTTTTATCTTAGTTCTTCTTCAAATGTATAAGTTCTTCTTCATTTGAACACTTAGTCTGTGTGAACTTTCTAAATATTTTGGTTAAGTGTGTAGAAGATAGGTGTAGGGGAAGGAGAAAGCAAATGGAAAAAGGGCAGAATTTGCGATGCAAATGCGTTCGCAAATCTACCTTGTGCTAAATAAAGAAAAATGTTCAGGTAGTAATTTGCGCTGCACTTGCGTGTGCAAAACCAGGAAAATCAGAGGGCACAAGGTGATGTCATTTAAAATTGAAAAATCATTTAAGGAAAGTTCGAAACGTATAAATAGTGAAGGATTTGACTTAGGTCAAATATCTTTTGAACTCCTTCAACGTCATTCTCTCGCCCAAAGTACCCGCCAAGTTCCAAGCCTCCTCCGACCACCTGTTTTGACCACCATCGCCACCGGAAACCGAGCCCATTTCGCTCAAAACTCGTCGACGGTGCCTTTTTTCCAGACCCACGAAGAAAATCGAAGAAAGATGAAGCCTCCATCCGCTTCTCAGTCGAAGAACCCCGCTTCAACCCGTAAACCATATCAGGTTCTTCTTTTGAGAGGTTGAATTCGGTTTCAAAACCATTTACTCCTTCACAGAAAGTCGACACTCAGCATTCTACCCGTTCGACCTCTCTTAGGTCGAAAACTCAAGGTAAACTTCCCCGCTGATCTACTCGTGCAGGTTCACATTCAAAAGCATGGGAAGAAGATTTGAGACGGGTTGCGGGGAAAAACCGTAAAACAATTAAAGATGCGACCATGAAGGAAGAAGAATAAGAAGAGAAAATACCCCTTGTCCATAAACCAAAAGTTATTCGAATCAAGCAAAGGGAAGAGGAAAGTGGGAGAGAAGTATGAGCGAAGGAAGAAGAAAGATGAAGCTGAGCCATGCACTCAGGTTGCGGCCGTAAATGTGGAGCAACTTGAAAAATCTGACTGTAGGTCGACCTGAAATTGTGACTGAGAACATGACCAATCTTGAGAAAACAATGTCAGTTCCTGAGGCATAAGTCAAAGATGATTCGCCCGCATCTGAGGCTCAAGGGCAGGTTTAGGCTTCCACGGATCCAGCTGCTGATCCATCTAAGCCAAAATCCATAACAAACATCACGATGGGGTCCAAAGTTGGAGCAGCTGCTTTAGCAAAAAGACTGGAATAAAGTTGTGGAGAATGTAATATGGCTAGCTGATAACTCTCCAAAAGGGAGTTATTTGTGCCTTATTCTTTAAGGATTTACATGTTATTTATGCTAAATAGGGGTGTTATTAGATGAATATAATGTGTTTTATCCTAATTATAAGAATTGATGCTTTGGAAGTTCTTTTGCAGAGAAATTAATGATGATTGAATTAAGGGAGCAAAATCCATGATCCAGCAAAGCTGTGAGCAAGACTGACCACGTGAGCTGCATGTAATTCATTAATGAGGTGGCATTTCCAACCGTGATCTCGATTTTAAGAAGCTTGGAGAGAGTTCCACGTGTAACATTTGACCTAATTAGGGTTGACTTAACTCTATAAAAGGGATTAGTCGTCTCAAGTCAAAGGATTCCAAATTAATTCCATTCTTTGAAGGCCGAATAGAGAAGAATCGATTGGAGACCTTAGAAGACAATTTTCTACGAATTTTCTCAAGGAGGATTATTCTTTCTTGTAGAGTTCGTAGATATGGATATGTTTAATCAGATTGTAGCATGTGTTATTTCTATTTCCATGAACTAATTTACTTTAGGTTTTGGTTGAGAATAATGTAATTGTCATTTTGTTTTTATAATCTAGCTATTCTTAATGATCTTTTAGCATCTTGATTACTTGGCGTTCTTAATTTCATTTTGTGCCCGTCTAGCCAGCCGATATGAATAAATTCTCTTAGTTTCACGGATGATTTAAGAGTTGTGTGGCTCGTAATCACATTAGACCTTTGTAGTTGGTGAACGTCAGCAATTGAGCTAGGGATAGCCAATTGCCTAATGCTTGATCGATAGAACTTCATTGGAGTGGAAACCTATTCCAAAAAACCCAACGTTCCGGGAAGATCCTATTGATAAGACTGCGAGAGATTGCCTGATCAATAGAATTGCTAAAGCATCTTTTTAACAATTACAGAAGTCTTAATCAATGCTTGTTTCCAATCTGTCTTCTTTATTCGCTTATATTTATGCTTTATCATTTCTTTTGTTCCAACATTTTCGAAAAACCCAATCAATTAATCAACCTTGAAATCACTAAAAGACTAAAACAAAATAGGTAAAGTGAGACTATTCAAGACCTCGTGGATATGATAAAATACTTATTACTTGCTGCGGATTATGTGCACTTGCATAGTATTTTGGAGTTAATTCATATCATATTTTTAACCACTCCAGAATTGCAATAAGTTTTTTAATGTCCCTGGTTACTCAATAACCTTGAAATAATTATGAAGGAGAAAAATGCTGGGGCAAAACAAGAGAAGTGGCTCACTAGCAAAAGTCAGGGCCACCCAAATAAAAGATGAGCTATGGGCTGAAGAGAAAAGAAAGAAGAAGGAGGCAAGAAAAAGGAAAAGAGAAAGCAGGGGAAGAAGAAGAAAAAGTTGCACTAGTGGATGCCTGATAACATGCATAAATGCTAATAATTTATCCTTAGATTTAAGTGTTTTTGTGTGGTTTTATCGTAGATCTAATGTCTAATTATGTAATTTAAGCAATTATGTCCCAGAGAAGCTTTGTGTTGAATTTTGGAGAAAAAGATAGAATTTTGGCCCAAGTAATGAAGAAGTGGGTCAAAGGAAGATTCAAGTTCTTAAAGTGAAGACCATAGGCAAAACATTCAAAGAGAAAGGCCCAAAACAAGCCCCAAGCCGAGAGATGGAAGTCCAATTCGAGGGTCAGCGTCTCAACGCTACATTCGGTGTCTTGACGCTGAAGCTACTTGGGGAAAAAGTCAGTGACATCACAGCGTCGAGACGTTGTGACGTCAACGTCTCGACGCTAGGCACGACTGAAGCACTATTTAAAGGGTCCTTTGGCCTCGGTTTTCAAGCATCAAGCATTCATTTGGAGCGTCTTTCAAAGGCTCGCCTAGAGCCTCTTAGAGGGAGGGATTGAGAGAAATGTTTTAGAGGGTTTTGTGAGCATTTTTAGGGTGATTCGGGCTTGTGACGGGGCTCCAATCGAGGCTTTCCTATGGCGAATCAAGGCGTAAGCAAGGATTCGACGTCGGGATATGTTCTATACCCTTTTCCTTGTTCATATTACTGTTTTAATACAAGTATATGCTAGAAGTTTTGTTTGTGCATATGACAATGTATAACTAAATCCCGACTTTCGGGTCTTGAATGAGAATATACAATTGAAAGATATTTTGACTACTATTGTTGTGTCCAATTACTGATTATTTAATTGAGTGGTCGTAATGCCTTATAAGTTCTGGCCAAATTTATATTAATCTGTTACTTAAAGGAAACTCGACGGAGAGAAACTAAGTTAGGACATAGCTCAATTAACCAGACTTAACTGCTCGTAGTGACAACGAGAGTAGTTAGTTAGGCCTAGAGATCTAAAATGAATTAGGACTTAAGACTTAACCCATTTAATAGAGCTAAGGACACTTAGGTTATTAATATGTGTTAATGATAATTAGGGGAAATCAACAGGAGATCCTATGTTAATAAGTAGATTCTAGATCTATAATTAGCGAACATAATAATAAGTAGTCAAATATCTAGTAGATTACATATTGGATTTCAAGACCTGAACTCTGATCCTATCTATGATCCCTCAGTGTGTTATCTCGACTTGATCATTTACTGCTTTAGTGTTTTGTTTGTCTTTGATTTGTCTTTCTTTGCGCTAGATTTCCTAGATAATGAGCTGTTGGGTTTTATGCCCTAAAACTCGTAGATAGTAAATGAAACAAATTAATCGATCTCAATAAGTCGTTATATGAGTGATTCAGTAATTTGGTTATTGAATAAATCGAGTTTGCATTAATAAACCCTAAATCCAATAAACTAAGATCCGAGGTTGTTTAAATGAAACTTGGACTAGTATGTAGGGACATACGGGGATCAGTGTCCAAGTAACAACCTAAATGGTCTATAGTATAGGGATAAAGCTGGGTACCTTATCCTGGTGACACTATGAGATACAGCCCACCTTGTATCTGATACAGATGCAATGATCCAAAGCATCCATGTAAGAGACATGCGGGTGGGGGTATCCTATGCAATGAGTTTGCATAAGACCGAACCGCGAAATAGTAACCACTAGATGTAACGCCGTTAACTAGTTTAGGTTTCTATTTCAATAGGATGACCTAGGTAACTCAATCTCAATCCTGAGTCTATTATGAACCCCTTTTCAGGAGGGATTGTCCTTAGATTTGTATGGGTGAGAGTGGCCTGCTCGCCGACTCAATATTCCTACCATTTCAGGGGCAAGACCAAATGGGGGCTGGGAACATAACAGTACAAGATGGAATTCACTCCTTCCTCTATTGGGGCAAGTAGATGTGTGTTCCCTTAAGGGCTGATTCCGGGGCTTGAACAAAAGCGCGCTGTCCTCTCCTGGCCCGAGAGGAATTTCTGTTTAGTGGTTGGACCCTAAACAGGTTGTTCATTAGAGGGATCAGTGGTACTTAAGGACCCAGAGGTAACCCAGGGGTAAAACGGTAATTTGACCTAGCTGGTGTTATGAACACACCTGAAGGATTGACTTACTGCTATTGGTCGATATCCGTGGACACAGAAATATTCTACAGTGAGAAGAGTGCAACTGTGGGTCTTTAGTGGAGTGACCCACGGTTAACGAATGTTGATTGACTCGGTTAATGAGTTTAGCTGATCAATCTCGTATCGTTGGAGCTTCTGATCTGTAGGTCCATTAGGTCCACCTGCTAGCTCATAACGGGTTCTGAGATAATTTAGTCTTGATATTAAAGGGAATTAATATAATGTATGGAGATACATTATAGTATAGAGTTTAATTAAAGAATTAAACTTTATAGTTAATTTTGGATATGATTCGAAATTAATTATTGAGAGAATAATGAATTTAATTAAATATGTGATATTTGATTAATTCATGAATTAATTAATTGGGGAATTAATTAATTTAATTTAGTTTGGTTAAATGTGATTTAATCAAATTAATACTATAGTTTATATTAATGTACATTATGATGCACATTAAAACTATAGGTTAAATGAGAGAGATTAAAATTGAATATGATTCAATTGTAATTAAATATTGGATATTTAATTAATGTGGATTCAATTAATGAGATTAATTGAATGGTCAATTTAATTCAATTTAATATGATTCAAATTGAATTAAATACCTTATGTTATAATTGATTTAATTAATATTGTTTTAATTAAATTAATTATAATTAATTAATTAATTAAATGATTATTATTATTTAATTAATGGACGACCAAGATCGGTTGGATTTGATCCAACGATCTAGATGGAGTAGGGTTTTAACTTCCCCACTTATCGTTAAGTGGAGAGGGGGTTACCCATCTAAGCTCTCTCACTCTCATTTTCACGATAGACACAGAAGAGTCGTTTTTCTCTAAAAAAAAAATCCAGCAATCCCCTTGCTGTAATTTGCCCTTCCAAGACGATCTTTGGGTTCCCACAAGCCAATCTCGAATCCCAAGAGTCATAGTGGGTGATCCGACGTGGTGGTGTTCGTTAGGAGGAAGAAGAACGTATATTGGAGCATTATGTTGAGTTCTTCAAGTCCATGTAAGTTCTTCTTAGATCTAAAATAGTTTTAGATTTTATTTTTCAGCATGCTTAATCTTAGATTAATTTAGAATCTATATTTGATTTGCCAACGTAGAGGTTTTTCTAAAATTGAAATTTAATTCGAGAATGGTCTTGTTTGCTTCCGCTGCCAAAAGGAATTTTAATCCTTCAGGGAACTCCTACAAAAAAAAAAAAAACAACAAGACATAAAAAAACAATAACAAAGTAACTTGGGTTGCCTCCCATAAGCGCTTGTTTATCGTCTCTAGCTCGACGTGCTCGTGCAGTCTGTCAAGGCACATAAAAATTCTCGTATTTCTTTGGACCCTTCTTTCTTGAATCAATAAAACTCACTATTGCTAGCAAGCTTACCAGCTTCTCATGGGCCCCTGAAATAAAATTATTTTTGGTATTTTTGACTAAAATAAACATAAAAGGAGAAAGATCAAAATAAAGAGACTCTGACTCTAAAACTGACTCGTGAGAATAGAAAAAGGAATAATCAAAATATACAAAGGATGGAGAAGATAAAACAGACGAAGGCTTTTCAACCTCAAACTCTACCTCCTGAAATTCCTCCGACACTACAAGCTCATTTTCTTTTTCTTCCTCACAACCATGTTCTTGATAGGTGCTCCAACTCTCCAATTCATCCCCACTATTCATGCAACTCACCCCTAACTGCTCATCCTCATCAAGATCGAAAGAACTACGCTCATGAATGGGTGCCAATGAATCATCGGCCACATGACTCACTAGACAACTTATGGAAGTGGATCCCACCTCACTAACTTCCTGTGGAGCTTGAAGTCCTCTTATGATTTCATCAATTTTTAGACTCCTCGCTCTAGACTCCTCAATATAATTTTGAACTATGTTTTCCAAGGAAGAATTTTCATTTAAAGGGGTATAACTTGAAGATGAAAAATTGGAATATGGTGTTGAATAAAAAGCCATTCAAATCAATTAAAGCAACAATGATAATTAGGCTTCCAATCAAACAATAACCCAACAAGGACAAATGACAAAGACTCAAACAAAAAAAATCTAATATGGAAAAAATCTAATATGGAAAAATCTAAATATGGAAAATATAATCTAGAAAAGGAAAGTACTATCTAATTAAGGAAAACAAGAAACAAATATGGAAAATTACAATTAAGGCAAAAGACTAACAAGGAAAAATATCTAAATGAAGAAAAAAAATCAAGAAAATAACACAAAAAACAAATAAGGAAAAGATTACACAACTAAAAGAAAAACTAAATTAGAAAAGCAAATATGGAAAGAAAAACAAATTATAAGGAAAACACTAAAATAGGAATGCAACAAATATGGAAAATAAAAACAAATAAGGAAAAAAATGCAATCTATCTACAAAATAAAAATAAAAAAATAAAATACACCCTAAATTAAGACCGAACAATTTTTCCACGATATTAATTTAACTAAATATGTCAATCCCCGGCAACAGCGCCAAAAACTTGATGCGCAATTTGCTTACCGCAAGTGTACGGGTCAAGTAATAATATAGTGTTTTCGTGTAAAACGAGTGTCGTCCTCTGGATTGGTTTTCTAGCAAATTAAGTATCGCAAATACTTTTGTTCAATTTTATTTAGGGAGCAAAACTCAATGATAAAGATAAATCTAAAGACAAAAAAGCATAAAATAAAAGTGGAGACTCAAATGGAAAGATTCTTAGGGAATTGATTTCATTGATTAAGATTGAGGATTAATTAATTGGATGAATTTAGCATGCAATTATTCTACCAAGTCTAGGAACCTTTTATCACAACTATCTCTCCCGAGCATAATTGATTCTCATGCATGCAACCAACTTGATATCCCTATCTAAGTTCATTAACATGCAAGGCTTTGAGTTTAGTTCTTCAAGCAACTTCTAAAGTTATTTCAAATCCCGTCACAAACTTAGAATTTCTATTTTAGTCATGCAATTAAATAAAGTAAGTCTTAGGCCAAATCCCCTCTCCCGAGCAAGATTCAACACTCAAATCATTCAACTAGTGATCAAGTAATTGAAAGCATTTAACCATAATTGCATAGGTAAAATAAATGCATATTCATACCACAAATCAATCCAACAAACTAAAACAACTACATCAATCCCTAAGACAAACAACTAGCAACTCATAGTCTTTAAACTACAAACACTAATTGAAAGAAAAGCCATAAAAACTACAAGAGTTAAGGGAAAGAGAAAGGAAAACTCGAATCCGTCGAAACCGGCACGTCCCCATCACGATCTCCACGTCTTCTCGCTTGATTCCCGCTCCTTGGCCTTGCTTTAGCTCCCACTAAAGGTCTCTAGTCGAAATTAGGGCTAAAATCTAACCAATTGGACTCCCCAAATCCGTAGCTGAAAAGAGGAATTTATAGAAAATCTGCGGATAGCGTCGCGACGCTGTGTACATAGCGTCGCGATGCTGTCACAACGTCTCGACGCTAAGGAGACAGCGTCTCGACGCTGTCTCTGTTGCCGCCTAATTCAGAAAAGGAAAGGCAGCGTCGAGACGCTCCAACAGCAGCGTCCCGACGCTGGCCTGCAGATGGCTCTCTTTTGACTTCTTCTTGGTTGAATCTTTTCCGTTCTTTAGCCAATTTTCGTGTCCCGAACACGTATTTAGCTCCAATTTCTCGATTTAACTCTGAAACACGATTCCTACAAAAAGAACATAAAAATGCATAATTTTGGCCAATTAAATATAAAAGACTAGCTTAATTAATTTGGGAAACATAGCTAGCTATGCTCGCTATCAGAAGTTAATGAAAAGAAGAAGTCAACACCTACTTCAATTCATAACGAAACGACAACCCTCACAAACCAGATTACAATATTAGTTCTCAAAACAACATCACTCCCAAACAAATCAGATTACAGTAACCTACTCGTATATTAACTATTAGTTCTTAAAACAACATCAAGAGCAAGAACAAATCAAATTACAATAACCTATTCATATATTAACTGAACAACATCCCCAATCAGAGCATGTACATATACATATTTAAAACTCGAAGTATGGGTGCAAATCGAAGGGCTCGGGAGACGACTTCCGTGATTGTTTCTAATTAGAGAGTTTCATTAGAGAATATGGGAAGTTTCTATCAACTTTTGTAAACTGCCACGGTATTATAGGAGATATCAACGTCGTTCTGTTGGTGACTGGCTGAAGATGAAGCCATGAAGGAAATTACGTCATCGATGAAATGTCGTCCATCGCTCCTGTAAAGCATCTGTACCGCATTTCTTTAAGGTTGTTCTTGCTCGCGCTCTCAACAAACAGTCGAAGGCGACATAGAAGCGTTCGGAACATCGATCGTCGAAGAGGGAAAATGAGAATCGTCGGTGTAGAGGGAGAAGTGAGAGACGCAACCCAGAAGTTTCAGTGAGGAGAGATATGTGAGAGGGTTTAATCGTTTAAGTAACCGAGGATTTAAGGTGGGAAGAGAGAAGTGATAGCGTTGTTCAATTGTTGAGACAAAAGTGCCAACGTCGTTTAAGTTACCGAGGAAGTCCGAGAAGCGAGAGCGCGAACGGGAGTTCTCGAGAGCGAGAATTGTGAATCGATTAAAAATTATTAAAATTGAGAAAAATGTTCGAGAAGCGAGAGCTTGAAGCGTGTATCGCGAGCGGAAATCGATCCAACTGGCCTAAAGGAGCAACGTGGTCATAAAATGTGTGTGGTGACATCAACAAAAGGGCATTCTCCATTATTCTGAAAAGGTATGAAAAATTTCATTATGACCCCTAAAAATAGGTCATCTGTACAAATTTCCCAAAGAAAATCCCCTTCTTAGTGGACGACTCGGACACTACTACTACATAGTAGCTCAATAGCTAGTACTATAAATTTTATTTGGTCTCGATGATTCGACAAACTTGACCGATCAATATTTCTCTTCCTTAATCATCTCTCCCTTTTTAAATCTTAGGGGTTTGGTTTGAGGTTTGAGGATGTGAATAAGGATGAGAATCAACAAGGAATACAAAATCTCTTGTTTGGTACAAAGTTTTGAGCTATTCCCATGAGTTTTGTATACCCATAAATAAAGTTATTTGATACCCTTGCAAAAGTATGAGTTTTCTTCGTGTCCTTCTCTTTCTCTCTCTTATTTTTATTATTTTCAATTTTTCTTTTATTACATTTATTTATTATATTAAAATTAATTATATGATTTAAATTAATTTTTATAATCAACCAGATTATATAAAACTTATTTTATAATAATATTTTGAATTAACCTAATTAACTATTTAATTGTAATAAATTAATCCTAACTAATTAAGTTTTTTTTTTTTTTTTGAAAATTTGTAAAAAAAAAAGGTATCCCTGTGTGCTTCTAATAGATTATGAAACATATGTTCTATCAAAAAAAAAAAAAAAAAAAAAGATTATGAAACATATGTATGGTATAAACTTGATAAGATTTCAAAGAAAAACAATGTTAGAGCTACATTTTGTTAAAATTTGTGAGTTTCGGTAAAGATATTTATTAGCTAATTTGTAGATTAATCAAACTTAAAATTAATGTAATTGAGGATATTTAAAAAATTATTAAATAAATAATTTTATTTAGTCAAATTAACTTAGTTTATTCAATTAAAATTATTCCTTGATTCATTAGAAAAAATATATTCAAATTATCGATTCATTAATTTTTATTAATACTTTGAATTAATTCTGATTGTTTTTATTGATTAATCTATTAAAATTAGATAAAATTTCCATGATTAATCCCATAAAGTAAATACAAACATAGTTGATTTCATAAAATTTTGATGACATTCTCATGTACAACCAAACAGTTATTTTGATTCCCAACTATCTTATTCCCAAGTAGACATCATTCATTTTCGGGCATTTGAAAAAACCTTAAACCAAATGGGCTCCTAATAGTTAATTGAGGGTATTTTCGACAATTTGAAAATTCTAAAAGAAAAAAGCTTACGGTTAGCTAGTACTATTTAAAATGGGTCATTTTTAGGTAATTGACAAAAATAAGACAAAAAAGATACCATTAAAGAGATATAGGACTGATTTTAAAATGAAAGATTAATAGGATTTTTAGGCAAAGAAATTACAAAATTACCCTTTCTAATATCCCAAAAGATTTACCCTAACTTTCACTTTTACATCTCACGCTTCTCACTCTTCTCCCTCCCTTCACGCACGCAGACAAGGAAAGACGTCAACCAACGCACGATGACGGCGACCCAGAGGCGACGAGCAGGCGACGACGAAGACGATGAAGTTGACGACGAATAAACGACGACGATAGCAACCATAGCGAACAAACGACATGTGCTTACGCGCTCTCCAAGCTTGCCAACGTTCTGCACACCCACGAACTTGCTCGCAGATTGAATGTTCTTCACATTTGATATTACTTTAATTCATATTTTTTTAATCTAAATTTGGACAGATTATTAAAGGTTAAAACACAGACTAATTATTATTATTTTTTTTTTTGGTTTAGCAAATGAAAACTAATGTCACTGTGAACGCTCATCCGGGATTCGTCAAAACTCGACTCACAAGAGATCGTGAAGGTTTCATCACTGGTATGAATCTTCTTTAATTTTCTTTTTTTTTTTTCCTCGGGTAATCTCAATATGAAAATTAAAAATAATTATTGAATTTGCAGATTTGGTGTTTTTTATGGCTTCCATGCTGTTGAAGACAATGTGTACATATATTTACATTGATGTGTAGTTAACATATTCATTGTATATGTTATATGTACATGCCACATTATATAGAAGCAAAGTGGACACTATACCAATAATGCCTCGTGGAGAAGCGTACATTTAACCGGCAAGCTGAGCATCAATTGGTTCATTATGTCTTGGAAAATCATATTGAATTCAAGGATGCATAGATTGATGTTGATTTCGTGTGTATGCACCGTTTAATGTCAAGCAACTACATTGGGTGTTAATTTGTTTAATTTAATTTAGTGTGAGATCAAGGTATGCGAGAAGAGAGGATAACGTTGTTGATGTCAGTGCGTATGTTAGTGCCATTGATATTATACAACATTGGGTTTTTTTTTTTTTTTTTTTGCAAGGGTGGGTTGTATAAACATACAGAACCTCGACTTCTATAATTTTTTCTACATTTTTATCATTGGGCCGTCATATTTTTCTACCCAATTCTATAAATTTTTCTTTAACCAACTATGGAGTCATTGGCAAAGAAGAATAAAATCACAATTTTGGATTACAAGAAAGGCCGATTAACTGAAAAATTTGTAGATGATCCCTTCATGGTTCCAAATAAATTTATAATCCACGATTCCTGAAGCTAACTTGTAGAAGTAGTGGTCGAGGTCGATCATAGAGAACAATCCGTTTATTTCTAAATTCTTTTGTGTTTTTTAGGTAACCAAAGGGGGGTTTATGGATGAAAGATTAAGACATAAAATATAGACGGGAGAATAAATATGGAAAATTTAATGCAATGAAAGTAAAAGCGGGGTTAGTTGATCTTACCACGAGGATTATTGTATTTCAGGTTAAATTAGGTGTTTAGTTTGATTAATTTCATTCATCGATTATCAATTGATATTTAATAAATTATTTGCAGGGCGTCTCGATACTAGGTTGATGGGGTCTTGACACTAGTAAAGGCTTCAAGGGCATTTTGGTCTTGTACGCTCCGATTTCGCTCGATTAAGCCTTGAATTGCTTCCAATGCTCCAGTAAGGACCTATACACATATTATACTCATTTTAAAGCATTTCTCGCAAGGGATTCAACAAAGATAAGCGAATTGGGAGATTATAAACATATAACAATTTAGACCGACCAGGGTGTGATAAAGCTCATTTATGTGCGTTATTTAGCCTTAAAAACCTAGGTTATTGTTCAGAATGCAAGGACTTTGTGCTCTAAATATTATCTTTTCGAGTCAAATTGTCAAAAGTTTTAGAATCATGGAGAAAAACCAAGAAGTATAAAATTTATGCTTAAAATCTACAAAAAGAGATTACTTTTGCAAGATTTTATCCAAGTTGAGTATTTTTTAGCAGAGAGAAATTGCAAGGGAAATGTGCCTGCAATTGGAGAGAAATAGTTATAGCAAGCATAAATGTTGCTATTTTATCCCTAAATTTATGAGCTTTTGTGTCCTTTTATGGTGTTTTTATGTTGCATATCTATTTAATTTCATTATGTTGTCCTTAGGAGAAATTTGTGAAAGATTGGAGAAAAAGAGCCCAAATTAATGGATTTCAAGCCTTAATTATCAAGTTGGGTCAAGAGAAAGGGCCCAAGATTCATCACATAAAGTATTTGGGCCAAAGGAAATGAAGGAGGCCCAAAAATCTACTCAAAATCGAGGTTGAAATGTTCTGGAACTAGGACAGCGTAGCGACGCTGTCCCTTAGCTTCTCGACGATGTCCTATCTTGCCGCCCAAGACAAGTGACGTCACAACATCGCGACGCAACCCCATTTTGAGGCCTATTAAAGGAGCGCCTCACTCCCTCATTTCATCATCAATCAATACTTTCATCCATTCCTTAGTCCCTTTTAAGCCTCTCCAAGCCTATCTTAAGGGTCGAGTGTGAGATTTAGTGCGAAATCATTATAACGAGCATTTTTGGAGGGCTCGGGAGCTTGTTTCGGAGAGGATCCATAGCGCAAGCAAGGGGTTCTCAACGGTTCATTCTTCTATCTCTTACTTTGCTCATTTATGCTTATTAGTTTGTACTTTTGGGAAATTTTGATCATCATGTATAGCTAAATCCCAATTGTGGGTTGATAACTCTCCAAAAGGGGGTTATTTAGGTCTTATTTCCATAGTGTTTTGTGTGTCTTTTGTGTGTCTTTTGTGTCAAATAGGTATGTTATTAGGAGAATATTTCATGATTTATCTATTTAGAAGAAACAATGCTTCGGAAGTTATTTTGCAGAGAAATTAATGTTGAGCGACTTGAGAAGTCAAATATTATGATCCAGCAAAGTAGAGATTAAAACAGACCACGTGAGCCGCACGAGATTCATTAAAAAGGTGGTTGTTCTAGAAGGAATATCGTATCTTAGAAGCTGGGAGAGTGTTCCACGTGTATTATTTGACCTAATTAGGGTTGACTACACTCTATAAAAGGAAGTAGCCGTCTCAAGTCAATTAATTTCGAGTGGGAGACTCACTTTCCATCTTTGGAAGCCAAATAAAGGAAGAACAATTGGAGACTTCAAGAAGACCATCATCTACGGATTTCTTCAAGGGAATTAATATTTTCTTGTAAAAGTCTTGTAGTTATGGACGTGATGACATGCAAAAATGTCATCATTTTCCTATTAATTTTAGCTAGTTTTGTGCATGAATTGTGAGCTTTAATGTATTTTTATGTTGATTTTACAGAAAACCGAGTTCGAGCAGCAAAACTGAGATTTTAAGAGAATTTGGGTGAATTTGGAGACTTTATGGGCAATTTGAAGAATAATCATTGAAGATCAAAGCCCTAAGGTCCAAGAAAAGAAGACAATTGAAATGGGAGGCCCAAAAAGCCCAAAAGTTTGAAGAAAAGAGGCAAAAATCCGCAATTAGGGCTTCTAGAAGGCCTAGCGTCGAGACGCTAGGACCATAGCGTCTCGACGCTAGGTGATCAGCAAAGAGCGCTCCAAAATCGCGATAGCGTCGCGACGCTGCGACGACTTCTGCCCCAAGACAACATGATGTCATAGCGTCTCGACGCTGTGACGTAGCGTCTCGACGCTGTCGACTTGTTCAGCAAGAAAATTCCAGCCCCTTTCACTATAAAAAGGCCCCTTCCCTTTGGTTCAAATTATCCCATTTTTGGGGAGCTCTCCCCTAGCTCAATAGAAAGAAAAAGTGAGAAGAATTGTGACGAAAAAGGAGGAATTGAGCGAGATTCCAAGGCTCGGGATTCGAGATGATCGGGATGGGAGCTTGGGATCAACTTATCGGTTATTTCTTCCTTACTTCTTTGTAATTCCTTATTTTAATTCGAGTTAGGCCTATGGATCAAGATCATCTTGGCACAATTATTTCCATTTGTGAGTAGATCTTGAGACCTAGGGTCGTTATTCTAGTTATTTGGATATTGTAGCGCAATTACTTGGATTATGTAATGAATATCTTCAAATTTCATCTATGCAATTTTTGTTTAATGCTTTTAATCTCTTGATCACGGATTAATTGTTATGATGGTCTAAATTGATACTCGACAGAGAGAAATTAGATTAGATCCTAATTGCATGGCTAACGATTGCTTGGAACACGAGAGTGAAAGAGAATTGTTAGAAATTGATTATGAAGTTGCTTAATGCCATATTATGATTAACTAAGGAAATGGACACATGAATTAGTTATGTTAGTATGAGATGTGGAGGAACTTGAAAGAGAAATCTGCTTAAAATTACTTCTAGATTTATGGAATTGATGATTATTAGTTACATGCATCCATGAAATTGAGCTACAAATCCAAGAAAGCTAGATAACACCCTAGGTCAAGTTCCCTTAATTGGATACTTCCGTTTTGTTATTGCATGTTTATTTTTATCTATTTCTCTAAATTTTTGCTTCATCATTCGAGTTGATCTTCTAAATAAAATTAAAACATGATGATTCTTGGTACTTAATGGAATTAATTCAATTTCCCTGAGGATTCGATACTCGGTATTACCTACCGTTTTATATTACTTGTGACGACCCGTGCGCTTGCGAAAATTCGTGCAACAAGTTTTTGGTGCCATTGTCGGGGAAATTGTAATTTTTTCCGTTAATATTGAGAATTAAGTGTTTGATTTTAATTTAGAAATTTATTTTTTCTGCATTTTATTTTTTTAGTTTTGTGGAGCTATAAGGTGGATAATTTGTTTCTTGAAGATTTAATCATGGCAGATCAAGAAGACAAAGCAATCAGAGATTATTTCTTGCCTGAATTACCCCTGAATTACTCTTGGATAGCCTATGAGCCAATCACTGTCGAGCAATTTAAGCTCAAGGCTAGTCTTATTCGAATGGTGAAAGAAAACGCTTTCAAAGGTCATCCATCAGAGGATCCACATAGTCATCTAAGAACATTTGTGGATATTTGTGGAACAGTACAAATAGGTGGAGTTAGCCCTGATGCTATTCGCTTGCAATTATTCCATTTTTCTTTACAAGATAGGGCTAGAGATTGGTTAGATTTGTTAGCACCAAATAGTATTTCTAGATGGAATGACTTGGTTAAAGCCTTCCTCACAAAATTTTTCCCATTAGCCAGAATTACTAAGCTCAGGACTGAAATTGGAATGTTTGAACAAATGGAGGACGAAAAATTATATGAGGCTTGGGAACGATACCAGAACATGTTAAGAAAATGCCCACAACATGGATACCCTAACTGGCTTCAGATACAATTTTTCTACAATGGGTTGAAAAGGGACTTCAAAACAATTCTTGACACAGCGGCGGGAGGAAACTTCTTAGCCAAAACTGTCAAGGACGCTCGAGCCCTAGTAGAAGAGTTAGCCTTGACGAGTTACCAATGGCCGTCTGAGCAGCCAGAGCCCAAACCAAAGGAGGAACCATGTAAGTCTGACGAGCTGAAATCTTTAAGATTGCAAGTTGAAGCTCTAACCAAGGCTCTAAACAAGCTCTCAGGATCAGAGATTCCAAGTTTGCCTAAAGTTGAATTAAAAATGGAGTCTCAACCTGAGGAAGTTGTTCGTCAAGAGAAGAAAAGCCCTTTGGAAGACATTTCAGGAAAGTTTAGTGAAGAGATCAAGAATTTGATGCAAGGTATAGTAAAACAAGATCTTGTCATTAGTAAAATGGACGCAAAACTTGATCAAATGATGAACCAAATTCAGCAAGAAAAGTTATCTAAGGTCGTCGCCATGGACCCACGAGAACAATGTCTGGCCATATCTCTGAGAAGTGGGAAGCAGGAAGTAGAGAGAAAAGAAGTAAAAAAGACCAGCACTAGGAGGATACTGGATGAAGATGATGATCAAAACAGTGAAGAGGAGGAGAAAGCGCTGCCAGTCCCACTTGAAGAGACGTATCATGAGTTCGTGGACCACTCCAGTGGATATTGCATTATACCTCACACCCCACTACCCGAGGAGACTTTGATTGAAAGCTTCTACGAAAGGTTAAAAATGCTAGATTCAGTTAGTGGTGGTGATGCACTTGGTTCGACACCCAATGAGGCACGAGAAATCGGTACAAACCTGACAGAAAACACTCAGTTCCATGCCACTTCCCATGATGAGCTAGAATGCCAAATTTCAGAGCAGCAGCAGGTAGGTGCGTTAAAAGAAAATCCCATTAAGGTTAGTGAGCTTGAACTTAATTCTTCTTGTTATTATGAGCCTAGTTCATGTAATATCTCATGCAAGTTAGGAGAGTTGGAGATTGAGAAAAATTCATATCATTCCATGCCTAGTTCTTTTTCTCCTAAGAATTATAACTCTGAAATGCATGATTTAGGCTTAGTAATTTCAGTTCCTGATCTCCTTTCTATTAGGCTCAGATGGTATTTAAATAGTATGTTTGGAAAGGTTGAGGATTTCTTGATTAAAATTTCTTATGTTGTGCACCCTGTGTGCAAGTTGAATTTGTTTGTGCAGGAATTGATTAAGAAGAAGAAGAAGGATCCTCTGAGGATCAAAGAGGTGGACTTCGGTTGAAAACGCCGAATCCCGTCTAGCTGAGGACGTTAAAACAAACGCTTCTTGGGAGGCAACCCAAGCTTTTATAGTTTGTTGTAGATTTCATTTTAGTTTTTGCGTTGATCCTAATGCTCCCTTGAGATCGATCCTTATGCAGGAAGCTCGTGAATTCATGCCTAGCTTCTCATTCTTTCCTCGGGCGACAATTCAAGACGTTTCGGATTCTCTCGCTTTTTCAGGGCAGTATCATTCTCTCTTTAGCTAATTAAATGATCATACATTGGGGACAATGTATATTTTAACTTTGGGGGGGAGATTCGCTCTGCTTAGGTTTTGCGTAAGCAAAGTAATGCTTATGATGAATTAAATGCATGTTGATGATAATGACGTCTGATGATTTGCTTTTAGCCATGATTCTCTCTTATTGTTGCAAATTTGGAAGCATGTCTAAATTCAAGAAAATTTAAAATTTTTCTTTGATCCCCTTGCAAAGTATGATGATTCACTTGTTTTATTATGATTTTGAAAGCCTAGATAAAAGTTATATGCTTTGGAAGTTTGTTGTCACTCCGATAGGTGTAAAGTTTGTCTAGATAGCTTTCTTGCGTAATAGTTAGTAATACTGAGCTTTGGGAAAAAGAAATGATTTGCTCAAAAAATAAAATAAAATATATATATATATATATATATATATATATATATATATATATATATATAAAATATAAAAAAAAGAAAAAAAAAAGAAGAGAAAAAGAATTGCTCCACTTTCTTGAGAGCGTTAGTAACCAGGGGCATTCATGACACCCATCGTTTGCCTTTGCATGAAAGCGCTGGAAGGGAATGAGCATGCCTCGGCAGCCTGAAAGATGAGACGCTCGTAGTTGGATGCTTTCATCACCAATGTTGGCAAGCCAGAACGAAGGCGCTTCATCTAAAGGGTTCTTCTAATATATATATATATATATATATATATATATATATATATATATATATATTTGGGCACCTTAGTAAGGTAGTGCTTGCTAGATAAGTATGACGGCTAAAAGGGCGAGCTTTAGTGCCAATATAGGGGGAAGATGAATGGAGGAGTATATAAATGATTTCGGGCTAGTAAAGATTATGATAAGACAAATGATGATTTGTTTTTGCAAGGGAGCATAGGATTAAATTTTAAACTTCTTGATGGTTGACCATGCTTACTTATTTGTTTCAATGGTTTGCATTTATGGCTAGAAGTATTGAGGATAGAGTTGTTAGCATGCAAGTTATGATTCATATGCATTACTTTATTTTGCTCGGGACTAGCAAAACTTTAAGTTTGGGGGTGTGATGACATGCAAAAATGTCATCATTTTCCTATTAATTTTAGCTAGTTTTGTGCATGAATTGTGAGCTTTAATGTATTTTTATGTTGATTTTACAGAAAACCGAGTTCGAGCAGCAAAACTGAGATTTTAAGAGAATTTGGGTGAATTTGGAGACTTTATGGGCAATTTGAAGAATAATCATTGAAGATCAAAGCCCTAAGGTCCAAGAAAAGAAGACAATTGAAATGGGAGGCCCAAAAAGCCCAAAAGTTTGAAGAAAAGAGGCAAAAATCCGCAATTAGGGCTTCTAGAAGGCCTAGCGTCGAGACGCTAGGACCATAGCGTCTCGACGCTAGGACCATAGCGTCTCGACGCTAGGTGATCAGCAAAGAGCGCTCCAAAATCGCGATAGCGTCGCGACGACTTCTGCCCCAAGACAACATGATGTCATAGCGTCTCGACGCTGTGACGTAGCGTCTCGACGCTGTCGACTTGTTCAGCAAGAAAATTCCAGCCCCTTTCACTATAAAAAGGCCCCTTCCCTTTGGTTCAAATTATCCCATTTTTGGGGAGCTCTCCCCTAGCTCAATAGAAAGAAAAAGTGAGAAGAATTGTGACGAAAAAGGAGGAATTGAGCGAGATTCCAAGGCTCGGGATTCGAGATGATCGGGATGGGAGCTTGGGATCAACTTATCGGTTATTTCTTTCTTACTTCTTTGTAATTCCTTATTTTAATTCGAGTTAGGCCTATGGATCAAGATCATCTTGGCACAATTATTTCCATTTGTGAGTAGATCTTGAGACCTAGGGTCGTTATTCTAGTTATTTGGATATTGTAGCGCAATTACTTGGATTATGTAATGAATATCTTCAAATTTCATCTATGCAATTTTTGCTTAATGCTTTTAATCTCTTGATCACGGATTAATTGTTATGATGGTCTAAATTGATACTCGACAGAGAGAAATTAGATTAGATCCTAATTGCATGGCTAACGATTGCTTGGAACACGAGAGTGAAAGAGAATTGTTAGAAATTGATTATGAAGTTGCTTAATGCCATATTATGATTAACTAAGGAAATGGACACATGAATTAGTTATGTTAGTATGAGATGTGGAGGAACTTGAAAAAGAAATCTGCTTAAAATTACTTCTAGATTTATGGAATTGATGATTATTAGTTACATGCATCCATGAAATTGAGCTACAAATCCAAGAAAGCTAGATAACACCCTAGGTCAAGTTCCCTTAATTGGATACTTCCGTTTTGTTATTGCATGTTTATTTTTATCTATTTCTCTAAATTTTTGCTTCATCATTCGAGTTGATCTTCTAAATAAAATTAAAACATGATGATTCTTGGTACTTAATGGAATTAATTCAATTTCCCTGAGGATTCGATACTCGGTATTACCTACCGTTTTATATTACTTGTGACGACCCGTGCGCTTGCGGAAATTCGTGCAACAGGACGCACGTACTCAGATTGTAACGTGTGTTATTTGTACTATCATGAACTAAATTTACTTAGGTGTTGGTTAAGGTCAATGTAATTGACGTACTTTATTCTTTAGCAATTAATATTGATTTGAGCATCTTGATTATTTGTTGTGCTAAATATTATTTTGTGCTTACCTGGCCAGCCGGTGTGAATATCACCTCTTAGTTTCACGGATGATTTGAGAGGTGTGTGGCATTTAATCACCATAGACCAGTATGTGTTGGTGGACGTCAATGATTGAGTTAGGAATAACAGATCGCCTAGTGTTTGATCGGTAGAACGTCATTGGAGTTGAAACACATTCCAAAAAATCCAAGGTTTCGGGAGGATCCTGCTAATAAGACTGCAAGAGATTCGCCAAATCATTATTATTGCTAAAGCATCTTTTAAAACAATTACAGCAATCTTAACCAACGCCTGTTTCCAATCTGTCTACTTTATCCGTTTACATTCTACACTATCATTTCTTTTGCTTCAGCATTATTTCAAAACCCAATCATTTTTAACACCCTTGAAATCACTAAAACGTTACACAAGATAGGTAGAGTGAAAACTATTCAAAACCTCATGGATACGATAAATACTTATCACTTGTTGTTGAACCATGTGCACTTGCATAGTATTCTAGGGATCAATTTTATCTTATTTTAACACACTCTAAAAGGCAACAAGTTTTTGGCGCTGTTGCTGGGGACTTGAATAAGTTTTTATCTGATCTGTTTTGTGTGTGTTGTAGTGGTTTGGTGCGTGAACTTTTTTACTGTTTCTTTTAGCTTTTGCAGGTGTGAGTTTGGTGCATGAGCGATCCTCCTGGGGTGAGATTCGAACTTGATCCATAAATCGAAAGGACATTAAGAAGAAGAAGGAGAGAACAACGGAGGAACAACAAGGCAATGGGTAACGTACCGCGTCTTCTAGAAATTCTAGAAGATCAAGTTAATCCCCAGCAGATTCGTGGGCTACAGAAAAATCAACCGTTGGAGCAAAATGGACAGCAAAACAACCAGGCTGAGAACCCTACTTTGGTAGCAAATGATAGGGCCAGAGCCATTCGAGCTTACGCTTTTCCAATGTTTGATGAGTTAAATCTAGGAATTGTGTGTCCTCAGATTGAGGCAACAAATTTTGAAATGAAACTGGTAATGTTTCAGATGTTACAAACCGTGGGTCAATTCCATGGTCTAGCATCTGAAGATCCCCATTTACATCTTAAGTCTTTTCTAAGAGTTCGTGGTTCTTTTGTAATTCAAGGAGTGTCTAGAGAGGCCCTTAAATTAACTTTGTTCTCATATTCTCTTAGAGATTGAGCAAAGGCTTGGTTAAATTCTTTTGCTCTGGGGTCGATTAGGACATGGAATGAGTTAGCGGAAAAATTTCTTAGTAAGTATTTTCCACCAACTAGGAATGCCAAGTTTAGGAGTGAAATAGTGGGATTTAGGCAACTCGGAGATGAAACTTTTAGTGAGGCTTGGGAGAGGTTCAAAGAACTTTTGCGTAAGTGTCCCCACCATGGTCTACCTCATTGTATACAAATGGAAACATTTTACAATGGGCTAAACTTAGTAACCCAAGGGATGGTTGATGCGTCCGCAGGAATGGCCCTTTTGACAAAAACTTTTAATGAAGCCTATGAGATTTTAGAAAGAATATCGATTAATAGTTTTTAGTGGTCAGATGTTAGAGGCTCAGATAAAAAGGTAAAAAGTGTGTTAGAAGTGGATGGTGGGTCTACCATTAGAGCTGACATTGCCATGTTAGCTAATGCTCTTAAAAATGTGACTGTAGTTCAACAGTCGCCAGTGGTGGAGCCTGCTGCAGTTGTCAATCAAGTGGTAGAGGAACCATGTGTTTATTGTGGTAAAGAACATAACTATGAATTTTGTCCTAGCAATCCAGCTTCTGTATTTTTTGTAGGTAATCAGAGGAATAACCTTCACTCTAATTTTTATAATCCAGGTTGGCGTAACCACCCCAATTTTGCATGGGGAGGGCAAGGAAGTAACTCGCAAGCCCCTCAAGCACAACAAAAGGTGGCGACCCAGACAGGTTTTGCTAAATCGCAGGCATTGCCCCAACAAAGTAAGTAGGCTTTGCCCCAGCAAAATTCATAGAGTTTTCCTGAGGCAATGATGAAAGAATATATGGCTCGTACAAATGTTGCAATTCAAAGTAATCAAGCTTTGGTGAGAGCCCTGGAATTGCAAATGGGCCAGATGGCTAATGAGCTGAAGGCGCATCCTCAAGGGCAACTTCCTTCGGATACAAAACACCCGAAAAGGGAAGGTAAGGAACAAGTACAGGCAGTAACTTTGAAAAGTGGTAAGCCACTAGAGGTAAGAAACGAGCCTAGTAAAACCCAGGAAATAGATAAGAGTAGTGATAGAGATGTTGTTGTCGAGAAAGAGTTAGAGTCTGGTAAGATAGACGGAGGCAGTAATGATGTTGCGGGAGCAACTAGTTCTGTTCCAGAAGTAGAATCCCCTTATGTTCCGCCTCCACCTTATGTACCACCTCTACCTTTTCCACAAAGGCAAAGGCCTAATAATCAGGATGGTCAATTTAAAAATTTTTTAGAAATTCTTAAGCAGTTGCATATAAATATTCATTTAGTTGAAGCTATAGAACAAATGCAAAATTATGCTAAATTTCTTAAGGATATTTTGACTAAAAATAAGAGGTTAGGAGAGTTTGAAATTGTGGCTCTTACTGAGGAGTGTAGTGCTATTCTTAAAAATGGACTACCAACCACGGCTAAGGACCTAGGGCCGTTTACTATTCCAGTCTCTATAGATGGAAAAGCATTAGGTAGAGCACTTTGTGATCTAGGTGGAAGCATTAACCTTATGCCTCTTTCGGTCTATCGAAAGTTAGGTATTGGTGAAGGTAGGCCTACCACAGTTACACTCCAATTAGCTGATAGATCTATCACATATCTATAGGGTAAAATTGAGGATGTCTTAGTGAAAGTAGATAAATTCATATTTCCTGTTGATTTCATTATCTTAGATTATGAGGCAGATAAAGATGTCCCAATAATTCTTGATCGTCCATTTTTTGGCCACTAGTAGAGCGTTGATAGATGTTCAGAAAGGGGAATTAACTATGAGAGTTTATAATGAGAAGGTGAAATTTAATGTTTTTAAAGCCATGAAATATCCAGATGAAGTGGAAGATTGTTCTTTCATCCAGATTCTGGAGAACACAATTGTTGAGACAGCAATGGAGGATTTGACGGACAAGCATTTAGAAAAGTATGGAGAGATTAGTGTTGAGGATTTAGTCGTTTGTACATTAGAAAAAAAATGAAAAAGAAGTTTTTAGGTGTGAGGATGTTTTTGAGTCTTTAGATTTGAGTGAAAGGAAAGCTCCTCCTATTAAACCATCCCAGATTGAGGCACCCACTTTAGATTTGAAGCCTTTACCGGATCATCTAAAGTATGTGTATCTTGGGGAGGGTGAGACGTTGCCCGTTATTGTTGCATCAGATTTAGTGCCAACGGATGAAGAGGCCTTAGTAAAATTGTTGCAGCAATATCGCAAAGCAATAGGCTGGACTTTAGCTGACATTCAGGGGATAGTCCAACTTTTTGTATGCATAAAATCACTCTAGAGGAGGGATCCTTTAGGAGTATTGAGCAACGAGAAGGCTTAACCCTGCAATGAAAAAAGTTGTTAAAAAGTAGGTGATCAAATGGTTGGATGCTGGGATTATTTATCCAATTGCAGATAGAAATTGGGTAAGCACTGTCCAATGTGTTCCTAAAAAAGGAGGTGTCACAGTTGTAGCTAAAAAGGACAATGAGTTGATCCCCACCAGGACAGCAACTGCCTGGAGGGTTTGTATGGATTACAGGAGGCTTAATAAAGCCACTCGTAAGGACCATTTCCCTCTGCCTTTTATTGACCAGATGTTGGATAGATTGGTTGGTCAAACTTACTACTGTTTCTTGAATGGTTATTCTGTGAATAATCAAATTACCATTGCTCCTGAGGACCAGGAAAAGACCACTTTCACCTGCTCTTATGGGACATTTGCTTTCAGGCGAAACCTTTTAGCCTTTGCAATGCTCCAACAACATTTCAGCAGTGTATGTTAGCTATTTTTTCTGACAAGATTGAGTCCACTGTTGAGGTATTTATGGACGATTTTTCGGTCTTTGGAGGGTCTTTTCAGAATTGTTTGGATAATTTAGGTAAGGTACTAAAAAGATGTGAGGATGCCCATCTAGTTCTTAATTGGGAGAAATGTCACTTCATGGTGAAAGAGGACATAGTTTTAGGTCATAAAATTTCAAAGAGAGGTCTAGAAGTTGATCGAGGAAAAATATAAGTCATTGAGAAATTGGAACCGTCAAATTTAGGTAAAGGGATTCAGAGTTTTTTGGGTCATGCCGGATTTTATAGAAGGTTCATTAAGGATTTTTCTAACATTAGTAAACCTCTTTGCAAGTTGTTATGTGTTGACAGTGTTTTTGATTTTGATGCAGATTGTAGGAAGGCTTTTGAGACTTTAAAAGCTGCTTTGATTTCAGCACCCATTCTTTGTGCACCAGACTAGAGTTTTCCATTTGAATTGATGTGTGATGCCAGTGATGTGTGATAAGTACAATTTATTATACACTTAGAATCTCCCAATTTGCTTATCTTGGTTGAATTCCTTGCGAAAAATGCTTTAAAATGAGTATAATATGTCTATAGGTCCTCACCGGAGCTGTGGAAGTGATTCAGGGCTTAAACGAGCGAAACCAAAATGTAAAATGACATTTCTGCCCTTGGAGCCGTCGAAGCGTCGAGACGCTACCGTTGAAGGGTCGAGACGCTGCTCAAATAAGGAAATAACTTGGGCGCGAAGTTGAAGCGGTAGCGTCGCGACGCTGCAGCCTTAGCGTCACGACGCTGCGTGTGATCCACAGATTTTTTCCTTATCAGAGGGCCTAGCATCTCGACGCTAGGCAGTTTCCAGAATCGATTTTTTTCCAATTTTGGCTGAAATTTTCCTTGTTTGAAGACCCAATTCAGCACCATTCTACCACGAATTGAAGGCCAATAAACACTATAAATAGAGGACCTTGGTGTAGGTTTAGAATCATCCCTCAATACACAATTCACTACAACTTTGTAGTCCATCTCTCTCCCCCTTTTCCACCATTCTTCTTAGTTTTAGTCTTTTCTTGTTTTCTTTATGTATTCCATGAAGAATAAAGCTTGTTCTTGCTCCATGAGAGGCTAAGTTCTTCATTCATGTAATCGGGATGTCAAAAGTAAGTTCATATATTCTTTTAATGAAATTTCTTGTTTGAATTATCAAAGCATGTTTATGTGATTTTAGTTCTTTTTCCATAAGTTTAGATTGTGGTAGGAAAGATTGACAACCTTGACCGTGCCCTCTCTAAATTTACTTGCTAAATCTTATAGCATATAGGTTAACATTATGATTATATGCATGCGTCCATAGAACTAAATGATTTAATTAATTGTAATTGTGGTTTCTTGCCCGTTGCATGTAAATTAACTTGGCTAGATCCCATTGCGGTTTAGGTTAATTAATCAGCCAATTAATTAGTTTAAACTAGAATCAAACTTAGTGTTTGCATGTTTGTGATAGTGGATCATGATTCTCGATTTGTTGCCGAAATACGCCGAGCTTAAACTTGTTTTGACTTATTAGTGAAATTGATGATTTAATTGAATTGAACTTACCATGACTAACCGGGTTGCATGATCTTTAAGGTATTGATTTCTTTCCTAAATTTAATTCTCTTACTTTCCTCTTTGTTATTTTCCATATTTAGTTTTCTTTCCATAATTACTTTTCTCTCCACCCCCTTTTTGGTTACTTAAAACAAATAAGGAAATTAGGATTTGGTTGCATAGGCTCTCTGTGATCGACCCCGACCGCTACTGCTACAAGTTAGCTTTAGAGGTTGAGGATTATAAATTTATTTGATAAGAGACCTCGACAATCTCTTCCATCAATGTGGCAGTTGGTGCTATGTTGGGGCAAAAACAGGGCAAAGTTATCCATCCTATTTATTATGCAAGCAGAGTATTGAATGAAGCACAAGTCAATGACACAACTACTGAGAAGGAGTTACTAGCAAATGTGTTTGTCTTCGAGAAATTCCTTCCTTATTTAGTTGGTTCTAAAGTCACAGTGTTTACGGATCATGCAACAATAAGGTATTTAATGTCTAAAAAAGATGCGAAGCCTAAATTGATTCGTTGGGTTTTGTTATTGTAGGAATTCGACTTGGAGGTGAAAGATACGAAAGCTTCAGAAAATGTCATTGTAGATCACTTGTCTCGTCTTGATCAATCGACATCATTGCTCGACCAACCTGTTATTTCATATTCATTTCCAGATGAGCAGCTCTTTGCTGTAGATGTATAGGTAGTAAATAGTGTTCCTTGGTATGCTGATATTGCCAATTTTCTGGTAAAAGGAGTCACTCCTATTGATATGGATTGGAGGCAGGTGCAAAGGTTTAAGCATGATGCAAAATTCTTTTATTGGGATGGGTCATTTATGTATAAGCAATGTTCTGACGGTATTATTTGAAGATGTGTTTTAGGTAATGAAGCAAAGGAAATCCTGGAGCAATGTCACTCTTCCCCGTTTGGAGGCCATGTCAGCGGTCAGAGGACAACCATGAGGATTTTACAATTTCGGATTTTTCTGGCCTTCTTTATTCAAGGATGCACATTGGTTTTATAAGCAATGTGATGCTTGTCAAAGGAGAGGGAACCTTAGACCTAAAGACGACATGCCTCTTACTTATGCTTTAGAATTAGAATTATTCGATGTATGGGGTATTGACTTTGTGGGGTCATTTCCACATTCTAATGGCAATGTTTTCATTTTGTTAGCAGTAGACTACGTGTCCAAATGGGTTGAGGCCATAACATGTCATCAGAATGATGCTAAGAAAGTGTTGAGGTTTCTCCAATCGCACATTTTTGCGCAGTTTGGGACACTTAGAGCTCTTGTTAGTGATGAGGGTACACACTTTGTAAATAATGTTCTAGCTGAGCTTTTAGATAAATATGGTGTTAAACATAGAATATCTACACCTTATCACCCTCAGGCAAATGGTCAAGCTGAAGTCAGTAATAGGGAAATAAAATCTATATTAGAGAAAGTAGTCGATCCATCAAGGAAAGACTAGTCTTTTCGATTAGATGAAGCTCTTTGGGCCTATAGGACAGCTTATAAGACTCCTCTAGGTATGTGTCCCTATAGGCTAGTTTATGGAAAGGCTTGTCATTTACCATTAGAACTTGAGCATAAGACGTTTTGGGCTTTGAAGAAACTAAATTTTGATGTGAGTCGTGCAGGCAGAATTAGATTGCTACAGCTTGATGAGTTAGATGAGTTTCGTCAATTCTCATATGAAAATGCTAAAATGTATAAAGAAAAGACGAAACATTGGCATGATAAGAATATAAAACCTAAAGAATTTGTTAAGGGACAGAGAGTTTTGTTGTATACTTCTAGATTAAAATTGTTTCCTGGAAAATTAAAATCTAAATGGTCTGGACCGTTTACTGTTATAGAAGTTTTTCCACATGAAGCAATTACTTTGAGAGATGAAAAAGATGGGAGAATATTTAAAGTTAACGGCCAGCGTGTGAAGCATTATTGGGGTGAGGAGTTTCGTTTGAAATATCCTTCCCTAACATTGGTTGAAGAGTAGGAGAACAAGGTTTTTGCGGGAGCAATTCATATTGCAATATTTTCAAGCTCCCAATGATTTATTCGATGTTATTTTTGCGTGATTTTAATTTTAGCTGATTTTATTTTATTGAGATTTGATTACTTTGAATTTTAGTTGATTTTATTTGCGCTGATTTATTTTAATTTTTATTTGATTTTATTTCCGGTTCAATCAGATTTTATTTTAGGATAATATTAATTTTAATTGGTTGGTTTGATTTTGTCTTTTGTTAAATTAATCTTTATTTTATTTCTAGTAATTTTTAGGTTGTATTATTGTATTTGTTCTAATTTATTCGGGATGGATAAAAATATATTTGATTTGATTTGATTTTTAATGGTTTGAATTTGAATTTTCGAATAAAAGATTCTTCTAGAGGAAAATCTTTGCTGATCAAATTGTTTTCGCAATCTTTAGTTTGAATCAAAATATTTCATCAGATTTTAATGGGATTGGTTAAGAATTAAATATTTTTACCGTTTGAAGTCTAATCCTTTAGTAGGCAGGTAAAATGCGTGCAGTATCTGACGCATCCATGTGTCGCGCAAGGAAGATCTAACGATCTATCCGTTAGCCAGCACAAAATGCATTTACCACGCGCTCATTTTACCGTTTGCTGAGATTAATTATCATGATTGCATGCAAGATTAAACGATAATTTAATTCAATTGTAGCAGATTATTTCGGTTAAGGATTTAATGTGCTAGAGCCTATTTAACCTAATCTCAGGTGAGTTCTTCTTTTCATCTTGCATTCTTCCTCGCTTCTTATTTACTTTTACTTTTTCTCCGTCTCTGTAAAAACTATACTGTGAATTTGAGATGGCAAAAATGAAAGGGAAAAAGGAAAGAGAGGTTGTAGAAGAAGAGGTGCCCATAACACCTAAAGCACCCAAGAAAAAGTCAAAGAAGAAAAGGACACCGGAAGAAAGGGAAGCTAAGCGGCGTAGACGTTTGCAAGAAGTAGAAGTTTTTGAGGTGCTGGAAAAAGTTATCGAGGACATTGCTGAAGAGGTAATTACTGAAGAAGAGCCAAAAGATTCTGAAAAGGAAAAAGAGCCAGAAAAGGTTGCTGAAAAAGACCAAGAAAATCAAGAAAAAGTAGAGGAAAATGTGCAGCAAGGTGAGAAGAAAACAGAGGATGAAGCGGTTCAGATTTTTCCGGAGCCACCACGTCGTCGCCGCCGTAAGTAGAAGGCGAGACAAGTCAAGGTTATCAGAATAGACACTCCATCTCTGCCAATATTTGAATTTGAAAAAGAAGATATAGAAAAAGAAAATCAAGAGAAAGAAGAGGCTGGAAAGAAGGCTGAAGAGGAGGTCCTAACGAAGCAAAAAAAAAAAAAGACAAGGGCAAAGGAGTTGTCGAAGCAGAGGAGGCTGAAGAACCAAGATTTCCATACGAGCGCTTCGTCAACAACCTTGCTCGGGCAAAATACTTAGAGATGCTGAAAAGGGACTTTCTATTCGAAAGAGGATTTGGAGATGATGCCTCACTTTCTCAGAGTTGGGATAACGAATCACGGTTGGGAACAGTTTTGTGCGAAACTAGAGTCTGTCAACGCTCACATCGTCCGAGAATTTTATGCAAATGTTGATGAAGGAGAAGGATTCAAGATGATTGTCCGAGGGGTGGCTATGGACTGGAGCACAGGTGTAATTAATTCTTTATTTAATTCTTCAGGATTACCCTCATGCCGGATATAATGAGATGGTGGTTGCACCATCTAATGATCAATTGAAAGCAGTAGTGAGAGAGGTCGGAATCAAAGGGGCTCAGTGGAGGCTGTAAAAAATTGAGAAGCGCACATTCCTGGCTGCATATCTGAAGAGTGAAGCCAACACATGGTTGGGCTTCGTTAAGCTGCGACTTCTACCGACTACCCACGATTCCACAGTTTCCCGGGATAGAGTACTCATGATTTTCGCAATTCTGAGGTCCTTAAGCATTGATGTTGTAAAAGTTATAGCCAGCGAGATTTTTTTATACTGGCGCAAGAAGGTAGGCAAATTATTCTTCCCGAACACAATCACGGTGTTATGCAATAGGGCAGGAGTGCCCACGGTTCCAAAGGACATGATTTTATTCGATAAGGGGATTATCGACACGCCTAACTTGGCTAAGCTCCAGCAAACGCAGGAGGTAAGGCAAGGAGGGCTAGTTTGTTGCGTACACCAAATCCTAGAACAACTTACACTTTCAGCCAGTAGGCAAGAGTTCGCCGAAAGGTAGGCTCAAACTTACTAGACTTATGTTAAAAGGAGGGACGCCACGTTACGAAAGGCTATGCAGTCTAATTTTTCAAAACCTTATCTAGCCTTTCTGATGTTCTCCGATGATTTATTTAATCCATGGATCTCGTCGCCGCCTGTTGAGCGCAACGAAGAAGGAGAAGAGGATTTTGGTCAGGAAGATTAAAGAGGAGATGAAGGGCAAGCCTTAATTTTGACTGAATATTTTTGTTGCTCGCATATTCCTGACCTATGTTCCTTATGATTTTTCTGTTTTTCTTTTTTGTCGTTTTATGTTTCTGTTTTGGCCCCACATATTAATCTGCTTTTGTAAATCTTTCTCTTTGTTATTAATGAAATTCCGATGTTTTCTTGGTCTATGGCACATTTGAGCATTTCTAACTTAACTTTTCTTTTGAATTTTTTCGGAAGCTTGGACTAGTTAGCTAAATTAGAACAAGGTGTTCTGATCTCCAGAAACCTTTTGCTTGAGCAATTCTTCTAAGCCTGGTCATCGTTGCGACAAAGAAGATTCTGAGGTAGCATTTATATATTTGATCCACTTTTAACTTAGATCCTAGTCCCACGCTTAGTTTAAAATTCAGATAGAAAAATAATTAAGTTTGGGGGAATAATTATATAATGCTAGTTCATTGAGGACAATGAATAATTTAAGTTTGGGGGACTTTTTGTCATTCCGCTTATTCTGCCCGAGCATTCCTCTCCTTCATATTCATAATAATTTTTTAGGTTGTTGAGTAACCAAGGACATTTGTGGCACCCACAGTTTGTCTTTGCGTCAAAAAATGGCCTATGATATATATATATATATAGTGAAAATTTTCTTGAGAAAATTCAAAGAGCAAAACTTTTGAAGGATGAATGTCAATCTAACAGTCTTTTATCTCCCAGTGCTTAGGTGAGCTTCATCATACAATGTCACCATTCTGAGAAGAAAGGGATAAATAACCAAGGATTTTTTTGGGCTTAATAATGAATGTTTAGCCTAATTGGTGATGAGCTTGAGGCAAGGGTATACTGCATCATAAAATGGGTCATCTCATGCTTAAAAGTTCATGATTATAGGGCTGCTTTAAGTCTAAAAAACAAAAATATATCTGGGCTGTGGTAGTTCCTAGGATTGAGTTAAAGGTAGTGATGGTTTATTCAGTGCTGAAAGAATTACTTTGTTGCAGAAGTGCGCAGTTTTGCAAGATGCTCAAGTAAAGGTTGAAGGTAGTGTTAGATAATCTGTTTTAATTAAGTTGTGTTATGATCAATGTTTTGAAAATTTTAGGAAAAGATGAGTTAGTATTGCTCGGGACGCGCAATAGCTCAAGTT
Organism: Luffa acutangula; assembly: GCA_036850905.1. Lineage (NCBI taxonomy): Eukaryota > Viridiplantae > Streptophyta > Magnoliopsida > Cucurbitales > Cucurbitaceae > Luffa > Luffa acutangula. The sequence continues at coordinate 31,912,148 of CM072092.1, read as the reverse complement.
TGGGGGTATGATAACTCTCCAAAAGGGAGTTATTTAGGCCTTATTTCCATAGTGTTTTTTGTATCTTTTGTGTCAAATAGGTATGTTATTAGGAGAATATTTCATGATTTATCTATTTAGAAGAAACAATGCTTCGGAAGTTATTTTGCAAAGAAATTAATGTTGAGCGACTTGAGAAGTCAAATATTACGATCCAACAAAGCAGAGAGCAAAACGGGCCACGTGAGCCGCATGGGATTCATTAAAAAGGTGGTTCTTCTAGAAGGAATTGTTGGGTTTTATGCCCTAAAACTCGTAGATAGTGAATGTAAACAAATTTTATACTTGTATTTAATAAAGTGTTATTTAGTTTCTACAATAAAATGTTATTGTTAAATATTGCACTATTTGACCCAAATCCAATAAACTAAGATCCAAGGTTGTTTGTATGTAACTTGAACTAGTATGTGGGGACATACGGGGATCGATGTTCAAGTAACAACCTAAAAGGTTTATAGTACAAGGATAAGGCTGGATACCTTATCCTGGTGACACTATGGATACGGTCCGCTTTATATTATGATACAAACGCAATGATCCAACGCGTTCATGTGTTTGACATGTGAGTGGGGGTATCTTATGCAATGAGTTTGCATAAGACGGGATCGCGAAATAGTTAACCACTAACTGTAACACTGTTAGTTGGCTTGGTTTCTATTTCACTAGGATGACTGTTGGGTTCCTAGAGTGAATAAAAATATAGTGTAAAAAGACTCTAGAATTCCTGTGCAAGTATACACAGTCCGCACCAAGTGATAAGTATTTGTCAATCCAAGGCCTGAACTAGCTTCCACTTTATCTATTTTGTATGAATCTTTTAATGGTTTCAAGGTAATAAAAATGTTTGGGTTCTATAAGAATTATGCTGAAACAAAATAAATGACAGAACAACAAGTAAACAAATAGGCAGACAGATTAGAGACAAGCGCTGGTTAGGATTCAGTAATTGTTTTAAAAGATGCTCTAGCAATATTATTGATCATGCAAACTCTCGCAGTATTATTAGCGGATTCCTCCCGGAACTCCGGATCTTTTGGAATGTGTTTCAACCCCAATGAAAAACGACCGATCAAGCACTAGGCAACTGGCTATCCCTAGCTCAGTCACTAGTGTGCACCAATACACAATGATCGTAGTGTGATTAATCGCCACACACTCTCTAAATCATCCCTGAAACTAGAGAGAGGTATTCACACCAGCTGGCCAGGCGGGCATAAAATAAGAATAAGCACAACAATTAATCAAGATGCAATAATCAATATATTATTAGAGTTTAAGCACAGCAACTACATGCACCTAACCAACGCCTAAAGCTACTTAGTTCATAATATGCATGGAAACGCATGCTACAATCTCAGTAGGCATGTCCATAATCACAAGATAATAAAGAAAATAATAATCTCCTCAATCAGCTTGCGGATGATGGTGTTCTTGGTGGTCTCCAATCTCTCTATACTATTCGGCTTCCAAGGGAAATTGGAATGGTTTTGACTTGGACGACTACTTCCTTTTATAGAAGGATAAGAGGCTTGAATTAGGTCAACTTGGACACGTGTAGGACTCTCCTTGCTCCTTTATCCCGAAAATAACTCAACAAAAGTCGGTTCATGAAGTTAGCTAACGAGCTGTGATGTGGCAGTTCTGCTCCCAGTTTTGCTGCAGCACAGAATTTGCTCCCTCCAGTCGCCCAACAGCATAATCTACACAAAATAATTTCCAAAGCTTTCATTCTTCCAAATGGGTTAAAACATGTAATATCTATGTAAAACCAACCCTATTAAGCACAAAGGTCACACAAATCAATATAGAAATGAGGCCTAAATAACTACCTTTTGGGCAGTTATCAATGACCTAGACAACTCGGTATCAATCCTGAGTGGATTATGGACTCTTGTTCACGAGGGGTTGTCCTTTGATTCTTATGGGTAAGAGTGGCTAGCACGCCGACTCAATAAGCCTACCATTTTGGGGACAATACCGAGTGGGGAGCTGGGAACATAATCACACAAGATGGAATTCCCTTCTTCCCGACTCTAGGGTAAGTAGAGGTGTGTTCCCTTAAGTGGTGTCTCCGGGACTTGAACAATGGGCCCAACCCTCTCTATGGCACGAGAGGGACTTTTGTTTGTTGGTTGGACCTCAAACAGGTTGTTCATTAGAGGAGCACTGGGGACTTAAGGACAAAGATGTAAACCAGGGATAAAACGGTAATTTGACCCAACTGGGATACGAACCCATGTGAAGGACTAATTTGTAGTATTGGTCGATATCCGTGGACACAGAAATATTCTACAGTGAGAAGAGTGCATTTGTGGGTCTTTAGTGGAGTGACCCACAGTTAATGAATGGAGACTAACTTGGTTAATGAGTTTAAGCCGATTAGTCTCGTATCGTTGGAGCTTCTGATCTGTAGGTCCATTAGGTCCCACTGGTAGCTCGTAAAAAGACTTGAAGCAAACAAATATAAATTGTAAATTGAAAGTGTTCAATTTATTTGGGGAATCATATAATGTATATAGATGCATTATAATATAAAGTTTATGAAACTTTATAATATAATTTTTGAATTAATTTCAAAAATTAATTCTTGAGAGAAAATATTTGAAAGAGTTCAAATAAATTTAATATGAATTGGATTCATATTAATTTTAATTTTAATAAAATCTCTAAGATTAAATATATGATATTTAATTGGTAAATTAATTAATTATGGAATTAATTATTTATTTATTCAAATTAGAGACAGTTTCCTATTAGGAAAAAGATCTTGGCTTTTACTATATATAGGACCCCTGGGGTGGGGTGAAAGGCATCTCATTGTCTTTCCTTCTCTCAGAGATCTCTCCCAAAAGACTCCCACAAGTCTCCTGCTTCAAGAAGTCTTAGAGATATACCGGTGTAGCCGATTGGTGGTGTTCGCACAAGAGGGTTGTTGCGCTTTCAATCTTATTGGCAAGAAAAGGGGAATTGATCAAGGCTTTCTACAAAAGTAAGTTTTCTATGAAATCCTTGATCACTAGGATCAATCTAGTTGATCTTTTAGCATGTTTATAGCCTATGTACAGCCCATTAAATATAGATTTATTGCTGTAATATTTTACAAATTGTATTGGTATTTCAATTAGAATCTAAGACTCTGAGTAGGTTCGGTAATACTTTCTGTTGCGTGGGACTTTTATCCCTTTAGGAATATCGTATCTTAGAAGCTGGGAGAGTGTTCCACGTGTATTATTTGACCTAATTAGGGTTTACTACACTTTATAAAAGGAAGTAGCCGTCTCATGTCAATTAATTCTGAGTGGGAGACTCACTTTCCATCTTTGGAAGTCGAATAAAGGAAGAACAATTGGAGACTTCAAGAAGACCATCATCTACGGATTTCTTCAAGGGAATTAATATTTTCTTGTAAAATTCTTGTAGTTATGGACGCACGTACTCAGATTGTAACGTGTGTTATTTTTACTATCATGAACTGAATTTACTTAGGTGTTGGTTAAGGTCAATGTAATTGTCGTACTTCATTCTTTAGCAATTAATATTTATTTGAGCATCTTGATTATTTGTTGTGCTAAATATTATTTTGTGCCCGCCTAGCCAACCGGTATGAATATCACCTGTTAGTTTCATGGATGATTTGAGAGGTGTGTGCCATTTAATCACACTAGACCAGTATGTGTTGGTGGACGACAGTGATTGAGTTAGGGATAACTAGTTGCCTAGTGCTTGATCGGTAGAACGTCGTTGGAGTTGAAACACATTCCAAAAAATCCAGAGTTTCGGGAGGATCCTACTAATAAGACTGCAAGAGATTCGCCAAATCATTATTATTGCAAAAGCATCTTTTAAAACAATTACATGAATCTTAACCAACGCCAGTTTCCAATCTGTCTACTTTATCCATTTACATTCTGCACTGTCATTTCTTTTGCTTCAGCATTATTTCAAAACCCAATCATTTTTAACACCCTTGAAATTACTAAAAAGTTACACAAGATAGGTAGAGCGAAAGCTATTCAAAACCTCGTGGATACGATAAATACTTATCACTTGCTGCTGGACTATGTGCACTTGCATAGTATTCTAGGGATCAATTTTGTCTTATTTTTAACCCACTCTAGAAGGCAATATGGATCTTGAAATGAAAGGTTATAGTTGATTATTATTCTTAATTGCCTATCTCTTGTCCAAATACTGATTATTTGTGTGGATGGTCTTAATGCTTTATATAATCTAGCCAATTGTATAATGATTAGATTCCTAATGAAAACTCTAAGGAGAGAAGTTAGGATAGATCATAATCCACTCAACTATGTTTACACGTAATGACAGCGATAGTAGTTGGTTAGACTTAGAGACTGAGAATGAATCAGGGCTTATTAATTAACTTGTTTAATGGTGCTAACGACACTTAGGTTAATAATATGAGTTAATTACAATTAGTGGAAACCGAAAGGAGAACCTATGTGCTAAATGGAGATTCTAGGTTTATAATTAGTCGGGCACGAGATAGGATAATTAGAATGATTAATTAGCTATAATTCAACTTTCAAGACCCCGCCTCACATTTGATTCTTTCTCCACCATTTTATTTTTATTGATCGCTTGGATTCTTTTATTGTTTTAATCTTTGATTGTTTTCCATCGTTATGTTTTGGTTTCTAAATAATATTTTGTCTTAGTAATTTTAGTGTTTGGTTTATTATCTTGCTTAATCCCCATCCTCCCTGTGGAATCAATACTCGGTATACTTTACCGTTTTATTTTTTACTTGCGGCTCGTGCACTTTGCCGTCAACAAAGAGTTAGCGGAGCAGAAGAGCCAAAGTTGAAGATTTGAGTCTGCATCTAATCCTGAAAATGTGGAATATGCGTTCAACATGCACCTGCAAACAAGGAAAGTAGCCTCGGTTGAAGACAGAATTGTCAAGGCAGTGCACAGAGATATTGCACTCGATTTGCCGTCGCAATTGGGCTTTCCGAAAGAATTTTGAGATTCACGGACTCTTCACAGAATCACTCGAAAATCTCAAATCTCGTATCCAATCTCCAAGGATCGTGAATTTTTACCTTTTAAGGCTTTCTCACACTAATCTCGGTAGTTGTTTCCTTCTGGAGTGGTTAAAAATATGATATGAATTAACTCCAAAATACTATGCAAGTGCACATAATCTGCAACAAGTAATAAGTATTTTATCGTATCCATGAGATCTTGAATAGTCTCACTTTACCTATTTTGTTTTAGTCTTTTAATGATTTCAAGGTTGATAAAATGATTGGGTTTTAAGAATGCTAGAACAAAAGAAATGATAAAGTAGAAATGTAAACAAATAAAGAAACAAGATGGAAACAGGCACTGGTTAACACTTCTGTAATTGTTAAAAAGATGATCCAACAATTCTATTGATCAGGCAATCTCTCACAGTCTTATCAGCAGAATCCTCTCGAAACTCTGGATTTTTTGGAATAGCTTTCAAATCCAATGAAGTACTACCGATCAAGCATTAGGCAATTGGCTATCCCTAGCTCAATTACTGGCGTCCACCAACTACAAAGGTCTAATGTGATTATGAGCCACACAACTCTTAAATCATCCCTGAAACTAAGAGAAGATATGCATACCAACTGTTCAGGTGGGCACAAAATGAAATTAAGATCAATAAGTAATCAAGATGCTCAAACATCAATAAGCGTTGCTAGATTAATAGCAAAAGACAATTACATAATTCTCAATTAATGCCTAAAGTACATTAGTTCATGGAAATAGAAATAACACACGCTCCAATCTGATTAAGCACATCCATAACTACAAACTCTACCAAAAAGAATAATCCTCCTTGAGAAATTCGTAGAAAATGGTCTTCTAAGGTCTCCAATTGATCCTTCTCTATTCCGCCTCCAAAAGATGGAATTAATTTGGAATAATTTGACTTGAGACGGCTACTCCTGTTTATAGAGTGAAGACAACCCTAATTAGGTCAAATATGACACGTGGAACTCCCTCCAAGCTTCCTAAATCTGAGATCACTATTGGAAACGCCACCTCATTAATGAATCACGTGCAACTCATGTGGCCAGTTTTGCTCACAGCTTTGCTGGATCATGGATTTTGCTCCCTCAATTCAATCAGCATTAATTTTTTTGCAAAAGAACTTCCAAAGCATCAATTCTTATAATTAGGATAAAACTCATTATATTCATCTAATAGCACACCTATTTGGCACAATTAACTAGGGGTGTAAAATTTTCGGGTTGGGTCGGTTGTACGGACAAACCGACCCGACCCGACATGGGCTCGGTTGTACGGACAACCGACCTGACTGGGCCCGAACCGATCGGGTCGGGTGCTCCTTTCCCGTTTTTTTTTTTTTTAAATAACACCTTTGTTTTTCCCCTCTGTTTTTCCCCTAAAACACTAAATCTCAGAAGGTGAAAGTTATTGAATCTATTCCAAAGAAAAATTTGTTAAATTCAAAACACCATACTAACTTCATTTAAAAAAAAATCACAGACCAAGATGAGAAATATTAGCCACAAAGAAAGAAGTTCAACCTTCACTAAATCCTTTGAGAGCACCACAGAAATTTGAAAAAATCACATGAATCAATGGAGGATTCTCAACAGAAAAAAAAAAACCCCACATCACAGAAATCAACCCAGTTGAAGAAGAAAGGGAAGAAAAGGCCAAATCCCATTTGAAAAATCACACCGACGAGGAGAGATCGAGCATGCATGAGCATAAATGGCGCCGGTGAGGAGAAATCGAGTCACTGGCGACGAGACCACGAGCACGAGATTTGTTTGTTTCCATGTAAATCCAAACTCAAACTTTGTTTCTTCAAGTATACAACTTCTCACACAAAAAATATAAACACCGGAAAAACAAGATTTTCAAAACTCAAACCCCTCCCCCCCAAAAAAAAAAGTATACATAAATCGATAAATTTCTCAATTTCCCTATACCTCTAACTCAGACTGATGCTTTGAAAACCCCAATTGATTGGAATCTCTTCGTAGGCGATTGTATTTATCGACATCAAAATTGTGAAGCTTCATGAACTGCTTCTGCTTCGCAATGAAACGACTGTGGTAAATCCCTTCGAACAGAAAGGCGAACCAAAAATATGAAAGACGAACAGAAATCTAAGAAAAAAAATGGAGAGTGCGAGCACGAGCAAACAGAAAGTAGAGAGAGGGAGAGAGGAAGACGTCAAACCGAAAGAGAGAGTAGAGAGAGAGAGAAGCGAACAGAAGAGTAGAGAGAGGGAGACGGTGGTGAGAGTGAGACTGAGAATTAGGGCAACACAAAAATTGTGTATTTATACCAGTGAACCGAAACCGAACCGAATTGTTCGGTTCGGTTCGGTCTTTACTGTAATAACCTTTTAAACCAAACTGAACCGACCGGGTCGGTTCGGTTCTTCGATTTGGTTCGGTTTCTTACACCCCTACATTTAACATATAAATCATCATAGAATAAGGCATAAATAACTCCCTTTTGGAGAGTTATCAATAGCCAACCCTACCTCCCAAGATCTATAAAAGGCGATGAAGATGCAAAATGCAAAGAAAGCCTGGAATTTCGTACTTGAGATAGATTTTAAGTTTTTCTCTCTTCTCATCTTGTAACTGTTGGGTTTTATGCCCTAAAACTCGTAGATAGTAAATGTACATTTGACCGAACATTAATAAAAGTGATGTATTATTCAATGTTAGTATTATATCTTGTCTTATTAACCCTAATCCGATAAACTAAACATACGAGGCTAATAGAATGAGGCTTGAACTAGTATGTAGGGACATACGGGGATCAATGTTCAAGTTTTAGCCTCAAAGGTCTGTAGTATAGGGATAAGGTTGGGTACCTTATCCTGGTGATACTATGGATACGGCCCGCTTTGTATATTGATACAACGTATTAATCCAACGCGTTCATGTAGTTGACATGCGAGTGGGGGTATCCTGTGCAATGAGTTTGCACAAAGACCGAACCGCGAAATAGTTAACCACTAACTATAACACCGTTAGTTAGCTTGGTTTCTATTTCACTAGGATGACCTAGGCAACTTGGCCTTAATTCTGAGTGGATTATGGACTCCTGTCCATGAGGTATTGTCTTTTGATTTGTACGGGTGAGAGTGGCTTGTTCGTCGACTCAATAAGCCTACCTTTTTGGGGACAAGACCGAGTGGGGAGCTGGGAACATAGTCTTACAAGATGGAATTCACTCCTTCCCGATATTAGGGTAAGTAGAGGTGTGTTCCCTTAAGTGGTGTCTCCAGGTCTTGAACAATGGACCCTACCCTCTTTATGGCACGAGAGGGACTTCTGTTTGTTAGTTGGACCTCAAACAGGTTGTTCATTAGAGGAGCACTGGTACTTAAGGACCAAGAGGTAGCCCAGGGGTAAAACGGTAATTTGACCTAGTTGGGGTACGAACACACGTGAAGGGCTAACTTGCTGTTGACGGTCAATATCCGTGGACACAGAAATATATTTGTAGTGAGAAGAGTGCAGTTGTGGTTCTTTAGTGGAGTGAACCACAGTTAACGAATATTGATTAACTTGGTTAATGAGTTTAGCCAATTAATCTCATATCGTTGGAACTTCTAATTTGTAGGTCCATTAGGTCCCACCGGTAGCTCACTAAGGGCGTTGAGGTAAATTTCCATGGGATAATTAAATATTCGAATGAGTTCGAATATTACACCATAATATGAGTTTGATTCATATTAAAACTATAGGTTATAATTAATGTGCATTAGATGTATATTAATACCATAGTTTATTTGGGAGAGGAATATAATTAAATATGTGATATTTAATTATAAAGGATTAATTAATTGTAGAATTAATTAATTATTGTTTTAATTTAGTCTAATTAAATTTGATTTAATTAAACTATATTAAAACTATAGGTTATGTGATTCATTTTATGTAAAATTGTTTTGTATAAAGTGGTTAAATTAAATGTTAATTTAAATTCAATTAAATTAATTAATAATTCGATTATTACTTTAATTTAATTTATTATCAGTTATCTCAACTGATAAAGTCTTGCCCACTAACCTAAAGTTATGCGTGGTAGAGAGAGTTTTAAGGGGATTTTTTTACGTGAATCGTTACTCTCCTAAGGCTGGGATTACAGAAGCTCTTTCGCTCTCACTTTTCATTGACGCATAGGCCTCATCTCAGTTACGGCATTCTTGTGCAAAATTCTCTCTAGAATACAGAGTGAAAAATCCCAATTGAAATTTCCTTGTTCCCACAAGCAACAACGCTAATCTCCTTGTGAGAATACTGGTGAAGATTGGTGGTGGTGTCCTCCCAAAATCAGCGAGATCAAGGCTCGTAGGTTGCTGTTTTTCTGCTAATTCGCGAGGGAAAAGGCGATTTTTGTCAAGAACATCTTCACAGTAAGGATTCTTGAATTCTTGGATCATTAGGATCCATTATAGATGATATCTAGTATATTTTCCTTTTTTTTCAGCATGCTTTATAGGTGTTCTTCAACATGTTTAAATTTGTTTAAATTGCTGCAATTTGTAATTCCAACGTATCGGTATTTTGATCTTAAATTAAAATGGAGTTAATGGTTTTGTACGTTTCCGCTGCGCGAGGGCTATTATCCCTTCACATATGTCTTTACATACTGTTCAAGATTCATACTACAACCTAGAATGTATAGTTTATTGGATTATGGTTATTTTAGGCAAAAACAAACACAATATAACTAATAACACTTAATGAAAAAATATATCAATATTATTTCATTAATATTCGGTCAACGGTTACATTCACTATCTACGAGTTTTAGGGTATAAAACCCAACAAACTCCCACTTGAACTAAAACACTAGTTAGTGGGATGTAAATGCAATAATCTAAAGCTGGAAATGTGATGGTTGTCGTCAAAGTGTTTGATAATTCAATATAAATCTGTCGTGGATTTTAATCAATCCAAGTATAAATTGACAAAATCAAGTAATACTTGGTGAGTCCAGGGTCGAATCCACAGGGAAGGGATATTTGCAAAGCTTTTAACAATATTCACTGATCTAAACTCTAAGACGTGTGATATTATATAAAAGGATAAATAACAGAGTTGATGAGATAACAAACAAAATAGAACCTACGGAAAGTTGAACATGCGACAAGAGTTAGAAGAAAAAGTACAAGGGAATGGTATCAAGGTTGTCGCGTTGCATCCTCATGTGTTTATAAGAACCTTGTAGTGCATACTTTGATTAATTGATCCATTAATGCCTAAGTGAGAAAAAATCATAAGTTTCCCTTCCAGTACTCCTTTTGCGTTTGGCATAAAACTATCAAGTGGTTGTTTGGCTAGTTTATGCATTAAGTGTAGTTCTCTGAAAGTTACAAGGGATTGCGTTAGTCACAACGCAGTCTAAGCTCATGCATGCACTATCTTTTAGCTGTAGTGTTTTAATTCTACCAAGACTACATGATATGCGCTAACTTGCTCTACTTAGAGATGTCTGCATGTGTTACCTGTCAGGGATTTAGCATACTGCTACCGCATCCGGCTGGCCAAGCGGGAGTTAGTAATGAAAATAGTATCTCAACTAAGTATAAAGCAATTAATGTTTCATTCAACTCAAAATATGCGTTTACAAAATATACTTATCACCGCATGAGGTGCTTGGCTAAGCCTTGAAGAAGAAATTAGCTCATGCGAGCAAAACAAGACATCATGAAATAGAACATTACAAACGCAAGTCTGCTCCTAATTACAGCTCTCTGTGATTTCTTCGTTGTCTTCTTTCTTCTCCCTCGATCCATATTGAATGATGATCCCTCCTTTGAGTATGTGGCTTCTATTTATAGGCAAGGGAAGATGACTTCTCCAAGTAATTAGCAACTTTCTTTAATCATCATTCAGCCAACTTGTGACTTTTCAGCCCTTTTTCAGCCCACTTGCGTTAGTTGCATAAGTTGTGTCAGTGTTGTCTTTTCATCATCTTATCTGTCTCTTGATCATCTTGGGATGTGTGCCTGCGCTGAGAAGAAACTTTGAAAAACAACTGAATTAGTTGCGTTAGCGCCCTCTATTTTATAATTTCTCACCGCATACCTGAATATAGCTTGTCGCATAAAACTATCACATTTTTCTTTCTTTTTGCACTGAAGCAACGCATCTTTGTTTCTTTTAGCCTCGTTTTAGTCTAAGTTTAAAGGACTAATAACTTGCTTTTTGCAAGTTATCAAAATGTCATGTGTATTGTATATTACATAAAGTGAATATACTAAAAATAATACAATGAACTAGGGCATCCTTATACCCATTATACAGGGAGTGCAGCTACGAGCTATAGTAGAGTGTCTCGGAAGCTAACGAATGATGAGTAACTAGGTTAATGAGTTTAACTGATTATCATCCTATCATTGGAGCCCATGATCTGTTGGTCCATTAGGTCCCTCTACTAGCTCAATAGGAATAAAACGTAGGTTAATATTTGAAATATTCAAATTCGGAAAAGGATACAAAAGTCAGTTATATACAATATTTAACGACATATTAGTTTAATTACGAATTAAACTTAAAATGAGAGTTGGATATATTTAAATATGATTTAAATATTAAACACGTGAATAGGGATTCATGTTTGAGAAATTTCGTTGGGAGAAAAACCAAGATTGCACAAATTGTATTAATTTAATATAAGATATTAAATTAAATTATTTTATTTTATTTAAATAAGTTTTATTTAAATTAAAATAAAATTAAAATTGAGTGAGATTATTCAGATTTTATATTTAAAATTACAAAATTTTTAATTTAAAAGAAATTAAAAAATTTGGTAATTTTTGGAGGTGGTGTTTAATGACTAATCACATTAGATTAGCCTTTTTGCACCACCTAATCCATGACTCAAATCACTCCCAAATTGCTGTCAATTTTTGTGCAATTCTTGTGCATGATTTTCCTCTATAAATAGAGGATCAGCAGGAGAAATTTGGTAGAGGAATTCAACCTGAAATGCTGCCAAAATTCTCCCAAAACCTCTATAGCTCAAACTCTCAAACTTGCTTATACCCATAAGCTTTCCTTTCCAATTCCTATCAATGGAGGATCCCACAATCCATTCCAAGGCCTTAGGATAGTAGAGAAGATTCAAGTGGTTGTCCAAAAGTTGTTGGTGTGAATTTAAAAGCCTCGGATTACACGAATTGGGAGCTTCAAGAGGTAAGTACCTTATTACTCTGTTTTTGTTCTTATGAACAACATGTATTCTAGGATCAAATTGATGAAATTGTGTGCCTAAGATCTGAAATTGCTTCCGCATGTTTAATATTATCTCCTACATATCATGCAAAAATAAAAGATTATATGACAGAATCTCTCTGAATATAGACCTACAGATGGTTGTTTTTGCGGTTGTATTAAATCTTTACTTGAACATTTACATTCTGAGTATGTGATGACATTTCTTATGGGGCTTAATGATTCATATGTTGTCATTAGAGCCCAAATACTCCTGATGGATGATCCTTTGTCGTCTATTAACAAATCCAATAAACTAAGATCCATGGCTATATAATATGTAAACTTGAGCTTTATGTAGAGACATAAAAATGGATCAGACTCAAGTAATAGCCAAAAGGTCTATAGTATATGATAGTGAGCATAGCTTGCTAGTTTTCCCTAATTAATTAAGCTAGTTTTGTATATTCAATTAGTCAAAATTATGCATGTTTGTGTTATATTTGTAGGAATCATGTTTTGGAGTTAAATCGAAAAATTGGAGCTAAATATGTGTTCGGGGCATGAAAATTGGCTAAAGAGCGAAGAAGATTCAAGTTAGAAGAAGTCAAAAGAGAGTCATCCGCAGACCAGCGTCGGGACGCTGCTCTTGGAGCGTCTCGACGCTGCCTTTCCTTATTTGAATCAGGCGGCAACAGGTCACAGTGTCAAGACGTTGTGACCCTAGCATCTCGACGCTATCGAATTTCCCTTATACAGAATGTGCGGCAGGCGGTAGCGTCGCGACGCTACCCCTACAGCGTCGAGACGCTACGACTATTTTTCACCCGATTTATAGTTTGCGATTCGGGTTGATTTGGGACTTCTTTTGGGGAGATTTTTAGCCGTAGAACAGAGAGAAAAATCATATTTTGAAGCTGAAGCAAGCGGGGGAGTGTGGAATTGAAGACTTTGTTCGTGGAGATCGTAACGGGGACGTGCGGTCTCGACCTCCATAGTGTTTAATCTTCTTTCCCCCTTACTTTAGTTAGTTTTTAAAGGCTTTTTCCTACTTAGCCTATCTTGTAATGTCATGTATGAGTAACTAAGTTTGTTACTTAGGGATTGATGTAGTCTTTTTAGTTTATGGATTGATTTATGGGTTGAATTGTGCAATTGTTTTATGTTTGCATTCTTAATTTAATGCTTTCAATTAATTGGCCACTATTTGAATGATCTAAGTGTTGAGTCTTGCTCGGGAGAGGGGATTTAACGTAGACTTTATTAAGATTGCATGACTAAAGTAGAATCTCTAAAATCGTGACGAAATTTAGAGTAACTTTTAGAATCGGTCAAAAAGAACTAATTGTCTTGCTTATTAAAGAACTTAGATAGGGATATCAAGTTAGTTAATTTGCATGAGAATCAATTATACTCGGGAGAGGTAGTTGTGATTACAGGTTCTTAGACTCATAAAACCATTGTGCGTTATAATTCATTCCCTAAAATCAATCCTAGATTCAATTGATGAAATCAATTCCCTAAGTATTCTTTCAATTGAATTTCACATCTTTGATTTGCATTACCTTGGTGTTGGGTTTTATGCCCTAAAACCCGTAGATAGTGAATGTAACTGTTGACCGGATATTAATGAAATAATATTGATATATTTTTCCATTAATTGTTATTAGTTATTTTATATTTGTCTTTGCCTAATAATAACCCTAATCCAATAAACTAGACATCCAATGCTGTAATATGAGTCTTGAACTGTATGTAGCGACATATGGGATCATTGTTCAAGAAACAGCCTAAAGGGTCTATAGTATAGGGATAAGACTGGGTGCCTTATCCTGGTGACACTATGGATACGACCCACTTTGTATTTGATACAAACGTTGCGATCCAACGCGTTCGTGTAGGAGACATGCGAGTGGGGGTATTCTATGCAATGAGTTTGCATAAGACCGGACTGCGAAATAGTAACCACTGGTTATAACACCGTTAACTAGTTGGTTTTCTATTTCACTAGGACATCCTAGACGACTTAGTCTTAATCCTGAGTTGATTATGGACTCCTGCTCATGAGAGATTGTCCTTTGATTTGCATGGGTGAGAGTGGCTAGTACGCCGACTCAATAAGCCTACCATTTTAGGGACAAGACCGAATGGGGAGCTGGGAACGTAATCGTGCAAGATGGAATTCACTCTTTCCCGACTTTAGGGAAGTAGATGAGTGTTCCCTTAAGTGGTTACTCCGAGTCTTGAACAAAGGGTCCTACCCTCTCAATGGCACGAGAGGGTTTTCTGTTTGATGGTCTGACCACAAACAGGTTGTTCATTAGAGGAGAACTGGTACTTAAGGAAATAGAGGTAACCTAGGGGTAAAACGGTAATTTGACCCAGCTGGTGTTACGGACACTCGTGAAGGACTAACTAGTCGATATTGGTCTATATCCGTGGACACATAAAATATGTCTGCAGTGAGAAGAGTGCAACTGTGAGTCTATAGTGGAATGAACGCACAGTTAACGAATATTGATTAATGTGGTTAATGAGTTTGACCAATTAATCTCACATGGTTGGAGCTTCTGATCTGCAGGTCCATTAGGTCCCACTAGTAGCTCATAAAGTAATTTGAGGCAACTAAGTAATAAATGTAAATTGAAAATGTTCAATTTACTAAGGGAAACAAATATAATATATATTGATATATTATTATGAGATAAATTAATATTTGAAGAAATTCAAATATAAATTTATGAAAGTTTGAAAGAGTTCAAATAATGAATTAATTAATTTAAGGCCTTAAATCTATTTGGGCGAGTTAATTAATTCAAGGCCGGAAGTTAAATATGTGATATTTAATTGGTGGTTAATTAATTTAAGAACTCATTAACCGGGAATTAATCAATTATGGAAATAATTAATCACTTAAGGAAGTGATTAATCATTTATGGAAATGATCTAATCACTTATGGAAGTAATTAGACATTTGTGGAAAAGATTAATCAATTATGGAATTGATTGATCATGATTGATTAAATAAGGAATAAGATTGAATCAATTTTGGAAAAGATTGATTTAATTGAATATTTTATTCATGGCCTCTCTTCTATAAATAGAACACTAAACCTAATTGGTTCATGAAACTTTGCTCTTGCTCTTAGACTCTCAAGACAAGACCTAGAATTCTCTCTAGCCTCCCTCTTAGAGAAAGACTCCCACAAGTCTTTTGCCTCCTAGACGTAGAGACATACCGGTGTAACCTCTGTGGTTATTGTGTCATTCAAAGGAGAAATTTCCAGCGATCACAAGAAAAGGAGGCTGCTGCGTTTTCGTTCGTGGAGCGTCGTTGGCGAAGAACGGTCAAGTCTACAACGAAGGTTTGTAACGGTTCTTCCTTCTTTCTTTAGAAAAGCATGAAAATAAATTTAGATTTATTTTTCAGCATGTTTAAACCAATTTTCCAGCAGCTTTAAAGAGTGTTTAAAGTTTGTTTGAGTTTTCGTAACGGTATTTTAATGTTAATTAATATACGGCGTAAGGTCCAATCGATGCGCTTCCGCTGCGTGGGGACTTTTATTCCCTTCAATCGGCATCAGAGACATCGTTGTCCCTATTAATTAATATTAAAAGTTGCGATAGGGTCTAATAGGTAGGATTTATGCATAATGTATGTTCGGTTTGCGTTGAACTGTTTGGGTTAATTTTATGGCCTTAGATTTTATTTTTATGTGATTTTGATCATGTAAGGCCCGGTGTTTCGGGTATATTATGTAAAATCGAGTCCTATATAAGTCCGAGTCTACAATAAGTTTTGATGAGATGAAAAACGGAGCAATCGCCGCTGAAATCGGGGCCAAAATCGGAGAATCGATGCTGCTGTTGCCCAGATTCTGCCTCTAGACGCAACAGCGTTGGGACGCTACTCCAACAGCGTCTCGACGCTGTCTCGATACCGGTGGCGCTCAGATATGGAAAACGCACAGCGTCGGGACGCTATCATCACAGCGTCTCGACACTGTCACGATGAAGGCGCGCATTAGGGTTTAAAAAGGCACGGTTCAAGGGAAGGCCGGTCCGGTTCGGACTGGTTCGGCTGGGCTCGGACCTATTTGGTCCGGTTTAGCCAACTTTTGGCATGGTTCGTGATTTTGGAGGCCGGTTCGAGGTGGTTCGGGGCGGTTCGTGATGACTAGACAAAATTCTGGAGCTGTACACGGATTTTTAGGATAGAATTTAGCTAAATTAATATAATTCAATGCTTTATTTTATCCTAGGGGCCAAAAATTAACCGGTTCAATTGATATTTATATGCTTTATGAATGTCATATAAAATATTTAATCCCACCTTAGGTTATAAACATGCTCATGCATTTTTTATATATTATAAATTGTTATAATGTATGTTTAAATGCATGGAATTGTTTTCATATTTTAAATATATGTGTATATTAATTATATGAAAAATTGGAAAGCATGAAGCATGTCATTACTTAAATTAAATATAAATAGTTATGTTTAATGTGATGAATGAAGCATGCTTGATTGATTTTCTTGATTGGCTTATAATTGTTATATTTAAAGAAAATCAAAATTGCATGAAGCATGAAACATCCATAGTTAATAATATAATTGTTATATTATTCATGCAATTAGTGTGGTTTAATTATTTAATTCGAATGAGATTATTAAATGAATTAAACCCTAGATTCTTGATTATAGGATTAATCATTAAAATTTGAAATAGTTCTTTAATATTAAGGATTAGAAACCGTCAATCTATAATCAAGATTTGCATGCAAACATAAGATCATAGGATAAATTGGATTAATTTTAAATTGTTTAAAATTAATTAGACCTAGATCGATTTCTAATAGGATTAGAATCTTTTCTTACTTAGAATTAAAAATATTTTTAATTGACTAAGTAGGAAAAACATTGCTATGATTATAAGGGAACTCCACCGGTAATGTTCTGTCTAAGGCTGGGGGTATTTAAGTTGACGGTTTACGGAACACCTCCTACCTGGGAACTGACCTGGAATACCGGAGTTGAACTAATCATAGTTAAATGTTAGCATGCAATGTCACTAGGTTTATTAAAAGTGTTTAATGCACCTAGATCTTTAGAGTAAAGACCTTACATTACTAAGGTTATAAGGGAACTCTCTCGGTAAAGTTCTGTCTAAGGTTGGGGGTATTTAAGTTGATGGTTTACGAAACACCTCCTACCTGGGAACTGACCCGAACATAGAGTTGAATTAACCATAGTAATGTTGACTTGCAATGTTGGGTTTATTAAAAGAAGTTTAATTCTCCCAAAAGATTGCAGTTGAATCCTTTCCATAATTGTTATAATAGGATCAGACTTAGATAGATTGACTTAGCTGAATACTATCTAAGTTAAACAACCCTATATTAATCTCAGGACATTTTCAGTGGGAGGAAAATTACAAAACGAGATTTAAATCAAGTTTTGCTCATATGTCCCTATTTTCACAACGTGAGATTCATGCTCGACTTCGAGTCGCCTTTGGAGCGACCTCCCTTCGGAAAGTGTTTGCATGAATCAATATCAAGGTGAATGGGAAAAATGTCTAGAGTAAGTGGGAGCAGGACACGTATCAACGTATCCCTCGGTCTCCACCCATAGTTCGCACCGTAAGAGTCATGTGATCAGCCTGCAAGTTGTCCTGGCGCAACCATCCCTTCGGAGGGCCTGGTCATAGGATTCAGAACATCGTGAACTCCTGAAAAAGGATAGGAGCTCTTAGGCTAATCACCAACAGTTGTCTTTCCCTTCGGTAGACTGTTGGTGTGTGCCTCTGAGATCTGAAAGTGGGAGGGTTACACTTACAAGGATGAGTTAAAAGTGTTAACAAATCCTTGACCGAACAACGGTGGCTAATGCCTATAGGAATATGAGTTATTCTGGAATTAGAATTAGCTGAGAGGTGTCTCATTTCAAAGGAGGAGTGTCTGATCACCCTTTGATGGCTGATATTCTAAACCTCTGAAACATCGTTGCAAAACTAAATCGATAGTTGTAGGGTTCTGTGATTGTCTGTTTTGCTAAATTGATTGGATTGTGTGCAATTGTTTGCTTGTATGATGGGTTAAGGCAAAGATAACTAATACGGTCATTGTTTGTTTAAATTTCAGCAATGTCTTCCTCAATTGTCTCTCTGCTTAAAAATGAGAAATTAACCGGCGAAAATTATGCTACGTGGAAGTCGAACCTGAATACGATTCTTGTTGTCGATGATATGCGGTTCGTCTTAACGGAGGATTGTCCTTCAGCCCCTGCTCGTAATGCATCCCAAGCAGTTAAGGATTCTTATAACCGCTGGACAAAGGCCAATGATAAGACTCGCGTCTATATCTTAGCCAGCTTATCTGAAGTTTTGGCTAAAAGGCATGAGGGCATGGTAACAGCGAGAGAGATTATGAACTCTCTCCGGGAGATGTTTGGACAACCGTCCTACCAACTCCACCATGACGCTCTCAAATACGTTTATAGCTGTCGCATGAAAGAGGGCACATCTGTTCGGGAGCATGTCCTGGATATGATGGTCCAATTCAACGTGGTAGAAGCAAACGGGGCGGTCATAGATGAGCGTAGTCAGGTTGCATTCATCTTAGAATCTCTTCCGAAGAGTTTTCTGCAGTTTCGAAGCAATGCAATGATGAATAAAATAACATTCAACCTGACTAGCCTCCTAAATGAGCTACAACTCTAGCAGTCTCTTCTTAAGAACAAGGGACATATAGAAGGAGAGGCAAACGTTGTTCACTCTAAAAGAAAGTTCGAGAAGGGTTCATCCTCTGGAACTAAATCTGTAGCCACTTCTTCAAAGAAAACTCAGAAGGAGAAAGGAAACAAGGGGAAAGCTCCCAGTACTGCTGCTAAAAGCAAGGGAAAAGCCAAAGTTATGGCAGATAAGGGCAAGTGTTTCCACTGCAATGTAGATGGACATTGGAAGAGAAACTGCCCAAAGTACCTTGCTGAGAAAAAGAAGGAAAATGAAGGTAAATTTGATTTACTTGTTTTAGAAACATGCCTGGTAGAACATGATGAGTTTACCTGGATACTTGATTCAGGAGCAACTAATCATGTTTGCTCTTCTTTTCAGGAAAATAGTTCCTTTCGGCAGTTGAACGATGGGGAAATGACACTCAGGGTCGGAACTGGAGAAGTCATTTCAGCTAAAGCAGTGGGAGCTGCGAAGTTATTTTTTAGAAATAGATTCTTACTTTTAGAAAGTTTGTTGATCGTTCCCAAGATTAAGAGGAACTTAATTTCTATTTCATGTTTGATTGAACAATCGTATACAGTTGTTTTTTATATGAATGAAGCGTTCATTTATAAAAATGGTGTACTTATTTGTTCAGCCAAATTGGAAAATAACTTGTATGACCAACCGAAAACAAAGAACTTTTAAATTACGAATTATTTAAAACTGCTGAAACTCAAAGTAAAAGACAAAAGATTTCTCCATCAAGTAACAATACTCATCTTTGGCATCTTAGACTTGGTCATATAAACATCGATAGGATCGGTCGTTTGGTAAAGAATGAACTTCTAAGTAAGTTAGAAGATGATTCACTACCACCTTGTGAATCTTGTCTCGAGGGAAAAATGACCAAGAGACCCTTTACTAGAAAAGGTTACAGAGCCAAAGAACCCTTAGAGTTAATACATTCGGATCTATGTGGTCCAATGAATGTAAAAGCTCGAGGAGGGTACGAATATTTCATCTCATTTATAGATGATTATTCAAGATATGGTTACTTGTACCTAATGGGACATAAGTCTGAAGCCCTTGAAAAGTTTAAGGAGTTTAAGACTGAAGTTGAAAACCTATTAGGTAAATCTATTAAAGTACTTCGATCTGATCGAGGAGGGGAGTATATGGATCAAAGATTCCAGGATTATATGATAGAACATGGAATCCAATCTCAACTCTCAGCCCCTGGTACACCTCAACAGAATGGTGTGTCAGAAAGGAGAAATAAAACCTTGTTAGACATGGTTCGATCAATGATGAGCTATGCTCAATTGCCTAGCTCGTTTTGGGGGTATGCAGTAGAAACTGCAGTATACATCTTGAACAATGTTCCCTCGAAAAGTGTTTATGAAACACCTTTCGAATTATGGAAGGGGCATAAACCTAGTTTGCATCACTTTCACATCTGGGGTTGTCCAGCACACATGCTTGTGACAAATCCTAAGAAACTGGAACCTCGTTCAAAACTGTGCCAATTTGTTGGTTACCCTAAAGAAACGAGAGGTGGTTATTTCTACGATCCACAAGAAAATAAGGTGATTGTATCAACAAACGCCACTTTCTTAGATGAAGACCACATGAGAGATCATAAAACACGAAGCAAAATAATATTAGGAGAAGCTACTAAAGAATCATCAAGAGTTGTTGATGAAGTTGGACCTTCAACAAGGGTTGATGAAGGAACTAGTTCTTCAGATCCATCACGTCCATCTCAAACGTTGGGAATGCCTCGACGCAGTGGGAGGATTGTATTACAACCTGACCGCTACTTGGGTTTAACTGAAACTCAGGTTGTCATACCTAATGATGGCATTGAGGATCCATTGTCCTATCGACAGGCAATGAATGACGAAGATACGGATGAATGGGTCAAAGCCATGAACCTGGAAATGAAGTCAATGCACTCCAATTATGTATGGGAACTTACAGATCTACCAAATGGGGTAAAACCCATAGGGTGGAAATGGATCTATAAGAGAAAAAGAGATGCAGCTGGAAAGGTACATACCTTCAAAGCTAGACTAGTGGCAAAGGGTTATACCCAAAAGGAAGGGGTTGACTATGAAGAAACCTTTTCTCCTGTAGCCATGTTAAAGCCCATAAGAATTCTCTTATCCATAGCCACATATTATGACTATGAAATATGGCAAATGGACGTCAAGACTGATTTTCTGAATGGTAATCTTGAAGAGAATATCTTCATGTCTCAACCTGAAGGGTTCATAGCCCAAGGTCAGGAACAAAAGGTTTGTAAGCTCAATCGATCCATTTATGGATTGAAACAAGCGTCCAGATCATGGAACATTAGATTTGATACTTGATGTGGACTTTTCCTACCGCAAGCGCACGGGTCAAGTAATAATATAGTGAATGTAATTCGAATGTCGTCCTCTGGATTGGTTTTTTTAAGCAAATCAAGTATTGTGAATAATCTCGCTCAATTTTATTTAGGGATCAAAAAGTGATGAATAAATGGTATCAAAAATAAATCAAACAAGTAAAAAGTGTGGAAATTCAATTGGGAAAAATACTTAGGGAATTGATTTCGCCGATTTAGTCTAGGATTGATTTTAAGGAGTAAGTTATTATGCACAATGAAATTATGAGCCTAAGACCCTTTAATCACAACTACCTCTCCCAAGTATAGTTGATTCTCATGCAAATTAATCAACTTGATATCCCTATCTAAGTCTATGCAAATTAATCAACTTGATATCCCTATCTAAGTCTATTAATATGCAAGGCAATGAGATCTTTTGATTGGGAATGATGTAGGATATCTCACGGACATTAAGAAATGGCTAGCAGCCCAATTCCAAATGAAAGATCTGGGAGAGGCTCAATATGTTCTGGGAATCCAAATCATTAGGGATCGTAAGAACAAAACGCTAGCTTTGTCTCAAGCAACGTATATTGACAAGATGTTGTCTCGATATTCGATGCAAAACTCCAAGAAGGGACTACTACCCTTCAGACATGGGGTACACCTGTCTAAGGAACAATCTCGTAAGACACCTCAAGAAGTTGAGAACATGAGACACATTCCCTACGCCTCAGTTGTGGACAGCTTAATGTATGTTATGCTCTGCACTAGGCCTGACATATGTTATGCAATGGGAGTAGTCAGTAGGTATCAGTCTAATCCAGGGTTGGACCACTGGGGAGCGGTTAAGAATATCCTCAAGTATCTTCGGAGAACGAGGGGCTACATGCTTGTGTATGGAGCTAAGGATTTGATTCTTACTGGATACACTGACTCTGACTTTCAAGATGATAAGGATTCAAGGAAATCCACATCAGGATCAGTATTCACCCTCAATGGAGGAGCAGTAGTGTGGAGAAGCATCAAACAAGGATGCATAGCAGACTCAACCATGGAGGCTGAGTATGTAGCAGCTTGCGAAGCAGCTAAGGAGGCAGTATGGCTTAGAAAGTTCTTGACTGATTTGGAAGTGGTTCCGAATATGAACGTGCCCATAACACTATAATGTGACAACAGTGGGGCTGTAGTCAACTCAAAAGAACCTCGAAGCCACAAACGGGGTAAACACATCGAGAGGAAGTATCACCTGATACGGGAGATTGTGCAAAGAGGAGATGTGATCGTCACTAAGATCACCTCGGAGCACAACATCGATGATCCATTTACGAAGGCTCTCACGGCTAAAGTGTTTGAGGGTCATCTAGAGGATCTAGGTCTACGAGATATGTATGCCATCTAATCTAGGGCAAGTGGGAGAAATGTATAATATGGGTATAAGGATTCCATAGTTTATTGTATTTTTTTTAATATACATGACATTTCCAGCTTTAGATTATTGTATTTACATCCCACTAACTAGTGTTTTAATTCAAGTGGGAGTTTGTTGGGTTTTATGCCCTAAAACTCGTAGATAGTGAATGTAAGCGTTGACCGGATATTAATGAAATAATATTGATATATTTTTCCATTAATTGTTATTAGTTATTTTATATTTGTCTTTGCCTAATAATAACCCTAATCCAATAAACTAGACATCAAAGGTTGTAATATGAGTCTTGAACTGTATGTAGCAACATATGGGATCATTGTTCAAGAAACAGCCTAAAGGGTCTATAGTATAGGGATAAGACTGGGTGCCTTATCCTGGTGACACTATGGATACGACCCACTTTGTATTTGATACAAACGCTGCGATCCAACGCGTTCGTGTAGGAGACATTCGAGTGGGGGTATCCTATGCAATGAGTTTGCATAAGACCGGACCGCGAAATAGTAACCACTGGTTATAACACCGTTAACTAGTTGGTTTTCTATTTCACTAGGACGACCTAGAAGACTTAGTCTTAATCCTAAGTTGATTATGGACTCCTGCTCATGAGAGATTGTCCTTTGATTTGCATGAGTGAGAGTGGCCAGTACGCCGACTCAATAAGCCTACCATTTTGGGGACAATACCGAATGGGGAGCTGGGAACGTAATCGTGCAAGATGGAATTCACTCCTTCCCGACTTTAGGGAAGCAGATGAGTGTTCCCTTAAGTGGTTACTCCGAGTCTTGAACAAAGGGCCCTACCCTCTCAATGGCACGAGAGGGTTTTATGTTTGATGGTTGGACCACAAACAGGTTGTTCATTAGAAGAGAACTAATACTTAAGGAAATAGAGGTAACCCAGCGGTAAAACGGTAATTTGACCCAGCTGGTGTTACGGACACTCGTGAAGAACTAACTAGTCAATATTGGTCTATATCCGTGGACACAGAAAATATGTCTGCAGTGAGAAGAGTGCAACTATGAGTCTATAGTGGAATGAACGCACAGTTAACGAATATTGATTAATGTGGTTAAGGAGTTTGACCAATTAATCTCATATCGTTGGAGCTTCTGATCTGCAGGTCCATTAGGTCCCACTGGTAGCTCATAAAGTAATTTGAGGCAACTAAGTAATAAATGTAAATTGAAAATGTTCAATTTACTAAGGGAAACAAATATAATATATATTGATATATTATTATGAGAGAAATTAATATTTGAAGAAATTCAAATATAAATTTATGGAAGTTTGAAAGAGTTCAAATAATGAATTAATTAATTTAAGGCCTTAAATCTAATTGGGCGAGTTAATTAATTCAAGGCCGGAAATTAAATATGTGATATTTAATTGGTGGTTAATTAATTTAAGAATTCGTTAACCGGGAATTAATCAATTATGGAAATAATTAATCACTTAAGGAAGTGATTAATCATTTATGGAAATGATCTAATCACTTATGGAAGTAATTAGACATTTGTGGAAAAGATTAATCAATTATGGAATTGATTGATCATGATTGATTAAATAAGGAATAAGATTGAATCAATTTTGGAAAAGATTGATTTAATTGAATATTTTATTCATGGCCTCTCTTCTATAAATAGAACACTAGACCTAATTGGTCCATGAAACTTTGCTCTTGCTCTTATACTCTCAAGACAAGACCTAGAATTCTCTCTAGCCTCCCTCTTAGAGAAAGACTCCCACAAGTCTTTTGCCTCCTAGACTTAGAGACATATCGGTGTAACCTCTGTGGTTATTGTGTCATTCAAAGGTGAAATTTCCAGCGATCACAAGAAAAGGAGGTTGCTGCGTTTTCGTTCATGGAGCGTCGTTGGCGAAGAACGGTCAAGTCTACAACGAAGGTTTGTAACGGTTCTTCCTTCTTTCTTTAGAAAAGCATGAAAATAAATTTAGATTTATTTTTCAGCATGTTTAAACTAATTTTCCAGTAGCTTTAAAGAGTGTTTAAAGTTTGTTTGAGTTTTCATAACGGTATTTTAATGTTAATTAATATACGGCGTAAGGTCCAATCGATGCGCTTCCGTTGCGTGGAGACTTTTATTCGCTTCACTTGGTTTCTAAATTTCACTACTTGTTGGTCCCTAAATAAAATTGAGCAAGATTATTCATGGTAATTGATTTAACTTAAAAATCCAATCATGAGGACGACACTCGATTTCACGATCACTTTATTATTACTTGACCTGTGCCCTTGCGGTAAGGAAAATTCCACATCAGTATAGGGATAGGGTTGGGTACCTTATCCTGGGGACACTATGAGACGAGACCCACTTCGTGAAGGGAATAAAAGTCCCCACGCAGCGGAAGCGCATCGATTGGACCTTACGCCGTATATTAATTAACATTAAAATACCGTTACGATAACTCAAAGAAAACTTTAAACGAACTTTAAAGTCGCTGTAAAATCGGTTTAAACATGCTAAAATAAATATAAATTTATTTTTAAAACTTTTCTAAAGAAAAGAGGAAGAACCGTTACAAACCTCCGTTGTAGACTTGACCGTTCTTCGCCAACGATGCTCCACGAACGAAAACGCAGCAGCCGCTTTAAGGTTTTCTTCGCTGGAAATTCTTCTTTGATTGACACAATCACCACAGAGGTTACACCGGTATGTCTCTAAGTCTTGGAGGCAAAAGACTTGTGGGAGTCTTTCTCTAAGAGGGAGGCTAGAGAGAATTCTAGGTCTTGTCTTTCAAGAGTGTCAAGTATCATGACCAATTAGGTCTAGTGTTCTATTTATAGAAGAGAGGCCATGAATAAAATATTCAATTAAATCAATCTTTTCCATAATTGATTCAATATTATTCCTTAATTAATCAATCATGATCAATCAATTCCATAATTGATTAATCTTTTCCACAAATGACTAATTACTTCCATAAGTGATTAGATCATTTCCATAAATGATTAATCACTTCCTTAAGTGATTAATTATTTTCATAATTGATTAATTCTCGGTTAATGAATTCTTTAATTAATTAACCACCAATTAAATATCACATATTTAATTCCCGGCCTAGAATTAATTAATTTTGCCCAAACACATTTTAGGCCTTAAATTAATTAATTCATTATTTTGAACTCTTTCAAACTTCCATAAATTTATATTTGAACTTTTCAAATATTAATTTCTCTCATAATAATATATCAATATATATTATATTTGTTTCCCTTAATAAATTGAACATTTTCAATTTACTTTTATTACTTAGTTGCCTCAAATTACTTTACGAGCTACCAGTGGGACCTAATGGACCTGCAGATCAGAAGCTCCAACGATGTGAGATTAATTGGTCAAACTCATTAACCACATTAATCAATATTCGTTAACTGTGTGTACATTCCACTATAGACTCACAGTTGCACTCTTCTCACTGCAGACATATTTTCTGTGTCCACGGATCTAAGACCAATATCGACTAGTTAGTCCTTCACGAGTGTCCATAACACCAACTGAGTCAAATTACCGTTTTACCCCTGGGTTACCTCTATTTCCTTAAGTACCAATTCTCCTCTAATGAACAACCTGTTTGTGGTCCAACCATCAAACAGAAAACCCTCTCGTGCCATTGAGAGGGTAGGGCCCTTTGTTAAAGACTCGGAGTAACCACTTAAGGGAACACTCATCTGCTTCCCTAAAGTCGAGAAGGAGTGAATTCCATCTTGTACGATTATGTTCCCAGCTCCCCATTCGGTCTTGTCCCCAAAGTGGTAGGCTTTTTGAGTCGGCGTATTGGCCACTCTCACCCATACAAATCAAAGGAAAATCTCTCATGAGCAGGAGTCCATAATCAACTCAGGATTAAGACTAAGTTGTCTAGGTCGTCCTAGTGAAATAGAAAACCAACTAGTTAACGGTGTTATAACCAGTGGTTACTATTTCGCGGTCCGGTCTTATGCAAACTCATTGCATAGGATACCCCCACTCGCATGTCTCCTACACGAACGCGTTGGATCGCAGCGTTTGTATCAAATACAAAGTGGGTCGTATCCATAGTGTCACCAGGATAAGGCACCCAGTCTTATCCCTATACTATAGACCCTTTAGGCTGTTTCTTGAACAATGATCCCATATGTCGCTACATATAGTTCAAGACTCATATTACAGCCTTGGATGTCTAGTTTATTGGATTAGGGTCAAATAGTGCAATATTTATCAATAACATTTTATTGCAGAAAATTAAATAACACTTTATTAAATACAAGTATAAAATTTGTTTACATTCACTATCTACGAGTTTTAGGGCATAAAACCCAACACTTCGTATATGGTACAGACAATGTGATCCTGAATCGTCCATGTAAAGACATGCGAGTGGAGGCATCCTATGCAATGAGATTGCATAAGACCAGGACCAAGAAATAAGTCACTTTCACTTTATAACACCATTTACTGTCGAAGTGTTTAATGAATTATTTATTTTTTTAAAATCAATTATATATATATATACATAATTGAATTTTAAATTTGAAATTAGAAAAATGAATTTAATGAAATTCATTTTAATTGATTTAAGTGAAAAAGCAAAAAACCTCCATTTGACACCAAATTCCTGGGTTTTTCCATGATGAAGGCACCTCCATGGACACCTATCTATTGTTGATCAAGTTGTCCAAATTTCTTAGCTTTAGTCACATGACCTCCTTCTTTAAAAGGAAGTGAAAAGGTTGAGAAAAGTGTTGGACAGTAAGCTATTATTTGGTCTCTCAATTTGAAAGCTCTCTCACAAGCTTAAAGCTTGAATCTTCATCCTTTCCCTTCTAAATTCATCACCAAGAGGCTCGCACAAGCCATTCTAATGTCGGGAGATAGCGGGGAAGACTTACGTGGTTGTCCCAAGCTTGATCGTGTTCAATTCCATCCAACGGTGTTGAAGAATTCGACCTTAAAAGGTTGGTAAAAATCGTGCTCTGTTTTTCGGCTTTCTTGAATGCATGTTTTTTTTTCTACAATTAAATGAAATTTGAGTGTCTTCGATCCAAATCACTTTCGCTGGTGTCTCGTACACTCCTACATGAAGAATGAATTCTTTGTTTCCAGGGATGTTATATTTTTTTGAAGAATTATCCCTTTTCAGTCAATAAAACTTAATGGCTCACCATCCATATCAGAATTTCTTAAAGACTTTGTTTTGCCTTGTTCCCTGGTTGAAACTTTTGAGGATGGTAATTCTCCAGAGTTATTTTCTGATATTGCAAATGCTTCTTTGTTCACTGAGCTCGTTATGCAGGAGCCGATTCCTTTGGTTTCTAATCTAGCACCTAAGGCTGAACCAAATCCTCTTGTTCGTGATCCATCTACGATTGTTGAGACCATTGATGCATCTCGTAGGTCATCTGATCATGACATCCTCCTAGTTACTTGAGGGATTTCCATTGTAATCTTCTCTTACAAACACTTGTGAGACTCTCATCTAAGCCATTTCATTTTGACAAATATATTGCTTATGATGCCTATTCGACTCTCCATAAGCAATTTATTTTGAACATTTCTACTGAGTATGAGCCTACTTACTTTCACCAAGCAGTTCGTTTTCTTCAATGGAGACAAGCAATGGATGATGAAATTGCTACCATGGAACGCACTCATACTTGGAGTGTCATTCCCGTACCAAAAGGTCATCACACTATTGGGTGTAAATGGGTCTATCGAGTCAAATATAAGGCTGATGGTTCTATTGATTGATACAAGACACGACTTGTTGCTAAAGGATACAACCAACAAGAAGGCATCGATTTCTTGGACACTTTTTCCCCGGTGACAAAAATTGTCACTATTAAAGTTTTTTTTAACTTTGGCAACCACTTTCAATTGGTCACTTTCTCAAATGGACGTAAATAATGTCTTTCTTAATGGTGATTTATTTGAAGAGGTCTACATGACCCTAGCCTTGGGTTATCATGTCTCCAATATTTCTCATACTTAGGGGGAGAAGTTAGTTTGTCGGCTCAATAAGTCTATATATGGCCTAAAACAGGCTTCACGTCAATGGTTCACGACATTTTCAAGAGCTTTTATTGACCCATAGTTTTACTCAATCAAAAAGTGATTATTCCTTATTTACTAGAGGAAATGACACTTCTTTTGTTGCCTTACTAGTTTATGTTGATGATATACGTACTATTAACAGGTTCACATCATCAACCGAGATTGATTTAATAAAAGGCATCTTACGCTCTCATTTTATGCTTAAAGATATAGGATCATCCAAGTATTTCCTTGGTCTCTAATTGTCTCGTTCTCAACAAGGACTTTATTTGTCACAAAGAAAATATTGTCTTCAAATTCTCAATGACACAAGCCTCCTTGATGCAAAGCCCACATTGACTCTCATGGATCCAAATATTAAACTATCTAAAACTACTGGAACTCCATTATGTGAGGAAGATGTTACTTGCTATCGATGACTTATTGAAAGATTATTATATCTCCAGATTTCACGGTCGGACATTTCTTTCTCTATGCAACGATTAAGTCAATTTCTGCAACATCAGACTAATACACACTTGCAAGTTGCTTACCATTTGTTGCGTTATCTCAAACAATCACCTGCCCAAGGTGTTTTGTTGTGTCCAACAAATTTGTTCCAGCTTCGTGCTTTTGTGGATGCAGATTGGGGAGCATGTTTAGACACTACACATTCGGTGACTGGTTTTTGCATCTTTCTAGGTGATTTGTTGATTTCTTGAAAATCTAAGAAACAACCTACTGTCTCACGTTCTTCCGTTGATGCAAAATATAGAGCTCTTGTTGTAGTTACTAGTGAATTATTATGGATTTCTCACTTACTAACAAATTTACAAGTCTCTTGCACTCTCCCTACTATTGTTAACTGTGATAATCAAGTTGTCATCTCCATTGCCTCTAATCCGACATTTCATGAACGGACTAAGCACATTGAAACTGATTGTCATTTTGTACGAGACAAGATTGCTGAAGGTTTTCTTAAGCTTTTACCTATTTGGTCTCATTTACAACTTGCCGACATGTTTACTAAAGCCTTATCATCTTCTGCTTTGGGTTCTTTAATGTCCAAGTTGGGTGTTCTTGACATTCATACTCCAACTTGAGGGGAGCAACCTAATATTTGGCTATTCTATTAGTTTGTTATAGTTTGTTACTTAGCCAAAAGTCTATATCTATAATAGAGAAGGAATCACGGTAAATGAATGAGTTTTCTCCATATCAATAAAACTCTCTCCCCTCATATTGCTCCACGTGTATTACTCTGGGAATCCTAAACATGGTACAAGGCTTCAATCGTATGTCCAATAATTTTTTACAAAATTTCGAGTTTGAAGTGATACATTAATATTTACATATTTTTAATTTGATTTACAATGAATTTCTTATGAATATGGTTTATTAATTTTAATGTTTCAGTATTTTATATTTAATTATTACTGACTATATATTTAAAAAAAAAAAAAAAGTATTACTGACTATATTTGGTCAGGCTCGGTTTTGGGAAATTTTGACGGAGTAGACCCATCTAGAAATATTAAAAATACTAAAACTTAAAAATTTACAAAGTCGGTAAAGTTGGTTGTAAAATGTAGGTTAAAAATCACATTTGATCCCTAAACTTTCATAAAAGTAACAATTTAGTCTCTGAACTTTTTATTGTAACGATTTAGTCCCTGTACTTTCGATTTTGTAACAACTTAGTCCCTGAACTTTAATAAGTAACAATTTAGTCCCTATACTTTCAAATTTGTATCAATTTAGTCCATATTCTTTCAAATTTGTAACAATTTAATCCTTGTCGCAAAAAAACTCATCAAAATTAAATGTCGATTTTTATTATTTAGTAATTAAACTTTGTAGCTTATAAACATATTTGGTCCCAAATTAGTTAATTAATCTATCTATGTACAAATTTCATTAAATGTTTACATTAATTTTTCACGATAGGGATCAAATTGTTACAAATTTGAAAGTACAGGGACTAAATTGTTACTTATTA
Source organism: Luffa acutangula (assembly GCA_036850905.1). Lineage (NCBI taxonomy): Eukaryota > Viridiplantae > Streptophyta > Magnoliopsida > Cucurbitales > Cucurbitaceae > Luffa > Luffa acutangula. Next base: position 31,881,330 of record CM072092.1, on the reverse strand, counting down.
AAGTTTAGAGACTAATTTGTTATAAAATTGAAAGTACAAGGACTAAATCATTACAAAATTAAAAGTACAATGACTAAATCGTTACAAATGAAAGTTCATGGACTAAATTGTTATTTTTATGAAAGTTGAGGGACTAAAAGTGAATTTAAACCTAAAATTTATTTAGAGGCCATGAGTCATTAGTTCGAGACTGGAGGAACGCATTTTTTTTCCGTAAATTTCCAGCTCCGCGGCCCAAGCCCAGCGTTTAGCTGGTTTTTAACCCAATTTATCGGCCCAAGCCCACCAACATGAACCAAACGGTTGACCGCCGAACCGAACCGACTAAACCGTTGGACAATAAGCTCATTATATATTTTGCATCTTGCAGCAGCCCAAACCCTAGAATTGATCCATCGGATTCTGTTCTCTACGAATCCTAAACATGGTACGCCCTCTCTTCCCTACGCTTTGGTTTACTCGGTTTCATTGTTCTTGCCTGTATTTCTGTTGATTGCACTTACACAAGTGTGATGTTATTCTTCATTTATGCTGGGATTTCATGGCCGAATCTTTGTGTAACAATTTGCTTTTGAGATTTCTGTTGATTGCACCTACACAAGTGTGATGTTATTCTTCATTTATGCTAGGATTTCATGGCCCAATCTTTGTTGTTCCCAATTAACAATTTGCTTTCTGTGCAACTGATGCTAATTATTTGACAAACTGCTTACCTTAAGAGGCCTCAATTGGCCGTCACACCACCACGCCACAGAGACCCACGCAGCAATTGTTTCCAGTTTTGTGACCCTGTACTTTACCCTCACTATCCTCATCTTCCTTTTGTCTTCTAAACTACTCTTAACATTCAAGTCAAAAACAAGTTTTTTTTTTTTAATATTACTTTTCGAATGCTAAAGATCTCCAATTGTTGTAGTCAGTTTTTATTGGTCTTTTGTCTTCAACTTTTCTAATAATGGAGCTAGGAATCGGGTGCTGGTAAGAATTTGGATGAGATTATATTATTTGTTGCTCAACTAGGTACTAAAAAATGTTATGGTTCGAGTAATTCTATTCCATGTCATCTTTGGTATTCTTTTTCAATAGTGTTGCGAGAGCATTCCGTCCAATGTCCTGAAACTTTTAACCTTACATCTTTGATTGATTTATAATGCATTGAATACCTTAACATGGTCGTGTGTTCTGAGGTTGGTTGACCTTCCCATTTACTTCACATTATTTCAAGCAGTGAATGGGAGGTATTAATTTATCAGTGGCATTGCTTCTACCTCTGGTATTGTCGTAAATTGTTATCATGTCTTGAATGGGTTGATGAACTTGCTTTGTTTGAATGCCATTTACATAAGATCTCAAAATATAGTATCAGTATGTTTGAAACTCCCTTTTGTGGACAGCCGAAGCAAATCCATGAGATTAAAGACTTTCTTCTCACTGCAAGAAGAAAGGATGCCCGTTCTGTCAAAATTAAGAGGAGCAGAGATGTAGTCAAGTTTAAGGTTCGCTGCTCTAAGTACCTTTACACACTCTGCGTGTTCGACTCTGAGAAGGCTGACAAATTGAAGCAGTCTCTTCCACCAGGTATTCTTTTAAGCTCTTATACAATATGTTCAGGAGTTGTTCTGATTACTGCTAGTTTAGCAAGAAAAGCAGCCATTGACTAATTATCTGTTTGTGCTATTTTAATCTTGGATTTAAATTTGTAGGTATTATTGTTTATCTACTTATATGCCTTTTAATTCATACACATTTTTGGTTTAAATTGCTGTAGGTTTGAGTGTGCAAGATCTTTGAACAAGTAGTGGGTGATGTTTTGAGATTCGTATGGAAAAAATCAAGAGCTGCACTTTTTACTTATTGTCAGACTGATGTTGGATGTTTTTAGATTTATATAGGGATTCCCATTTTTGTTATAATGCTCTAACCTTTTTAGTGTGTTTTCAATTTTATGAACGTCAGAGATTTGTTCATGGTTGATGCAAAACTACAATCATCATTTGCTCGTTTGCTCTTTTTTTTTTTTTTTTCAACTTCGAAATTGTAGTTTTGCTTGCAGAACTGGGTAGGCGGCATGTGAATCTTGTCGTTGGACTTTTCAGTCCAAGTCGATCATAAAAAAATATAGGAAGAATGTTTTCTTTTGTTTAAATTTGTTTGGCTCTTTAAAGATTTAGGGGAAAGAACAGTTTTGATTCCTAGAAATCCCTGAAACGAATGTTTTCTTTTGTTTAAATTTGTTTGGCTCTTTAAAGATTTAGGGGAAAGAACAGTTTTGATTCCTAGAAATCTTTCAGGGTCTTTTTTGGCTATTTTTCTGCCATTCAATATTTGTTTAATCCATGTTGTTTTAGTACGTGTATTTGTCTATTTGAACCTAGCTTAATTAAGGAAAGTATTATACAATTTTGTCACAAAGGTCGAAGGTGTGAATTCTTAACTATAATTGTTGTTATACTTTTTGAAATTTGGGAACAATGATGGTTTTGTTTTTTTTACAAGTTTAGTGTCTTATGTTTGAGGTTTGTGTTGATTTGATAACGGAATACCTCTCAACTTTAAAAAATCTCAAAAATACTTTTGCAACTTTGAAAAAATGTTAAAAAAATACCTTAAAGTTTTGGATGGAATGTTTCAATTCCATTAATGTTTTATGCGTTTTGGATGGAATGTTTCAATTTCATTAATGTTTTATGCCTTTCAGAAAATTTAAAAAATATCCTTATTAGAAAACATTTATTAATTTTTCATCCTCAAACTTTATTTCTTTGTCATGTGTTTATTGAAAATATCCTTGTGTTGTAGCTTTTTGTTTTATTCTTGAATTTTTCATTGATTTTGTTCTAATACTACTTAAATACTAGTTTTTCACCAAACAAGAGTATTCATGGTAATAGTTTTCAAATTTATATCAAGTAATTTTTTTATGTATTACAAATTATTAATTTATTTTATGGTAGAATTTTTTTTACTATGATTTGAATAACTTTTATATAAATATAAATATAAATCATTAATTAATAAGATGTGATTTATGTTTTTATTAAAATAAATATTAATGGATGTATTTCTGGTTTGAAATAAAATTTTGATATTTTATAAAAAAAAGTTGACCCAATTTTTTAAATAACCTTAGGTTACATTAGTTTCGGTCCAATTGTCATGTGACATAATTTGATTGGACTTTATATCTAGTAGATCAATGGGCTAACTGTGAGAATAGAAAAAAAAAAGGGAAAATCCTTAGAAATGGCAAAAAATTACAGGGTACTTTTGAAAAATAGCCAAACCAGATTTTTTAATGAAAAATGACCAAACTGGATTTTCTAAACCTATTTTTGTGTGATACCAAATACCATTTTTACCCTTTAGTCATTTCCACGTCTCTCTTATATTTGTGTAGCCTGATTATTTTTAATTACACGATCAATTTTCTCCGTCTTCCATCTACAATTTGTTTTCTAGAAGATTTTCACTGTGCAATTTCTCTCTCCTCTTTTCTTCGAAAAATATACGTTTTTTGGTTTTCCAGAAGATTTTTACAGCACCAATTCTCTCTCTTCATCATCTATCCAAACAAGGTTGATCGAACATTGTTGGGCGACCATAGAATAATGGTCAGATTTACACTGTATTTTTTGAAAAAAGGTTAGATTTACACTGTATTTTTGAAAAATGACCAAATTTACGCTGTATTTTTGAAAAATGGTCAAACAGTTTTTTTCAATGAAAAATGGCTAAAAAGTTTTTTAATCTATTTTCGTGCTTGAGTGCAGTTTCACGTTCACACGATTTTTAGGAGCCACTATTTGATTTAATTATATAAAAAAATTATCCTTAAATCAAAGAATTACAATATCTATCTTCTCTCAAAAATCAAAATAAGATTTTATTTTTTTAAAAGTGAAAGATTACATAGAAATTAGGTTTTCATTTTTAATTTTCGATTAGATTCTTAGATTTTAATTATCTAACCGGCATCTTCATCGTTTTTTCCAACTTTTTGTCATCCATCGATTGTTTGCTTTGTCGTTCATATCACCATTGTAAGGTTATTGATCTAAATCGAAGGTTTCTCAAGAATTTCTTTGTAATGGTTGAAAGAATATAAGAATGGGAAAAACGCACAAACCAAAGAAAATTGGGAAGAATCTCAAGGGTTTCAGATTTTTTTTTGTTTTCTAGAAGATTTTCACTGTGCAATTTCTCTCTCCTCTTTTCTTCGAAAAATATACGTTTTTTGGTTTTCCAGAAGATTTTTACAGCACCAATTCTCTCTCTTCATCATCTATCCAAATAAGGTTGATCGAACATTGTTGGGCGACCATAGAATAATGGTCAGATTTACACTGTATTTTTTGAAAAATGGTTAGATTTACACTGTATTTTTGAAAAATGACCAAATTTACGCTGTATTTTTGAAAAATGGTCAAACAGTTTTTTTCAATGAAAAATGGCTAAAAAGTTTTTTAATCTATTTTCGTGCTTGAGTGCAGTTTCACGTTCACACGATTTTTAGGAGCCACTATTTGATTTAATTATATAAAAAAATTATCCTTAAATCAAAGAATTACAATATCTATCTTCTCTCAAAAATCAAAATAAGATTTTATTTTTTTAAAAGTGAAAGATTACATAGAAATTAGGTTTTCATTTTTAATTTTCGATTAGATTCTTAGATTTTAATTATCTAATCGGCATCTTCATCGTTTTTTTCCAACTTTTTGTCATCCATCGATTGTTTGCTTTGTCGTTCATATCACCATTGTAAGGTTATTGATCTAAATCGAAGGTTTCTCAAGAATTTCTTTGTAATGGTTGAAAGAATATAAGAATGGGAAAAACGCACAAACCAAAGAAAATTGGGAAGAATCTCAAGGGTTTCAGATTTTTTTTTGTTTTCTAGAAGATTTTCACTGTGCAATTTCTCTCTCCTCTTTTCTTCGAAAAATATACGTTTTTTGGTTTTCCAGAAGATTTTTACAGCACCAATTCTCTCTCTTCATCATCTATCCAAACAAGGTTGATCGAACATTGTTGGGCGACCATAGAATAATGGTCAGATTTACACTGTATTTTTTGAAAAATGGTTAGATTTACACTGTATTTTTGAAAAATGACCAAATTTACGCTGTATTTTTGAAAAATGGTCAAACAGTTTTTTTCAATGAAAAATGGCTAAAAAGTTTTTTAATCTATTTTCGTGCTTGAGTGCAGTTTCACGTTCACACGATTTTTAGGAGCCACTATTTGATTTAATTATATAAAAAAATTATCCTTAAATCAAAGAATTACAATATCTATCTTCTCTCAAAAATCAAAATAAGATTTTATTTTTTTAAAAGTGAAAGATTACATAGAAATTAGGTTTTCATTTTTAATTTTCGATTAGATTCTTAGATTTTAATTATCTAATCGGCATCTTCATCGTTTTTTCCAACTTTTTGTCATCCATCGATTGTTTGCTTTGTCGTTCATATCACCATTGTAAGGTTATTGATCTAAATCGAAGGTTTCTCAAGAATTTCTTTGTAATGGTTGAAAGAATATAAGAATGGGAAAAACACACAAACCAAAGAAAATTGGGAAGAATCTCAAGGGTTTCAGATTTTTTTTTTTTTTTTTTTTTAAATAAGGTGAATACTAAATCCCAATTTTCGAATTAAGTTGAAGGGAAATATTGAGTAATGATTTCTTCTCGTTTTTTAAATGATTTGATTTTTACCATAGTAAATTATTTGCATGTTGTCTAATATGTTAGTTTACTATATACACTGTATTTGCATAATTTTTTTTACTGAATATACTGTATTATTTGCATAATTTTTCTTTTTATAAACTTGAATGTTGTTTATTGTTCTAGTAACCATTTGTGAGGAATTCTTCCTGTTGTTCAAGATTGAAATCATTTACAAGTTTAGTGATTACACTTTCAAGTTAGGTTATCGAGGGTTTGGAAAAGAAAATAGGGTTTTTGTGTGTAAGTGAATTTAGTAATTTAAATAGACACTAGTTAACCGATTCAATCATTTTTGTGCACTCCCTATTTTGGTACGAGTTAACAATTTTTTTAAAAAAAAAAATTTACGATTCTCCCCTTGATTTGTGCTAATTGGTTGATGTTTGTTATCTTATTTGTTAGGGAAATCCTCAGATATGACCAGAAATTACAGGATAGTTTCAGTTGATATTTGTTATCTTATTTGGTAGGGAAATCCTTATGGCCAGAAATTGTTTAAATTTAAGTCCTCCTATTTTTTCTCTCTATTTTTGAATTCAAATCCCCTGTTTTAAATTTAGGTTGACAAATTTATATTCCATTTAGTTTCAAGTTCTGTTATTGATTTGCTAGATGTATTAATCGGTAAGTAAGCTAGATTCTCTCCCTTATTTATAGTGTATTTGGTTTATTTTATTTTCTGAATTGAGATTTGGATAAGGGTTTTTTTGTCCACTTTGTTGCCAAAGAGATTTTACTAAAAATAGCTTTTGGCCATTTATCAAATTGGAAATTCGAATGGCCCTTTTTCAAAACAACTATTTTTATTTGGCCATTTATCTAGTTGCCCCAAAAAAATTATAGGGTAGTTTTGAAAAATGGCCAACCCGGTTTTTTTTAATGAAAAATGGCCATTTATCTAGTTGCCCCAAAAAATTACTGTTTTTTTAACCTATTTTCGTAAGGATCGTCTTTCCAATTATACCCTTGAGTCAACTTCACGTTCACATCCTCTTTTTAGGAAGCACTATCTGATTTAATTTAAAAAAAAAAACAAAACAAAACAGTTTATCCCATAAATCAAGGAATTACAGTATCTACCTTCTCTCCCATATCTCTCAAAATTCAAATTCAGATTTTATCTTTATTAAAAGTAACAGATTACATAGAAATTAGGTTTTCATTTTTAATTTTCGATTAGATTCTTTTATTTTAATTATCTAATTAGCATCTTCATCGTTCTTCCCAACTTTTTCCATCCATCGATTTTTTGCTATGTCGTTCATATCGCCATTGAAAGGGTTATTGATCTATTTTCCAACATAAAGTATTTTGTATTTATGTATCATTATTTTCCTCTTTGTATCCTATTTTCTAACACAGTATTATTTTTTTTTTCAAAGTCTTTATTGGTTTCCAAACGAAAGCTTTTGGAGGAAGGATAGAATGGAGAAAGGTGCCCAAAAGAAAATCAGAGGTTTCTTAAGAATTTCGTTTGTAATGGTTCGAAGAAGATGAGAATGGGAAAGACCGCACAAACCGAAGAAAATAGGAAGAATCTCAAGGGTTTCAGATTTTTTTCTTTTTTTTAAAAAAACAAGGTGAATACTAAATCCCAATTTTCGAATTTAGTTGGAATGAAATAGTGAGTAATGATTTTTTCTCGTTTTTTAGATGATTTGATGTTTAACATAGTAAATTATTAGTTTACTATATACACTGTATTTGCATAATTTTTCTTTTTATAAACTTGAATGTTTTTTATTGTTCCAGTAATCATTTGTGAGTAATGATTTCTTCCCCAACTAGACAATATTTGGTGAGGGTTTGGAGAAGAAAATAGGGTTTTGTGTCTAAATGAATTTAGGAATTTAAATACACACAAGTTAACCGATTCAATCATTTTCATGCACTCCCTATTCTTAAGGTAACGCTAATTAGTTGATGTTTGTTATCTTATCTGTTATGTTTGTTATTGATTTTCAACCGGCGCTTAAATTAAGGGTAAACCCTAGATTCTCTCATAAATTTACGTTGTATTTGTATTTATAGTTACGCTATATTTGAATTTATCGGTTTATTGGATTTAGATTTTGTTTATGGGCATTTTCGTCTGATTCGTTGTAAAAAAAAATTTACTAAAAATAGCAATTGGCTATTTTTCAAATGGAAAATTCATATGGCCATTTTTCAAAATGCCCAATTAAAAATAGCCATTTATCTAGTTGCCAAAAAAAAAATGTCGGTTTTGAAAAATAGCAATGACCCATATTATTTAGATAAATGGTCAAATTAATTTCATAAATTAATAAATATGAAATATTTAGTTACAAAAATACCCTCTGACTACTAATATACCCAAAAATCTTAATTAGTTAAATCAAATCTAAAATTCAAATTAAATCAAATCAATTCATCTGCAAATCAATTGTTAAGCAACCAAAAAAATTGAAAATACAAAATAATTAAAAATCTATATCTAATTGGTTAATAATATAATACATACATAATAAAAAATCTAGAAGCACCAAGAACATCTAAAAGGTCTATAAAAAAACATGATGCAAGAAATACCTTGTATTTAATTTTAAGGAACAAAATGTAATTTGGATTTTAGCCATAAATATTTTTGAAACATTGAATCATAGAAAGACATGGTAATCCATACCTAAAGAGTACAATGAAAGTGTATTTGTCTCTTTGTAAATTAAAAAAAAAAAAATTAACCACAAATACCTCGTAAATGTCTAGCAAAAGATGGTATGTTTTTTCATCCTCCGCAACCAGAAACCATGGGGTGGAAGAAATTGAACAAATGAGGTAGTTCCTATACCAGACATTCAAATTCAAATCTGTGAAGTGAAACCAGAACTTCAATTCAAATTTATATGTTCCAGTTTCACATTAGAAAGTACCTTGTGCACCAAATGTGTACAACTCCAGTACCCATTTACAGTGTCACTGTTCATGTCAAAATATGCTTGCAATATCTCTTAGCGGACAATCTTCGAGCACCTAGCATCCAACATTTCAATATCCATAAAAGTATAGACCCATCACAATAGCGAAAACAATATTTAGAGTCCCAAAAACCCACCTCAAAGAAAAATGTTTTGATTTTCCATCGCCATATTGTGCAAAATAGGAATTCAAGCTGGATAACTGAAAAAATGGAAAAAATGCATCGTCGATGCCGATTCCAGAAGGAGACAACGAGTTCCAATATATTGGAATTTCGAGAAAAAGCCATTAAAGGAACACACATGTTTGTCGGCTTCCCGGCGTCTCGACTTCTCGACCTTTTCTTCCAAAATCTCCAATTTCACCAATTTCTCTTGACATAACTTAATCCCACTTTCTCAAATGCAGGTTCCAAACCAAAACCCTACTCTCTCTTTTTTCTAGGTTTCTTTCTTTTCGTTGACTCCTGAGACAATTTGGGAGATGATCAGAGACTGACTTTGTGGACTGAGAAAAGGGCTATGAAATTAAACCTCCTCCATGAATCCCAAGATAAGAGAACAATTTGGAAGATGATCAGAGACTAAATTGCAGTTTCCCTCATGACTATGAAATTAAACCTCCTCCATAAATCCCATAAAGCCCTTAAAGCCGACACGACCAGAACCTCCTCCATAGGATCAAAATAAAACTGCGAACAAAATGAAAGATTTTGATCAAGAACACTCTAGAAAGATTCGCATTCAGCATTGATCCATGAAGAAATTCAAATCCTTTTATCAATTCCTTGACCTCATCTTCCAACTCACGCACACGAACTTCTGCTTCCTTGCGCGATTGACGATCATTCTCCCTCGGTTCGCAGTGACTTTCATATATATATTTTTTTAATAATAATAATTCAAATGGTAATATAGGGAAATAGAATCTATTCAAATAATTTAAGATTAAATTAGGAGGGAGAAATTGTTTAGATACACTCTTCTTAATTTTAGGATAAAAGATATTGAAATTACAGATGAGGGTGAAAACAGAAATCCATGCCCAAATAAAGTCACGTGATAGACACGATTTGGGCATTTTTCACCCGTATTTTTTTTTTGTCTATATATCTAAATCGACTTTTTTTTTTTTTTTTTTAATGGTCATTTACAAGGATTACCCTAGATCAATTATAGATAATTGGCATTGTTTGATTTGCTAAATTTTGATGTCTATTAATTTAATTTAAGGACACATGTAAATTTGTAATTGGTCTAAATTTATTTCATCCTTTTAGTGGAGACCAAGAGAGGTTGCATTAACCGTCAATTGGTGAACAATTTATGGCGTAGTAGGTATGTGGATTGGGAGATTCTTGAGGCTGAGGGGGCCTTAGGAGGCATTGCTATTCTTTGGGATAGTAGGGTGATTGTCCCGATCGAAGTCATTAAGGGTTTGTTTTCTGTGTCTATCTCTTTTCGGTTGAAGGATGATGTAGTTAGCTAGGTGACAAGTGTTTACGGCCCCCCTAAGTAGAGGTAGATCAAATTTTTGGAAGGAGCTGGGAGACCTTTCTGGCCTATGTGGTGATTGTTGGTGTGTGGCAAGGGATTTTAATGTGATCCGAGCACCCGCCGAGAGATCTTCGGGGGGTAGATATACTAGATCCATGATTCAATTCAATAAGTTCATTGAGGGGTCTTGCCTCACAGATCCTCCATTGGTGAATGAGAGCTTTACTTGGCCCAATAGTAGTGTCAGAAGTAGGATTGATCATTTTTTGTTGTCTAGGGGTTGGATGGAAGCCTTTAGTACGGTTAGACAAACCTTGGGCGCCAGGGTGACCTCGGACCATTGGCCTTTAGTTATCAATTCGGGGGATCTCCAATGGGGTCCTTACCCCTTCAGGTTTGAAAATATGTGGATGAGTCACCCATCCTTTAAAGCCTCGCTCCTAGGGTGGTGGAATGTGGAGGTGGATGGCAGCTGGGAGGGTTATCGTTTTATGGGAAGATTGAGGGTGCTTTAAGAAGGAGCTGAAAATGTGGAATCAAGAGGTGTTCGGGGACTTTAGGCTAAGGAAAAAGGAAATCATGGGGAGGATTAAAGTTATTGATGACTTGGAAGAGGAGGGTAGGTTGGAAGAGGGCATGAAGGAGGAAAGTCTTGCTTTAACGATTGAGCTTGCCGAAGTTGTGCTTAAGGAGACTAGCAGTTGGCATCAAAAAGTTAAAATTAAGTGGGCTAAGGATGGAGATAGTAACTCGAACTTCTTCCATCGATGGGCTAACGGTAGGAAAAGCAAGAATTTCATCGACTCTTTGGAGAATGAGAATGGGGAGAAACTTAGAGGGGAGAAGAAGATAGAGGAGGAAATCCTTTCATTCTTCTCGAATCTTTATGGCCCCTCGGTGGAGCCTAAACCTTTTGTGGAAGGGTTAGAGTGGAGCCCTATTTTTGAGAGTGAGAAGATGGATTTGGACTCCCCTTTCACCTTGGAGGAAATCAGGAAAGTTGTCTTTGAGGGTGATAGGAATAAGTCCCCAGGGCCCGATGATTTTTCCTTGGGCTTCTTTCAGGAGAACTGGGAAGTTATCAAAACGGAGCTTTTGCGGGTGTTTAGGGAGTTTTACGAAAGAGGCATCCTTGATAGCTCATTGAACAAGACTTTCGTGTGCTTGATTCCTAAGAATGAGAAGGTGGTTAGGGTGAAGGACTTTAGGCCAATCAGTCTTGTGACTAGTGTCTATAGAATTATTGCTAAAGTCCTTGCTAATAGATTGAAAAGAGTTATTCCCTCCACGGTATCAGAGGAGCAGGGTGCCTTCATCGCAGGTAGACAAATTCTGGATCAAGCCCTCATTGCTAATGAAGCCATTGAAGATTATAGGTCTTCTAGGAAGGAAGATATTTAAAATCGATTTTGAGAAGGTCTACGATCATGTGGATTGGAATTTTCTCGACAAAATCTTGGCAAAAAAGGGCTTTGGGTACCGGTGGAGATCGTGGATTTGGAGTTGTATGTGATCGGTGAGGTATTTGATTCTTGTGAATGGTTGCCCCAAAGGTAAAATCTTGGCGTCTAGAGGCCTTAATCAAGGTGACCCCCTATCGCCCTTTCTTTTCCTCTTAGTGGTGGACATTCTTAGTAGAATGATATCTAAAGGGGTTGAGGGTGGGATTATTGAGAGCTTCAAGGTGGGTAAGGAAGGTGTGCCTTTTTCCCATCTGCAGTTCGCCGATGATACGATTTTCTTTTGTTCAGGAAAAAAGGAGTACTTTCTAATCCTGAACCATATGTTGGGATTCTTTGAGTTGATGTCTGGGTTGAAGATCAATAGATGCAAATGCCAAGTGCTAGGTTTGAATTGTGATTTTTCTAAAGTCGATAGGTGGGCTTCTTTAATGGGTTGTGAGGTGGGTGAGTTCCATGTCTCCTATTTAGGTCTTCCTCTTGGTCATAACCCCAGGAGTATTTCTTTCTGGAGCCCGGTGGAAGATAAGGTGAGAAAGAGGCTTGCCTCTTGGAAACGAAGTTTTTTCTCTAAAGGTGGGAGGTTAACTCTTACTCGATATGTTTTGAGCAGAATTCCAATTTACTTCTTCTCGTTGTTTAGAGCTCCTCAGAAGGTTTGTAGGAGAATGGAGAAGCTCATGAGAGATTTATTATGGAAGGGGGGAGAGGTAGGTAAAGGGGCTCATCTCGTGAGTTGGGAGGTTATGGACAAGCCGATTAGTTTGGGGGGTTTAGAGATGGGAAACCTTAAGGTTCGCAACAAAGCCCTGTTAGCTAAATGGCTCTGGCGGTTCCCCCTAGAGTCTGCTTCCCTTTGGCATAGGATTATTGTGAGCAAATGCGGTCCTCATCCTAATGAGTGGTTGACGGGTGGAGATAAAGGCACTTTTAGAAACCCATGGAAAGACATAGCCCTCGAGATTCCTACCTTCTCCATCCTTGTTCATTGTTTGGTGGAGGATGGGAAAGATACGTATTTTTGGGAAGACAGATGGTTGGGGGATAGACCCCTCTGTTTATCCTTCCCTCGTTTGTTCTATTTATTCTCCATGAAAATCCTTTCAGTGGTTGATGTTTTGTTTCATTCAGGGAGCTCTCATTTGTTTTCTTTTGGCTTCAGCCGTCCGTTGTCCAATAGGGAAACGACGGATGTTATGTCCCTTATGTCTTTGATTGAGGAGTTTGATTTCAGGGTGGGGAGGGAGGGATTTCCATTGTTGGAGCCCTAGTCCTTCTGACGGGTTCTCTTGCAGCTCCCTATTTCGTTGGCTCTTGCACCATTCTCCCCAAAGTGAGTCCATTTTTTCGCGTGTGTGGAAGGTGAAAGTCTCGAAGAAGATTAGGTTTTTTATGTGGCAAGTTATCCATGGTAGGGTTAATACCTACGATCGTCTGATGAAAAGGATGCCCTCTTTGGTTGGTCCGTTTTGTTGCATTCTGTGTCGGAAGGCGGAGGAAGATCTGGATCACATTCTGTGGAGTTGTGCCTATGCGCATGCAGTGTGGATCGGTTTGGTCATGCTTTTGGGTTGCAGGGGATTTCTTTTGTTGACCACATGGAGATGATCGAGGAGTTCCTCCTCCATCCGCCTTTTCGTGAGAGAGCGAGATTTTTGTGGCTTGGGGGGATGTGTGCGTTGTTGTGGAACCTTTGGGGTGAAAGGAACAATAGAGTGTTTAGGAGGAGAGAGAGGGATCCTGAGGATGTGTGGTCCCTCACTCGATATCATGTTTCTCTTTGGGCTTTGGTCTCAAAGATGTTTTGTAATTATTTGTTATGTTGTATTTTGCTTGATTGGGGTCCCTTTCTCTAGTTGGACTCCTTTTTGTGGGCTTGTTTTTTGTATGCCCGTGTATTCTTTCATTTTTTCTCAATGAAAGTTCGTTTTTTCATTAAAAAAAAATTATTTTATCATTAATTTAAATTAATGACGTGTCAATTTTTTATTCACTAAAATTTCCTGTTCAACCAAAACAATTAAGAGTATTCTTTGTAAATGGCCATAAAAAATTCAATTTAGAAAGATAGACAAAAAAAATCGAGGAAAATTTTGCCACCCATGCCATTCACGTGACTGCATTTATGCGTCAGATTTCTAATTTTACCCTTAATTGAAATTTCAATATATTTCATCCTTAATTTAAGGAGGGTGTATCTAAGAATTTTTTTCGCCAAATCTTATTCTTATTCCTTTCAAATTGGGTTTCTAGTTTTACCTCCACCTTCTCTCTAAGATCTTGTTCTTCTCTTCTATGCTTTCCAATCGACACTCTCATAGCAATGGCAGATAAACCCAGTTGAGCTCTTGTTATTTACGATGATGGGTTAGCTTGTTTTGACGATCAATCTCACACCCATCTCCATGGTCTCGACCACTCTTCTGCCGTCGGAAAGTTCATCTCGTACTTTGCCTTCGTTTCCTCATCGCCGTCATTCGTGCCATGACGATCGTCGTCGTTTGAATTCTTATTGTCGCTCCCTCCAACACTAATGATCCGCTCTTGTTTAACAAACTTCAGGTTTGAAATCTGGCATGATCGGGTTCTTCACTCTGTGTAGATTCTTCTATTGGTTCGACTTTTGACAGCTTCTGTTCCTCGACGGATTGCAAGACGATTCTCTGTACATTCAACGAGGCTATGCAAATGAACTCGAGAAGTTGTTTTGTTACCTTACATTAATTCTTTTGCTATCGTTCTTCGTAGATCGAGCTAGCCCACAAGATCTTATTCTTCTCCATTGTTAAGATCTTGTTTTCGTAAGTGTAATTCAATGTGGAAACAAGGTATTATTTCACATTTACTAATAATTGGTGGAAGATGATGGGATTCAAATTTTCAATTAATTGTTTGTTAGGTACATTTTTAGTTTTAATATTTAATATTAGGAGAGCAAAGCTCCAAATTTTTCTTTGTGCGATCAAACCTAGTTTTCTAGGAGGAAATTTAAAAGGATTACACAAGTTCATTTGAACTTGAATGGTGAATCTTTTTGTAGGTTAGTAGGTTACACTTTATTATAGTAGACATAATATTCTTAGTAGAACTATAGAATGTAAAAGAGAAATAGAAATATGGGTTGAATACAAGGTATTTGTGTGAATCGATGTTAAATTTTTCATTTACGAGGAGATGAGACACTCTCACTGTCATACTCTTTATCAATTGAGTACAATGTATTTCTATGACTCAATGTTACTGTTGATGGCAAAATCCGACGAAGCAACTCACCCTACCTTCACATGACACCAATAATGAATTTGTTGAAGACGGGGAAGACGTGACCTACAAATATGGAGCAAACACTGCACACTGGTGTGGTGCTTGCCACACACACTTCGATGCTTAAGTCAATCATTGAAGGGAATGATGCAAAACAATAAGTGCCGATAGTAAAATAATGGAGTTTCAAAAAATGCTTTTCGAACTCCTGCTCAGGGTTAGAAGAGACCCTTTTATACCTCTTCCAAGGTTAGGGTTTTCCTTACCTTAATCCTTCATTCATGGACTCCAACCTGGTAATCGAAACTTTCTTGGGCCTAGGAGAATCATCCCCGAAAGTCCAAGCTGCCCACGGAGTTTCAAGGCTAGTAGGCCTCGGCTTGGTCGAGGCCGACCACCTCCTCGACCTCGGCACGGTCGAGGCTTAAGTCAGTAATCGGAGGGAATGCTACAAAACAATAAGAGCTAATAGTAAAATAATGGAGTTTCAGAATATGTTTTCCGAACCCCTTCTCAGGGTTAGAAAAGACCCTTTTATACCTCTTTCAAGGTTAGGATTTTCCTTACCTTAACCCTTCATTCATGGACTCCAACCTTGTAACCGAAGGTTTCCTAGGCCTAGGAGAATCATCTTTGAAAGTTCAAGCTGCCCACAGAGTTTCAAGCCTTGTCGGCCTCGACAGTGCCGAGGGCAAGGAGGGCAATGGGCCAAGCCCCCTTTCCTTTATTTTTCATCCTCCTTCCTGGTCCAGTTTGGGGGGCCCAAAGCCCCCACTCTTTGATTGGAGTTCGGTGTTGCGATAATTGCTTTAGTTAGGTCAATCACAAACGCAATTAGAGAGTATAATGACGATTTTCTTCTTTTTTTTTTATTTTTATTTTTAATGATTTAGCCCTCTTTAATCTTTTCCTTTTATTAAGGGTTGCATGCTTTAGCTCTTCATTTTGTCAAGTTTTCTCTATTATCTTTTTATATATATATATTTTTTATATCTTTTTTTTGTTGACCTGGCAATATATGGGAATTGAGGAAACATTCTTGGTTGGATTTAAATTAGATAGGTTGGAGAATTGTTGGAGAGTTAATTAAGGAGAAAAGGACAAAATGGGAGAAAAGACAAAAATAAGGGGTGGTCGAGGCTGGTACGCCTCAGTCTAGCATGTCAGGCGGCGTGCCTGACACGCCTAGTGCGCCTCGACCTCGGCAAAAAGCTGAGGCCAAGCAACCTTTTTTAGGCTTTTCTCTTTTCTCTTCTTTTTTTTTTAATTTATTTGAAATTCGAATTCTGAATCATCCCACCATTTTTTCCCAAGATTTTGCCTATAAATTGCTCTTTTCTACTCTCATTTTTCTCCACCATACTTCTTGCTTCCTTGCCATACCTCTCACTGGTTTTTACTTTCAAAAGGTAGATTTTGATCATAAAAGTTGTCTCCTTTTTTATTCCCACTTCATGGCTAGTGAAGATTTAGTTACTTCTCCAGATGTGGGAGAGTCTTACACCGATGAAGGACCTTTTGGTTATAGTCATTTTCTAGATCCCGAGCTCTCTGATAGTAGCGATAGGGAGCCTCCTACACACTCTTCAGATTTATCATCCTTGTTGTATGCATCTCAACTTGAGTCCTTGCGGCGCAAGTATGATATTCCTGATGATGTGCATCTCTGGCTTCCTAATGCTGGCGAAAGCTTCGATAATCCTCCTGACGGAGAAGTTACGTTTTATCATGTCATGTTTAGATTCTGTGCTCGCCTTCCTCTTCCACTATTTCTGCATCATTTTTTAGTTATTACAGGTTTGGCCCCCACCCAGAATGGGTGGTGCCATCTTATTGGTTGCTTCGCCCTTTGGGCAATGCATGGTGAGGGATCATTGATGTCTATTGAGGATTTTTTGTCTTTACATCTTATTAGCCATAATCCTATTTTAGGTTACCTTTTCTATTATATCAATGCCAAAAGAGGGGTTTAAATAAGTGGACCCACTTTCATAAAGAAATAGAAAAATGGTTGGTTTTATGTAAGTGGGAATTGGTTAGAAAGGAACCCAGATAACTGTTTTTTTGGGTTCCAACGAGGTTCAGAGAATATGGTAAGCATTTTCTACATTCTCGCTTCCCGTTGGGATCCATTTCCTAGGATTATATATTTTTTTAACTTCTTTCTCTGTTTTCTCAGTCCTTCGCAACATTCGACGCTCTTCTTAGGCTAAGAAGTTCGCCAGACACATGTTAACACTTGCAGCTTCTCAACGCCAAGATCCCTTCTTAGTCGACCAGAGAATTCATGAATCGGTCGGATTATCACGTCAACACACCCTTAGTACTAAAGGTGAGCCCCCAGGACACTGTTGATAGCGCACATAGAGAGTTATCTTTCTCGTTACAATTTGGTTAGTCTTTGAGTAATTCGTAACCATTTTATTGCTCTTTAATGTTTATTTTGTAGGAAATTGTTATGTTGAGCTTAATTGAGAAATTGGAGTAAAATGGAGTTCAATCCTTAAAAAAAAAAAACAAATCATAGCGTCGAGACGCTATGTGACTAGCGTCGCGACTCTAGGCGAACTTCCAGAATCCGTAATTTCGCGGTAGCGTCGCGATGCTACCTCGACAGCGTCGCGACGCTACGACCAATTTTTTCCTTATTTAAAGATTACGATTAGGGCTTTTTGGGGGACTTCTTTTGGACACTTTGGAGCCGTAAAACAGAGGAAAAACAAAGGATTTGGAGCTAAACAAAGAGGAGCAAAGTGGAAATCAACCCATTGTTCGTGGGAATCGTGACGGGGACGTTCGGTCTCGGCCTACATAGAGTTTAATTCTTCTTTACCTTACTTTAGTTAGTGTTTATGGTTGTTTTAGATCATAGTTATATTGTAACGCGTTGTATGATTAGCTAGGTCTTTACTCTTAGGGATTGATGTAGCCGTTGGGGCAATTATGGATTAATGTTATGGATTTATGTTGTTGATTTATTTATGCATATTTGTGTCTTTAATGCTTTCAATTTATCGGCCATAAATTGATTGATGTTTGTGCTTGAATCTAACTCGGGAGAGAGGATTTAGCTTAGAAATCATTATGCATAACTAGAATTTAGCTAGAAATCAGGAGATTATGGTTAATTCTAGAAATCGTTAAAAATGTTATCCTTATTGCCTTGTATGTTTATTGAATTTAGATAGGGATATCGGGTTCAATTGCATGTGGGAGAATCATGTATGCTCGGGAGAGGTATGTGTGATTTTAGTTTACCAAGATTTATGAATCTTAGAATGTGTTAATCCATTAATTAATCCATAATCTCAATTTGTGAAATCAAATCCCTAAGACCATTATTTCCATTGGATTGTCATTATTTGTATTGTTTTGTGTTTGATTTAATTTCATTCTCACTCAATTCAGTTCCCTAAATAAAATTGGTCAAGAGTATTTCCAGTAATTAAAATTGACTAGACACCAATCCAGAGGACGACATTCGAATTTCACATTCACTATATTATAACTTGACCCATACACTTGTGGTTAGCAATTTGCACATCAACTGTTGGCCTCGACGACATATGGTTGGCCTCGGCTACCTGTGGTCGGCCTCGACCCTTTTCAACGTGTCTTCTTCTCTTTGCCTTATATATGCATGTACTCACCGACTTTCTTATTTTTTCTCATCTTCTACAGAAATGGCTTTCCGCAGGATGTACGATTCTCAGAGGAAAAGGCGAGAAACTCATAACAGAGTTGGGACCTCCCGAGCCACCTCTGTGGATCTAACTGACGATGAGACCACACAGGCCCCTGTTGAACCCTCTCGCTGACTAGCTCCTTCAACCTGGAGAACACGCTACCAAACGCGATTACCGAACCTGACCTCTAGACTGGCATCCCAGTGTTTGCCTTGCGTGAGAATTATAATGGCGGAGGTAGCGAGGTGGAAATGCAAAGGTCCATCGAGTTCTAATTGATGGAGGGAGTTCTGCAGATGTCCTATCCTCAAAGGTATTTGAAGCAATGAGGTTGGGAAGGGAGTGTCTGAGACCGAGTATCACACTATTAGTAGGCTTCGAATGGGAGAAAGTGATTGAAGGATTGGAATTCTCAATTCCGTTACAGCGGAAGCAATTGGACCGTTTCGTAGTTAATTTTGTTCTACAAAATATCAATACATTGGCAAAAGGTTAAGCGATGAGAAACATACCTTCGTTGACGACTCTGAATACTTCAAATTCTTGATTGCTCTGCAACAACGAAGAACACCACCATTTGATCTTCCCCGCTATAACTCTGAGATTAGGAACGTAGTTGTGGGACTACCTAATCTTGAATGGGAAAAACTCTAGAGAGAAAATTCTCCCTAGAGTTCTTGAGTTGAGAGAATATGAGAGGACCTTATGGTGGCCATATGTTGTGGTACCTAAACCCTAGGGTTAGTGTTCTATTTATAGGAGAAAGGCCATGAATAAAATATTCATTTAAAATCAATTATTTCCATAATTGATTTAATCTTTTCCATAATCAATCAATTCCATAACCAATCAATTCCATAATTGATTAATCTTTTCCATAAATGATTGATCACTTCCATAAGTGATTAATCATTTCCATAATTGATTAATTTCCAATTAATTAATTCTTTAATTAATTAATCACCAATTAAATATCATATATTTAATTTCAGACCTTCTATTAGTTAATTAATTAATTACCCAATTAAATATCATATATTTAATTTCAGACCTTCAATTAATTAATTCTATAATACGAATCAAATTCATATTAAAATTTGAACTCCTTCAAATTCTCTTATATCCTATAAATTTAATATGAATCAAATTCATATTAATATTTGAACTCCTTCAAATATTTATTTCTCTCATAGACTATAGTTTAATTAAATCTCATTTAATTTAAACTAAATTGAATAATTAATTAATTCATAATTAATTAATTCATCTTCTAATTAAATACCCTATATTTAATTAGACATATATTTGAACTCTTTCAAATATATCAATCTCTCAATTTAATATAGTTTAATCTCAAATTAGACTTTATATTTTAATGCATCATTATACATTATATTAATTTGTATCTCATACAATTAACTTAATTCCCAATATGAATTTGAACTATTCAAATTCTCTCAAGATATATTTGTTCCTAATTACTCTTTACGAGCTAGCAGGGGGACCTAATGGACCTACAGATCAGAAGCTCCAATGATATGAGGTTAATAGATTAAACTCATTAATCAGGTTAACCAATATTCATTAACTGTGGGTCATTCCACTAAAGACCCACAACTGAACTCTTCTCACTATAGAACATTTCTGTGTCCATGGATGTAGACCTATACCGGTAAGTCAATCCTTCACGAGTGTTCGTAATCACGACTGGGTCAAATTACCGTTTTACCCCTGTGTTACATCTGTCTCCTTAAGTACCAGCGCTCCTCTAATGAACAACCTGTTTATGGTCCAACCATTAAACAGAAAGTTCCTCTCGGGCCAGTGAGAGGACGGGATCCCTTTGTTCAAGTCCCGGAGTCACCTCTTAAGGGAACACTCATCTACTTCTCCTAGAAGTGGGAATGAGTGAATTCCTTCTTGTGTTGTCATGTCCTCAGCCTCCCACTCGGTCTTGTCCCCAAAAAGGAAGGCATATTGAGTCGGCGTATTGGCCACTCTCACCCATGCTAATCAAAGGACAATCCCTCATGAGAAGGAGTTCATGACACACTCAGGATTAAGACTGAGTTACCTAGGTCATCGTATTGAAACAGTAACCTAACTAGTTAACGGTGTTACATCTAGTGGTTTACTATTTCGTGGTCCGGTCTTATGCAAACTCATTGCATAGGATACCCCCGCTTGCATGTCTCCTACATGGACGCCTTGGATTAATACGTCTGTATCGAATACAAAGCGGGCCGTATCACATAGTGTTACTAGGATAAGGTACCCAGCCTTATCCTTGTACTATAGACCTTTTAGGTTGTTACTTGAACACCAATCCCCGTATGTCCCCACATACTAGTTCAAGTCACATGTAAACAACCTTGGATCTTAGTTTATTGGATTTGGGTCATATTGTGCAATATTTAACAACAACACTTTATTGTAGAAACTCAATTACACTTTATTGAAACAAGTATACAATTTGTTTACATTCACTATCTACGAGTTTTAGGGCATAAAACCCAACAGTCGGAAGGTAGCATTGAACTGCCAGTTACCTTTCGAGAAGGTCAGAATGTTGTGACGAAGATGATTAATTTCCTAGTCTCGCCAAAGATATTCAATAGGAATGGAATAGCAACAAATGATAAGATTTTTTTTCATGGTTTTTGAATATAAGATATTTGTGTATCTTAATGCCTAAAATATAAATTATATATTTTTTTTCCTTAAATTTAAATACATGTTATTTTTTCTGTCTCGCATGCATGAATTTGCATTCATTAAAATCATTTTTTGTATATATACCTTTTACATGTTCTTGGTGCTTCAATTTTCTAGATTTTTCATTTATTATGTATTGGTATTAAATTATTAGTCAATTAGATATAGATTTTTAATTATTTTGTATTTTAAATTGTTTTGGTTTCTTAATGGTTACTTGATTTAAGGGATATGTAGGTAAATTGATTTGATTTAATTTAAATTTTAGATTTGATTTAACTAATTCAAGATTTTTGGTTATATGGTCGAAGATATTTTCATAACTTAATATTTCATATTTAGTAATTCATAAAATCAGTTTGACCATTTATTCAAAAATTAAACCAATTTGCCATTTTTCGAAAAGTGATTTTAAATAGGGGCAACTAGATAAATGACTATTTTTAATTTGACGTTTTGAAAAATAGTCATCTGAATCTTTCATTTGAAAAATGATCAATTACTATTTTTAGTAGGTTTTTTTAACAACGAATCAGACGAAAATGCCCCTAATCGAAATATAAATCTAGTAAACAATTCAATTCAAATACAACATAAATGAAGGGGAGAAACTAGGATTTACAGTTTAATGAAAATTTAAATTCAAATACAAAGAGAACCTAGAGGAATATAGTTTATCTTAACAACAAAATTTAATTAAAAAAAATTAAGTTTATAAAGATATTAGGAAACCATCAATATAACAATGAAACTGAATAAAATACTCCAGAATGAAATCTATATGTAATGAAAACTTAAATTCAAATCCAACATAAATACTTTAACAATGAAACTGACTAAAATACTCTAGAATGAAATCTATATGCAATGAAAACTTAAATTCAAATACAGAATAAATACTTAAAAAAAATACATCATAAATGAATGAGAGAATTTAGGAATTACAATTTAAATTAATGACAAACTTTAATCAAGCAAATTTAAATTTACAAAGATAAGATTGAAATAGTTAATGTAAATTATCTTAACCACCCGATTTAATAATAAAAATTTAAATTTAGAAATATAATACTAAAATAATCTCAAGGAGGAAAAATAGGGATGAATTACACAAATACATTATATTGAAAACTACCTTTAAGGGAAAATAAATATAACTCTTGAAAAACATATTTTTCAGACATGTTTACTGGGGTAGAATCGAGGTCAATATAATCAACAAACTTAAAATATTTTTTTTTTCTCTTTCTGAAAGTTAGAGAGAATTGTGAGTACTATTTTGCATACACACTGTATTTGAATTATTTACAATGTCAGAGTGGTCATAATCTACTACATTTCCAGATATCGTTTGCCCTACTGTTGGAGACGAAAAAATAATAGTCATAAAACGTCTCTATCCTTGGAAAGCCTAAATACTGGTTTTCAAAACTATTAAATATAGGAAGTCGATTAATTGTTTGATTAATCTCAAATTTAAACGTACTTCTTATGTAATCGTTGAGAGATTGGAGTGTAGAATCTTTTACAATGTTATTACAGTATTGATTCTTATTATCCCACCCATCATACCATATAGAAACGGGAAGACTAAACATCTAGTTTTGGAAACAACGATGAAAATAAGAGAATGAATTAGAATTGAAAATAAATGTAAATTAAGTAGTGTAGCATGCCTTTGTTTACAGATCAATAACCCCTATAATGGTAATAAGAACGACAGAGCAAAAACTCGATGGATGGCAAAAAGTTGGGAAAAGCAATGAAGTTGCTGATTAGATAATTAGAAACTAAGAATCTAGTCGAAAATTTAAAATGAAAACTTGATTTTTGTGTAATAAGTTTTTAAAAAAGAGAATCTGAATTTAAATTTTGAGAGTTAGGAAACTGTTTTTTTTAAAAAAATCAAATTAGTTGGTGGCTTCCTAAAAAATAGGGCATGAACGTGAAACTTGACTAAGGGTATAATTGGAAAGACGATGGTAAGACGATCCTCACGGAAATAGGTTAACAAAATAGTTTAACCATTTTTCATTGAAAAAAAATATGTTTGACCATTTTTAAAAAATACAGCATATATCTTGCCATTTATAAGGATTTCCCTTTTAAATATAGACATTTTCGTTGTTATCCCAACAATTAAATAACTTAAATAAGAGAAATTTTGGTAGATAACCCGTTTTGGAGACATATTTTCACATATGTCTAAAATTTTGGATATTTACAAGATTAGATTTCCAGCTATATTTTCTTACCTTTATACCCTTGTTTTTATCATCTATTTTCAATTAATATTAAAAATGATAATATTATATTCTATATTAGCCAACCGAATATGCTACTGTTCACACGTAACTTCGGAGATGGAGACACGTGGAATAAATAATATATTGTATTGATATTGTATGCGTGTGAGTGTAAAATCTCTAACTTTAATCCTCCGATTCTCTCTCTTAAATATATAAACTTTGGCCTCTAGCTTGTTGCTCTTCTTGGGCCGGTTTGTTGGGCTTCTTAGATGATCAGCTTGCTAGGTTGATGATCTCTTGGATCGGCCTGTTAGCTTGATGATCTCTTGGATCGGCTTATTGGCTTGTTGATCTTCTTGGATGATCGGCCTGCTGGCTTAATGATCTCTTGGATCGGCCTGTTATGATTTGTTGATCTTTTTGGATGATCGGTCTACTGACTTGTTGATCTTCTCGGATGATCGGTTTGATGATCGGTCTGCTGACTTGTTGATCTTCTTGATCGGTCGATTGACTTATTGATCTGTCGAATCGGCTTGTTAGCTTGTTGATCCTCTTGGATGATCGGCCTGCTGACTTGTTAATCTTTTTGATCGGTCGATTGGCTTATTGATCTCCTTGGATGATCGGCCTACTGACTTGTTGATCTTCTTGATCGGTCAGTTGGCTTGCTGATCTCTTCTTGGAGTCTTCTAGTCTTCAAACCTTCTGAGTCTTGAGTTGGTTGAATTCTGAATCTAGGATCTTCTGAATTCTCTAGACTCTCTGACTTCTGATGACTATGGATCTTGGGAGAATGCTCTGGACTCTGCCCTCTCTGCCTCTAGCTGAATCCCCACAAAATGAATGGTGGCCTCCTCTGTTTATAGAGTTTGATGGACCTCATATGGGCTTGGGCTTGGGTTCAATTGCCACGTGGCATAATTTGATTGAACCTGGCTGATGTTATCTGATGGATCACTAATAGACAAGTGACATTCTTTGATTTGCCGAATTTTAATGTCTATTAATTTAATTTAGGCACACGTGTAAATGTGTAATTGGTCCCAAATTTATTTTATCATTAATTTATATTAATGACATGGCAATTTGTGATTGGCCGAAATTTCTCCTTCAACAGCTACATTTTAGGAAGGATTTTTCACCCGATTTTCACCAAATTCCCTAAATTTAGGAAATATTATCTAAAAAAATTCCTTAATTTTAGGAAAATATTATTTTAACGAATTTATTTCACGCTAAGTTGATTTTCCTTTCATCTTATTTAATTACCAGCAAATTTTCTTTCCATTTTCGTGTTGTGGTTTGGTCTAAACGATTTTTTTCAAGATTTTTTCATTTTACAAAAAAAAGTGTCGATATACCTTATATAATTTCATATATATTTTATATATATCATGTATGTATGTGTAAATATATATACAATACATTTTTCTTAAATGTCTTACAATCTTAGCATTGATTTTGTATCATAAATTTTTTTCCATATTTTTTTTTTATTTTGCGGAAAAACATATATATTTATATATACCAGTTTATATATAATATGTACTAAGTTGTTATTTTTTTTAATCATTATTGTAGTCACATATACTGAGTTTTTTTTTTTGTCATAACTATAATATTAAATATGCACAGTTACTGCTAATATATATACCCAAATATTTTTTTTTGAAAAGAAAATATACTTCGTACATTAATATTGAAAAAATTAATATACAACCATAAAAACTCTACTGTTTTAAATAATAATAAAAAATCTTCTCCTATTTTTGATTTCATCAAATACACTTGGTATATTTCGTTATTTGCAAATATATACTCTATATATTTGTTCGTCACCACTTATTTGCATAAATATATACACAGATATATATATCTTTTCCAAAAAAAAAAGTTATATACAATATCCCTCATATTATTAAATATACTACTATATTAGGAAATATATACATGATATGAAACAAATATACAACTATATATATAAAAAAACATCATGGTATGAAACAAATATACAACTATATATATATATCTATACTATATATAAATGGGGCTAAGAGGGGAGAATCTTTGGTTTCCTCTTTTGCCCCTACTTTTTTAGTAAATTTCTATTTTGACCTTTATTGATGCAATGTGACTCTTCCAGTATATGTTTGTTCATTCCAATTGATGCAATTAATATTATCGAGACACAATCATTGGTGAAGGTGGTTATACATCAAATAGATGCATCCATTCATGTATGGATACGATCCATGTATAAAAGACATTGAACTATGTAATATACTTCTTTTACAATTAATTCTTCCTTTATTGTTTTCTATGTGTTGTTCATAGATAATTGATTTTGTGCAAAACATGTTGTTGAGATTCATGAATTTTGTAAAAAAAAAAAATAAATTAAATTAAAGGCTAAATTAGAAAAAATACCACTGAACTATGGGGTTTGTTTCAAAAATGCCTCTGAACTTTATGGGGTTTGTTTCAAAAATGCCTCTGAACTTTAAAAAGTTTAAAAAATACTATTGCTGTTAATTTTGGATGGAAACCGTTAAAGTTTTAGTTTCAAAAATACCCTTGAACTTTAAAAAAAATTAAAAAAAAAATACCCTTATTGAAAATTGCTTTTTTTTTTTCCTTCTCCAACCGTAAATAATTAATTCTTCTTCCATGAAAATTAATGAAAAACTTTACTTAATTTACATGTATTCATAATCTAAGAGTTTTTTTTTTTTTCTCTTTCAATATATCCTAAGAACTTGGCTAGATTTTCGTATCAAAACTTCAAGATGACTTTTGTTTTGTTCTTGAAATTCTACACGTGTTGGACTTCATTTCTTGGTAGCCTATTCAATATTATTTCCTCACTAACTATTACTCATTATCTTTCTCTATATTTATTTTATGAAAAATATATAAATGAAACTATTGTTGTATACGTGTTCTAACAATTCTTAAATATTAATAAGAACAAAATCATATATAAAACTTTTGATTAATTAATCTTATAAATTGGACCAAACTGACAATCTTATAAACACTTCTTCTTATTGCTAACATACACGAACAGAGGGAGCAAAAAAGAAATCATATATATATATATATATATATGTCGTTTTCTCACATTTATCTTCTTTATGTTTTTTTAAAAAGAGAAAACTCGATTTCAAAGTGTTTTTATCTGGTATTGTGTTGCACACCACCTTTATAAGCAAAGTTTTGCATTAATTTTCATGGAGAAAAGAATTTACGGTGAGAGAAGGAAAAAAGAAAACATTTTTCAATAAAGGTATTTTTAATTTTTTTTTTTTTAAGTTCAAGGGTATTTTTGAAACTTAAACTTTAACGGTTTCCATCCAAAATTAATGGCACGAGTATTTTTGAAACATTTTTTAAAGTTTAGGGGTATTTTTGAAACTTTTCGAAGTTCAGAAGCATTTTTTAAACAAACCCCATAGTTCAGGGGTATTTTTTTATAATTTAGCCAAAATTAATGAACCTTAAAAAAACGTTTTGATGGGTTTTTTTTTTTAAGTTGAAAGTATATTACAAACTCCTTTTTTTAAAAAAATACTATTAAATTTTATTAAAAATTCACATAAATGTTAAAATTATAATTTCATAATTTGTGGAAAAAAAAAGTTCAATGTTTTGATTTTTTAATCGGAAAATATTATAAATGAAATATTTACTATTTAAACTGAATGAAAAATATATTCATTCAACATTTAAATTTCTCTAAGAAAATTTGTGTTTTAAAGATTTTTAACCACGTGCATTGCACGGGTTTTTAACTAGTACATATAAAACTTCACTATTTTTCAAAAATCTCTTCCTGACAACCATGTGACCTCTCATTGAGCTTCGTATTGTATATATACACACACATACATATATAATATATATAAAGTATATATGAAATTATATAAGGTATATATGAAATTATAAACGAATACACTTTTTTTTTTGTACAATGAAGAAATCTTGAGAAAAAATAGTTTAGACCAAACAATAGCACGAAAATGGAAGAAAAATATGTTGGTAATTGAATAAAATGGAAGAAAAATAAACATGAAATAAAATCGGGATTTTTTTTAAGATGGTGAGTGATTTTAGGAATCCTTCCAAAATTGAATAGTGAATTAATGGGTTGAATTTTTTTAATAGGAAAGAATAAAATAGGGTTTTTTCTTTTATGATTTTTGTTGTATTTTAAATACAAAAAATATGAAAAAGGGCATAAATGTAATTGAATAACAACTTATATGTAAAAACTCTTGGCTCTTAGGCTATTTGTGTAAAAAATGATAGGTTTGGACAAAAACGAAATATAGGGTCCATTTATAGGCTAATCATGTACTTATCCCTAAAAATAACCCAACCTACCTCATTAGATTAGCCCACCTCAAAATAGCCCACAATTAAAAATCCCGAAGATTACTTTTTCCTTCTTCCCCTTCTCTCTCCCTTTCTATCCTGTAAAATGTGAATATTCTGTATATTTTTACTGTATCTAAATCATACAATTTTTGGTCCTTTTGTATACAATGAAATGACTTAAATCAAGGCAAAATACTAGCTAAAATAAATGTAAAATATTCTCACAATTAAAGAGCTAAAATCAAGACATTAATAAAGGAGAATAATATATGCTCTAATATGCCCCCTCAAATTGAAGATTGATGTAAAGTCAGAAGTTTGCTCTTGAGTAATAGAAATACCTGAGATGAAGGTGGTTTTGTAAGCAAATCAGCAAGTTGATCTTTGGAGGATATAAACTGTACTGAAATATCCTTGCGAACCACATTCTCACGAATGAAGTGATAGTCAATCTCGATGTGCTTTGTTCTAGCATGAAAAACAGGATTATTTTCAAAAGAGATTGCTGACACATTATCACACCATGATGTGGGAGGAACTGTTAAGGGAATATGAAGATCACAAAGAAGTTTGCATAACCAATACAGATCAGCTGTTGTGGTTGAGAGTGATCAGTATTCAGCTTCTGTATAAGAACGAGAGACTGTCAGTTGCTTTTTGGCGGCCCAAGAGATGGGACTGTTGCCGAGAAATGCAATAAATCCTGATATTGAACGGCGATCAGATGTATCACCGACCCAATCAGATTCACAGTATGAAGTGAGAGACATATCACCAAGTTGAAATAGAATGCCAAGTTCCTTTGATCCAGAAAGATAGCGTAATATCCGTTTGACAGTAGAAAAATGAATAGTTGTAGGTTTGTGCATGAATTGGCTTACTCAATTTACTGAAAATGTGATATCTGGCCTTGTGAATGTAAGATATTGAAGAGAACCAATGAGGCGGCGATAAAGTGTGGCATCGTTGAATAATGGAGCAAAAGCATATAAATCAATAAAGGTAGACAGAGGAGTCAAACAAGATTTAGCAGATGTCATGCCTGATTTTTGAAGTAAATCAATGAGGTACTTAGCTTGGTTAACAACAATACCATCTGCAGATGAGTGAATTTCTAGTCCAAGGAAGTAATTCAATGCTCCAAGATCTGAAATATGAAATTCAGTGGCCAATTGTTTCTTTAAGACAAAGATGTAAGCAATATCAGATCCAGTTACGATAATGTCATCCACATAGAGAAACAAATGTGTCAATAATGTTCCGTCCAAACGTATGAACAATGATGGATCAACAGCGGAAGCAAGAAAACCCAAAGTTAATAAGAAGGATGTAAAATGATCAAACCATGTCCTATGAGCCTGTTTAAGACCACCATAAAGACTTTTATGAAGTAAACAAACACTGGTAGGACATGATTTATCCAGAAATCCAGGAGGTTGAGACATGTAGACCTCTTCCTTTAGATGACCATGTAGAAAGACATTTTTTACATCCAACTGATTTAATGGCCATCGATACTTAGTAGCGAGAGCAAAAATTACCCGAATTGTTGGCTTTTTAACAACTGGACTGAAAGTTTCTTCAAAATCAAAACCTTCAACTTGATGATAACATTTTGCAACTAAACGGGCCTTATATCGAACAATAAAGCCATAAGGATGGTGTTTAGTTCGGAATACCCATTTGCAACCTACAATATTCATAAAAGCCAATCGAGGTACTAAGGTCCAAGTACCTTGTTCTTGAAGAGCATTGAACTCCTCACACATGACAACTCTCCATTCTTGATATTTTGAGGCTTCAATATAGGATGAGGGAGCAGTTGGAACAGAGGGCACCATGGTGGATAAAAAAGCATTTGGCTTGAAAATGCCAGACTTTGCTCGAGTTTGTATGGGGTGAGTATTAATAGGCAACAGACTCATAGTAGTTTGAGTATTATCTGCAATCTCAAGTAACAAATTATCTGCATTCTGAAAAGACTGACCAATACAAGTGTTATTGAAGAATAGTCATACCTGACAAGCCGGTTGCATATCAATAAGCTCTTCTCTCATGTTCTGTAATAACAGAAATTTAAATCCTCAACAAGTATAAATAAAGAAGAAGTTGAGACAGAGAGAGAGAGAGAGAATCGTTTTCAGTGAGAGTGTGAGTACCTTGAGTTAAGCTCTGTAATTCTGAAATCTTAATGAAATTTCTCCCTTCTAAGAGTGGACGTAGGCCTTTGTTTGCCGAACCACTATACATCGAGTTGTTCTTCTTCTTTTGTCTGAGTGTTTGTTTTTTCTGAGTGTTGCCATCTTCATCGTATTCAAAGAGAGGTTTTTGGTGAGGTTTCCTTCAGTTGATTCTTTGATTGATTTTGGTCCAAATTCGTCATTTGCATGTTCACTGTAGTAGTGCCTTACACGCGTGAACAAAGGTGAATATACGTGGCATCATAACAGTGGTATCAGAGCCATATAGATCAATCAAGAACTTGAATCTTGAAGACAAAGAATGGCACTAGCACGATATGATATCGAGAAGTTTGATGGGAAGGGAGACTTCGACTTGTGGAAGGCCAAGATTAAAGCAATATTAGGCCAACAGAAGGCCCTTCATGCCTTGACAGATCCAACTAAACTACCTACGACAATCTCAGAAGAAGATAAAGAAAGTATGATCAATACAGCTTATGGAACTATTATTCTAAACCTCAGCAACAGTGTTTTGAGACAGGTTATTGATCAAGAAACCCCACAAAAGATCTGGAAAAAACTAAATGATCTTTATGAAACCAAAAGTGCACACAATCAGATGTATATGCGTGAAAAGTTCTTCACTTTCAAGATGGATGCTGCAAAGACACTGACCGAGAATCTTGATGAGTTTAAAAGAATGACATCTGAATTTAAGAACCTTGGAGAGAAAATAGGTGATGAAAATGAGGCGTTTGTCCTCCTAAATTCACTACCCGAAGCATACAAGGAAGTGAAGACAGCTCTCAAATATGGGAGAGAAAGCATCACAACAGATGCAATTATCTCTGCTATAAGGACGAAAGAACTTGAAATCTGTCCTTAAAGAAAGAAACCAGTGAAGGGATGTTTGTCAAAGGGAAGAACAAGAATAAAGAAGGCAAAAATCAAGCAGATGATAAGAGCAAATCCAAGGTTAGATGCAATTATTGTCACAAAGAAGGCCACATTAAAAGGGATTGTTATTCCCTAAAAAGAAAGAATCAGTACCAACGTTCTAAGAAGAATAAACAACCAGAAGCATCGGTGGGAGAGAACTCCATTACGTATTCTGATGCACTTGCTACATCAGATAAGAAAGATGACCAATATGAAGCATCCGAGAAGCATGATTGGGTCATTGATTCCGGGTGTTCATTCCACATGACACCCAATAAAGGTTGGTTTAGCTCTTATAGAGATTGGGATGGTGGCATTGTCTACATGGGGAATAATCACACATGTAGAGTTGTTGGAATTGGGTCAGTATCTTTGAAACTAAAGGATGGTTCAGTGAAGTTACTAAGAAATGTAAGGCATGTCCCAAATTTGAAACGCAATCTCATATCATTGGGAATGCTAGACTCAATAGGCTGCACCTATGGAGGGTGTGGAGGCACTATTGAGATAAGGAAGGACTCTAAGATAGTGCTGATTGGTGAGAAGATAAACGGTCTGTATGTAGTAAAGGATGTGGAAATGCTGCAGACTGCGTTAGTGGTTTCACATAATCCCTTGACAGAATGTGACTTGTGGCACAAAAGACTCTCTCACATCAGCACTAAGGGACTTCAAATTTTAGCCAAACAAAGAATTCTTCCACAAGGAACAGGGGATGCACTTAGTTTCTGTGAACATTGTGCAGTTGGGAAGGCTAAGAGGCAAAGTTTCTCAAAATCCCAACAAACTTCCAAGGGGATTCTAGAATATGTCCATTCGGACTTATGGGGGCCAGCATCCACAAATTCTTTGAGTAATTCCAGGTATTTTCTAACTTTTACAGACGATTATTCGAGGAAGAGTTGGATTTTCTTTCTTAAAACTAAGGATCAGGTGTTTGAGAAATTTAAGGAATGGAAGGCTTTGGTTGAAAAACAAACGGGTAAAAACCTTAAATGCCTTAGGACTGATAATGGCCTAGAATTTTGCAATGAAATGTTTGATGAATTTTGCAAAACTCATGGAATTTTGAGACATAAAACAGTAAGATATACCCCACAACAAAATGGAGTGGCAGAAAGGTTAAATAGGACCATCATGGAGAGGGTTAGATGTCAATTGGCAGATGCTATGCTTCCAGATAAGTATTGGGCTGAGGCTGCTGCTTACACAGTCTATACCTTAAATAGATGCCTACATACTTCAATAAATTTACTGACCCCAGAAGAAAAATGGTCTGGAAAGCCACCTAGTTTACAACACCTAAGGGTTTTTGGTTGTGTAGGGTATGTCCATCAAAATCAAGGGAAACTTAAACCTAGGGCAGTAAAGTGTATGTTTCTTGGCTTTACTAATGGTGTTAAAGGTTTCAGACTATGGCATCCAATAGAGAAAAAATGCATAAACAGTCGTGATGTGTTATTCAGAGAACAAGAAATGTTCATGATTCATAGCCAGACTGATGAGGAGAAAGATAAAGAAAATAACACAGAAATTGAGGTGGAGCTAGATACACTGCCCTTGAGTTCCCGAATTGAAACAGAAGAAATTCCAGAAGAAACTGTGTCCCATGAAGAAGGAGAAACTTCAGAAACACAAGAGGATATCCCTAATCTTCACAATTACTCCTTAGCAAGGGATAGACAGAGGAGGACTATTGTACCTCCAGCTAGATTCAGTGAGGCCGACTGCATATCTATGGCATTGAATGTTGCAGAGTCACTAAGTTCTGAAGAACCAGACACTTTTGAAGAGGCAGTAAGTGGCACTAACAAAAGGCAGTGGATAGAGGCAATGAATGAAGAAATCAAATCCTTGGAAGAAAATGAGACTTGGTCCCTAAGGCCACTTCCTAAAGGTTACAAACCAATAGCCACTAAATGGATCTATAAGATTAAGGAAGGAATACCTGGAGTAATGAAACCTAGGTACAAAGCACGCTTGGTAGCCAAGGGCTACACACAAAAGGAGGGGATTGACTACACAGAAATATTCTCACCAGTGGTCAAGCTAACCTCCATTAGAATGTTACTTTCCCTTGTGGTCCAAGAGAATTTGGAACTAGATCAGCTTGATGTAAAAACGGCTTTTCTACATGGGCATCTATCAGAGACTATTTTCATGAATCAACCTAAGGGTTATATGAAAACAGGACAAGAGGACCTATATTGCCTACTAATAAAAGCATATATGGGTTAAAGCAGTCTCCGAGATGCTGGTATAAGAGGTTTGATGACTTCATCCTAAGTATAGGGTTTCAGAAGAGCACATTTGACAATTGTGTATACATAAACTCTAAATCCTATAACCATAATGTCTTTCTTTTGCTTTATGTTGATGATATGTTGCTGGCAGGAAAGACCAAAGAGGTTTTGAACAAAGTTAAAGCCCTATTGAAAAAGGAATTTGACATGAAAGATTTGGGTGAATCAAAGAAGATATTGGGAGTGGAGATCACAAGGAATAGAGAGAAATCACTATTGCTAATCAGTCAGTCAACCTACTGTGAAAAAGTTCTCAAGAGGTTTAAACTAACAGAAGCAAAGGTAGTTTCCACCCCATTAGCACAGCACTTCAAGCTGTCTGTAATGAACTCACCAAAAATCGATGATGAAGAACACAAAGCTTTCATGTCTAAGATACCCTACTCCCAAGCAGTAGGGAGTTTAATGTACCTAATGGTC
This sequence comes from Luffa acutangula, assembly GCA_036850905.1. Taxonomy (NCBI): domain Eukaryota; kingdom Viridiplantae; phylum Streptophyta; class Magnoliopsida; order Cucurbitales; family Cucurbitaceae; genus Luffa; species Luffa acutangula. The sequence goes on along the minus strand of CM072092.1, from coordinate 31,847,561 downwards.
TCTACAAGGCCTGATCTGTCCTATGCTACTAGTTTGGTAAGCAGGTACATGTCAAACCCAGGTAAGAGGCATTGGGAAGCTGTTAAATGGATACTAAGGTATCTTAAAGGAACTTCCCAAGCTACATTACACTATAAGAAAAATACACAAGCTGAAAACGAGATATATGGGTTCGTGGATTCAGATTTTGCAGGGGATCTAGATAAGAGAAGATCCTTGTCTGGATATTTCTTTCTAATTGGACAAAACCTGCTTAGTTGGAAGGCTACACTTCAGCCAGTGGTAGCTCTTTCAACCACTGAAGCTGAATTCATAGCATTATCTGAAGCTATTAAAGAAGGTATATGGCTCAAGGGGTTGCTACATGACTACGGAATTAAACAGTCAACTATCAGAATTTTATTAGACAACCAGAGCACCATACATCTAACAAAGAACCCTCAGTTTCACAACAGAACAAAGCATATTGATATAAAGTATCACTTTGTTAGAGAAGAAATTGAAAAGGGCGAAGTAGAAGTGATCAAAGTACATACCTCAGACAACGCATCTGATATTCTGACTAAGCCTCTGCCACAACTAAAGTTTAATCGTTGTCTGGAGATGGTAGGTTTTCACCTACCAGAGAAAGGATAAAAGAAATTATCATCGGGAGGGAGAACATCTATTCTAAACTTATTGAAAGCAAAGGTGGAGAATGAAGAATAGTCATACCTGACAAGCCGGTTGCATATCAATAAGCTCTTCTCTCATGTTTTGTAATAACAGAAATTTAAATCCTCAACAAGTATAAATAAAGAAGAAGTTGAGACAGAGAGAGAGAGAGAGAATCGTTTTCAGTGAGAGTGTGAGTACCTTGAGTTAAGCTCTGTAATTCTGAAATCTTAATGAAATTTCTCCCTTCTAAGAGTGGACGTAGGCCTTTGTTTGCCGAACCACTATACATCGAGTTGTTCTTCTTCTTTTGTCTGAGTGTTTGTTTTTTCTGAGTGTTGCCATCTTCATCGTATTCAAAGAGAGGTTTTTGGTGAGGTTTCCTTCAGTTGATTCTTTGATTGATTTTGGTCCAAATTCGTCATTTGCATGTTCACTGTAGTAGTGCCTTACACGCGTGAACAAAGGTGAATATACGTGGCATCATAACAGTTATTATCATTTAACTCAACTATGGATGGACCAAAGTTGTCAACAGTGGGTAAGTGAGCAGGGCTTGGGGTATGGGGATTGGATGAAGAGATATTTAGGAGAGTGAGGAAGCCATGAGAGGAAAAAAAGAATTAGGTGAGCTCTGATACCATGTAAAATGTGAATATTTTGTATATTTTCACTGTATATCTGAACCATACAATTTTGGTCCTTTTGTATACAATGGAATGACTTAAATCAAGGCAAAATTCATGCCAAAATAAATGTACAATATTCACAATTAAAGAGCTAAAATCAAGGCATTAATAAAGGAGAATAATATATGCTCTAATATATCCTTCTTCCCCAAAATTTGTGATTTTCCCTCCATTGCCGCCCTTAACTTTCTCCGCCCATGCTCTCTTAGTTTCACCTTACTCTCTTGGTTTCTCACCCACATCCACACTTGCCACCCACTTCTCTTGCACTCTCCTACTCTTCCTTCTCTGTCGTGGTGCAACTTTGCAAATGAAAAGTAAATGTCAGTTAAAAATCGAATCGAATCAACTCGAACCAAAGTCGTTTGGTTCAGTTTTTTTTATCTAAACCAAAGAAACTTCAATATTTTTTGGTTTAGGGACTTTTAGGACTGAGGTGTTCTGCTCGATCATCGGTTTTCGCCAAAATCAGATAGAATCGAATGGTGCACACCCCTAATTGTGATTAGCATGAATTTTTGTATAGTATATGTTTTGTGTTCTATGTATGATTTTAAACCATTTTATAAAAAAAAATGTATGATTTTAAACACAATGAGAAACCCTCAAATATATCAAACTGAAACTTCGTTTATCTCTAAACATTAACGATGTTGTTTTTTTAAGATGGATGATAGCGCGAATAACGAGTTATTTTTCCCGGTTTATTTTAGTTAGTCTTTGAGTATTATTTGGTCATTTTTATGCACTTTAATGTTTATTTTGTAGGAAATGAATTCTTGGAGGAAATGTTGAACTAGGAAGTTGATCGGGTGCTTGGGACTAAAAGAAGAGCAAAAGAAGCAAAAATAATCAAAGTTTGCAGCTTAAGTTTGAGGCAAACCCGAGAGCTAGCATCGAGACGCTGGTTTTCCTTTTATGTTTTTTGCGGTAGCAGGGACAGCGTCGCAACGCTATCCATAGTGTCACGACGCTACCGAAAATTTTCCTATAAATACATCTTTAATTTCTACGGCCAAGGGGAGTCCCTTTGGTTAGATTTTAGCCCTAATTTCGACTAGAGACCTTTGGTGGGAGCTGAAGCAAGGCCAAAGAGTGGGAACCTGTTGGGTTTTATGCCCTAAAACTCGTAGATAGTGAATGTAACCGTTGGTCGAATATTAATGAAATAATATTGATATATTTTTCCATTAAATGTTATTAGTTATTTTATATTTTTCTTTGCCTAAAATAACCCTAATCCAATAAACTAGACATCCTAGGTTGTAATATGAGTCTTGAACAATATGTAGCGACATATGGGGATCACTGTTCAAGAAACAGCCTAAAGGGTCTATAGTATAGGGATAAGACTGGGTGCCTTATCCTGGTGACACTATGGATATGACCCACTTTGTATTTGATACAAACACAATGATCCAACGCGTTCGTGTAGGAGACCTGCGAGTGGGGGTATCCTATGCAATGAGTTTGCATAAGACCGGACCGCGAAATAGTAACCACTAGTTATAACACCGTTAACTAGTTGGTTTTCTATTTCACTAGGACGATGTTGGGGTTCCATAGTGAGTAAAAATAAGATATAAAAAGACTCTAGAACTCTGTGCATGTAGTATACACAATCCACAACAAGTAATAAGTATTTATCGAATCCAAGGTCTGAACTAGCTTTCACTTTATCTATTTTGTTTAGTTTTTCAATGGTTTCAAGAGTGGTTAAAATGATTGGTTTTTATAGAAATGCTGAAGCAAAAGAAATGACAGAACAAAAAGTAAACAAATAGGTAGACAGATTAGAAACCGGCGCTGGTTAGGATTTAGTAATTGTTTTAACAGATGCTCTAGCAATATTATTGATCAGGCAAACTTTCGCAGTCTTATTAGCAGATTCCTCCCGAAACTCTGAATTTTTAAGAATGTGTTTCAACTCCAATGAAGCACTACCGATCCAACACTAGGCAACTGACTATCCCTAACTCAGTCATTGGCGTTCACCAATACACAATGATCTAGTGTGATTAAATGCCACACACTCCCTAAATCATCCCTGAAACTAGAGAGAGGTATTCATACCGGCTGGCCAGGCGGGCACAAAATAGAAATGAGCACAACAAATAATCAAGATGCATCAAATCAATATTTATTACTAGAAATTAAGCACGACAATCACATGTTCCCTAACAAATGCCTAAAGCTACTTAGTTCATAAAGTGCACAGAGACACACACTACAATCTGAGTAAGCATATCCATCATTGCAAAATAATGCAAGAAAATATTAATTCCCTTGATCAGCTTGCAAATGATGGTCTTCTTGTAGGTCTCCAATCTCTCTCCTCTATTCGGCTCCCAAAATGGAAACGAGAATGATCTCTTCCCCAAAAGTGGAATGCATTTGACTTGGGTGGCCATCTCCTTTTATAGAGTGATAGGAGGCTTGAATTAGGTTGACCTAGACACGTGGATGGCTCTCCTTGCTCCTTTATCCCGAGAATAGCTTAACGGAATTCAGTTCATTCAATTGGCTAACGAGCAGTGACGTGGCAGTTTTGCTCCCAACTTTGCTCCAGCACAGATTTTTCTCCCTCCAATCAGATTTTGCTCCCTCCAATCGCTCAGCAATACATTATGCACAAAATAACTTCCAAAGCATCAATTCTTCCAAATGGGTTAAAACATATAATATCTATCTAAAAGCAACCCTATTTAGCACAAAAGACACACAAATCAATATAGAAATAAGGTCTAAATAACTCCCTTTTGGAGAGTTATCAGACAACCTAGACAACTTGGTCTTAATCCTCAGTTGATTATGTACTCCTGCTCATGAGGGATTGTCCTTTGATTTGTATGGGTGAGAGTGGCCAATACGCCGACTCAATAAGCCTACCAGTTAGGGGACAAGACCGAGTGGGGAGCTGGGAACATAATCGTACAAGAAGGAATTCACTCCTTCTCGACTTTAGGGAAGCAGATGAGTGTTCCCTTAAGTGGTGACTCTGAGTCTTGAACAAAGGGCCCTACCCTGTCAATGGCACGAGGGGGTTTTCTGTTTGATTGTTGGACCACAAACAGGTTGTTCATTAGAGGATAACTGGTACTTAAGGAAATAGAAGTAACCAAGGGGTAAAACGATAATTTGACCTAGCTGGTGTTACGGACACTCGTGAAGGACTAACTAGTCGTTATTGGACTATATCCGTGGACAAAGAAAATATGTCTACAGTGAGAAGAGTGCAATTGTGAGCCTGTGGTGGAATGTACACACAGTTAACGAATATTGATTAATTTTGTTAATGAGTTTGACCGATTAATCTCACATCGTTGGAGCTTCTAATCTGCAGGTCCATTAGGTCCCACTGGTAGCTCATAAAGTATTTTGAGGCAACTAAGTAATAAATGTAAATTGAAAGTGTTCAATTTGCCAAGGGAAATAGTATAATATATATTGATATATTATTATGAGAGAAATTAATATTTGAAGAAATTCAAATATTAATATAAATTTGAGTCATATTAAATTTATGGAAGTTTGAAAGAGTTCAAATATGAATTAATTAATTTTAAGGCCTAAAATCTATTTGGGCAATTAATTAATTCAAGGTCGAAAATTAAATATGTGATATTTAATTGGTGGTTAATTAATTAAGAATTAATTAACCGGGAATTAATCAATTATGGAAATAATTAATCACTTAAGGAAGTAATTAATCATTTATGGAAATGATCTAATCACTTATGGAAGTAATTAGTCATTTGTGAAAAAGATTAAATAAGGAATAAGATTGAATCAATTTTGGAAAAGATTGATTTAATTGAATATTTTATTCATGGTCACTCTTCTATAAA